>OY770263.1:115306707-116622251 GCA_963669355.1 Chorisops tibialis | reverse complement strand
CCTAAATATTTTCACCCAAATTATTTTTAATTTTTTTTAAATAATATTCCTATACTTTGAGTTTTACCCAAAGATTCCTAAACAGACTGAATTTTCCTACAAACAAAATCCGTACACCAGAAAAACTTTTATGGTACTGTATTCAACTGGCCTACTACAGAAATCAAGCTAAACCAGCTAAAATAAGCTAAACTAGCAAAATTAAGCCAAACTAGCCAAAGAAATTAAGCTAAACTAGCAAAAGTATAATACTGAAATCAGGACTCCACTCCAAACTCCACAAACTCCGTTCCTCTCACCTGCTGGTTTTTCGTCAAAGCATCTGCTCACGCCAACACACGACCAGAGTGGGAAAGGGATTCAAGAATATATTTCAATTAGAATTCAAAGAAAAAAACTACTTTAAATGAATTGCAAAAGAAAACCGAAAATTAATCATAATGATTTTTTTTTTTTGTAGGACGATAAACTACTCTACAAGGAAGGATTCAAAGGATTTTTGGGTACCTTGAGGAGATTCGATGATTGAGCTTGTCGATCCAGCCTGTCCATCTATTCTCAATCGGTTTATTCTCTGGCAAAGATTTGCTCGCAAAGACAAAACAAATCTCGCTTCAAGAGGTAAACTTCATGAGCGTCGATAAACAAACCAGACTCGTGTTTCATTTGCAGACACTGGTATTATGCCTACTGTCGGACACTTGGCCGCCAAGACAAGCCAAGTCCCGCTGTCAAGAAGGTACCGTGCCTGCGAATGAATCACATGACAAACTCCTTCACCTCTCGCAAATCCGAACATCGGAAGTGGTCCAGATGATGTCGAAACTCCTTAATGCAGCCTCTGGCAGGGTAGACTGCAAAAACGAATATCGCCATCAACTAGTACACTCACGACGCCAGAAATCACGAGCGGAATTCCACAAAGGCTTTCACGATGGACTATGGGTGCCGTGAAGGCGGAAACAACTGCCACCGGCGACAGTCAGAGTCCTTTGATGTCACGCATTACTCTTGGAATTGTTCCGTCTCAAGTTTCGTGACATCACGCGTTCGGAAACACGCGCGTGAAGCTATCGTGGGCCCCACGTTGGGCGCCATTTGTTGCTTATTTAAGCTTTTGGATGGCTTATCTCGATGTCCATGCATCAAAATAAACCGAGGGATAAATTGGGTTCGGGACTTAGAATGGGCCGAGATCCACACTACGTCTATCTCGGTGTTAATATTGGGCTGGAGCGACGTGCTAGCGCGTTGCCGGGTCTAGCTGCGGTATGCGTGTGGGGAGGTTCGTTGCTCCAATATTAACATAAAACCCTAAGCTTGTACAACAAAATGAGCTTTGGAGCTCATCACGCCGACTTACCCAGGAAAGGGCAACTTTAAAATTTGGAAGAAACTCGTGGTCGGACTGTTAGCTCGACCAGAGGCTTCGACGAAAACGGTGTCTGATGTTTTGACACCGCCCAGCCCACCCTGCCTTAGCCATAGTTTCTCCTTTAATCTTTGACCTATGGCCCCATGGAGAGAGGAAGAGGAGAATGCGGAAGCTAGGGGGGGAAGTCCTTTAAATGGCTATTCTAGCAACTCATAATTTGTTTTTCTTTTCACTTTTTTTTGTATTTCATCATTTACAACTCAGTACAAATCAGTTGGTTCTTATCATTAATATCCTATGCTATCTAGTGTCACAAGGAATTTTATTTCAGTAAGTAGGTGTAACCACGGTTTATACTTGAAAAAAAAAACTAATTATTTTCTTCCATAAAAAGAAATGCATTTCGTTTCTTGGGTATTTTCAATTTCAATTTACGAAAAAAAATCATGAGATAAATCAACTGAAAAAAAACTGTTTTCTCAGACACTGTTATATTTTTTTTTTCTCTTTTCCTTTTAGGACTGAATCAATTCCTGATATTAAATGTCTACTTATTATATTTGTTTTCAACAACTGTTATTATGAAGTATATTCAAGAAAAAAAAAACGAACAAAACAAAAAAAAAAGGAAAATCTGTCTAACACTAAACTATTTGTTAATTGCCTTATATCATCTTTATCCCGAGTTTTCGATAGAATTCATGACGGGGATTAAGTGTTTTTTTTTTCTAGCGCATTTCTTTTCAATCTCTAACAGCTAATTAATACTAGGAAGTAACAAAATTAATAATTTTTGATAGTCATGAATTTGCTTTTATGAAGATAAATATATGCGATTTATATATACAAAAGAATGAATTACCAACTCACTTGAAGTATTTCAAATGTTACCTTATGCATGTTTTGCTAGCTTATTAAAGGTCATTCGATCTAAACGGAGATTTGATTGTCAATTTAGGCTGTTCCACCGCGTACAACAACAATCACCAGATGATCTTCCTTTGGTTACGTTATGACAAGTGCGCTTCAGCAATTCGGAGGAGAATTCGCACGGCGGGAACGCATACAAAACGCCAGTAGCTTCGGTTTCCTAGTTCAATAATGAGATCATACCGGCCGCTTCCTTCAGTTACAAATACGAGACTAAATTGCGTAGCGGGCGTGTTGATACACCGATATCATCCGATGTCATGGCCAAGTCGAGCCGGCTAAACCGAGAAAGATTGCAAGCGATGATGACGACGTAATACGCTTTTGTACGTCATCCAATTTAGGCGGGCCCAACCGCAATCGTTGTGTGCTGCGATGCAGTCGATGCAGTATTTGTTCGCTCGAGCGGTTGCGGAATTCAAGCGCGGAATTGACATACAAGCGTTTAAATAGAACGAAGAATATGCTGGTCCGCATAACGTACTTGTGTTCTCCGCGTTGACATCCTCTCTATTTTACTCTGATATTGACATTTCAGATATCTTGCCACATGCAACAATCGTTATGATTGAATTTACACTTAACTAAAATTCGCGTTTAGTAGCAAGGTCAAAATATTAACTATTTGCTTATCACACTAATCATTTGAAGGCAAAGGAATTTCGTCTAATTAATATCGAAATTTACCAAAAAAAAATAATGTAAATGGATCTTCACTATTTTTATAGAGCTTTCAAACCTTAATTCAATAATTGTATAACCACTACACACAGTATTTCACTTTCTGGTTCATGCGCTGATTGCGACACGGGGACTATCATCTGTGTCTGGTTTGCACGTAGTCGTTTTTCTAATCTCAAAGGTTGCATTTATGTCATGTGTATGATGTGTCCAATGGCAGCTAAATTGCGGGGGGATGGAGACTCAAAGGAATCTCGTCTCGAAAATGACACCTTCTCCGGAACGAAAGGCATGGAAAGCCGGATTCGCCTTTTCTACTCTCCCTTGCAATGACGTCGTCGGCGCGTTACTTCGAATATTCCTTCTTGGACAATCGAAATTGATATGAAAATCGCCCTGTCTCGACGATTCAGTTTTTGTCGATTTTTCGTGCCGACTCAGATATAATGTACGCTTTTCGCGAAAACCGCTTTGAACTTGTGGAACTTTCGACACGACGGAGGGTTTATGAGTTTTCTTTTTCTTTTTACAGGTTGTCTTTTAAAACATTGGAAAATTATGGCAAAGATAAGATTCACTTTTTCCCTTTTTCACTTTTCATGGACACTTACCGATTGCCACTCGAGTTGCGTAGTATAGCACAAAGACCTGATTAATTTCTCCGCGGGCAATTTACTCACTGTGCTTTTGAATACGGAACTTGACAGTACTCCAATAAAAAAATTGCCGTTCTCGAATCCATCAGATTCTTATTGCTTATTACGGTTTTTGTTTTCGTAAACCCGTTTTCGTACACGCAACACGATTTGTTATTATGAAAGGTCACTTCATGTTTAGGCTCTTTGGCGATATTTTTAAGTCTTCGTCTCTCCCCGTTGCGCAGCAGCAACGCAAAAAAAACCAAACGCAAAGCACGTGGCACTCGACAAAATATCGAAACGAGAAAAAAAAATCTTCTTTCGCCCGTAAAAAGCAATGCGCGACGGTCGAAGCAATCGCGGCGTGCAGTCTTTTCTGCGCCCCCGCCGAACCGATTTCCTTTTCTTGATTTCCGCGATTTTTCCCGATTTTATTCGCACTTTTTCTGGCTTTCTCTCACCCACCGCCGTTCTTTCTTCTGCCCTCCCCCACGGATTTCCGCCCTGCCTGTCACTCTGAAGTTGGCCGCGGGTGACAGTCCACGCGGAATCCACAGCCGACCGGTTCAATCTCCGTGAGGCGAAGTGTCAGGTTTGAATTCCGCGCGGGAAAATTTTGAAATTTATCAAAAAAATATTTCCCGCAGGCCTTCAACCATAACAGACGGTCTCGCCATTAAGTTGTCTGCACGACTGCATGTCGCTAGTCAATCCGGCTAGGTCCATACTAGGGAAGTAATATGAACTTAGGCATTCCCTTAGTTCATTGAATGTGGAAAACACCCTATTCATGCATAGTTCATAAGCCGGGCCCCGCAGTTTAAGTTTGGGCAACAACGTCATAAAAGTAGCTTTTTCTTCCACGTTTAAAACGTCATATAACGCCTCCGACGTACTTAAAAATACGTGCAATTCTGTTTGCACTGTTGCTACGGGTTGGCCCTGAAATACGGGAATTACCTTAATCATGTCCACTATTGGCACAACTCCTTCTCTGCCCATTTCAACGCTATTTTCGGTTGACTTCTTCATGTTTTCTTTCCTTGGAAAACTTGTTTCAAGACCCTGTAGTCTAGTGATATACTGTTGTATCTCGCCTTGTGTTTTCTCCAGGCGTTTTGTCTGGTTCGATAACTTTTCTCGAAGCTGTTGGTTTTCTTTTTCCAAATTTTCGTCCAAAATGTTCGTGTTTCCTTTTTCTAGTCGTTTCTCTAATTCCCAATTCACTGATTCGTTCAGATCCAATTGCTCTTTTAACGCAGCTACTGATCTGAACAGATGAGCGTTCTGGGTTTTCGTTTCCTCTAGTTCAGCTTTCAGGCTACCGTCCGCATCAATTAATTTATTTATTAATGCATCAGTTCGCTCCTCGGGATATTCTTCGTAGCTCTTAGCTTCTTCAATAATCTCACCCCTGTTGGCAAGTATCGTTCTTAATCGTTCTTCAATATCTTGCCAGTTTCTGTGGTGAGTTTTTAGTTGTCTATTATTTTCTTCTATTTTTTCCCTTGCTTCTTCCAATTCCGTGTTTTTCTTCAATACTTCGGACTCTAAGGCTATGTACCTTTGAATTTCCTCTCTTGTTAGAATATTCCTCTTGGAACCTGACATGGGATTCTTTGAGACGAGCGAAGCATGGGGCAAGGGGGAAGAATACAACAAGAACCTACCAGCTGCGCCAAAATTTATTTATTTAATTTATTTAATTTATTTAAAATGTAGCAAAATTTATTTTTCTTTGCTTTTCTTTTCACCGTGGCAAATTCAGAATTTTCTTACCGGTCCTTGACGATCGCGCCGTTAAGTCCCATTCACACGAAGCAGGAGCAGCTAAATACGTCGATTCATTGCTGAGCTTTGATTCGGACCCGATCAGAAATTGATTAAACACCAAACTGATTCTTATTTCCACTTGGAAAGTGTGGAGAAGACACTGAAAGCAGGAAAAATGAGGTTAGGGTTACGCCACATTTTCATTTCTTTGATGAATTACCAATATTTGATGCCGGTCTTCTTTCGGTGTAGAAGGTTGGGAATCCGATTCGAATATTAACGCTACGTGTGTGGAGCCTATTGATCAACAGACTTTCCGTTTTTTTTTTTTTTTCGCGACTTTTTTTTTTTTTTTTAATAAAAATTTACTAGCAATCGATACGACACCTTCGCACGCGTTTTTTTCGGCACCTCGCGTCCCTTCTCATTTCCGTTCGGTGACGTTTTCTTTTTGAAGGTCTCTGCTGACCTTTTTAACAGTTGCGCCTATGTTGGGGAGTTGCTCTTTTTTCTTAAAAAAATCGGCAATATATGGCGTGAAGGCTTCAAATTTGTGTTGGCCCGTAGTCTTAATCAAGACTCCTTAGAGCATTTCTTTGGTGAAATACGACAACAAGGTGGAAATTGTGAACGTCCACTAGTGTTGTATAACGGATAATCCAACTACATATACAGGGTGTTTGGTACTCCGTGCATAACCTTGTAAGGGTTTATTCCTGGATATATTTTGAGCAAAAAATTGTTCTACGGAGATGGTCAATTTTCAATATCCACGGAGATACAGGGTGATCAAGAAAAGTCCTTCGGACCTGTACCCTTACTCACTCAAAGCGCTATATCTTGAAAACCAATAATCGTATTTCAAAGTGTTATAGCTTGTTTTTTAGGGAATCAAATTATCTTTCATTTGGTGTAATAGTCCGTATTGTAGCTGTACCCAATCCTGAGGTATTTGCTTCAGACCACAAATTTTTGATATTTTGACCCTTAAAATTCTGGGATCAATGTAGTTTTTCTCAAGAAAACGCATTATAAAAATGTCATTTTAATGTTGTTTTTTTATGTGCCATATTATTGCCTACAAAAGATGCACACATACTTATGACTTAGGTTTTCCCGTTTTCCAGGTAATAAGCGAAAATACATATGGCTTACAAATAAAATATGCCATAAACCAACCCTCGTTCTAAAAAAACTACCTGAAATGTTGTTAAACTGAAATATTCTTTGTGTCCTTTAATTACTATTTCAATTATCGATGAATGTCCTTTAAGTAGTATTAAAATTATTAAGGAAATGAATTAAATTAAAATGAGTTTCAACACAACGACGCTGTCCGACGCTTGGCATTGCAGTTAAACGTCTCTACGTGGAAAGTTTGGAGTGTCCTAAAAGCAGAGCGGTTGCATCCCTACCACCACACACCAGTGCAGGAGCTGGTACCCATTGATTTGCCCAAAAGGATGGAGTTTTGCAATTGGCTCCTTGAACGACAACTAAGTGACGAGAATTTTATGACCAACATTCTTTGGACTGATGAGTCCCAATTCACCAGGGACGGTATCACAAACTTCCACAACTTACACACATGGGCTGAGAGCAATCCACATACAAGAAGAGAGGCATCATTTCAGCACAGATTCAGTGTCAATTTATGGGCAGATGTGATTGGCAACGATTTTATTGGTCCTATTAGGCTTCCGCCTACCCTAAATAGTTCCAATTACTTGCAGTTTTTGACAAATTATCTACAAGAGTTATTGGATGATGTGCCACTGCAACGATTGGCTTCCATGTTTTACCAACACGATGGTGCTCCAGCTCATTACGGCCGACAAATCAGAGATCGGTTAAATTCCAATTATAGCAACCGCTGGATCGGTAGAAATGGACCGATACACTGGCGTGCAAGATCTCCTGGTTTAACTATTATGGATTTCTTTGTATGGGGACGGATGAAGGACCTTGTCTACGCAACGGAAGTAGTAACGTTGCAGGATCTAAACACCGGAATCGATGCGGCAGCAACAGAAGTAAGGCAGCAGTTGAGGAGTATGAACACAAAGAGAACACTGGGAAAACGAGCTTTAGTGTGCATTCAAAATGAAGGTTGCCATTTTGAACATTTATTGTAATTAAGGAAATTTGAAATAAACCATAAAAACTATTCTTAAGTTCTTTTAGTTCAAGCGGAGAGTGTTGATCAACATATTCTTGTTTTTTGATAAAAGTGCTGTACTATTGGAATGATATTTTTTTCTAAACTATGAAATTTATGCAATGCAAGCGTATACATCGTTTGTAGGCAATAATGTGGCACATAAAAAAATAACATTAAAATGACATTTTTATAATGCGTTTTTTTGAGAAAAACTGCATTGATCACAGAATTTTGAGGGTCAAAGTATCAAAAATTTGTGGTCTGAAGCAAATACCTCAGGATTGGGTACAGGTACAATACGGACTATTACACCAAATGAAAGGTATTTTGATTCCCTAAAAAACAAGCTATAACACTTTGAAATGCGATTATTGGTTTTCAAGATATAGCGCTTTGAGTGAGTGAGGGTACAGGTCCGAAGGACTTTTCTTGATCACCCTGTATCTCCGCGGATATTGAAAATTGACTATCTCCGTAGAACAATTTTTTTCTCAAAATATATCCAGGAATAACCCCTTACAAGGTTATGCACGGAGTACCAAACACCCTGTATAATCCGATTATAACTTAATCCAGTTATAATCCAGTTGTATAATCCGTTAATTAATCTAGTTGTAAAAAAACAAATGAAAAACATAACAGGGCTACGATTGCGCGTAATGCGCAATCTTACGATACTCTAGATGAAATAGAATTTTCTTGTGACCCCAAGAAATTTTGTATGTGGAATGTCAGAAGGGATAGCATTGAACTAATTTTCTCCCCATCATGCTAAAGTAGCTATAAAAATGTTTTATTCAAAATGCTTACTCCAAAAATTGAATGGGAACTGAAAAAATTAGTGAGTTAGATTTAATGAAAATGTGCAGTTTGTATGGGAGGGGGTAGAAAGAGTGGGGGAATTTTAGTTATTTTTTCAGAAATAACTAGGAATATTATAAAATTGACATACCTTAAATTTCAGACTAGTGCCATTCATACTTTTCAAGAAAATCGATTTTTTGTGAAGTTGTGAAACTGTGCCATATTGTATGGGAGGGGGTAGAAGCAGTGAAGCTAATCAAATATTTTTTTCTGATCTTAGTGATAACACTAATTAAGAATTTATTACAAAATATGAGCTCGATAAATGTTATATGTTCTGAGAAAATCGTCTTAAAGCATTTCACGAAAAAGTGATGTTTGTATGGGAGGGGGTGGAAGGAGAGGGAGGACTCCAATAATTTTTGTACTGTAGATTTATATTATTATGAATGTAATTTATCCAAAAATTCAGATTAATAGCTTTCACACTTTTCGAGTAAATCCATTTATTGTCAAATTGCGAAATTGTGTCATTTTGTATGGGAGGGGGTAGAAGGGGTAAAGCTAATCGTCTACTTTTTTCTTGGCCTTACTAACAATTTTAAATAAATACTTGGTGCAAAATTTCAGCTAGCTAAATTTTATACGCACTGAGTAAATTGGCTTAGAATAATTCATGAAAAGTACAGTTTGTATGGGAGGTGGTAGAAGGAGGGGTAGGACACACATAATTTTTATACGGTAGATTGATATTATCATAATAGTAATATATTCCAAATTTCAGGTTAATAGCTTATATACTTTTCGAGCAAATCTCTTCATTGTCAAATTGCGCAATTGTGTCATTTTGTATGGGAGGGGGTAGAAGGGGTGGAGCGATTTGGCCCGTTCACGAACTTGACCTTACTTTTTTGTCAAAAACGACGTGTACAAAATTTGAACTATCTAGCTCAACGCGTTCTCAAGCTAGAGAGCGCACGGACGGACGGACGGACGGACGGACATCCGGTTTTGAGATTTTTGAGTGATAATATTAACTTCTGTATTCATCATTTTTTTCTCCGAGCCTTATTTCTTGGCGTTACTAACCTTAGAGCAAACTTATAATACTCTCAGATTCCATCTAGAGTATAAACACTACGAGACTGCAACGACGCAATTTCAATCGTAACACCGACTTGCACCGGATTCAGGGTCAATGTCGCTTTGAAAACACACACCTGTTGTGTGGCGCCTAGTACTGGCCGTTGCAGTAAATATTGCTACCTAGGTATTTTGCAGCCGGTATGGCTTCGAAGGCCGGCATGGGCTAATAGACTAGAAAGTCGGTCATTAAATTGGATAATTGAAAATGTACGACCGACTTCCCGATATGAAACGCGGAATCGAGGTTGCGGGTTGCAACATCGTAGTGAGTTATTTCGGTAAGCACAACATTAGTTAAGAATTTTGTAAACTCATTTTGCCGAGTAGGGCAAAATGCCATATTTAAGTAGGCACGTAAGTGCTAGTTCGATGTCCAAGATTTAGCGTACTAGTTGAATGCTACACAAACAAAAAAAAGCTAAATAAAGAAAATACACTGAAAAACAAGAGGCGTATTAATAATAGGAATTAAAATAAAAACTAGTAAGTATGGATAAATGAAGCTGCGATCAAGGTGGCCTTAGGGTAGCCGTACACACACACGCAACAGAATAAAAAGTCCGTCGCATGAATGCTGTCTAAGACAGCACGACGGCAAACACCCCCCTTACCAACCCCTCTCCACAACGGTGGTTGGGACTACCCTGTAACCACAGCATAACCTCTCCCCGTTGGTTATCCAACAAAATTGCGCAGCTGGTTTTTCGAGCCTTCGTGCTCTAAAAGCAATAAAGTAAGAGAATGATGTGAAAATGCGATGTGCTCTTTTTGATCGGCTTAACGATGGCTCCTTCTATCACAATTTTGAAAAATCCGTATCCGTGTGGCTAAAATCTTTTGAGTGACTCTTTTAAAGCACTCACTTAGATCGACTCAATTAAGTGAGTGAGTTGAAATGAGTTAGCACAACGGAAAGAGTCAGCTTTCCCATCGCTAAATTGGATAGTCGAAATGACAAAAATATCGTAGCATGCAGCTTTGTTTCGATTCTTTTTCTTTGTCTTTCTCTGTCGAAACGCCCACTTTTTAGACGACAGGTGAAAACCTTTCGAATGGTTTCAGTCTTCGCAAATTGTAAGTATAAAAATTAGTCTTTTAGTTATTATTAATTTTTTTTTATCAATTTTAATCGTCTCATTAAAACGAAAACAAATGCTATAACGTCAAGTATGATTGTTTACTGATCGTTTGTAAGGACTTAATATAAAAAAAAAGATCTGCTAAACTTAACTACTCTCAAATATTTCATGCTTAGAATATTCTGTTGAACATTACAAAAAAAACGAATTGCATAAGAACTGAAAATGACGCGTTCTCCAATTTAAAAAAAAAATATTCATCTCTTGTTATTATTCGTGCCTTATATGATAATTTTTGTATTTTTGATATAATTATTATTAATTTTAGTTATGCAATTGCATTGTTTTTCGAATAAGAATTATTTGGATATATATTGTTTCGTCGTATAATTTTTGTTTGCGATATTCATTACGTTAATAAATTTATGGTAAAAATATATAAGATGAATAAAAAAATAGAAAGAGATTTTCCATAATATTCTCGCGGTAGCAGCAAAAAGAAATACATTGCAATTATTTCTGCGTTGATATTTTTGTTTTGTTTATCTAATATATGACATGATTAGGATATTTAATAGCTTACGACGGAGCAAGTACTTTCTTTAATCTTTCCTAGTTGAGCTGGGCCTGGCTGCATTCTGCGCTGTCTAAGTGAAACTACATATGTAGAGGTGAAAACGAGTTGAATCAGCTCAATAAGCCACACACATTGGAATGAGGATGTCTGGCGATTGTGAACCGTTTCCAGGCATTGAATTGATCCTCCGTGTTAGCTGCGGTCGATGCTTCGAAAAATTTCTCGTCCGGTTAAACTCAACCGAAACAAAAAACAATGCAGTGACCGCAAGAGTCGATAATCGAAGTTCTCAGCAAGGTCAGGCTCGAAGCTGGATGTTAAAGCGGCTAGACTGCTACTTTTCCCGATGCCGCTCCGACGCCTTTTGGTTGTTGATAATACAAGGTCAAGATGGCCAAAACAACCCAAAATGAAAAAAGAAAGTTGTGGCGGCGGCGACACAAGGAAGTGTTTGCAGAATGATTCCCCTTCGTATTTTATCCCTCCATAGTTTAAGATCGAGCAAGGCGCCCGGAATTGACGAAACCCCTGCAGAGAAGGTGGAACAGAGCTCACCAGCCGAACGTTTAAATTAATTGTTAAAATCTGGACAAATGAAAAATTACCCATCGACTGGCGGAAAAGCATTATATGTCCTGTATACAAAAAGGGTGACCATCTGCATTGTGAAAATTACAGAGGAATTTGTATACGTGTCACAAAAGTTTAACGAAAAATATCGAACGAAGACTCACTGAACACGCTAACATCTGAGAATACCACGATCGAAAACGGACCAGTTTTTCTTAGTAAAAGAGGTGCAAAATGCTGGGAATATGATATTAATGCATTAACTGTTCGTAGATTTTTGTCAAGCATACTATAGTGTCGATCGTAATGCTCTGTACATAATAACGATTGAACTAGGTGTCCCACCGAAACTAGTTCGATTAATAAAAGCTACGATGGAAAACAAGTAAAAACGAAATCGAGTTGATTCAAAGATTCCCAATGGAGTCAGGTCTCAAACAAGGTCTCGCCCCCATGCTCTTCAACTTGATGCTCGAGTATGTCTTCAGGAAAGCAAATTGAGTGGGTGCGCTACTCGTACAATCCGCACAATTGGTGGCGTACGCAGACGACGTGGATATTCTGGCCCGATCAATACTTCGTGTTCAAGGAGGTATTCCAGGAATTGGAGACGGCAGCGGGTGGTAGGGCTCAGGGTCAATGAAGGGAAAACAAGAACAGAACTGTCCCAGAGAGTCATAATATTACTAGGGGCGAATACAACTTCGAGCAGGTGGATGAGTTCGTATACCTGAGAGCCCTTCTCACAAAGGACGGCAATGAACGACATGAAATTCAAAGAAGAATTTTGACAGCTAACAAAGCATTTTATGCGGTCTTTCCCATAATGAAATCAAGGAAGGTTCATCAAAACAATAAACTACGCATCTACAAGATATTAAATCGTCCTGTGCTGCTATATGGATGCGAAAGTGGACCATGACGCGAGTGCCGGAGAATTTAATCGACACGTTTGAGCGAAAAACTCTTCAGAAGGTGTACGGAGCAGTTAAGGAAGGACATGATTGGCGAATTCGATACAACTATGTATGAGCTGTATAAACCATTTAATCTATCATGATCAAACTCCACAAGCTAGAATGGGCTAGGCACGTAGAGCGAATGTACGAGTTACGAATTGGAAAACGCGTGCTCAAGAGCAAAGCTTAAGGCAAACGACCGCAGGGGAGACCACATTTTCCATTTTAAATTCGAACTGCTACCCCACAATAGCATATGCAGACGATTTTCTCATCATGCTGACTGGTAAGTTTGAGCAAGTTCTAGGACGCCTTATGCAGTCCGCTCTACAACTGTTAGACAGCTGGGCACTAAATAGAGGGCTTACCATCACCCCGCAAAAAACAGTTTTGGTCCTCTTCTCCAGAAGAAGATGGCCACATGTTTTGAGTCCACCAAATATTCGGGGTATCAATATGGTCCTATCGAACCAGATTAAATATTTAGGTCTTATTCTTGATTGTAAATTATATTGGAAGGCCAATATTAAAGAAAGAGCGAAAAAGCACCAACAGTGCTAGAGACTAGCTTCAAAGAAACTATTTTGGATTCTTTCATGATGCAACAGCGGCGGCTTGATAGCTGCAGAACGACCAAATCCTTTTGGGAAGAACCGAATAAAAATATCACAGCTTAGCTGTTACAACGTAGGCACTATAGCGTCCGAATTATTGTCGGCCTGACCACAAGCCATGATTGCTAAAGCTGCATGTATTCAGACTGCAGATCGCGAGCGACAGCCTTTCCATAGGTTCCGAGGAAGACAAAGAATCTATCGAACATTATCTTTGTCTCTGTCCGCAAATCTCCAACAGCCATCTCTTTTGTTTAGGCTCTAGGTTCTTCTCAGAACCGTGACGGAACCAAAACCGTCAAATATTCGAGCCTGCATCGATTCGCAAACCGAACTAAGTGGCTAGCACAAAAGGAGTGACATCCATCTCAGAATCAATAGGGGGAGTACAATGGGCCCAACTAGATGACCCCAGTAGTCCATTGTGGTTCTTCGAAACCACTCTCCTACAACCTAAACCTATGCCCCTATTGGGGGTCTTAACAGGAAATTGATAAAGGTACAACGAAATTTAGTACGTGCAAAATCTTTAGTTACTTTCCAAGATTTTGACTATATGTGAATGTTGGCGCTAATCTAAATTTAGCAGAAGCTTTGTTGCTTCTAAGGATAACAAAAATGATGGCAGGTTACTTTCATTCCTTCATCAAATTGTGGCTTTCTACAAATCTAAGCTTTGTGTTCGTCATTTTTAACTTCAAAGACCCCAAATGGCTTCCTGCGAATCGCGAGTGAACTGCTTTTAAAGCAGTCCTACCGTAGTCGCACTGAGATCAATTCAAAAACGTTGAGGCCTCCATCACGTAGTAAGCAGCGTGCTTGCTTCACAGTCAATAGGTCGTGGGCTCAATTCCCACTCCAGGCAGTAGGATTTTTTTAAGCACGAAGTTTTCAGTTGCTATTGGCAATGAAAAATTATTCAAAATAAAATGGGCAAACGATGTCAAACTGAAACAGTTCCACTTCAAGAAGGTCTATATATTCAGTAGATGGTTTCTGTACGCTTTCCATCATTCAGTATCTCATAACATCTGCAAATATATATCAGTAGCTAGTACAACTGAAAAATATTCCAGTTTCACTACTCTTTACGGTCGTTCTTACTCCCCTTCCCCTACCTTCCCAATCCCATTCTTTCCCTTCATGACTGTGTTTGTGCACTGTACATAAAGGCCGAAATTGCCTATAACACAAGTCATTCTGTAACAACAAAAAAATGCCTGAATGCTTCAAAGAAAATATTCTGATGATAAATCTTACCTTAACTGTGACGTAGTAGTAAGATCTATCGGCAAACTTAAACAGCTTATTAGTGAGCCTACTCGGCTACCTGATGCTGCAGAGCATTATGCAATTCTCCATGATCTTTTTCTGTCAAATCAGCCTGAAAAATATAACAATTCTACTGTTGTATTTATCATCGCCCATTGGGGATACGGATCAGTTTCTGATTCGTGCATGGTTTCCAATATAGGCATTAAAACCGCCTACAGTAAGGATGCTAAAGAGGATCGTTTGGCACTGGGGCAGATTAAACGCATTTTTTTAACTTTTGATTGGAGGTTTTAGCTGTATATCCAATGATTGCGATATTGTCTGCAATCTTATTACGGATACAATTTTAAAAGGAATGCGTCTCTTGATTTCCTTCAACCTGAAAAAGCTAGATCATCTACAGAGTCGTGGTTTATCAAAGATTGTTTCAGTCAGTTCAGGGCACACTCCACCCTCAGCAACAGAGAACTGTATATCAATGCAAGAAATTCCTGGAACTACTAGATAAAAACACAGCATGAACAAAACCAAGGTCGAAAGGTACTTGAGTGTCCTAAAGGATCTAAATCTTTTTGGTCATTTGTCAAAGCCGTGAGTAATTTTATCTCATAGTCAACATCTTGTATTTCTGATAGCAGTCGAGCAGTCTTTAATACAGTACAAAAGTAAATTTATTAGCAGAGAGTGTCGCGAGAAACTCAACTCTACTTTACCCAGTAATCAGTCTCTCTCAACTGTACCGCTTTCTTCTTCTTCAATGGCAAATCGGGCCTTGGCCTCCTGGCCTTCAAGTTCCTTAAATTTTTTTTTATTGGTTTTTATGGAAGGGTTGTTTGCTCTTCGCACAACCCTCTATCTACAGTTTATCATGTTCGCAGATTGAAGTGACCCAGATATACCCACGTAGGCAATGTGTTAGAATTATACGTCGACCGGGATTTGAAGTCACGACCTTCGTATTTTAGACCAACATGCTACTCACTAGGCTATGCCCAGGCTCTGTATCACCTAGAGGCACCAAATTACATGCCTTAAAATTTTGCACTCGTGTCATCGCTAAAATTCTTCAGTATCTCAATATTAATAAATACTCTGGTTCGTGCGGTATTCCTCGTACCAACTCCTAACTAAACTTCTTCGCAATCTTTCCTACTCTTCAAAATTCCCACATATCTGGAAACAAGCGATTGTCCAGCCTAAACCCAAGAAAGAAAGCAAGTGGAGCCCCAACTTAAGTCATCACTTCTATCTTATCAAAAGTGATGGAGACTGCTGTCAAAAGCAAGGCCATGCAATTCTTGGAGCCCCGTAAAGGCTCAGTTTTATCACCTACCTTATTTTTAGTTTTTATTAACGACCTTCTGTCGTTGACTCTCTGCAGTCTTCTGTGCCCTTTAAGCGCAGTAAGTTATTTGATTTACAATCCGCAATATAGGTTTAGATGCCTCCAAGTATATAGGCTTCCTGCAAAGAAATATTTTCATCTTGCAACCATGTACAAGCTTAAAATCAGGCCCTGACTCTAAACATTCACCGGTTTTTTTATCCTGTATGTCTCTAAACCGATTGCACTGTACGGTACAGTATTAAAGGATGTACCCTAACCCAAACTTGGTGTCTTAAAAAACAATCACACTCTTCCTTAAACTCGCATTACTTATCGCGTTCTTTTTGTTCTTTGTCCAAGGGTGTACGAGCAGAGTAAATGCGATCGTTTCACTTGTTTATTAAATGTGTTTAAAAATGAAGACACTAAAATCGTATCATTCTGAAAATTTTGCCAACTCCCTCCCACCGCCCCAAAAATCCTACCCTTCTTAGAAAACATGCTCGAAAACTTCGCCTTACAGCGGATGATATTTGTAGAGGCTGTGATGAGGAGGTTGAGACCGTAGAGCATTTCCTCTGCATTTATGTACACATGCCTTTGAAACATTCCAAGATAAACTCTGAGACAATACTTCCTCGCCGAGCTAAATGATCTCCTGTCTCTCGAACCGAAGCAGCTCATTAGTTTCACCGGTAGTGCTGTTTGAATGATTTGTTGGTTCGGTATTAACGACCCGGGACGTACAATGGCCCCACAGGTGACCTACGTTAATTATTGATGTTCAATCACCTCCGCAAACCTAACCAAACCTATTCGATATCTGTCTGTATCGAAATAATGTCACCATTCTTCAACCTGTAAATTCTAAATATTTTTTTTCGACACCATAATAAGAAATCATCAATATTGCAACTGAGCTTTTCACCATCAGCACCGGGGTGCTTTTGTCAATATTCGTATCCGAAGGAACAAAATAGGTGTTTTAATTAAAAAAAAAAAACTATCGATTAGTAGACATTTATTTTTAATACTCGTATATTTGATTTTTTCACATTTGGAATATTTTGATCAACATTTATTACATGCTATTAGTTAAGAAATAAAAACGATTTTTAACAACAATAATTTATTTTTATATGTGTAAGGAAAAACAATTGATTTAAGAAAAGCCAAGAGATCAACAAAACAAGTAACTATTCACCATTAGCCAAACAACTACATCGAATTCAACAAATTTCGCTAGAAAAATTTTGTATTCTTTTTTTTAATAAGGAATTTGATTTTGATAATACTGAATCATATCATAAGTTCGTGTACGGAAGTTCTGATATGAATTTCTGATAACAGCTAATATATGAGCAGCGGCTTCTTTATTATTTTTTGTTGGTGCAAACCTTTGCTTTAATAGATTAATTGTTTGTCCACGGAAACATGGAAGACCAGTATCTAACATGAGTGAAACTAAAGAAACTATTGCGTCTTGATATGGACGTATTGCTAAAAATGCATGTACGCATAATTCGCAGAACCACTTAAATGATGGAGCCTCCATTTTGCCGCCCATAATCATAATCATTTCATCCGTCAATTTGATGTCAGGCTCGAAACCAATATTGCCGCCAGGTGAGGATTCGAACATAAAACCAAAATCTGTAAATAGGCCAAAATTGTTTATAAGAAAACTTTATTTTATTTTACTATTTATGTTACCAATGTGTATAATATGACCGTCCTTATCAATCATGATATTTCCGTTGTGTCGATCTTTAATCTGAAGAAGATATCCAATTACTGAATACGCTGCCATCGATTTTACAAAGTTAGCGCGTGCTGCTTGAAATTCTTTCGATGTTTCTTCGCCGTATTGATGTAGGAAATATTCATATAAGCCTGAGTCCGTTTGACGACCGAGTTGATCTCTCGACTTTGCATTTGGAACACATTCGATTACGCCGCACTGAATAAGAAACGCACAACAAGTAACAAAATAAATAATTAAAACCGATTTTATTCCAATATACATACGCCTGGATCTGTAGCAACGACGCGATAAGGAAAGAGGAATAATTCCAAACCAACTTGCTGAAATATATTTTTGAAAATCGTAATAACTTGCAATGCAAGCATGTCCTGTCGTACGTCATCGCCAACTTTAAAAATAGCAGCTTGCCAAGCTTCCACTCCTAAAATATTTTTACTTTCATCGGCTGAGTTCTGAAATAGAAAGATTGGTTAAGAAAAACACGAAATATTATTTAAATTTATTCAGTTTTTACCGGATTAGTAGATACTTCCATAGCTTTAACCTCTAGGTCAGCTATTCCACAGCGAAGGACTCTGAATCGTGCCAAATACGGTGCCTTGGCTGCACTCTGCATAGGAGTACCGCTGTTGTAATCAATGTCAAGCACCATAGCTTCAGGATTCGATGGCAAATAACATCCTGGCTGAACTTGTATTCTACTAAGAGCCTCCAAGCATGCCTTCTTTCTCTCCGGACCCTTTGGGAAAGATCGAATTTCTCCCGACACTGAAGTTATCTTCGCAAAAAAGTCAAACTCTCGTTCATAAAATCTTTTTGCAGCTCCAGAGAATGACGCAATCAAATTTTTACGAAGTGCTTCTAAAATATCGAAAAGCACAGCATCCTTATGTAGTTGATCTTCGTCCATATACATGTTCGTCTGCATGTTCCAAATCAACTGATGAGCAACAATTTGCGATCGTTTCGATATATGTTTTATAAACTCCGTGACGTAGCCCATGCTGTCGTGGCGTAGTGCCTGAACTAGTTGTGGAATGTATGGAAGTACAGATTCAGCCGGATAGGACGTTAACGTTCTGACAGCATATTGAGCTGTTAATGGATGCGTTGGATATTGACGTGAGAAATAGGATAGAGCTTGAATTGGTCCAACAGGCGCCCATTTAAGCATGTACACTAGTTCAGGACTTTCAGCCAGAAGTGTTTTTGTTGTCACAAGATACTTTAAAGCGTCTGGAATGTGAGATACGATTATCGGATCGGCACAAACCAGCCTCGTCACTTCATCCTCAATCGACTCAGCATTACGAATGCGCTGAGGTAAGAAGACAGCCAGTGGTGGATTATGTGCCCAAGCAAGACGAGTATAATCCCTCCAAACATTCAATTTTAAAGGTCGGGCTCGCCATTCGGCGATTTGATCTTCGCCTAGTATCGTTAAATCGGGGCTGCTATTTGGGTTGTACCACGTTATCAGGAACTCGATTTCAACGGCCAGGAGTTCTAGGATCAGATTTCGTTTCTTCATATAATCTTTGTCGTAAGCATCCTTTTGAAAGGGTGATCGTTTCGATCGATTCGAACGTTTCGAGAGTGTGGATGTGGAGTGCGGAATGGTATTGTACCAACCGCCCGTTCCTGTCGGAGTGGATCGGGCCACTTCACTGCCACTAATAGATGCCGTGTCAGCATTTTGTCGAACTGATAATGTTTGAGTCGACGGATGAACATCATAGTCGCCTACTTCTGAGGCAACCAAATGTTTCTTTTCGCTTCGCATTGTTTGCCAAAATTTCAATAGAATCAATATGTCGTCCAGTAGATCCTCTTTGCTCTGTGTTGGACAAGTCGGTGGCCCGCAAAAATAATCTAACGCATTGCTATAAATCCTTTCACGTAGAATATTACGTGCCAAGGATTTTGGAATGGTGCTTCCTTGAAGAAGAGACAGGCCACATTGCAACAGTTTAAAGCGGCACCCAACCGTTGAAACTGAACGAATTTGATTTGAGCTTTTTGCAATTGACACGCAACGATGTAATAGAAGGCAAAACATTTCAACCTTATCGCGATTGCAATATTTCGCTGTGTCCACCATTTCCGAAATGAGTTGCAACCAAATTGAATGTGGAGCGACTAGAATCGGTTTGGCGACAAGCTTACATCCTTCGTAAGCGGCTAACGGATTTGTCAGTTCTACTTCTTCGGAAAATACGCCCATTTTCTTTTCGAATGTTATTTGCCATGCATTTACCATTTCCTGAATAAAGCAGAGTTCCAAGTCTTGACGTGCTGTTAATACCCACTGCCAGCATTCGACAGCCGTTTCAACCGCCGACGCTGTGAATAATTCCACTTGCGAGGTCGCTGTGAACATAAATGCGTTTTCAAATCTGAAAACTAAGGATAAAAACTATAATTCAACTTACAAACAGCATGCAGCAGTTTTCGATTAACGCCAGCACATATGATAAGGTATGCAGTAGCTCGCCACAATGCTCCACGGTGTTTCGCATCACTCTTTTCAGTGCATGCTTCCCAAACTTCTTTCACCAGTCGGTCAGCGAGTCCTTTCTTATCATCTTCATTTAGCACCGACAACAGACCGGTAATCTCACCAGCGTACCTACTGCGGAGGCATAAGACCGATACAAATCTGGGTGTATCACTCTTCACACAATTCGGTCGTTTATTGCTGGACGGAAGAGCATTCGGATAACATGTGCTCGTATTAACAACGGAATCGAATGCTAATGCCAAACCACTGTGATGTGCCAGAGATGGAACTGGAATTTGATTTGGGTACTCCTGTAGATGTGAGCGGGTCGATCTTGGAGCCCATTTCATTGCCTCGCTGACAATTCCTTGACAACGATCCGAGAAATCTTTCAGACGACTCTCACGCGCCGGCAACGAATCCATCAGTTGTAAAGTGTATGGGGTCGAAGAAACCCGTAAAGTTGGAGTTTCTTCATTAGGATGTAGTGTTAAAGAGAATGCCAACAATTGCAAAATGTCAAGCATGCACCATAAAACTCGACGGTTCCACAAAAGATGTGGAAACTTATCGACCAACTTTGCTAAATACTGATCGGCAACCAACTGAATTTGTTTGTGAATATGGTTGAAGTAAACGAGTAACAGCATTGCTTGAGATTCTAGCACCTTCTCACGAACCAAATCCTCTGAGAATAGTACGTTCCGGAATTTTTCAAACACTTGATCGGCAATGCTGTAATGATCGTATTTTAATAGTAATTACTCTTCTTAATTTTTTTTCTTTACCATTTTACACATTGCCAAATCCCAGATTTATCTTTTTGCAAAGCTGTATCGCATAAATAACTCAATATTGGCTCCAAACTAGGTTCATCAGCATTCTCAACTCTGGAATAGATTATCAGAAGATAAATACTTTCGGTTCGGACTAATTGATCAGTTTACCTTAAAGTCTCCAGCCAATAAACGCTCAATAAATATGTACATTGCGCAAATGTTAGCTTATTAATGCATGCTGTAACCTCAGCTGGGGGATGATCCAAAAGGAGTAAAATCTGACTGCGAAGTTCATTTAAACTAACCGAATCCGATTTAACTGCTGATGAATAATTTAATTCTCTCATCTCCGATTTATGGGCCGTTTGCGATATTAACAGAGGTGATTTTGTAGCTATTTGCTGTACGCCTTGATACCAATCAGTTGGCCACAAACGCGAATTAGTAAAACCCATCACAACACAGTACAGCCAGAAGTCTTTGA
This sequence comes from Chorisops tibialis, assembly GCA_963669355.1. Taxonomy (NCBI): domain Eukaryota; kingdom Metazoa; phylum Arthropoda; class Insecta; order Diptera; family Stratiomyidae; genus Chorisops; species Chorisops tibialis. The sequence goes on along the minus strand of OY770263.1, from coordinate 116,600,814 downwards.
AGAGTTTATGTAATCGCATTTTTGGATTTTTAATCGGTGGAAGTCGCCGTGCAAGAACAGCAATCACCGGGATCAACATTCCCAAATTCCCAGCGCTGGAACTAGCCTTTTGCGCACCCGGTGTATTATCATATGAGCGCTCACCTTCCAATCCAATCTGAACAAATAATTCCAGAAGCTTACCAAGCAAATCTAGCATCTCCGGCTCGCCTTGTATATTCGCTGCAATATTCCCTAGCGCATTCACGACTGCATCGGACACATTACAATACTGTTTTCGTTGTTCTGGATTTGTGGTGTATGCCAGTGAGGCAGACTGTACTGTTACTCGTGAGAACATTTTCATTATTTCGTCATAAACTGGTGGCTCGCATTGGGATATAATTATGCAACCCAGTTGATCAACAATAAGCGCATTTTGTTCAGAGGGTACCTTGCAAAATCTTTGTATAAAGAACTGAAGTATATTTTGAGTAGTTTTCGGAGTGTCCTTGAGGGCTACAGCTACATGGCCCAACATAACTATAATATTCAGCGAAACCAGACTAGATTCTCTGAAAATAAATTAATTTAAAATTTCTGCTCTATATTTTAAATAAAACAATTTTCACTAACGTTTCATGTTTCTCAGCTGTAAATAACCTATTTGATACATTAGCAACCAACGCCGGCACACAATACGGATCCAAAGAATGAGCAGACCTCAAAGCAATACTTAAGTTTTCAATGGCAGCATCGCGAAGTGCCTCGAATGCACCCTGTCCAGATTTCGTTAAGCCCTCAGGTTTATTTGTATGAACATCAACAGCACGCATTTCGTTTCCCTGTACAACAATTTTGAATGGTGCGACTTCTTTGTCCTTCTTTTGCTGAGCCAAAAATTGAGCATGTAATTTTGCTAAGATAGGACTGGGATCAACCAAAAAGTCACGCAAATAGGATATTGATGTACCAGCTATATTTGGAAATTTTTGAGCAAGTTTACCCAGTCCCTGAAATTTAAATTATTATTTTTCATTTAATTTTGAATTTAAAAACGTTCAAAATTTCAAATGCTTACCTCGAGACAGACCATTAAAAGAGGCATATGATCCAAAACAATTTTCTGACCGAGTACTGAGTTCAGTTTTTGATAAAGTCGTCCGCATAACGTATCCGCTTCTAAAATCATAAGATATAAAAGAAAACAAATTTTAAAATTCCTGTTCGCGAAATAAAAGTTTTATTTTTATGGAAACTCCATGCAATTCGTTAGATCTAAATTAGAACTAGACATTATTCAACACCAGACTTATACGAAATTTCTTGCAATATTTATATAAATATATTTTTTTTTCAGTGTCATCTCAGTACAGAGAGAACATCTTCAAGACTCAGCCGAAGATTTTTTGTCAAAAATAAAGAAAGAGGTGTAAATGACCTTCGCTGCACGGAAATACACTCCGTTTCATATTTATAACCCTCCTACCAATTTGAAATTATTTTCGCCTTAAAATAATGTTGCCCCAAATTAAATACAGTGAAAAATTGAGAAACTATATGCAATGATTTTTCTGTAAATTATTTCTCATTACCGTTCTTTTTGCTGCAGTTCTTGGGAATTCGTCATTTTTGTGCGTTTCATATTTATAACCCACATGGTGATTAGTGCAGTTAGAAATCGACAGTGAATCTGTTTAGTTGTTGTTTACAAGAGGGTTTCGTAATAATCTTATTATTTAAACTGCCGCGCGGTGTATCTTTAAAAGATGTCGAAAAGGGTGAAATTTTAGCGTGTAAAGATGTTGGTTTGAACATAAGTGAAATTTCGAGAAAAGTTGCTCGCAGTCGCCGTGTAATTCGAAACTTTCTAAAAGATCCGGCGTTATATGGGAAAACGAAGCGAAAGGGAATGCAAAGAAAACTGTCTCCGTGGGGTCTTCATTGTTTAAGCTCAAGATTTCATTTGCAGGTGATATTTTCTGATGAAAAGAAATGGAACTTAGATGGACCCGACGGATTTAAATCTTACTGGCGCGATCTGAGGAAGGAACCTCTCTATTTCTCGCAGAGGAATTTTGGTGGCGGTACTGTGATGTGGAGAGCATTTTCTGCAGCAAGGCGTTTGGATATACAATTTATTTCATCGCGGATGAACAGTAGAGATTACATCCAAGTGCTCGGGTATATGCTGAAAATCGCCAGTATGAATCACTAGCGGAATTGAAAGCTGTAATCCTTAATGAATGGCAGAAACTTGACCCTAAAATGTATAAATTAATTCAATCGATGAAAAACAGGATTTTTGAAGTCATAAAATCCAAAGGAGACCCTATTAATAATAAAGTTTTTGTATACAATTTTTTATTTATAATTTATATGAAATATACCCTTTATTTTGTTGGAAACTTCAACTGGGTTATATACAGGGTGTTTGGTACTCCGTGTGCCACCTTGTAAGGGGTTATTCCTAGATATATTTTGAGAAAAAAATTGTTCTACGGAGATGGTCAATTTTCAATATCCGCGGAAATACAGGGTGATCAAGAAAATTGTTTCGGATCTGTACCCTCACTCACTCAAAACGCTATATCTTGAGAACTAATAATCGCAATTCAAAGTGTTATATCTTGTTTTTTAGGGAATTAAATTACCTTTCATTTGGTGTAATAGTCCGCATTGCAACTGTATCCAATCCTGAGGTATTTGCTTCAGAACACAAATTTTTGATACTTTGACCCTCAAAATTCTGGGGTCAATGTAGTTTTTCTCAAAAAAACGCATGATAAAAATGTCATTTTAATGTTATTTTTTTATGTGCCATATTATTGCCTACAAACGATGTATACGCTTGCATTGCATAAATTTCATAGTTTAGAAAAAAATATCATTCCAATAGTATAGCACTTTTATCAAAAAATAAGAATATGTTGATCAACACTCTCCGCTTGAACTAAAAGAACTTAAGAATGGTTTTTATGGTTTATTTCAAATTTCCTTAATTACAATAAATGTTCAAAATGGCAACCTTCATTTTGAATGCACACTAAAGCTCGTTTTCCCAGTGTTCTCTTTGTGTTCATACTCCTCAACTGCTGCCTTACTTCTGTTGCTGCCGCATCGATTCCGGTGTTTAGATCCTGCAACGTTACTACTTCCGTTGCGTAGACAAGGTCCTTCATCCGTCCCCATACAAAGAAATCCATAATAGTTAAACCAGGAGATCTTGCACGCCAGTGTATCGGTCCATTTCTACCGATCCAGCGGTTGCTATAATTGGAATTTAACCGATCTCTGATTTGTCGGCCGTAATGAGCTGGAGCACCATCGTGTTGGTAAAACATGGAAGCCAATCGTTGCAGTGGCACATCATCCAATAACTCCTGTAGATCATTTGTCAAAAAATGCAAGTAATTGGAACTATTTAGGGTAGGCGGAAGCCTAATAGGACCAATGAAATCGTCACCAATCACACCTGCCCATAAATAAACACTGAATCTGTGCTGAAATGATGCCTCTCTTCTTGTATGTGGATTGCTCTCAGCCCATGTGTGTAAGTTGTGGAAGTTTGTGATACCGTCACTGGTGAATTGGGACTCATCCGTCCAAAGAATGTTGTTCATAAAATTCTCGTCACTTAGTTGTCGTTCAAGGAGCCAATTGCAAAACTCCATCCTTTTGGGCAAATCAATGGGTAACAGCTCCTGCACTGGTGTATGGTGGTAGAGATGCAACCGCTCTGCTTTTAGGACACTCCAAACTTTCCACGTAGAGACGTTTAACTGCAATGCCAAGCGTCGGATACTGATTGATGGATCATTTTGAACTGCATGTAGTATTCTTTCATCGATTGGAACAGCGATTATCGACGCAGAATTTGCATTTACTCAGCTTGTCCTAACGCTGCCTGTTTCCCGAACTCTTCTGTAAACGACTTGGAATACTCTCCTGTCAGGTATCCGATGATTAGGAAATCTCTGATGATACAAAGATCGCGCCGCTCGTGTATTTGCCTGACACTCTCCATAAATGAAAATGATGTCTGCATATTCTTCATTCGTGAACTCAGGCATTTCAAAATTATTCTCTAAATTTTAGTGACACCTTGTACTTTTAACAATGTAACTAAAACTGATAAAAATATGAAGTAAGATTTGCTTTTATACGCTTTTCATTTTGTTAGGTACCCCATTAAAAAGGCAAAGTGCTGCACCTAGTTGTGTTGAAACTCATTTTAATTTAATTCATTTCCTTGATAATTTAAATACTAATTAAAGGACATTCCTCGATAATTTAAATAGTAATTAAAGGACAATACGAATATTTCAGTTTAATAACATTTCAGGCAGTTTTCTTAGAACGAGGGTTGCTTTATGACATTTTTCATTTTTAAGCCATATGTATTTTCGCTTATTACCTGGAAAACGGGAAAACCTAAGTCATAAGTATGTGTGCATCTTTTATAGGCAATAATATGGGTCATAAAAAACAACAATAAAATGACATTTTTATTATGCGTTTTTTTGAGAAAAACTACATTGATCCCAGAATTTTGAGGGTCAAAGTATCAAAAATTTGTGTACTGAGGCAAATACCTCAGGGTTGGGTACAGTTACAATGCGGACTATTACACCAAATGAAAGGTAATTTGATTCCCTAAAAAAACAAGATATAACACTTTGAATTGCGATTATTAGTTCTCAAGATATAGCGTTTTGAGTGAGTGAGGGTACAGATCCGAAACAATTTTCTTGATCACCCTGTATTTCCGCGGATATTGAAAATTGACCATCTCCGTAGAACAATTTTTTTCTCAAAATATAGCTAGGAATAACCCCTTACAAGGTGGCACACGGAGTACCAAACACCCTGTATATGAAACGAGCAAAAACGTATCGTAGCTGGAACTGTTGCAAAAATAACGAATCCTTGCAATAATTTACCTACAAATAATTTCAGCTCCAGGCTTTCTACATTTAGCAATCAAATACAAAAGCATAATAATTTTCCGAGTGGAAATAACCTAAAATGTCTACGTGGGTTATAAATATGAAACGGAGTGTACACAAAGAACATGGATATGTCTTTGTATATATATATTTGGTTGGGCGATACACACTTACGCTGAGATACATTTTTCGGCGTAAGAAATCGTAGAAATTGTTGAAACTTTTCAATTTCTGTAGTACTTGAATGATGTATCGCGAAAAAACGCCATAAACTCGTCGCTGCTTCATAATTCATTTTCTCGCTTACGCTTACGCGACTCGAGCATTACGTCGGCTTTAGATGTTGGAGCCATATAAACAATCTTGAAAATACTCGGCGCCCATAATTCAGTAACAAGCTAGGGTGTAGTGAAAAAATTCGAAGATAGAGGGTTGTGCGAAGGTCTAACAATCCTAACATAATGAAAAAAAAAAGTTAAGGAACCCGAAGGTCAGGACGCCAAGGCTCGATTTGAGCTGTAGTGCCATTGTAGAAGCAGAAGTAGATAATTCAGTAACAACCAAAAGATTCGGTGTCGACTCCGATCGGCAAGAGAAAAAGAAATGCAACTCAGGAAAAAAATTCGGCCAGTAATTTCACAACTTTCATAGCTATTTTATTTATTTATTAACAAAAAAAAAAACATTTATTTATTTGTCCACAATAAGGATTGTTTCCCAGGCAGCTACAAGCTAGTATAAGGGAAACTTTCGTACTATTTTGAGAACGTTAATAGTGGGTAATTCATAGTATTTAGTATATTCACGATCGCTGTATAAACCTATATGCTGCGATCTTGGCCTGCCGAATATAGATTGGCAAGGAGTTGTAACAGCCATTTCTTAAGGAGCTTGAGGCCAGTGCTGATAAGATATTCCAATTCTGGCCGATTTCTTGCTTTGTAGAGCAATAGTGTGTCATCCGCATATACTATATATTTCGCTCTTAGACCTATGTACTGGATGTTATGGATGAAAAGTAGGTAAAGAGTGGGGCCAAGAATTGAAACCTGTGGAATTCTAATGTTGATGGGTTTCGAATCACTGAATTTGTTCATGTTTTTTGTTATTTAAGTACGTCCTAGGGGATTGTTTTTTATTACATCGTTAGCTTTTCCTTTCAGACCTAATTAATTTAGACCTTGTAGCAATATTCTATGATCTACAGTGTCAAATGCCTTTTTAAGATCTATAAAGACTGACGTAACGTAGAAGCATTTGTTAAGACCATCATTTATGAATTGCATCGCGTCAATTAGTGCTGAAGTAGTGTTGCTCTTTTCCTGGAAGCCATACTGATTCCGATCAAATCCACCATTTTTGTTTATAAATTTTGTGATTGTTTTGTTGATAACTTTTTCAAAGATTTTGCTGATAGAGCTTGTCAGAGCGATCGGCCTATAATTGTCTGGGTCTGTATTAGAACCACTTTTGAACACTGGGGTAATCAAAGAAGTCTTTAAATAGGATGGAAATGTGCCATCAGCCCAATGAACGTTAATCACCTTAGAAAGTGGCGACGATATAAACGATGCCAAAGTTTTTAAGTCATTTGATCTTATTCCGTCAATATCTGGAGCTATGTTGTTCTTAAGCTGTGCTATTATTGTACTTATTTCTTTTGTACAGGTTGGATATAGAAACATGGTGTTGGCAGTTACAGGACTGCTGTATTTCGGATAATAATACTCTCTATTAAAATTGTAAGTCTTTCGCAAGGGTTTCTGCTATTGAGACGAAGTGATCGTTGAGCCGATTTCCAATTACGGTTTGGCCAGTCGTTATTCCTGAATTCGTGTCCAATTCATGAATTCATGAAGCATCAATATCAAATAATTTGGTCTGATTTTTTTCCATTTTAACCCTTTCAATTTTAGTATGCTTGATTGTCATTGTCAGCACTTTTTTGTCAAGTCTTGGTCAGTCATCATATTGGATGCTATGATTATTAATATCTTATTCTTAGAATGTTTGTGCATACATGGTCTAGGTATGTGCCAGATTGTATCGTGCATCTTGTTGGAGAGACCCGATTTAGAATCTCAATGTTGTTGATCTTCAGCATTTCGTGAAAGTTTTGTGATGTCTGGTTTTCTTTTAGTATGTCAATATTAATGTCAGCCACTGATAAAATCCTTGGATATTTTGAGTAGATTGCATGAAGGTATTCAACAAATGAATCCGTTGAGGCAGAAGGTGGATCATAAAAAGTTGCTAGTGTTAATGGTGAGTTGTCATTAATTAACTCGACTATTATTGTATGGTAAGCATTATCAATCAGGATATCCCGGAATCCCGGCAGTTGTGTACAGCAGTGAAACCCTTTAGATTAAAGTATTGCAGTTCTGAGTTGTATAACCATGTTTCAGCGAATATTAAAACCTGTATGTGTTTGTTTTGCAAAAAGTGTGCTTCTAATTCTGTCATTTTATTTCTGAGGCTTCGTAGATTAGCATACATGATTTTCATGCATTTATCCATATTTACAGTTTTTGGGCGACCATGTAACACGTGGAAGCGAGTAGTTGAGCAGGAGGCCAGAGGAATAAACAAGTCCTGGCAACAGCTTAAGGCCGATGCTCAGGATCGCGTCATGTGGAAGAGAGTTATTTCTGTCTTATGCCCCTATAGGAGATCTTAACAGGAATTTGATTGACACTGGCTAAAAAAACAGCTGTGGAAATATCAAAATTCCCGCCAGTTTTTGAAATATGGAATGAAGACCGTCATAAATTATCACACAAAACAACAAAAAAGTTTTACATAAGCTGTAGATAAAAGTTTTCATCAGAATAAAAAACAAACAGCTAAAAATGTATAATTTGGCATAAATAAAAGGTGTAATTTAGCTACGATAAGCGGTTTCTGAGAAAACGGGTCATTTGTCCCCCATAAGACACTATGTAAAAGAGCCTTGCGGCCTTACTCCCTTAAGAAGCTGCAACGGGCACAACACAAACGCACACTAAAAGGAAAAGTTAATGGACAAAGACCGGTCGGAAAACCACGGAATCGTTCGGAAGATTCGATTGACGCAGACAGCAAATCACTGATAAGATTCTCAAACTGGAGCACGCGGTCACTGAACCGAGATGTATGGAGTCAAAGTATTCAGGAGGCCAAGGTCCGATTTGGGCTGTAGCGCCATCGTAAGTAAGTTAGTAAACGAAAGTGAAATAAAACGGGAATCCCATGACTATAATAGATACGCAATTGCAATTTCCATATAACATGCATCTTTCCATATGTTAAGGCTATTACATATTGTTTTCATATAATTACAGTCAGGATCGAACTAGAGTTACTGTATACGAACGGGTCTTCTTCTGCTTACTTGAGTTTGGTCACAGAGCTGTTATTCAAGCTGTTAGTCAGCGATATTTAAAAAGTCGACGAGTGATAGCTCGTACTGAAAAGATAAAAGCTTGGATTTCACTAAAAATTACGTGAAACGCAATTCTCGGTCATTTAAATTTATACTTGGCCAAAAACTTCTGCGATAAATAAGCCCAGTGCTGTAACCGGGTGTCCAAACTCTAATTGGAGAGAGTTCAAACATATAATATTTTTAACAAAATGTATGAAACCGGACAGCGGATTGTCCTTCAAAAAACATTTTTAAATTTGAAAATTGTCTGATCATTAAGACCGAGAAATCAATTCTCGAGAAAGAAATAGTACTCTAAGCCTTCTTGGACATTTAGGGCATGTTCAATGACACCGTGCATAAACAATACGATCGTAGAAATTGGCGAAACTTCAGCAAGATGAATCAGCAAGATGCTGACCTCCGCGAAGTTAGGACAACTATAGGCACCGAAACTAGTTCGGAGCCAATCTCACCGAACGAAAGTATTTACCAGATCCATCCGTGTTGATTTTGTTGATCTCTCATTTGTTTATTCTCGTTTTATCATCTATCTGGATGATATTGAGTCTAGAGATACTCGATACACACTAAAACTTCTGTCCTAATAGAATTTGGACATTGTCATTGCTTTTGTTTTGCTTTCGTTAATGCGCAACCCGACTTCTTTTGCGGCGGAGTCAAGATTGACAAATACCTCCTTAGCAATAGGGAAGAATCTTGCTAGGTTGTTAATGTCGTCAGCGTATGCTACTAGTTGGGTGAACTTGAACAGTAGTGTCCCGTTGGTACCGAGGACTATTTGTCGGACGACATACTTTAGTGCAAAGTTGAAAAGCATGGAGCTAGACTACCTCCTTACTTTACACATTCTATTCTAAAGCTGGTTGTGGAATCGATTTGTATTCTTACTTGGGAGTCAGTGTTCGACATTGTGAGTCTCATTAGTCGGACTAGTTTCGGAGGAATTCTAAAATCAAGCATGATTTGGTATAGTACTCTACTACCGCTTTCAACTTTTATTTCATCAATTTCTGACGCTTTGTTTAGCTTTTAGTCACATAGTGCTGCTTTGATTTCGGCAAGCTTGGGTAGTGTCGATGATGGTTCTTCTTCGTCAGTTGAAACCTCAATTGAGATGTTGTCTGTTGTGAGAAGATGTTTGAAGTAGGAAGCTCATTTTCTTTTGATTTCTTGTGTGTCGCTGATGATTTTGTCATCTACGTCTTGGCAGAGACTGGTTTTTAGTTTATATCCCTTTTTTTTAGATCTTTTACTATTGCGAATGCGTCCCGCGTTTTATTTTGTCCCATGTCGTCGTCCATTTTTTTGTATCTTGTCATTATGGTACTTCCTTTGTTTTCTCCTGCAGGTCTTTTTCGCAATCATTATATTTTCGCCGCGCTTGATATCCTAACATCTCTCCTGCCGTCTCTTATTCTCACCCACCTATTCTCCACTGGCATATTCTGGATGTTTTCATATATTAGTGTTTAGTGTTGATCCAGTGCTGACATGTACACCTGCACCACCGTTTTGTCTTTTAGCTTGTCGATATTGAATTCGCGAGCTCTACTCGTTTTCGAATATCCACGCCAAGCTATTTGGCACCGATACTTAGCTCTGACAAGATAGTGATCAGAGTCACAGTAAGCACCGCGAAGGGTACATCAAGTATACTGGAAGGTACCCTTTCCTCAATAAGAACGTGCTCTATTTGATTAAAGGTGTGACCATCTGGTGATGCCCACGTTCGTGTGTGAATATCGCGATGTGGGAAGCACGTAGAGCCTACTATCATATTTTTGCTGTTTGCAAAATCAATGAGACGCTGGCCATTGTCATTGATTATGTCATGGAGACTGTGCCCTCCTGTTTTTCCTCTATTAGCCTCCTCCTTTCCAACTTTTGCATTAAAATCCCCTAAGACAATTTTTAGTTTATTCAAGGGCAATGTCTCTCAATATTTCTAGGGTACCATAAAATTCGTCTTTAATTATATCGTCCTTGTCTTCTGTTAGTGTGTGAACGTTGATCAACCATACGTTGAATTTAGTTTTCCGTCGGATCGCAAACAATCTTTCACTTAGTGGTTTGAAACTCGTGACATGCTGTTTAACTTTTTTTTTCCAGCAACAAAAGCGACTCCAAACTCTGCTTCATGATAATTTTCCACTTGTAAAGATGATTTCGTTAACGATCCGTTTCGGTTCTTGGAAGGCAGTTATGTTGCTGATGTGTTTTGCTATTTCTTCGAGGAACTCTTTCAGAACTCCTGTCCTAAATATGGATCGAACCTTTCAAGATCCAAAAGAGTCTATTTTTCGTTTGCGGGTCGTTGCTGTTGAGGCCATCCTTTCTGAGCCTGTTCTTCAGATTTCTGGATAGTGTTTTTTTTTCGGTGATGCGCAGTCGGAGCTTCGCCCAACCCCCAACCTGGAAACCTGGAGGGCCAGTCCTACTTATTTATTACAGCCTGGTGGGAGTTTTCAGCTAAATATGACATGCTGGAGTTCTCACAGCTATACTGCGAGTTCAACTATGTCATACTTTTTGTCTACTTCCAGCGACGCGCTGATGTTACTGGCGATTCAGGTTAACTCCATGTTCCCTCTTTCTTTCTCAACAAGGCTTGGGACAGCGTACCAAACTTGAGCTCAAATAATAATCAATTTTCATCGAGACTATTGCTAGTTTTTATACTCTACATGAAGTCTAAGAGTATATTGTGTTTGCCTTACCGTTGTAAGGCTAAAAAATAATGATCGCATAGTGCCGTAAAATGTACAGAAATATTTGTTATCGCTCGAAAACCTCGATTCCGACCGTCTGTCTATCTGTCCGTCTGTTTACAAAATAACTGAAATTTTTGTTATATCATTTTTTCAAAAAAGAAACTTTAAGTTCGTGAACGGGCTACATCTCCCCACTCTTTCTATCCCCACCCATAAAAATTTTTTGAAATTTCAAGAAATTGATTTTTCTCCAAAACTATTTAAGTCATCGGCTTGAAAGTCAGGTCAAAATATAATGATGTGTATACCATTAACGTAAAAGATATGATCCGATCTCCTTGCACCTTCTACCTCCTGCCATACAAATGCTCAATTTTGAAAATTGAATTTTTTCGATTATCATTGAAAGCAACAAAGCTAAAGAGACGAATTTTTGCCCGAATCATTTTTATTATAATTGCGATCAGTTTTGAAAAAAATTTTAACTTCACCTCGCTCTTTTTATTCTTCCCATACAAATTACATCAATCAATCAAACTCCTGTTAAGACCCCCTATAGGGGCATAGGACTGAAACAACTCTCTTTTACAAGGTGCGATCCTGAGCATCGGCCTTAAGCTGTTGTCAGGACTTGCTTATTCCTCTGGCCTCCTGCTCAACTGCTCGCTTCCATGTGATACATGGTCGACCGACCCGACGCCTTCCTTGAGGATTATAATCCAGAGCCTGTTTGGCGATGTTTCGCTCTGGTTTCCTCAATATGTGACCGATCTACTACCACTTCCGCCTTTGAATCTCAATGCCTATTTTAGACTATCTGATTATACTCCAATGTTCGGCGTTGGAGATCACTTCTGGCCAGAATATTCTTAAAATGCGTTGGAGGCATTGGTTCACGAAAGTCTGTAGTTTCTTGGTAAATCGACCGGTCACTTTCCACGTAGTAGAACCATATAACAACTTAGTGCAAAGAGAGATCTCTTTTAACCTCCAGAAAGGGGAAAGGATACCGAAGGCCTGACGAGCTTTATTTAAACGAGGCTCAATATTCTTTTCGGCTCCGCCGTCCACGCTGAAAATACTTCCGAGATAACTAAAATCTTGCACCTCTTCCACATCTTGTCCGTTAAGAACAATCGGTGTGCCCGCGCTCGAACCCATGTGCATGTACTTGGTTTTACGCACATTTATTTTCAGTCCTGGCTCTTTGCATTTAGAATGCAACGAGCGAACATTTGACTCTAAGTCCGAACGGTTATGTGGAAGCAAACATACGGCATCAGCATAATCAAGGTGACTTAAGATGTTAAATAGTCTCCATTGAAGACCTTTACCTTCCTCACCTTCCAGTGCAGTTTTCAAGATGTCATTTATTATCACCAGAAATAGGGCTGGTGATAATATGCAGCCTTGTCTGACACCCGTTCGTACAGGAAAGCTCTCGAACAGCTCTTCTCTATGCAAGACGCGACACCTTGCATCTTCGTAGGATTCTTTAATCATTGCTATGACTTTATCTGGAATACCTCTCCTACGCAAAGCATTCCATATGTAATCTCGCTTGATGCTGTCAAAAGCCTTGTCGAAGTCCACAAACACGAGATATAGTGGCGAACCCATTTTGGCTGACTTCTCCAATATTATCCGTAGGGTATTTGTGTGGTCGGTACAAGACGACCCTTTACGGAATCCAGCCTGATAAACTTCGAGAGTGCTCTCCACGACATCACTAATCCCATTGAGAATTACCTTAGCCATAATTTTTGATACGGCAGTAAGTAGACATATACCACGCCAATTACCACAATCCCGAAGGTCGGCCTTCTTCGGAATTTTCACAATGACGCCCTCCTTCCATTCAGTCGGATATCTTCCCTCACTCCACACCTTAGTGAAGAGTGGGAGGAGTATATCGGCTGTTATTTTCGGGTCCACTTTGAGGTGCTCGGTTGGTAGTCCATCTATAACTAGGGCTTTCCTTCCCGCCATTGACCGAATGGCGGAAACTGTTTCTTCCTTATCTGGGGGATCGTCCCTAATAGAGGATTGTTGCGGTTGGATGTTTGGTAGTTGTTCTGTTCCTGGAATATCTTCCTCTGACAAGATTTTTAAAATATCAGAGAAGTATTCCTTCCATCGCCGCAACTGGTGTTCACTCATATTAAGGAGAGTTCCGTTGACATCTCTTACCAGTTGGTTGGCGGTGAAATTCCTGTTCGTCAACTGTACCATAATTTTAAATAGTGAACCGAAAGTAAGCCGCAGATTCTGCTTTGTTAACCAGATCTTCAATGGTCTTTCTCTTGTCGCGTCTAACAGCCTTTTTAAGTTGTATATGAGCATCGCGATAGTTCTGCCTCAAGTCGGGTGTTCGTTGGTTGACATCGGCTTGAGAGATGAAATTTGGAAATTCCATTTAAATTGTTCCTTTGAAAGTGTTAAAGCTATCGCCTTGAAATTCTCAGCAAAATTCTCTCTCAGCTATCGACTTTGAAATTGGAGCAAAGCATGGTGATAAGGATGTTGATAAGCAGGTTCGAAATCATCCAAAACCTTTCACTTCCTCTACCACCTCCTATAAAAAAGCCCCAATTTCAGGAAAACAATGTGTTATTTCCTTGAATGCCATGAAAACTAGAAACTTTAAATTTAGCACGAAACACTGCATACCACGTTCGGTGTCACACACAAAAATTACAAACCTTCCCTTTGCTTCTACCACCCCCCATACAAAAGGCACTATTTACTATTCAAAAGAATTTGAGATGACATCTTTTCCGGTACATTAATCTCTTTCCTATATGAAAACAACACAACACAACAAAAATCATCCCTTTAGAATATAAAAAAAATCTCATATTATCAGTTTCAAACTCTACCAAAGTTTTGTTATAGCATCCAAGTCTGAAAAGTTTCGTTATCAGAAAAAAATAGATTGAAGGATATGGAGACAAATACTTTAAGTCCATCAGAATAGAAATATAAACATACTATGCATCACAAAATTATTTGTACCATGGAAAAAATCCCAATCTTCAAATTAAGCCATGTTTAAAGTGCGCTTAGCAACTTTAGGGAAAAATATGTTTGGAGGGAAAGGAAGCGACTAATGTCCTTAAAATACCCAATGGTAAAGTTAACGCAATTTATTTAAAGCAAGGGAATTAAAAGCAAAAAACATTTTAACAAAATTATTTGTACCATTGAAATTTATTTACAAAATTATTTGTACCTAATATTTTCTCAGAAATAATAGTGTTACCACTATTATTTCTGAGAAAATACTAGACAACCGTTAGTTATTTCAACAGAAATCAGTAAGGTATTAGCTTCTCAATTGTTTTTCGTGCTTAATACAAGTGTGACGATCAAATATTGTGTGAAAATGCCGAATGTGCGAGAGCTGTTATTCGAGGATAAAGTATACATAATATCATTAGTCAGTACAGAGCCGGGTTATTTTGACTAATATAGAAATACCGTTATATATAAAGTTTGTAACGGGACGAAGTTTGAGTGACCTCATCCTGCTACAGATTTTTAAAGGGGTTTCTTCCAAGTTTGATCAGCACTTCCTGCCGGCTAGATCAGGAGCAATGGGGGTGGGAGGAGGTACTTGGAAGGTCACCCTTCCTTGTTCGTGCTGTAATTTATTGTAATCAAGGATCAACGAGAAAAAAAAATCGTATTCCGAGAAGCTGTAGGAAAACGTCACCAGGCAGTCCATCTCAGAGCTCCCATATGAGGCCTTACTCCTCACTCATCCTTCGAGAGACAAGAAACCAAAAAAAAAGGAAATAGTCGAAAAAAACACAAAAAAAATGTTCCTAAATACGGACAGAAATATTAACATAAAAAAAAAGCATGAAATAATATTTTAAAGTTTAATGAATAAGGAAATAATGAAATTTAAGTAATAAAAAAAAATTAATAAAAAAAAATATAAAAACTGTTTCTTTTTTCTTCGATGGGGCCCTTGCTGCATTGGAGTCATCTCACGCCATCATACGCCTCGAGCACAATTTTTTTTTTTTTATATAGTTCAATTATTATTATCAGTTAAGGTTATTAGGTTCACTATTGTTTTTTTTTCTTTTATTTATTTTTCACTTTAAGATCCAAAATCTTCTTTTTTTTTATATTCAAGTTATTTATTTATTTATACCTAGTCGTGCCATAAGTTCTGTCACACGTATATGGGCAATTTTTGTATAAATGAAAAAGAGTTTTTGACAAAGGAAAATATATTTTATTTTGGCATACTAATGGAAGTAAAATAAGCAACAAATTATTCAAAGTGGCCGCCTTTAGCCTTAACACAGCTCTTTAATCTGTTGGGCCAGTCATCGATAGCAGTACGCACTGTTTCTAGCGGAAAATTAGCTACTGCTTCTGTCAAAGATCGCTTAAGGCTCTCGATATTTGGGTGTCGTCTCGTGCACATCATGGACTCTAACTCCGCCCACAGTTTGTAGTCCAGGGGATTCAAATCTGGGCTCCCAGAAGGCCATTCCGTCGCCCTTATAAACTGTGGAATATTGGTTTCCAACCACGCTTGTGTGGTTCGAGCTTTGTGGGCTGGCGCAGAATCTTGCTGGAAAACCCAATGTCGATTGTTGAA
Source organism: Chorisops tibialis (assembly GCA_963669355.1). Lineage (NCBI taxonomy): Eukaryota > Metazoa > Arthropoda > Insecta > Diptera > Stratiomyidae > Chorisops > Chorisops tibialis. The sequence goes on along the minus strand of OY770263.1, from coordinate 116,585,124 downwards.
TAGCGTAGAGTTCAGCGGCTTCACACATCCCTCCAGGATGTCCGTTTGATAATTTTTCGCTGCAGTTTTTACGCCTTTTTCGCAAAAATGAAGCTCGGTGACCCCTTCGTAGCTGACACCCCACCATACCATGACTGATGCTGGATGATGTCCTCGCTGTACCCTAGTGGCAACTTCTCGGGCTTCTATGGAGCTGTGGGCATACACCTTATCATTTTGGCGGTTGAAATGTTCCTCCACCGTAAAAATTTTTTCATCGGTAAATAAAATTTCTCGATGTTTGTTGTTGCCGTACCGCCGAAGGAGCTCTTTCGATCTGGTGCTCCTAATTTGCTTCAACTGCTCAGTCAGCAAATGTCCCGTTGATCGTCGAAAGGCACTCATCCCTAGGTCAGATTTTATGATGCGAGACATACTTCGGGTGGAGATGTTCATCTCTCGAGCCATGATTCGTTGTTTACGAAGCGGATTTCGACGAATTCGACTCTCGACCGCTTTGATGGCAGCAGAAGAACGTACATCACGCGGACGTCCAGAACGAGGTCGATCTTCAATAGTCTGGATCGCGTTATATCTCTGGATCGCACGATACACAAATCTTTGCGTTATTTTTAACGGGCACAACAACTTGAAAATTTCACTCGCGGATTTTCCACACTTATGTAGTGCAATCACTGCAGTTCGGTTTTCTATTACACCCCATTCCATCTTCACACGTTAACGAACACACTTTAAATGACCATCAACTGTCAACAACATTATGACGTTTATAAAACTGGCCGATATTGAAATGTCACTCATAAAATAAAGTTGTTGCCAATGTGAGAAATTATGTGACAGAACTTATGGCAGGACTAGGTATATGTTTTAAATTTTTTCTTTTTTTTTCACACGCCATCTTTTCTTCAATATCACAAAAAAAAAGACTTTTTTTTTTTTCCAATCCTCCTTCTTTTTGACCTCTCTAGTCGAGTCCCTAGTAACGACTCCCCTGGCAAATTTTTCTGCTTTCGTTTTTGACCAGTTTTTTCTTCTGATCGGTAATTTTGGCGCCAAAAAAAAATTATTGCAGTACTGCCCTAATTAATTTTATACATGTTAAATGTTTTTTGATTTCTTTTAAATTATTGTTATTTTGTCTCAAGTACATAAAAACTACCTATGTATTTAGGAACAAGTGAATAAACGCGGCTGAACATAAAAAGGATGATAATGAAAGTAAAGCCCCTAGAAACAAGAAAAAAAATATATTGCAGTGCAAAGAAAATGATTCGCAACAGTCGTGGGGACGACCTCGACCCAGGAGAATAGTCTCATCTTAAGCCGGGCAAAATTTAATATTAATAAAAAAATATAAGAAACTTTGAGCATATATATATATATTTCCTCCTCCATCCCGAATTATTAATTTTTAGAAATTATAGCAGAGAAATATAAAAATTTCTTTTTTTATTATTGTATATTATTGCATTGTAATTAAATCCCCTAACTGTAAATATAAACAGTGTAGCTATATATTATACATAAATGTACTTCCATTCTTTTCTCCTTTAGGTTCAATGAAACCGTTGTTAGGTTCTTATCAAATTAATTTAGATGCGAATGTCTTTTGCATGGTATATGCCTAAGATATTTCCTAACTCGTCTTCTAATTCGTATGTAACGTTACCAATTTTTGTTTTTACCTTTGCCTTGATAAACTTAGGTGCAAGTTTGGCAGCAAAATGGCTGACTGCATTGCTCTGTACGTAATTTCGTACAAACACAACCTGCCCTGGAAGGTAGATTTGCGGACGACTACGAAGGTTATAACAATGAGCACTCTTTTCGTATGCAGTCTCAAGGTTTCGTTGGACATATGCTTGCAACAATCGGATACGTTCAATGTGTGGAATTAGTTCTATATCCCCTTCAGTTAAAGAATTTAGATCTCGTAGGAGTTTGTAATCAGAAGCGTGATGAATCGCATGATAACCATACATCAGGAAGTGTGGTGAAAATCCTGTGGACTCGTGCGTAACGTTTCTCAATGCAGCACAAGTTTCCCACAGATTTTCATCCCACCTCCGATGGTCTTCAGCTACATACGCACGAATGGATGCAAGGATGGCACGGTTTGCTCTTTCTGCAGCATTCGCTTGAGGGGCATAATATGGGGACAAAATATGTTTAATGCCATAATTTCCCAAGAATTTCTTAAAGACATTTGACACAAACTGAACACCATTGTCGGAATGCAAATATTCAGGAACGTTATACGACAGGAATACTTCTTTTTCAAGAAATTTTATAATACTGTCAGAGGTGGCAGATGGTAGTGCTTTGACCCACAGGAATTTAGTAAATTTGTCTAGGACAACAAAAATGAATCTATTTCCTGATCGCGAGCGAGGGTACGGACCCAAAAAATCGACGTATAGATACTGCATTGATCTGACAACTTCGAAGTGTTGGCCCATGGGTGGTCTCATGGTGGTATTCGGGGGCTTAATTTGTTTACAAGTCGTGCACGAGGAGATGTAATTCGCAACATCTAAACGGAGCTTAGGCCAGTAATAAAGGCGTTGCAAAATTTCGACAGTCTTTTGAACCCCGAAATGCGACGACGTGGGAACATCGTGTGCAGCGGTGATAAGCTGAGCGGTTAAAGATTGTGGCACCCAGAGTTTAAATTCGGGTAAGTCGGTGTCTGTCGTCTTCGTTGAACCTTTCTTAATGTACACTCTTCCGTTCGCGACTCGTACATTTGAGAATCGATGAGAAAATTGTGTCAAATGATCAATCAAATCCAGGTAAGATGACTCCTCAAAAGCTGTTGTGGGAAGTATTTCAGCTACATTGCCGTCTGTGCCAAGGACTTTATTAAACTCGTTGCAATGAGCGCGCGATAGAGCGTCTGGAACGACGTTTTGGGTTCCTTTTCGAAACTCTATCTGAAAGTTGAAGCCTTGCAGTTTCAAACTCCAGCGCGCTAATCGTCCGGTCAAATCCTTCTGCCCCATCAACCATTTCAGGCTGGCGTGATCGGTTATGATAGTAAATGGCAAACCTTCCACGTACGCCCGGAATCGTTTTACACTTTGAACGGCAGCTAGGCATTCTAACTCCGTCACACTGTAGTTGCGTTGAGCGGCGTTTAGTTTAGCAGACATGAATGCGATCGGATGTTCTTGACCACTTTCTGTCTTCTGGAACAGCACGCTTCCGATTCCGGTTGCACTGGCATCGCATTGAATATAGAAGTGCCTTTCAAAATCCGGATTGGCAAGAACGGGCGCAGAAACCAGTAACTCCTTGACTTGATCAAATGCGTTGTTGGCTGCATCTGACCATTTAAATGGTCCTTTACCTTTTAACAGGTCTGTAAGTGGAGCAGTCACTGAGGCGAAGTTCGGAATAAAACGTCGGTACCACCCAGCCATGCCAATGAAACGCCTGACGTCCCTTGCGGATTTCGGTGCAGGGTAGGCGGTAATACCAGAAATCTTTTCGGGGTCAGTTTTCAGTGTTCCATCACTAACCACATAGCCCAGGTATTTGATTTCCCGACGGACGAACTTACTCTTCTCGACATTTATCGTGAGTTTGGCATCTTTCAACAGCTGTGAAATTTTATTAAGAAGCTGGATATGCTCATCAAAAGATCGAGAAGTTATGAGTAGGTCGTCCAGGTAAACAAACACCTGGTCATGAAGTTCGTGCGGAATAACCTTATGCATAAGCCTGCACATAGTTTGGGGTGCGTTGCACAACCCAAAGGGCATTACGGTGAATTGGTATAGTGGTCTACCTGGAACTGTAAAAGCCGTTTTATCTCGTGAGCTGACATCGAGTGGTATTTGCCAAAATGCATCTTTGAGATCGAGACTAGAAATGAAGCGCGTATCTTGGAGGCGAGCCAATAAGCCCTCGATTAATGGTAGAGGATAGGCATCCTTTAACGTGACTTCGTTAACTCGTCTAGCGTCAAGGCATAAGCGAACTTTCCCTGGTTTCCGTACTAAAGTTACTGGTGAGCACCAAGAGCTTGTACTTTCTTCGATTACCCCTAACGACAGCATTCGATCAATTTCTCCATACATCAATTTTTGTACAGCTGGTGAAACTGCATAGTGACGCTGCTTGATCGGGTTAGCGGAACCAGTGTCGATTTTATGTGATAAGAGCTGGGTTTTTCCTAGACCAATCTGATTGAAAGAAGGAAAGCTGTGAATGACTTCATTCAGTTTAGTTTGCTCTAAATCGCTTAAGTTTTGACAGGTTTCGGTCGTAGAGAGTGGAGAAATTTGCAGTTCGCTTACTTGTAAGGGCGCAATGTCGAACGTATCCCAGAAATCGATTCCTAAATAAATTTCGTTCACTAAATTTGGCGCTACTAGAAATCGTATCACACGAGATTTATTGTTGAAGGTGACCAGTGTTCGCACATATCCTAGTACACAGCTTTTGTCGCCGCTGGCAGAAGAAATGCTCGTTTTTAGTGGATGCATGGGCAAGGAAAGTTCATCAATTAGCTCTAATGAATTTGCACCAAGAACACTAGTACTGGCACCACTATCTAACAATCCTCGAACACATTTACCTTTAATGATAATATTGGCATACGGTCTATTATCCCCTGACACACTCAAGATACTCTCCAAGCAAGCTTGTTTTATTTCGCGTCTAATTCTCCAATACCGAATTGAACGAGCTATTCTTGGAGAACGTAGTTGATTAATGATGGAGTCAGTCTGGGTAGATTGTTCGCAGGAATTAGATTTGAAAGTATTGGACTGATTTAATGATTTCGTCGAAGTTCCGGGTCGGTATTCGCGGCAGCTTCGACTGTATTGATATTGGGGCGTCTCCACGTTGATGGAATACGAGCTATCCCCGGAGCAGTCGTATTCCTCGCACCGTTTCCCGTGGACTTCGAATGACACTTGTCACAGTTTGGTTTGAGTACATTTCTTTGACCACAACCAAAGCAGAATATGCCATGACTGGGACTTGGGCAATCCATAAAGTTATGACCAATATCGGCACAATTCCAACAGATAGTCAGATGATTGTGAGATGTTTGCTGAGGGAATTTATGATGAATCGCAGAAATTTCATTTGAAGCATACTGTGGCAAGCTTTCAGCATATACAACTTGCTGAGTTGGGTCTAGCTCGTGGATCATCCTGCGATTGTAACAATTCGCTTCAGCGTCGTAACCTATGCGTTTCCAGGTAGTCTCAATTGAAACACACTGGCGTTTCAGTGCCTGAACAGAACTAAACTCTCTCCCAGCAAGATGTGCTTGCAAACCTGGTCGCATGTTCCTTAAAAGTATTTGTTGAAAAGACTGATCTGTTAACGGAGAACTTAAACGAATAGCCAATTGTTGCAAAGCATCCAGAAAGTCACTAAAAGATTCCTTGGCTTTCTGATAACGACTATCAATTTGTCGCCGTATATCAATGTCGGTATATTGGTCTTCATATCTCTCGCACATAGCTCTACGCAACTCCAACCATGATAACCGGATATGTTTTTCTCTGTACGTCCAGTACTATTCTTCTGCTGGACCAGTAAGAAGTAAATGAAGCTCTGAAGCTAGTTTAGAATCGTGAATTTCGTTTGATTGAGCGAGAATTTTGACGCGAAAAAGGAATCGGCTTATAGGTATTTCCGCTCCAACTCCGCTGAATCGCAGTCCCCATTTGGACATAGGCACCCGATCTCGACGCCTAATATCTTCATGATTCCCATCTACAACTGGTTGTAGATAATGAGTACTGCTGGCTTGAAATGTCGGATACTCAGCTTCATTTTGATGTTCAGGGCTTATTGTCACTGAAGGCTTGGGTGTTGGAAGAGTTTGTTGAGTATGGGTGTCTGAAGGCATGTTTGAAAAATTAATCTCGTCAAGCTTCTTATAAAAAGTATCTTGATCCAGAGTGTTTGATTGGCTAACCAATTCTTGTAATACTATAATATTTTCAAGAGATTCTTGTGAAGCTGACTGTATGTCTTCATCAGAGGAAAACTTAACGAGACGCTCAAGACGTCTGGCATAATGGTTTAGCCGCGTACTTAAATGTACTATTTCGGACTGATTATCCGCCTGAGCAACAAGTTTTCTCAAACAAGAGGAAATTTCAAATACTCTTTTAACACATTTTTTGTACTCTTCTAAAAGATTATCTGAAATTTTTTTCGGGAGCCGACCAGGCTTAAGAAATGGCTTTTCCATTTCTAAAGTCAATCTCGATGTTAACGCTTCGTATTGATGTACTGCATCACCTCTAATATCACGCAAAAGACATTCCATCTGGAATTCATCAGGCTCTAAATGTTCAATATTTAAGGCCGCCATTATTGAGAAAACAAATATAACTAAGTAGGTTCCAAAAGAAAGGGGAATGAATTAAAATTTCAATAGATGAGAAAAAAAAACTTTTCTTTCTCTTAAAAAAAAATTAATCAAGGAAAAAAATATATATATATACTAAACTTATCTAAAGGTGATTATAAAACAAAACTATATATAGTTATATATAAATATTTAAGAGAATAAATAACTTTAAAGCCCGTATACTAGAGCATTGAACTGTCACATAATCCAGAAATGACTATCAACTAATTGAAAATATATTCAAAGATATACAATTGAGAACTCAAATAGTGTTGGTGATATATCTAATGATTTATATCAGATAATAAAAAAATGAAAACGCACTAGAAAAAGTTTACGAAAACTAAAAGTTTTCCCAGAAGAAATATATAAAAAAAATTAACGCTGGGTTGCTCTAAGATGGACCAACACAAAACACTACTCACAGCCTCTCGAAGTTTTTGATCTACGATGATAAGCAAAAAAATTATTTTTTTTTTTTTATATATATATAGGAATGGGAACAATTGGAGGGAGGTGTCGAATGACCAATCTAATTCATGTGTAAAAAAATCAAAAAATTACGAGTTTCTTTAATGTGATCTCTTTTTCGAACGAAACTATTCACAAGACATCATCATAATAGTGTCAACGGGTACGGCCCGGATTAAGTTCCGCGAGAGACCAAATTAAGGATACCAAGTCGCGATACTGAAAGAATGACGTCATGAACATTGTATTCAGATGATGTAGACGACATCAACGCACATTGCGGATAACAAATGCAAGCGTCATTCTTCAGCAATACTACGGTGAGTATTTATTTTAACAACCAGAGTAAACACCATTGTGTTCTGCATTTAAGATGCACTGAAACTCACTACATAAAAAAAACGCGCGACACAAATTAAAATTTTCAAGCCACAGAGAAGGGTAAAGAAAATATGTATGACTACTCGAGAAAAGACAAATTTTTATTTTAATAAGCTGGTGTTCCTCATTTTTTGTATGCCACAGTCGGTTAAATATTTTTAGTGATCGATTGTTGTTGTAATAGAATGCTAAGTAAAACACACGAAGTTAATTTCATAAGAAACAAAGAAAATTCCTTAAAAAAAATAATGTAAAGCTTAAACACTCTAGTAGCACCAAAGACGCAAACCGATAACTAGATCTAGATGACACAATTAATCGGACTTCGTAAATTGCAGAAATGGATTCAACTGCGATTGAAACAAACACAATTGAAACTTGTTGAACATAAAGAGCGACAGCATCCCGTTCGAATCCACTTTAGCTGAACTAAATGATAAATGCGGTAACCTGACGCGAAACAAATAGAAATATATTCGGTAATTGCACTGAGTGATTATCATAAAATAACTGTAAGCAATACAGCCAAAAACGACACTTTCGAGCGTAGCAAATACCAAACGCGGGTAGTTGAAATTTAGTCAAAACTAGTTTCCAAGCAAAAAAAAATTGTGTTATTTCGAGTCGTATAGAAAAAAAAATACCGCACAGGATAAACTACCGCTTTGAAACTATGCACCGAAATATCGCCGACAAAAAAAATTGAAATTTTAATTGAAATTATTACTTCTAGCACAAAAAAACTGAGAAACACAGCTGAGAATTCTAAATTTATGTTAAAGAAATTATGATTAGACAAAAAAATAAATACTGGAAATTAGGAATGTAACGAGCCAAAAGGATTTTGGGCGCCAACTGTAACGGGACGAAGTTTGAGTGACCTCATCCTGCTACAGATTTTTAAAGGGGTTTCTTCCAAGTTTGATCAGCACTTCCTGCCGGCTAGATCAGGAGCAATGGGGGTGGGAGGAGGTACTTGGAAGGTCACCCTTCCTTGTTCGTGCTGTAATTTATTGTAATCAAGGATCAACGAGAAAAAAAAATCGTATTCCGAGAAGCTGTAGGAAAACGTCACCAGGCAGTCCATCTCAGAGCTCCCATATGAGGCCTTACTCCTCACTCATCCTTCGAGAGACAAGAAACCAAAAAAAAAGGAAATAGTCGAAAAAAACACAAAAAAATGTTCCTAAATACGGACAGAAATATTAACATAAAAAAAAAGCATGAAATAATATTTTAAAGTTTAATGAATAAGGAAATAATGAAATTTAAGTAATAAAAAAAAATTAATAAAAAAAAATATAAAAACTGTTTCTTTTTTCTTCGATGGGGCCCTTGCTGCATTGGAGTCATCTCACGCCATCATACGCCTCGAGCACAATTTTTTTTTTTTTTATATAGTTCAATTATTATTATCAGTTAAGGTTATTAGGTTCACTATTGTTTTTTTTTTCTTTTATTTATTTTTCACTTTAAGATCCAAAATCTTCTTTTTTTTTATATTCAAGTTATTTATTTATTTATATATGTTTTAAATTTTTTCTTTTTTTTTCACACGCCATCTTTTCTTCAATATCACAAAAAAAAAGACTTTTTTTTTCCAATCCTCCTTCTTTTTGACCTCTCTAGTCGAGTCCCTAGTAACGACTCCCCTGGCAAATTTTTCTGCTTTCGTTTTTGGCGGGCAGACCAGAAGTAGAAAAACCAGTTTTTTCTTCTGATCGGTAATTTTGGCGCCAAAAAAAAATTATTGCAGTACTGCCCTAATTAATTTTATACATGTTAAATGTTTTTTTGATTTCTTTTAAATTATTGTTATTTTGTCTCAAGTACATAAAAACTACCTATGTATTTAGGAACAAGTGAATAAACGCGGCTGAACATAAAAAGGATGATAATGAAAGTAAAGCCCCTAGAAACAAGAAAAAAAATATATTGCAGTGCAAAGAAAATGATTCGCAACAAGTTCGGAGATTAAATAATACAAAAACTTTGAAAAAGACACCCGGGTCAGAAAGCGTGTTACATCCAATAGAGAAGATCGGGAAATCGTTGGAGCGGTGACTAAAGATGACTCAATTCCAATTAAAATGTTGCCTCAAAATGTTAACTTGCATCGTGAGGTTGGAAGATGCGAATAAAAAATGTTATGTAAAAAGGAAGGTACACTTTATATCGGAACAAAATAAAGTTCGCAGACTGGAATTTGAAAAAAAAATATATTTATAAGCCTTTAGACTTCTGGAAAACCACACTGTGGACAGATGAGTCAGCATTTTTGTTAGATGGATCATATGGCAAAGAATATTATCGTACCACTCCTACCTTAAGAAAAAAAAACAACAGCGAACCATTCCGTTTCGCCTGGTGGCGGAAAAATAATGGTTTGGAGCTGTATAGCATACAATGGTATAGGAAAACTGGTTGAACTAAAAGGAAAAGTTACCCAGTTCGTTTATTTGGCAACTGTTAATGATAACGTCATCCAGTCAGCAAAGCCCTTGATTGGGGAAGGCTTCATACTGCAGCAAGATAATGCTCCTATCCACAAAGGTTGTCAAATTACTTTATTTTTTAACAAAATTCAACAAGAGCTTCTACCTTGCCCCCTCAGAGCCCGGATTTGAATGTGATTGAGAACCTTTGGCATTACGTAAAGCAACAAATCAATCATGAAATCGGCAAATCGCAACGAGCTGCCTACAATGAAATAATTGAAATTTGGAATAATATTCCCAAGGAAATAACGATGAATTTAGTGGAATCAGTTCCAAGGCGTCTACAGGCAGTAATAAATGCAAAGGGAGTCAGCACCTCATATTAAATGTCGAATGACTTTTTCTTTTCATTTCTGGTATTTTCCAGTATTATTATAAGAAGTACAAATAATTTTGTGAATAAATTTCAATGGTACAAATAATTTTGTTAAAATGTTTTTTTTTTTGCTTTTAATTCCTTTGCTTTAAATAAACTGTGTTAACATTATTATTTGGTATTTTAAGGACATTAGTCGCTTCCTTCCCCTCCAAACATATTTTTCCCTAAAGCGGTTAAGCGCACTTTAAACATGGCTTAACTTGGAGATTGGGATTTTTTTCATGGTACAAATAATTTTGTGACAAAAAAAAAATTGAAAAACATACAAAAAAAAAACAACAATGAAGTATACATACTAAATAGAAATAATGCAAAAAATACGATAAAACCCGCAATAGGCAAATTGCATGCTAGTAGTAATAGTTTCGATTAAAAAATAACAAAAAACAATCATAAATCTGAAAAATATAATGGCAACTGAACCTTTGTTTAACAAATAAGATAAACCATAAAGCAACGACATTACATTATAATCTTCATCGACTGAAAAAATGAATTTTTCTCAAAATATTATCCGGTTAAAATAGTGAAAAGCAATTTTTTATAGCGTCTTGTGCTGCCGCTTACATACCTGTTTCGTCCCGAATGGCCCACACCAAAAGATCAACGCAAGCCGCATTCGCCATCACGTTCACCTTGTACTTATTCACAATCGAAATATTATCTTCGCGTTTTTCGCGCTCATGATCCTGTTGTTTGTTCTGCAATTCGGTTTGCCCGATCAAGAACAAGCGCTTCACGAACTCCTGAACGTCCTTCGTAAACGGTGTCGGTAGATCGGTTTGGTTGTGCAGCAGCTCGCGCAACAACGTCACCATGACTAGATTGATCGTTTCGGAGAAGCTCTTGTAGCAATAGCCCTTGATCTGGTGCAGCGAGAAAATATCGCTCGCTTGCTCGTCGAGATGTTCAAGAGTTTCTTTCGTCAACAGTTTCTTGGCAATAGCGAAAATCGTTTGCAAGTGCTGAATAGGGAAGGTGATGCGCGTCTTCTTTACGGGCGTCTCACAGAATCGCATATTTGGAAATTGATTGAAACTTGAACCGAACTTTGTGAAAAAGTAGGTTGTGGGATCGTACGGAACCGAATAAAATGTTTGCAATGATGAACGTTTGGTGTTGACATGGCACATTTGGGTGCGAGGCTTTATGAAGCGTGACTCATTCGAGTCTTGACTCAAACTGCCGGACATGGAACGCGGAATTATCGATCGAAAATGACTGAAACTGGACAGACGTTCATTCGAAGTAAGTACGGCAGGATCGCGCGCCTTCACCACCGGTACTGTAGGCCGCGGGAATATTCGACAAAGTAGCGGTGGATCGTTCGTGGCATAGCGACCCATAGATCGACCAAGCCCAAACAATAGCGGCACTGTTGCTTTGCATAATATGATCGGAGGCGGAGCATGATTAGAATCGCGGCTGGATTTAATGATGTTGGTCAGTGCGCTAAGCGTTTCTACCTGATTCAATAAGATTTCATCGCGTAGTTCCGGACAACTCGTCGCAATATCCGACAGTAAAGTATTCAAACAAAAGCTAAACTTTTCTGCAGACGGTATGCCTAAAAGAGCAGGAAAATCATTTAACATTAACAAGATTAGCGTTCAAGGCTATCGGAAAACTAAAATTACGATCGATTTTGTTGTGCTTTGCGTCATCCACCCAGACCGCCTTGGGGAGTGATTTTGCAAGGCGCAGGATGTACGGAACGATTTGATTTTCGTGCTGGCACCCACTTTCGAGGAAGTACAATCCAAGAGCAATCACAGCATCCTGGGCGCGCGAGTCTAAGCAAAATACTCCGGCCGCATTCTCTTGCGGACAATATCGGAAAAGTGTCTGCACCTGTGAAATGCGGGAAATTACATGAAAACCCGAAAACTAAACATGTGGATTGACTTCACTCACCTTTTCCCATGGTGTTGGGTCGATCCGAGCCAAAACCCGAGCCAAACTCTGCACGGTTTGCTGGAATGAAAATCTTTCAGCTCCAGACATTTTCTTTGACGTGTGTTGATGACATTTATGGATTTTTCGAACACAGCTGTTTTTGACAGCGAAAAAACACTCAAAGTTTACTTTGACAGTTAAAAACCACTCAAAATTTGCTTTGACAATTTTATTTCCGAAAAAAAATAACGAAAATTTGCTTACTTTCGAATTCCCGTATGCGATTGCAGCGCTGTTTAGAAAATAAGACGTAACGTTAATTTCAAACTTAAATTTTAAATGAGGGCACATTTACCCAGCTAAAACTCAAATCGCAATAATGAATAATTACAGTCAAATGTTGAAAACATACAAAAAGTCTTGTTCGGTATTGTACCGGAAAATATGTCATCGCAAATTCTTTCGAATAGTGAATAGCGACTTTTGTATGGGAGATGGTAAAAGCGGAGGGAGGAGGTTTGTCATTTTTGTATATAATACTGAACGTAGTATAATTAGTAGTAATTGAACAAATTTGTCTGAATTTATGGCATTTGTATGGGAGGTGGCAGAGAAAGTGGGAGGTTTTGGATGATTTTAAATTTGCTTATCAACATCCTAATCACATATGTTCGATGGAGAAATACATTTCTTGAATTTTCAATACAAAAATTTGTATGGGAGGTCGAAGGAGTGAAACGAAGTCCATATTTTTTTTAGCATTTATTGCAATTATTAAGGCACAAATTCTGGCAGAGTTTGAAGTTTTTACTTTTCCTAGTTTCAATGAAAATCGATTAAATGCATTTACCAAAAATTGTGATTTGTATGGGATATGGGGGTTGAAGGAGTATTCTTATCAAAACCAAATTTTTCGACATCAATGATATTTATAATAGTATACTTGTCTCAAAATTTGAAGTTGATGGCTTTGACGGTTTTGGAGTAAAATAATTTAATTAAAATTCCGAAATTTCGTGAAATTTGTATGGGAGGGGGTAGAAAAAGTTAGGTGAAGTTGATGGCTTTCTAAAAATCGGTCGCAATTATAATAACATTAATTATGACATAAATTGGTTCTTTTAGCTTGACTAGTTGCAATGAAAACCGAATAAATGCATTTTTAAAATTGTGCATTTGTATGGGAGGTGGTAGAAGGAATAAAGAGATCAGATCAATATTTTTGACGTCAATGATATCCACACCGTTATAGTATGACCTAATTTTTAAGTTAATAGCTGAAATGGTTTCTGAGAAAAATCAATTTATTTAAATTTCGGAATTTCATGAAATTTGTATGGGACGGGGTAGGAGTGGAGGGATTTGGCCCGTTCACGAACTTAAAATTAATTTTTTGCTAAAAATGATATATATAAAATTTCAGCAAGATAGGTCAAAGCTTTCGAGAGTTATGCTGTAGACAGACGGTCACTCGCAATCAAGGTTTTGAGCGACAACAAATATTTTTGTACCCTTGGCGGCTCTGTGCGATCATTATTTCTTAGCGATTTTCAGCTTTTCCGTTGCTCGATTGCCGCTTGTGATATCTGATATATTCTATCGCCTTTCTTTGTATCTGTTCACTGTGATATCTGCAAACTATTCACTGCTCGCGCTCAGTGATATCTGCAAACTGTTCACTGCTAAGCTCAGTGATATAAAAAACTATCAGTAATATAAGATATTCCAAGCCTAATTGATAGTCTTTGGTGATGTCTACTCTATGCTCGTACTCAGTGCTATTGCTTCACTGAGGAAGTATGGTAAGGAATGATTGGGTCTGCCTGATTGTTAGATGCAAGATTTCGCCATAAATTGCTGTTTTGTCTGTTTTACTTTATTATTTTAATAATAAGGTATTGTGATCGACTTGGAAAAAAAAAAAATTTGCTACCCTGAAATTTTGTTTTTTCGCGTTTCATGACTAAATTAGCCTCAAAATGCAAAAAAAAAAATCCGTCTGTCTGTACGCCGTCCGCCGGTGTGTACGCTCAGCGCACATTAACTCCCAAACCCTTCAAGATAGAAAGTTCATTTTTGGGGGGATTGTAGATAGTTGCGGATCTCAGGCAGATACCCATTTTGGGGGGTGTACGGGTTCAGGGGGAGGCGGGGGGAGCGCTAAAACCGAAAAATACGAATTCAAATATCTCAACCATGGTAACAGCTAGGAAACTAAAACTCAACATACATATAGAGGGGTTTGTGGGACAACTTTTAAAAATAATTTAATTTTTTTTTCCAATGGCGCCCGCAAAGGGGGGCTAAAAACAAATTGTCGGCCGAATTATTTTTTCAAATGATTATATCTTCGAAATTACTTGTAAAAAATTCATATTTTGAGATCGTTAAGGTGGCATATAGTTCCATCGGAATCAGCTTAGAGAGTGGTTAATTATTGTGAGGGGAAGGGTCAGGGGGGGTGCAAAGAAAAACACTTAAAAATGAATATCTCAACTATCTCTTAAGCTATGTAATTGAAACTTGAAACTTATATTAAGCTGTACTGGAAAAATACAAAAAAAATATAATATCTTGAAATAATAGTAGTGGGGGGAAATGAAGAGCATTTCAAAAATGGCGCACTTTTCAAAATTACGAATCCTTATATCTCAAAAAAGAGTACAGATATCAAATCGAAAATTTGTCAGATTGTAGAACTACAAAATAGTTAATTTTGATAAAAATTTTAAGTTGGGAGGTGTAAGGGGAGGGAGGTGATAAGCATATATGTCAAAAATTTTGAGTGATTTTTTTGGGGCTCTGGTGAAAGATACAAAGTTTAAATTTTGCATGTGGATACGACTATTTAATATACATAGAAAAATAATAACAAAATGATCCATAATTGTTATAAACCGACCCCCCCGGTCTAACGTACACAAGGTGTTTCATGTGAATTGAAAAAAACACATAAACTGAAAATTTTTGAGTGAAATTTTAAGGTAGAAACTTGAAAATTCGCAAAATGCATTAAAAAAAATCCCTAAGCATACGAAATATTAACTGGTCGAAAACCTTTAAAACTTCTACCCCCTCCCATACAAAATTATTTTTTCGACCATTTTTAAGGAATCAATTATCACCTAACTATTAAAAGCTATCAATTTGCAATTCTACATACAAACTTACAAAAATAATAGAAATGAAATTACGTTAAAAGTTTTGAAATCGCGCTTGCCCTTCTACCCCCTCCCATACAAAAGCATGATTTCGATCAATTTTATTAAATCAACAAATTAAAAGCTACGAACTTGAAATTTTGTACGAGTATCTTACAACAAAAAAAAAAGAAAATTTCATCACAAGTCTTACGATTCCCCTCCCTCCTCTACCCCCTCCCATACAAAATTATTTTTTCGAGCATTTTTAAGAAATAAGTTGTCAGCTTACTCTTAAAAGCTATCAATTTCAAATTTTGCAGAAAAACTTATAAAAATAATTCAAATGAAGGTGTTTTAAAAGTTTTGAAACTGCGCTTGCCCTTCTACCCCCTCCCATACAAAACTATGATTTCGACCAATTTCATTAAATCAACTAATAACCAACAAACTAAAAGTTACGAACTTGAAATTTTATACAAGCACCTTACAAGAGAAGCAAAATAAAACTACGTATCAAATTTTACGATTCCCCTACCTTCTCAACCCCCTCCCATACAAATGTTCGGTTTCGTGAATGTAAAATACACCGAATTTTATGAAAATTCTATACAACTTCGTCTATGAAACACATTCTATACAGAGAATATTGGACGTGATTCAAGCAATTAATTAAAAAGCTATTAACATCCACCCACCCTTACTATTACCCCTGCTCCTCCCCTCATAAAAACCCAAACTTGCGGAAACGAATGAAATATTGTTAAATTGACAACAGCCCTGCCCAAGAACTCCCTTTCACTTAGCCTTCCCTAACCACTCTAACCTGCATATTGACTTTCCACTCATCCGCAACTTGTCCCAAGAATAATAAAATTTCGCCCGACTTGTTGGCAGTTTATTTTTTATTGATTTGTGTTATTTTAACCAACATGTAAATAAATAGTTTGAATTTTTCGGATTTGATTTGATTTCAGTTTTCTGTGCTCTTCCGTTTAATTCATTTCGTTTTTGTTTCAATTTGAATCATTGCTAAATTTAAAAAAAAAATGAAATTTCCGCTCTTTTCGAAGATATTTATCACTGCAATAGCAGTTTTTACCATCCCTGCGCGCTAGCATGGTGGAATAGAGGTGAAAAAATTACTGCTATTAGAAGAGCTGCTCTTTTTCAAAAGATATTGAAAAATAGCAATCGCAGTTGACCAGTGCGATTGGAAAAGAGCAGATTTCAGATGCCATCCCTACTTACAAGGCAGATTCAAAAATTAGGATAAAGTTGGTAATACTACTAAATAGACTGGATTTTGAAAAGTACATAATTTTTTCCCCAATTCCCACGTTAACATCTCCAACTTAATTTAGTTTTATTTGAAATCGAACGCTTCACTTAACATATATATAAGAATATAACGTTACCATAAATAAATAATGCATTTTCATTTTGTATAATATTATAATAAATAAAATTAAACAAAAAATCTATTACACGCAAATAATAGAACAGAACAGTATTTCATACATTCGAGAACAATATAGCGTGCGATTCGTATTTAGTAAATTGTTTAATTACAAAACATAAATATTTTCTTCAATATTCAAGTAATTGTCGTTTAGTTCGTTTCAACCGAAATAACGGAGAATATGTACTTAAAATTTTAGTTAAGGGTTTTATTATTAAAACACAATAATTATGAATCGATTGAGGGCTAGCAATTTTGTCAATCTGTTTAATGGTTTAAGTGAAATTTTTTTAAATCTAGAATATGAAAAATATAATTTTCTCTTGTAGGTTTCCTTACAGACATATTTTATTTATTCCTTTAGTACATTCTATTTTCACTTTTTGGCTGTTCTTAAATAGAATAATTTTGTTTATTAGATATTTGAAACAGCGTATACCTATATTACTTATGCATGAATGGAAAATTAAAATAATAACATTCATAATTAAAGAAATTCAGCCAGGGTGACACATATACAAAATGAGAAGATCAGAAGTAAGATTAAAATCAAATTTATTGATTTATTAGTTAAGCTTTGATCGTTTCTTGGCAATCGCTTCTTCGACTGCTCGTAATTGTTTTAATAGCTCCTCTCGTCGTGTTGGTTTCTTTGATGCTGCAGCTGACGATGAATTATTATCTAACGATACGGGTGTAACGTTCGATGCCGGCTTCTTTATTTCTATTGAAATTGGGGAACGTTTCTTCATCTCAACTGCAAAAAAAAAAATATAAATAAAATATTTAAGTAAGTTATTTATGTCTTGGCATTAAATAAAGGGTCTCTACTATGAATCCAACTAAAAAACAAGCTAAGAATACGGAGTTGTATCGAGAGAATTTCCAACTAAATATTGTTACATATTGGTCCTGGTCAGTGGCGTGGCATCCATTGATGCAAGGGAAGCATTGCTTCCCTTACATTTTACCTCTCCATTGTATTTAAAAATTTTAAATTTAGTTACCAAGGAATTTTTGAAATCTTTTAAAATTCCTCTACTTTTTAGTTATAAATTTGGCTTTATTTTCACTCAGCACGGCACACAACCCATCTGACGCTTTTGCTCTACATACCGCACTCGAAAGCCCACCTAAAGCATTCTAAAAGAAAAACTGTCGAGATGCGATTTGAAAAATGCATGTTTGCCACTCACGGACCGTCCATAGAAAAATCTTCGCACCCCGCTAAAAAAAATCGACTGCTATACGAAGCGTGGAAGCATCGTGGAATGTGCTTCCATTTCCAGTATCTCATTCCCATGACTTTCCATCGTTACAAGTATTGCCAATTATTGAAATTTTATCATTGAGTAAAAAATTATCGGGGGAAAAGTTTGAAGGGCAGTGATATGGCAATATCGCCGGAGAGGAGGAGCTTTAATGAAAGTGCTTTGAATATTCTTGCAGATCTTGGCGGCATCTATTGTCCCATATTATTTTTTTATCACTTTGGTTTGTAGCTAAACTAAACAATTAAAAGCTGTCGCCGGAAGGTCTGTCTGTTATCACTCATTACCTAGCTTTTTCATTTTTATCAATGCTGCATTACTGATTACCATTTTAGATCGTGTGCAGATCTCGGATTGCGTTGAAAAACGATATTACTGAATAACTAAAATTATTTTACTGCTATTGTATAAATTAATTTCTAGTGATAAAAATTATTGAAGCACTTTGTGACTTGAATAATTTGCACAATTTGTAAACAGACATGGATGAAAAGTGTTCACTATTTAGAATCAGTTATTTTAGGTTCTAAATTTGATCCGGACTTCAGAATTGAAAATTTGTACCTTCAAAAGCCTTTTCAGTGATTTTATTTAATGAGAATCCATACATATATGTATATGCACATACGTATACATCCAACAATTTTTCAATTTAAAAGATTAAATGATCTTGCAAAAGAATTGCTTCCCCTAGTCATAATATCACGCCACGCCACTGGTCATGGTCGCTCGCCGTCCGTTTTCGTCTTCAGATATTTTAAGCGGCAGCGATTTCGCACGAGGGAAATCTTTGCGTCATATCCGAGCACCAAACGACGAATCCCAGCATTATCATGATTGCTGTAATCACGGACATGGCAAACATTGCAATGCCCAGGACTACGTGCACGAAAAGTCTGAGAAGCGAGCTTTCCTCCTCCTTGTAGGTTGCGAATACCTACAGATCTATGCGATAGACACCAAAAAAAGACACACTCCCGCCACAATGGGCCAATCAAAACATTCTGCCGAGGACCACGAAACGTTGAACAGGCCACAATCCCGACACAAACATCAGCTGAATTCGCAGAGGTGCATACTCATCGGTGTAATGATGCATAACCAAAGAATGAAAAGGTTTGCGTGACCCGCAATTTGGCTCAGGATCAACACGTTTGCTAGGCCCATGATGGGCTCGACTGGCGATTCCGAAAATAAGATAATTAGCAAGCCAACGACGATTTAATGAAAACAAATTTTTCCTCTCTTCAAACGACAGAAGGAATAAAATGGCAATAACTTTGTCAGCTGACAGATGAGTAATGCGAGTGCATAAAAAAGGAAATCGAAGCCACGAGAATTCGCACTAGCACCGACGGGAATATTATGAAGTAACACATCATAGTTACAGCCTACACTACTACACATTTTAATAATGCTTAAGGCAAGAAATGCAGAGAAACAAAAGGCTAACGAAACACAGACGAAACGCAGACGAAAGGAACCATATAAAAAGGCGAGCATTTTGAACGGGAGTAAGTCTAAATTTGATAACGAAAGAATCAAGCTTGGATAATCGCGTGGAACGTCGCGATCGGAGATAGAACAGCGATAGTTGGTGAACGAAAAAACTTCTTATAAAGCGATAAATAAAGTTTGCGGATATTTTAAATTAAAGTGAACTTGTAATTTAATTTTTACTTGAAATCCAGCGACCGTTTGCGCACTTCAATATTATAGTAAGTGTGTAAGAATCGTTTAAATTACGTAAATGAGAGTCTAAATATTTTTCTACACTTACTTTATTAATAGTGCCAATTCTGTATTCAGATAGATTTTTTGCTCCGCAAAGCTTATTTATAGAAAATCAGTATTAACATAAAAATGTCTTTGGTACAAACATTTTATCGAATATAATTTGAAATGTTTAAGTTTTTCAATTAGAATTAAAATTCCAACAGTAATTTCAAATATCCAGGTACTCAATTGTTTTTCGTTATTACAATTTGTATGAATAGTTTTAATAGAGCAATCTCCGCTCCGATAGTTCAATGGGTATAGATAGGTTAGGCATCTGATCGGCGTCATTACGCGACGTCCAGTGTTGTAACTAGTATATGCACATCAATTCTTCTCATCATACCTCCACATAGTCTTATCCATCCGGACTGCTTGCTAAACTGATAAATGCGAGTGCTGATGAAACAGAAAAATTCTACCACTATAACACTAGAAACCTCCAGGTTGGGGGTTGGACGACGTGCTAACAACTCATCCTCAGAAAACCAGACTTGTTTCGAAACCTGAAGCACCGCCTCGCACTGGATTGTTTCAACGGCAACGAACACGCAAACGAAAAATGGAGAACTACTTCGGATCTTGTAACGTGCGATCCCTGGTATAGGGCAGGAGCAGTGAGAGCGCTTCTGGAACAAGTGGAACTAAACTAAATTGTTAGGTAGCGAAATTACTAACAATAGGTTAGGTTTGTGGAGGGGCTGGATACCAATGTAGGTAGGCCACCAATGGGCAAATTGTCTCCATTATGTACCATGTGGACCTACATATCGTTTAGTCAGTCTGCTCTACCGGTAAAACTAATGAGCTTCATCGGTTCAAGGGACCGGACATCATTTAGCGAGGCAAAGAAAAACTCTCTGAGAATTTGGCTTGGAATTGTTCGGAGACATGGGCAATGGCAGAGAAAATGCTCTACGGTCTCATTCTCCTCACCCCTTCTCGTGTGACAGTGGTCCGTGACTATATGTATTTACTGGTGTCCGTAGGTAGTTTTCGTCGAGTGTCAATATTTTTATTAATTTCCATCTATCAAACCCACCCCACCTAGGATGTAGCCTAGTGGGTAGCGCGTTAATCTACAATGCGAAGGTCGTGAGTTCAAATCCCGGTCGACGCATTATTCCAGTATACTGCTTGCTTGGGTATACCTTGGTCACCTCAATCTATAAAAATGAATTCGTAGATGGAGGGTTGTGCGAAGGTCTAACAACCGTTCCACAATAAATAATGAAAAAATGTTATGGCCAAGGCCCAATTTGGGCTGTAGTGCCATTGTGGAAGAAGAAACCCAGCCTATAACATCTTCATGGTGTTACACGAGTCGTTTTGTAACCATTTGAGATTTTTCCCTTCTCCACACTTTCTTCGCGTAGATTGTCTAAACGACTCTCAAGGCAATCCCAAAATGGTCCACCAGCCTGTCCGTCATTTCGTCTCCAGATACATCTCGATGCCCCGGAAACCAACAAAGACGCAAATTATAGGTTTTCCCCAATTCTTCCAACATGTCCATACAGTGGTTCAAGCATCTTCAATTGCAGCTGTAAGCGGAGAGGGCCTTCAGTGCAGCTTGGTTGTCCGAGTAAAAACTAACTCGCATACTATTTACTCCTGCCCGCAAGACCTGTTCCACCCCTTTTACACTTTATATTACCTCCGATTGAAAGTCAGTGGTATGTTCTGGTAAAAGTCGTGGGTTAAGCCAATGTAGTAGTAGTCATACCAGCATCGGACAAGTTAACTAATGAGTTAGCGGAAATCACGAACACCACTATTAAAAAAACACCATAAACAGGCAAATAGCAACGGGTTCAAGTCAAATCCGTAAAAAACAGAGTTAGTGCTATTCGCGATAAAAACTAAAATTGAAGAGTTTAGGCTGATGAAACTAGATGGAACTGATTCAACTCTGACTAAGCAAGGTTAGGTACGAGGGTGGATTAAATATAAACGGAATTTCTGAACTTGCGCTTAGTATCATTTGGAGCGGGCCCCGCTTCTACATATCAATGTTGTTTGGATTTGTTAGGAGTGAAAAGATCGATTGGCTGGCCTTATCATGTGCATTCTGTAGTACAGTCCCCGATGTCGTAGCGAGACGTGTGTAATGCGTAGTTATTAAATTTGTCACTCTTGAAGGCATGAAACCGACCGAAATTCCGCAGAGATTGACGGCAGAGTTCGAAGATCAAACACTGTCAATATCTCGTGTGCTCGTCTGTGATAAGAGGTTAATTAGAACTTTGAATTATAACTACTGGAAGTACGTTTTTTTTTTTCAAAATTCGTCTTTATTATGTAAAATGGTTAAATATTTATTATTCAAAGAAATGCCCGTCGCTAGCCACAACCTTTTTCCATCTTTCTGGCAGCACACGGATTCCGCGTCGAAAAAGCTGCTCTTCTTTTGAGCCGATCCACGAATCGAACCAATTTTTGGCTTCTTCGTAGGATTGTAGGTGCTGCTCAGTCAGGCCATGCGTCATCGATCGGAATAGGTGATAATCGTAAGGGGCGATGTTTCCAGGATAAGGGGAGTGGGGTAGGACGTGCCATTTTAGTATTTCCAGGTAGGTTTTCATAAGTAAATGATGATCAACAATGACGGATCAGAAACGTCACGTGGTAAATTTAGATATCTGCCAACAACTTTTCATCATTAGATTTGTGAGTTTTATCGGCGTCATATACTTTTTTGTGCGTCAAATTCTCGTCATTTGCGAGAAGTTTTGGCTTTTGTTTTCAATTGTAAAAAATCTGCGGCTGAGGCACGTCGAGGGTACTCAAGCACTTAAGTCGAGGCTGCTCTTAATGGGAGAACATATCGTGAGTAGTTTTAAAGCTTCAAGAGCGGCGATTTTGACGTCAAGAATCGGCATGGTGGTGGAACAGAGAAATCTGTGTTAGAAGAGAGAAAATTGTGGTGGAATCTCATGAGCTGCTGAAACAGAGTGAAACCATCACGAGAGATCACTATCGACTACAATTGATGCGTTTGAGCCGAGCGTTGAAGGAGAAACGACCATAGTACCAAAAGAGACATGAGGAAATGATTTTGCTGTACGGCAACGCTCGATCACATGTTGCTTCGGTTGGAAAACTTACCTAGAAACACTGAAATGAGACATTCTACCCTCCCCACTGTATTCTCCAGACATCGCTCCTTCTGACTACCACCCATTCCGATCGATGACGTATGGTATGGCTGAGCAGCACTTCGATTTAATGAAAAAGCCAAAAATTGGGTCGATTCGTGGATCGGCTCAAAAGATGAGCAGTTTTTTCGACGCGGAATCCGTATGCTGCCAGGAAGATGGGAAAAGGTTGTGGCTAGCGATGGGCATTTCTTTGAATAATAAATATTTAACCATGTTTGCAAAATAAAGGCTCGAATTTTGAAAAAAAAAAAAACGGCGGTTTTCAATTTGCACTCCCAACATATTCACCATCTCAACTTAGTTGAGGAATCTTCGATCCAGAATACCAACTTCTGATAATCATCTCAAACCCAAAATAATTGATGACGACGAAATATAACCAGTATTTTGCCGAATATCAGGCTAAAATTAAGTTTGTTCATGACAAAAATGCAGTTATACGAAAAGATTTAAAACCGAATACCGCTACATTATTTAAAAAGTTTCCATTTAATACAAAATGGGAAAAGGATGTAATTGCTGATACGTCTGGGAATCCTTGATCAGTAATCATACAAGACACTGATGACAAAAAATACAGAAGAAATGAGAAACATGTAATATTGGACAAAAGACAGAAAACACAACTCAAACTGGACAAGATCTTCTTCTATGCGAAGGGCTAAGGCTAAGAATAAGAAGATCGCAATGAATTAAATGGATCTTAAGTAACTCTTACGTTAAGATAATTCAATAGAGAGCTAATGAGCTGAAAGGTTCTGCATTTTAATAGCTCCAGTAAAATCAATAAGCAGGAGGCTGGAAAAAAAGTCGAACATGAGAGCCAAGATCGTCGAAAAAAACATTGGTACGATTCCTGACCTTATTGAAGGGCACCGATGTTGATCAGTTTCCGAAATGTCTTCTGAAGTCGGAATAAACTATGGGAGCACTCAAGCCTTCATCGCAAAGGATCTAGAATTCCGTAAAGTGTCTGTCTGATGGCCTCGTCTTTTAACTGCAGAAATTGGCACGTTTGCAGAGCTGTGAGCGGCTCGCAATATGGTTTGCGAAAGAAGGAGACGCATTCTTAAATTCCATCGTAACCTGTGATGAAACTTAGGTCACCACTATACGCTCGAGTCAAAACATGCCAGTATGGAGTGGTTAAAGAAAGCAACCTCAGTGGAGGCCAAGACTCTGTGGCGACTTAAACTGCATCGCTACTAACCGACTAAGTCGTGGGGTCTAGGTAGCTCAGTGGCCAGCGCAGTCGCCTCTCAACTCGAAATCACCGGGTTCTAATCCCACTACCTGCACATTTGTATTCCCTTAGCGTCTAAGGCAGCGCTTGCTTACACAAGCCTTACTGATGAGTCCGTCGTAAGTTGGCCTGTGACGAAACGCAACACAGCGCTGTAGCCGCTCACTCGCTACATTGGTGACCGCGACGTGATCAACACGATCACACTTTCGTCTGGCTAGAACTGAACAGCAACACGGTCGCAGAGCTGCACGTGCATAGCTGCCTCCTAGTCGCAACCAGCTCAAAAGACACGACTCACCGCTATCACTGGTGGGTGAGTACTGTGGCGGTTTCAACTGCATCGCTACTAACCGACTAAGCCGTGGGGTCTCGATAGCTCAGCGGTCAGCCAACACAGCCGCTTTGAAACTCGAAATCCCCGGGTTCTAATCCCACTACTTGCACGGTATTCCCTTATCGTCTAAAGCAGGGCCTGTTTACACAAGCCTTGCTGATGAGTTCGTAGTAAGCAGATCTGAAACAAAACGCAACTTAGCTTGCAACAATTTTAACCGGCATGGCGTTGATTTTTTATACAAACGTCGCACCATCAATGCGGCGTACTACTGCAACCTTTTGGGTGATGTTAAACTTACTTATCGCTTTAAAAGTCGTGGTCAACCGTTAAGAGACGTGATTCTCCTCACTCGTGAAAAATTGGAGAAAAAGAGTTGGATGATACTTGATCAGCCTCCCTACAGTCCCAACCTATCGCCCTGTGATTTTTAACTTTTTGGGCCACTCAAAGAAGCGCTGAGAGGCCAACAATTTGACAACAAAAACGTGCAATTGATTATTTACACAGTACCCTTCCTTTAGACAAGTCCTGGCAACAGCTTAAGGCCAATGCTTAGGATCGTGCCTTGTGAAAGAGAGTTGTTTCTGTCGTATGCCCCTTCACAGGAATTTGATTAATTTGACTGACCCTTCCTTTTACGACAAAGGTATCAAAAAATTTCTGATACGCTGGAAAAAGAGCAATTCCACAGCAACAGATTATGTTGAAAAAAAGCACTTAGTTTATTTGTTACAGTAAATAAAAAAATAATAAAAACACTACTTGCGTGGGTCTATATATATCTTGGCCACCTCAATTTGCGAAAATTCATAGATAGGGAGTCGTGCGAAGGGCTAAGAACACTTTCCCAATAGCAAATAAAATGTTAAGGAACCTAAAGGTTAGGAGGGCGAAGCCCGATTTGAGCTGTACTCCCATTGAAAAAGAAGAAATAACAAAAATAAAAAAAATATATTTCGTTTATATTTATGTAGAAAACAAAGATACGGCCAAGGCCTGTAACATGCTAAAACACGTTTGGTAAAAACTGAGAACCAGTGCCGATGATCACGTATTGGATCTTCACGGCTATATAATGCTAAATGGAATTCAAGCATGGTGACCGGTACTCAGTAATTAACCTATAAAAATTAGCAAACGTTCAGAGTATTCAGACTCACTCAACGTCGAACTAAACCTTTCATTGATGGACCTGTTCGCAAAATACGTTGCATCAAGTGCGCCTTGAGGATTCGGGGGAAAACCCTTTTAAAACACGCGAACAGCAAGATCAGCTTACCCACATCAACAGAAGCAGACTATGTTACACCAAAATCATTGTTTGATAATACAGAGGATGAATTTGCTAAACGCGGAACCAACTTTGAGCAGGAAGTCTCCGAAAGCATTTCAATTCATTCACAGATAATGAAAGACTCCTTACATGTGGCCAAAACAACTGCTGCTGAATGAAATTCGCAGAACACCACAGCCTTGAAAACCACAAAACTAATGTGTAACAGGTATGATGACAAAAGAAAACTTTTGTGATCACTGCCCAGATCATAATGCGCTACAATGGTGAAAATTATCACCGGTCATTGCTTACTTGGAGTACATGCACATAGAATGGATTTAGTCACAAACGACTTGTGAAGAACTTGGGGCGAAGGAAACACTGGAGGAATTGTGATGACCAGTAATTTGATATTGAAAGCGAATGAATTCAGTTCCAATATTTCCAATTAAAATGTAGAGGCTTCTGCTTCGCAGTGAATTACACTATAAAACTTTGGTTATCTATATTTTAGAATGCGCGAGCCAAAATTTGTTTTTCATCTATAATTTCAAAATGAAACATTTAACAAAAAAAATTATTAATGAAATAGGGGAACTTTAAGTCGGATCCGTGTCGAAAAATTCTTCAATCTTTTAAAAAATTAAGTTTTAAGCTAGATGCCCTTACTTTCAAAAAATAAACGATTTTCTTTTCATAATCAGGACTCGACATGCAAAACTTTCTTGATAGATTTTTTCTGAAAAATAATACTGAAACTACTACACCGAACTACACACTATAATCGAAAGAAATTAAATAAAGTAAATTTACCTTTTTTGACAACTTTCCTATCACCACTTGTTTTCTCTGCGCGCGCCCTTTTAACAGGTGTATTACCACGCGAAGAACTGTCGGAACTTGATGAGTACGATGATTCGGATTCGGACCCACTTGATTCTGACGATCCTTGAATGAATAATTTATATTAATAATTTCAATGTTCACTGCAAACCCCTAATAAAAAAAATTCCACGTACCTGAACCCGAAGAACTGGAGCCAGCACCGCGTCGGCGTTTCCTAACTTTGTCAGTAGATGCTTTTCTAGACAGCGGCGACATTTTCTTACGCTTCGAAACAGGACTTACGACAATCCTCTTCTCCAAAATTGGTGATGGTGATACACGACCTCGTTTCTTAACAGGAGAACGTCGAATACCTGAACAAAATTAAATGTCACAAGTCTTAAAACAAACTCAACAGAAAGAAGAGCATGAAATGTAAACCTCTTGATGATTTTATGGCGGGAATTGTGGGAATAGGAGCTCTCTTGTTTCGCTGAATAATGAGAGGGACATTTGGCGGTGGAGGCATTTGAATTTTATCTTGGAATTCTTGTTCTTTTGTGAATTAATTTGGGATGATCGAAAAAGATGCAAATCATAAAAATGAAAATCAAAAATACATTCGACATTCGGATACCTATTTCATTCTTTTTTATTTTATGTTCCTTGAATTCATTGATTACGACATGAGCAGCTTGCAATTTTCAAATTAAATTGTAAGATTAGTAATGGACGATGCAATTGTTAGTGTCAAGTACTTACTTGGCGATCGTCTTCGTCTTGGACTTGGTGACCTCATTGTTTTAATATGTCGTCTGGTTGGCGATTTGTGTGAACTGTGTGTACTATTGTATCGACGACGTCTTGTATCTGGCGACGGCGAACGGCTTGATTCTGAACTAGATCCAGATCGTGATGTGCTTGAGCTAGAATACGAAGAATTACTGCTGTAACTACGTCGGTCGCGACGTACGCGTTTTTCTGGTCGTTCTCGCCCATCTGGTCCGACCGCGCGACCACCTGGAGATTTCGATCGCATCCACGGATCGTTCCATTCATCTCCGCGACCAATTGGCTCGGCTCTTTGTACGATCACTTCACGAGCTGGACGAACACGTCGATCATCTTCGTAGTGTGGCATTCGATGTGGAGGAAGCTCACGATAACGAGCTGTCCGTCCATAAGGATCTTCATCGTACAATAAAGGCGGGCCGCGACCAAATTTCCCAGGAGGACTGTATATACCTGGTTCGAAATGTGGTGCAACTGCAGCCGGGGCCGGATGACGTGCAGGAAAAGCAGGCTGAACCTGAAAATGTATCAAATGAATACGGTTCTTTCGTGCAACGCTGAAAAAATGTTAAAACTTACATCTGGCGGCGAGGCACGATCTCGAATATAATAATTGTCTTTTTCAAGTTCATCTTGGGACAACGACAAATTCATTTTCTTGTCCTCAAAATCCATGTCTTGCTCTTTCCGTTTATTTGCTTTTCGCATCATTTCTTTAGCAGTGCGCAATCCACGCTCCCAAGCACTTTCGACCATAGGAACTGGTTGATCAGCGACTACAACTGGAGGGAGCACGCGCGCCTCGTGATGTGCTGCGACGTATGCTGGATGATGATGTATAGGCGGACGATGGTGTAATGGTGGTCTTTCATTTCTGTAATCGTGAAAAGTATGTGCACCACCGAAACCACCACCAGCATGGGGCACTGGAACAGGACGAACCATATCGAACATTGTATAGTTCCCTTTGTCAGTTACACCAGGATGCAGAAAACGACAGCTCATTCCCCAAGTGCACTGGCCACGCGTATAAAAGCGGCAAACCGGTTTCGGTTCCGTTTCTTCAGGTCGTTTATCGTCTTCGTCACTGACCTCACCTTCTTCAAGTTCTTCACCCTCTTCTACTTCACCGTCCGATTCCTTTTTCTCTTTTTCTTGTAATTCTTTTTCGAGTTTTTCCTCTTCCTTACTAACGTCTTGGCATTCACCTTCTTCAGCTTCGAAGTCAAGTGCATCTTCATCGTGTTTTTTTACTAAGTCATCAAGTTCTTCCGATACGGAACCATTGCTTTTTGTAACTGCTGATGCCTCGTTATTTCTATCTTTATTCTCCATTGCTTTTAGTTGATTTTTCTTTTGATCTAGTTTTTGTCTTAAATCAGTTATAGCCGCTTCTTCTTCTTCTTCGACATCTTTATTATTTTCGTTCTCTTCCCGATCGTCTTCCTCCCGCTCGTCTTCTTCCTCATGATCTGATCCTCCATTCTGCTTCTTTTGTTGGTCTTCGATATCTTCCTCATCTTCAGATTCCGCACTATTTCGAGCACTTTCTCTTTTATCACTCCTTTCAATTTCCATATCGCTCACGTCACTGAGATCCTCGTGGCTCATATTAAGAGCCGACTCTTTATTTTCGTCATCGTCTGCATCACCATTCACGTTTGATTCGTGCGATGCAACGCTCGAAGCACTCGAATTCCTCGAACTTCTCGATTTACGTACAGGAGAGATACTTTGATTTCGTGAAACATTACCACCGCGATTACTGTTGCTTGATTTACTGCTACTCCGAGACGAGCCAGAGCCTTCGTTTTCGTTGTTCACTTGATTTTCGTCGATGTCATTTGGTGGAGAATTTCGGTTAACTGCCTCATTTTCGCTTGACGAGGAACTGGATCGTGATGCTGATTTCGATATCGACGGCGATTTAGAGCGTGACGGGGATTTTGATCGGGAAACTGATTTTGACTGCGAACGGGTCCGCGATCGAGACTTTCTCGAAGACGACCCTCCATGCGAACTCTGCTGCGATTTTTGACCAGGCGATGGTGGCTGTGCGGGACTTGATGGACGCGAATTGTCTGAATTTTCAGATGAATCGGACGAATTAGACGCCGATGAGCCTGGTCTGGACTCATCGGACTCCATGGTTGTAACGTAACGGCAATGTTACGAGGACGTTGACGATCAAGCTAGAACGATTTGAAACAGATTAGTATACAGTATGGAATGCATTTTTATAATGATGGTGCTTTGGTTATTTCTTTACAGACCTATAGTGGGAATACATCAAATTAATTCAATAAAAAGTTCAGCAATCCAGAAGAATGAGAGCGCTTATATTAAATTGTCACTGGTGCCATAGGGGTTAAAAACTCACGCTACACTGAATAGTAAAATAATTTAAATACCACGACGTCTGTTTTATATATCGTCACAATTAGGCGAATTACACATACCGGAATTTTGCTCAAACCATAAACCTCCTTCAAAGACGAATTTTATTTATTTTTTTTTTTTTAAATAAATTGAAATTTTGATTTGGTAGGTTGACCACAATGTATAGTCTTGCAAAGTTGTGGGCGTTTCGTAGTTACAGTTGTTAAATATTGTAGCATTTGCATTATTGTAGCAGAAGAGTTATATTACATTTAATAATGTTTTTTTTATATATATATATTAATGCAAATACAACTTTCACATCGGAAGATTAGTATTCCAATTCCAAGAGTCCGTATTGGCAGATCCTCGAGCGAAGATCAAAGAGATTATTCAGATCGTAGACTTCTTATCCGAATACTCTACATAAACATGCTATCGGCGAGATGAGTGTGCCGCGTTAATCACTGTAGGCGACAGCCAGAATCGAATGAACACATCGAAAGCAGTATTTGGACCTGTTTATTGCAACCCGGAAGAGTTTCTGCATCGCTTCGTGACTGTTCCCGATACATAAGTTCATCACTACACTTTAGATATGGTGGGATAGTAAAACTAAATTTACTTGGCGAACGTGCACTGAAGAATGTGAAAAAGGTTTAATCAGGAAAGGTTGTGGCTACCGTTTTCTGGGATTCGTAAAACATAATCTTCATTAATTATGTGCAAAAGTGAAGAACGATTTCAGGGCAGAATTATGCTCAATTATTCATATCGATATTCGACGACGCATTAAAGAGAAACCCGTCTCATTTGGAGAAGAAAAAGGTCCTGTTCCATCACACCACGCCTCAGCGAAATTGGATTACGAATTGCTACCGCATCCGCCGTACACATTTCCGAAACTGAATCATTTGCAAAATTCAACAAATCTTATGTTTGAAAAAGTTGGAATATCGTTCAGCTAAGTGTATCGGGCTAAAAGGGAACTATGTTGAAAAATAAATCGAAATCACCCCAAAAAAAAATACATTTTTCTTGCCTTCTTCTTCAATGGCACTACAGCTCAAATCGGGCTTTGGCCTCCTGACCTTCAGGTTCCATAACATTTATTTTGTTATTGTGCCCTTCGCACAAACCTCTATTTATGAATAAGGGTACTTGTCTATGGAAATTGAATCAAAATAAGGACAAAAGTTTCCGAAAGCGCTTAGTCACCGAAAGAAAAGTCCGTTTATAACTCTTTTGTTAAATGTATAACTTGCAGACAATTACGTTTTTTTTTTTTTTTTTTTTTACAGAATGATCTGTGTTATAGGCAATTTCGGCCTTTATGTGCAATGCACAAACACAGTCATGGAGGGAAGGAATATGGGATTGGAAAGGTTGGGGAAGGGGAGTGAGAACGTCTTTGAAAGTATTTTTAGGTTCAAGATGGTTAACCTAATTCTACATTTTAGACGCAGATTCACGGCTAACTTAGACCAGCTTATTGCCGAATAAGCAAATTATGCAAATAGATTAACCGCAGACAAAAATAATGTTTCATACCGTTTTTTGTTTTTCAATTAGCTGATTTGTAGAACTTTCTCCTAAATGAAATTCATCTTTCTAAAAGTCTCATCCTTTTCAATACTACAGTACCTCGCCAAATTATTAGACCCATTGTCAACAAATCATTTGTTTTACCTTGGATAAGATATCTTGCAACTAATTTTATGAATTATGTGGTTTTCTTATTCTTTGTTGTGTTGGCAACGCTTCAATGTTAGCATTGTTGCCTAGTAACTCGAATAACGGCAAGAAAATTCCTGTTAAGTGGAATAACATACCCGGTCAGTTTTTTTAAAATAATCACTTGTTATAACTAAGGGCGCAATATTTGTGAATTAAGGTAGTAATAAAAATTTTTTTTTGGGAAATTGGATAACAGGTAAGTTGATTAGTTTCTATTTTGTAGAATCTATTTTTTATTACCGAGATTTTGGGCATATTGTGTTTTATAGCGATGGGAAAGCGAGGTGACTTGTCGCAATTGAAGGTTGGGGAAATTTCCGGATTATTAAGAGCGGGAAACTTGTCCAATACAGGATTGCAGAAATGTTGGGTATATCAAGAAGTTCTGTAAAGAATGTTAAGAAAAGAATGGATGC
The DNA here is from genome assembly GCA_963669355.1 of Chorisops tibialis. Taxonomy (NCBI): domain Eukaryota; kingdom Metazoa; phylum Arthropoda; class Insecta; order Diptera; family Stratiomyidae; genus Chorisops; species Chorisops tibialis. The sequence goes on along the minus strand of OY770263.1, from coordinate 116,553,296 downwards.
AGGTGATGATTTGACGCCAAAACGAAAGCGCATGCGATCGACGCCGAATATCGACTGTGCGAACTGACCGAAAAATACGTGATTACTGCACGCAAAGCAGAAAATTACCTGCTAAAGTCATCATTAAAAAAATCCAAGAGCCAGGCTTCAAGGTTTCGCAGCGAACTATCCAGCGTAGATATGCTGAAGAGCACCTCATAGCCAGAAGACCTGCGAAGAAACCAAGACTGACACCCGCCATGATAAAAAAAAAAGATTTGAATGGGCTAAAAAGTACAAGCATTTCACCATTGATAACTGGCAACGGGTAAATTATAGTTCCGTGGTTTTATTTTGCTAAACTTTCATCGGGAAATTTTAAATGTTTGTGTTCTTCCTTCTGTTTTTCAGGTATGTTTTTCGGACGAATCCATTTTTCAGGTTATGGCTGAAAAAACGAAATTTGTGAGACGACGGCCTGGAGAAAAATTTCTTTCGGAGTGCATCATACCCACAATTAAACATCCCCCGCCAGTCATGGTGTGGTCTGTGATCAGCGTCAAGGGGCTGGGACATCTGTGTATTGTAGAAGGCACCCTTAAAGCCGATCAGTACCAACGAGTGTTGAGCGAACAACTGCTATCGCAAATGAGACACTGGTTTAAGAAAGATGAAGCTATTTTGCTAATGGGTCTAATAATTTGGCAAGGTACTGTAAAGCCAGACAAGCAACGTGCCAAGGGCTGCATGGGATTCAAGTTAAAAATGCTTTCTACGACAGAGTACATCCACGAAATTAGAAAGACCAAAGAAAACTCTTAGAAATCGTTCTGCCAGGGTATAAATGATTTAACTGGTGTACCGCGGGATTACAAAAGGATACTTTCGAAAGAATCAATTAATCAATGTCCTGTTAAGATCCCCTATAGGGGCATAGTACAGAAACGGGTTCCTTCCACAAGGCGCGATCCTCAGCATCTTCCTTTAGTGACTTGTTTATTTTTCTGGCCTTCTGCTTAACTGCTCGCTTCCATGCTCTATAAGTTCGGATTATGAAGATTATAATCCAGAGCTTGCCTGGCGATGTTTTGATTTGGTTTCCTGGAAGTGTGACCCATCCACCGCCATTGTCGCCTTTGAATCACAGTGCCTATTTTAGTCTGTTCAGTTTTACTCCAAAATTCGTCGTTAGAGATAACATCTTGCCAGAATATTCCTAAACTGCACCAATATTATATCGTTGGGTATTTGTATGGTCTATGCAAGAACACCCTTCACGGAATCCAGCCTGATAAACATCGTGAGTGCTCCCTATAACATCACGAATCCTATTGAGAATTACCTTAGTCATGATTTTCAATATGGAAGTAAGTAGACAAATACTACTATAGAATAACTGCACCAATCCCCGAAATTTTAACAATGACGCCTTCCTTTAATTCAGTCGGATGTTTTCCATCATTCCACACCTCAATAAACAGTGAAAGGGGTATATCGGCAGTTATTTCTGATCTGCTTTGAAGATTTCGCTTAATGGCTGCCCAGTCGGCAATAGTGGAAACTATTTCTTTCCCATTTTTTTACTACACACGAGTATAACTTGGGGAGTGATCCTTTAATACAATGCATAGTTATGTCGCTATAGTAATAAGGATTATAAGGAATGAGGCTCGTGGAAAAATGGCATTAAACGATTACCAGCGAAGCTGAATTGTGGAAATTTAACACGTGATTGGCCAACGCATTCCAAATGTACATGATACCAACCGAACGTTTAGTGGAAATATACAACAAACTGTTCACAAATGATAAAAAGCTGACGGCAAATAAAAATAAAAACTGAGAAGCACGTTGAAAATTGTCATCGAAGCATTCGATGGATATTGTATTCCACGAAAAAACGTCACGATGGGATCATTCAAATTCAATAGCATTACGCAAAAGTAAAAGCGAATGCTTGCGGATTTCGAAACGAATTTACGTAAACAAATCCAGTACTGCGAATTCAAGTGCGATTACGGCAAATACATGGAGAACACATGCTGATTGACCGAATCATTATTGATGCAAACGACAAGAAGTTGCAATTGATATTACTCGACACGAAAAACGAACGACAGACATCGACGACAAATGCAAAAGCATTCGAGGCAGCGAATCAAACCAAATCGTTGTTGGAGAAAAGTGACGGATATCAAACTGTGCACGCCGTGAACGAACAAGTGTCACCAGATTCCATAAATACAATTTAACGTCGTTGTTACAATTATGGTGGATTATTTGAACCAGGCCATATCAAGGAATGCCGTAAACGAAGCATCAATTGCCATTCATGTACAAAACAATGGACATTTCAGCAAATTCTGCAAATCAAAATCGAAAATGGTCACCAGTGGGTCGGAAACAAAACCAAGGAAGTATAATGCAAAGAAGCTGTCAACGCTTAACTGGGCAAATGAAAAAGGAAACAGTAGTGGATAATATGTTGGGGTTGCGATTGAACCAAGTAGTGGACAATAAATTGTACTTTATTATTCTAATAATGAAGTATTGTAATCGACACAGAACAAAAAAAAAATTTGCTACCCTAAAATTGTTTTTTCGCGTTCCATGACTAAATTAGCCTTAAAATGCAGAAAACAAAATAGTCACGCCGTACATATGGACTTATATCTTCAAGATCGTTAAAGCTAGAATGTTCGTTTTCGGGTGGATTGTTAATTGGGCAGCTCCATTATCTATATTTTTGTGGAGTGTCAGGTGGAAGGGGGAGGGAAGGACTCAAAAACTACTCTTGCTATTATCTCCACTACGAATGCAGATAGGAAGCTGAAAATCAGCATAGATATAGAGGGGATTGTGGGACAAACTCAAAATAATTAAATTTTTTTATCCATTGGCGTCCGAAGGAGGGAGGGAGTGCTAAAAACTAATTGTCGGCCGAATTTTTTTAATGATTATATCTTCGAAATTGCTTGCCATAAAAAATTCATATTTTAGGACCATTAAGGCGGCATACAGATCCACTAGAATCAGCTTAGAGGCTAATTATTGTAAGGGGAAAAATGGATCAAGGATAAATTCGGGTTAAAAATCGCGAGTGAAATTAAAATTCTCGATCGGATAATTTTGTGAGAGCGAAAAAGTGAAACTAAAACTCTCGAACGGACAGTGAGAATTTTGTGAAATCGAATATTCTCGAGTGCTTTAGTGAGCAGTGACTTTAATTAGTGAAGTAAATTTAAGTGAATTCGAATCGCGGAAAAACTTGAAATAATCGGTAGTGAAAATGCCGCGTCATCTAAAGGACTTAAAATTAACGGAGCTGAAGGAAGAGCTCAGTAGACGCGAGCTATCTACGACAGGGAGCAAGTCTGAACTTGTCAGCCGTATGATCGAGACACTTGGGGCTGAGGGTAATGATGCAGATAGTTTTGAGTTCCAAATCAAAGAAGCTCGTGAAGAGGAGTGCTCTGGTACATCGGATGCTCTGACACAGTTAATGCAACAAATGATGAACAAATTAGATCAACAATCTGCGAAATTAATTAATTAATCAGAAATTAGACCAACAAAGTCAGCTGTCAGCGGGCCTTAATGAAAAATTAGATCAGACCTCAACCGAAAATTGGAGCTGCAAAATAATAAAATAGACACCATGGGTAAGGCAATAGAAGAAAACGTAAAGAAGAAACTAAAGGATATCCGGGATTGTAGAAGAAGTCGAACGCCTAAAAAGGAACTTCGCTAACGTGAAAGCGACTAGAGTCATCAAGACAGCACAAGGGTCTCAAAGCTCTAATCTTCGATGGACAAACACCGTGGGCTATTTATAAGACCCAATTTAAGGCTGCCGCAAGAAACAATCATTGGAATGATCTGAAACGAGGAACGGCTCTTATATTGGCGCTAAGAGGTCCACCAGCAGAGGTTCTTCAAACGATTCCGCAGGAGCAACAACAACATTTTCCAACGTTAGTCCAGACATTGGATCTTCATTACGGCAGTGACCACATGCGAGAGATCTACAAAACACAACTGTACAACCGAACCCAAAAGAATGGTGAAACACTTCAAGAGCTGGCACGCGATATTGAACGACACACACTATTATCGTTTCCCAATGCGCAAACAGAGCAACGCAACGATACAGCTGTTTTCGCATTTAGCAATGCTGTACAGGACAGAGAGCTGCAACAGGCGTTGAAATTGGCAGGTAAGAAAACGATTGGCGAAGCCTTAGTATATGGGCTGACGTTCGAAGCTGCCAAGCAAAGCTCGCGGAGCAACTATCGAGTCCGGGAAATAGCAGAAGAGTGTGTGTGTCAGAAAGCAGAGCACACCAAGCGGAGCGAAGGACCTGGTGCCCCCCGATGCTGGAATTGTGGACAGGCAGGTCACTTGAGACTCGACTGCCGTAAGCCCAGAAAAGCGACCAACCATTGTTCCGGCTGCACGGCTAAACAACGCGAAGGTAGAGATCGTGAAGGTAGATCTTGGTTAAGAACTAGTCGTCAGAGTTCAAATCTTACACACGGTTTTGATAAAAGACACCGGAGTCGATCGAAAACCCCGAGTCGGCAAGACCGGTTGCGACAAGAACAATACATCGGGAAAGATCATGGAAGCAAAGATAGGCATTCAAATAAGGATCGCGAACGAACGGGTGGAAGTCGTGACGGTCAAGTACTTCATGCGAATGAACGTGACAAGGCCGAACATGAGAGGCGACGTGTTCGAGAAGATCGCGAAAGGAAGAATGCGGAACGTGAAAAGAAAGAGCAAGAACGGAAAATGCATGAAAACGAAAGTAAACGTGCTGCCAAGGAGGAGAAGGAGCGCAAAAAGGACAAGGAGAAAGAACGCGAACGTGAGAAGGAAAAAGAAGCCGGAGAAACCATTCAGAGGATAACGACCGAATCAAAGGATGATGGATGGAATCAGCAAGAACTGGAAGACGCCCAACGTAAAGATCCAGATATTTCACCGATCATTTTTTTGTTTTTTTATGGCACCGATTATAACTTAGGGGGTCTCCCTTTAATGCATTACACAGTTAAGTCGGTATAGGTATAGGTAGAGGATAAAATTTGATAGTGTTGTGGGAATTTTGGGAGAGATACACGGAAATGGCGATGGACATTATTTTTGAAGCGCTGAAGGTTATACTTGCTTGGAAATATGCTAGAAGGCAACGCGTTCCAAAGTCTGGACGTTCGGGTGATGAATGACTGTCTATATTTCACTGTACGAGTAGGAATAGGGTTGACAGTAAACTCGTGTGCGCGTTTAGCTTGACGAGTATTTCGGGGAAAAATGAAAAGTGAAGGAATGAGTGATTTAAGTTCCGCACTACATTTACCATGAAAGTAGCGATAGTAGATGCTGAGTGCTCCGACGTTCCTACGATGTTCGAGGGAGTCAATAGAAACCGTAATGGTATCATCTCCAATTAGTCGGAACGCATGTTTTTGGATTCGATCGAGCAGCGCAAGGTGTGTTTTGGGTGCCCCAGCCCATAAATGCGAATTATACTCTAAGCGAGGCCGAATGTAAGCCTTGTAGATGGTAGCTAAGTCGTGCATTCCATGGCATGGAAGGACGAAATTAAACGGCCTGAGTGGAAGGACATCTCACAATTCGGCGAAACCTTAAAGTGTTATTGCGCACAATGGAACTCCCTTCACCTAGACGGGGGATTATTAAAACGGAAATGGGAAAACGCTGACGGAAAATCGTATCACATGCAAACCATCGTCCCGCATTCTAAAGTCGAGGAGGTTTTGAAGGAATATCATGGAGGTACTTCCGGTGGGCATTTGGGTGTAAATAGAACCTTGGCAAAGATACGAGAAAGGTTCTATTGGATCCATCTCCGGGATGATGTCGAACATTGGTGCCGTAAATGTACTACGTGTGCATCGAGTCAGGGCCCACAACGTAGATCAAAGGGAGAAATGCAACAATACAACGTGGGAGTCCCATTCGAGAGAATTGCTGTGGATATTGCTGGATCATTTCCGAAATCAGAAAATGGTAATCGCTACATTCTAGTGGTCTTTGATTATTTCAGCAAGTGGCCTGAAGCCTTTTTTTTTTTTTACAGAATGACCTGTGTTATAGGCAATTTCGGCCTTTATGTGCAATGCACAAACACAGTCATGGAGGGAAGGAATGGGATTGGGAAGGTTAGGGAAGGGGAGTGTGAACGACCGTAGCGAGTGGAGAAGCTGGTATATTGCTCAGTTGTACTGGGTGCATACTGACAAATATTTGCAGATTTTATGGGGACTGAATGATAGAAAGTGAACAGAAACCATCTACTGAGTATCTAGGCCTTCTTGAAGCGGAACTGTTTCACTTTTACACCGTTTCCCCATTTTATTTCGAATAATTTTTTATCACCAGTAGCAACTGAAAAATTTGCGCTTAAAAAAATCCCGCCTGGAGTGGGAATCGAACCCACGACCTATTGACTGAGAAGCAAGCACGCTGCCCACTACGCCACGGAAGCCTACGCAATTCCAAACCAAGAAGCAGTAACCGTCGCAGAACAAATTGTTACCAACTGGGTGAGCAGATTTGGAGCTCCACGTGAACTACACTCCGATCAAGGGCGCAATTTTGAATCTCAAATATTCAAACACGTGTGCTAAATGCTGGGAATAAGCAAAACCAGGGCAACTCCATTACATCCACAGTCCGATGGAATGGTGGAACGTTTCAATAAGACATTGAACTCAAACCTATCCAAACTCGTCACCGAGAGGCAACAGGACTGGGATCAGCACATCCCTCTATTTTTAATAGCCTACAGAACATTGGTAAATTCAACAACAGGAGAAACTCCCTCCTGAGTCATTTTCGGAAGAAATATTCGAGTCCCTGCGGAACTAATGTTTGGAGTGCCACCAGACCAACCAACCAATGCCAAAGATTACGTCTCGGATCTTCGATGCCGACTAAATACAATTTATAACCTGGTCAGAGATAAAATTGATTTGGCGACCGACCGCATGAAGACGAGGTATGATCAACGGGCGAATTCATCAGGATTCCAAGAGGGCGATTTGAATTGGTTATACAATCCCAAACGACAGAAGGGCAGATCGCCGAAACTACAGCGCAACTGGGAAGGCCCTTACCAGATCATCAACCGGTTAAATGATGTTGTCTATCGGATTCAACTGCATCAAAAACCTCGAGCTAAAATGAAAGTGGTACATCTCGACCGACTAACAAAGTACCATGGTGCCATTGAGGAAGTGGACGACTCTGTTCGGGACGAACAGGAACTAATGAGAGGGTAATGTTACAGATCTGGCAACCTCGCAATTCGATCCCTCTCGAATACACAAGAATTATGTAGAACAGTATTACCCAATATGTAAAAAGCCATAATTAAAGATCTAGACCTTTCCAGTATAGTCCAGACATACACCCGACAGAAGCATCGAGAAGAGTCATGTCTAGGGGGAAAAATGTATAAAAGGCACGAAAGCTTTCAGTCGAGAACCAGTCTTTTTCATGACGGAGACGCGAACCAGTGCAGTACAAACGATAGGCGGTAGTGCCATATAGTGCGAATTAAAGTGCGAATAAATAAATTATCACTTATCACTTTTAAACGAATTGTGTTTTACTTGAAATCCCGGCGAACCCCTAGCTCGCAACAATATGTTTCTGGTTGTCTCCCACTTGGCGTTCATCATATCCGCCCAATGTGAATAACTTTTCGCGCACAATGGTGGTATACTCGCGTTTTTTGTTGGTTTTACTTTATCGACTTTAAATTTGCGCTTCATCTGAAGAATTTGTGGACATTGGATAACTGTCGTGCACAATATCAAGCAGGCTATCATCAATTGGTGATCCTTCCCCACGTCAGCTCCGCGCTTCGATCGTGCATCGAGGAAACATTTTCTCCATCTGCAACTTTGGCCAAATGGTCGATTTGGTGCTGAGTAACACAGTATCATAAGGGGAAACTGGTTGGCGGTGTATGGCCCATGTGAAATCACCCCTTCCACCGTCATTCAAAATTCGAATGTTCTAAAAGCCAATCATAATCCGTTATCGAATGCCAAAGGTCGTTCTCGCAGCATCCGTGTCCGAGGCACTGTATCCGTTTCTCGTAAAAACGTGTCCATTTCCAAGTTTTAGGGCAGGACTGGCTGTGGGTGAATTCAACTGAACCCATTCCACAGGGGAAGAGAAATGCTTTGATGAACCAAAAGATCTTCTACAGCCTAACTTTCTTTTATCATGGAGATTCAAAGAGCTTCACATTTCTTAGAATAACTTCGGTAACTAGGCTAAATTAGATTTGAAGCAAAATGCTTGAAATGAAAGGCTTTTAAGAACTTATTTAGCACAGTTCTTCAGGGGTCTTAACACGACGTATGTAAGTGCTTCCCCTAAAATCATAATGAGCACTGCTCTGAAGAAGTCGATTTAGAAAACAGTGCACCACTAACTTTTTTTCCATGGTACAATTTCGTTTTAATATAAATTTTAATTGTTGAACGCACTGATTTTTTTAGGACTTTTCCCCAAAAATATTCAAACATAGGAGTTTCGCTCGAAAATCGCGTCAACGCATGCTTTGCGGCAGTGCTCTAAACAAAATGTGATATGAAACAATGGCATTGACCTACGCCCAAGGAGGATATATAAAAGGAGTACCTGATAGTCTGTCTCATGTGGGAATATTTTTTGATTCGGAAATTTTCGAAAATTGTGGCCAAGCTTAACTTGGCTTCAAACTTTTTCAAAAAAAATACAATAATTTGTATTCTTTCTTGGTTGCTAATATTCAGTCAGCAATAAAGTAATTTTCAATACAATGGTGTTTGCTGTTTCATTTCAGAAATTTTTATTTTTTCAATTTTTATTAGTTTTGGTTTGTGTTTAAGCTAAGTACTTTAGCAACGGACAATTTAACGCGGGACAGAGACTTACTTTGGGTTTAAGTATGTCAAACAAGGATAGCGAAACAATTTTTTCGAAAATTTGACAACTGTTTCGAACAATTTATCGTGGGAAAGAGTTAGTTGCAATATTTTTATGTGTGCCAGACAAAGATAGCGAAACGATTTTTTTCGAAAAATTTCGAGCATTTCGGTAGTAAGGGAGGGAAATACATTCATTCCCATTGTGTTTACAAGGCAAAGCATGCTCATAGTCACTCCTTTTTATATATCCTCCTTGCCTACGCCTAATTGTGACGGGCGGATTGAATTGATCGCAGCATTCTTAGTGAGCATTTATTAACAGTCAGCCCGAGACTGAGATTACTTGGTTCTTAATATTTTTATTTTTTCAATTTCTTAATTACTGTTTTTATTATTTTTTTTTTTGTATTTTGACGTGAATTTCTCCCGTCAAATGTCCGGTCCTTACCTTCATCGTATGCACAAATCAATCGCTGTAGATGTTTTCCACCAGATTTTTTTTTTTTTTTTAATTTATAGAAAATATATGAAAATACTTTTTTGTTCTTTTTTCAATTCGAATACTTTAGAAACTTTGATAAAAGCGAGCGACAAAAACAAACAAAACTATTACAACAAAAAAAAAACTGATTGAATTTCACTGACTTCTTTTTGGAAGAATAGGAGAAACGGAAAAAAAAATAAAATTTTTCTAACAAAAATGAAACTTTTCGCGACTTTTTTGGCGAGGCTTTTGCACTTTTCGGCGGAGTCTTAACTTTTACACAGAACTAGAGGAAAATTATACGTTTTCACTTGTTTAGATATCGTAATAACTTTTTTACAAGATAAGTAGATAAATTAATTTATAGATTTTCTTCTCTGAAATTATTTCTTGAGACTTTTGTTTGTTGTTGTTGTTGGATTACATCTTACCTGCGTACGAAACGTGTTGAGAAAACTTTCAAGAGAAGAATTCGCTTTTAACAGAGTAATTGCGTGCCGGATTTCACTGACGATTAGTTTCCAAGTTGTCGGCAATTGTTTGGGAGTAGAAATTGGTGGCCGGTGCGATGATTTCTGTCCAGATTTTGAAAGTCTGCCGAAACAAAAACACGCCGATGAAGGGAGATGCCGCACAATATGGCCGCGACACGAAAAAGTGTTGCGGTGCTGGTTGATGCGGAGCTGAGTTTCCGCGTGTGGAGATCGGAGAGATTTTTGATTGAAGTGAACTGAACTGTATTATCGACAACCACATTATTCACTTACCCAATATCCAAACCTACTCGTTTCGCTTCGTCACCTTTTTTTTTTTTTGAAACGATGTCATGAGATTTGTAGCGATAATTAAATGAATGATATTAGGCAGTTGGTTTTATTTTTTTTATTCAAAATCACCGACTGATGTCGGTAGAAATAGGTATAGTCAATTTGTCGGTATATCTAGTGTTAAAAAAAAGACAAAATAGTAATTTTCTGCGAAATCCTGCATCTAACAATCAGGCAGACCCTCTCAGTACCACCAGCTCAGTGCGCATAGTGAACACTTCCCCCATTTCCCCCTGGGAATGAAAAGGTTTTCTTTTACTATCCAATGTACGAAAAAACGATCGAGTGTAATCGAGTCAGGATGGCAAAAATGTCAATCGCATTTCATATACACAAGCCAAATTAAAAAAAATACCCGGTCATAGGAAACCAAACCAAAAGGGTCTACTTTACTTTTGTTTACTTTTTTCACACATCACCTCACGCAAGCAATTTCATCATGAAGAACGTAAAGCTCTTATCGACACGGTGGACTGCAACATAAATCGGCGAAACTTGCGATAGCCGCAACATGTCCTACCAACCGACCAGATCGAAACTCAGAACAAAATCCGCCAAAAAACCTCTAGCAAAGCGCATCATTGACCACTTCGGACGTTCCACACCTCACCTATCAGATCAGATCCCACCGATCAAAATATCGCAATCGTTTCATCTACCTCCAATTCATTCATTCATTAGTCTAAAGCAACATCACTGAGAGCACACTCTGCTCGTGCTCTCAGTGTCAATGTCAATCACCAAATATAGGTTTGGGATAGCTTATATGATTGATAGTCTTTAATATCACAGTGCTGATGTATCGCTGATCGCGAGAGATATAACAGATTCGAAGGCAATGGAATATATCAGATATGCCAAGTGGCTATCGAGCAACGAAAAAGCAATCGAGAGCAATCGGAATAACGACGTTCAAGCTCTTTCTTCGCGCGATTGATATTTAGCGGTGGGACTTGGGTAAAATTCGACTTCCATGGGTTTCGGGATCTGATAAGAGCTTTACGTTGTTCATGATGAAATTGCTCGTGTAGGTAATTTCGTGTGAAAAAAGAAAACAAAAGACCCTTTTGGATTGGTTTTCTATGACCGGTTGTCTTTTTTTGTTATTTGGCTTGTATGCGATTGATGACCGGGTGTTTTTTTTATTTGGCTTGTGTATATGAAATGCGATTGACATTTTTGCCATCCTGACTCGATTGCGCTCGATCGTTTTTTCGTACTTTGGATAGTAAAAGAAAACCTTTCCGTTCCCAGGGGGAAATGGGGGAAGTGTTCACTATGCTGAGCTATGAGATTGAGTCTTGCCTGATTGATAGATGTAGGAAAATTACGATTTGCTTAGCGATCGATGAGGTGGAACGTGCGGTGCAAAGTGTTCAATGAGGTACGCTTTCTGGGAAAATAGAATTACTATATTGAACCAAACGAGTTTGTTTGACGAGCTTTATTCTGAGCTACGATCTCGTCGGGGTTACGTGGAATGCGTGAGTTGCGGGATTAATGTGCGAGTGCGAACAAAAACTCTGGGATTTGTAGCGATGATCATTGCGGCAATCTTATTGGTGATAGAACGTAAGCAGTATGCATTTGCTCTTCTAATCGCAGCTCTTTTAAATTTTCAATTTTCAAAAAAATCGCAGGTATGTGAAATAGCATACCATCTCTACTCGCAAACGATTCTAAAACAGGACAAAGGATCGTTTTTCTTCTTTTGTCGCCTTCCTTGCAAAATTTTATTGCCTATTAGCTGTGCGATTCAACTTTTGAAAAATATGACAAATGAGTGAGTGGCTCTTCTTAGTTAGCAAAGTGCTGTGTATCACCAATCTACTAACGATGAAGACGAGCTAATACCATTGACATATAGCAGTCCTAATTATAATTTGGCTAATTCGTAATTTAGCTCGCTTTCATCGTTAATTTTCCAGGATATTATTAAAAAATTTTAATATGAAGTTAAACCATAATTTCCCAAAGAAACATTTACTCCAGGCGGGAAATTATGTAATCCCAATAGATTTTTGTGTCGGGCAGTATTAAATAATAGAACTGTCAGTCGAAGTACATGGAAACTTTTAATTCGTTTGGGCTTAGTTCAACGCGATAAATAATTTTAATTTGTTGCCTTCCGAAAGGCTCGGACTGATAAACTGGTTGTGTTTTTCTTATACTAGTTTTCTTGTAGTTCAATGCAATGAAAACCCCGCCGAGGAAAATTATGGGTACAACTTCGTAATAGTTGCGGGCGGTAGTACAAAATGTACTAAAAAATAGTTCACGGTACGTATTATGACTGAAATTTAAAAATGAATTTCTATAATTTTGAATAATTTCCCAAAAACAGAAAAATGGTGAAATCGGTGTTTAGAAGACGCATTTTTCGTCATTTTCCGGGTAGAAAATCGGTATAAAAAAAGACAACCGCGCTTTAGAATTGCTTTAGTTACGTTCGTTATACATAATAAGTACCATGAACTTTTTTTTAGTTGATTTTCAGTTTGCCCTTATAACGAAGTTGTCGTTTTTTTTAGCTTAATTATATTTTTTTGTTATTAATAACTTTATCATTATATTATTGTTTCGAATTTTCATTATTTCCTTTTCTCTTATTTTGTCATTAGAATATTAAATTTTTGTTTTATTTTATGATTTTTGTTATAAATTTACTTTTTGATTTGAAATAAACGAATTATTATTAAAGTAGTGGAATCGTAAGCATATTCGCTTTGCGTTATATTCTCTCTCTCTGCCCGATGCAAAACAAACAAATGGGGAAGGGCGAGGAGAGCCCATTGACATTTGCATTGTGTCACCTGGGGACGAAAATTTTCATTCCGCCGAAATTTTTTTCCCTTCGCGAGAAAAACATTTCTAAGCTAAGCGTGTAGTTTAGTTTTTTATTAACTAACGCCAATCGTAATAAAGGAGAACGCAAGTTTTGTAACGACACCGAATTGGTCCCAACGGCGAAATCCACAGAATCGAAGAAAGGCCACCAAAACGGAAGCACCTAGAAAATGAGTGTAATCGGAAAGAAGATGAACCCGTTGCAGCCGGGCCAGGTTCCGCGTGAAGCAACGGCCTCACCCGAATGCATAATTTCACCAGATGACGTGCTCCGCCTCAACAAAATCACGGACGATTACTTGTGCACGCCGGATGCCAATATTTACGATATTGATTTTACGCGTTTTAAAATCCGTGACCTAGAAAGCGGCGCTGTGCTGTTCGAGATCGCGAAACCGCCCAGCGAACAGTATGCCGAGAATTCGGTTGAGGAAGCGACACTCGCAACCGAGGAGCTAACGCTAGATGAACCTGTCGATCCGAACGCTGGACGGTACGTCCGCTATCAGTTCACACCGCAGTTCCTTAAATTGAAAACTGTCGGAGCTACGTAAGTCAACTTTGGTTTTTTATACATAAAATAAGTGTAGTAAAGTAGTAAAGCAGTTGTCGGATGGAAAGAAACTAGATTGGGGCTAAGTCGTCCTAGCTGAGATATTTGTGAAGGTTTTATACATATATCAATTGAGTTCGGTAGCCTTTTCTTCATTAGAGTTACTGTGTAGGAAGGGACTCGGCTGTATAATCGCGTTTTTCGCTGGGTTCTCCTAGTTTATCCAAATTAAGCCCGCGCTTTATTTGAAGAATTTTTGGCTCTCGGATAGCTGTTGTGCGACATCTCAACCAGGCGACCATTAAGTGTTTATCGCTCCCCATGTCAGGTCCATGCTTCGCTGGCACAACGAGGAGATGTCTTCCCCATTGGCGAATTATAGCACCATCAGGGGAAGTTTTAGATTGTAGGAGGGTGGTTTTGAAGAACCGCATTGCTTTGCTTTATTTACGTTTGGTTACGAGAAGGATGTCATTCCTTCCTTGCTTCGCTGGCACAACGAGGAGATGTCTTCCCCATTGGCGAATTATAGCACCATCAGGGGAAGTTTTAGATTGTAGGAGGGTGGTTTTGAAGAACCGCATTGCTTTGCTTTATTTACGTTTGGTTACGAGAAGGATGTCATTCCTCTTGTGCTAGCCAGTTGGTGCAAACCGAAGTAGGCTCGAATGTTTGACTCTTAGGTCGTCTAGTTCTGAGAAGAATCTAGAGCCTAAGCAAAGGAGACAATTATTGGAGATTTGCGGACAGTCACAAAGATAATGTTCGATAGATTCTTCGTCTTCCTCGCAACCCCTGCAAAGTCTGTCGCTCGTGATCCATACCCTGAATACCTGCAGCTTTAGCAAGCAGCTGTAGTCAGGCCGACAATAGTTCGGACGCTATAACGAATACGTTGTAACAGCTCAACTATGATATTTTTATTCAGTTCTTCCTAAACGAATTTGGTCGATCTCCCGCTAACCCATCAAGAAAAAAATCAAAATAGTTTGAAGCTAGTCTTCAGCACTGTTGGTGCTACATCGACTGACTTCCTAATGGAATTAATGTTGGTAAATCCTTGCCTGCAGGCGTGTCTGCTGCGTCTTTTCCCAACAGGTCGCTTGACGTGGCATAAAAATTAAAAATTCTGCGATTATAGCCCCTAGGAGATTCAAATTGACTCTAAAAATGAACACTAGTTTCGATGTAGTCCTGCAAGATTGGAGGGTCAAAAGTGCAGCCCTGATGTTCGAGAAAATGTAACAATTTCCGAAACTGTTCTGCATATCTAAAATATTTTGTTTTTCTAATACTTACGCTTACGCACAGTTACGTGTTCTGAAAAATGGAAAGAAGTGTGGATGTCGAGGTCGTGGGAATAAATCCTTGCATCTGTCTCTTGGTTAGTTTTAGAATCGTCCGTGTATAGTTGAGAACTTGCGCAGACTCTGAGTATTGTGTTAGCTGCCCATTCGATTCGTTCAGAAAACTTAATGTGAAACTTCCGTTTTTCAACCTGTGATTGGTTAATGCTATCATACTCGCAGTCCAAGAGGGAAGTTGCGTCTCTTATGACGTTTAATAATTTATTTCTACTTTTACAATGGCACTACAGCCCAACGGACCTTGGCATTCAGGTTACTCAACATTTTTCATTACTTATTGTGGAAGGGTTGTTAGCCCTTCGCATAACCCTCAATATACGAATTTTCTACTTTCGTAGATTGAGCAAGCAATGTGCTGGAATTATATATTGCGTCGACCGAGATTTGAACTCACGACCTTTGCATTACAAGACCAACACGCTACCTACTAGGCTACACCCTAGCTAAATAATTTATTTGCCATGACCAATTCGTGGTGATAACCACGAATTAGGTGTTTTTAATCTAATGGCACCTAGGCTTGCTGTTCGTCTTATAAGAAGAGCAAGTGGAGGTAGTGATATTGTTACCTCGAGGGCTGCAGTTGGTGTGGTTTTAAGAGATCCTGTTATACACAAACATGCTATGGACCATATTGGTACCTCGAATGGTTGGTGGATTGAAAACGTTAGGTTTTATTCTTCTGGAGAAGAGGACCAGATCTGTATGTTGATAGTAAGTCCTTTATCTAGTGCCCATCTGTATAACAGTTGTCGAGCGACTGCACAAGGTCACCTAGAATTTGATCAAACTTACCAGTTAGCATTATGACAAGATCGTCTGCATGTGCTATTGTGAGATAACCGTTCCGATTTAAAGTGGAAAGAGGTTCATTCACGGTTAGGACCCACAGCAGAGGCGATATTATTTATGCCGCCCTGTGGCGTTCCTTTGTGGACAAAATCTTTTATTGCCTCTTCACCCATTCGTGCTACAATTTTTCGTGAGCTGAAAAGCTTAGCTAGCTATCTATGCAGTCAAGAGAGGTTCCACACTATGGTTGCGCAAGGCATCAAATATGGCATCAATTTTGACGTGGTTAAATGCACCTTCCACGTCTAGAAAAGCTCCGACTGCAACCTCCTTATGAGGTTTTTATTATAAGTACACTCCCACCTTTGGATAGACGGGTGGTGATGTAATTCCTGTCATTTCTGTATGTGGTGCAGTTGTTGTCCAGTGTGTCTTGGTTTTTAAAGAAATTGCTTAGCCCAGCTTCCGGAATAGTTAAGACGTAAAAGTGACATGATTTCGCGTCAATGAAGAGATTATTTAATTTCCCTCTAATGCCGCCACCGTTGTACTAGAAAATCGTAAGTTATAAACCGATTGTGATCTTGACGGCTTTTTTGCCTGTCAGAAATATGATTCGAAGAAACAGAATGTATGTGGCAAGATCTTTATGAACTTGATCGAGTGAGAGATTGAATTGCTCGTGGGGTGGTATAAAGGTGGTCACTTCAGCAGATGCTATTGCCTTTATTAAACAGATGGGCAGATAGACGGTCATTCCGATTCGAGGCTCTTGATCGATAACCTTGATGTACGAGCCTATCTAAAGCTTTCTACATCTCAAGCTGGGCATAACTGACGTAGCGGCTATCTTGAATGACTCCAGCGAGTGTGACGTCATGGATTTTTCCATTCCAAAGGACCACCTGTATTATTTTTGACGAACTTGTCGTAAAAACACGTTTTACCGAAAAAAACACAAAAACATAATTAAATAAAATTAAGCGCGGAAATATTACGCGAGTGCACACTTTTTCGCAATAACTAAAATTTTACAATTTTTTGTGTGAAAATTAACCGGAGAACTCTGCACAATATGAGTGACAGATTTTCTTCGGTGTGAGAAGCCGAGATTTAACTTTGATCGCACTTTTTTCAATTAAAAATCTATTGCACTCCTATCAACGAGTAATAATTACATGCCGAGCACTATTATTAAAGTACCTTAGAAAGCTGAACTATCTTTAACACTGCATTTAAGAACAAACGCGATTCTTACGAAGCCCGCCGTGTCTGCTCCATACAAAAGCGAGCGAATTTGTATGGAACTATCATGTTTGTTATGACTCCAACGTGTTGTTGTTGGATTCAGTTACTCGGCTTTCTACTATAGAGGGCTTTGGCCTATCTCTTAAATAAATAAGAATTCTTTCGGATTGAATTCAATAAGACTATTCAAAGTGCATTTGATTATCCTGAGCAAAATATTGTATGAGAGTATTAATATAATATTAATATTGAATTGCGCAAGGGTCGCTGGATTTCAAGTAAAAATGAAACTACCTCAATTTAATTTAAGACAACCGAAAACTTTTATTTAAATCACCTTTACACTTTTTGTTTACTAAAGCGTCTTTAATATTCACGCTACCCGTCGCCATTCGATCACTTATTCGTTAACCATTCGTTCGCCATTTGTTCGCTATTCGTTCGCCACTCGTTCGCTATTCGTTGGCCATTTGTTCGCTGTTCGCTATTCGTCCACCGTTTGTTCGCTATCTGTTC
The DNA here is from genome assembly GCA_963669355.1 of Chorisops tibialis. Lineage (NCBI taxonomy): Eukaryota > Metazoa > Arthropoda > Insecta > Diptera > Stratiomyidae > Chorisops > Chorisops tibialis. Next base: position 116,535,729 of record OY770263.1, on the reverse strand, counting down.
ACTATTCGTTCGCTATTGGTTCGCCATTCGATCTCTATTCGTTCGCTACTTGTTCGCTACTCGTTCGCTATTCCTTTACCATTTGTTTGCTATTCGTTTGCTATCGTTCGCTACTCGTTCGCTAATTATTGCTTTTCTGTCTCCGCTTGTTGGTCGCAGAACTTCCTCGCTTATTGTCGTTTGCTGAACTCCGCCTGTCGATCAAAGGACTTACTCCTGCTTATCGATCACAGGACTTACTCCTGCTTGTCGATCACAGGACTTACCCACTTACTGTCGCTTGTCGATCAAAGAACTTACACACTGTTAATCACAGGACTTACCCGTCTACTGTCGCTTGCTGCTGAACTTCCGCCTCGCTTACTGTCGCTTGCTTCTGAACTCCGCCTCGACTGCCGACCAAACAGTACACTCGCTCACTCATCCACCGACCGCACGACAACCTTGTCGATCCCACACACCTGCCGACTCTCCTACGCAGGTATTAACTCACAACTGACTGCTTTCACGAATGCTCACTCTTTTTATACCGTTTCCATCCGCTGTTCGTCTACTGTTCGTCCGCTGTTCCCGTGAACCCTAATCGATGAGTAATATGTATGCGTGTATGTGTGCAGAATTGTAAATAACTGATGATAGCGAACATTCGATGAACAACTAGGGCTGACATGCAACAAGATAATAGCAAAAGCGAGAACTTCAACCGAAAGCGAGCATAATTAGCGACACGGAAGAGATAAAAACGAGATTTCCAAAAGCTGCTTAACCCGAATTCATCATCGACCACTACTCTAAGTGGCATCCTGAGCGAGGCACCTGCTGACGACGAAAACATATTGAACCTCTCAACAGTAGAAGAATTGAAAGATGCCATTATAAACTTAAGAAAACAAGGTGCGGGCACTACCTGATGATTGGCGTAAAAACATTATATGTCCGATCTGCAAAAAGGGCGACAAATTCTGCTGCGAAAACTATAGAAAGATTTCATTGCTGTGCACATCTTATAAAATCTTGACAAAGATCATAGTCTCAGATTAAGCCGTATTTCGAAAACATAATTGGAGAATACCAAGGTGGATTCAGAGCCGGACGATCAACTATGTATCAAATATTCAGTGAAACAGGCGCTAGAAAAATGCTGGGAATATAACATCGACATGCACCAGATATTCGTAGACTTTAAGCAAACATACGACGATAGGACTGTACTGTGTAATATAATGCTGGAATTTGGAATGCTAGCGAAACTTGTCCGACTGACAAGGCTTACAATGATGAGCTCAACATGCCAGCATCCAGAATAACTTGACAACAAGCTTTCAAACACTCTCCGTGCTGAATCAAGGAGACGGCCTTGCACCTACACTTTTTAATCTGGCCTTGAAATATGTCGTAAGAAAACTCCCAGTTGACACCAAAGCCACGCTACTGTTTAAATCATCGCAGATAGTAGTATGCAGACCTCATAAACATAATCGCGCGATCACAACTGCACGCCAAGAACATCTTCGTTAATCTTGACACGGCAGCACAAAAAGTAGGGCTACGCATAACTAGAATAAAACGAAATTTGTGGTGCAATCACAAAGAAACAGGCCAATCAGACCAAATCTATTAATAGCAGGCATTAACATGGAAAACGAGATTAACTTTATAATGTATATGTATTATGTCTAGGACCCAATTTCTCCAAAGACGACAATGAATCAATGAGACCAAAAGACGCATAATGGTAGCAAACAAGACATACTACTCGGTACTTCCAATAATGAAATGTGAAGACGACCATAGAAAATCGAAGCTGCGACTCTACAAAACTATAATAAGATATGTACTCTGCTATTGATGTGGAACGTGGACATTAATACAGGTATTAGAAGAAATGGTTAATGCCTTCGAGAGGAAGGTATTGCGATGAATTCTCGGACCAAGAAGGCCCGAACAATATGCATGGCGAATTTGATTCACTCAGGAAATGTATACCATCTTTGACGACCCACAAGTCTCTACTCTCATCAAACTTCGAAAGGCGCGGAACTTCTGAAGAGCGAAGGTTACAGCTTTGCTAGGAAAATTCACAATATGGTGTCGCAAATTTGGACATATGAAACACTACCTGAAGATTGGCATATTGGCGCATTATATGTATGTCCGATATACAAAGCAAGTACAGCGAATTGAGGAGAATGCGTACAAAAAAGAAAGATGGAAGGAGAAAGGCCAGTAGGAAAAGTAAAAAAACACTGGGATTCAATCGACGAAGACAGAAAATCGCTTTTGAAATGTTTAACATGGAAGATGCGGTCGTTGGACCGATAAAATTAAAGACGAAGCATACAAGAGGCCAAGACTCGACTTGGGCTGTAGCGACATTGATGATTAATATCTTTCGTGCGAGATGTTTGCACGTGAAATAGTAACAGAATTAAAGAATAATGGTAGCGAATTTTCAATAGACAATCATTTTTATGAACTCCCAAGAAATTTTGTTGCTTAGACCGTATGGCGATGATCTAATTTTATATCGAATTATAACTCTGAATTCTTTTGATGAAGGTAATCCTTATCGAATTCGTACTGATTCCGAACCATCAATCAAATTCCTGTTAAGACCCTCTATAGGGTCATAATGACAGAAACAACTCTCTTCCACAAGGCGCAATCCTGAGCATCGGCCTTTAGCTGTTGTTTAATCCTCTGGCCTCCTGCTCATCTGCTCGCTGCCATGTGCTCGCTGCCATGTGCTCGCTGCCATGTGCTACAGGGTCGACCAGCCCGACGTCTTCCCTGATAATTATAATACAGAGCCTGTTCGGCGATATTCCGCTCTGTTTTCCTCAAAGTGTGACCGATCCACTACTACTTCCGCCTTTGAATTTCAATGCCTATTCTAATTTTTCCAGTTGTACTCCAAAGTTCGTCGATGGAGAATGGGCAGAGTATTCCTAAATTGTGTCGGAGGCATTGGTTCACGAAAGTTTGCAGTTTCTTGGTAAGTCGAACGGTCACTTTCCACGTAGTACAACCACGGGTTTGACGCATGCGTTAAAAACTCGCAGATTCGTGCTGTTATTTCCGGGTCTGGTTTGAGGAGTTCGGTTGGTAGTCCGTCTATACCTGGGGCTTTCCTTCCCGCCATTGACCGAATGGTGGAAACTATCTCTTATTTATCTGGGAGATCGTCCGTTATAGAGGTTTGTTGCGGTTCGATGTTTGTTAGTTATTCTGTTTCTGGAATATCTTCCTCTGACAAGATATTTAAAATATCAGAGAAGTATTCCTTCCATCGCCGTAACTGGTGTTCGCTCATATTAAGGAGAGTTCCATTGACAGCTCTCACCAGGTGGTTGGCGGTGAAATTCCTGTTCGTCAACTGTTTGATAATTTCAAATAGTGAACCCATATCCCCAAGGCAAGCCGCAGATTCTTCCTTATTGGCTAGATCTTCAATGGCCTTTCTCTTGTCGCGTCTAACAGCCTTTTTAAGCTGTATATGAGCAGAGTCACTGTATAACTGAGCAACTCGGTCCGAGTAGCTCAGTTATACAGTGACTCTATATATGAGCATCGCGGTAGTTTTGTCTCAAGTCAGATGTTCTTTGGGGTTGACATCGGATTGAGAGATGATTACGAATTCCGCTTTTTTCCGATCGCCAACCTTGTCCCATGTGTCTTGCGACATCCAGTGTTAGAAACGTGTTTCTGGTTGCCTCCCAATTGACATCCAGTGTGCGCATTTCATATTCGCCTGAATGACTTTTCGCGTAGAGTGGTGGTGTACTCGCGCTTGTTGTTGGGGTCTCTAAGTCTATCCACATTAAGCTTGCGCTTCATTTGAAGAATTTGTAGTCGTCGGATAGCTGCTGTGCACAATCTCAAGCAGGCAACCATCAAGTGGTGATCGCTCCCCACGTCACCTCCACGCTTCGCTCGCACATTGAGGAGACATCTTCTCCATCGGCGGGGACGAAAATTTTCATTCCGCCGAAATTTTTTTCCCTTCGCGAGAAAAACATTTCTAAGCTAAGCGTGTAGTTTAGTTTTTTATTAACTAACGCCAATCGTAATAAAGGAGAACGCAAGTTTTGTAACGACACCGAATTGGTCCCAACGGCGAAATCCACAGAATCGAAGAAAGGCCACCAAAACGGAAGCACCTAGAAAATGAGTGTAATCGGAAAGAAGATGAACCCGTTGCAGCCGGGCCAGGTTCCGCGTGAAGCAACGGCCTCACCCGAATGCATAATTTCACCAGATGACGTGCTCCGCCTCAACAAAATCACGGACGATTACTTGTGCACGCCGGATGCCAATATTTACGATATTGATTTTACGCGTTTTAAAATCCGTGACCTAGAAAGCGGCGCTGTGCTGTTCGAGATCGCGAAACCGCCCAGCGAACAGTATGCCGAGAATTCGGTTGAGGAAGCGACACTCGCAACCGAGGAGCTAACGCTAGATGAACCTGTCGATCCGAACGCTGGACGGTACGTCCGCTATCAGTTCACACCGCAGTTCCTTAAATTGAAAACTGTCGGAGCTACGTAAGTCAACTTTGGTTTTTTATACATAAAATAAGTGTAGTAAAGTAGTAAAGCAGTTGTCGGATGGAAAGAAACTAGATTGGGGCTAAGTCGTCCTAGCTGAGATATTTGTGAAGGTTTTATACATATATCAATTGAGTTCGGTAGCCTTTTCTTCATTAGAGTTACTGTGTAGGAAGGGACTCGGCTGTATAATCGCGTTTTTCGCTGGGTTCTCCTAGTTTATCCAAATTAAGCCCGCGCTTTATTTGAAGAATTTTTGGCTCTCGGATAGCTGTTGTGCGACATCTCAACCAGGCGACCATTAAGTGTTTATCGCTCCCCATGTCAGGTCCATGCTTCGCTGGCACAACGAGGAGATGTCTTCCCCATTGGCGAATTATAGCACCATCAGGGGAAGTTTTAGATTGTAGGAGGGTGGTTTTGAAGAACCGCATTGCTTTGCTTTATTTACGTTTGGTTACGAGAAGGATGTCATTCCTCTTGTGCTAGCCAGTTGGTGCAAACCGAAGTAGGCTCGAATGTTTGACTCTTAGGTCGTCTAGTTCTGAGAAGAATCTAGAGCCTAAGCAAAGGAGACAATTATTGGAGATTTGCGGACAGTCACAAAGATAATGTTCGATAGATTCTTCGTCTTCCTCGCAACCCCTGCAAAGTCTGTCGCTCGTGATCCATACCCTGAATACCTGCAGCTTTAGCAAGCAGCTGTAGTCAGGCCGACAATAGTTCGGACGCTATAACGAATACGTTGTAACAGCTCAACTATGATATTTTTATTCAGTTCTTCCTAAACGAATTTGGTCGATCTCCCGCTAACCCATCAAGAAAAAAATCAAAATAGTTTGAAGCTAGTCTTCAGCACTGTTGGTGCTACATCGACTGACTTCCTAATGGAATTAATGTTGGTAAATCCTTGCCTGCAGGCGTGTCTGCTGCGTCTTTTCCCAACAGGTCGCTTGACGTGGCATAAAAATTAAAAATTCTGCGATTATAGCCCCTAGGAGATTCAAATTGACTCTAAAAATGAACACTAGTTTCGATGTAGTCCTGCAAGATTGGAGGGTCAAAAGTGCAGCCCTGATGTTCGAGAAAATGTAACAATTTCCGAAACTGTTCTGCATATCTAAAATATTTTGTTTTTCTAATACTTACGCTTACGCACAGTTACGTGTTCTGAAAAATGGAAAGAAGTGTGGATGTCGAGGTCGTGGGAATAAATCCTTGCATCTGTCTCTTGGTTAGTTTTAGAATCGTCCGTGTATAGTTGAGAACTTGCGCAGACTCTGAGTATTGTGTTAGCTGCCCATTCGATTCGTTCAGAAAACTTAATGTGAAACTTCCGTTTTTCAACCTGTGATTGGTTAATGCTATCATACTCGCAGTCCAAGAGGGAAGTTGCGTCTCTTATGACGTTTAATAATTTATTTCTACTTTTACAATGGCACTACAGCCCAACGGACCTTGGCATTCAGGTTACTCAACATTTTTCATTACTTATTGTGGAAGGGTTGTTAGCCCTTCGCATAACCCTCAATATACGAATTTTCTACTTTCGTAGATTGAGCAAGCAATGTGCTGGAATTATATATTGCGTCGACCGAGATTTGAACTCACGACCTTTGCATTACAAGACCAACACGCTACCTACTAGGCTACACCCTAGCTAAATAATTTATTTGCCATGACCAATTCGTGGTGATAACCACGAATTAGGTGTTTTTAATCTAATGGCACCTAGGCTTGCTGTTCGTCTTATAAGAAGAGCAAGTGGAGGTAGTGATATTGTTACCTCGAGGGCTGCAGTTGGTGTGGTTTTAAGAGATCCTGTTATACACAAACATGCTATGGACCATATTGGTACCTCGAATGGTTGGTGGATTGAAAACGTTAGGTTTTATTCTTCTGGAGAAGAGGACCAGATCTGTATGTTGATAGTAAGTCCTTTATCTAGTGCCCATCTGTATAACAGTTGTCGAGCGACTGCACAAGGTCACCTAGAATTTGATCAAACTTACCAGTTAGCATTATGACAAGATCGTCTGCATGTGCTATTGTGAGATAACCGTTCCGATTTAAAGTGGAAAGAGGTTCATTCACGGTTAGGACCCACAGCAGAGGCGATATTATTTATGCCGCCCTGTGGCGTTCCTTTGTGGACAAAATCTTTTATTGCCTCTTCACCCATTCGTGCTACAATTTTTCGTGAGCTGAAAAGCTTAGCTAGCTATCTATGCAGTCAAGAGAGGTTCCACACTATGGTTGCGCAAGGCATCAAATATGGCATCAATTTTGACGTGGTTAAATGCACCTTCCACGTCTAGAAAAGCTCCGACTGCAACCTCCTTATGAGGTTTTTATTATAAGTACACTCCCACCTTTGGATAGACGGGTGGTGATGTAATTCCTGTCATTTCTGTATGTGGTGCAGTTGTTGTCCAGTGTGTCTTGGTTTTTAAAGAAATTGCTTAGCCCAGCTTCCGGAATAGTTAAGACGTCAAAGTGACATGATTTCGCGTCAATGAAGAGATTATTTAATTTCCCTCTAATGCCGCCACCGTTGTACTAGAAAATCGTAAGTTATAAACCGATTGTGATCTTGACGGCTTTTTTGCCTGTCAGAAATATGATTCGAAGAAACAGAATGTATGTGGCAAGATCTTTATGAACTTGATCGAGTGAGAGATTGAATTGCTCGTGGGGTGGTATAAAGGTGGTCACTTCAGCAGATGCTATTGCCTTTATTAAACAGATGGGCAGATAGACGGTCATTCCGATTCGAGGCTCTTGATCGATAACCTTGATGTACGAGCCTATCTAAAGCTTTCTACATCTCAAGCTGGGCATAACTGACGTAGCGGCTATCTTGAATGACTCCAGCGAGTGTGACGTCATGGATTTTTCCATTCCAAAGGACCACCTGTATTATTTTTGACGAACTTGTCGTAAAAACACGTTTTACCGAAAAAAACACAAAAACATAATTAAATAAAATTAAGCGCGGAAATATTACGCGAGTGCACACTTTTTCGCAATAACTAAAATTTTACAATTTTTTGTGTGAAAATTAACCGGAGAACTCTGCACAATATGAGTGACAGATTTTCTTCGGTGTGAGAAGCCGAGATTTAACTTTGATCGCACTTTTTTCAATTAAAAATCTATTGCACTCCTATCAACGAGTAATAATTACATGCCGAGCACTATTATTAAAGTACCTTAGAAAGCTGAACTATCTTTAACACTGCATTTAAGAACAAACGCGATTCTTACGAAGCCCGCCGTGTCTGCTCCATACAAAAGCGAGCGAATTTGTATGGAACTATCATGTTTGTTATGACTCCAACGTGTTGTTGTTGGATTCAGTTACTCGGCTTTCTACTATAGAGGGCTTTGGCCTATCTCTTAAATAAATAAGAATTCTTTCGGATTGAATTCAATAAGACTATTCAAAGTGCATTTGATTATCCTGAGCAAAATATTGTATGAGAGTATTAATATAATATTAATATTGAATTGCGCAAGGGTCGCTGGATTTCAAGTAAAAATGAAACTACCTCAATTTAATTTAAGACAACCGAAAACTTTTATTTAAATCACCTTTACACTTTTTGTTTACTAAAGCGTCTTTAATATTCACGCTACCCGTCGCCATTCGATCACTTATTCGTTAACCATTCGTTCGCCATTTGTTCGCTATTCGTTCGCCACTCGTTCGCTATTCGTTGGCCATTTGTTCGCTGTTCGCTATTCGTCCACCGTTTGTTCGCTATCTGTTCACTATTCGTTCGCTATTGGTTCGCCATTCGATCTCTATTCGTTCGCTACTTGTTCGCTACTCGTTCGCTATTCCTTTACCATTTGTTTGCTATTCGTTTGCTATCGTTCGCTACTCGTTCGCTAATTATTGCTTTTCTGTCTCCGCTTGTTGGTCGCAGAACTTCCTCGCTTATTGTCGTTTGCTGAACTCCGCCTGTCGATCAAAGGACTTACTCCTGCTTATCGATCACAGGACTTACTCCTGCTTGTCGATCACAGGACTTACCCACTTACTGTCGCTTGTCGATCAAAGAACTTACACACTGTTAATCACAGGACTTACCCGTCTACTGTCGCTTGCTGCTGAACTTCCGCCTCGCTTACTGTCGCTTGCTTCTGAACTCCGCCTCGACTGCCGACCAAACAGTACACTCGCTCACTCATCCACCGACCGCACGACAACCTTGTCGATCCCACACACCTGCCGACTCTCCTACGCAGGTATTAACTCACAACTGACTGCTTTCACGAATGCTCACTCTTTTTATACCGTTTCCATCCGCTGTTCGTCTACTGTTCGTCCGCTGTTCCCGTGAACCCTAATCGATGAGTAATATGTATGCGTGTATGTGTGCAGAATTGTAAATAACTGATGATAGCGAACATTCGATGAACAACTAGGGCTGACATGCAACAAGATAATAGCAAAAGCGAGAACTTCAACCGAAAGCGAGCATAATTAGCGACACGGAAGAGATAAAAACGAGATTTCCAAAAGCTGCTTAACCCGAATTCATCATCGACCACTACTCTAAGTGGCATCCTGAGCGAGGCACCTGCTGACGACGAAAACATATTGAACCTCTCAACAGTAGAAGAATTGAAAGATGCCATTATAAACTTAAGAAAACAAGGTGCGGGCACTACCTGATGATTGGCGTAAAAACATTATATGTCCGATCTGCAAAAAGGGCGACAAATTCTGCTGCGAAAACTATAGAAAGATTTCATTGCTGTGCACATCTTATAAAATCTTGACAAAGATCATAGTCTCAGATTAAGCCGTATTTCGAAAACATAATTGGAGAATACCAAGGTGGATTCAGAGCCGGACGATCAACTATGTATCAAATATTCAGTGAAACAGGCGCTAGAAAAATGCTGGGAATATAACATCGACATGCACCAGATATTCGTAGACTTTAAGCAAACATACGACGATAGGACTGTACTGTGTAATATAATGCTGGAATTTGGAATGCTAGCGAAACTTGTCCGACTGACAAGGCTTACAATGATGAGCTCAACATGCCAGCATCCAGAATAACTTGACAACAAGCTTTCAAACACTCTCCGTGCTGAATCAAGGAGACGGCCTTGCACCTACACTTTTTAATCTGGCCTTGAAATATGTCGTAAGAAAACTCCCAGTTGACACCAAAGCCACGCTACTGTTTAAATCATCGCAGATAGTAGTATGCAGACCTCATAAACATAATCGCGCGATCACAACTGCACGCCAAGAACATCTTCGTTAATCTTGACACGGCAGCACAAAAAGTAGGGCTACGCATAACTAGAATAAAACGAAATTTGTGGTGCAATCACAAAGAAACAGGCCAATCAGACCAAATCTATTAATAGCAGGCATTAACATGGAAAACGAGATTAACTTTATAATGTATATGTATTATGTCTAGGACCCAATTTCTCCAAAGACGACAATGAATCAATGAGACCAAAAGACGCATAATGGTAGCAAACAAGACATACTACTCGGTACTTCCAATAATGAAATGTGAAGACGACCATAGAAAATCGAAGCTGCGACTCTACAAAACTATAATAAGATATGTACTCTGCTATTGATGTGGAACGTGGACATTAATACAGGTATTAGAAGAAATGGTTAATGCCTTCGAGAGGAAGGTATTGCGATGAATTCTCGGACCAAGAAGGCCCGAACAATATGCATGGCGAATTTGATTCACTCAGGAAATGTATACCATCTTTGACGACCCACAAGTCTCTACTCTCATCAAACTTCGAAAGGCGCGGAACTTCTGAAGAGCGAAGGTTACAGCTTTGCTAGGAAAATTCACAATATGGTGTCGCAAATTTGGACATATGAAACACTACCTGAAGATTGGCATATTGGCGCATTATATGTATGTCCGATATACAAAGCAAGTACAGCGAATTGAGGAGAATGCGTACAAAAAAGAAAGATGGAAGGAGAAAGGCCAGTAGGAAAAGTAAAAAAACACTGGGATTCAATCGACGAAGACAGAAAATCGCTTTTGAAATGTTTAACATGGAAGATGCGGTCGTTGGACCGATAAAATTAAAGACGAAGCATACAAGAGGCCAAGACTCGACTTGGGCTGTAGCGACATTGATGATTAATATCTTTCGTGCGAGATGTTTGCACGTGAAATAGTAACAGAATTAAAGAATAATGGTAGCGAATTTTCAATAGACAATCATTTTTATGAACTCCCAAGAAATTTTGTTGCTTAGACCGTATGGCGATGATCTAATTTTATATCGAATTATAACTCTGAATTCTTTTGATGAAGGTAATCCTTATCGAATTCGTACTGATTCCGAACCATCAATCAAATTCCTGTTAAGACCCTCTATAGGGTCATAATGACAGAAACAACTCTCTTCCACAAGGCGCAATCCTGAGCATCGGCCTTTAGCTGTTGTTTAATCCTCTGGCCTCCTGCTCATCTGCTCGCTGCCATGTGCTCGCTGCCATGTGCTCGCTGCCATGTGCTACAGGGTCGACCAGCCCGACGTCTTCCCTGATAATTATAATACAGAGCCTGTTCGGCGATATTCCGCTCTGTTTTCCTCAAAGTGTGACCGATCCACTACTACTTCCGCCTTTGAATTTCAATGCCTATTCTAATTTTTCCAGTTGTACTCCAAAGTTCGTCGATGGAGAATGGGCAGAGTATTGGTTCACGAAAGTTTGCAGTTTCTTGGTAAGTCGAACGGTCACTTTCCACGTAGTACAACCACGGGTTTGACGCATGCGTTAAAAACTCGCAGATTCGTGCTGTTATTTCCGGGTCTGGTTTGAGGAGTTCGGTTGGTAGTCCGTCTATACCTGGGGCTTTCCTTCCCGCCATTGACCGAATGGTGGAAACTATCTCTTATTTATCTGGGAGATCGTCCGTTATAGAGGTTTGTTGCGGTTCGATGTTTGTTAGTTATTCTGTTTCTGGAATATCTTCCTCTGACAAGATATTTAAAATATCAGAGAAGTATTCCTTCCATCGCCGTAACTGGTGTTCGCTCATATTAAGGAGAGTTCCATTGACAGCTCTCACCAGGTGGTTGGCGGTGAAATTCCTGTTCGTCAACTGTTTGATAATTTCAAATAGTGAACCCATATCCCCAAGGCAAGCCGCAGATTCTTCCTTATTGGCTAGATCTTCAATGGCCTTTCTCTTGTCGCGTCTAACAGCCTTTTTAAGCTGTATATGAGCAGAGTCACTGTATAACTGAGCAACTCGGTCCGAGTAGCTCAGTTATACAGTGACTCTATATATGAGCATCGCGGTAGTTTTGTCTCAAGTCAGATGTTCTTTGGGGTTGACATCGGATTGAGAGATGATTACGAATTCCGCTTTTTTCCGATCGCCAACCTTGTCCCATGTGTCTTGCGACATCCAGTGTTAGAAACGTGTTTCTGGTTGCCTCCCAATTGACATCCAGTGTGCGCATTTCATATTCGCCTGAATGACTTTTCGCGTAGAGTGGTGGTGTACTCGCGCTTGTTGTTGGGGTCTCTAAGTCTATCCACATTAAGCTTGCGCTTCATTTGAAGAATTTGTAGTCGTCGGATAGCTGCTGTGCACAATCTCAAGCAGGCAACCATCAAGTGGTGATCGCTCCCCACGTCACCTCCACGCTTCGCTCGCACATTGAGGAGACATCTTCTCCATCGGCGGGGACGAAAATTTTCATTCCGCCGAAATTTTTTTCCCTTCGCGAGAAAAACATTTCTAAGCTAAGCGTGTAGTTTAGTTTTTTATTAACTAACGCCAATCGTAATAAAGGAGAACGCAAGTTTTGTAACAACACCGAATTGGTCCCAACGGCGAAATCCACAGAATCGAAGAAAGGCCACCAAAACGGAAGCACCTAGAAAATGAGTGTAATCGGAAAGAAGATGAACCCGTTGCAGCCGGGCCAGGTTCCGCGTGAAGCAACGGCCTCACCCGAATGCATAATTTCACCAGATGACGTGCTCCGCCTCAACAAAATCACGGACGATTACTTGTGCACGCCGGATGCCAATATTTACGATATTGATTTTACGCGTTTTAAAATCCGTGACCTAGAAAGCGGCGCTGTGCTGTTCGAGATCGCGAAACCGCCCAGCGAACAGTATGCTGAGAATTCGGTTGAGGAAGCGACACTCGCAACCGAGGAGCTAACGCTAGATGAACCTGTCGATCCGAACGCTGGACGTTACGTCCGCTATCAGTTCACACCGCAGTTCCTTAAATTGAAAACTGTCGGAGCTACGTAAGTCAACTTTGGTTTTTTATACATAAAATAAGTGTAGTAAAGTAGTAAAGCAGTTGTCGGATGGAAAGAAACTAGATTGGGGCTAAGTCGTCCTAGCTGAGATATTTGTGAAGGTTTTATACATATATCAATTGAGTTCGGTAGCCTTTTCTTCATTAGAGTTACTGTATAGGAAGGGACTCGGCTGTATAATCGCGTTTTTCGCTGGGTTCTCCTAGTTTATCCAAATTAAGCCCGCGCTTTATTTGAAGAATTTTTGGCTCTCGGATAGCTGTTGTGCAAAATCTCAACCAGGCGACCATTAAGTGTTTATCGCTTCCCATGTCAGGTCCATGCTTCGCTGGCACAACGAGGAGATGTCTTCCCCATTGGCGAATTATAGCACCATCAGGGGAAGTTTTAGATTGTAGGAGGGTGGTTTTGAAGAACCGCATTGCTTTGCTTTATTTACGTTTGGTTACGAGAAGGATGTCATTCCTCTTGTGCTAGCCAGTTGGTGCAAACCGAAGTAGGCTCGAATGTTTGACTCTTAGGTCGTCTAGTTCTGAGAAGAATCTAGAGCCTAAACAAAGGAGACAATTATTGGAGATTTGCGGACAGTCACAAAGATAATGTTCGATAGATTCTTCGTCTTCCTCGCAACCCCTGCAAAGTCTGTCGCTCGTGATCCATACCCTGAATACCTGCAGCTTTAGCAAGCAGCTGTAGTCAGGCCGACAATAGTTCGGACGCTATAACGAATACGTTGTAACAGCTCAACTATGATATTTTTATTCAGTTCTTCCTAAAAGAATTTGGTCGATCTGCCGCTAACCCATCAAGAACAAAATCAAAATAGTTTGAAGCTAGTCTTCAGCACTGTTGGTGCTACATCGACTGACTTCCTAATGGAATTAATGTTGGTAAATCCTTGCCTGCAAGCGTGTCTGCTGCGTCTTTTCCCAACAGGTCGCTTGACGTGGCATAAAAATTAAAAATTCTGCGATTATAGCCCCTAGGCGATTCAAATTGAGTCTAAAAATGAGCACTAGTTTCGATGTGGTCCTGCAAGATTGGAGGGTCAAAAGTGCAGCCCTGATGTTCGAGAAAATGTAACAATTTCCGAAACTGTTCTGCATATCTAAAATATTTTGTTTTTCTAATACTTACGCTTACGCACAGTTACGTGTTCTGAAAAATGGAAAGAAGTGTGGATGTCGAGGTCGTGGGAATAAATCCTTGCATCTGTAAATTGGTTAGTTTTAGAATCGTCCGTGTATAGTTGAGAACTTGCGCAGACTCTGAGTATTGTGTTAGCTGCCCATTCGATTCGTTCAGAAAACTTAATGTGAAACTTCCGTTTTTCAACCTGTGATTGGTTAATGCTATCATACTCGCAGTCCAAGAGGGAAGTTGCGTCTCTTATGACGTTTAATAATTTATTTCTACTTTTACAATGGCACTACAGCCCAACGGACCTTAGCCGCCTGACATTCAGGTTACTTAACATTTTTCATTACTTATTGTGGAAGGGTTGTTAGCCCTTCGCATAACCCTCAATCTACGAATTTTCTACTTTCGTAGATTGAGCAAGCAATGTGCTGGAATTATATATTGCGTCGACCGAGATTTGAACTCACGACCTTTGCATTACAAGACCAACACGCTACCTACTAGGCTACACCCTAGCTAAATAATTTATTTACCATGACCAATTCGTGGTGATAACCACGAATTAGATGGTTTTAATCTAATGGCACCTAGGCTTGCTGTTCGTTTTATAAGAAAAGCAAGTGGAGGTAGTGATATTATTACCTCGAGGGCTGCAGTTGGTGTGGTTTTAAGAGCTCCTGTTATACACAAACATGCTATGGACCATATTGGTACCTCGAATGGTTGGTGGATTGAAAACGTTAGGCTTTATTCTTCTGGAGAAGAGGACCAGATCTGTATGTTGATAGTAAGTCCTTTATCTAGTGCCCATCTGTATAACAGTTGTGTCACCTAGAATTTGATCAAACTTACCAGTTAGCATTATGACAAGATCCTCTGCATGTGCTATTGTGAGATAGCCGTTCCGATTTAAAGTGGAAAGGGGTTCATTCACGGTTAGGACCCACAGCAGAGGCGATATTATTTATGCCGCCCTGTGGCGTTCCTTTGTGGACAAAATCTTTTCTTGTCTCTTCACCCATTCGTGCTACAATTTTTCCTGAGCTGAAAAGCTTAGCTAGCTATCTATGCAGTCAAGAGAGGTTCCACACTATGGTTGCGCAAGGCATCAAGTATGGCATCAATTTTGACGTGGTTAAATGCACCTTCCACGTCTAGAAAAGCTCCGACTGCAACCTCCTTATGAGATTTTTATTATAAGTACACTCCCGCCTTTGGATAGACGGGTGGTGATGTAATTCCTGTCATTTCTGTATGTGGTGCAGTTGTTGTCCAGTGTGTCTTGGTTTTTAAAGAAATTGCTTAGCCCAGCTTCCGGAATAGTTAAGACGTAAAAGTGACATGATTTCGCGTCAATGAAGAGATTATTTAATTTCCCTCTAATGCCGCCACCGTTGTACTAGAAAATCGTAAGTTATTTTTAGAGTTAGGAACGAAAAAACCGATTGTGATCTTGACGGCTTTTTTGCCTGTCAGAAATATGCTTCGAAGAAACAGAATGTAGGTGGCAAGATCTTTATGAACTTGATCGAGTGAGAGATTGAATTGCTCGTGAGGTGGTATAAAGGTGGTCACTTCAGCAGATGCTATTGCCTTTATTAAACAGATGGGCAGATAGACGGTCATTCCGATTCGAGGCTCTTGATCGATAACCTTGATGTACGAGCCTATCTAAAGCTTTCTACATCTCAAGCTGGGCATAACTGACGTAGCGGCCATCTTGAATGATTCCAGCGGGTGTGACGTCATGGATTTTTCCATTCCAAAGGACCACCTGTATTATTTTTGACGAACTTGTTGTAAAAACACGTTTTACCGAAAACAACACAAAAGTATAATTAAATAAAATTAAGCGCGGAAATATTACGCGAGTGCACACTTTTTCGCAATAACTAAAATTTTACAATTTTTTGTGTGAAAATTAACCGGAGAACTCTGCACAATATGAGTGACAGATTTTCTTCGGTGTGAGAAGCCGAGATTTAACTTTGATCGCACTTTTTTCAATTAAAAATCTATTGCACTCATATCAACGAGTAATAATTACATGCCGAGCACTATTATTAAAGTACCTTAGAAAGCTGAACTATCTTTAACACTGCATTTAAGAATAAACGCGATTCTTACGAAGCCCGCCGTGTCTGCTCCATACAAAAGCGAGCGAATTTGTATGGAACTATCATGTTTGTTATGACTCCAACGTGTTGTTGTTGGATTCAGTTACTCGGCTTTCTACTATAGAGGGCTTTGGCCTATCTCTTAAATAAATAAGAATTCTTTCGGATTGAATTCAATAAGACTATTCAAAGTGCATTTGATTATCCTGAGCAAAATATTGTATGAGAGTATTAATATAATATTAATATTGAATTGCGCAAGGGTCGCTGGATTTCAAGTAAAAATGAAACTACCTCAATTTAATTTAAGACAACCGAAAACTTTTATTTAAATCACCTTTACACTTTTTGTTTACTAAAGCGTCTTTAATATTCACGCTACCCGTCGCCATTCGATCACTTATTCGTTCACCATTCGTTCGCCATTTGTTCGCTATTCGTTCGCCACTCGTTGGCTATTCGTTGGCCATTTGTTCGCTGTTCGCTATTCGTCCACCGTTTGTGCGCTATCTGTTCACTATTCGTTCGCTATTGGTTCGCCATTCGATCTCTATTCGTTCGCTACTTGTTCGCTACTCGTTCGCTATTCCCTTACCATTTGTTTGCTATTCGTTTGCTATCGTTCGCTACTCGTTCGCTAATTATTGCTTTTCTGTCTCCGCTTGTTGGTCGCAGAACTTCCTCGCTTATTGTCGTTTGCTGAACTCCGCCCAGGACTTACTCCTGCTTGTCGATCACAGGACTTACCCACTTACTGTCGCTTGTCGATCAAAGAACTTACACACTTACTGTCACTTGTTGAACTCCGCCTGTTGATCACAGGACTTACCCGTTTACTGTCGCTTTCTGCTGAACTCCGCCTCGCTTACTGTCGCTTGCTTCTGAACTCCGCCTCGACTGCCGACCAAACAGTACACTCGCTCACTCATCCACCGACCGCGCGACAATCTTGTCGATCCCACACACCTGCCGACTCTCCTACGCAGGTATTAACTCACAACTGACTGCTTTCACGAATGCTCACTCTTTTTATACCGTTTTCATCCGCTGTTCGTCCGCTGTTCCCGTGAACCCTAATCGATGAGTAATATGTATGCGTGTATGTGTGCAGAATTGTAAATAACTGATAATAGCGAACATTCGATGAACAACTAGGGCTGACATGCAATAATATAATGGCAAAAGCGAAAATTTCAACCGAAAGCGAGCATAATTAGCGACACGGAAGAGATAAAAACGAGATGTCCAAAAGCTGCTTAACCCGAATTCATCATCGACCACTACTCTTAAGTGGCATCCTGAGCGAGGCACCTGCTGACGACGAAAACATATTGAACCTCTCAACAGTAGAAGAATTGAAAGATGCCATTATAAACTTAAGAAAACAAGGTGCGGGCACTACCTGATGATTGGCGTAAAAACATTATATGTCCGATCTGCAAAAAGGGCGACAAATTCTGCTGCGAAAACTATAGAAAGATTTCATTGCTGTGCACATCTTATAAAATCTTGACAAAGATCATAGTCTCAGATTAAGCCGTATGTCGAAAACATAATTGGAGAATGCCAAGGTGGATTCAGAGCCGGACGATCAACTATGTATCAAATATTCACAGTGAAACAGGCGCTAGAAAAATGCTGGGAATATAACATCGACATGCACCAGATATTCGTAGACTTTAAGCAAACATACGACGATAGGACTGTACTGTGTAATATAATGCTGGAATTTGGAATGCTAGCGAAACTTGTCCGACTGACAAGGCTTACAATGATGAGCTCAACATGCCAGTATCCAGAATAACTTGACAACAAGCTTTCAAACACTCTCCGTGCTGAATCAAGGAGGTGGCCTTGCACCTACACTTTTTAATCTGGCCTTGGAATATGTCGTAAGAAAACTCCCAGTTGACACCAAAGCCACGCTACTGTTTAAATCATCGCAGATAGTAGTATGCAGACGTCATAAACATAATCGCGCGATCACAACTGCACGCCAAGAACATCTTCGTTAATCTTGACACGGCAGCACAAAAAGTAGGGCTACGCATAACTAGAATAAAACGAAATTTGTGGTGCAATCACAAAGAAACAGGCCAATCAGACCAAATCTATTAATAGCAGGCTTTAACATGGAAAACGAGATTAACTTTATAATGTATATGTATTATGTCTAGGACCCAATTTCTCCAAAGACGACAATGAATCAATGAGACCAAAAGACGCATAATGGTAGCAAACAAGACATATTACTCGGTACTTCCAATAATGAAATGTGAAGACGACCATAGAAAATCGAAGCTGCGACTCTACAAAACTATAATAAGATATGTACTCTGCTATTGATGTGGAACGTGGACATTAATACAGGTATTAGAAGAAATGGTTAATGCCTTCGAGAGGAAGGTATAGCGATAAATTCTCGGACCAAGGCCAGAACAATGTGCATGGCGAATTCGATTCACTCAGGAAATGTATACCGTCTTTGACGACCCACAAGTCTCTACTCTCATCAAACTTCGAAAGGCGCGGAACTTCTGAAGAGCGAAGGTTACAGCTTTGCTAGGAAAATTCACAATATGGTGTCGCAAATTTGTACATATGAAACACTACCTGAAGATTCGCATATTGGCGCATTATATGTATGTCCGATATACAAAGCAAGTACAGCGAATTGAGGAGAATGCGTACAAAAAAGAAAGATGGAAGGAGAAAGGCCAGTAGGAAAAGTAAAAAAAACACTGGGATTCAATCGACGAAGACAGAAAATCGCTTTTGAAATGTTTAACATGGAAGATGCGGTCGTTGGACCGATAAAATTAAAGACGAAGCATACAAGAGGCCAAGACTCGACTTGGGCTGTAGCGACATTGATGATTAATATCTTTCGTGCGAGATGTTTGCACGTGAAATAGTAAATAGCTACTCACTACAGAATTAGAGAATAATGGTAGCGGATTTTCAATAGACAATCATTTTTATGAACTCCCAAGAAATTTTGTTGCTTAGACCGTATTGCGGTGATCTAATTTTATACCGAATTATAATTCTGAATTCTTTTGATGGAGGTAATCCTTATCGAATTCATACTGATTCCGAACCATCAATCAAATTCCTGTTAAGACCCTCTATAGGGTTATAGGACAGAAACAACTCTCTTCCACAAGGCACAATCCTGAGCATCGGCCTCTAGCTGTTGCCAGGACTTGTTTAATCCTCTGGCCTCCTGCTCAACTGCTCGCTTCCATGTGCTACACGGTCGACCAACCCGACGTCTTCCTTGAGGATTATAATCCAGAGCCTGTTCGGCAATATTTCGCTCTGTTTTCCTCAAAGTGTGACCGATCCACTGCTACTTCCGCCTTTGAATCTCAATGCCTATTCTAATTTGTCTAGTTCTACTCCAAAGTTCGTCGTTGGAGAATAGGCAGAATATTCCTAAATTGTGTCGGAGGCATTGGTTCACGAAAGTTTGCAGTTTCTTGGTAAGTCGAACGGTCACTTTCCACGTAGTACAGCCATAACAGTGCGGGTTTGACGCATGCGTTAAAAACTCGCAGATTCGTGCTGTTATTTCCGGGTCTGGTTTGAGGAGTTCGGTTGGTAGTCCGTCTATACCTGGGGCTTTCCTTCCCGCCATTGACCGAATGGTGGAAACTATCTCTTATTTATCTGGGAGATCGTCCGTTATAGAGGTTTGTTGCGGTTCGATGTTTGTTAGTTATTCTGTTTCTGGAATATCTTCCTCTGACAAGATATTTAAAATATCAGAGAAGTATTCCTTCCATCGCCGTAACTGGTGTTCGCTCATATTAAGGAGAGTTCCATTGACAGCTCTCACCAGGTGGTTGGCGGTGAAATTCCTGTTCGTCAACTGGTTAATAATTTTAAATAGTAAACCCATATCCCCAAGGCAAGCCGCAGATTCTGCCTTATTGGCTAGATCTTCAATGGCCTTTCTCTTGTCGCGTCTAACATCCTTTTTAAGCTGTATATGAGCATCGCGGTAGTTTTGTCTCAAGTCGGGTGTTCTTTGGGATTGACATCGGATTGAGAGATGATTGCGAATTTCGCTTTTTTCCGATCGCCAACCTTGTCCCATGTGTCTTGCGACATCCAGTGTTTCTCATCGCTCTGCACATATCCCACAGATTCTTCAGCACTAGTTAGAAACGTGTTTCTGGTTGCCTCCCAATTGGCATCCAGTGTGCGCATTTCATATTCGCCTGAATGACTTTTCGCGTAGAGTGGTGGTGTACTCGCGCTTGTTGTTGGGGTCTCTAAGTCTATCCACATTAAGCTTGCGCTTCATTTGAAGAATTTGTGGTCGTCGGATAGCTGCTGTGCACAATCTCAAGCAGGCAACCATCAAGTGGTGATCGCTCCCCACGTCACCTCCACGCTTCGCTCGCACATTGAGGAGACATCTTCTCCATCGGCGACTTATAACCAAATAGTTGATCTGGTTCTGAGTTACACCATCAGGGGAAACCCAAGATGTTTTATGGTGACTCTTGTGTGGATAAATTGTCGACCATTTGTCGAGTACTACAAAACTCCACAAAAAATTCGCCGTTTTTGGATCTCTTAATCCAAGGTCGTGACGCGTCGACCCAAGGGTCACCATGCTTCCCCATGACGTGTTCTAGTCCAGTGTTATCAGAGCCAACCTGGGCGTTCATATCTCCTGAGATGATAATAATATCACCTCTTGGAACACGTTCGAAGGTGGCACTCAGTTCGCTATAAAAATCCTCTTTGCCACCAGGTTTTGCGGTATTAGTTGGTGCGTAGCACTGCAGAATTGTGACGTTTCTGATACTGGTCCCGAGCCTGACGACGATAATCCTATCCGAGATTGGTTCCCAGCTGATGAGACTGTTTCTCGCTCTCGGTGTAAGGACGACCACCACGCCATATTTGGTTTCACTCTTAGGACTAACGTACAGGATGTTGTTTCCGCTCGGGGCTCGTTCTTCTTCTGATCATGCCCACCTGACCTCACTCGAGCCCAAGATTTGGATATTATAGTGCTCCGTTTCACGGTCGATCACTGATTGGCGGTGCAAGAACCGAGTGACTCAGCCCTTCCGCCATCATTCAATGTTCGAACGTTCCAGAAGCCAATCAAAGTCCGTTTTCGAATGCCAAAAGTCGTTACCGTAGAATTCGTCCGTATCCGAGGCGCTGTATCCGTTTCTCGTATTAGTTAGGACTTAAGATAAGCCCATGATCCAGTGAGTGTCCATTTGCCATTTTTAAGGCAAGCAGGACTGGTTGTGGGTGAATTCTACTGCCTCCATCTCACAAGGAGATGGTTAGCTCAGGTTCGTGGAGTCGCTATTCTCCAAAGATAGTTGTATGAATTGGTAACACCTCATCCTACAACTACCCCCCTGCGGGGAACCGGGGAGGTTCCGAACCATACGCGGAATATTTTTTTTTCATATTTTTAAGTTTTATTTGTTAAATCTCGAAAGCTTAATTTGGGTCCACAACATTCTTGTTATATTTTAAGTAACTTCTCATGTCAATTCACAAGTTCCTTTTAGTCTCACATTATATAATTTTCATGAGAAGCTAAAAAATAAAATAAAATAAAATAATCTGTTTTTTTACTTTCAGTGTCGAGTTTACGGTTGGTACAAAGCCAGTAAATCGTTTCCGAATGATAGAGCGTCACTTTTTTCGCGATCGCATACTGAAAACATTCGATTTTGAATTTGGCTATTGCATTCCTTATTCAAAGAATACATGCGAACATATTTACGAATTTCCCAATCTACCACCCGATCTAGGTGATTTTTCTAACTTTTATGTGTTAATTGTACATAAGGAAGAGAATTTATTTTTAAAATTATTATTATTTTTTTATTGCAGTAACTGAAATGATACAAAATCCATTCGAAACACGCTCAGACAGTTTCTATTTTGTTGAAGATCGCTTAGTAATGCATAATAAAGCTGACTACGCTTACGACGGTGGCCTGATTCTTTAAAACAAAGCAATTTTTCTGATTTTCTATCAGCAGCACTACTGGGTCAATGATGCCAGCACTGAAAAATATTAACATCTTTTTTGGATAAAGGATAAAAAAAGTAACACAAAAAAAAAAAAATAATGATCACCTTTCTTGCCTTATTGAATCGATTTATTTTGTCAATTTTACGATTTAGTTTGATTTTAGCCATGTCAGTTTTACATTCTATGTGTATGCATTTGCGTGACAAAACACCCTTTCAAAACACATTCCAACTATGTAAATTGTTCATTTGTTTTATGTTTAACTTTTAATAATGATTAAGATTCTAAATGACGAGTTTGTTCAGTGAAAGAAGCATAAGTATAAGTTAGTCACAAATAGTAAACATAAATTTGCTAAATCAAATCCATCCAATTACGGTATGTAATCTATTTTTAAAGTCAAGATTGTATTTTACGATTTTATATTTAAAGACAGCTTAATTGGCAAAATTATTACACATTCTCGATTTTAAGAAAAATGGTCGTATTAAATTTTAGGATAATTTTTCGTTTTATATTTATGTATTGCCGATAACATCATCAATGAAGGCCTTCAGATATTAATAATTTAAAATTACGTAGATTTATCTCTCGCCTATAAAATATAATTTACCTAAATGGTTTTCTGCGGTTGCATAACATTTGTAAACTGCTTTAATCGATAAAAATGCATGTTGTCATTCATATAAATATCACGAATTTGTATTTATCTGTTAGTATAGTAAACCGTAAGAGAATTAAATTCGACTACGGAGCCAAACAGTTTGCTGTTACTTATTATTATTAATGACACAACTATGATTCTCAAAATGAATTTCAATTCGGAATGAATACTAATTTATACAAAACATTGACTATTTCGATACCAAAAATTAAACTTCAAATGAAGTAGGCCAGTTAAAAAGCAACGGCATAATGCCTGAAATGATCTCTTTCATATTTGTGACTAACTGTTAATTATTTTGATGTACTAAGATTTATTTTATACTTGC
The DNA here is from genome assembly GCA_963669355.1 of Chorisops tibialis. Lineage (NCBI taxonomy): Eukaryota > Metazoa > Arthropoda > Insecta > Diptera > Stratiomyidae > Chorisops > Chorisops tibialis. The sequence continues at coordinate 116,512,592 of OY770263.1, read as the reverse complement.
GTTTTTTTTTATAAATATTTTACTTTTGACATTCAGTCAAAATCACTCTATTGCACTATTAGTGCCGTCGTGTTTTATTATTCTTTAAAAGAAAATTTATATTAATATTAGAAATTATTTATTAAATGAAATCAACTATTTATACACCTATTATATTTACGTCAAGATAATTTATTGGAACAACAACAAAAAAATATAAATTTTGTTTAGTAATTGTTAGACATAGCACTTGAGATTTTCCAATTTTATTTAAAAACAAAAAAAAATGCAGAAATGAATTGAGAAAACAGAAATGAAACATACAGAGATTTAAATAATAATACAAAAACAAAAAAAGTAAATAAAAATATACGATATCATTAACGTAAGGATATTTTTTTGTAAGTGTTTTACTCTATTGAATGACACCATGCCAGAAAGAGGAGAGGCAGCTAACACTATATGAATATATTTTTATCGTGAAAGCACATACACCGGTTTTGAATTTATATGCGATAAAAAATATTACGTTATCGCCATTTTTATCTAGTGCTCAATTTTAAAAACTTGCGCTCTTCAGTTTTTTCTGTTTTTTCTAATGTAAATGTAATGAAAAGTATTTTGATTTAAAAAAAGCAATTTAAATTTAAAGCAGAACTACAAAAGTAACAATGTTTGAACGTTAGACACCAAATAAATGTTAGAGAAATGTGTTTTCCGCCCTTAATTGCATTCGTTTTATTTCCCATGTTCATCATCATCAATGGCGCGACAGCCCAAATCGGGCCTTGGCCTCCTGAAGTCGTCGCCTCCAATCGTCTCGATCCAAAGACCGCGTCCTCCAGCTGCTAATTTTTAGAATGGCTTTGCTGTCTTCATCAACCGAGTCTTCCCATCGCTTGTGTGGTTTGCCTACTGGCCGGTTACCACTTGCTTTGCCTTTAAGAGCACGTTTGGGGATTCTTCTGTCTTCCATTCGCTCTACATGGCCAGCCCACTGCAGTTTACGTAACTTGATGAACGTTGAAGCTTCTGGCTCGTCGTAGAGTTGATACAACTCATGGTTGTATCTTATTCGCCATTCCGTTCCTTCCTTCACAGGTCCCAAAATTCTTCGGAGGACCTTTCTTTCGAATGCGTTAACTGCTTTTCCGGAAGTTCGCGTTAATGTCCACGTCTCGCTGCCATAACAGAGCACAGGTCGTATAATAGTTTCATAAATCCGCAGCTTATTGTTCCTGTGCACTTTCTTGGATTTCATTATTGGAAGTACCGAATAATACGTCTTATTTGCAAGTATTATCCGTCGTTTGATTTCGTCTGTTTCATTACCGTCCTTTGCTAGATTAGCCCCAAGATATATGAAGTTGTCCACACTCTCCAAATTATATTCCCAATTGTTATGTTTTGTCTGATTGGCGTGCTCCTTCTTGTTTGCGTCATTACTTTTGTTTTGCTTTCATTAATGCGCAACCCGACTTCTTTTGCGGCGGAGTCAAGATTGACAAATACCTCCTTAGCACTAGGGAAGGATCTTGCTAGAATGTTAATGTCGTCAGCGTATGCTAGTAGTTGGGTGGATTTGAATAGTAGTGTCCCGTTGGTGTCGACTGGGATTTTTCGGACGACATACTCTAGTGCCAAGTTGAAAAGCATAGGGGCTAGACCATCTCCCTGCTTTAAACCACATTCCGTTCGAAAGCTGGTTGTGGAATCGGTTTGTATTCTCACTTGGGATTCAGTGTTCGTCATTGTGAGTCTTGTTAGTCGGACTAGTTTTGGAGGAATTCCAAAGTCAAGCATGATTTGGTACAGTACGCTCCTGTCGATACTGTCGTATGCTTGTTTAAAATCTACGAATATTTGGTGCACGTCTGTGTTATATTCCCAGCATTTCTCAAGCACCTGTTTCACCGAGAATATCTGGTCTGTTGTAGATCGTCCGGTTCTGAATCCGCCTTGGTATTCGCCAATTATTTCATTAGTATAGGGCTTAAGACGATGTTCAATAATTTTTGTCAGTAGTTTATAGGACGTACACAACAATGATATACCTCTGTAGTTCTCACAGCAGAGTTTGTCTCCTTTCTTGTAAATTGGACATATAATACTTTTTCGCCAGTCGTCGGGTATGATTTCCTTTGTGCAAATTTTGCATATCATGTTGTGCAGTATTTCAGCGACATAGTTTCCACCGTTTTTCAGAAGTTCAACTGGTATCTCGTCAATTCCCGGCGCTTTGTTTCGTTTTTTCACATAGGGCTGCTTTTATTTCAGCAAGCGTGGGTGGTATCGATGATGGTTCATCATTGTCAGTTGAGGCTTCAATTGAAATGTTGTCTGTCGTTATCGGTGCTACTGGGATGGGATTCAAAAGATGTTCAAAGTAGGAAGCCCATCTCCTTTTGATTTCTTGTGCGTCGCTGATGATGTTGCCCTCCACGTCTTTGCAGAGACTGGTTTTTGGCTTATATCCTTTTTTTTAGATCTTTTACTATTGCGTATGCGTCCCGCGTTTTATTTTTTCTCATGTCGTCGTCCATTTTTTGTATTTTGTCATTATGGTACTTCCTTTGTTTTCGTCTGCAGGTCTTTTTCGCATATCGCCTAAGCTCGTCATATCTTTCTTTTTTGGCTCGTGTTGGTCGTTCAGTAAAAATTTTGTAAGCTTCGTTCTTTCTATCTATTGCGTCGCGACATTCTTGGTCGAACCAATCACTATTTTTTCGCCGTGCTTGATACCCTAATACCTCTTCCGCGGAGGATTTGATGCCGTCTCGTATCTTCATCCACGCATTCTCCACTGGCATATTTTGGATATCTTCATATATTGGTGTCAGGTGTTTATTACATGCTAACATGTAAGCCTGCGCCACCGTTTCGTCGTTAAGCTTGTCGACATTGAATTTGCGAGCTCTACTCGTTTTCGAATATCCACGACAAGCTATTTTGCATCGATACTTAGCTCTGACTAGATAGTGATCACAGTCACAATTCGCACCGCGGAGAGTTCCTACATCAAGTATGCTGGATGCAGCCCTTTTCTCAATTAGAACGTGGTCTATTTGGTGGGATGTGGGAAGCATGTAGAGCTTACTATGATATTTTTGCTGCTTGCGAAATCAATAAGACGTTGGCCATTGTCGTTGGTTATGTCATGGAGACTGTGCCCTCCTGTTGTTCCTCTATGAGCCTCCTCTTTTCCGACTTTTGCATTAAAATCCCCTAAGACAATTTTTAGGTCATTCGAGGGCAGTGAATCATAGGTTGTCTCTAGGGTGGCATAAAATTCGTCTTTAGTTATATCGTCCTTGTCTTCTGTTGGTGCGTGAACGTTGATCAGCCAAGTGTTGAAAAATTTAGTCTTTATTCGGATTGCACACAATCTTTCACTTACTGGTCTGAAGCTCGTGACCTGCTGTTTAAATTTTTTGTCAACGACAAAAGCGACTCCAAACTCTGTGCTTCCCGACAATTTTCCACTTGGATAGATTGTGTGTGATCTCATGTCCATAATTTCGCTACCGAGCTATTTCGTTTCTTGGATGGCAGTTATGTTGATGTTGTGTTTTGCCACTTCTTCGAGGAACTCTTTCAGAGCTCCTGTCCTAAATGAGGATCGAACATTCCAAGATCCAATAGAGTAGTCCATTTTCCGTTTGCGGGGTCGTTGCCGTTGAGTCCATCCTTTCCGAGGCTGTTCTTCAGGTTTCTGGACAGTGTTCTTTTTCCGGTGATGCGTTGTCGGCGCCTCGCCCAACCCCCGACCTGGAGGACCGGTCCTACTTATTTATTACATCCTAGTAGAAAAAGGGTGGGAGTTTTGAGCTAAATATGACATGCTGGAGTTCTCACAGCTATGCTGCAAGTCCAACTATGCCATACTTTTTGCCTACTTCCTGAGACGCACTGGTGTTACTGGCCATTCAGGTTAACTCCATGTTCCCTCCTCCTTTCTCAAACTGGGCTTGGGACCGTCTATGGCGGAGTTCATTTCCCATGTTTTTGGTTATAAATTTCCGGTTATTTCTTGTCGAGGGCCGGAACATATTACGTTGCATTAATATTGAAGGGTTAGGTATACAATCCCGGAAATTAAAATCCCAGAATACAAAATCCTGGATTACATAAAGCGCGCGCGAGTTTCATTCCCTCAAATGATCAAAAATCGGCATAATGATTCCGGACTTATGCGCATATGGTATTTCAGGATGGTATACCAATTCTTAGCTTCTGAATATTAGACTGTGCTGCTTTGAGCAACTTCAATATATGTACATATGTATGATGTTTTTATTTCTATAAATAATTCATTTATTAATCTCTACATATAAATATAACCAGCAGTCCCTACGTGACTGAATAAGTCTATACAAAACCTTGTTATGCATTAGGAACCAATGATCTGTAGCAAGACACGTCCTTCCATATCGCTTCTAAAGAGGTTAGAAAAAAGCACTTTAATAGCGGCGTCCAGTCACAAGATTTTTTCTTAAGGCTGTCGAAAATAACTTAGAGGGTCACCCTTTAATGCGCGATGCACAGTTAAGTCAACATGGGTGCGGGGAAACAGGTGGATACAGGAAAATTAGTAGGGAAACACAGGAGGGGACATTTTGAAGTGGCGGTAAACGTTGTTCTTAAATTGTTGGAGGTTGCATCCCGTTGGAAAGAGATTGCTTGGTAATAAATTCCACAACACTGTCGTCCGAAGGATGAAGGACTGCCTGAACGTCACTGATCTCCACGGTAAGTGCTTCACAGTGTACTTGTGTGAGCACGCAGCTTGGCGAGTATTTCGAGGGGCATTGAATATAGGTGGTATAAGGGCTTTTAATTCCTTGCTGCATTTACCATGGAAGCATCTATATTAAATGCAATGTACTCGGATATTTCGACGATGCTCGAGGGAGTCAATTGAGGCCGATATAGCTTAATCTCCAATTATTTGGAATGAATGTTTCTGGATACGGTCACGACGAGCCAGATGTGATTTTGGGGCCCCAGCCCAAACATACGAGTTGTACTCAAGACGTGGTCGGATATAAGCCTTATAGATGGTAGCTAGTTCGGTGGCAGAAAAGTATTTCTTACATATCCGCAGAATACCTAGACGTTTCGAAGCATCAAGAGCGACTTCGTAAATGTGTTTCATTGTGCGTTTATTGCCCCTTTACTCTACCATAACTCAATAGCTTTGGCTAATCTATGTATATTTGAGGGAGCAATGTTGGCTAGTTCATCAGTTGTAAGGAAACCTTTTTCTAGAAGATTGAATATTTTCCTTGCTACTGCCTTGCAGTGACATAGGACATGCTCTGTTGTTTTTGAGTCTCTGAGACAGAGGCGACAGATGTCGGTTTCAGCGAGGCCCATATTATTGAGGTGGTGGTTTACTCCACTATGCCCAGTCAATAGGCCGATTAGAGTACTAATGTCACTCTTGCTGAATTTTAGAATATCCTCTACTTTGAAAGAAAAGATTTCCGGATTCTACACTGTTACGCTTTATTATTCGTGACGTTTCGGTCTCTGCTGAGACCTTTATCAAACTGATCGACAATTACAAAAGAGAATTATTATATAGAAATGTGAAGACATTCGCCAAACCATCCTCCACTTTGTTTTTTTTTTTTTGTGGTAGGATACATTTCTTTGAGATTGATAAGCCTGAAAGTCTATTCCAGTAGATTCTATGCTCTTGTTCAATCCGCTCTTTAAGTATAACGTTGTAGTGTCCTTTCGGTTTTCCACAGAATGGCTATGGTCCAATAAAATTTTTTTCTGCGCCATTTTTCGCGAGGCGGTCTGCCTGTCCGTATGTCCTGGGACCCACATTAATATTACTTTGTTCCTTCTTCCCAGGAGAATTAGGTTTTGAAGGCAGTCCCACACAAGCCTCGATCCATGTTTGTTGGATGCAAGAGCTTTGAGAACTGCCTGACTATCCGGTAGGATATAAATGGATTTGTTGCGATGAGCTCTACTAATATTCTCTTGGATGCATAGTTCCATTGCAATAAGTTCGGCTTGGAAGATTGTGGCATCCTTACCAAGAGGTTTTGAAACCGAGAAATTAGGACCTGTGACTCGGGCTCCAATCCCCTCCCAGGTGCGCGAGCCATCTGTGTACCAGATAGATGGTTGATCCCTCTTCAATATCAGGTAGCATGGATTGCCATTCCTTGCGTTTTCTGATTATGACTTTGAATGGAGTTTCAAAGTTTAATTTTGTGGGCATAGTATCTGACAGTATTGAGGTTAAAACCTCAATTTTCGAATTTTTTAGAATTTGGAGGTGACCTCTAAAATCTCCCAATTTGTAATTGTTGTCCCTCTGTATGCGTAACAATAATTGCCTCCTTTTTTATTTGGAGATGTGTCGGAGGGATGTTTAGGAATATTTCCATTGCCGCAGTAGGATAGGTTTTCATTGCACCTGTAATATTAAGACACGCTAGTCTTTGAATTTTTTGTAATATAAGCTGTGCTTTATGTTGTAACACTTCAATCCACCAGAATGTTGATCCATAGTGACTATTGGGAGGATGATTGTTCTGTAGCACCAGTAGATCATCTTGGGGTGTAATCCCCATCTTCTCCGAAATAAGCTTTTGGAGGCCAAAAATGCCTTTAATGCTCTGGCGTGAGTCCAATCTATATGTTTGTTCCAGTTGAGTTTGTTATCAAGTATCACATCTAAATATTTGACCTCATCTGAAAAGCGTATTGACGTTCCATTTATAGAAGGAGGTGTTATGCAAATTTTCCTTCTATTAGAAAATGGTACTATCTCAGTCTTACTCGGGTTAATGTTCAAGTTCTTAGACTGACACCAGTTCATTATCATTTCTAAGGCAGATTGCAGCCTTTCTGACAAAGTTCATCATATTTGCCTCTAATGATAATAACAAGGTCATTAGCATATCCTATTACCTCGTAACCTTGTTCTGTTAGACGGTCTAGGAGCTCATCTACTAAGATTGACCAAAAAAGTGGAGAAAATACTCCTCCCTGGGGACAGCCCCTATAGGTCTGTGCAGTCAATGGGCTATCACCTAGATCCGCGGTTGTCAATATATGCCATGTTAAGGAGCCGTCCTTCACATGGCATGTATCCAATTTATCGTGGCCGACTCAAGTCGTTTTTTCCTAGCTGCCGCTATTATGGCGTCATGTAGAGTATTGTCGAAAGCTCTTCAATAGCTAGGAATGCACAAAGTGCAATTTCTTTGTAGTATTCAGCCTTTTCTATTTGTCTAACTAGACCATGAAGGGCTGACTCTATTGATTTGCCTTTCTGGTAGGATTGTCTGGTAAAGATTTCAGTCGGTACGTTTTGGGTTTCTATATTGGCTTATGTATCTAAGTGATGTCTTTATCTTTTATGTGGTCTGAAAGTGATGCTTCTTTGAATACGTGCCAATTGTCACACTTGTCAGCTAGGCAGGGGCTTGATATGGTAAGATCAAGTACTTCTTGCCTGGCACTATTCATAAATTTCGGGGTGCTGCCTTTATTTATTATGTCAATATTGTAAGTAGTAAGATAATCCAAAACTGACTCACCTCTTTTGTTAATATTACTACTTCCCCAAATTGTGTGGTGTGCGTTAGCATCGCAGCCCAGGCGATTGTTAAATTTAACACTTAGTAATGTAAAGTCTGCAGAAGGTGGAATCTGTACGCCATTTAAGGACTTATTAGTGACCGACGTCGGAACGTTATATCTGCGAAACAGTGAATAGGATTAAGTGGGAGTTAAAACTGAGCCCCGAGGGACGCCGGAATCAATAGAAAGGAGTGCAGAAGTTATTCCGTCTAGTACGACTCGAATAAAGCGCTCGGAGAGGAAACTCTCAATTCACTGAAGAAACGAAGTGTTGAAACCAAAGGCCTTTAGCACTTGTACCAGACTCTGTTAAGCGCTTTGGCGATGTCAAGAGCAAGAATTTGACCTTCACCAAATTTTTGAATGCAGGAATTCCAACGCTCAGTAAGGTAGATCAGGAGATCGTCTGTAGAACGATCCGAGCGAAATCCATATTGACGATCATGAATGAGATTTTTATCCACAAGAAAGTTGACTATCCTGCGATTGACAGCAGTTTACATTACCTTTGAAAGCACTAAGGTAATGGCTATGGGGTGGTAATTGCCAGGGTTCGCTTTGCTTCCTTTCTTTGAAATTGGCTAAACATTCGCGGTCTTCCAGATCTTAGGAAAGCACTCTGAAAAGTATGAAAGATGGTAGAGATTACGAAGAAGTTTAGCTAGAGAGGAAGCACAGTTTTTAAGGACAATAGGGGAGATGCCATCTAGCCCAGCAGACTTGTGAATATTGAGCTCCTGCAGGATCCTGTAAATAACCCTAGCTAGAAAACGAAGTGCGAGAAACGCGGTAAGTACGGAGGACTCTGGTTCGACTGTGGAAGCTTCGAGTTACTAGCGGAGTTTGGTGCCAAAAGGTTTGCTTTTCCAACAGGATTAACAACGGGAGGAGGTGTTGAAGATGTCATGAAATTCTGGTTGACCGATTCCACAAGCGACCAGAAAGATCTTGAGTTTTTGGGATTCTTAATGATCTTAAGTTGACGTTTCCGATTATGTTCGAATTCAGCTCGCTTTAAGATTTTATTGCAGGCATTTCTTGCCACTTTTAATGAGTCCCTGGTTTCTACCGTCGGATTATTGCGAAAGGTAAGAAAAGACTGCTTTTTGGCTCTAATTGCTTCGAGACACTCATTGTTGAACCATGAATCATTTGCAGATCTAATCCTTTTGAGAGTGCATGGAGTAAAAAGCCTCATACCTTTTATGACTGAAGGGAGATATCCGGCTGAATGGAAAGACGGCGTCATTGTGGAAATCAAGAAGGGCGATCTTCGAGATTGTGGCAATTAGCGTGGTATATGTCCCCTTAATGCCATACCGAAAATGGGTAAGGTAATTCTTAATAGAATTAGTGATGTTGCAGAGACCACTTTCGAAGTTTTCAGGCTGGATTCTCTGAAGGGTCGTCTTGTACATACTATACAAATACTCTACGGATAATATTGGAGCAGTCCGCCGAAATGGGTTCGCCACTACATCTCATAGACTTCGACAAGGCTTTCGACAACGTTAAGCAAGATTACATCTGGAATGCTTTGCGTAGGAGAGGTATTCCAGATGAGATCATAGCTATGATTAAAGAATCCTACGAAGATGAATCAGTGGGTGCTGCTTAACGTCTTAAGTCAGCTTGATTATGCTGATGACGTGTGTTTGCTTGCACATAACCGTTCGGACTTAATAGTCAAATGTTCGCTCATTGCATTGTAAATACAAAAAAAAATAAATGTGCGTAAAGCCAAGTACATGCATATAGGTTCAAATACAAGCACACTGATTATTCTTAATGGACAAGCTGCAGAAGAGGTGCAAGATTTTTGTTACCTCAGAAGAAATGATAGCATGGACAGCTGAGCGAAAAGGATATAGAGGCACTTTTAAATAAAGTCTCGTCAGACCTTCGGCATCATTTCCCCTTTCTGAAGGTTAAGAGAATTCTCCCTTCGCACGAAGGATGTGTCAAATCCGCGTTGTTATATGGTTGTACTACATGGAATGTGACCGTTCGTTAACAAGAAACAGCGAACTATGATGCATTTTGCACTTGTGAATATTGAGCTCCTGCAGGATCCTGTAAATAACCCTAGCTAGAAAACGAAGTGCGAGAAACGCGGTAAGTACGGAGGACTCTGGTTCGACTGTGGAAGCTTCGAGTTACTAGCGGAGTTTGGTGCCAAAAGGTTTGCTTTTCCAACAGGATTAACAACGGGAGGAGGTGTTGAAGATGTCATGAAATTCTGGTTGACCGATTCCACAAGCGACCAGAAAGATCTTGAGTTTTTGGGATTCTTAATGATCTTAAGTTGACGTTTCCGATTATGTTCGAATTCAGCTCGCTTTAAGATTTTATTGCAGGCATTTCTTGCCACTTTTAATGAGTCCCTGGTTTCTACCGTCGGATTATTGCGAAAGGTAAGAAAAGACTGCTTTTTGGCTCTAATTGCTTCGAGACACTCATTGTTGAACCATGAATCATTTGCAGATCTAATCCTTTTGAGAGTGCATGGAGTAAAAAGCCTCATACCTTTTATGACTGAAGGGAGATATCCGGCTGAATGGAAAGACGGCGTCATTGTGGAAATCAAGAAGGGCGATCTTCGAGATTGTGGCAATTAGCGTGGTATATGTCCCCTTAATGCCATACCGAAAATGGGTAAGGTAATTCTTAATAGAATTAGTGATGTTGCAGAGACCACTTTCGAAGTTTTCAGGCTGGATTCTCTGAAGGGTCGTCTTGTACATACTATACAAATACTCTACGTTTAATATTGGAGCAGTCCGCCGAAATGGGTTCGCCACTACATCTCATAGACTTCGACAAGGCTTTCGACAACGTTAAGCAAGATTACATCTGGAATGCTTTGCGTAGGAGAGGTATTCCAGATGAGATCATAGCTATGATTAAAGAATCCTACGAAGATGAATCAGTGGGTGCTGCTTAACGTCTTAAGTCAGCTTGATTATGCTGATGACGTGTGTTTGCTTGCACATAACCGTTCGGACTTAATAGTCAAATGTTCGCTCATTGCATTGTAAATACAAAAAAAAATAAATGTGCGTAAAGCCAAGTACATGCATATAGGTTCAAATACAAGCACACTGATTATTCTTAATGGACAAGCTGCAGAAGAGGTGCAAGATTTTTGTTACCTCAGAAGAAATGATAGCATGGACAGCTGAGCGAAAAGGATATAGAGGCACTTTTAAATAAAGTCTCGTCAGACCTTCGGCATCATTTCCCCTTTCTGAAGGTTAAGAGAATTCTCCCTTCGCACGAAGGATGTGTCAAATCCGCGTTGTTATATGGTTGTACTACATGGAATGTGACCGTTCGTTAACAAGAAACAGCGAACTATGATGCATTTTATAAATAAACATAACAGGACTACGATTGGGCATAAGGCCCAATCGTGCGATACTCTAGATGAAAGAGAAATTTTTTGATTTCAAGAAATTTTGTAGGGGAAGTGGTACAGAGGTTGACGACATTGAATTAATTCTTACCCATTATGCTAAAGTTGCTATCAAAATGTTTTACACAAAAATTAGGATTAAAAAATTTATTAGTTGCTGAGAAAATTAGGTTATTGGATTTATCCAAATTGTGTAGTTTGTATGGGAGGTGGTACAAGGAGGGGCGAATCCGTAATCATGCTTTTGAGATGTTTCAAATTGTAGATCAATAGCATTCATACTTTACAGGAAAATCCGCTTTTTGTAAAGTTGTGAAATTGTGTCAGATTGTATGGGAGGGGTCGAAGGAGTATAGATAATAGCTTCATTTTTTTGGGCTTACTTATAATTCTAAATAAATATTAAGTGCACAATGTCAGCTCGATAGATTTTATACACACTGAGTTATTGCTTTAGAGTATTTCATGAAAAAGAAGAGTTTGTATGAGAGGTGGTGGAAGACAGGGGAGGACTTAAATAATTTTTATATGATAGATTGAAATCATCACAAAAGTAATATACTTCAAATTTCAGATCAATAGCATCCATCTTTTCGAGCAAATCCGTTTATTGTCGAATTCTAAAATTGCGCCATTTTGTATGGGAGGTGGTAGAAGGGGTAAGACTTATCTTTTAATTTTTTTTGGCCTGAATAATAATTCCAAATAAGTTATTAATGCACAATTTCAGCTCGATACGTTTTATACGTACTGAGTAAATTGGTTTAGAGCATTGCATGAAAAAGTGCAGTTTGTATGGGAGGAGGTGGAAAGAAGAGGAGGACTCAAATAAATTTTATGCAGTAGATTGAAATTGTCATAAACGTATTATACTCCAAATTTCAGATCAATAGCTTTTATACTTTTCGAGCAAATCTGTTTATTGTCGAGTTGCGAAATTGTGTAATTTTGTATGGGACGGGGTAAAAGGGGTGAAGGTAATCATCTAACTTTTTGGTCTTGCTAATAATTCTAAATAAATATTTACTGCTAAATTTGAGCTCGATAAATTTTATACGCACAGAGTAAATTGGTTTAGAGTATTTCATGAAAAAGTACAGTTTGTATGGGAGGTGGTGGAAGGAGGAGGAGGACATGCATAATTTTTATATGGTAGATTGAAATCGCCACGAAAGTAATATATATTCAAAATTTCAGCCTAATGGCTTTTATACTTTTCGAGTAAATCCGTTTATTAACAAATTGCGTAATTGTGTCATTTTGTATGGGAGGAGGTAGAAGGGGTGGAGCGATTTGGCCCGTTCACGAACTTGACCTTATTTTTTTGCTAAAAATGACACACTAGCACTATAGCTTTCGAGAGTTATGCTGTAGACAGACGCACAGACAGACAGTCACTCGGAATCGAGGTTTTTGAGCGACAACAAATATTTCTGTACCCTTGGCGGCTCTGTGCGAGCGTTATTTCTTAGCGTTACAAACGGTAAGGCAAACACAATATACTCTCAGATTTCATCTAGAGTATAAAAATTGCTGTCTGAGTCTTATCAGGAAATTGATTGATTGATTGATTCGTGACGTGCGTGTTAAATTATTGTTTATGATAAACGCACTAGTTTTTCGAGTTGTTGAATTCGCAAGGTGGAATACAGTTCTTCTTTAGTATCTGCTTGGTATCGTTTGTGATACCAACACAAGTTACTTAGAATTTTTTTGTCAGTTTGTGTTTTTGATCTAAATTTTGAATGATTATACGAAGAGCTACGATTCTTATTTCGCGAATTTCTATTTTTTAGTTGAATAACATGTTCAGATAAATTTTTAACGAGTGTTTCTAAAGAATTATCTGAAGACAGAGTTTTACTAGCTTGGTTTTGACTGTCTTTAATTATTATCCCAAAAATCAGCGCGGTCCGTTAATCAGTTTGTTTACAGCAGCTGGTTGAATGGGTACACCTCAGTAGTCCACGGCGATTTTTACAATGGATAAAAAAATGGAACAAAGAGTTTGTCTCAAATTTTGTGTTTCCAACCAAATGTCGTGTGCGGAATCTTTGCGAATTTTGGAAAAGGCTTATGGTGATTCAGTACAATAAAAAACACGAGCATACGAGTAGCTCAATGCCTTTAAGGACAGTCGAGAGGTACTTGAAGACATGCCTCGTTCTGGACGACCTCCGACCTCTTCAACTAACGAAAACATTCAAAAAGTAAAGGAAATGGTGCTCGAAAATTGTCATACCAATGCCAGGGAGATAGCTGGAAACCTCGACATCTCTCGCGAGTCCGTTCGTTCGATTATGAAATGCGTCCTTGCTAGACTCGTTCCAATAAAACTGAATTTTCTTGAAAAAAAGTACCGTGAACAAGTCACTTTGGACATGCTTGATCGTGCGAATTCTCCACCCACATTCATGGAGCGCATCATAACTGATGATGAGAGACATGGGCCTATGAGTTTGACATGCAAACCAGTCAACAATCATCGGAATGGAGTCAAAAAAATGAGCCGAAACCAAAAAAAACACGCCAACGCGGCTTAAAATCGCGACGATGCTCATTGTTATTTTCGATGTTTGATCCATCATAAATTCGTTCCGGAGGGGCAAATGGCCAATAACGAGTACTTTACCGTATTGAAGAGTTTGCGTGAGCTACGATTTTTTTTAATTGCAATTATTTTTTTAATTTTTGATGTAGAAATTGCTTTAATTTTATCCTCAAAAAACGACCGGAATTGGTGGAAGAAGAATTCATGAATTTTCCACGATGAAAATGCGCCATCGCATTGAGCCTCAATTGTGACCGAATTTGAGTCCAAAAAGTAACGAATTCCATCAATCAACCACCGTATTTACCAGATTTGGTCCCGTGTGACTTTTTCCTATCCTCGAAACTGAAATTACCGCTCTGTGGAACCCGTTTTCAGTTGATCAAGGACATACAACAAAAATCGATGTGGACTACTGAGATGTACCCATTCAAGCAGCTGCTTTAAACAAACTGATTAAGAGACCGCGCTGATTTTTGGGTTGAGATAATTTTACGCAGTGCATTAGGTGTCTGAGATCACAAAGAATTCAATGAAATCTTATCTTATGAGCGCGGTGTACAATGTTGAAAGTAGTAATGAAAATTCATATCATCAAAATTATATTTTATAAATTATTAACTAAAATGGACTAAATTTTTAAATATGTAGTAACAAACTAAAAATAGAAGAATAGAAATATTGTACAACTTTGAAGCCATTTGAGATTTAATTACATCGCACAAGATCCCAAGTGTTATTTTATACATTAATGAAATTTATTACAAGTTCAATAAATTCAGCAGGCTTCTCTAATTGCACTAGATGACCCGTATCTAGCCACGAGAGTTTCGCATTGGGAAACAATTCTTTTACTTGCGGAAAAGAATCCTCGCTGGAAATGATTGATTAGCTTTATTAAATAATTATCATTAGAAAATTACTACTTACGAAATAAAATCGGATTTTTTACCACCGATAAACAAAACAGGTCCGTTGTATTTCATAGATGCTAGTTCGACTCCCGGGAACGACGCTAAACCATCAAAAGTTTCCGCTAAAGTATTGACATTGGCTATCCAGTGAAATCTAATTAAATTGGAAAATTTTAGAGAGATGCGATTGGATTCGGAAATTTCGTAGTTCTTTTACCCCTTTTGCTCGTTCTTTCTGAGATTCAATAAAAGAAAATCGACGGTTTCTTTACTTTGTATTGATTTCTGAAGATGTTGCTGAACTTGCTTTCGACCTTCACTTAGGCTTAAATTCGGTGCTACGTTAATTGTTTTCATTGCATTGAATATGCTGCCCATTCCAACGAAGCTTGTAGATGTGTTTATTGGTGTTATGTCTACAATTATTGCTCGGTCGACTAGTTCAGGCTTCAGAAATTAATAATTATATAAAGTGTTGATTATTTCGCGAAGGACAACTGCGCTCCTCAGCTGAAAGGCATCACTGAGCTCAGCTAGACAGGAGAAAATGTTGAACAGATCGAATTGGTAAGCTTGTCTGGTACCATAAAGTACCGAAATTTTATTTTTCACTGCCTAGCCAACTTCGGAACGCAGGAAGACTAACTCACGTATTTCAAAGCGAAGTACATCATTGCCCTGCCTCCCATGCTGTGCCCCATTAGTATTGTCTTCCTTATACCAAGATCCTTCAGGTGGTCCGATATGTCGGCTGCCATGTGTTTGTACGAATGCTCCATACTATGTGGACTTTCGCCATGATTCCTGGCGTCAAGTGTGATTATCTAGACGAGTTTTTCATTGAGCTGAAAGAAATCATCATTGATTCCGAGTTTACCTTTCGTTTTGGATTCGATTTAGCTCCGATGGCTTTGCTTATACTTCTCCAGTTTTGTTTGGATCCAAAAAGTCCATGCATAACAACCACTGGCGACGCTTCACTGTTGGCATCTCCAAAAACGTTGTATGCCATTTTTACGGTTGAGACGCTCCTCTTTGCTGTAGTTGTGCTGAATTCGAGGTTGGAACTTAGCGATTTCCGATTTATCCATAACAAGTTTTTACATAAAGTTCCACGGATCATTATTTCTGGCACTATACGATTCTCGGTTTCTATTACGAAAGATCAAGCAACTTCCGTTTTCTGATTACGACTTCATTTAACCTAGCACTGGCAATAAAAGACTTCTGTCAGATCAGTTTCTTATCGATCAAGAAAGGTCACTGAGCGAGAAAGATAAATATTAACTTACAGCTTAAATTTTACAATTAAGTAAACCAACCGTGTTTTTCTCTGTGGGTTTTGTGGGTAAGGTAACAATTTTGGAATAGCATTTTTTTCACCTGTCAAACACTAAAATGGACTTTAGCAGACTTGAAACAAAATTATTACAATCAAGTTCAAAGCCATTTAATTTACAGCAAACCAAATTCACTTGTAATATTTATTTGCAATTTATTCAAAACTGACCGACATGCCAATGAAACGTCAAAAATGAGTGCTAGGTTGGTTCGACTACGAACTTATTGTTGAAACTTTCTGTATGAAAAACTAGATGGCGCGGTTCTTAGTGGATGCGGCACAGTTTCATTATTAACTGATTCAGATTTAGATTATCTTTATTGAGGCTTTATATTAGATTTATAATAATTTACATCTCTTTCTTGAAATTCATTAAGATGTTGATCTGTAGAAATTTTGAGATAATTAAACAATCCAAATGTTCTTATAGTTGCATGCTTCTGCTTACATGTTACATGAATTATTATGCACTTGCTCGCGGTGCTTATAACATCTAGATATCTTAAAATTAATATTTTATATGTATATATACATATACAGCTGCGAAAAAAATAATAGCACCAACGTCACCAACAATCTTTCCAAAGGCATTGTAATTCTATTTGTTAGTTTAAATAACTAATGAACACATTTTTAAAAGTAAAAAAGTTTTATAAAAATTGTGTGATAAAAATATTTAAGGTTTTATTTACCGTTTGAAAGCTATTTAAACAAATCTTGTAAAATCATAAAAATAAGGCGAAAAAAAAAATTGCACCACAATTCCAAAGTGCTCTTAAGGTTAAAAAAATAGAAAAAATGAATTAGTTTGCGATAGTTATCTGTTCCAGCTGATAACGTCCTTCAGTTTTAATATTTAGTTGCGTGACCTTTATTGGAAATAACGGCTGCACAACGTTTTGGCATTGAATCAACCAAGCTCTGGCATCGACTTAGCGGAATTTCGTTCCAGGACTCCTTAATCACATTCCAAAGTGATTCGTTGCTGGTTGGCTTGGCAGCAGCAACTGCTTTTTTTTACATCAGCCCACAAATTCTCAATAGGGTTGAGATCTGGTGACTGCGCAGGCCACTCCATGACGTTCACTGAATGATCTCTGAACCATTTCTTCGCTTTCTTGCTGGTGTGTTTGGGGTCGTTGTCTTGTTGAAAGACCCACAGCAAAGGCATCTCGTACTCTGCATACGGTAGCATAATTTTTTAATTATTTCAACGTAAACGTGTTGGTCCATACTTGTTTTTATCCAATGTATTGGGCCTATGCCATAATGCGAAAAGCAAGCCCACACCATTACACTTGACCCCCATGTTTAATGGTTTTACATGTTATTGAGGATTGTATTTTGCATTCGGAGGGCGTCTGACGTATGAACGAGAGCCTTTTCCGCCATACAGAACAATTTTGCTCTATTCTTACCATAAGATCTTCCTCCATTTTTCAACTGGCCATTTCAGTTGTTCTTTTGCAAACTCAATACGTTTGACTACATGCTTCGCACTTAGGAGTGGAACTTTTCTTGGGCTACAGGCTTTTAAATTGTGATGTCTTAAACGATTACGAGCTGTTTGCACCGTTGCAGCTATATTGAGATCATTTTTCAGTTCAGTTGCCGGCTTAAAAGGCTCCTTCTTGCTCTGGCGGATCAACCGATTTTCAAGCAACTTCGATATGGCGCGTTTACGTCCACGTGTTTCAGCTTTTTCTTGGAAATTTATGGCATTGCGTATCATTTTGTTTGAACATCCAACAAAATAACGCACTTCGCTATAAGCTTTGCCCTCTGAAATAAGTTTTCGAATAAAGTCTCTTTGTTCAGCACTACAATGCTTTCCGCGTCCCATTTACTTTTAAATTTGTGTAAAAACTAACGAAAACCGAACAAGAACACTTTAACTTGTACAGGGGTCAAATTAATAAACTCAACTAATGCGCTCTTCAACAGAATTGTCAGTGGTGCTATTATTTTTTTCCTTCTATTTTGCATTTTTCTCTGCAAATCACTTAAATTGAAAAGAACCGTTATCATTATGAACAATAAACTGTTTTCTGCGGAAAGTGAACATGTTGTGTGATATATTTATCAGCAATGTAAAAACAATTTTCGACACGAAATGATTTTTTTTTAACAAATAGAAAAAATGTCGTGGTGGTGCTATTTTATTTTTCGGCACTGTACGTTTTTTTAGCTTCCTATGTAGCTCTAACCATGGTTGAAATATTTGAATTCGTATTTTTCGGTTTAAGCACTCCCACCGCCTCCCCCTGAACCCGTACACACCCCAAAATTGGTATCCGCGTGAGATCCGCAACTATCTACAATCCCCCCCCAAAAATGAACTCTCTATCTTGAAGGGTTTGGGAGTTAATGTGGGCTGAGCGTACACACTGGCGTACAGACAGACGGAAACGCGAAAAAACAAAATTTCATGGTAGCAAATTTTTTTTTCCAAATTTTTTTTTTTTTAAATAATAAAGTAAAACATAACAGGACTACGATTGGGCGTAAAGCCCTATCGTGCAATACTCTAGATGAAAGAGAAATTTTTTGATTTGAAAAAATTTTGTAGGGGAACTGGTACAGGGGATGACGACATTGAGGCAACTTTTTTCTCATCACGATAAAGTTGCTATCAAATGTTTTATACAAAATTTGGGATTCAAAAATTTAATTGGTACTGAGAAAATTGGTGTATTATATTTAGTGAAATTGTGCAGTTTGTATGGGAGGTGGTAGAAGGAGGGTTGAGTTCTTAAAGACTTTTTCAAAAATAAGTATAAACATCATTTTGATATGTTTTAAATTGTAGATGAGTAGCATTCATGCTTTTCAAGAAAATTAACTTTTTGTAAAGTTGTAAAATTGTGTCAGATTGCATAGGAGGGGATAGAAGGGGTAAGACTAATAGTCTAATTTTTTTGGCCTTATTAATAGTTCTAAATAAGTATTAAGTGCACAATTTCACCTCGATAAATTTTATATGCACTGAGTAAATTGGTTGTATGGGAGGAGGTGGAAGGAGAGGGAGAACGCAAATAATTTTTATACGGTAGATTTGAATCATCATGTGTTCCAAATTTCAGCCGAATAGCTTTTGTACTTTTGGAGCAAATCCCTTTATTGTCAAATTGCTCAATTGTGTCATTTTGTATGGGAGGAGTTGAAGGGGTGGAGCGATTTGGACCGTTCACGTACTTGACCTTACTTTTTTGTTAAAAATGACGTGTAAAAATTTTTAACTATCTAGCTCAACGCGTTCTTAAGCTAGAGAGCGCACAGACGGACAGACGGACGGACAGACGGAAGAAAATCCAGTTTTGAAACTTTTGAGTGATTATATGAGCTTCTGTATCATTCATTTTTTCTCCGAGCCTTATTCCTTAGCGTTACAAACTTTAGAGCAAACTTATAATACTCTCAGATTAGATTTAGAGTATAAAATCACTAAAAACCCTTCATTCTTCTACCACCTCCCATTCAAACTGCTCAATTTTGCAAAATCTAATACAATAATTATCCTATGCAATTTTCGAAGCTTAAATTTTGTATAAAACATTTTTATAACTACTTCAGCATGATATGATTAAAATGCTATCAGCCCTTCTTCCACTCCCCATACAAGATTTCTTAAGATCACAAAAATTTCTAATATATCTAAAGTATCGCCCAATCGTAGTTCTGTTATGTTTTCTCTTTATTTCGATTTGGCATGTAAAAAAATAAAGCGCAGAAAATTTTTTCTATGCAAAATTTGCCACATTGACATAAATGGCGTCTATTTTGAGTAACACCTGGTCCTTTTTTCTCTTTTCTAAAGTTTACCCAGTATTACCCAAACGCAAAACTGCTAACCAACTTCTCATATGTACATAAAGTGACTCCCAAAAAGATCCGCACAAGTAAGAAATGTTCCTTCTTTCTCATTTTATAAGGGAAAAAATTTAAAAAAATATAATATATTATGAGCAGAACATAATAGCCTTAGGCTACCGATGCGAGTTAATATATATTATCTCGCTTTTCGATATTACTAGTGTCATTATCCTATACATAATTCGGCCTACTTATATCAAAATAGGAAGTTAATATATATTAACTCGCATCGTGTGTCGGTAGCCTAACATATCACATAAATACAAAATTTTTTCACTACATAGATAACAAAAAATAGGAAATTTCGTAAAAGAAACAAAAAATTTCACCTCTCAAAAAGATCCGCACATAGCCTAAATTGTAAAAATAAACAAAAATTATATAAAACTAGTATTTTGTTGCATGATGTCCTTTTTGTTCAATAACACATTTTAAACGATTTGGCATACTGGAGATGATATTTCGCAAGTATTCTACATTCATTTTCACCCATTCTTCGCGAAGCCTTGTCTCGAGCTCCCCCTTAGAAGAAAGCGGCTTGGTATGAATTCTACGGTCCAATTCACCCTAGAGGTTTTCAATGGGATTACAATCTGGTGACTGGGGAGGAGGATGAGCAACACGACATGAGCATTTCTCAAAACTCGGCGCACTGTTTCGCATCCCACTCTTTTTTTAAAGTCTGCGAAAACTTCACTTACAATTTTTGGAGCACTCAATTTAGGATTTTTCTTGATTTTCTGGACGATAACTCGTTCTTCAAGCGTCGTTAGAACCTTTGGACGGCCGGGACTATGCTTCAAGTTTATTCTGCCTTCCTTTTTATACCTCCGGAGAATATCGTAAATAGTTCTACGTTTCATGTTGAGGACCGAACATATTTCTGCCACAATTTTACTTTCCTCATGATTAAAAACCACCAACTGGATCTTGTCTGGGGACGTGTATTTGCCCATTTTGCATTAATGCAAGCACAAAGTTTTTTGAAGCTACCAAAAACGCGTGGTTCTAAGAAAATATTGGATATGATGCGCCCGGATTTATGACGACTTTATCACTGAAGGCAGTATT
This sequence comes from Chorisops tibialis, assembly GCA_963669355.1. Classification (NCBI taxonomy): domain Eukaryota; kingdom Metazoa; phylum Arthropoda; class Insecta; order Diptera; family Stratiomyidae; genus Chorisops; species Chorisops tibialis. The sequence goes on along the minus strand of OY770263.1, from coordinate 116,491,836 downwards.
AGATAAACAAGTCACTCACATGCGTTTATATTGCATAAACATGCACGCGTTTGCCCAAGTTTCATCGATGTGCGGATCTTTTTGTGGCGTCTGATTTTTAAGTTTTTTTGTTTTATCCTTCCTATTCCTTTTCGTTGTGCGATACATTTTCTATTTTTTTTGTGTTAAATGATCGCGTAGATGTCTTGTGTCATAAACAGTTTTTAGTTTTCTTTTCGTGTCATTGATGAAAGCATAATTTGAGAAAGAAGGGAAATTTCAAGCTTGTTCGGATCTTTTTGGGAGTCACTGTATATGTAGAGTTACCCGGTTTTCTTATGGACTAGCTAACATGATCTATTAACATAGTAAATGGTCTTTGCTTTTCACTACGCATCAAAACAAAACGCACCTAGTGTGTTGCACTGAACACACGCCAAGTTAACGTGATAGGAGATAGGGGAGATGTAAGAAATAGGGACTCCAGGGGAGAATTACAGCCAAGTCTTTAAAACTTATCTGCGATTATCATCAATAGCTGCAGTTTACAGATTCAATATTTCATTCGTTTATTAAGAACCGACGGAGCCATATAGGGTAATTTCATACTGAGTCTAGTTTTGATTCTTGAAGCTACTGGCCTACTAAGTAAAATCGTTCCAAACAAATTGCTGTCATTTCACTACAACTATTTAATTATTTTTAGTTTGCATCCGATTACAATTAAATAAAACCAAAATATGGCCATAAACTCTTAAATTCTAAAGATTATCCCAACTTAACTAGGCACAATATTTTCAGGATATCCAAATAGACCGATATGACGCTCAATAAAATTAGTAGTAGTTTTTTGGGATTACTACCAAATCATCGAAATATCGTAAGGACAAAATTCATGTTAAGTTTTACCGGGAGGAATCGACCACTGCCCATTTCAATGGCATACAACTCTTTCGAACGAACTGATATTGGCACAGGTGCTGCACCATTAATAGTTTTGCATGAGCTTTTCGCATCCAAAAGTCAGTGGAATTCGGTTTGTAAGGCAATACACGAGAAAACAAATCCTCATAGGAAGGTAAGTCACTACTAAGAATCACGTGTTGTTGCATGGGGGTTTCTTATTTTCGCACCAAATTTAGCAAGACAAGAAATTTAGCAGAGCACTGACTGGACACTGATCTCTGGTTTAAAAATTACTGCAGTAATATATGTGGCATAACCAATAAAAAGTTTACCATAAAACCAACCTTCTTGATGATAAAACTCAATAGATTTGAAACATAGTTGGCATATAGAGTTTAGAGCTTAGTCGTACTTTAAAATAAGATACACAGCCTTAGAATATGAAGAACAGGGATAGATAAAAAAACCTGTCAATTGAAGTAACGAGAAAGAAAGTTAACTTATATTAAAACATAACAAGACTACGATTTGACATAAAGCCCGATCATGCAATACTCCAGGTGATGAGAAATTTTTGTGATTTTAAGAAATTTTGTATGGGGATGAAATCTGATAGTATTTTAAGTTTGTCACAAAGTTTGTATCTCTAAAAAATAAGGCTCGGAAAAAATTAATGACAGAAGTTCATATTATCACTAAGTCTCAAAGCCGGATGTCCGTCCGTCCGTCCGTCCGTGTCCTCTCTAGCTCGAGAGCGCGTTGAACTAGAATGTCCAAAGTTTTGCACACGTCGTTTTTGATAAAAAACTAAGGTCTAGTTTATGAATGGGAGAAATCACTCTACCCCTTCTACCCCCACCCATACAAAATTATATAATTTCAGGATCTAATAATAAACGGATTTTCTCGAAAAGTATAAAAGCTATAGACCTGAAATTTAGCAAATATTTATTTTATGAAGACATAAATGTACAGTTTAAAATTTTAATTCAAATCGCCCTCCTCCTTCTACCACCTCCCATTAAAATTGCACTTGTTGATGAAATACTATAAACCAATTTACTCAGTACGTATAAAATTGCTCGGGCTGAGATTATGCACTAAATATTTATTTAAAACTAGTAAACGCCCGCGACTTCGTCCGCATTAATAAGCAATTTTTGAGAATGTAGTTAGTAATACATTATATGGGATATATAATCCGCTTACTTTAATGGCTCTTTGAACACAATGTTTTGTATTTTGTTGAAGTCAGAACCATAAATTATTAAGAATGATAGCATGATACGTGTTAATTGAAAAAAGCCCACATAAAATGACATTAAGCTTAAAAACATGACAGGACTTCGATTGTGCGTAAAGCCCCATTATATGATACTACCGATGAAATCGAAATTTTTGTAATCTTAAGAATTTTTGTGTGGGGAGTGATAGATAGCTACTAAATTATTTTTTTCCCACCATGCTAGAGTAGCTATAAAAATATTTTGCACCAAATTTAAACTTGAAAAACTGAATAGGTAACTTGAGAAACTTAGTGCATTGGATTTAGTGAAATTGTGCAATTTGTATGGGAGGTGGTAGAAGGAGTGGGAGGTTTTTGGTAATTTTTCTAGATACAACTATCATCACCATGCAATTGATATCTTTTAAATTTCAGATCAGTTAGATTCACACTTTTCAAGAAAATCGAGTTTTTGCAAAGTCGTGGAATTGTGCCACATTGTATGGGAGGGGGTAGAAGGAGTAAAGCTAATCGGTTAATTTTTCCCGATAGTAATAATTATGCTAATTAAAGATTTAGTACAAAATTTTAGCTCGATCGAAGTTATACGTACTGAGGAAATTGGTTTAGAATATTTCATGAAAAAGCGCAGTTTGTATAGAAGGTGGTGGGTTTTTAATTATTTTTTGAGAAGCAACTACAATTATCATTGAATTGATATATTTTATATTTCAGAACACTAACATTCACACTTTTCAAGAAAATCGAATTTTCGCAAAGTCGTGGATTTGTGTCAGATTGTATGGGAGGGGGTAAAAGGAGTAAACCTAATTGGTTAGTTTTTTTTGACATTAATAACAATGCTAATTAAGAATTTAATACAAAATCTTAGCTCGATCAAAGTTATACGTACTGAGAAAATTGGAGTATAGTATTTCATGAAAAAGTTTAGTTTGTATGGGAGGTGGTGGAAGGAGTAGGGGGATTCAAACTATTTATATACTTGAAGATTGCATTTATAATAGAAATAATATATTTTAAATTTCAAATTAATAGCTTTCATAGTTTCCATGAAAATTTGATTATTATAAGTTTTTGAAAATGAGTCACTTTGTATGGGAGGGGGTAGAAGACGTGAGGGGAGAAAAATAAAACCTAAAGCAGATTACTCCCCGAGGCAGACCTAATAAACTGTGACAGTTTCATTACAATCGGTGCAGCCGTTTTTGCGTCAAAGCCGGAAAGACAGACAGAGAAATTTTTTAAAAACGTTTGATTCTGCTTAGTTATTGCTAAAATGAAGCAAAAAACTTATTTATAGCCATTTATAAACAAATAACAGACAGACACTACAATTATATTTATATAGACTAGCAAACGCCCGCGACTTCGTCCGCGTGAAAATCGCATTAATAATCAATTTTTGAGAATGTAGTTAGTAATACATTATATGGGATATATAATCCGCTTACTTTAATGGATCTTTGAACACAATGTTTTGTATTTTGTTGGAGTCAGAACCATAAATTATTAAGAATGATAGCATGATACTCGCATTTGAATTGGAGAGGCTCGTGATCAAATCAAACCCGTGATTCGAGATCATATGCATACGTGTTAAGGACATGTGAATAGTTGTAGCTTGTATTAATTGAAAAAAGCCCAAATAAAATGACATTAAGATTAAGAACATAACAGGACTTCGATTGTGCGTAAAGCCCCATTATATTATGCTACCGATGAAATCGAAATTTTTGTAATCTTAAGAATTTTTGTGTGGTTAGTGATAGAAGGGATGACAGTACTAAATTAATTTTTTTCACACCATGCTAGAGTAGCTATAAAAATATTTTGCACCAAATTTAAGCTTGAAAAACTGAACAGGTTACTTGAGAAACTTAGTGCATTGGATTTAGTGAAATTATGAAATTTGTATGGGAGGTGGTAGAAGGAGTGGGGGGTTTTTGGTATCATCACCATGCAATTGATATCTTTTGAAAATCAGACCAGTTAGATTCACACTTTTCAAGAAAATCGAGTTTTTGCAAAGTCGTAAAATTGTGTCATATTGTAAGGGAGGGGATAGAAGGAGTGGAGCTAATCAGTTAATTTTTTCCGATAATAATAATTATGCTAATTAAAGATTTAGTAAAATTTTAGCTCGATCAAAGCTATACGTACTAAGAAAATTGGTTTAGAATATTTCATGAAAAAGTGCAGTTTGTATGGGAGGGGGTAGAAGGAGTAAACTTAATTGGTTAGTTTTTTCCTGACATTAGTAACAATGCTAATTAAGGATTTAATACAAAATTTTAGGTCGATCAAAGTTATACGTACTGAGAAAATTGGTTTCGAATATTTCATGAAAAAGTGCAGTTTGTATAGGAGGTGGTGCAAGGAGTGGAGTGTTTTTAGTTATTTTTTGAGAGGCAACTACAATTATCATTGAATTGATATATTTTATATTTCAGAACAGTAACTTTCACACTTTTCAAGAAAATCGAATTTTCGCAAAGTCGTGGTTTTGTGTCAGATTGTATGGGAGGGGGTAGAAGGAGTAAACCTAATTGGTTAGTTTTTTCCTGACATTAATAGCAATGCTAATTAAGGATTTAATACAAAATCTTAGCTCGATCAAAGTTATACGTACTGAGAAAATTGGATTATAGTATTTCATGAAAAAGTTTAGTTTGTATGGGAAGTGGTGGAGGTAGTTGGGGGATTCAAACTAATTATATACTTGAAGATTGCATTTATAATAGAAATAATATATTTTAAATTTCAAATTAATAGCTTTAATAGTTTTTATGAAAATTTGATTATTATAAGTTTTTGAAAATGAGTCACTTTGTATGGGAGGGGGTAGAAGGCGTGAGGGGAGAAAAATAACACCTAAAGCAGATTACTCCCAGAGGTAGACCTAATAATCTGTGAAAGTTTCATTGCAATCGGTGCGGCCGTTTTTGCGTGAAAGCCGGAAAGACAGACAGACAGAGAAATTTTTTAAAAACGCTTGATTTTGCTTAGTTATTGCTAAAATGAAGCAAAAAACTTATTAATAGCCATTTATAAACAAATAACAGACAGACACTACAATTATATTTATATAGATTATTATTAGTATGATCGAAAAAAAGTAGACGGTTAGCTGCACTACTTCTACCCCGTCCCATACAATATATGACATAATTTCACAACTTTACAAAAAGTCGATTTTCTCAAAAAGCATGAATGGGACTGATCTGCAATTTAAAGCATGTTAATTGAATAATGTTTATAGTTCTTTCTGAAACAATCATTAATAATTCCCCTTTCCTTCTACCATCTCTCACACAAACTGCACAATTCCCTAAATCCCATACACTAATTTCTCTCAGTACCTATTAAATTTTTAAAGCTTAAATTTTGCATAAAATATTTTGATTGTAACTCTAGCATGATGTTAAAAAATTAGTTCATTGCTGTTACCCCTTCTACCACTCCCCACACGAAATTTCTTAAATTAAAAAAAAAAATAATAACAGGACTACGATTGGGCGTAAAGCCAAATCGTGCGATTTCCTAGATGAAAAAAAATTTTTTTGATTCTAAGAAATTTTGTAGTGGAAGTGGTAGAGGGGGTTACGAATTTAAACTATTTTTTTTTTTTTTTCAAAATTTAACAGTTATTGAGAAAATTAGAGTAATAGATTTAGTGAAATTGTGCAGTTTGATTCGGAGGTGGTTGAAGGAGGGGCGAGTTCTTAATGACTTTTCAGAAATAACTATAAACATCATGATATTGACATGTTTTAAATTGCAGGTCACTAGCATATACATACTTTCAGGAAAATCGACTTTTTTGTAAAGTTGTGAAATTGTGTCAGATTGTATGGGAGGGAGTAGAAGGAATGTAGCTAATCGTATATTTTATTTTGGTCTTACTAATAATTCTAAATAAATATTTAGTGCAAAATTTCAGCTCGATAAATTTTATACGTTTTGAGTGAATTTGTTTAGAGTATTTCATGAAAAAGTGCAGTTTGTATGGGAGAGGGTGGAAGGAAGGGGAGAACTCAATGCAGACAGATACTACAATTATATTTATATGTATAGACTAAGAGCTAATTTTGAATTTTACGACTAAATGATTACCTGTTTATCTAGTATAAAAGAGAAGCTCCATAGTACGTGTTTAATTTTTTATACAGGTAATTACAGTGGATATGAGAAATCACGGAGAAAGTCCTCATTCACCATATCATACCTACGAGCACATTGTAGAAGACATTGTCGGATTTACGAAAGAAAATAACATTGAAAAGGCATCTCTATTAGGACACAGCATGGGAGGCAGAGTCGTTATGTACACCGCTCTTAAATATGTTCGAAATATTAATAACGAAATACATTTATATCTTCATTGATTAATATACTAAATCTCACAGCCGAATATGGTAGATCAAATAATTGTGGTGGATATCTCTCCATTTACGACTCCGAGGAAATTTCTACAGCTTGAAACAGCATTTCCCATGCTTAAGTCCATAATAATACCAAACATCTTATCAATGGACGAAGGACGAGAAAACGTTAAAAGACATTTGAAAAAGGAGACAGATAATCAGGATATGCTGGATTATGCGATGTTAAATTTGAAGAAAACTGATAGTGGAAGGTCTGTCTTCAATAATTTTTTATTATCTTAATTTTTTGTGTCATTAAGCTAATTTTTAGATTTATTTGGGGTCAAAATATAAATTCTCTTCACACGAATTTTCGACATATTGCTCACTTTCCAATTGAAAACCTGAATGATTTACAATATCGTGGACCATCACTTTTCATTGGTGGCAGTAAATCTGATTATTTGAAGTGCTAAAAAATTTGAATATGCGAAATTTTGACTTACTAACGAGTTTTTTTCAGATTTTCTGATTTCGATGAAATTAAACGTTTTTTCCCGAAAGCTGAAATGCAATTCATCGACAGCGGTCACCACGTCCATTCCGAATATCCAACACAATTTGCTAAGGCAGTGGTCGAGTTTTTAAATAATAAAGATCTATGAAACGCATTTCTCTGTTATCATATATAAATCTGTATATTAATGAGATAGTTTAAATAGGACGGATTTTCAAAATTATGTAAGTTCCAGCTCAATAGAAAAATCAGTCACTATTTACAGAAACAATGCACTCTAGAAGTAATTCTACAAAGAATTAGTTCAGCCTTTGTCCAATGTCCACCATTAATAGAGAAAATGCAGTATCACGGTGGTCGCGAAATTAAGCGAACCCCAAAGTAATGGTCTAATTAGCCAGTGGTGTAGCTAAGATTTCTTTCTGGGGCTGCACAGCTGGTACAAATTTTGTTAAACCATTTTCAAATTAAGAGACTACGTTGACCTGCAACCGAGAGATCAATAGGTGTAGGTTTTCCTTAAACTAAAATGAGATCTTCTCACCGAAGTACTAGTAGTGAATAGATAAAACGATATAACCTCTTCCAGTAAATACCATCAATTCAAGTCAAAATTGCAACTGATTCGGTACAGCTGCTGTAAATTACATTGATAAACATCAGAATTTAACCTTAAATAGACTTTTATAGAGTGTATTGGAAAGCAATTCTCAATGAAATCTAAATAGTCTTCTAACCATAGGTTTGGGGAATGTTTTCACAGTGCATTTCGAATTGAAAGAAAAGATTTCCGGATTCTACATTGTTACGCTTTATTATTTTGGTCTCTGCTGAGATGATAAAGCTCTCAGCAGAGACCGAAATGTCACGAATAATAAAGCGTAACAGTTTAGAATCCGGAAATCTTTTCCTTCAAGTCTCATAACCTTTACACACCGCAGAATTTTGATGCGATTCCGACACAAATGTATTGAAAGTGAGTCGGATAGCCTCTAATTCTACATGGTGGATTCTCTTCCAATACATCGGGCCATATTTTCGGCCATTTTCGAAGGAGTTTGGAGTTGCGTTTATGGTCGACAACAAGTTTAAACACGAAGTTACCAACTTCAAACCCTTCAATGAACGATTGTGCGCAGTCCGTATCACAACAAGTTTTTTTTAATATTTGGCTTACTGTAATAAATTTGATCGCACCTAATCGAATCTATTACTCCTAGCGCCAGTATATTCACTATCTCTTAATTTCGCACAAAAAGGTTTCACATTTCCCTTATTAAGTTTCGACATTTTTCAAAATCAATTTATCTGCGTCTCGTATTTCCACTACGAGCAATCTTCATCATATCAAAAGTAAACAACAGTGTCGACCTGCCACAATGAGATCGCACTTTGTTGTTGGTATGAATTTTTTCAACTGCAATCAAAAGTGACGACCTCACAAGCAAAATGTATGGGGTTGTATTTCCCAACAACTTTTCCGTGTACAATATGGGTCATCGATTATGTGAACTTTCTACTAGAGAGATCAATAAATTATCGAATTTAATGAATCGATGAATGAATTATGCCAATTCCAGACTGTATCGAAATGAGGGCGTTTGGGCAAGAAATGGTAAGTATCGAAAGTGTAATGCGGAGGTGGACTGACTCCGGCGGGTCAGTCTGAGACGAACCAGTAAACAGAGCAGTTCCTTTGTATAGACAAGTTTTTCTTAAAAGAAAGTAGTATTAGGAATAAGTAATAAAGATAAATATTAAGAAGTTATTAATAAAGTTCTTAAACAAAGAAAAACCGGATACCAGAATTTCCTACAAGCGTGTCCTGTTCTAAAAGAATTTACAACATTATTAATGTCCACGCCCTAATAGAAGCCAAAGACGACAAAATTAAAGACTTTTTACAAAACCTTAGAATCAACATTCGACTCCCTTCTGTTGAACGATATTAAAAAAGTAGTAGGTGACTTTAACGCGAAAGTGGGCAAGAAGAAACTTGCATAGGGACAATTGGAAGGCAATTTCCATGATAGTAGTAACGATAGCGTTCAGAGCCAGCAGCAGAATCCTTATTGTAAGCTCGACATCCTTGCTGCATCGTGACATTCATAAGAGAATGTGGGCATTACCCGACGAATGAACATTCAAATAAATAGACCGAGTTGCAATAGAGAAACGGACGGCTTCTTGCATTCTCGACGTGCGTACATTTTGGGGGCTAATTGCGATACAGATCATTATTTGGTAAAGACCAAGTTTTGGTGTCGAATCGCACACCAAGAACACTTTGTTCCAATTCCGAAATTCGGCATAGGAAAACTCAAGGACCAGAAAGTAGTTGCGAAATACGTATCAGCCTTGGAGAGGCACTTCGCGGCAATACTGAATAACAACGTCAGCATGCCAATAGATGAAATGTGGCATAACATCAAAGAAGGCATTGCATCTGTCGCAGAAGAGTGATAGGACAGCAACCCCGGTGTTATATTTTTGATATAACTGAACTTATCATATTAATTAAAAAACTACGAATGTGCGTAAAGCCCAATCGTGCGATACTCTAGATGAAAGAGATTTTTTTTTTTGATTTTAAGAAATTTTGTAGGGGAGGTAGTGAAGCGGGTGACGACATTGAACTACTTTTTTCACATTACGCTAGAGCTGCTACCAAAACGTTTTATATAAAATTTAGGATCAATAATTTATTTAGGTACTGAGAAAATTAGTGTACCTAGTCTAGCCATAAATATTGTTACAAGGTTTGGCAACCCTGCAGAAAGGAACCGTTATATTGCATTTCTTAAAAATTGAGCTAATCGCTATAGTACGCCTGTGCTTGATGCATTTGTCATCATTTGAGTTTAATTTTTAGTGTAGTGAACATGGATTGGGGTGACAAAGAAAATAGAATTGCTGTGATTGCACTTCATAAAGTAGGAATGCAACCAAGTGATATTTTTAAGACTCTGCATACCCTTAGTATAAGCCGAATGTTTGTATATCGGGCTATTGAAAAATTTAATGATACGTCTGAAGTAAGTGACCGTGAAAGAAGTGCCCGTCCGCGAACTACTCGAACACCTCAAGCGGTTAAAGCCGTGCGCGAGAGAATTCGCCGTAATCCTCTTCGGAAACAAAAATTTTTATCGCGTGAGATGAAAATACCCCAAGGAACAATTTCACGTATCATCAAAAGTGACTTGGGGTTGGGTGCTTATCGTAGATCTACCGGGCATTTACTAACAGATTCGTTAAAAAAAATAGAGTGGAAAAATCAAAACGATTACTTTGCCGGTACGCAAACCAAGAACACCGTAAAATTTTGTTTCCGGACGAAAAAATTTTTACTGTCGAAGAAACATTTAATAAACAAAACGATAGGGTTTATGCTCGCAGTGCCAGAGAAGCTTTTCAAGTTGCCAAAAAGGTTCAAAGAGGTCATCATCCAGCCTCAGTAATGGTTTGGTGGGGTGTTAGCTACAACGGGGTGACAAAGTTGCATTTTTGTGAGAAGGGCGTCAAAACTTCTGCCAAAATTTATCAAGAAAGTGTCCTTGAAAGTGTAGTGAAACCTCTCAACACGTCATTATTCAAAAATCAGCCTTGGAGTTTCCAGCAAGATTCTGCACCAGGTCATAAGGCGAAGTCAACCCAAAAATGGCTTGAAGAAAATGTTCCAGATCTTATTAAAGCTGAAGATTGGCCTTCCTCTAGCCCAGACCTGAATCCGCTGGATTACGAATTATGGTCTGTCTTAGAGCAAATGACGTGCTCTAAAAGACATCCTAATATCGAATCCTTAAAGAAGTCTCTTACACATGCAGTCGCCAACTTTCCGATTGAAGTCGTGCGTGCTTCCATAGATAAGTGACCAGCTCGATTAAAGGCTTGTGTAAAGGCAATCACTTCGAATAACTTGTTGCAATTTCCGTTGTTGACAATGCATTTAATAAATAAACAATAATTTCTTAACATATAACACCTCTTTTATTGAACAGTGCTTCAAAAAGTTTGTAACAGTATTTATGGCTAGACTAGGTATTGAATTTAGTGAAATTGTTCAATTTATATGGGAGGTAGTTGAAGGAAGGGTGAGTTCTTAGTGACTTTTTCAGAAATAAGTATAAACATTATGCTTTTTACATGTTTTAAATTGCAGATCAGTAGCATTCATACTTTTCAGGAAAATTGACTTTTTGTGAAGTTGTTAAATTGTGTCAGATTGTATGGGAGGGGGTAGAAGGAGTGAAACTAATTGTATAAATTTTTTTGGTCTTTCTAATAATTCTAAATAAATATGTAGTACACACTTTTAGCTCGATCAATTTCATACGTACTGAGTAAATTTATTTATAGTATTTCATGAAAAAGTGCAGTTTGTATGGGAGGTGGTGGAAGGAAGGGGAGGACTCAAATAACTTTTATACAGTAGATTTGAATCACTATGAAAGTAGTATATTCCAATTTCAGATCAATAGCATTTATACTTTTCGAACAAATCTGTTTATTGTGAAATTGCGTAATTATGTCATTTTGTATGGGCGGGGGTAGAAGGGGTAAGCCCAATCATCAAATTTTTCTTAGTCTTACTAATAACTCTAAATAAATATTTGGTACACAATTTCAGCTCGATAAATTGTATACACACTGAGTAAATTGGTTTAGAGCATTTCATGAAAAACTGCAGTTTGTATGGGAGGTGGTGGAAGGAGGAAGAGGACACAAATAATTTTCATACAGTACATTGAAACCATTATAAAAGTATTTCATTCAGGATTTCCCACACTTGATGGTCAGCCTCCCTCAAATGGTACATACAATTAATATGTACACGAAGAGGAGTGACCCAGCCAGTTAGAGCGATCACTAGATGTACCGATCGTCACTGCGTAGGCATTTCGTGTGACCCCGCCATGGTGGTGGGTCAACAGGAATCAAGTGAGATGGTTTCTTTGGAAACCATACTCTCGCCTGTTACAAAACAAGAGTCAAACTTCCGCAGCATATTCAAAGGCTTTTTAAGATCCGCAAATGTTGGCGTAAAGATCTTAAATTGAGGTTGGAAGGAAACTGCTTTATACATAATCAAGAAACAAGAAACCTCAGTAGTATAATCCGACTCTTGTCACAGGATATCAATAGTCAAATTAATGTGCACTTTAATTTTGAATTCGAAAAAAAGATTAAAATGTCTCAAGTGGTCTATAAGGATAATAATCGCATTGTTGGTAGGAATAAGCCGAAAGAATTTCTAAAAGTTTCGGATGCCACCCATGCTCTTTATGGCACTACGGACAAGCTATTAGATTTTGATCGTTTTTTTACAAATCTGTACCGAAAGAAACTTCCACCAGACACTGTCGCTAATACAAATCAAGTGTTGGGCGATGTTCATAGCCTTATAAACTCCTTGGACTCAGAAACAGATCTAATCAACTTCGTGGACGGTCTCAAATCTAATGACGATAAAATCGAGCGAAGCTTGTTTAATAGAATATACCTAAGGGAACTAATCAAAACAATCAAACCAAAAAAAGTCTTCCGGGCTTTAGGATATATCTTCTTTTATTCTGAAGGATTGTCAAAAAATGCTCAAAATTACTTTTTTCTTTTTTTTTATGTAAGCGAACACAACTTAGGGGTCATCCTTTAATGTAATTTACACAATCATGTCGGTAAGGGAAAAAAGGAGTTAATTTTAAATGGGCTTAAAGGGGGAAAAGCCTAAAATGCCGGTGGACGATGAGTTTGAAACGTCGAAGGTCGTATGAAAATGGGAACACACCTTCTGGCAATGCATTCCAAAGCTTAGAAGTTCGAGGTATGAATGACTGCCTATATTTCACTGTACGAGAAGTAGGAAGTCTAATAGTTAACTCGTGCGCGTTTGAAGCTAGGCGAGTGTAGTAGTATGTAGTAGGTAGTTAGTATGTCTAACTGTAGTCAGACCCTTGACAATACAAGTTAAACTCCACGGGAATGCCGAATGTGACCGTAAGGTTAATATTCAATTACTTTATGGAAAGGACATTGAAAATTTGCATTGACAATCGCTGGTCCACGGCAATCGAAGTCTGATGTCTCACAAGGATCTATCCTCGGTCCGAAACTATACAATATTTGTTTGCACGATTTTCCACACAAAAAAGTAAATTAAAACTCCAATTTTTTTTTTAGAATGATCGAATTTTTTGATGCGAATAATACACTAATACTTAAACAGATACTGATACTTAAACAGAAAAATACAGGGTATGTGACGTATATAACAGAACTTTTGCAAAAATCGTCTTAAAATTCTTCGTTGCTCTGTTTTAAATTTTTTTTAACTGCCACCGCACTATGAGTAAGCCATGCTGCTATTCTTAAAGTCTGTGTATAAAACGGAAATATTATTGAATTAAGGCTACCGACACACGATGCGAGTTAATATATATTAACTTCCTATTTTGATATAAGTAGGCCGAATTTGTTGAGTCCGTCGCCCGAAAGGAAAAGAAAAAAAAAAAAATATATGTACACAATATTTTTTTTTGGGTTTTTTTTTTTAAATTTTCCCGCCTTCGATGCAAACATCGGATCATCGAAAAGGTTCGCCAACCCTGAGCCTTTCGACATAGCGACAGCTCGAAAAGAAATGCCGTTAGTTTGGTTGCCGGCCGACGAAAAAGACCGCGTGCGGGAGAAGAGCTGGGGAGATTCTTGGTAAAGCCGATGACTGTTATTTTAGTGCCGGGAGATTTTTGATAATTTTCTCGTTTCGGTCGTTTTCTGGTTTTTTTTTTTTTTTTTGAACTTCTTCGTGGTTAGTTTCCCATTGTGCATTAAATTCGCTTCGCAATTTTCAATAGTTGTTCTGCATGGAAAAAAGAAAAAAAATGGAGCAAAAGAAAAACCGCGTGTAGTCGGACAGGGCGATTTTTTTGGGAGTGTGGTGGCGACGACGACGGTTCGCGTGGAAAATTTTCGGATCTTTTGCCGTGTATCGCATCGCGTATCATTTAAATCGCGATTACAAAGAAAAAAAAAAAAAACCTTAAAGGAATCGACCGCGCATTTTCCGCACCTCGAAGACGCTCCCGCGATTACTTCTAACGGGAAATTTCGCGACCGAAACGAGTTCGCACCGCGGACTTTGTGCAAGAAAACTCGCAACGGGGAAAAGACTTCGGGTTTTCCGCTGCTCGAACGCAAATCTCCATCAACGTTGAAGGCTCCTTTTTCGAGTGGAAATTTGCAATAAAACTCGCTGATCGGCGAAAATCGGACGAATTAGTGGTTTTTTTTTTGTTTGCGGATCGCGGAAGGTCGCCCCCTTTCTATGAATTTTGTGTGCATGATCCTCGTTTTCGCTGTCGAGAGTTGCGGATAATTGATAACGTGAAATAGAATTGAAATTAAATAACGAAAGAAAATTAAAATAAATGAAAACTAATGAACGATAAATAAATAAAATTGAAATTAAATAACGAAAGAAAATTAAAATAAATGAAAACTAATGAACGGTAAATAAATAAAATTGAAATTAAATAACGAAAGAAAATTAAAATAAATGAAAACTAATGAACGATAAATAAATAAAATTGAAATTAAATAACGAAAGAAAATTAAAATCAATGAAAACTAATGAACGATAAATAAATAAAATTGAAATTAAATAACGAAAGAAAATTAAAATAAATGAAAACTAATGAACGATAAATAAATAAAATTGAAATTAAATAACGAAAGAAAATTAAAATAAATGAAAACTAATGAACGATAAATAAATAAAATTGAAATTAAATAACGAAAGAAAATTAAAATAAATGAAAACTAATGAACGATAAATAAATAAAATTGAATTAAATCAGAATCAAGAAAAAAAAAAAAATTTAATAACAATGACTGACAGGACTAACGGACGGACGAGTTAAATTAAACAAAAACAAAAGAAAAAAACCAAAAAATTTTAATAAAGCAAAGTGAGAATTCTTGTATTGTTCGAGCCACCATTATGCGGTAAGTTCAACCTTTTATGATTTCTTTTTTTTTGTGAAAAAATGATTTTTTTTCGTATTTGCCCAGAAAAAAAAAAAAACATATTTTTTTATAGTACTGAATATGTGCGATGATTAAAGGCTAAAAGAGCCATTTTCAGAATGAACCCGAGCGCTTAGCTCATTCGCCCCGAACCTCGACATGGGGCCACGACCAAAAATGATTTTTTTTAAGGAAAGTCGTGGCTGAGGTAGGGAGGGCAGAGAGGGCGCTAAAAACCACCTTAGCGCCCTGACACAAATCGCGAAGTCGGCAACTCCATCGCTTCATGGTCTTTCACGACCACTGGGGAAAATTATCCCAATTTTCACCCTAACCCGGAGTAAGCCGACACGAAATTTTTGTTATACAGGCCATGGGTTTTATGGTCTGATTAAGGAACAAGTACCCCCCCACACTGCCGTAGCTAGTCCCGGCCGCCAGCAAGCGTGTCGCTTCCGTTCCTTAGTCAGCCACCAATTCGGAAGTAGGAGGAATTGGCCCTTTCTTGTCCCGACCATTGACGTTTTTCGTTTCCTTTCAGAATTATTTTGGCTTTAAGTCAAAATAATTCGTTCCGTCGGCCTAAATCATAACAAAATGGCGCCCAACGTGGGGCTAGCCAGATCTACGCTAGGAGCACATAGCGTAGCCCGTCAACACGCGCGAGTCGGAAAAATTCCGTGCAAAATCGTTGATGAGCAAAAGGACTAAATTTCGTCGTTCTGCGACAGAATTTTCGCCTGAACGGCAATCACAGTCCATGTGCCAAGCTTTTTTGAGTTTCGTCGGCTAACCATCGGATTGGTTTTGTATGTAGACAATGTGGAACTGACCTATTGACGAACCGTTTGGCAACCCTTAGGCGCCACTCTGTTCCATAGGAAAGGGAAACATTGTCTGCATGCGAAATTGGTTCTATGTTAGTCGACAGGTTTTAGTCTCTCGAATCATTCCACTTTTGGTTCGTAGGCACCCATCTGAGTGCTGGGCATGCCTTGTCTTGGCGGGCGTGTCGTCAGACAGATGGAAAAATGTTTGCGAATCATTGGTGAGTTTGGTGATGGAGACTATTGCCGAAACTTCAGAAAAGTTCCTTAATTCCTTAACCTTCCTTTTAGAGTTCCTCTAACGTAGAGTTTTTTTTAACGTAGAGATTGATTTTTTTTGATATAAAATTTTCATAAGTCTTCGGACAAAAAAATTTTCTTAGAGTTTTTTTTTGATGATATTGTATTTGCTTTTCTCCCCAAAATTTTTTTTTGAAACAGTTTTCTCGCGATCCAGATTTTCCTAGTGAGTCGGGAAAGAGCATGATCGGCTTCGCGATTTGCTGCAGTGAGGGGAGGGGAAAAGAGTGAATGCGTGAGGGTTCATTTTGATCATTCATTAAAGTCAAGTATACATACAATCACCTAATATTCATTCGCTCATTCGTACATTTGTTTTTGCATTCATCTAACATTCACACAAGCATTTATCCGAAAAATTTAAAAAATCGATTCATTCATTTATGATCGGAAAATTCATTCGCTCATTTATTCGAAATTTCGTTCGTACATGACGCATTAGTTGATTATATTCGGTCATTCATTATATCGTTCATTCGTTTTTTTTCGCAATACATACATTCAATATTCATGCAATCATTTATCCATAAATTCAGAAGTTCAGTCAATAGTAGTTTATTTGAGTAATTATACATACAAACACACAAACATTCGTTTATTCGTTCATTCATACATGCTATTACATTCGTTCCAACATTTACACAATTAATTTACGCTCACTTTTCGAAATTCAATTGATCTTAACATTAAATTCGTTCGCTAAATCATTCGGTATATCGTTCATTCGCTTCGTTAACGCTTACCTTCAATCATTCAACATACATTCGTTCGTAATAATTCCTTTTTACAATCTTAGATTCAGTATTCGATAGTTCATGAATTTTACCTTCTCAGTTGTTCTTTATATACATATCCTTTATCCAGACAGTCAAGAAACCATTCATCGATACGCACAATTAGTCGTGAAAATTTTCCTATTCCAACCACTCGTTTTTTTTTCTCTCTATTTCGTTCAAACACTTAATCGAATTTTGTCGTTCGCTGCATTAACCTATTTTGAGCATGTCTTTGATTCATTCTCCGAAGGCGAGCGTAGATGTTGTCTGCTCAGCTTGTCAGGAAATTATAGATCCGGTGAAAGAAGTAGTCACCAAATGTAGTCATCGATTCCATAGCCATTGTTTGGAATTATGGATCGTTGACAATCACAATTGTCCGAATTGTCGTGGACATTTGGGTCCTAGAGACTATTGGTCCGTCCTGGGTGTAGAGGGCGCGTCCGCTAAACTAGGCCCAGTGACACGCGGCAAAAAGAAGTCACAGGCCACTAATGCTCAAAAAGTTGGTATGTCGCCTGTGGGGTTAAATTTGGATATGCCACACGAGACAGGAGGCGGACGAGCTTTCTATGCCCCGGACGGATCGATGGTCCCGACGCCCAGTCCATTGACTGAGCCAGACCTGAATTCAATGTTTGCAACAGACACGAGTGAGAGGGAGAAACAAGTGAGATGGTCAGACATCAGAGTTGAACCGCCGGCAGAGTCAATACTAGAGACGCCGTTGGCTATGAATTCACTGAAGATGGATGACTTAGTGCGAATTATACGCTCGGTGTTGCGTGAGGAACAGACTCAGCAACAGCCAAGCATTAATAATATCAACGTAGATTTACCACCACCCTTAAACCGACGTGATGCACTGGACGAACAGGTGCGAACTCGTGGCCGACTGGCCCATGCGACCGCTCAGATTGGCGAACGCAATGGCAACGGCCCAAATTTAAGACACCGCAATCCAGGCAGTCCGATACGCCATTGGAGATTGCGTTTTAATGGAGAAAGCCATTCATTGCGAGCAGAAGAATTGGTCTTCAGGGCCGAAGCTCTTGCAATAGGAGATCTGGGCGGGCGCATGGACCTGTTGGCCCAGAATTTTCATCTGTTGTTGGACGGTCGTCCAAACCAGTGGTATTGGCTCTGGCGGAGATCCAACTTAGAGACCCACTGGACTGATTTACGACTTGCTTTCTTAGAAGCTTGGGGAGAGAGTAGTGACGATTGGGAGGTGCGCAAGCAGATGCTAGGAAGACGTCAGGCACCAAATGAGCCATTCTTGCTTTATGAACAAGACATGACTGTACTCCGCACATTGCTGCCCACTCCTATGTCAGAAAGAGAATTCGTTGGAATCGTTCGAAGTAATTTATTAGCTAGCACGCAACAGCAAATGTGCTTTTACGAAGTACAAAATATGGCTCAGCTACGACATCTTGTGAAGCGTGTAGAGACTGTACGGAAGACTACACGAGCGAATTCTTGGCAATCGAACAGGGTCCACGAAATCATCGAAACCCAAGTGGAAGAGTTAGTAGATCCCGAAGTTGACGAGGTAGCTGGTTTGTCTAAGCCCTTGACTTGTTGGAACTGTGGCAAGGATGGACATGGCTATCGAGAATGTACCGAACCACCTAAAGGCATTTTCTGCTATGGATGTGGAAGGGCGGACGTGGTGAAGCCCAACTGTGTTCATTGCAAGGCGGGAAACGGCCGAAGGGACGGAAGGACAGCGGGTCCCTTTCGTCTGAACACTGTACCCCGATCGTAAGGAGAAGCGTAGTACAGAAACCCCTTTCCGATTCCCCATTTAATTTAGAACTCCCGCATAAAAAAATTTCTACCAACTTTTCGATCCCTTTAATTACCCCTCCAAATTTTACCACTACACCTTCAACATTTTCTGAACCGGATTCCCATCCTTTTAAAGTAAAATCATCCTTACCTATTCCTCGGAATCTTATCACTTCGCAAGTCACTATTCTGAAAAGAGTAAATGATAATACGGAGTTGGCTGTTTCTCGACCTGAAAATGACCTTATCGTACCCGAAAATCTAAGACAACATTCCCGCCATCCTTTCAAGCCTTATCACCTTCGACTAAAAGAGTATATGGAAGCTCGAGAGCGAATTTTTGCACCTACTTCAGTCACTGGCGTTGATCAAGTATCATCACTAGCGGGTGGATTCGGTCGTAGAAAGTCAATCTTACGCCTTCGTATGTTCTGGAGGATGGTGCGTGAAAAAAAGAAAGCGATTCTGTCTACCATCATTACCGAGCCGTTCGATATACGTCCGTACGCCATGGTATCCCTATACGGAGTGGACGTTAAAGGACTCCTCGATAGTGGTGCGAGCATTAGTTGCCTTGGAGCAAATTCCCTACAACGCCTTCAAGATGCACAGGTGAGTTATCGACCAGTCTGTCAAGACGTGAAGACAGCTGATGGTGTTGCACAAAGAGTTTTGGGCACAGTAGTTACCGACATTACCTTTCGTGGTGCTACTAAAGCTATTACCTTATATATTGTGCCGAGCCTATCGCAGGAATTGTACCTTGGGGTAGATTTCTGGCGATCATTTCATCTAGCTCCTAACATCATCAGTGCGGTCGATATTCCCGATACTGCATCGCAACTAATTGCTCAGGATGCCCACCATTTAATGCCCTCAGATGTAAAGAGGTTGGAATTGGCAAAGTCCAAATTTCCATCGTACGAAGAATACGGACTCGGTGTAACCAATGTCGTTGAACATAGTATAGACGTTGGGGATGCTAGTCCCATCAAACAAAGACATTATCCCGTTTCACCTGCGATCCAAAATCTGTTATATGACGAGATCGATCGTATGTTAGCACTTGGCGTTATAGAGACCAGCCAGAGTGCATGGAGTTCACCTGTGGTTCTTGTGAGGAAGCCAGGCAAGGTACGGTTATGCTTGGACTCGCGCAAAGTCAATGATGTGACGAAGAAGGATGCTTATCCATTACCACACATTGACGGTATCTTAAGTCGTTTGCCGCGAGCCAATTTTATAACCAGCCTAGACCTCAAAGATGCCTTTTGGCAGATTCCTCTCGAACAAAAATCTAGAGAATACACAGCGTTTACTATTCCTGGTCGGCCTCTATACCAATACACTCGCATGCCTTTTGGTTTATGCAACGCGCCGCAAAGGATGTGTCGTTTGATGGACAAAGTCATCCCACCCGAGCTGAAGGAGCAGGTATTCGTATATTTGGACGATCTGCTGTTGATTTCTGAGGATTTCGACTCACATCTGACTTTATTGAGCGAAGTCGCAGATTGTATAAGAAAAGCTGGCTTGACGATCAACGTCAGCAAGAGCAGGTTTTGTTTGAGAGAAGTGAAGTATCTCGGATACATCGTTGGAGATGGAGGCTTGAAGACAGACCCGAACAAAGTCTCAGCCATAGTCGATTACCCTTCGCCAAAGTCCGCACGTCAAGTTCGACGCTTTCTTGGTATGGCAGGCTGGTATAGACGATTCGTCCCCAACTTTGCTGCTACCGTATCACCGATCTCAGACACTCTAAAGAAGTCCAACCAGTTTGCTTGGACTACAGAGGCACAAACTTCCTTCCTAGTAGTGAAAGACTTGCTGACGAAAGCCCCCGTTTTGATCAACCCAGATTTCAAGAGGCCTTTCGTAATACAATGCGATGCTAGTAAGTCAGGGGTGGGTAGCGTTCTCTTTCAGGAAAACGACGACGGATCAGAATCTCCAGTAGCGTATATGTCACAGAAGCTCACTTCCGCTCAACGCAACTATAGTGTAACCGAACTCGAGTGTTATGCAGCTGTGTTGAGCGTGAAAAAATTTCGAGCCTATGTAGAAGGGACTGCGTTCAAAGTCATCACGGATCATGCAAGTCTCAAATGGCTTATGTCGCAGAAAGACCTACAAGGACGGTTAGCGAGGTGGAGTCTGAAACTTCAAGGTTTCGACTTCGTAATCGAGCACCGACGAGGGAGCTTGAACGTTGTACCCGATGCCCTCTCTCGCGTATACGAAGAGGGACTAAATGCGCTGATCGGCGTGGCACCGATCGTGGACATGAATTCTCCAGAATTCTCTGGCAAAGAATACAAAGAATTGGTGTCCACGGTTGATGCGAACGCCGATCGGCTTCCTGACGTATGCGTGAGGGATGGTTTCGTGTATAAGCGGACAGAGCCTCACGTCGGTGACCCGATTGCGGAGGACAGGGCCTGGAAGCTATGGATTCCATCAAGCCTTACGTCAACTGCGATTGCTCAGGCGCACGAAGCAGACACTACGGTCCATGGTGGTTACGCTAAAACGCTAGAGCGAGTCAGACGATTTTTGTATTGGCCCGGGATGGCTACACAAGTACGCACCTACGTTCTGGCGTGCGACACTTGTAAAGAGACAAAGTCCCCGAACAGACCTCTACGAGCGCCTATGGGAGAACCGTTCCGGACAGATCAGCCATTCCAACACCTTTACATCGACGTATTGGGACCATATCCACGTACCAAACGGGGTAAAATCGCCATTCTTATCGTCTTGGACCATTTCACCAAATTCCCCCTTTTACACCCCTTGGGGAGAATTACTGCTGAAGAAATCACTAAATATCTGGAGGGGCAGGTCTTCCACACGTTTGGGACACCTGAGACGATCCTCTCCGATAATGGCTCTCAATTTAAGTCAAAAGTGTTTAACTCTATGCTAGATAAATACGGAGTTCAACACCTGTACACCCCGAGCTACTCACCGCAAGCAAATGCATCGGAACGTGTCAATCAGTCCATCCTAGCCGGAATTCGAACATTCATCACTGATGACCAAACACGATGGGATGAGAGTCTAAGCAAAATAGGATGTGCCCTTCGGAGCTCACTCCACCAAGCCACTGGATTTTCTCCTTATCAGGTTTTGTTTGGGAATCATATGATGTTACACGGGAAGGACTACGAACTGCTGAAGCGTTTGCGAGCGTTGGGTGAGTCAAATGTACAGCTTCGACCTCGAGAGGGAATTCCTATCGTGAGACAGCTTGCACAGACGAAAATAAGGGTCGCACATGAGGACAGTAGCAGGCGTTATAATCTGCGTGCTGCTCAAGCACAATTTCGTGTAGGACAAGAAGTATTCCGAAGAAACTTTTCCTTGTCCACAGCCGCGCAGAATTATAATGCTAAGCTGGCGAAAAAGTTTCTCAAGTGCAGGATTCGTCGTGTGCTTGGCAACTCACGATACGAATTGGAGGATTTAGGAGGCAAACGTGTGGGAGTCTACCACTCCAAAGATCTCCGGCAGTGATTCTTGGAATACACCACTTATTGCCCGGCTCTCAGTCGTGAGCACGAGACACCTAGCGACGGCTTTTCTTAGTCGATTCGGCGCTGGAAATCAACGGCGAACCGCCTATGTTGTTGAGTCCGTCGCCCGAAAGGAAAAGAAAAAAAAAAAAATATATGTACACAATATTTTTTTTGGGTTTTTTTTTTTAAATTTTCCCGCCTTCGATGCAAACATCGGATCATCGAAAAGGTTCGCCAACCCTGAGCCTTTCGACATAGCGACAGCTCGAAAAGAAATGCCGTTAGTTTGGTTGCCGGCCGACGAAAAAGACCGCGTGCGGGAGAAGAGCTGGGGAGATTCTTGGTAAAGCCGATGACTGTTATTTTAGTGCCGGGAGATTTTTGATAATTTTCTCGTTTCGGTCGTTTTTTGGTTTTTTTTTTTTTTTTTGAACTTCTTCGTGGTTAGTTTCCCATTGTGCATTAAATTCGCTTCGCAATTTTCAATAGTTGTTCTGCATGGAAAAAAGAAAAAAAATGGAGCAAAAGAAAAACCGCGTGTAGTCGGACAGGGCGATTTTTTTGGGAGTGTGGTGGCGACGACGACGGTTCGCGTGGAAAATTTTCGGATCTTTTGCCGTGTATCGCATCGCGTATCATTTAAATCGCGATTACAAAGAAAAAAAAAAAAACCTTAAAGGAATCGACCGCGCATTTTCCGCACCTCGAAGACGCTCCCGCGATTACTTCTAACGGGAAATTTCGCGACCGAAACGAGTTCGCACCGCGGACTTTGTGCAAGAAAACTCGCAACGGGGAAAAGACTTCGGGTTTTCCGCTGCTCGAACGCAAATCTCCATCAACGTTGAAGGCTCCTTTTTCGAGTGGAAATTTGCAATAAAACTCGCTGATCGGCGAAAATCGGACGAATTAGTGGTTTTTTTTTTGTTTGCGGATCGCGGAAGGTCGCCCCCTTTCTATGAATTTTGTGTGCATGATCCTCGTTTTCGCTGTCGAGAGTTGCGGATAATTGATAACGTGAAATAGAATTGAAATTAAATAACGAAAGAAAATTAAAATAAATGAAAACTAATGAACGATAAATAAATAAAATTGAAATTAAATAACGAAAGAAAATTAAAATAAATGAAAACTAATGAACGGTAAATAAATAAAATTGAAATTAAATAACGAAAGAAAATTAAAATAAATGAAAACTAATGAACGATAAATAAATAAAATTGAAATTAAATAACGAAAGAAAATTAAAATCAATGAAAACTAATGAACGATAAATAAATAAAATTGAAATTAAATAACGAAAGAAAATTAAAATAAATGAAAACTAATGAACGATAAATAAATAAAATTGAAATTAAATAACGAAAGAAAATTAAAATAAATGAAAACTAATGAACGATAAATAAATAAAATTGAAATTAAATAACGAAAGAAAATTAAAATAAATGAAAACTAATGAACGATAAATAAATAAAATTGAATTAAATCAGAATCAAGAAAAAAAAAAAAATTTAATAACAATGACTGACAGGACTAACGGACGGACGAGTTAAATTAAACAAAAACAAAAGAAAAAACCAAAAAATTTTAATAAAGCAAAGTGAGAATTCTTGTATTGTTCGAGCCACCATTATGCGGTAAGTTCAACCTTTTATGATTTCTTTTTTTTTGTGAAAAAATGATTTTTTTTCGTATTTGCCCAGAAAAAAAAAAAACATATTTTTTTATAGTACTGAATATGTGCGATGATTAAAGGCTAAAAGAGCCATTTTCAGAATGAACCCGAGCGCTTAGCTCATTCGCCCCGAACCTCGACATGGGGCCACGACCAAAAATGATTTTTTTTAAGGAAAGTCGTGGCTGAGGTAGGGAGGGCAGAGAGGGCGCTAAAAACCACCTTAGCGCCCTGACACAAATCGCGAAGTCGGCAACTCCATCGCTTCATGGTCTTTCACGACCACTGGGGAAAATTATCCCAATTTTCACCCTAACCCGGAGTAAGCCGACACGAAATTTTTGTTATACAGGCCATGGGTTTTATGGTCTGATTAAGGAACAAGTACCCCCCCACACTGCCGTAGCTAGTCCCGGCCGCCAGCAAGCGTGTCGCTTCCGTTCCTTAGTCAGCCACCAATTCGAAAGTAGGAGGAATTGGCCCTTTCTTGTCCCGACCATTGACGTTTTTCGTTTCCTTTCAGAATTATTTTGGCTTTAAGTCAAAATAATTCGTTCCGTCGGCCTAAATCATAACAAATTATGTATAGGATAATGACACTAGTAATATCGAAAAGCGAGATAATATATATTAACTCGCATCGTGTGTCGGTAACCTAAGGCTACAATTCTACAGTTACTTTTAATAAATTTATATTCTATGCGGTAGTCTTTTCCATAAATGTAATTTATTGAATTTAATTTATTTCTTTTATTTTAATTATTTGCGAACCCACGGCGAAGGCTTGAAGTACGCCCAACTTGTTGGCATATTTTTTTTTTCTTTTCTTGTAATTGAAATTTTTGATTTTTGCTCTTTGGTACACTGCAGAGTAAACTTCCAAAAATAATAACCGCTAAACTATAACTGAAATTTGGCTGAAAGTTTAACAAGTATGTTGTTAAAATTAAAAAAAAAAAATTTGAGGAAACGCAAAGTGGCTGTTAATTTTACTTTTTTTTTAATGTTTGTTCGATCGCGGCATTTCAATTTCATTTTGTATTTTTATTTGCAACCCTATGTCCTAAACTTCATTTCGAAGTTTCGATTATTAATTAATATTAATTTTTATAGTTTTGAAGCAGCATTTACTTTAGTGAATCCATATTTTGGCCGATTAGTTAATTTTTCTGTGTTTTCTGGTCCAAAAAATTAAAGTTTAATTTGGTGATATTAAGGGGGTTACTGACTTGAATATGAAAAAAAATCGATTTTTTTTGGGCTGATTATCATTCTTCATTCAATTTAACACAAAATAAAACAAACCGCAAATTGTTCCTATGAGTAAAAGTGGTCAAAAAATTAATTCAAAGTTAGGAAGGTCGGTATAAGTCGTACTACCAGTCTGTTAGTGTTTTTACTCTCCTGAAAAGTTCTTATTTTCACATTTTTATCCACATCGGAATATTTTTTTTCGAAAATGATTACAGTAATCAGCATGATTTTTTAGTCGATAGGTAACGGTACTAGCTAACGAACCGACAGAGGAAATTTCAAATAGTTGGTTATAAATATTTTTTTTTTTTAAATAACATGAAAAAATTTGAAATTTTCACAGTTTATAAATGACTTAGTTTTGAATATTTTCGAGATTCCTCTGCTACAAAGCATTAGTTTCCTCAAAAAATTATTAAAATCGGTCAAGCCGTTTGCGAGAAAATGGTACCGAATTTTGTATAGACAACGGTCAAGTCAGTAACCCCCTTAAGGCATGTGCCTGTAATTTGAAATCAAATAAAAACCCCAAAAACTAGAAAGAAATCACGAACGAGGACATTAAGTTAAAGTCAGGCAGTCGTCTTAATTTCCTTTCTATCGAAAACGTCTCAATTCCTTCATATCAAAAAGCGTTTCAATTTCTTTGCATAAAAAATCCGAGACACTTTCAAAAAATTTAAAGCGTCTCAATTTCTTTGGATCAAATGGAGACAAAAGGCGAATTCAATCCATATCAAAAAGCGTTTCAATTTTCTTTGGATCAAAATCCAGACACACTGAAAATAAACTGCCAACAACTCGGGCGAAACTTTATTATTCTTGGGACATGTTGCGAATGCGTGGAAAGTCAATATGCAGGTTAGAGTGGTTAGGGAAGACTATGTGAAAAAAATGGGGAGGGGGGTTCTTGGGCAGGGCAGTTGTCAATTTAACTCTTAATTGCGGATGCGATCAATAGCTCCAGTACATATAATCAATATTTCATTCGTTTATTTATGCAAGTTTGGGTTCTTATGAGGAGAGGGGTGATAGTAAGGGTGGGTGGATATTAATAGTATTTTAATAGATTGCTTGAATCACGTCCAATATTCTCTGTATACAATGTCAGTTTCATAGACGAAGTTGCATAGAATTTTCATAGGATTCGGTGTATTTTACATTCACGAAACCTAACATTTGTATGGGAGGGGGTAGAGGAGGTAGGGGAATCGTAAAATTTGTGACGCAATTTTATTTCCTTTATTTTTCTTTTTCCAGAGGAAATTCTGTTTAAATTTTCATCAAAGTAAGTTGCATTGCTTTTTCTTAGAAAGAACGAAACTTCATTCCATTGAAAATATTTCGCAGGGAGTTGGTAGAGTCGCATTTCATGTCGTGTTTGAAAGAAGCCGACGTTTTGAAACATCGGGGAAATGTTGTGTCAGATGCAGAAGAAAGATCACAATCAGCTTTGGCTGGGTCTGGTCAATGGTAATCAAGATTCTCTCGATTTTATGTAATTTTCGTCAGCTTTACTAATGTTTTTATCATTATTTCAGATAAATTTGATCAGTTCTGGGCTGTTAACAGGCGGCTCATGGAACCAATTAGCGAGCAAGAATGCTTCAAGCACATTCCATTGAGATTTTATAACGAGGTGAGAAATTGAAACAAGATAGTAATTTGTTTTTCTGGCTTGATAGCAATATTTCAGTATTAGAATTATAAAGTAAAATGTGAGAAATGTCTTACTGCAATACGAGAGAAGATATGTTAACGGAGACCAGTGGCGGTGCTTCCTTAGTAGCACTCAACTCCCGACGATTTCATCTCATAAATTTCTTTTAAAATATCAGATGGCCATAATTTAATGCGGATAAAGAATAACTGTTGACAGCGTTAAGCGAGATGTAACGAAATGGAGCACTCCATTCCGCTATCAGATGATGGATGGGCTTTCTCTGGACCTCACAGCTCGGTTGCCGGCAAGTTAGAGCTGAGGGCGTGGGGGAAGGATTTGGTCCGTAGAAGACACTATCCTAGTTGAGCTGTGTGAAAGGAGAAAAAAATGAAATGGGGAAGACGGAGAGTTCGCGCTACCTACCGGTACGTCTTTACGCCGAATCAACTGTGGTCATTGCAAGAAAGTCCTGGGAAGCAGGGCTTCCTGGCAACGGACGGCGAAGGCGAACCGGGAGGGCTACTCACCCAAGCCATGGCGGACTCCCACTGTCAACAACTTTTTTACAACTCACTTTTATTTTTTAAACCAGAATTTAAAATTCCCTGCTACTGTAAGTAGATTTACAGTAGCTGACTTTAAATCATTTTCATTATCAAAAATTGTATAATATGAGACGAGCGCACCACACACCCCCTCCTCAGAGGATATCAAATGATTTCCTCGAAACTAGGAATTACTTAGCTTTTAATATATTCGTTTTTCCCGAAAGTAACTTTTTTCTTCTGCAATGACTTTATCGAAGATTCCACCCGTTGCAGTGAATCGGCGGTGCAAACATAATGAGGCTTCATCCTGTCAATTGATACATTTACGGATTTATTTTCGATTTTAACTTTGAAATATTTGGCATCGCGACTAATAACTTCGAATGGTCTTTTATTAGGGGCTTGCAGTGTTGATTGCATTGAATTTTGACGTAAAAAAACATGAGTGCAATTTTTAAGATCCTTGAATACAAATTGATTCTCACGATAATGTTTGGTTGGAGAGTGTTGTTTGATATTATCAACAGTATCTCGAAGGAGTCCAACAAATCCACTTGCAGGCATTTCTTTTGTATTGTTTTCCAGAAATTTTAAGTCGTAAGGCAATTTCAAATTTTGACCTTATAGCATCTCTGCTGGAGTAGCATTGACATCTTCTCTCAAAGTAGAGCGAAGACCAAGAAGAACGAAAGGTAGTTCGACTGACCAATTTTCACTTTGTCTGCATCTTAAAGATTCCTTTAAAACTCGGTGTCATCTTTTGAGCATACCATTAGCTTTAGAATTATAAGCAGTTATTCTATTGCGCTTGAATTCTATCACTTTACCTAATTCCGACAACAATCGTGATTCAAATTGAGCACCTTGGTCAGTAATAGTAATGAAAGGTGTTCCATAGCGTGGAATATACTCCTTAATTAATTTGTCAGCGGCTGTTCCGGCGCGAATATCACTAAAAGAATATGCTTCTGGCCATCTGGTAAAACGATCAATTACTGTAACGGAAATCTTTTGATATTGGTAATGGACCTACCAAATCAATATCGACAGTGTTAAATTTTTCCGAAATTAACTCGAATTCGCCAAGAGGATTTTTAACATGCCGAGAAACTTTTGCTTTCTGGCATGCAGTACATTCTTTAGTCCAGTTGCGACAATCTTTGATAATTGATGGCCAGATAATTTTATGTCGCATAATTTTTGTCGTAGCTTTTATGCCTGTATGAGATAAATCATGCACCGTACGAAAAACACGCCTACGTAAGGGGTCAGAAATGTACGGTCTTAATCTTTTTTGAGAGAAATCACACCAAAGAGAATTTATTGTGCCTTCGAGACTAACTGGCTGTAATTTCAAGCTAGGCATAGTTTTCACATTAACTAGTTCAGTATCTGAAAGCTGTGTGTCTGCGATTTCAGAATAGTCAATCGTCGTTGTTAAGAACAATTCATCAACTCTAGACAACGCATCAGCAAATACATTTTCTCGATCTGAAATGTCGAATGTCGGATGTAAATTGACTAATAAAGTTAAGATGTCTAAGTTGACGCGGCGATGCCTTGTTCAAATTTTTGCTGCAAAGCTAAAGTTAGAGGCTTATGGTCTGTAAACAAAATGAAATTTCTGCCTTCCAGGTTGTTAAATTGTTAAATTGCTACATAAGCTGCCAATAATTCTCTATCATACGCGCTGTATTTCTTCTGAGCCGAAGAAAGCTTTCTTCAAAAGAAGGCTAACGGCTGCCACACGGTTAAAAATATTGGTGTAAAAGATAAAACTCATTTATTATTTTTTTGTTATAAAAGTGAAGTATCTGATAATTGGTATGGTTCTTATGAAAAACGATTATATAAAAATGTTTTATATTAATTTGGCTTAGAGTGTATATGGATTTAAATATAAAGATTTGCCTTTAAATGAAGCAAAATAAATTTTATTCCATTATGCATAAAATTTATCCTGATAGTTATTGAATGAATACTAGAATATGGTCATTGATAATTTTATCTTCCTTTCAGTATAAATTAGATCTTAAAAACTGCTAAAGACGCTCAAAAGCTGCAAGACAAAGGGTTTTCTTATACTAACCACAATAGCTTTTATAACAACGTGAGATAAACTTTTTTGGCTAAAATCGTAAGAAACAAATGAAATCACCTGGAAGATGCTTTTATAGGTCGCGGAATAGGTTTTAAAAAAGCTAGGGTGTAGCATAGTAGGTAGCGTGTTGGTCTTGTAATGCGAAGATC
Source organism: Chorisops tibialis (assembly GCA_963669355.1). Lineage (NCBI taxonomy): Eukaryota > Metazoa > Arthropoda > Insecta > Diptera > Stratiomyidae > Chorisops > Chorisops tibialis. The sequence continues at coordinate 116,462,194 of OY770263.1, read as the reverse complement.
GTGAGTTCAAATCTCGGTCGACGCAATATATAATTCCAGCACATTGTTTGCTTGGATATACCTTGGTCACCTCAATCTACAAAAATAAAAAAATCGTAGATAGAGGGTTATGCGAAGTGCTAACAACCCTTCCACAATGAGTAATGAAAAATGTTAAGGAACCTGAATGTCAGGAGGCCAAGGTCCGATTTGGGATTCAAAAGGTATAAAGATCTTAATAAATTAAAGGATAGATTAAATAGGAGCAATGTATAGATAGTGAACATTTTTTGCTATTAATTTTATATATTTATACATATAGAATATTTTCATAAATAATGCGAATAACATTTATACTAAAATGCTATAAAATGGTTTTATAAGTAAAAATATAAATTCATTGTCAATAATTATAAAATTGATCGAGATGGATAATATTCATTTTATAAATAGTTTGTAAGGATTTATATGAATATCATTTTGTTATAGAATTTACACCAAAATTTCTAACCGTGCAGCCTTTAGCAACTTGTTGCTGTAAAGAAACTCCTAAAGCAGTATTAGACGCATCTACCGTTAAAGATAACGTGGAGACCATAGAAGGAATGCTAGAGTAGCTGCCTGAGATAATTGACTTTTACAGCATTCAAAGACCTTTATTGACTCTAAAGTCCATTTCAATTTGGTCGCGTCATTTTACTTTTTACTAACCATTGTAAAGCGATGTAGAATGCTTTGTGCTTTTTCTGCATGAGGAATGAAATGTCGATAGAAGTTAATCATTCCAAGGAAACGACGCATTTCTTTAACGTTTGATGGTAGAGGATAGTTGACAATAGCTTCGACTCGGGAAGTAATTGGTCGAATACCACGTCAATTGAATGGTTGAATTGGATGGTCTGCAAATACCGTGATCGACCATAAGGTTAAATTCCGCTTTTGCTGCTTTTAATTTATCTGGATCAAGTCGACGTGGCTTCGCGAAAATTGGACGTCCTTTGGTCACGATAAAATGTCGTACTTAATGTGTTTCTGTGAAACCATAATCCATAGGCCGTCTTAAATTTTCATTAGCCCAAAAGAGTTTTTCAACTCTTGAATCTACTGCTGGCAGATTTATGGCTGCCAAAGCTGACGATGGTCCTGGAACAACATTACGTGTTGTTATGCAAATTTTTGTAAGAGGATCAATAACACATTTGCGTTTGATGTCGACGATAAAACCGAAATTGTGCACCGATTATTGGCTTCTCTACATCAGCGACGATAAATTTTCACTCGAAAATTCTTGGCAGCTGAAGAGAGACCTGCAACATTTTGGAACCATAAGTCTTAATTTTTGTTGCGCTTGCGGCTGATAAAATGGATGTATTATCGCAAACTTTGTGTTTTAAAACACTAGATAGAAGAACTGACAATTCAGCTCCGGTGTCTATCAAAAAACCTAATTTGGATGTTGGATCTGAAATAAATAGGCGACACGAAATCAAATGTATGTTAGTTGTCGCCGGGACGAACAATCGATTCAGTTTTTTGACCCATAAGTGCAGGGCTTATGACACTTAGCCGCTCTCTCACCAAATCTATTATGGTAAAAACAGAAACCATTTTTGTTACGTGTTGATGAACGCGACGATTTATGCGAGTTATTCCGTGAACGAGATCAATTTCGATTGCTAAAATGTTGCATAGCTATGGAAAACTTTGCAACTTGATCAGCTAATAACGAGAGTAACTTGTTCATGTACTTTAGGTACACCATTAGAAATTGCGGCTATGTTTGAATCGGACTCTGTTTCCATAATTTTGTCAGCAAGGACACTCAATTTTTCCAGAGTCACGTCTGCGACTGCTAAAATTGTCTGTACGTTTTTAGGCAATTTTTGCAGCCACAGTTTTTTTTTTGAAGCGCCCCTCCGACCGAATCGCCCGCCAAAGATTGCATGTATGCTAAGAGCAAACTAGGCTTGCGATCTCCAAGCTCCATATTGTTGAGTAATTTCTGGAACTTGTAGTCCTCGGTTTCACCAAAACGAGCAAGCATTTTCGCTTTTAAATCAAGATAGGGCGTCTCATCAGGAATATTTTCAATAATATCGCTGATGCGTTCACACTCTTCGTGATTTAACATGCTCATGAAGTGGAAAAACTTGGTCGTTTCACTTGTGATTCTGGCTGAGCTAAACTGAATTTCAAGTGCTTTAAACCAAGCTGCCGGATTTCTAGTCCAAAAGCAAATTTTTTGCATATCAACAGCCGCGATATTTGCCGAAAAATTCTCCTCGAAAGTATTGACCGAACCGTGTTGATCATGAGGTGGGTGTGCAGCGCTCGTTGCGCCATTCTCACTAAAACCGGTGATTGACATTTTTCTTTTTTAAACGTCGTGTTGTTAATTAAAAGATTATTTTAAAAAAGAAATAAAATAAAACGGATACTTATTAAATTGCCTTTAAGAATCTTATCGCTATTGTTGTTGTTTTTACTATTGCTGTTACTGTTGAAATTAATGTTACTGTTGTTGCTGAATGAATGTTGATGCTAATGCTGTTGAGTTTCTGTTGATAATATTGCTGCTGTTGCTGTTGTTGCTATCGTTGTTAATGTTGATGCTGTTGCTGCTGTTGTTGCTCTTGCTGCTGTAGTTGCTGGCGTTTATGTTGTTGTTACAAAGGATCCTGCTCGCTGCTTCTTTTGCTCACCAATAAATTGAATATTGATTGTTGTCAGGGTCACCAATTTAGGGGTTTCGGTTAAAAAACTTCAACCCTTTGATTTAATAATTTAAAAATTATTTAATCTGTTAACTATTTCTTTTTTGGCAACAATTAGTTACATATATGCAACTATTAAATTTATTAATATAAAAACAATTATTTAAATACAACTATTTATTTCTAAATAATATTTTTGAATGTTTCTCTGCCAACAACTTTTTTACAACTCACTTTTATTTATTTTTTTTTTAAAACCAGGATTTAAAATTTCCTGGTACTGGAATTAGATTTACATTAGCTGACTTTAAATCATTATTTTATTTTATTTAATAGTTTAACAATAGTTTGAATTTGATGTACTAATCATTAATTTATTTTTTCTTGTTATTCCAATTTTTTAGTTTTTGTCCTAGGCAAATTTCATAGCATAAATTTTTTTTTCGTGTATTGTCCTAGGTAATTTGTTATATAGTCCATTTTTTCATTATTCATTGTGGAAGGGTTGCTAGACCTTCGCACAACCCTCTATCTGCGAATTTTTCATTTTCGTAGATTGAGGTGACCAAGGTATACCCAAGCAGGCAGTGTGCTGGAATTATGCGTCGATCGGGATTTGAACTCACGATCTTCACATTGTAGACCAACACGCTACCCGCTAGGCTACACCCTATAGTCACCCCTATATCCAATTTTGCTTTTTTGTGTCCTAGCACAATTTAATAGTAAATTGAACATTTCTAGATACTTTATTATTTTTTCTCTTCTTTTTGTATTCTCCTCTATACCATTTGTTTTTTTTTCTTGTTTGCTTAATTTTGCGCTCTCTATTTTTTATTTTTCGCTCCCTAAAGTGAAAGTCGTATTGATCATAAATAGCTTCACCATTGATCAAGCTCATGTTCGGGGACTCAACTCTGCCTATCTCTCGCTGTATATCCATCCATACCCAAACTAAAAGACCGGATATACTAGCACTTGGCGAATGTAAGGTGCTACCGGGAAGTGAAAAGTTTTATTCTGTTCCCGGATATTACCTTAATCCCGCATTTTCGCCAACGGGGTGTCGCACTCTACATCCGCGATGATGTCTTTCCAATTAGTTCCCTATTTGGGGAACTGCTCCAATCCAGAATTTAATTATATCTAATTTAGTCAACGCAAACATCGCTTATAGCTCAGTTGATCCGAAACCTTGTCTGTCACTAACGGCAAATAGCTGAGCCGCGAAACCATCAAGTAGAAGTCTTCAGGCTGCTGTAATCCGATCAGTTCGTGAGGATCTGCTTGAAAGCAAACCGGAATTTGACCTTCCCAAACGATTCGAAGCACTTCACGATCATTCGCCATTGCAAGCTGTACGGACCAAATCACAAAGGAGTGCAGTAAATCCAACTCAAAGAAACTTCGCAAAAACCGACCAGATATTCATTTATTGAATATCCACAATTTACGCACAGCTGAGTTTGACACTTGTCATCAGCAGTGGTGAATAAGAAATTCGGAGGTGAAATTGTAATTTCGGTGTGAGCGAGCGTGGTGTTTGAGTAAAGTTTGAGCAGAAAATCAACCCAGTTGAATTTTATAGGAATTTAGCGTTACTTACAGCACAAGATGCTCGATACACACTAACACTTCTGTCCTAATATTAGGACAGTGTGTTAGTGTGTATCGAGCATCTCTAGCTGTAAGTAACTAAATACCGTTTTTTTCTCGACTAAAACTCTTCATACTGTGGCGAGCTAGGGGTTCGCCGGGATTTCAAGAAAAACACAATTCGTTTAAAAATAAGTAATAATTTATTTATTCGCACTTTAATTCGTTTGCCGCTTAATTCACACTATATGGCAATACCGCCGCGTACTTTTCTATCGCTTTCACTGGTTCGCGTCTAAAAATGACTGGTCCTCTCGCTGAGAGCTTTCGTGCTTTTATACATCTCTCCCCATGATCATGACTATTCTCGAAGCTTCCTTCGGTGTGTATGTGTGAACTATACTGGAAAGCTCTAGATCTTTAATTGTGGCTCTCTACATACATAGTTGAGTATACTGTTCTTCATAATTCTTGTCTATTCGAGAAAGATCGAGTTGCGAGGCTGCCAGGTCTGCATGTAACAATACGTACAACTAAACGTTTCAAATTACGTTTCATAGCAGGAAGTTTCTATTCCCAACACTGTTAAACTACGACAGGTTCTTCTGAATTGTGGTTTGTAATGACACGCAGTTATCCATTTTGATAACTCTTTTCCCAACATACCCATTATTGTAAGTAACTCCAGTTCTTTTGATTACTGTCAGTTTGTTCGCCGACTGACTAACACATCCAGTATCCAAACCAAGCGAAAAAACGGAGGGAAACTATTTCCAGTTTTCAAACCAAGCGACGAAGAGAGCAAACAGGCAGAGATCCAGCATGTTGCTAAGTTGACGTAATTTAACGTGAATTTCTGGCAGCATTTTCGACATTTTTCAATACCGCAAATCGCAATCGTAGTAGAGGTGCTCAGTTTGAATTGTGGCAACCGTATCGAAAAAAGGGAAAGCTGTGCGCTCCAACTGTTGTCTCCAGTTTGATCCAAAGGAATTGAGACGCTTTCAATTTTACTTTATTATTTTAATAATAAAGTATTGTGATCGTCAAAGAAAAAAACACAATTTGCTACCCTGAAAATGACTAAATTCGCCTAAAAATGCAAAAAAACAAAAAACCCATCGCGTACATATGGACTCATATCTTCGAAACCGTTAAAGGTAGAATGTTCGTTTTTGGGTGGCTTGTTGATTGGGTAAGTGAGCTCCATTATCTAAATTTTGGGGAGTGCCAGGTGAAAGGGGGTGGCGGGAAGAGGAAAAGAGTTAAAAACATCACTTGCTAATATCTCCACCACGAATGCAGATAGGAAGCTGAAAATCAGCAGAGTTATGAAGAGGATTGTGGGACAAACTTCAAAAATAATTTAATTTTTTTATCCATTGGCGTACGAAAAGAAGGGGCTAAGAACAAATTGTCGGCCGGTTTTTTTTTTTTTCAAATGATTATATCTTCGAAATTACTAATCACAAAAAATTAATATTTTGGGATCATTAAGGTGGCATATAGATCCACCAGAATCAGCTTAGAAAGAGGCTAACTATTGTACGGGGAAGGGTCAGGAAGGTGCAAAGAAAAACACTTAAAAATGAATATCTCGACTGTCTCTTAAGCTATGTAATTGAAACTTGAAACGTATACTAAGCTTTACTAATGAAATATGAAAAAAATATAACATGTGGACATAATAGTAGTGGGGGAAAATGGGGAGCATTTCAAAAATGGCGCACTTTCCAAAACTACAAATCATTATATCTCATTTTAATCAAAAATTTGTCACATTATAGAGCTCTATAATCTTTAATTTTGTTAAAAAATTGAAGTTGGGGGTGTAAGGGGAGGGAGGTGGGAAGTGAAAATTTTGAGTAATTTTTTTAGGGCTCTAGTAAAAGATACAAAGTTTAAATTTAACACGTCGATACATCCATTTTATACAGGGTGTTTGGTACTCCGTGCACCACCTTGTAATATATATTTGGAGAAAAAAATTGTTCTACGGAGATGGTCTATTTTCAATATCCGCGGAGATACAGGGTGATCAAGAAAAGGGTTTTGGACCTGTACCCTCACTCACTCAAAACGCTATATCTTGAAAACTAATAATCACAATTCAAAGCGTTATAGCTTGTTTTTTAGGGAATCGAGTTGCCTATTATTTGGTGTAATAGTCCGCATTGTAACTCTATCCAATCCTGTGGTATTTGCTTTAGAACACAAATTTTTGATACTTTGACCCTCAAAATTCTGGGATCAATGTGGTTTTTCTCAATAAAACGCATTATAAAAATATCATTTTAATGTTGTTTTTTTATGTGCCATATTATTGCCTATAAAAGATGCACACATATTTATGACTTAGGTTTTCCTGTTTTCCAGGTAATAAGCGAAAACACATATGGCTTAAAAATAAAATATGCCATAAAGCAACCCTCGTTCTAAAGAAACTACCTGAAATGTTGTTAAACTGAAGTATTCTTTGTGTCCTTTAATTACTATTTAAATTATCGAGGAATGTCCTTTAAGTAGTATTTAAATCATCGAGGAAATGAATTAAATTAAAATGAGTTTCAAAACAACTAGGTGCAGCACTTTGCCTTTTTTAATGGGGTACCTAACAAAATGAAAAGCGTATAAAAGCAAATCTTACTTCATATTTTTACCAGTCTTAGTTACATTGTTAAAAGTACAAGGCGTCACTAAAGTTTAGAAAATTATTTCGAAATGCCTGAGTACTCGAATGAAGAATATGCAGACATCATTTTCATTTATGGAGAGTGTCAGCGAAATACACGAGCGGTGTCCGGTGCAGGAGCTGGTGCCCATTGATTTGCCCAAAAGGATGAAGTTTTGCAATTAGCTCCTTGAACGACAACTAAGTGACGAGAATTTTATGAACAACATTCTTTGGACGGATAAGTCCCAATTCACCAGGGACGGTATCACAAACTTCCACAACTTACACACATGGGCTGAGAGCAATCCACATACCAGAAGAGAGGCATCATTTCAGCACAGATTCAGTGTTAATTTATGGGCAGGTGTGAACACGATGGTGCTTCAGCTCATTACGGCCGACAAATCAGAGATTGGTTAAATTCCAATTTTAGCAATCGCTGGATCGGTAGAAATGGACCGATACACTGGCCTGCAAGATCTCCTGATTTAACTATTATGTTTTTCTTTGTATGGGGACGGATGAAGGACCTTGTCTACGCAACAGAAGTAGTAGCGTTGCAGGATCTAGACACCAAAATCGATGCGGTAGCAACACAAGTAAGGCAGCAGTTGAAGAGTATGAACAGAAAGAGAACACTGGCAAAACGAGCTTTAGCGTGCATTCAAAATGAAGGTGGCCATTTTGAACATTTATTGTAACTAAGGAAGTTTAAAATAAACCATAAAAACCATTCTTAAGTTCTTTTAGTTCAAGCGGAGAGTGTTGATCAACATATTCTTGTTTTTTTGATAAAAGTGCTAAATTATTGGAATGATATTTTTTGCTAAACTATGAAACTTATGCAATGCAAGTGTATACATCTTTTGTAGGCAATAATATGGCACATAAAAAACCAATATTAAAATGACATTTTTATAATGCGGTTTTCTGGGAAAAACTACATTGATCCCAGAATTTTGAGGGTCAAAGTAGCAGAAATTTGTGTTTTGAAGTAAATATCTCAGGATTGAGTACAGTTACAATGTTGACTATTACACCAAATGAAAGGTTATTCGATTTCCTAAAATACAAGCTATAACACTTTGAATTGCGATTATTAGTTTTCAAGATATAGTGTTTTGAGTGAGTGAGGGTACAGGTCATAAGCACTTTTCTTGATCACCCTGTATTTCCGCGGATATTGAAAATTGACCATCTCCGTAGAACAATTTTTTTCTCAAAATATATCTAGGAATAATCCCTTACAAACTGGCACACAGAGTACCAAACACCCTGTATAATCTTTAATTTTGGTAAAAAATTTAAGTTGGGGGTGTAAGGGGAGGGAGGTGGAAAGCAAAAATGTTGAAAATTTTGAGTAATTTTTTTAGGGCTCTAGTAAAAGATACAAAGTTTAAATTTAACTTGCCGATACATCCATTTTATATACATAGAAAAAAAATAATAATTTGTTCCAAAATTGTTATGAACCTAAGTGGGGGTCCCCCACAACGTGTGTCATGTACAATGAAAAAAAACACATAAACTGACAATTTTTGAATGAAATTTTAAGGAAGAATCTTGAAAATTTGCGAAATGTATTTAAAAAATTCTCTAAGTGTTTGAAATATTAACTGGTTGAATATCTTTAAAACTTCTACCCCCTCCCATACAAAATTATTTTTTCGACCATTTTTAAGAAATTAATTATCACCTAACTATTAAAAGCTATCAATTTGAAATTTTGCATAAAAACTTACAAAAATAATTGAAATGAAATTACGTTAAAAGTTTTAAAATCGCGCTTGCCCTTCTACCCCCTCCCATACAAAAGTATGATTTCGCCAATTTCATTAAATCAACTAATAATCAACAAATTAAAAGGTACGAACTTAAAATTTTTTACGAGCACCTTACAAGAGAAAGGAAATAAATTTGCGTCACAAATTTTACGATTCCCCTACCTCCTCTACACCCTCCCATACAAATGTTTGGTTTCGTGAATGTAAAATACACCGAATCCTATGAAAATTCTGTGCAACTTCGTCTATGAAACTGACATTGTATAAAATAAAATAAAAAAAAAACATTTGAGAAAAAAATGAGTTTGCCGAAACCCGGGATTGAACCGGGGACCTTTAGATCTTCAGTCTAACGCTCTCCCAACTGAGCTATTTCGGCAGATGTTGTCACAACTTCTGCGATTGTACTTAACGAATTTAGTGGGCAAAAATGTAAACAAACAACACATCCCGAAACAAGTGAAGATTGACTAACGATGAATCTTGTGAGCAAAACACAAACCTATGGGATAATGTCCTTTCAGTGGCGTTCCATTGTAGTCGAACCAAATCTCACCATCCTGCAGTTCGTTCGAAATGAACCGATTGAAGTACTTCTTCACCTGGAATCGAGTTTAGTTTAGTTAACGCAAACATCGCTTATCGCTCAGTTGATCCGAAACCTTGTCTGTCACTAACGGCAAATAGCTAAGCCGCGAAACCATCAAGTAGAAGTCTTCAGGCTGCTGTAATCCGATCAGTTCGTGAGGATCTGCTTGAAAGCAAACCGGAATTTGACCTTCCCAAACGATTCGAAGCACTTCACGATCATTCGCCATTGCAAGCTGTACGGACCAAATCACAAAGGAGTGCAGTAAATCCAACTCAAAGAAACTTCGCAAAATCCGACCAGATATTCATTTATTGAATATCCACACTTTACGCACAGCTGAGTTTGACACTTGTCATCAGCCGTGGTGAATAAGAAATTCGGAGGTGAAATTGTAATTTCGGTATGAGCGAGCGTGGTGTTTAAGTACAGTTTGAGCAGAAAATCAACCCAGTTGAATTTTATAGGAATTTAGCGTTACTTACAGCACAAGATGCTGTAAGTAGAGATACTCGATACATACTAACACTTCTGTCCTAATATTAGGACAGAAGTGTTAGTGTGTATCGAGCATCTCTAGCTGTAAGTAACTAAACACCGTTTTTTTCTCGACTAAAACTCTTCATACTGTGGCGAGCTAGGGATTCGCCGGGATTTCAAGAAAAACACAATTCATTTAAAAATAAGTAATAATTTATTTATTCGCACTTTAATTCGTTTGCCGCTTAATTCACACTATATGGCAATACCGCCGCGTACTTTTCTATCGTTTTCACTGGTTCGCGTCTAAAAATAACTGGTCCTCTCGCTGAGAGCTCTGTGTATTAGGGTCTTCAATACGCCTGTTTTCTGGCTTGGGTGGTGATGTGAATGAGCGTGGAGATATCTGTTGGTGTGAGTTGGTTTCCTGTATACCCCGAAGCTTAGCGACGTATCATTCCTTTCGACGAGTACATCCAAGAATGGCAGTTTCCCGTTGCTTTCTGTTTCCATGGTGAACTTAATTTTCTCGTGGTGTGAGTTCAGGTGTGCTAAGAATTTGTCGAGCTCTTCCTTCCCATGTTGCCAAATGATGAACGTGTCATCCACATACCGTAAATATAATTTCGGTGTTAATGGAGCTGAGCTCAGGGCGTTCTTTTCGAATTCCTCCATGAAAATTTCCGCTACCACCGGTGAAATTGGAGATCCCATTGCCGCTCCTTCCGTTTGCTTGTAGAGTTTCCCTAGAGCTGAAAAGAAAGTATTATTCAAACAAAATTCTATTAAGTCATACTTGTTGTCCGGAATGAGTTTCCTGATAATACTTAAGGTGTCTTTAATCGGGATGTTGGTGAAAAGCGATTCCACGTCTAGGCTGACTAAAATGTCCGTTGGTTCCAAGTTGATTTTCTGAAGAATCTCTACTAGATGAGCGGAATTTTTAACACAGCGTGATGTGTTACCTACTAGTGGGCGTAACTCAGTCGCGAGAGCCTTAGCCAGTTTTTGGGTAAGCGATTGTACCGAACTTACGATGGTTCGAAGTGAGGGTATTCTCCTTATGAATTTTCGGGAGTCCGTACATTTTTGGTGTATGAGGGTCTGACGGGATTAATTTGGCATATTTTTCCGCTAACATGGGATTTTTCTTGATGAATAAGGTTAATTTCCGGTGGAGGGCAGCGGTTGGATCTCTCTTCATTTCTGTATATGGTCCTGTTTGTATAATTTCTCGTATCTTCTCCTCGTATTGTTCCTTGTCCATGACTACCGTTGCGTTTCCTTTGTCGGCTCGCATAATCGCTATTTCCTTCGTTTGTTTAAGCTCTTTTAAAGCTTTCCGTTCTTTCGGGGGGATATTCGTCGCAGGTGGCACTGCTCGCTTGATGATGTGAGAGACCTCGTGTCGGATTTCAATCGCTTGCGGAAGACCTCTGATTGCCGGCTCTATTTGCTGAATGATCTCTTCGGTTGGAATACTTGTTGGAGTAAGCGCGAAGTTGAATCCTTTGCTTAACACATCCTCCTGTTCCCTGCTTAACTGCATTGATGAAAGGTTGACTACTGCGTTGTTGCTCCCCGTTGGCATCGGTTGCGCTGGTTCTAATGTTGATTCTAAACTCCTGAATTTCCGTTCCTGTATCGTTTTCTTCTTGATGAATTCTGCTTCTCTGCGTTCTGAAATAAAAGAATCAAAATAATTAAAGATATCCCTCGGTAGAAGGCTACCGAGGAGGAGGTGAAGGGATAGGGCTTCTTTGTTGAGGTAGTCCAGCTTAGTTCTCTTGAGTTTGATGTCATTCCTTAAGAGCTGCTGTGAAAACATTCACCAAACCATTATACAGGGTGTTTGGTACTCCGTGTGCCACCTTGTAAGGGGTTATTCCTAGATATATTTTGAGAAAAAAATTGTTCTACGGAGATGGTCAATTTTCAATATCCGCGGAGATACAGGGTGATCAAGAAAAGTGTTTCGGACCTGAACCTTCACTCACTCAAAACGCTATATCTTGAAAACTAATAATCGCAATTCAAAGTGTTATAGCTTGTTTTTTAGGAAATCGAATAATAATAATAATAGTCAACATTGTAACTGTACTCAATCCTGAGATATTTACTTCAAAACACAAATTTCTGTTACTTTGACCCTCAAAATTCTGGGATCAATGTAGTTTTTCCCAGAAAACCGCATTATAAAAATGTCATTTTAATATTGTTTTTTTATGTGCCATATTATTGCCTACAAAACATGTATACTTTTGCACTGCATAAATTTCATAGTTTAGAAAAAACTATCATTCCAATAATATAGCACTTTTATCAAAAAAACAAGAATATGTTGATCAACACTCTCCGCTTGAACTAAAAGAACTTAAGAATGGTTTTTATGGTTTATTTCAAACTTCCTTAGTTACAATAAATGTTCAAAATGGCCACCTTCATTTTGAATGCACGCTCGTTTTGCCAGTGTTCTCTTTGTGTTCATACTCTTCAACTGCTGCCTTACTTCTGTTGCTGCCGCATCGATTCTGGTGTTTAGATCCTGCAACGTTACTACTTCCGTTGCGTTGACAAGGTCCTTCATCCGTCCCCATACAAAGAAATCCAGAATAGTTAAATCAGGAGATCTTGCAGGCCAGCGTATCGGTCCATTTCTACCGATCCAGCGATTGCTATAATTGGAATTTAACCGATCTCTGATTTGTCGGCCGTAATAAGCTGGAGCACCATCGTGTTGGTAAAACATGGAAGCCAATCGTTGCAGTGGCACATCATCCAATAACTCCTGTAGATCATTTGTCAAAAAATGCAAGTTAGTATTTAGGGTAGGCGGAAGCCTAATAGGACGGACCAATGAAATCGTAATCGAAACGGTATTTAGTTACAGCTAGAGATGCTCGATACACACTAACACTTCTGTCCTAATATTAGGACAGAAATGTTAGTATGTATCGAGTATCTCTACTTACAGCATCTTGTGCTGTAAGTAACGCTAAATTCCTATAAAATTCAACTGGGTTGATTTTCTGCTCAAACTGTACTTAAACACCACGCTCGCTCATACCGAAATTACAATTTCACCTCCGAATTTCTTATTCACCACGGCTGATGACAAGTGTCAAACTCAGCTGTGCGTAAAGTGTGGATATTCAATAAATGAATATCTGGTCGGATTTTGCGAAGTTTCTTTGAGTTGGATTTACTGCACTCCTTTGTGATTTGGTCCGTACAGCTTGCAATGGCGAATGATCGTGAAGTGCTTCGAATCGTTTGGGAAGGTCAAATTCCGGTTTGCTTTCAAGCAGATCCTCACGAACTGATCGGATTACAGCAGCCTGAAGACTTCTACTTGATGGTTTCGCGGCTTAGCTATTTGCCGTTAGTGACAGACAAGGTTTCGGATCAACTGAGCGATAAGCGATGTTTGCGTTAACTAAATTAAACTCGATTCCAGGTGAAGAAGTACTTCAATCGGTTCATTTCGAACGAACTGCAGGATGGTGAGATTTGGTTCGACTACAATGGAACGCCACTGAAAGGACATTATCCCCATAGGTTTGTGTTTTGCTCACAAGATTCATCGTTAGTCAATCTTCACTTGTTTCGGGATGTGTTGTTTGTTTACATTTTTGCCCACTAAATTCGTTAAGTACAATCGCAGAAGTTATAACAACATCTGCCGAAATAGCTCAGTTGGGAGAGCGTTAGACTGAAGATCTAAAGGTCCCCGGTTCAATCCCGGGTTTCGGCAAACTCATTTTTTTCTCAAATGTTTTTTTTTTTATTTTATTTTATACAATGTCAGTTTCATAGACGAAGTTGCACAGAATTTTCATAGGATTCGGTGTATTTTACATTCACGAAACCAAACATTTGTATGGGAGGGTGTAGAGGAGGTAGGGGAATCGTAAAATTTGTGACGCAAATTTATTTCCTTTCTCTTGTAAGGTGCTCGTAAAAAATTTTAAGTTCGTACCTTTTAATTTGTTGATTATTAGTTGATTTAATGAAATTGGCGAAATCATACTTTTGTATGGGAGGGGGTAGAAGGGCAAGCGCGATTTTAAAACTTTTAACGTAATTTCATTTCAATTATTTTTGTAAGTTTTTATGCAAAATTTCAAATTGATAGCTTTTAATAGTTAGGTGATAATTAATTTCTTAAAAATGGTCGAAAAAATAATTTTGTATGGGAGGGGGTAGAAGTTTTAAAGATATTCAACCAGTTAATATTTCAAACACTTAGAGAATTTTTTAAATACATTTCGCAAATTTTCAAGATTCTTCCTTAAAATTTCATTCAAAAATTGTCAGTTTATGTGTTTTTTTTCATTGTACATGACACACGTTGTGGGGGACCCCCACTTAGGTTCATAACAATTTTGGAACAAATTATTATTTTTTTTCTATGTATATAAAATGGATGTATCGGCAAGTTAAATTTAAACTTTGTATCTTTTACTAGAGCCCTAAAAAAATTACTCAAAATTTTCAACATTTTTGCTTTCCACCTCCCTCCCCTTACACCCCCAACTTAAATTTTTTACCAAAATTAAAGATTATACAGGGTGTTTGGTACTCTGTGTGCCAGTTTGTAAGGGATTATTCCTAGATATATTTTGAGAAAAAAATTGTTCTACGGAGATGGTCAATTTTCAATATCCGCGGAAATACAGGGTGATCAAGAAAAGTGCTTAGGACCTGTACCCTCACTCACTCAAAACACTATATCTTGAAAACTAATAATCGCAATTCAAAGTGTTATAGCTTGTATTTTAGGAAATCGAATAACCTTTCATTTGGTGTAATAGTCAACATTGTAACTGTACTCAATCCTGAGATATTTACTTCAAAACACAAATTTCTGCTACTTTGACCCTCAAAATTCTGGGATCAATGTAGTTTTTCCCAGAAAACCGCATTATAAAAATGTCATTTTAATATTGGTTTTTTATGTGCCATATTATTGCCTACAAAAGATGTATACACTTGCATTGCATAAGTTTCATAGTTTAGCAAAAAATATCATTCCAATAATTTAGCACTTTTATCAAAAAAACAAGAATATGTTGATCAACACTCTCCGCTTGAACTAAAAGAACTTAAGAATGGTTTTTATGGTTTATTTTAAACTTCCTTAGTTACAATAAATGTTCAAAATGGCCACCTTCATTTTGAATGCACGCTAAAGCTCGTTTTGCCAGTGTTCTCTTTCTGTTCATACTCTTCAACTGCTGCCTTACTTCTGTTGCTACCGCATCGATTTTGGTGTCTAGATCCTGCAACGCTACTACTTCTGTTGCGTAGACAAGGTCCTTCATCCGTCCCCATACAAAGAAATACATAATAGTTAAATCAGGAGATCTTGCAGGCCAGTGTATCGGTCCATTTCTACCGATCCAGCGATTGCTAAAATTGGAATTTAACCAATCTCTGATTTGTCGGCCGTAATGAGCTGAAGCACCATCGTGTTCACACCTGCCCATAAATTGACACTGAATCTGTGCTGAAATGATGCCTTTCTTCTGGTATGTGGATTGCTCTCAGCCCATGTGTGTAAGTTGTGGAAGTTTGTGATACCGTCCCTGGTGAATTGGGACTTATCCGTCCAAAGAATGTTGTTCATAAAATTCTCGTCACTTAGTTGTCGTTCAAGGAGCTAATTGCAAAACTTCATCCTTTTGGGCAAATCAATGGGCACCAGCTCCTGCACCGGACACCGCTCGTGTATTTCGCTGACACTCTCCATAAATGAAAATGATGTCTGCATAGTACTCAGAGTACTCAGGCATTTCGAAATAATTTTCTAAACTTTAGTGACGCCTTGTACTTTTAACAATGTAACTAAGACTGGTAAAAATATGAAGTAAGATTTGCTTTTATACGCTTTTCATTTTGTTAGGTACCCCATTAAAAAAGGCAAAGTGCTGCACCTAGTTGTTTTGAAACTCATTTTAATTTAATTCATTTCCTCGATGATTTAAATACTACTTAAAGGACATTCCTCGATAATTTAAATAGTAATTAAAGGACACAAAGAATACTTCAGTTTAACAACATTTCAGGTAGTTTCTTTAGAACGGTTGCTTTATGGCATATTTTATTTTTAAGCCATATGTGTTTTCGCTTATTACCTGGAAAACAGGAAAACCTAAGTCATAAATATGTGTGCATCTTTTATAGGCAATAATATGGCACATAAAAAAACAACATTAAAATGATATTTTTATAATGCGTTTTATTGAGAAAAACTACATTGATCCCAGAATTTTGAGGGTCAAAGTATCAAAAATTTGTGTTCTAAAGCAAATACCACAGGATTGGATAGAGTTACAATGCGGACTATTACACCAAATGATAGGCAACTCGATTCCCTAAAAAAGAAGCTATAACGCTTTGAATTGTGATTATTAGTTTTCAAGATATAGCGTTTTGAGTGAGTGAGGGTACAGGTCCAAAACCCTTTTCTTGATCACCCTGTATCTCCGCGGATATTGAAAATAGACCATCTCCGTAAAACAATTTTTTTCTCCAAATATATATTACAAGGTGGTGCACGGAGTACCAAACACCCTGTATAAAATGGATGTATCGACGTGTTAAATTTAAACTTTGTATCTTTTACTAGAGCCCTAAAAAAATTACTCAAAATTTTCACTTCCCACCTCCCTCCCCTTACACCCCCAACTTCAATTTTTTAACAAAATTAAAGATTATAGAGCTCTATAATGTGACAAATTTTTGATTAAAATGAGATATAATGATTTGTAGTTTTGGAAAGTGCGCCATTTTTGAAATGCTCCCCATTTTCCCCCACTACTATTATGTCCACATGTTATATTTTTTTCATATTTCATTAGTAAAGCTTAGTATACGTTTCAAGTTTCAATTACATAGCTTAAGAGACAGTCGAGATATTCATTTTTAAGTGTTTTTCTTTGCACCTTCCTGACCCTTCCCCGTACAATAGTTAGCCTCTTTCTAAGCTGATTCTGGTGGATCTATATGCCACCTTAATGATCCCAAAATATTAATTTTTTGTGATTAGTAATTTCGAAGATATAATCATTTGAAAAAAAAAAACCGGCCGACAATTTGTTCTTAGCCCCTTCTTTTCGTACGCCAATGGATAAAAAAATTAAATTATTTTTGAAGTTTGTCCCACAATCCTCTTCATACCTCTGCTGATTTTCATCTTCCTATCTGCATTCGTGGTGGAGATATTAGCAAGTGATGTTTTTAACTCTTTTCCTCTCCCCGCCACCCCCTTTCACCTGGCACTCCCCAAAATTTAGATAATGGAGCTCACTTACCCAATCAACAAGCCACCCAAAAACGAACATTCTACCTTTAACGGTTTCGAAGATATGAGTCCATATGTACGCGATGGTTTTTTTGCATTTTTAGGCGAATTTAGTCATTTTCAGGGTAGCAAATTGTTTTTTTTCTTTGACGATCACAATACTTTATTATTAAAATAATAAAGTAAAATTGAAAGCGTCTCAATTCCTTTGGATCAAACTGGAGACAACAGTTGGAGCGCACAGCTTTCCCTTTTTTCGATACGGTTGCCACAATTCAAACTGAGCACCTCTACTACGATTGCGATTTGCGGTATTGAAAAATGTCGAAAATGTTGCCAGAAATTCACGTCAAATTACGTCAACTTAGCAACATGCTGGATCTCTGCCTGTTTGCTCTCTTCGTCGCTTGGTTTGAAAACTGGAAATAGTTTCCCTCCGTTTTTTCGCTTGGTTTGGATACTGGATGTGTTAGTCAGTCGGCGAACAAACTGACAGTAATCAAAAGAACTGGAGTTACTTACAATAATGGGTATGTTGGGAAAAGAGTTATCAAAATGGATAACTGCGTGGCATTACAAACCACAATTCAGAAGAACCTGTCGTAGTTTAACAGTGTTGGGAATAGAAACTTCCTGCTATGAAACGTAATTTGAAACGTTTAGTTGTACGTATTGTTACATGCAGACCTGGCAGCCTCGCAACTCGATCTTTCTCGAATAGACAAGAATTATGAAGAACAGTATACTCCACTATGTATGTAGAGAGCCACAATTAAAGATCTAGAGCTTTCCAGTATAGTTCACACATACACACCGAAGGAAGCTTCGAGAATAGTCATGATCATGGGGAGAGATGTATAAAAGCACGAAAGCTCTCAGCGAGAGGACCAGTCATTTTTAGACGCGAACCAGTGAAAGCGATAGAAAAGTACGCGGCGGTATTGCCATATAGTGTGAATTAAGCGGCAAACGAATTAAAGTGCGAATAAATAAATTATTACTTATTTTTAAACGAATTGTGTTTTTCTTGAAATCCCGGCGAACCCCTAGCTCGCCACAGTATGAAGAGTTTTAGTCGAGAAAAAAACGGTATTTAGTTACTTACAGCTAGAGATGCTCGATACACACTAACACTTCTGTCCTATATTAGGACAGAAGTGTTAGTATGTATCGAGTATCTCTACTTACAGCATCTTGTGCTGTAAGTAACGCTAAATTCCTATAAAATTCAACTGGGTTGATTTTCTGCTCAAACTGTACTTAAACACCACGCTCGCTCATACCGAAATTACAATTTCACCTCCGAATTTCTTATTCACCACGGCTGATGACAAGTGTCAAACTCAGCTGTGCGTAAAGTGTGGATATTCAATAAATGAATATCTGGTCGGTTTTTGCGAAGTTTCTTTGAGTTGGATTTACTGCACTCCTTTGTGATTTGGTCCGTACAGCTTGCAATGGCGAATGATCGTGAAGTGCTTCGAATCGTTTGGGAAGGTCAAATTCCGGTTTGCTTTC
This sequence comes from Chorisops tibialis, assembly GCA_963669355.1. NCBI lineage: Eukaryota > Metazoa > Arthropoda > Insecta > Diptera > Stratiomyidae > Chorisops > Chorisops tibialis. The sequence continues at coordinate 116,443,554 of OY770263.1, read as the reverse complement.
AAGCAGATCCTCACGAACTGATCGGATTACAGCAGCCTGAAGACTTCTACTTGATGGTTTCGCGGCTTAGCTATTTGCCGTTAGTGACAGACAAGGTTTCGGATCAACTGAGCGATAAGCGATGTTTGCGTTAACTAAATTAAACTCGATTCCAGGTGAAGAAGTACTTCAATCGGTTCATTTCGAACGAACTGCAGGATGGTGAGATTTGGTTCGACTACAATGGAACGCCACTGAAAGGACATTATCCCATAGGTTTGTGTTTTGCTCACAAGATTCATCGTTAGTCAATCTTCACTTGTTTCGGGATGTGTTGTTTGTTTACATTTTTGCCCACTAAATTCGTTAACTACAATCGCAGAAGTTGTAACAACATCTGCCGAAATAGCTCAGTTGGGAGAGCGTTAGACTGAAGATCTAAAGGTCCCCGGTTCAATCCCGGGTTTCGGCAAACTCATTTTTTTTTCTCAAATTTTTTTTTCTTATTTTTTATTGAAGGAGTTTTGTACGATTTATCGCAAGGAGGAGGAGAAGGACTACCGTGGTGTTTAACTATTCATTTCTCAAACTTTCCAGAGGAAATTCTGTTTAAATTTTCATCAAAGTAAGTTGCATTGCTTTTTCTTAGAAAGAACGAAACTTCTTTCCATGGAAAATATTTCGCAGGGAGTTGGTAGAGTCGCATTTCATGTCGTGTTTGAAAGAAGCCGACGTTTTGAAACATCGGGGACAGGTTGTGTCAGCGATGCAGAAGAAAGATCACAATCAGCTTTGGCTGGGTCTGGTCAATGGTAATCAAGATTCTCTCGATTTTATGTAATTTTCGTCAGCTTTACTAATGTTTTTATCATTATTTCAGATAAATTTGATCAGTTCTGGGCTGTTAACAGGCGGCTCATGGAACCAATTGGCGAGCAAGAATGCTTCAAGCACATTCCATTGAGATTTTATAACGAGGTGAGAAATTGAAACAAGATAGTAATTTGTTTTTCTGGCTCGATTGCAATATTTCATTATTAGAATTATAAAGTAAAATGTGAGAAATGCCTTACCACAATACGAGAGAAGATATGTTAAGGGAGACCAGTGGCGGTGCTTCCTTAGGAGCACTCAACTCCCGACGATTTCATCTCATAAATTTCTTTTAAAATATTAGATGGCCATAATTTAATGCGGATAACGAATAACTGTTGACAGCGTTAAACGAGATGTAACGAAATGGAGCACTCCATTCCGCTATCAGATGATGGGCTTTCTCTGGACCTCATAGCACATTTGCCGGCAAGTTACAGCTGAGGGCGTGGGGGAAGGATTTGGTCCGTAGAAGACACTATCCTAGTTGAGCAGTGTGAAAGGAGAAAAAAAAATGAAATGGGGAAGACGGAGAGTTCGCGCTACCTACCGGTACGTCTTTACGCCGAATCAACTGTGGTCATTGCAAGAAAGTCCTGAGAAGCAGGGCTTCCTGGCAACGGACGGCGAAGGCGAACCGGGAGGGCTATTTTTCTTTTTACTACCTGTTGTAAAGCGATGTAGAATGCTTTGTGCTTTTTCTGCATGAGGAATGAAACGTCGATAGAAGTTAATCATTCCAAGGAAACGACGCATTTCTTTAACGTTTGATGGTTGAGGATAGTTGACAATAGCTTCGACTCGTGAAGTAATTGGTCGAATTCCACTAGCGTCAATTGAATGTCCTAAAAATTCAACTTCAGGTTTGAAAAACACGTTTTTGGTTTGATTTATTATCAGACCATATTCGCTAAGCCGTTTAAATATTGTTGCTAAATACTGCAGATGTTGACTTTCTGACTTTGAGGCTATCAAGATGTCGTCAATATAGACGAAACAAAAATCGAGATCTCTCAAAATCGAGAAAATGAAGCGTTGAAATGATTGTGCTGCATTTCGAAGTCCGAAAGTCATTCTTACGAACTCAAATAAACCAAAAGGCGTTGTAATTGCCGTTTTTGGAATGCTTCCTCATTCAAGGGTATCTGATGGTACGCTCTTTCCAAATCAATAGTAGAGAAAATGGAAGTACCATCTAACTGTTGTGTGAAATCTTGAATGTGAGGAATTGGGTATTTATCCGAAACTGTTAATGAGTTTAATGCGCGGTAATCTCCGCAAGGTTTCCAAGAACCGTTTTTCTTTTTGACCGTGTGTAACGGTGAAGCCCATGCGCTATCGGATGGTGTGCAAATACCGCGATCGACCATAAGGTTAAATTCCGCTTTTGCTGCTTTTAATTTATCTGGCTTTGCGAAAATTGGAGTCCTTTGGTCACGATAAAATGTGTTTTTTTAATGTGTTTCTGTGAAACCATAATCCATAGGCCGTCTTAAATTTTCATTAGCCTAAAAGAGTTTTTCAACTCTTGAATCTATTGCTGGCAGATTTATGGCTGCCAAAGCTGACGATGGTCCTGGAACAACATTACGTGTTGTTATGCAAATTTTTGTAAGAGGATCAATAATACATTTGCGTTTGACGTCGACGATAAAACCGAAATGGTTCAAAAAATCTGCACTGATTATTGGCTTCTCTACATCAGCGACGATAAATTTTCACTCGAAAATTCTTCGCAGCTAAAGAGAGACCTGCAACAATTTTGAACCATAAGTCTTAATTTTTGTTGCGCTTGCGGCTGATAAAATGAATGTATTATCGCAAACTTTGTGTTGTAAAACACTAGATAGAAGAACTGCCAATCCAGCTCCGGTGTCTATCACTTAATTTGGATCTTGGATCTGAAATAAATAGGCGACACGAAATCGAATCTATGTCAGTTGTCGCCGGGACGAACAATCGATTCAGTTTTTTGACCCATAAGTGCAGGGCTTATGACACTTAGCCGCTCTTTCACCAAATCTATTATGGTAAAAACAGAAACCATTTTTGTTACGTGTTGATGAACGCGACGATCTATGCGAGTTATTCCGTGAACGAGATCGATTTCGATTGCTAAAATGTTGCATAGCTATGGAAAACTTTGCAACTTGATCAGCTAATAACGAGAGTAACTTGTTCATGTACTTTAGGTACACCATTAGAAATTGCGGCTATGTTTGAATCGGACTCTGTTTCCATAATTTTGTCAGCAAGGACACTCAATTTTTCCAGAGTCACGTCTGCGACTGCTAAAATTGTCTGTACGTTTTTAGGCAATTTTTGCAGCCACAGTTTTTTTTAGAAGCGCCCCCCCGACCGAATCGCCCGCCAAAGATTGCATGTATGCTAAGAGCAAACTAGGCTTGCGATCTCCAAGCTCCATATTGTTGAGTGATTTCTGGAACTTCTAGTCCTTGGTTTCACCAAAACGAGCAAGCATTTTCGCTTTTAAATTAAGATAGGGCGTCTCATCACAAATATTTTCAATAATATCGCTGATGCGTTCACACTCTTCCTGATTTAACATGCTTATAAAGTGGGTAAACTTGGTCGTTTCACTTGTGATTCTGGCTGAGCTAAACTGAATTTCAAGTGCTTTAAACCAAGTTGCCGGATTTCTAGTCCAAAAGCAAATTTTTTGCATATCAACAGCCGCGATATTTGCCGAAAAATTCTCCTCGAAAGTATTGACCGAACCGTGTTGATCATGAGGTGGGTGTGCAGCGCTCGTTGCGCCATTCTCACTAAAACCGGTGATTGACATTTTTCTTTTTTAAACGTCGTGTTGTTAATTAAAAGATTATTTTAAAAAAAGAAATAAAATAAAACAGATACTTATTAAATTGCCTTTAAGAATCTTATCGCTGTTGTTGTTGTTTTTACTATTGCTGTTACTGTTGAAATTAATGTTACTGTTGTTGCTGAATGAATGTTGATGCTAATGCTGTTGAGTTTCTGTTGATAATATTGCTGCTGTTGCTGTTGTTGCTATTGTTGTTAATGTTGCTGCTGTTGCCGCTGTTGCTGCTGTTGTTGCTCTTGCTGCTGTAGTTGCTGGCGTTTATGTTGTTGTTACAAAGGATCCTGCTCGCTGCTTCTTTTGCTCACCAATAAATTGGATATTGATTGTTGTCAGGGTCACCAATTTAGGGGTTTCGGTTAAAAAACTTCAACCCTTTGATTTAATAATTTAAAAATTATTTAATCTGTTAACTATTTCTTGTTTGGCAACAATTAGTTACATATATGCAACTATTAAATTTATTAATATAAAAACAATTATTTAAATACAACTATTTATTTCTAAATAATATTTTTGAATGTTTCTCTGCCAACAACTTTTTTACAACTCACTTTTATTTATTTTTTTTTTAAAACCAGGATTTAAAATTTCCTGGTACTGGAATTAGATTTACAGTAGCTGACTTTAAATCATTATTTTATTTTATTTAATAGTTTAACAATAGTTTGAATTTGATGTACTAATCATTAATTTATTTTTTCTTGTTATTCCAATTTTTTTAGTTTTTGTCCTAGGCAAATTTCATAGCATAAATTTTTTTTTCGTGTATTGTCCTAGGTAATTTGTTATATAGTCCATTTTTTCATTATTCATTGTGGAAGGGTTGCTAGACCTTCGCACAACCCTCTATCTACGAATTTTTCATTTTCGTAGATTGAGGTGACCAAGGTATACCCAACCAGGCAGTGTGCTGGAATTATGCGTCGACCGGGATTTGAACTCACGACCTTCACATTGTAGACCAACACGCTACCCGCTAGGCTACACCCTATAGTCCACCCTATATCCAATTTTACTTTTTTGTGTCCTAGCACAATTTAATAGTAAATTGTACATTTCTAGGTACTTTATTATTTTTTCTCTTCTTTTTGTATTCTCCTCTATACCATTTATGTTTTTTTTTCTTGTTTGCTTAATTTTGCGCTCTCTATTTTTTATTTTTCGCTCCCTAAAGTGAAAGTCATATTGATCATAAGTAGCTTCACCATTGATCAAGCTCATGTTCGGGGACTGAACTCTGCCTATCTCTCGCTGTATATCCATACCCAAACTAAAAGACCGGATATACTAGCACTTGGCGAATGTAAGGTGCTACCGGGAAGTGAACAGTTTTATTCTGTTCCCGGATATTACCTTATTCCCGCATTTTTTCGCCAACGGGGTGTCGCACTCTACATCCGCGATGATGTCTTTCCAATTAGTTCCCTATTTGGGGAACTGCTCCAATCCAGAATTTAATTATATCTGGATAAAATTGCTGATCCACAGACATGTCATGTACTTCATGTAGCGAACACTTTATTAGAACTGGATGGGTTAACTGAATCTATCCAGTCAATAAACACTGCAAACCCTAACGTTGAAATCGTTATTGCGGGCGATTTCAATGTTCATAACATTGCCTGGCTTAAACACTCCTCGACTACGGGCCAGGAGGGGCGTGATACTGAGCTTTTTGCTTCTTTAAACGGTTTAACACAGCTGGTAGATGAGCCTACTCGTTTACCGGATATTGCAGGACATTTTTCCAACCTTCTTGACTTTTTTTTCACCAGCCACCCAGAAAATATTCTGTCTCTGTCATATTACCATCGCCAATTGGAAATACGGCTAATTTTTGGATTCGTGCACAATTCCCAGTTGCAGCACTTACACCGCTGACAACCAAGGCACCCCGAAGAAATATTTGGCATTTCAAAAGAGCCAATTGGTGGGCGCTAAATGACTTCTTCAATGCCTCTTTAGCTATGTTGCACTAGATTTATCTGGCGCAGCATCGCTAACAATTTTTTAATTGTTTTAAAATAAAACGATTAAATGATTTTTTATTAAATGTTTTTTATTATTAATTCTTTTTTTAAAAACTTCTCTCTTCATAAATATTTTTAATCTATCTTATTTTTTTATTTTTTTTATCAAAGCTTGCTGAGAATGAATTTTTTTAAAACTTTAAAAAATGACAAAATTTTTACAAAATTAAATTCGACTATAGTAGTCTACTCTAACTCTACTACACAGTGAATTGAAAATGAAAAATGTCGCCACACCTCTAATTGAAAATTGTGCTTTGATTCCAATGACTGCAATGAAGCTTGTAGACTTGTCGCCGAGATTATCCTGAGAGGTATGAAGCTCTACATACCTTCCAGTCATAAAAGAGGCCGTCGAAGGACTCTTGGTTCAAAAAAGAATGTCTCGATGCAATTAAGAACAAGAAACAAGCATTTCATACCTTTAAAGGCAATAAAACACCTGCCAACAGAGAACTCTTCAATGCGTAAAGAAATGCCTGCAAATCCATACTCAATCGTATTAAATTTGAGCATGACCAAAAACTTCGACGGAAGATCCTCCAATGCCCTAAAGGCTCGAGATCTTACTGGTCATTCGTCAAAACGGTCAGCAACAATTTCATTTCTTCTTCAATACCACCTCTTGTTGATGGCGACTGCACCGTTATTGATTCTGTCGAAAAAGCTAACTTACTAGCAGCCAGTTTCGCTAGAAACTCACGCCTTCTACCTTCAAACCAATCGCCTCCCGCTCTAAGTGATTCTGGTTTCTCACTGTCTAAACTACATTTTCGCACGAGACTTATTTCTAGGATCCTTCAAGAGCTCAATATCCACAAATCTGCTGGTGCGGACGGTATTCCCCCATTACCCTTAAAAAGTGCTCCTCTTCTTTAGCTAAAACTCTTCGCAATCTTTTCTATCTTTCCTACTCTTCTGGATGCTTTGCACGTATGTGGAAAGTTGCGAATGTTCAGCCAATTCTCAAGAAAGGAAGTAAAGCGAACCCCGCTAACTACCGCCGTATAGCCATTACTTCAGTGCTCTCGAAAGTAATGGAAACTGCTGTCAATCGCAAAATCGTTGAATATCTCGAGGATAAACAGCTAATCCATGATCGGCAGTATGGGTTCCGTCCTGGAAGGTCGACGGAAGATATTTTGGTCTACTTGACAGAACGTTGGAACTCATTCATACATAAACACGGCGAAGGTCAAGTTCTTGCACTCGGAATTGCAAAAGCTTTTGACAGAGTTTGGCATGAATGTCTCATAGCAAAGCTTAGGGCCATAAGTCTTAATGCTACCCTTGTTCAATGGATTGGGAGTTTTCTTTCTGAACGCACTATACGAGTAGTACTAGATGGCGTTACTTCTTCCTCTTTCCCAATAGATTCCGGCGTCCCTCAAGGCCCTGTTTTATCTCCAACTCTTTTCTTATTTTTTATCAACGACCTTCTTTCGTCCACTCTCAATCCAATCCATAGTTTTGCGGATGACAGAACTTTAGATAACACCTATGAATTTATCTCTGCTGCGGAATCATACAAGTATTCTATTGCTTCCAATCGCATGGAGTTATTCCGTTCGCTCAGCTTGGACCTCAGCTTAATCCTGGAATGGAGCAGGAAAAATAGAGTAGAGTTCAACGCCTCTAAAACACAGGCCTGTCATCTATCCCTCAAACGTGATGTTCCAGTATTATCTCAAAATGTGACCTTTGGTGACACATAGCTTTGTACCTCGGATAACTTCACACTTCTTGGCTTTCGCCAAAAAGTATTTCACGCCGAACGATCTCGCAACCATCTATAAGGCATACATTAGACCACGGAACTAAGCACACTCATCCCTCCACTCTATAATTTTCCCCGAAATACTTGTCAAGCTGAACGCTCACACGAGTATATCGGTAAACCCTTGCCTTCTCGTACAGTGAAATATAGGCAGTCATTCATTTCTCGAACATCAAGACTTTGGAACACATTCATCCAAAGTGTTTCCCAACGAATTCAACATCCAGTGCTTCAAAAACAATGTACACCGTCACTTTCGTCTTTCTCCACCTAAATTCAATTGATCTAACTTCAGTTTTTTTTTCTCCAATTCCCTGACACAGCTGTGCATAGCTTTATAGGGTGACCCCCTAAGTTGTGTTCGGTTCCTTAAAAAAAACTGTATAATATAAGACGAGCGCTCCACAGTGGTAATAAAATACGCGGAAGTTAATAGAAAATAAACTGCCACTAAGTCGTGCGAAACTTTATTATTCTTGGGACAAGTTGCGGATGCGTGGAAAGTCAATTTACAGGTTAGAGTTGTTAGGGAAGACTAAGTGAAAGGGGGTTCCTGGGCAGGCCATTTGTCAATTTAACACTTTGCGGAAACGTTCAAAAGCTCCAGTATATGGTATATAATCAATATTTTGTTCGTTTATTTATGCAAGTTTGAGTTTTTATGAGGGGAGGGGTGAGGGGTGATAGTAAGGGTGGGTCTATAGGTTTTTAATTGATTGCTTGAATCACATGCAATATTCTCTGTATAGAATGTCAGTTTCATAGAATAAGTTGCAAAGAATTTTCATAGGATTGGGTGTATTTTACATTCATGCAACCAAACATTTGTATGGGAGGGGGTTAGAGGAATCGTAAAATTTGTACCGCAATTTTATTTCCTTTCTCTTGTAAGGTGCTCGTAAAAAATTTTAAGTTCGTACCTTTTAATTTGTTGGTTATTAGTTGATTTAATGAAATTGGTCGAAATCATACTTTTGTATGGGTGGGGGTAGAAGGGCAAGCGCGAATTCAAAACTTTTAACGTAATTTCATTTCAGTTTTTATTCAAAACTTTTAACGTAATTTCATTTAAGTTTTTATGCAAAATTTCAAATTGATAGCTTTCAATAGTTAGGTGATAATTGATTTCTTAAAAATGCTGGAAAAAACAATTTTGTATGAGAGAGGGTAGAAGTTTTGAAGATATTTGATCAGTTAATATTTCAAACTTTTAGAGATTTTTTTTAAAATGCATTTCGCAAATTTTCAAGTTTCTACCTTAAAATTTCATTCAAAAATTGTCAGTTTATGTGTTTTTTTCATTGTACATGAAACACTTTGTGCGCGTTAGACCCCCACTTCGGTGCATAACAATTTTGGAACAAATTATTATTTTTTTCTATGTATATCAAAAAGATGTATCGACGTGCAAAATTTAAACTTTGTATCTATTACCAGAGCCCTAAAAAAATTACTCAAAATTTTTAACATTTGTGCTTTCCACCTCCCTCCCCTTACACCACCAACTTAAATTTTTTACCAAAATTAAAAACTGTACAGCTCTACAATCTGACAAATTTTTGACTTGATGTCTGTACTTAATTTTGATATTTAGTGATTTGTAGTTTTGGAAAGTGCGCCATTTTTGAAATGCTCCCCATTTCCCCCACTACTATAATGTCCGCATGTTATATTTTTTTCATATTTTGCTAGCAAAGCTTAGTATATGTTTCAAGTTTCAATTACATAGCTTAAGAGACAGTCGAGATATTAATTTTGAAGTGTTTTTCTTAGCACCGCCTGACCCTCCCCCTTAAAATAATTAGCTTCTATCTAAACTGATTCTAGTAGGTCCATATGCCATCTTGGTCCCATCAATGGTCTCATAATACCAATTTTTTATGGTAAGTAATTTCGAAGATATAATCATTTAAAAAAAAAATTCGGCCGACAGTTGGTTCTTAGCCCCCCTTTTTGCACCCCAATGGATAAAAAAATTAAATTATTTTTAAAAGTTGTCCCACAAACTCTTCTATATGTATGTTGATTTTTAGCTTTCTAGCTGTAACCATGGTTGAGATATTTGAATTCGATATTTTTCGGCTTAAGCGCTCCCCCCGCCTCCCCCTGAACCCGTACACCCGACAAAATGGGTATCCGCCTGAGATCCGCAACTACCTACAATTCCCCCAAAAATGAACTTTCTATCTTGAAGGGCTTGGGCGTTAATGTGCGCTTAGCGTACACGTCGGCGTACGGCGGACGGCTTACAGACAAACGGATTTTTTTTTTGCATTTTTAGGCTATTTTAGTCATGAAACGCTTATGTATAACACTGCATGGACAAGGGCTCGCTTAAAACGACTCAATATTTGGGGGTCGAGTAGAGCAAGCCATGCCCTCTAATACGGACCACAACTTGTAATCCAATGCGTTGAGGTCTGAACTACCATCCGGTGATATGAAGTCCGGAACGTTGTTTTTTAGCGACAGTTGAGTCGTTTTTGCCTTGTGAGCTGAAGCAGGGTCTTGCTGGAAAGTCCACGGCTTGTTGGCGAATATTGATTGGTTGAGAGGCTTCATAATGGGTTCCAAGACGGTCGATTGATATTTCGGGCTTTCCAATAGGGACTTGACAACTTTGAATTCAATTTGTGAACGCACCCTTTCACTAATCATCGAACTGTCACTGTCAATTTATTCAGTAAACTTAACATTTTTATCATGGTAAAGTACACGAAGGAACAACGTCTCAAATGGTTTGCATTTTATTTTGAAAAAAAGTTGTCAAGTCCTTATTGGAAAACCCTTTATTAGGGGAATACAACAGTTCCAATAGGGACTTGACAACTTTGAATTCAATTTGTGAACGCACCCTTTCACTAATCATCGAACTGTCACTGTCAATTTATTCAGTAAACTTAACATTTTTATCATGGTAAAGTACACGAAGGAACAAGGTCTCAAATGGTTTGCATTTTATTTTGAAAAAAAGTTGTCAAGTCCTTATTGGAAAACCCTTTACTTTGGCCGATGTTTTCACTCCTTTCTCGCAAAAATGGAGCTTGGTAACGCCATCGTAGCTCACTCCCCACCATACCATTACAGACGCGGGATGGTGGTCTCTTTGGACCCTCGGGATGAGCTGTGATGCTTCTCTGGATGACCGAGCATACACACGGTCGTTCTGTTTATTGAACGATTCTTCTACGGTGAAGATTTTCTCGTCAGTAAACAGAATTTGTCTGTGAGCGTTCTTCGTGTACCGACTGCGTAACGCTTTCGATTTTCGCTTGCGTTTTTCCTTCAATGCGGCCGTCAGCAGGTGTCCAGTGTGTCGCTTGTACGCGCTGAGTCCCAAATCTTCTTTGATAATGCGAGACATGGATTTTTGCGAAATTTGCATTTCCCGGGACAAGATTTTCTGTTTTCGCATCGGTTTTCGGTCGATTCGTTTCTTCACGGCTTTGATCGCTTTCGGAGTTCTCATAGTACGCGGACGGCCGGATCTTTGACGGTCTCGCACCCCACCAGTATCCTCAAACAACTTCACAGCATGATACACAAAATTGCGAGTGATTCCAAGCGGTCGCAACGACCGAAAGATATCGTCTTTTTCCATGTTGCATTTTAGTAGGCCAACTACAACAATACGATTTTCGAATTCCATGACTGTGAACAATTGATGGCAAAAAATTTTTACGTGGCAATCAAGGAGGATATATAAAAGGAGTACCTGATAGTCTGTCTCATGTGGGAATATTTTTTGATTCGGAAATTTTCGAAAATTGTGTCCAAGCTTAACTTGGCTTCAAACTTTTACAAAAAAAATACCATAATTTGTATTCTCTCTTAGTTGCTAATATTCAGTCAGCAATAAACTAATTTTCAGTGCAATGAAGGTTGCTGTTTCATTTCAGAAAATTTTATTTTTTCAATTTTTATTAGTTTTGGTTTGTGTTTAAGCTAAGCACTTTAGCAACGGACAATTTAACGCGGAACAGAGATAGTTACTTTGGCTTTAAGTATGTCAAACAAGGATAGCGAAACAATTTTTTTCGAAAATTTGACAACTGTTTCGAACAATTTATCGTGGGAAAGAGTTAGTTGCAATATTTTTAAGTGTGGCAGACAAAGATAGCGAAACGATTTTTTTCGAAAAATTTCGAGCATTTCGGTAGTAAGGGAGAGAAATACATTCATTCCCATCTTGCTTACAAGGCAAAGCATGCTCATAGTCACTCCTTTTTATATATCCTCCTTGGTGGCAATGAAGCAGAAATGTCAACTGTCAAATCGCAGTCAAGACGAAATGGATGCGCCCAATATTGCATTCGTAACGAATGCTTTTAGTTGTATTGTATTTTTATGTTATCACTATTGTGCACATTACTTTTCACGAGCCCACCGGTGGTACAGACTTGGTATTTCTCCAGATGAAAATTGTTTTTATTTTTGTCACGACTTTTATGGTGCGTTCATATAAGAAACTCTCAGTCCATTTTATTTTACGAGGTTATTATTAAAGCCGACTGCTTTGAGCTTCACTAGGAGACATTTGTGTCAAACTCTGTCAAACGCCTTAGCGATGTCAAGTGCCAGAACTTGATCTTCGCCAAATTTATGGATGCAAGAGTTCCAACGATCAGTCTGATACACCAAGAGGTCACCCGCAGAATGTCCGGAACGGAATCCGTATTGGCGATAATTGATAAGTCTGTTATCTTCAAGATAGCGGACTATTTTGTGATCCACAGCCGTCTCCATCACTTTCGACAAAACAGAAGTAATGGCGATGGGGCGGTAGTTGGCGGGTAACGCTTTGTTTCCTTTCTTGGGAATCGGCTGAACATTCGTCACTTTTCACATGCGCGGAAAGTGCCCAGGGAAGAAAGAGGACAAAGGGGGAAATACCATCGGGACCTGCAGATTTTTGAACATCGAGCTCACGAATAATTCTGGAGATAAGTCGTGTGCGAAAATGCATTGCAGGTAGACGAAATCTAGATGATGTTACAAGCGGGGAGACTGGTTTGCCGCTGGCAGCATGGAGTTTCGTGCGAAACTTGCTGCAAGAAGATTCGCTTTCTCAACAATTCGATTCCCATCTAGAAGAGGTTGTGTAGACGATTTTACATGCTTGTTTTTGACCGTTTTTACAAATGTCCAAAAAGATCTCGAGCCTTGGTGTTTCGAGAATCTTTCGTCGAAGATTTTGGTCGTGTTGAAACTTAGCACTTTTCAAAATAGACTTGCAGGTATTTCTTGACACGTTGTAAAGAGATCTGTTGGCAAAAGTTGAGTTGCTTTCAAAAATTTGAAAATATTTTTTTTTGTTCCGGATGGACGTAAGACATCCTTTAGTGAACCACGAATCCTTCGACGGTGTGATTCGTTTACAACTAAAGGGTATGACGAGTTCCATACCCTTAAGGTTAGTTTCGGTTATAAGCTGACAAGCTGTATCATAATTGAGGGGCTTAGATGCCAAGGGGAATAAATGGCAAATTCCTGAAAATGGAGTTAGGTGTGCTGTTGGTTAGATGAATGGTAGTTTTAGTTGGTGGCCAAGGGATATGATTGCTTGGGAATTCTAAAAGCGACCCTATCGGTCAGAAAATGTAACATTGAATGAACAGCTGAATGTTTCGATTGACAAGGGGCACATTTTCTGCACTTATACCCCTAGGCATCTAAGCGCCTCAATTATTAGACTCGAAACACAATTTCCAATTCAAGGCCCTGAAAAATTAGTTTAATGCTTCCCAGTCTGCTTTTTATGAAATGAAATTTAGTGTGGGCTGCATGTACAACACTTGGTATATCGAAAAATTTAAGAAATTCTATTGAATAAAACTTTAAAAGCTTTCAAAAAAGTTATTTTTGCAATCTCACCATAATTTTGAAAGACACATAGGGCTGCAGTCACTATCAAGTAAAGACATTTTCCGTTAAAACTTTATGCATCATTTCAAAACAATTACAATTTCTTTATTATCTTACTCGGACGAAAAATAATAAAAAATCTTAACACAGCATTACAATATTAACGAATGCTGTTAATGAGGTTTGAAAGATGGGTGTTAAAAAATTACATCTTATAAAACAAATACAATTAGTGCGCTTAACATCAATCTGTGAAATTTTCTGATGGTCAGATTTCAGCTATGGATTTAAAAGTCAAGATGACATATGTAGCTGTTCAACAAACTCACTTAGTATTAGTGAAAAAAAAATCTTATCACATAAAAAGTCCAAAAAGCAAACATGAAAATAATTAAAATAAAAAAAAAAACAATAAAGCTTAGCGCCATGCAATTTATAAAAACGTAAATTTTTCATTTCGCTCAGAAGCATTTGGCAAAAGTTCATTCTGACTCGATTAAATACGTATTTTTAAACTCTTCGCTTTTGATGTTCGTAAACAGCAAATCAACAGAATATTATATAGGAAATTCAACGAAACGTCGGAGGAAACAATAAACTGTTGCGAAAGCAATAATTCTAAGCTTTAGATTTGTGTCGCGTGATTATGTCTAAATTTAATCAACAGTTCGTAAATACCAATATAAAAATAATCACATGATAGCGACATGCAAATCGGACACATGATAAAAAAAATTTCTTATGTTTTCGATTTCTAACTTCGTTTCGGTTAAATTTTCACATTTCAAATCGGAGTGAACCACACCCTTTTGCCGCAGGACGGAATTTCTAATTGTAGATCGTCCTTTCGAACAAACTGTACAGTTTGCACTTTGATGAAGTATTTTTATCATGCTTCTAATTTTAGAAGAATGTAAGTTTATTTTCCAACTAAGTAGATTCCTGAAATTCCTAAATGATTGTTTGTCTAATTTTGTTAAAAATGCTATGGCTGGTTACTAATGTCGACTGCCAAGGTGATGTTTGCTATCTAATCTTAAGCATTTATAATTCAAATGTTTAAACACAAATCTAATCTAAATCTGCATGTGTTACTGAATGATTACGAAGAAAATTAAGGAAGAATATTACGCGAAAGTTTTTCGACTTTATTCTGAGAACTACATCTACGTTGTGATTTTAGTCTTAGATAATATTTCTACTCTTGTTTATCTTTCATGAAAACAAGGTAAATATTATTATATTATTCATTAGAAATTAATGTAGGTATATTTATATCACTAATATGTCTTATACTAAGCATTTCATGTAAAACTTAAATATTGACAAGAAAAACAAAAATTTTTAAACAAATCTACTGCGTTTAGAGCGACGTAAGCTCTTGTGATTTTACGAATGATTTATACAAATGTGGCTATTGTCGTCATTTTCGGTTCTATAGTAGTGTGGGGCTCGATACGATTGAAAATGTAGTTTTGATGATATATGTATGTAGGAATACGGTCAGAAGGTTAGATGGGGTAATTTTATTCAGGGTTCGCGCCTCGGGAGTTTATGGGAAGTGCGCATATTTTAGGTAAGGAGTGTTTGTATAGCTAGGGTTTAGCCTAGTGAGTAGCGTGTTGGTATTGTAATGCGAAGGTCGTGAGTTCAAATCCCGGTCGACGCAATATATAGTTCTAGCACATTGCCTGCTGGGATATAACTTGGTTACCTCTGTCTTCGAAAATGAAAAATTCGTAGATAGAAGGTTGTGCGAAAGGCTAACAACCCCTCCACAATAAGTAATGAAAAATGTTAAGGAACCTGAATGTCAGGAGGCCAAGATCCGGGCTGTAGTGCCATTGTAGATGTAGAAGTGTTTGTATACCTCTTCTTTGGTCTTCAGAGTTGCGACCCCAAAAATTCCGTCAGTATCGGGGTGTAAGTCTATAATTCGTACCATCGGTCAGTGTGATGGCGAAGTTTGCTCGTCTTTTACGGTGATAAGGTCCCCAATAGCGACGTTTCCTAGGGTTCGATTCCATTTAGGACGTTGATGCAGGCGTCCTAGGTATTCGGTTCTCCATCTCTACCAGATTGATTGGAACATATGTTGAATTAAGTGCCATCTTCTTAGGCAGTACTCATTCCCTTCTAGTAACGATGGTTCGGGCGCCGAAGTAAGGCAGTCGCCGACTAGAAAGTTCCCAGGCGTAAGCGATGATAAATCGTCAGGATGATGAGTGATCTCGCAAATCGGCCTAGAATTCAAGCATGTCTCGATCTGGGCTTACAGTGTGCTGAATTCTTTAAACGTCAGTGTAGAAGGTATTTTGTTGACTTCACACCAGCTTCCCAGAGTCCGCCAAAGTTGGGTGAAGCTGGAGGTATTAAGTGACATTTAGTGCCAATATTTTCTACAGTCGCGCCAATATCGATGTTTACTGCGTCTACCATTTTTTTTGCTTGTTGATTTAAAATGGCATTGGCTCCTAAAAAATTTGAGCCAAAATAGTTATACAGGTCAGTAAATAGGACTCTTTGCGAGGTGAACCCTTTAAATGCCTCTAAGAAACCCTCTGCAGTCATGTCGCTGACCAGTTCGATGTAAAGAGCTTTAGTCACGAAGCTGATGAAAATCGCCACATATATCTTGTATCCTTTGGCTCCTCGTCTTCTGTATCTTAGGATCGTAATCCACTCCAGTGTGGCTAAATGGTCTTGACTTGGGGAGTGGAGTGAACCCATTTGTTGCTCACGAACATTAGCCTTATATCGATAACAGGTGACACACTTATGAATGATATGTCGAATTGTGTTTCTAAAATTCAAAATCCAATAAGTCCTTTTTTAAAAACACCATCATTAGCTGAGGGCCACCGTGCAATGTTCGTTTATGAGTGATAATGTTGCCATCTTGATCCCATCTTACAAAACTGTTTTTTCCCGAAAGATATTTCGGCATTCTGCCGCCAACGCGAAGGATATCATCTGTGTCCAGAAAGAGGTTTAAATTCAACAGCGAATGGGTTTTCGATATTTGATCCTTGAATTGTAGTTGTCATATTTCTTTAAAAAAAATTAGTTTTGCGTGTTCCTGATTATGTGTAACAAGGCTTTTTTGATTTCCTTGGATTTTAAATAAGTAAATGTTCTATTCTCATAAGGTTTCTTGACATTGCTAAGAAACGTCGACAATAAGCAGTCACTCGCATCAATTTTGTTAGCGATGAATAGTTAGTTACAACATCCCATTCTAACTGAACGTCAGTGTGCATGTGATGTTACCAATCTCTAATTCGGTGGATGGTGCGTTTCTTAAGCCTGAGGGCCATTGATGATCAGGTAATTTAAGTCACATGGCTCCCTCCCACCACAAACTGCATCTAGTTAATTCTGTTGGATGTATGTATGTCATGAGTAGTGATGTCGGCTGGATTTTCCTTTAAAGGTGCATGCTTCCAAATATTGCTTCTCAAAAGTTCAGAAATTTTTGACACTGTGGAAAGTATTGACCAAATGTGTCAGAACATTATGTATAGTATTCAGCGCGCTGAAGACACCTTAGAACATTTAGAGCGAAGATGAGGAATGCCAAGAAGCGACCACTATCTCGAAAGACGAATACGAGCTAGAGTGGACAACTATCAGCGGCTCAGGCGAGACGCCAAGACGATTTACAGACGAAAACAACGGTAAATGAACAATGAAAAAATTTTATCACTGGACGAAAAATTGAAGAAACATAACAGAATTATGATTGGGCGTAAAGTCCAATCATATGATACTCTAGATGAAATGAGAATGACTTTAATATACCGGAAAATATGTCATCTCAAATTCTTTCGAATAGTGAATAGAGACTTTTGCATGGGAGGTGGTAGGAGTAGAGGGGAGGTTTGTATTTTTCGTATATGGCACCAAATATGGCATGCAAAATGTTTTTTGTTGAATTTAAAGTTTTTACTTTTAAAGAAATTAGACATAGTTTTTCTGAAATCGGAGCGTTTGTATGGACGGTGGCAGAGGAGGTGGAGCGTTTAAGATGATCTTGAAAATGCTTATCATCATCATTATCACCATGCTTCAATTTCAAAGTCGATAGCTCTCATATATTCGAAGGAGAAATGCTTTCCTTGAATTTATAATACAGATATTTATATGGCAGGGGGTAAAAGGAGTGAAGCGGAGCTCATAATTTTTTCTAGCATTTATTGGAGTTATTAAAAGTCAAATTCTGACAAAATTTTAAGTTTGTACTTTTTCTAGTTTTAATGAAAATCGATATAATGCATTTAACAAAAATTATGCATTTGTATGGGAGGGGGTAGAAGGAGTGTACGGATCAAAACAAGTTTTTTTCGCGTTATTGATATTTCTATTTTTATACTTTATACATATTATCAAGCTGATAGCTTAAACAATTTCGAAGAAAAATAATTTAAATTGAATTTCCAAATTTCGTGAAACTTGTATGGGAGGGGTAGAAGGAGTGAGGTGAAGTTGATAATTCTTTTTTAAACTAATTGCAATTATAGTAGAATTAATTCTGACAAAATTTCGTCTTTTCAGCTTTACCAGTTTCAATGAAAATCGAAAATATGTACTTTTCAAAGTTGGGGAGGGGGTAGAAGGAGTGAGGGGATCGAATCAATATTCCGTGATATTAATGACATCTATATCATAATACTTTGACCTAAATTTCAAGTCAATAGTTTCAAAGAAAAATCAATTTCTTAATATTTCGAAATTTCACGAAGTTTGTATGGGAGGGGCTAGAAGGAGTGGGGGAATATAACCCATTCACGAACTTAAAGCTACTTTTTTGCTAAAAATGGCACACAGAAATTTTTAGCACTATAGCTCAAAGCTTTCGAGAGTTACGCTGTAGACAGACGCATAGACGGACGGACAGACAGACGGTCACTCGGAATCGAGGTTTTTGAGCGACAACAAATATTTCTGTACCCTTGGCAGCTCTGTGCAAGCGTTATTTGTTAGCGTTACAAACGGTATGGAAAACACAATATACTCTTGATTTCATCTAGAGTATAAATAAACTGTCAACAAGTCGGGCGAAACTTTATTATTCTTGGGACAAGTTGCGGATGAGTGGAAAGTCAATATGCAGGTTAAAGTGGTTAGGGAAGACTAAGTGAAAGGGAGTTCTTGGGCAGGGCTGTTGTCAATTTAACAATATTTCATTCGTTTCTGCAAGTTTGGGTTTTTATGAGGGGAGGAGAAGGGGTAATAGTAAGGGTGGGTGGATGTTAATAGCTTTTTAATTATATATAGGTATATATTTATATGTATATTTAGGGATTTTTTTAAAATGCATTTCTCAAATTTTCAAGTTTCTACCTTAAAATTTCACTGAAAAATTTTCAGTTTATGTATTTTTTTCAATGCACATGAAACACCTTGTGCGCGTTAGACCGGGGGGTCGGTTTATAACAATTATGGATCAAGTTATTATTATTTTTCTATGTATATCAAATAGATGTACCCACATGCAAAGTTTAAACTTTGTATCTCTCGCCAGAGCCCTAAAAAAATCACTCGAAATTTTCGACATTTTTGCTTATCACCTCCCTCCTCTTACACCTCCCAACTCTTACACCTCCCAACTTAAAACTTTTACCAAAATTAGTTCTACAATCTGAGAAAAAAAAAAAAAAAGTGCGTCATTTTTGAAATGCTCCCCATTTTTCCCCGTTACTATTATTTCAACATGTTATATTTTTTTGTACAGGGCGGGCCAAATATAAGTTTCTTTTTAAAAATGCAATAAAATGAACAAAATTGAATTTTTTTCCATGTATTATGGCTTCATTAGTAAGAGCAACCATTCCCATTAATGATGGAATACAACTTCGTTCAAGTGACTGCCTCGGCTGGCTTCGCAGTAGCGCATTCTGTCACTCCAATTTTCCAATACCATGTCGATGGTTTCGGGCTGTAGCTCATGGATTGCTTGGATGATATTGGCCTTAAGTGCTTGAATCGTTTCTGGATTGTTGGCATAACATCGGTCCTTCACGGTTCCTCAGAAAAAAATGTTCAAAGGGGTCAAATCGCAGCTCAGAGGCGGCCAATTGACATCGCCAAGACTGATAACACGATTTGGGAATTCGGTGCGTAAAAGATAGATTGTGGCATGGGCTGTGTGGCATGGCGCGCTATCCTGCATGAACCAGAGGTCGTCGAAATCCATGTCTTCAATTTCAGTAAAAAAAAAGTCGGATAACATGGCTCTGTAACATTCACCGTTGACCGAAACGTTGTTCCCAGCCTCATTTTCGAAGAAAAATGGTTCAATGATGCCACCACTCCACAATCCGCACCAAACTGTCACTCTGTGGATGCATTGGCTTCTCCACAATAACGTGCGGGTTTTTCGAGCCCCAGATGCGGCAATTTTGTTTGTTAACGTAGCCTCCGAGATGAAAATGCGCCTCGTCAGAAAAGATGATTTGTTGTTGTGTTTTTGTTGTTTTGTTGTTGTGTTTTTGTTGCTTTGTCGTTGTTGTTGTTGTGAATGTTGTTCAAGTGTAAAGCGACTCATTTCGTTCTGCGGAGGTATGATACTGACTGTCTGTCAAGATTTCGAGCGGGAAACCGCTTTCAGTG
Source organism: Chorisops tibialis (assembly GCA_963669355.1). Lineage (NCBI taxonomy): Eukaryota > Metazoa > Arthropoda > Insecta > Diptera > Stratiomyidae > Chorisops > Chorisops tibialis. Next base: position 116,423,573 of record OY770263.1, on the reverse strand, counting down.
TCAAAATAACCTATGATTTAAACCACTTAATGGCCCACCCTGTATTTTCCTAGTATAGCTTAATATATGTTTCAAGTTTCAATTAACTAGCTTAAGAGATAGTTGAGATATTAATTTTTAAGTGTTTTTCATTGCACCCCCCCTGACCCTCCCTCTTACAATAATTAGCCACTCTCTACGGAATATTGATTCCGGTGAAACTATATGCCACCTTAATGGCCCCAAAATATGAATTTTTTACGATAAGTAATTTCGAAGATATAATCATTTGAAAAAACAATTCGGCCGACAATTTGTTTTTAGCCCCCTTTTTCGGACGCCAATGAATAAAAAAATTAAATTATTTTTGAAGTTTGTCCCACAACCCTCTCTATATCTCTACTGATTTTCAACTTCCTATCTGCATTCGTGGTGGAGATATTAGCAAGTGTAGTTTTTAACATTTCCCTCCCCCCACCTCCCCCTTCCACCTAACACCTCCCAAAATTTAGAAAATAGGGCTCACTTACCCAATCAACAATCCACCTAAAAACGAACATTCTACCTTTAACGGCCTCGGAGATATGAGTCCATATGTACGGCGTACGGCGGGACGGATTTTTTTTGCATTTTTAGGCTATTTTACCTAGTCTAGCCATAAATACTGTTACAAACTTTTTGAAGCACTGTTCAATAAAAGAGGTGTTATATGTTAAGAAATCATTGTTTATTTATTAAATGCATTGTCAACAACGGAAATTGCAACAAGTTATTCGAAGTGATTGCCTTTTGCCTTTACACAAGCCTTTAATCGAGCTGGCCACTTATCTATGGAAGCACGCACGACTTCAATCGGAAAGTTGGCGACTGCATGTGTAAGAGACTTCTTTAAGGATTCGATATTAGGATGTCTTTTACAGCACGTCATTTGCTCTAAGACAGACCATAATTCGTAATCCAGCGGATTCAGGTCTGGGCTAGAGGAAGGCCAATCTTCAGCTTTAATAAGATCTGGAACATTTTCTTCAAGCCATTTTTGGGTTGACTTCGCCTTATGACCTGGTGCAGAATCTTGCTGGAAACTCCAAGGCTGATTTTTGAATAATGACGTGTTGAGAGGTTTCACTACACTTTCAAGGACACTTTCTTGATAAATTTTGGCAGACGTTTTGACGCCCTTCTCACAAAAATGCAACTTTGTCACCCCGTTGTAGCTAACACCCCACCAAACCATTACTGAGACTGGATGATGACCTCTTTGAACCTTTTGGGCAACTTGAGAAGCTTCTCTGGCACTGCGAGCATAAACCCTATCGTTTTGTTTATTAAATGTTTCTTCGATAGTAAAAATTTTTTCGTCCGTAAACAAAATTTTACGGTGTTCTTGGTTTGCGTACCGGCAAAGTAATCGTTTTGATTTTTCCACTCTATTTTTTTTTAACGAATCTGTTAGTAAATGCCCGGTAGATCTACGATAAGCACCCAACCCCAAGTCACTTTTGATGATACGTGAAATTGTTCTTTGGGGTATTTTCATCTCACGCGATAAGGTTTTTTGTTTCCGAAGAGGATTACGGCGAATGCTCTCGCGCACGGCTTTAACCGCTTGAGGTGTTCGAGTAGTTCGCGGACGGCCACTTCTTTCACGGTCACTTACTCCAGACGTATCATTAAATATTTCAATAGCCCGATATACAAACATTCGCTCAATTTTTAAGAAATGCAATATAACGGTTCCTTTCTGCAGGGTTGCCAAACCTTGTAACAATATTTATGGCTAGACTAGGTAGTCATGAAACACGAAAAAAAAAATTTCAGAGTAGAAAATTTTTTTTTCCTGTGTCGATCACAATACTTAATTATTAGAATAATAAAGTAAAATGACGTGCGCGCAGCATTTAATACCGTGAACGAAATGAGAAAAGGTTACAAACCGCAAACTAACCTCTGTAAGGACGAAGAAGGCAACATCATAAGCGAACCTACCGAAATCAATGCACGATGGATTCATTACTTCCGAATGTTGTTAAATAGAACTACATCACAGACTGAACCGGAATCATCCAGATGGAGATCAACTGTCTTTATGATGAAGTAGAGACAGCCCTACATAATTTAAAGTCGAATTAGGCGCGGAATTGACAGAATCCTTTCAGAGCTCTTGAAAGAAGAATAGAATATTTAAATTATTTGTTAAAATCTGGATAACTGAAAAATTAGCCGGCGACTGGCGGAAAAGCAGTATATGTCCTGCATTCAAAAAGGGTGACCGTCTGCGTTTTGAAAATTACAGAGAAATTTTGTTGTTGTATGCGTGTTACAAAATGTTAACGAAAATTATCAAACGAAGACTCACTGAATACGCTAACAACATCAGCGGAGAATACCAAGGTGGCTTCAAATCCGGACGATCGGCATCGGACCAGTTATTCTCAGTAAAAGAGGTGCTAGCAAAATGCTATTAATGTGCACCAACTGTTCGTCGTCAGGTATACGATAGTGTTCTGTACAGAATAACGATTGAACCAGGTGTTCCACCGAAACTTCGATTCGGTTAATAAAATCCACGATGGAAAATAAGTAAAAATCCAAAACGAGTTGACTCGAAGCTTCCCAATGGAGTCAGGTCTCAAACAAGGAGATGGTCTTACCCCCATGCTCTTCAACTTGGTGCTCGAGTATGTCGTCAGGAAGGCAACTTCAGTGGACACGAGAGGTACGCTACTCGCACAGTTGGTGGCGTACGCAACCGACGTGGATATTCTGGCCTGATCAATACTTTATTTTGAGGAGGTATTCCAGGAGTTGGAGTCAGCAGCGGGTAAAGTAGGGCTCAGGATCAATGAAGCGAAAACTAAATACATGACCCAGACACGAAGGACTCCCAAGGAGAGGCAGAATATTACTATGGGCGAATACAACTTCAAGCAGGTGGATGAATTCATATACCTTGAAGCCCTTCTTACAAAGGACGGCAATGTACGACATGAAATGCAAAGAAGAATCACGATAGCTAATAAAGCATTTTATGGGGTCCTCCCTATAAGGAAATCAAGGAAGGTCCATCGATACAATGAACTACGCATCTACAAGATATTAATTCGTCATGTGCTGCTATATGGATGCGAAACGTGGACCTTGATGCGGGTGTCGGAGAATTCAATCGACACGTTTGATCGTAAAATTCTTCAGAAGGTATACGGAACAGTTAAGGAAGGAGATGATTGGCGTATTCGATACTACCATGAACCGTATCAACTATTTGACGACCCACTAGCATCTATCGTGATTAAACGGCGCAAGCTTCAATGGGCTGGCGACGTGAAGTGAATGAACGATGAACGAATTCCAAAACGTGTGCTCAAGGGCAAAGCTTAAGGCAACCGACTGCAGGGGAACTCACGAAAGCGATGGGAGGACTCAGTTGACAGATTGCAGAGCGCTTCTCGATTTTTCAAATTGGAAGACGCGGTCGTTGGAGAGGCCAATGGAGGAGATGCATCTGGGAGGCCAAGGCTCAATATAGGCTGTAGCGCCATTGCATCATCATCATCATTTTACCTTGTTTTCTGTAATCGATTTGGTTTTTCGAAGAAATTTTAGGCCAAATTTTTCTTCTACAATGGCGCTACATCCCAAATCGGACCTTGGCCTCCTGACATTCAGGTTCCTTAACAGTTTTTCATTACTTATTGTGGAGGGGTTGTTAGCCCTTCGCACAGCCCTCTTTCGACGATTTTTTTCATTTTCGTAGAGGTGACCAAGGTAAATCCAAGCAGGCAATGTGCTGGAATTATATATTGCGTCGACCGGGATTTGAAATCACTACCTTCGCAATACAAGACCAACACGTTACCCACTAGGCTACACCCTAGCTAGGTCAAGCTTTTAGTGAAATCGCAATCTTTGTCATCTTTTCAGTACGAGCTGTCACTCGTCGACTTTTCAAATATTGCCGAATGGCAGCTCCGAGGCCAAACTCGACACTAGCAGAAGAGAGCGCGATCCTATACAGTAACTGTAGCCCCAATTGCTTAATATTGTCAACCGTATTAGTAATTAAAATTGGCGTAATTTTGGCTGATCATACGATACTTTTCGTTGAATAATAACTTAAGACAATGGAGTTTTACCAAAATAAATAACTACCTATACATTTGCTCGATTTTATTTACCTACTAGTGATCCACCGCGTCTTTGTCCGCGTTAGCAATTTTTGAGAATGTAGTTAGTAATACACTATGTGGGATATATAATTTGCTTAGTTTAATGGCTCTTTGAACACAATGCTTTCTATTTTGTTGGTATCAGAACCATAAATTAGTAAGAATGAAACCACAATACTCGCATTCGTATGGTACAGACTCGTGATCAAATCAATCCCGTGATTTGAGATATACGTATCGAAGATCGCTAAGGACATGTAAAAATTTGTATTTTGTGAATTAAAAAACAAAAATCCAATTAAAATAACGTTAAGCCTAAAAACACAACAGGACGTGCATAAAGTCCAATCATACGATACTATAGATGAAATCGAAATTTTTGTGATCTTAAGATATTGTTATAGATCTGGCAACCACGCAATTTGATCTTTCTGGAATATACCAGAATTATGTAGAACAGTATCCCCCAATATGTAAAAAGCCATAATTAAAGATCTAGAACTTTCCAGTATAGTTGAGACACACACTCGACGACATACACTACGGAAGGTTCGAGAATTGGGGAAAAATGGTATAGCTCGCAACAATTGGTGTCAGAAGTGGAATTTCAAGGATAAATTCGGGTTAAAAATCGCGAGTGAAATTAATATTCTCGAACGGATAATTTTGTGAGAGTGAAAAAGTGAAACTAAAATTCTCGAACGGATAGTGAGAATTTTGTGAAATCGAAGATTCTCGAGTGCTTTAGTGAGCAGTGACTTTAATTAGTGAAGTAAATTTAAGTGAATTCGAATCGCGGAAAAACTTGAAATAATCGGTAGTGAAAATGCCGCGTTATCTAAAGGACTTAAAATTAACGGAGCTGAAGGAAGAGCTCAGTAGACGCGAGTTATCTACGACAGGGAACAAGTCTGAACTTGTCAGCCGTATGATCGAGATACTTGAGGCTGAGGGTAAGGACGTAGATAGTTTTGAGTTCCAATTCGAAGAAGCTCGTGAAGAGGAGTGTTCTGGTACATCGGATGCTCTAACACAGTTAATGCAACAAATGATGAACAAATTAGATCAACAATCTGCGGACATGAATCAGAAATTAGATCAACAATCTGCGGACATTAATCAGAAATTAGAGCAACAATCAGTGGACGTTAAACAACAATCAGTGGACATTAAACAACAATCTGCGGAAATTAATCAGAAATTAGAGCAACAATCAGCGGACAATAATCAGAAAAGAGCGACAATCTGCGGACATTAATCAGAAATTAGACCAGACCTCAAAGGACCTCAACCAAAAATTGGAGCTGCAAAATAATAAAATAGACACCATGGGTAAGGCAACAGAAGAAAACGTAGAGAAGAAACTTCGAATCCTCGAAGAACAAATTACGGAAAGGATATCCGGGATTGTAGAAGAAGTCGAACGCCTAAAAAGGGACTTCAATAATGTGAAAGCGACTGGAGTCATCAAGGCAGAACACGTTACGCACAAGGGTCTCAAAGCTCCAATCTTCGATCGATGGACAAACACCGCGGGCTATTTATAAGACACAATTTGAGGCTGCCGCAAGAAACAATCAATGGAATGATCTGGAACGAGGAACGGCTCTTATATTGGCGCTAAGAGGTCCACCAGCAGAGTTTCTTCAAACGATTCCGCAGGAGCAACAACAAGATTTTCCAACGTTAGTCCAGACATTGGATCTTCATTACGGCAGTAACCACATGCGAGAGATCTACAAAACACAACTGTACAACCGAACCCAAAAGAATGGTGAAACACTTCAAGAGCTGGCACGCGATATTGAACGACTCACACTATTATCGCTTCCCGATGCGCAAACAGAGCAACGCAACGATACAGCTGTTTTCGCATTTAAAAATGCTGTACAGGACAGAGAGCTGCAACAGGCGTTAAAATTGGCAGGTAAGAAAACGATTGGCGAAGCCTTAGTATATGGGCTGACGTTTGAAGCTGCCAAGCAAAGCTCGCGGAGCAACTATCGAGTCCGGGAAATAGCAGAAGAGTGTGGGTGTCAGAAAGCAGAGCACACCAAGCGGAGCGAAGGATCTGGTGCCCCCCGATGCTGGAATTGTGGACAGGCAGGACACTTGAGACTAGACTGCCGTAAACCCAGAAAAACGACCAACCATTGTTCCGGCTGCGCTTCTAAACAACGCGAAGGTAGATCTTGGTTAAGAACTAGTCGTCAGAGTTCAAATCTTTCACACGGTTTTGATAAAAGACGCCGGAGTCGATCGAAAACCCCGAGTCGGCAAGACCGATTGCGACAAGAACAATACATCGGGAAAGATCATGGAAGCAAAGATAGGCATTCGAATAAGGATCGCGAACGAACGGGTGGAAGTCGTGACGGCCAAGTACTTCATACGAATGAACGTGACAAGGCCGAGCATGAGACGGGACGTGTTCGAGAATATCGCGAAAGGAAGAATTCGGAACGTGAGAAGGAAAGTAAACGTGCTGCCAAGGAGAAGGAGTGCAAAAAGGACAAGGAGAAAGAACGCAAACGTGAGAAGGAAAAAGAAGCCGGAGAAACCTTTTAGAGGATAACGACCGAATCAAAGAATGGATGGAATCAGCAAGAACTGAAAGATGCCCAACGTAAAGATCCAAATATTTCACCGATCGTGGCATGGAAGGACGAAATGAAACGGCCTGAGTGAAAAGACTTCTCACAATTCGGCGAAACCTTAAAGTGTTATTTGCCACAATGGAACTCCCTTCACCTAGACGGCGGATTATTAAAACGGAAATTGGAAAACGCTGACGGAAAATCGTATCACATGCAAACCATGTCCCGTATTCGAAAGTCGAGGAGGTTTTGAAGGAATATAATGGAGGTACCTCCGGTGGGCATTTGGGTGTAATTAGAACCTTGGCGAAGATACGAGAAAGGTTCTATTGGATCCATCTCCGAGATGATGTCGAAAATTGGTGCCGTAAATGTACTACGTGTGCATCGAGTTAGGGCCCACAACGCAGATCAAAGGGAGAAATGCAACAATACAACGTGGGTGTCCCATTCGAGAGAATTGCTGTGGATATTGCTGGATCATTTCCGGAATCAGAAAATGGTAATCGCTACATTCTAGTGATCATTGATTATTTCAGCAAGTGGCCTGAAGCCTACGCAATTCCAAACCAAGAAGCAGTAACCGTTGCAGAACAAAGCCCCACGTGAACTACACTCCGATCAAGGGCGCAATTTTGAATCTCAAATATTCAAACACGCGTACCAAATGCTGGGAATAAACAAAACCTAGACAACTCCATTACATCCACAGTCCGATGGAATGGTGGAACGTTTCAATAGGACATTAAACTCAAACCTATCCAAACTCGTCAGCGAGAGGCAACAGGACTGGGATCAGCACATCCCTCTATTTTTAATGGCCTACAGAACATCGGTACATTCAACAACATGAGAAACTCCCTCCCGAGTCATTTTCGGAAGGAATATTCGAGTCCCTGCGGAACTAATGTTTGGACTGCCACCAGACCAACCAACTTATGCCAAAGATTACGTCTCGGATCTTCGATGTCGACTAAATACAATTTATAACCTGGTCAGAGATAAAATTGATTTGGCGACCGACCGCATGAAGACGAGGTATAATCAACGGGCGAATTCATCAGGATTCCAAGTGGGCGATTTGGTTTGGTTATACAATCCCAAACGACAGAAGGGCAGATCGCCGAAACTACAGCGCAACTGGGAAGGCCCTTACCGGATTGAACTACATCGAAAACCTCGTACTAAAATGAAAGTGGTACATCTCGACCGACTAACAAAGTACCATGGTGCCATTGAGGAAGTGAACGACTCTGTTCGAGACGAACAGGGACTAAGGAGAGGGTAATGTTACAGATCTGGCAACCTCACAATTCGATCTCTCTCGAATCACAAGAATTATGTAGAACACTATCCCCCAATATGTAAAAAGCCATAATTAAAGATCTAGACCTTTCCAGTATAGTTCAGACATACACCCGACGGAAGCATCGAGAAGAGTCATGTCTAAAAGGCACGAAAGGCACAAAAGCTTTCAGTCGAGAACCAGTCATTTTGATGATCGAGACGCGAACCAGTACAAGCGATAAGAAAAGTACGCGGCGGTAGTGCCATATAGTGTGAATTAAGTTAAAGTGCGAATAAATAAATTATCACTTATTTTTAAACGAATTGTGTTTTACTTGAAATCCCGGCGAACCTCTAGCTCGCAACAATACGTATAGGTATATTATAGTAAAATTCCTTTTTACGAGTACATTATCACAACAAAAAAATCCATTTTTATGTCGCTCGAAAACCGTCTGTCTGTTTGTCCGTCTGTGCGTCTGTCTACAGCATAGCTATAGCGCTAAAAATTTTTGTGTGTCATTTTTAGTAGAAAGGTAACTTTAAGTTCGTGAATGGTCTGCATCCCACCACTTCTTCTACCCCCTCCTATGCAAATTTCATGAAATTTCGAAATATAAAGAAATTAATTTTTCTTTGAAACTATTTAAGCTATCGACTTGAAATTTAGGTCAAAGTATTATGATATACCAGATGTCATTAACATTACGGAATATTGATCCGATCCCCTCACTCCTTCTAGTCCCTCCCATACAAATGGACAATTTTGAAAAATACATATTTTCGATTTTCATTGAAATTAGTAAAGCTGAAAAGACGAAATTTTCCCAAAAATTGATTCTACTATAATTACAATTAGTTTTAAGAAGAATTTTCAACTTCACCTCACTCCTTCTATCCCCTCCCATACAAATTTCACGAAATTATGAAATTTTAATTAAATTATTTTTCTTCGAAACTGTTAAAGCTATCAACTTGATATTTTGTACAAGGTATAAAAATAGAAATATCAATAACGGGAAAAAAATTGTTTTGATCCTTTTACTCCTTCTACCCCCTCCCATACAAATGCACAATTTTTGTTTAATGCATTATATCGATTTCCATTAAAACTAGAAAAATTATAAACTTCAAATTTTGCCAGAACTTGTTTTTTAATAGTTCTCCTTAGAATATATGAGAGCTATCGACTTCGAAATTGAATCAAAGCATCGTGATAAGGGCGATGATAAGCAGTTTCAAAATCATCTAAAACGTTCCACTTCCTCTGCCAGCTCCCATACAAGTGCCCCAATTTCAGGAAAACTATGTCCAATTTCTTTAAAAATAATGAAAACTAAAAACTTTAAATCCAGCAGAAAACTTTTTGCATGCCATGTTCGATGTCATATGCGAAAAATATAAACCTTCCCTTCTACTTGTACCACCTACCATGCAAAAGTCTCTATTCACTATTCGAAAGAAGTATCATATGATTGGGCTTTACGCCCAATCATAATTCTGTTATGAAAGAAAGAAAAGATTTCCGGATTCTACACTGTTACGCTTTATTATTTGTCACGAAATGGAAATTATTGGTTCGTGCTGGCTGTAATTAGTTCGATTGAATAAAACAAGGGTAGAGAGTCGATTTCACCTGAAATTAATTTAACCACTACTGCACTAAGAATAAATCGCCTATTTCCGAGTGACTCCACCGAAAGCAGTTGAAGTCGGTCTTGATAATGTGAAAGACATATTGGACCTGACAACAGAAGACCCTTAAGAGCAAATCTTAAAAATTTTCGCTGTACAGACTCTATCCTGTTATGAATATTGTAATACAGAGTCCAAACAGGGCAGGCATATGCAAGAACTGAACAAAAGCATAATAAAGAGTCTTTGTAATGTAAGGGTCATTAAAGTCCTCACACCATCGTTTTACAAAGCCCCAATTGGAGTTAGCCTTGATAACAATACTGTCAACATGGTCGTCGAAGGTTAATTTATCATTATATAGTACATATAAATCGCATACTGTGCTTAATATCTGTAAAACAATTCCCTCTAAAGCATAAATAAATTCAAATGGATTATTTTTTCTAAAGAAAGATGCCGTAGTGCACTTTCCAGCATTTAAAGGCATAAAGTTTAGGTTACACCAGTTAAAAAATAGCTTTATATCATTTTGCAAAAGTAGATAATCGTTCATACAGGTGATAGTACGAAATATTTTTTCATCATCAGCATACAAAAGAATATTTGATTTGGAGATGGCAGAGCTCACGTCATCTATACATATAAATATAATTGTAGTGTCTGTCCGCTATTTGCTTATAAGTGACTATAAGTTAGTTTTTTACCTTATTTTAAAATACGTTTTTGAAATTGTTGTCTTCTGTCTGTCCGGCCGTCTGTTACGCACAAACGGCTGAACCGATTGCAATGAAACTTGCCCAGTTGGTTAGGTATGCCCCGAGCTGTAATCTGCTTTTGGTTTTATTTCACTCCCCTCACACCTTCTACAAAAATATATAATAATCAAATTTTCTTGAAAACCATAGATGCAAATTTAGAATATTTTATTTTTATCATAAATTTGATCAAATTATTTCAATCCCTCACTCCTTTCACCACCTCCCATTCAAACTGCACTTTTTTTTATGAAATACTATAAACCCATTTGTTCAGTACGTTATATTATTTATCGAGCTTAAATTTTGTACTAAATCCTTAATTAGCATTATTAATATCGGGAAAAAATCAACCGATTACCTTTACCTACTCCTTCTACCCCCTCCCATACAATGTGACGACTTTTCAAAAATTCGATTTTCTTGAACAGTGTGGATGTTACTGATCTGAAATTTAAAATATATCAATTTCATAATGATTATAGTTGTTTCTCGAAAAATCACCAAGAACCCCCCACTCCTTCTACCACCTTCCATACAAATTGTACAATTTCATCAATGCACGAAGTTTCTCAGTACCTATTCAATTTTTGAAGCTTAAATTCGGTACAAAACATTTTTATAGCTACTCTAGCGTGGTGTGAAACAAATTAGTTCAGTGCAGTCACCCCTTCTACCACTCCCCATACAAAATTTCTTAAGATCACAAAAACTCCAATGTCATCTATAGTATCGTATGATTGGGCTTCACGCACAATCGTAGTTCTGTTATATTTTTAAGCTTAATGTTTTTTTTTTTAATTACCACAATCTACAACTATACACATGTCTTTAGCGCTCTTCGATCACGGGATTGATTTGAGCACGAGCCTGTCCCATACAAATGCGAGTATCGTGGTTTCATTTTTAATAATTCATAGTTCTGATTCCAACAAAATACAAAGCATTGTCTTCAAAGGGCCATTAAAGTAATTAAATTATATATCTTGCATAATATATTATTAACCACATTCTCAAAAATTTCTTGGTGGCTTGTTGGTCTGAAAGGAGTTGATTGCGAACGTAATCTTACTTTATGTAAGATTTGAGAAGTGCATTCCCAGTCTGCCCGCGATTCTTCTGTTCAGTCTATGGCAACCCGAGAAATGCGTATTAAGTAGCACGATTGAAGTTTCGTATGTTCCCTCCTTGACCAGCACATTTGCTTTTATTCTTCGAAAGAACTATATTTTTGCTGCCTTCGGATTTTCTTTTCTTGTCAGAAGTCTCTCCAAGTTCTTTGTTTAGTGACTTTATTTCTTTGTTGTATTCTGACAGGGTGGATCTATATGTGTTCCAATCACCATCGCGTGGTAAAAAGTTTAAAAAAATTAGTAACTCGCTTTATTTTTAAAAGTTGCATTCGAAATGGCTTGCGAAGTCCACGGTGAAGTCCTGAGACTATGGTTCAGCGGTATATCTGGCGATATTTTAGAAACTATCACATAGAGAGTGATAAGTTTTCCAAACTTATATTTAAAAAAAAAGATAGCGTGTTAAGGATAAAAGTGTAAGCTATGCAAATAAAATATCTTGTTAAAAAATAACAAAATGTTTGCACTGCTTCATACATAAATTTAATTCAGTGTAACATGTTCACCTTTTGTACCTTAAAAATAGTTGTCTTTATTTATATATAAGCAAATTTACCTATTCCCGTATAATTATTCATTCAACAGGACGGCACATACATACAAAAATTAATCACACCTATCAATGAAGCTGGCCAAAAACGCACTCTCCATGATCTCTTAAACGATTTGTCCACGCCCGCTCGTCAAGCAGGTAAGTTATTTTTATTGCCTCGTATTATGCATGCTTTATTATTTTATGGCAATTTCGGTTGAGCCAGTCCTGGAAAAAAAAACCAAGATGTAAAATAAATAAGCAGGAAGAGTCATAAAGATCTGTAGATATGGTCTAGGTATATCTACTCGTATTCAACAATATGATGTCAATACCATAATTTTACACAGGTACACCATATCATACTTTTCCTGGTTGCGCTATTGCTCGTACAGGTTCCTACAGCCTATAAAAACTTAAAATGGTTCCTTGTATTTCCTTTCCTTTTTGTTTAAATTTCGAAATCCAAAAGGCGAAAACACCGAGTGTTATTTGCTCGTGTTACCGTGAAAAAAAACGAAGGAGCAGGTTCCTTGGGTTTTCCATGAGAGTTGTTCCAAGGTGTGAAACTTTGTTTGTTGAATTTTTGTAGAAGAAAGAATATATTTTGGGACAAGTGATATCCTACATTCTTCTACGAAATCGCCTATCCGTTCGGCAGTTGATACTTTCCTTATGTAAATGTAAATGTAAATGGAGGCGTTACATACTTTTTTATGGTCGTAGAAAAGATTATAAACAAGACTTTATCTCAAAATTGTAAGTACGACGTGGTAATATGTTATTTTTAGCACCTCAAAATGATTAGATATGAACAGTGATGAGCAAAACTGTTCAGGCAGAAGTAATTGGGAAGCAGGTTAGTTTTTACTCATATAGCCAAGCCCTCTCCGCGCTTACAGCTGCAGTTCAAGATGCTTGAATCATTATATAGACATGTTGGAGAAATTGGAGAAAACCTGCACTGTGACGAATTTGTTGGGTTCCGACTCATTGGGATATGCCAGAAAACGAAACAACGGATAGGCTGACGCCAACAAGGTTTGGGAAATGGAGAATGTCAAATGGTTACAATGCGATTCGTGTAATACCACGAAGATGCTATGGGTGACTTTAATTGACGAAATTCAATTAAAATATTGGTAATCGAAAGGAACTCCCTACAGATACTAGTTGGTATACGTATGTAGTCACGAACTACTTTCTTCTTAGAAAACATGCCTTTCAACGAATGACATTTGCAGAAGCTGTGAGGAGGAGGATGAGACCGTAGAGTATTTCCTCTGCTACTGCCCATGCCCCGAAACAATTCAAGATCAAACTCTCGGAGAGTACTTCTTCGCTGCACTGAATGATCACCAGTCTCTTGAACCGATGAATCTCATCAGTTTCAGCGGTAGATTATAATTTTGGCCCATTTCAACTAACAATTAATAGATAACAATAGATTAGTTTGATTTTCTCTACCGCTGCCGCCACTGATAGGTCCATTGTAATGTCCATCTTTATATATATGTATATTAGAGTTCCTCATCGAGTCCCGTCCTATTGATAAAGCTTAGGATATCACGTAGAGGAATGTTCAAAAATGCGCTTGGGCCCTTGAAGCGTTGACCGAAATGAAAAGGGCTCACTATGATTTTAGCTACATTTGGATGTTAATTTTTTCAGTACTGAGAGGAATTCCGCAAAAACGAAGAGAACCTGCCAAATCAGATACAGATCCTTTCCTGGCCAATCAATCAGCTTTTTTATTACTATCGAAGCCCCTGTGTTCCGCGACCCAAGTGAGAGTTGCTTTGTTTTTATTCCCTAGTTCTAGTAGTGCCTCAAGGACTCAAGGAAATTCCACACAAGCTTTGATCGTATTTGAGATGATTGTAAGGCTAGGAAGACACCAGAAAGCCATTACTTTATTATGTAGGTGTTGGTGATGCATCTTTGTTGGCAGAGGCGTAGTGGGTAGCGTGCTTGCTTCTCAGTCAATAGGTCGTGGGTTCGATTCCCACTCCAGACGGGATTTTTTAAGCACGATTTTTTCAGTTGCTACTGGCGATGAAAAATTATTCGAAATAAAATGTGCAAACGGTGTAAAAGAAAAGTGAAACAGTTTCACTTCAAGAAGGCCTAGATATTCAGTAGATAACTTCTGCAAATGTTTGTCAATAGCGCCAAAAAAACTGAAAAATATACCAGCTCCTCCACTCGTTACGGTCGTTCTCACTCCTCTTCCTCTACCTTGCTAATCCCACTCCTTCCCTCCATGACTGTGTTTTACACATAAAGGCCGAAATTGCTTATAACACAGGTCATTCTGTAAAAAAAAGCAGCTCTAATATCCACCAACCTTTGCTTGAAGACAGATTTTGTTGTTTGATATTTTTGGCCTGTTCGGATTTTTCGCGCTTGGAGGTTCTGGGGACGACCCAAGTGGAAGCTTTCTGGTCTTTGCCCTTAGACGTTCCAGCCTGTGTTTTGGTTGCTCTGGCCTCCGGTGCCGTTCGTATCCTGTTCCCCTTCATTGGATTTCTGAGAGTTCAGGAAAGTATGGCACTTGATTTCGGTGTGCTACCATCAGATCTGTTTCTTTTCGATGCAGTGACATTTTTTGCGTAAACTTTCGTTTTTCTATGCGTTCATTCTTTTGTCGCCGCGTCTCTTCGGGTGATGTATAATCAACAATTTTTGCTCGAATTCGTTCCTTTGAGACTCCTTACGACGAGATGCTTCGGCTTCATCAACTATTGGTGTTTTTGGTCCCAAGTAATTGACTTCCACTGACATAAATTCTTCCACTCTCATTGAAGAAAGGGCAAGCAAATTCCCCTGCTTTAGTTGGTCTGGTGGTGTTAATAACAGAATATTTTCATGTTTCATTCTCACCTGGCCTAAACTACTTCCAGCTAGTTCCACGTCGCCAGTTCCAATAAATTCTACGACTGAAAAATAGTGTGCGTCAATTTTGATTCGACGAGTTTGGCGTCCGCATCCCCAAAGCTCCCATTACGGATGTAAGGCTAACTAACAAAAAGGTGTCGCCCGGTACCCTTAGGAGATCATTCGTGATATCACTTTTGTACACCTGATATCATGCAGCTCTAGGCAGGTTGCTTGCAAACCTTGGCTTGAGTTTAGAAAAGAATGAGGATTTTGGAAAGAAAATGAATTTTATAACGAAGAAAGTTTTTTGAAGGAGACATCCGAAAGGATGACTCATTTCTTCTCTTTGTTCGCGGTTGCCATTTCCCATGTTTGCTTATTGCAACCTGTGACTCGCACAGTGTGATACAGTTCCGCCTTTCTTACGGAATGGGATTATCTTGGCGAAATCACATTTACTCTAGATGAAAGAGAAATTTTTTGATTTCAAGAAATTTTGTATGAGAAGTGGTACAGTGTTTGACGACACTGAACTAATTTTTTCTCATCACGCTAAAGTTGCTATCAAAATGTTTTATACAAAATTTTAGAAACTTTAATAGGTACTGAGAAAATTAGTGTATTGAATTTAGTGAAATTGTGCAGTTTGTATGGGAGGTGTTAGAAGGGGTAAAGCTAGTCGTTTAATTTTTTTGGTCTTACTAATAATTCTAAATAAATTTTATGTGCACAATTTCCGCTCGATAAATGTTATACGCATTGAGTAAATTGATTTAGAGCATTTCATGAAAAAGTTCAGTTTGTATGGGAGGCGGTGGAAGGAGGGAGAGGACACGAATAATTTTTATACGGTAGATCGAAATTATCATAAAAGTAAAATATTGCAAATTTCAGACCAATAGCTATTAGACTTTTCGAGCAAATCCGTTTATTGTCAAATTCCGAAATTGTGTCATTTTGTGTGGAAGGCGGTAGAAGGGGTGAAGCTAATGATATAATTTTTTTTGTCGTACTAATAATTCTAAATAAATGTTTAGTACACAATTTCAGTTCGCTAAATGTCTCCTTAATATGAGTGAACACCAGTTGCGGCGATGGAAGGAATACTTCTCTGATATTTTAAACATCTTGTCAGAGGAAGATATTCCGGAAACAGAACAACTACCAAACATCCAACCGCAACAATCCTCTATTAGGGACGATCCCCCAGATAAGGAAGAGATAGTTTCCGCCATTCAGTCAATGGCGGGAAGGAAAGCTCCAGGTATAGACGGACTACCAACCGAACTCCTCAAAGCGGACGCGGAAATCACAGCCGATATACTCCTCCCACTCTTCACTAAGGTGTGGAGTGAAGGAAGATATCCGACTGAATGGAAGGAGGGCGTCATTGTGAAAATTCCGAAGAAGGGCGACCTTCGGGATTGTGGCAATTGGCGTGGTATATGTCTACTTACTGCCGTATCAAAAATTATGGCTAAGGTAATTCTCAATAGGATTAGTTAGTCGTCGAGAGCACTCTCAAAGTTTACCAGGCTGGATTCCGTAAAGGGTCGTCTTGTACCGACCACACAAATACCCTACGGATAATATTAGAGCAGTCAGCCGAAATGGGTTCCCCACTACATCTCATGTTTGTTGACTTCGAGAAGGCTTTCGACAGCGTTAAGCGAGATTACATATGGAATGCTTTGCGTAGGAGAGGTATTCCAGATAAGGTCATAGCTATGATTAAAGAATCCTACGAAGATGCAAGGTGTCGCGTCTTGCATAGAGGAGAGCTGTCCGAGAGCTTCCCTGTGCGAACGGGTGTCAGACAAGGCTGCATATTATCACCAGCCCTGTTTCTGGTGGTAATAAATGACATCTTGAAAGCTGCACTGGAAGGTGGGGAAGGTAAAGGTCTTCACTGGAGACTATATAACATCTTAAGTCACCTTGATTATGCTGATGACGTGTGTTTGCTTGCACATAACCGTTCGGACTTAGAGTCAAATGTTCGCTCGTTGCATTCTAAATGCAAAGAGGCGGGACTGAAAATAAATGTGCGTAAAACCAAGTACATGCACATGGTTTCGAACGCAAGCACACCGATTGTTCTTAACGGACAGGATGTGGAAGAGGTGCAAGATTTTTGCTATCTTGGAAGCTGCAAGTTTTTGACGCATGCGTCAAATCTGTGTTGTTGTATGGTTGTACTACGTGGAAAGTGACCATTCGACTTACCAAGAAACTACAGACTTTCGTAAACCAATGCCTCCGGCGCATTTTAGGAATATTCTGGCCAGATGTGATCTCCAACGACGAACTTTGGAGTACAACTGGCCAGACTAAAATAGGTATTGAGATTCAACGGCGGAAGTGGCAGTGGATCGGTCATACTTTGAGGAAACCAGAGCAAAATATCGCAAAACAGGCTCTGGATTATAATCCTCAAGGAAGACGTCGGGTTGGTCGACCTTGTAACACATGGAAGCGAGCAGTTGAGCAGGAGGCCAGAGGAATAAACAAGTCCTGGCAACAGCTTAAGGCCGATGCTCAGGATCGTGCTTTGTGGAAGAGAGTTGTTTCTGTCCTATGCCATTATAGGGGGTCTTAACAGGAATTTGATTGATTTATTGAAATGTCATACTCTGAGGAAATTTGGTTTAGAATGTTTTATGTAAAACTACAGTTTGTAAGGGAAGTGGTGGAAGGAGAGGGAGGACTAAAATTATTTTTACACGTTAGATCGAAGTCATCACAGAAGTAACACAGAAGTAATATATTCCAAATTTCGGAGCAATAGGTTTTATTATTTTCTTGCAAATCCGTTTATTGTTAAATTGCAAAATTGTGTCATTTTGTGTGGGAGGGGTAGAAGGGGTCGAGCGATTTGGCCCGTTCACGAACTTGACCTTACTTTTTTGTCAAAAATGACGTGTACAAAATTTTACATATTTCTTAGCGTTACAAACTTTAGAGCAAACTTATAATACTCTCAGATTTCATCTAGAGTATAAAAAAATTGCGTCGGGAAACGAACTCCTCGACCCCATTCCCATACAATGGTTTAATGAATAGAAATTACACAGACTTTCTTAAAATTTACTGCAACTATGGCAATATAGAATAGAGTATTTATTTGAGTGATCAATTAAAAAGTTGACTGCAGAGAACAGTCCCCAGGGAGGAGTATTATTTCCACTTCTGTGGTAAGTTGTAAGCAATGAACTCATGGACCGTCTGGTGGAACAAGGCTACAAGGTGATAAGATATGCCGATAACTTCGTTATTATCATTAGAGGTAATTGTGACGTAGCTTTATCGGAAAGCATTCAATCTGCCTTAGAAGTGATAATGACTTGGTGTCAGTCTAAGAACTTCAACATTAACCCAAGTAAGACTGAAATAGTACCATTTATGAATAGAAGAAAAATCTTCATAACGCCTCCTTCTAGAACTGGAATATCTATATCCTTCTCGAATGCGATCAAATATCTATCAGAAAATGGGAATAAAAGCCCAAGATGATTACTGGTGTTACAGAACAGTCATTCTCCCAATAGTCACATATGGATCAACAGTTTGAACTAAACGGTTACAACAAAAGACACAGCTTATGCTGCAAGAAAATTCAAAGACTAGCTTGTTTTGGTATCACAGGCACAATGAAACTACTACTGTAATGGAAGTGTTTCTAGGCATTCCTTCGGCACATTTCCAAATTAAAAAAGGAGGCTATCCAAGGGGAGATCTTAGAAGTCATTTTAAAATACTACGAAACCCGAAAATAGAAATTATAGCCTCAACATTATCGAACATTATGCCGACCAAATTCGACTTTAAAACAAATTTGGATGGCTCAAAAGGAACTGAACCAGGCGGTCAAAAGTCCTAACTTCTCGGTTTCACAACCCCCCGGTAAAAAGCTTCTATCTTCGAGGGCGATCTAATTGCAATGGAGTTATGCATACAAGTAAATACTAGAGAGCAACAATCTAAATGTTATCGGATAGTCAGGCAGTTCTCAAAGCACTAGCATCCAACAAACACGAATCGAGGCTAGTCTGGGACTGCTTATTGTTTCAGAGCCATTTTGCGGAAAACCAAAAGGGCATTCCAACCTAGTATTGAGAAAGTGGATTGAACAGAAGCATTGAATCTACTAGAATAGACTTCCAGGTTTATCAATCTCAAAAAAATTAATCTGACCACAGAAAAACAGAGTAGAGAAAATCTTTAAACTAAGTAAGAGTGATATTAGTTCACCTCAAATATATGGGTCTTGTAGAAACTGACATCTGCCTACTCTGTTTTAACGACTCAGAAACGACAGAACGCATTCTATGTCACTGCGAAGCAGTAGCAAAGAAAAGACGAAATCTTCCAGGAAAAAGTTTCCTTACAACTGATGAACTAGACCACGTGGATCCCTTAAACATACTTAAATTAGCCAAAGTTATGAAGTTGAGGTAGGGAAAGGGGAAATTAACGCACAATAGGCCGAAAAGGTCGCAGTGCTCTCAAATGTTCCCGAATGTATAATAATAATAAAAAGTTATTAAGTTCCACCTATCTAGTATACAACCGCCCTTACAAATCAAAACTTGCATAAATAGACGGGGGAAATATTGCCTTTATGTCCTGGCGCTAATAATAAGTGCGAAGTGGTAAATAATTGACAATAGCTCAGTCTTAGAACTCCCATTCACTTCGTCTCCCTTAGGGTTACTGTATAGGAACGGACCCTCTCTTATTCGAGTTTGACCATCACCTTCCAGCACAGAGCTGGAAATATTCAAATCGAAGATTATTTTTAGGCTAAGTATAAATTTGAACTCCCGAGAATTACGTTTCATGTCGTTTTTCATGAAATCGTAAGCTTTTATCATCTTTTCAGTACGAGCCGTCACTCTTCGACTTCTTAAATATCGACGAGCGACAGCTTGATTAATGGCTCTGTGGCCAAACTCGAGAAAGCTGAAGATGGTCCGTTCCTATACAGTAACTCTAGTCTCCCCTAACTGCTACAACTAGTCCCAAAATTGTAAAACCCGACTTGTTGGCAGATATTTTATTTAAATCGTGTAAGTTACTCTAGTTTTCGCTGATAGCACAATTGTTCAACATTATAGCATCCCAATAATAGTGTCGTATTCATTGAAGTTTTTTTTTTAAATTGTCCACACAGATGGTATTTATCACGACGAGACTTTGAATCACGTGTAGAGCACAGACGAAACGTTATGCATGCATAGAAACTGCTGAATAAAATTCTATTCAAGAGTTATACAATTAAAGAGGAAAGAACTTAGATAAAAGAAAAGTTTCGTCTTAATTAGTCGTAAATTGAAAATCATTGACGAACTTGATCTAATTTTATGTTCGATTGACGTCAAAAAAGTTTTGTTATTTGTGATTTTGAATAACGAACGCGACAACGTTATGGTTTTTTATGCAAAAAAGAGGCATGCAGGGGGCTTGGCCAGAGGATGGAACCCTTAGATCACACATTCCAACAATAGCGTATTTGGTAAGCCTTTCACATGACATCAGTCGAATTGAAAGATTAAGTCGCGTGATTTTATTTTAAATTATCCATTATATAAGAGATGTATTGATTTTAGAATGACCTTTTCAATCAATGCTATTTATAGTTATTTTTATAATGAGTTTCAGTAAAATCACATTTACATTGCTTGGGAAAAATTAAAAAAAAAAATCTAGTTTTAAATTTCTCTACACTTTCACTACGCAATATTTAGCCAACATTTAATTCTTTAATTTGAAATATGTACGTCAATCAATCAATCAAATTCCTGTTAAGACCCACTATAGGGGCATATGACAGAAAAAACTCTTCCACAAGGCGCGATCCTAAACATCGGCCTTAAGCTGTTACCAGGACTTGTTTATTCCTCTGGCCTCCTGCTCCAGTGCTCACTTCCATATGCTTCATGGTCGACCAAACCGACGTCTTCCTTGGGGATTATAATCCAGAGCCTGTTTGGCGATGTTTCGCTCTGGTTTCCGCAAAGTGTGACCGATCCACTGCCACTTCCACCTTTGAATCTCAATGCCTATTTTAGTCTGTCGCGTTGTACTCCAAAGTTCGTCGCTGGAGGCCAATCAAATTCAATCAAATTCCTGTTAAGACCCCTGATCTCCAACGACGAACTTTGGCGTACAACTGGCCAGACTAAAATATGTATTGAGATTCAAAGGCGGAAGTGGCAGTGGATCGGTCATACTTTGAGGAAACCAGAGCGGAAACATCGCCAAACAGGCTCTGGATTATAATCCTCAAGGAAGACGTCGGGTTGTTCGACCATGTAACACATGGAAGCGAGCAGTTGAGCAGGAGGCCAGAGGAATAAATAAGTCCTGGCAACAGCTTAAGGCCGATGCTCAGGATCGCGCCTTGTGGAAGAAAATTGTAACGGGGTTTTAACAGGAATTTGATTGATTGATTGATCTACATCTTATCCGTTAAGAACAATCGGTGTGCTTGCGTTCGAACCCATATGTATGTATTTTTTTTTTACAGAATGACCTGTGTTGTAGGCAATTCGGGCCTTTATGTGCAATGCAAAAACACAGTCGTGGAGGAAAAGAATGGGGTTGGAAAGGGAGGAGAAGGGGAGTGAGGACGATCGTAACGAATGGAGAAGCTAGTATATTTTTCAGTTTTACTGGCTGCTACTGACAAATATTGGCAGTTGTTATGGGACACTGAATTATAGAAAGCGAACAGTAACCATCTACTGAGTATTTAGGCCTTCTTGAAGTGGAACTGTTTCACATTTGTATCGTTTTGCCCATTTTATTTCGAATAATTTTTCATCGCAGTAGCAACTGAAAATTCGAGCTTAAAAAATCCCATTGTCTGGAGTGGGAATTGAACCCACGATCTATTGCTTTTATGCACATTTATTTTTATTCCCGCCTCTTTGCATTTAGAATGCAACGAGCGAACATTTGACTCTAAGCTCGAATGGATTATGTGCGTGCAAACACACGTCATCAGCATAATCAAGGTGACTTAAGATATCAAATAGTCTCCATTGAAGACATTTACCTTCCCCAACTTCCAGTGCAGCTTTCAAAATATCATTTATTACCACCAAAAACAGGGCTGGTGATAATATGCAGCCTTGTCTGACACCCGTTATGTACGTACCGACATATTATTTTTATTAAATATAAGTTATGAATTTGATCTTTATTGTGGTCGCCAGTTAAACAACCCTTTGGTATCAATAAATCAATCAATTTCCTGATAAAACCCCTCACAAGAGCATTAGACAGAAAAAATGCTTCTCCTCAAGTTGTGATCCTGAGCATCGACCTTTAGTTGTCACCAGGAATTGTCTATTCCACAGGCCTTCTGCTCAACTGCTCGCATCCATGTGCTATATGGTCGACCAACTCGACGACATCCTTGAGAATTATAATCCAGAGCTTGTTCGGTGATGTTTCGCTCTGGTTTCCTCAAAGTGTGACCGACCCACTGCCACTTTAGTCTCTCCAGTTGTACTCCAAAGTTCGTTGTTGGAGATCTAGAATATTTCTAAAATACGTTGGAGGCATTGGTTCACTAAAGTTTGAAGTTTCTTGGTTAGCTGAACGGTCACTTTCCATGTTATGCAACCATATAATAACACAGATTTGACGCATGCGTAAAATACTCGCAGCTTCATGCGAAGGGAGATCTCTCTCAACCTCCGAAGAGGGGAATGGATACCGAAGGCCTGACGAGCTTTATTTATATGAGCCTTAATATCCTTTCCGTCTCCGCCGTCCATGCTGACAATGCTTCCGAGGTAACAAAAATCTTGCACCTCTTCCACATCTTGTCCGTTAAGAACAATCGTTGTGCTTGTGTTCGAACCCATGTGCATATTTTCAGTCCCGCCTCTTTGCATTTAGAATGCAACGATCGAAAATTTGACTCTTAGTCCGAACGGCTATGTGCAAGCAAACGCACGTCATCAGCATGATCAGGGTGACTTAAGATATTAAATAGGCCCCTCTCAACACTTTTATTTTCCGCACCATCCAGTGCAACTTTCAATATGTCATTTGTTACGACCAGAAACAGAACTGGTGATAATAAGTAGCCTTGCCTGACACCCGTTCGTTCAGGAAAGCTCTCGGACAACTCTCTTCTACGTAAGACACGAAACCTTGCATCTTCGTAGGAGTTCCGTTGACATCTGTCACTAGGTAGTTGGCGGTGAAACTCCTGTTCGTCAACTGCTTCGTAATTTTAAATAGCGAACTCATATCTCCAAGGTAAGCCGCAGATTCTGCTTTTGCTCAGATCTTAAATTGCCTTTCTCTTGTCGCGTCTAACAGTCTTCTTAAGCAGTATATGAGCATCGCGGTAGCTCTGTCTCAATTTAGGAGTCTTTTGGTTGACATCGGGTTGAGAGATGATTGCCAGTTTGGCTTTTTCCGAACGCCAACCTTGTCCCATGTGTCTTGCGATATTCAGGGTTTCTCTCCACTTTGCACATATCCTACAGACTCTTCAGCACTAGTTAGTTAGAAACGTGTTTCTGGTCGCCTCCCAATTGGCATCCAGTGTACGCATTTCATGTCCGCCCAATGGGGATGACTTTTTGCATAGAATAGTGGTATACTCGCGCTTTTCCATATAATACATGCGTTTCATTTGAGGAATTTGTGGCCGTCGGATGGCTGCTGTGCACAGTCTTCAGCAGACAACCATCGAGTGGTGATCGCTCCCTACGTGGAGACATCTTCTCCATTGGTGACATATAGCCAAATGGTCGATTTAGTTCTGAGTAACACCATCAGGGGAAGCTTACGATGTTTTATGATGACGTCCCTCTGATGAACATTTGCCAAGCAATACGAAACTTTACCGTTTTCAGGCCTCTTAATCCAAGGTCATGACGCGTTAACCCAAGGGTCATCATGCCTCCACATGACGTGCTCTGGTCCAGTATTGTCAGAGCCAACCCAGGCACTCCATTTCACGGTCGATCACGATTAACGATGTGTGGACCGAGTGACCCTAACCGTTCTATCTTCATTCGATGTTCGAACGAAAAAGGGTCTAAAATTATTCCCAGCTTCATTTTAAATTAATGAAATGATATGTTATAGTGTGTACCTTCGTCCTCTATAGTAAAATCCATATTACGATTAAAATGTGGAAATTAAATTATAAAATTTTTATTTTATTTCTATCGAAAGTGAAGTTATAGAGGGTGTTCCATTAAGACCGCCTATTTTGAATTATTTTGAATTTAGCCCCGTTTTTTTGTGTCGATCGTGCAGCATTTGTCGGATATTCTGTTCCATACATAACCTCCATGTCTCCACTCGTTATTAAAATAACATCTGAGCTTTTGAAATAAACACTGCCTTCTTTTTTTTGCCGTACGCGTAAGAAGATAGCATGTTCGTTTTTAGGTGGATTGTTGATTGGGTAAGTGAGCTCCAATACTAGATGGAAGGGGGAGGCGGGGGGAGGCAAAGAGTCGAAAACTACACTTGATTATATCTCCACTACGAATGCAGATAGGAAACTGAAAATCAGAATAACTATAGAGAGGGTTGTGGTACAAACTCTAAAAATAATAGAATTTTTGTTTTTCTATTGAGGTCCGAAAAAGGAGTGCTAAAAACAAATTGTCGGTCGAGTTTTTTTTTTTCAAATGATTTTATCTTCGGATCTACTTCATCCAAAAGATTCTTTGAGATTCAAAGGCGGAAGTGGCAGTGGATCGGTCACACTTTGAGGAAACCAGAGCGAAACATCGCCAAACAGGCTCTGGATTATAATCCTCAAGGAAGACGTTGGGTTGGTTGACCATGTAGCACATGGAAGCGAGTAGTTGAGCAGGAGGCCAAAGGAATAAACAAGTCTTGGTAACTGCTTAAGGCCGATGCTCAGGACCGCGCCTTGTGGAAGAGAGTTGTTTCTGTCCTATGCCCCTATAGGAGGTCTTAACAGGAATTTGATTGATTGATTGATCCCCTCCCTACTACTCTAATCTGCATATTGACTTCCCACGTATCCTCAACTTTTCCCAAGAATAATTAAGTTGTGCTCGACTTGTTGGCCGATTTTTTTATATTATGTAATTATTAATTTTATGACCGAAGGTATACCTTAAGTCAAAACGGTCCGAGGTGCAAGTAGTACTTGCAGATCCGACGTGGCATGTACCTTGAATCTTCATAAAAACAAGTTTATAATCTATTTACTTTTCATAAAAATAATCTTTACGAGGAGAAAAAGAATATAGAAATATTTATGAACAGATATAACCTAAGGATATGAATTATTTATTACAAAATTAGCATTCGACGAATTTTATAAAAATTAAAATGGATTTTCTAGAATTGAACGGAAATAATGATATAGAATTCTTTTTGAATGGCGCTACAGCCCAAATTGGGTCTTTGATTAGATGGATGGTATTTTATTATAACAATAATAATACTATAATAACAGCATTGAAAATTGAACAAACAAGCGAGACGAAGAACAAACTACCGAGGAAAAAGTCACAAGCCTTCGCAAATTATTTCAAAAACGATAACACTTAAAAAATTCACTTTGAACGCCGAAAAACTATTTCTTCTTTCTGTGCGAAGTACGTGCTACTTTCAAAGGGTGAAATATATTGTCAATTTACTAAAAACAAAGGGCAAAAAGTTACTGAAAAACATTTCTTCAAAACGTTGTTACATTCGTCAAAACAGCAACATGACCAAGGTACAATAAGTTCAAGGTAAATGACCTTCCCCTATCAATACATCTCGCACGCACCATAGATGAAAACTAGCAATTCGTTTGGCGAAAGTTTCATTTTAAATTTTTAGACTTACCAAGTTACATTTGTGCCAAACTCTTTCAAATGCTTTGACGATATCAAGAGTAGTTGGCGTGTAGTTCGTATTAAGGTCATTGTTAAATTGAAAAGGTACAATTGAATATGCAGGATTCGTTTGATTGACTTGACAAACGAGAGACGAAAGCTTTGGCCACTCTTTAGAATTTCAATAACATTTTTCCTCAGTTTCCAATTGTTTAAATATTCTTCTCTTCGCAAAGCTCAGATGCGAAATAGTTTGCTTGAAAATAAGCTACAGATCTTTACAAAATGTTATCTGGTTTGACTTTCTGTGATCTTTTTCACCATACTTTCCCCCTGTTTCATATGTCACCTGTATAGAATCTTAATCCCGCAAAGAATAAAAATACTATGATTTTTTGGATGGCGGGAAACGTGGAACTGTTTTTGGAAAATTCAATGAAACGTTCTTAAATCGGCCAAAACCCCAAATTTTTACTTCAAAATAATGTCGAATAATTCTAAAAAGCCAAATGCATGTGCTGTAATATGTGAAAGTTGAAATTTTACAGAATGGTATAGAGTTTCTCCTAATCGGATTTTGAATGCTATCCATATTACTTTTCGAATTGAATTTGTACAGAAAGTTATCTTTAATTTTGAATAATTCTGTACTAGACCAGTCAGATCTAATACTAATACAAGAATGTCGCTGTAAAATATTTAGATGCAGGTGCATCTCTTTTCTTTCCAAGGCATTCTTATAATATTTAGAAAATGTGTTACAATATAATATTCTGTAGAAAATTAATACTGCTATTAAAAATGTCTCTTAATTTTGTTTTATGTAAATTGATAGTGTCAAAGTACTTTTTTTTAATTTCTGCGATTTTTCTTATTTAGTTATGCTTAAAAGTGACAACATGAGGTCAAAAGTGAAAAGTGTCAAACACAATCTTGTTAGCCTCATCTCCATGACTTTCAGCATTTTAAACACGCCTTAAAGCTTGAAGCCACTAACATACTACTTGTTATTTATGCCAAGGAATTAGCTGAACTGGTAAAACTAAAACACATCAGACTGACTTTGCATATCGTAACCTTCGTCGAGATAAGGATAAGGAATGCATTTCATTCCAAAGACAACATTAATTTTGACGAAGCGATTGCCTACTCGTGATTCACAATGTATCTTAGCTATATCTTGTATGTGTTTGATAAACACATAAGATTTCTGCATGCTTTGCTGGTGAATAATGCCCAGAAAATGGTTTAATATAGCAACATGACTTTTGGTTTGTGAGGTGTGGCACTGCCCACATTATGTAGGTTTTTTTTTCTTAAAGCACTAGGCTAATGGCTAATACATCCTCCAACGTAATGAAATTCGTATCGTATAATCCAAAACAAGTTTTTCAATACTGTTCTTGGCCCTGAAGCGTAAACGACAGAAATCCAAAATACATTTTCGAGCTTCAAGAATGATCAATCGAAATAGCACTTGAAGCAGGAAGACAAATTATTCTGGTCGTTAAGTGACACCAGCATGTCTATCGAAAGTTGCACATACTAGTAATATGCCGATCAAGCGATATACCTACATATATGTGTACACAGGCGGTTCACGCGTAAATTAATTCTCTAAACCCAAATACCAAGCGGCTAAACGCCAGCGTTAAAATACATTTCCCTCCCAAGAAAATTTATTTTCATCTTAGAACTGGTTGACCTCAAGGTGTACCGTCTTTTCGACCGATCTCGCTTAAAAGATCACTCGTTGAGTTCTTTTCGATTTTTTTTGTGTCTTGCGCTAGCACTGCGACTAGCACCGAACGACGACGACGACATATTAATCAGTGCCTCTAATCATATAAATAAGCATCTGCTTCGATTAGTGAGCTGAGATCTTGGAGCATAGATGAAGGAAAAAAATGAGATTGAAACTCAATAAGAAGTAGAAGGAATCTTGTCGTGAAGTCAAGCCTTCGAGGAATAATTAAAATGCCAGTTCTAAATGAGAAGAACTCTAGTAGTAGTTAACGTTTCAAAGATCAAGAGATAGAATCATTTTTACCTGTAGAGAAATCAAGTGATCAATTAAAAAAAAAATTTGATCATTTTGCGATTCAAAAAAAGGTTGTATTCGGTCTTATGACAAAAGAAAAGGTTTTTATTATTAACGTATCAAATTTAATGTATATTTTGATTTGGAGAAGAAATGGAGTAAGAAATACCCAAACTATCCGAAAATAGTCGATATAAGTCGTTGTAGAATGTCGATCACACAATTTTAGTATCTCAAAATTCTGAAATACTAAAGTATGATGTATGGTACGAGTATGTATCTCATCCGGTTTCATCTGGATCCGAATTGCGTGTTAGGACTACTGTGGCTATTGCTACTTGAAAATGTTGTGCTGCGATAGTGAACGTTTCTGCTTAATGTTGGAAAAATCTTCTCACATTTCGTTATTTTCCACAGAAAACAGCGTATTCACTTATCGCTTATTAAGTATTAAGAATTTAGATTCTAGTTTTGAGATAGAAAACTTGAAAATTTAACTTGAAAATGTTGTGCTGCGATAGTGAAGGTTTCTGCTTAATGTTGGAAAAATTTTCTCACAGTTCGTTGTTTTCCACAGAAAATTTATTTATGTTGGAAAAATCTTCCCACATTTCGTTATTTTCCACAGAAAACAGCGTATTCACTTATCGCTTATTAAGTATTCAGAATTCAGATTTTAGTTTTGGTATAGAAAACTCGAAAATTTAATAAAAACGAGATTCTGATGTGTAAATTATTTTATAAACTCAAAATGCAACTTTCCTTTCTCCTAACTATTAAAAAAAAATTGATAATTTTGGTAATAAAATTCATAATCAAATAGTTCGAGTTTTGCATTTTTGTACGTGAATTTGGGAATCGCGCTACCTTCAACTTTGAATATCTCAGTTTGCAATTTGAGCGACTTTTCTAGGCACAGAAATAAGCCCTTCAATCTAAATTCGCTAACACATGACAATTTCAGCAAATTTGGAAACAATAGTTTGTGCTGTAATCAAATTGTTTGCTTAGAGACAGACGGCTAATGACGTAAAAGACATAAAAAATGTTCCTCTTCGCTTTGTCACTCTTTTTATTTTTAATAAATCACTATCATCTGGTGAATTTTTTGACAAATGAAAGATCTCATTTATATCTCCAATAATCTGGTCTAAAACATTTGGTAGAAAATTACAGATCGGTTGTCTAAGCTATCTGTTTTGAGTGTTTTGTGAAAATTAGACTTTATTTTTCTGTTAATGATTCTATTTCGGAGTACTAGCACGGATTCGTATTCGTAAGCGGTCGTTCAACTGTCACAAAACATTGTGTTGATAATATTAATGTTCTGTATTCCGATCTACAAAAGGTTTTCAATCAAATTGATCACTCGCTTTTCATCAATAAATTATTGTCGCGGTCATCAGGCTATTTAAAAATACAACAGAACTACGATCCCAAGTAAACTCCAATCATGCGATACTCTAGATGGAATGGAAGCTTCAGTGACCTTAGATAATTTCCCTGTCATATCAGTAACTGACTACTACCTATATTATGTCTAATTAGAGCACCATTGTTTTAAAAATGTATCGTATCGCCAAACTGTGACTTTTGTATGGAAGATGGTACAAAGAAAGGCAGGATCTCAAAAATGTTTGTATAAGTAGCTAAAATCGATATACCCGATACCAAATGATAAGATTTAAATTTTAGATCACTAACCAAGAAAATCGGCAAATTATAAAGTTCTGAAATTGTTCCGTTTTGTATGGGAGGTGCGAGAATTTTTTTTGATTTTAAGAAATTTTATAGGGGAATCGCATTGAACTAATTTCTTCACGTCACGCTAGAGTTGCTATCAAAATGTTTTATACAAAATTTAGGATTCAAAAATTTAATAGGTGCTGATAAAAATTAGTGTATTGGATTTAGTGAAATTGTGCAGTTTGTATGGGAGGGAGCAGAAGGAGGGGCAAGTTCGTAATGACTATATCAGAAACAACTATAAGTATCATGCTTTGGATATGTAGATCAGTAGTATTCACACTTTTCAGGACAATCGACGTTTTGTAAAGTTGTGAAATTGTCTGAGATTGCATGAGAGGGGGTGGAAGTAGTGAAGCTAATCGTCTAATTTTTTTTGGTCTTACTAATAATTATAAATGAATATGTAGTGCACAATTTCAGCTCGATCAATTTTATACGTACTGAGTAAATTTGTTTAGAGTATTTCATAAAAAAGTGAAGTTTGTGTGGAAGGTGGTGGAAGATGGGGGAGGACCCAAATAATTTTTATACAGTAGATTAAAATCATCATAAAAATAATATATTCCAAATTTAAGATTCGTGTTTTTCGAGCAAATCCGTTTATTATCGAATTGCGAAATTGTGTCATTTTGTATGGGTGGGGGTAGAAGGGGTAAAGCTAATCGTCTACTTTTTTTATTACTTATAATTCCAAATAAATATTATTGCACAATTAGAAGGGGTGAAGCGATTTGACCCGTTCACGAACTTGATACTACTTTTTTGACAAAAACGACATGTACAAAATTTGAATTTTCTATCATCTACATCCGGTTTTGGGATTTTTGATTATATGAACTTCTGTATTATTCATTTTTTTCTCCGAGCCTTATTTCTTAGTGTTACAAACTTTGTTGCAAACTTATAATGCTCTCAGATTTCATATAAAGTATAAACATAACAGAATTTTACGATACTCTAGATGAAATGAGAAAGAGTTTAATTTACCGAAAAATATGTGTAAAATAGGTATTGAGATTCAAAGGCGGAAGTGGCAGTGGATCGGTCATACTTTGAGGAAACCAGAGCGAAACATCGCCAAACAGGCTCTGGATTATAATCTTCAAGGAAGACGTCGGGTTGGTCGACCATGTAACACATGGACGCGAGCAGTTGAGCAGGAGGCCAGAGGAATAAACAAGTCCTGGTTACAGCTCAAGGCCGATGCTCAGGATCGCGCCTTGTGGAAGAGAGTTGTTTCTGTCCTATGCCCCTATAGGGGGTCTTCACAGGAATTTGATTGAATTTGGTATGGGAGGTGGCAAAGGAAGTTCAAAGTTTTAGATGATGATCTGCTTATCACCACACCAATCACATTGCTTTACTACAGTTTTAAAGACATTAGCTCTCATTTGTTCGAAGGAGAAATACTTTTCTTGAATTTCCCTCGCAGGGAGGTAGTTGTAGGATGCGGTTTTTACCAATTCCTGCAACTACCTTTGAAGACTAGCGACTCCATGGACCTGAGCTAACTATCCCCTGTGGGATGGGGGCAGTAGAATTCACCCACAGCCAGTCCTGCTAGCCCTAAAAATGGAAGTTCATTGGGCTTATCACCCGTGATCTTAAATCCTAACTGATACGAGCAACGGATGCAGCGCTTCGGAAATGGACGGATTCTACGGTAACGAATATCGGCATTCAAAAACGGACTATGATTGGCTTCTGGAATGTTCGAACATTGAATGACGGGGAGCGGCTGGGGTCACTCGGTCTTTGCACCGCCAATCAGTGATCGACCATGAGATGGATCACTATATCATCCAAATCATGGGCTTGAGCGAGGTCAGGCGTGGCGGTCGTCCTTACACCGAGAACGAGAAACAGTCTCATCAGCTGGGAACCAATCTCGGATAGGATTATCGTCATCCGGTTCAGGACCAGTGTCAGAAACGTCACAATTCTACAGCGCTACGCACCTGGTGACAAAGAGGAGTTTTATAGCCAACTGAGTGCCCCCTTCAAACATGTTCCAAGAGGTGATATTATTATCATCTCAGGAGATATGAACGATCAGGTTGGCTCTGACAACACTGAAATAGAACACGGCATGGTGTGGATCGACGCGTCATGACCTTGGATTAAGAGACCCGAAAACGGCGAACTATTTGTGGAGTTTTGTAATACTCGGCAAATGGTCGTCGGATGGACTCTTTTTCCACACAAGGGTCACCAGAAAACATCTTGGGTTTTCCCTGATGGTTTTACTCAGAACCGGATCGACCATTTGGCTATAAGTCGTTGATGGAGAAGATGTCTCCTCGACGTTTGAGCGAAGCTGACGTGCGATCACCGCTTGATGGTTGCCTGCTTGAGATTGTGTAGAGCACCTATCCGACGACCATAAATTCTTCAAATGAAGCGCAAGTTTAATGTGAATAAACTCAGAGACCCCAACAAAAAGCGCGAGTACACCACCATTCTACGGGAAAAGTCATCCACATTGGGCGATTATGAAATGCGCACACTGGACGCCAATTGGGAAGCAACCAGAAACACTTTTTTAATTAATGCTGAAGAATCTGTGGAATATGTGTAAAGCGGTGAGAAACCCTGGATGTCGCAAGACACATAGGACAAGGTTGGCGTTCGGAAAAAAGCCAAATTGGCAATTATCTCTCTGTCAACCAACGAACACCCAACTTGAGGCAGAACTACCGCGATGCTCATATACAGCTTAAAAAGGCTGTTAGACGCGACAAGAGAAAGGCCACTGAAGATTTGGCCAACAAGGCAGAATCTGCGGCTTACCTTGGAGATATGGGCTCACTATTCAAAATCATGAAACAGTTGACGAACAGGAATTTCACCGCCAACCACCTGGTGAGAGATATCAACGGAACTGACCTTAATATGAATGAACACCAGTTGCGGGCGATGGAAGGGATACTTCTCTAATATTTTAAACATCTTGTCAGAGGAAGATATTTCAGAAATAGAGCAACTACCAAACATCCAACCGCAACAATCCTCTATTAGGGACGATCCCCTAGATAAGAAAGAGATAGTTTCCGCAATTCGGTCAATGACGGGTAGGAAAGCCCCAGGTATAGACGGACTACCAACCGAACTCCTCAAAGCGGACCGGGAAATAACAGACGATATATCCCACTCTTTACTGAGGTTGTGGAATGAAGGAAGATATCCGACTGAATGGAAGGAGGACGTCATTGTGAAAATTCCGAAGAAGGACGACCTTCGGGATTGTGGCAATTGGCGTGGAATATGTCCATTTACTGCCGTATCGAAATCTCAATGGGATTAGAGATGTCGTCGAGAGCACTCTCGAAGTTTATCGGGTTGGATTCTGTAAAGAGTCGTCTTTTAGCGACTACACAAATACCCTACGGAGCAGTCAGTCGAAATGGGTTCGCCACTAACCTACATCTCATGTTTGTGGACTTTGAGAAGGCTTCAAGCGTCAAGCGAGATAACATATGGAATGCTTTGCGTAGTAAAGGTATAGATAAGGTCATAGCAATGATTAAAGAATCATACGAAGATGCAATGTGTCGCGTCTTGCATAGAGGAGAGCTGTTCGAGAATTTTCGGACGATACGGGTGACGACGGTGTTGTCCTCGCGAACCTCTCATCAGATTTCTCCTTCGCTTTAGCGATAACTTCGTTATCGGTGCTAAGGGCAGCCAAAAAAAGGACGAAAGTTCACTAAAAAAAACAATAAAGTAACAAACAAAAAAACAAAAAGTCGCAGGACAATCATTTCTCATTGGTATTTTTCGTTCGTACTGACATTCGAATAGAACTCAAAAAATACCATGTAATCTTAAAAGCTTCAATTTTTTAATTAAAATAACTACCATTTTAAAAAAATCCAGTTATTTTTCGTTTTATTTTAATATAGTACATTTTTAGGGATCGCGTTAAAATAAGAGTTTTCCTCTTAATTACGTCGAATGCAAAATATATATTTATAAATAATAGATAAAAATATTACTTACCTTGCTTTTAGTTTTCACTTTCGCTTTAAAGATAATTTTCACTCTACACTGATCGATTTGCATCAAACAAATGGCAAATGGGTGATCGTTTTTGGTTTATGTACAAAAAGAGAACGGTTTCCTAGAAACAAGAAAACAAGGGATTCAAAGAAATCTCTATAAACAAAGAACTCCAATCCAGCTTCCACCGGAGAGATTTGTAAGCACTTTCATGGTTGTATAATCAGGAAGTGCTGCAAATAACATTTCGCCCGACTGTTAAGCTTCAATCTATAATAACGTCTTTCAAAGCGATTCGGAAGCATTTTCATCAGCATGGGAAGAAAGAGTGCTTGCAACAAGCTGGATTCCTCCCGCTGGGTTCTAAAGTCACTAAAACTATTTTATCTAAAGTATCGCATGATTGAGGTTTACCCGTAATCGTAGTTCTGCTATGCTTTGGAATCAAATTTGTAGAGTTTGCTCAAAATTCTCATATAATTTTCCGGCGAGAGCGAGTGAATTTTACACAATTGTTTTGGCGCACAATTGTTATTCAACGGTAACATCAACAAAAATCAAAAAATCAGAAAAAAAACTGGGGTGTGAATTATGATTTAATTTTCACGCATTTTCCTTCATTCCATATTTGCTCATTGTAAATGTTGACACTAACTAAAAAGGCGATGTTTATGGTGCGTTTCTTGAGGTGCCATGTACAAGAACTTCCTTTTTCACACTTTTCATGACGTTAACTCAAACACTGCTTTTCCGGCTGCGACCGGCGTTTTTTTTTACTATTTTCTAAAATTTTTAAAACAAATACGCCGCCGGCGTTTTTGTATTCTTCAAATGTGCAGCCCGGGGACATCGCATACATACGAGTGTACTCGCAATGTCTTTGAAGTGGTGTTGTTGCTTTTTAAAAGGTGCTCTCTTCTTATATCGCCGGAAGGTGCATTTGGTATTTCTTGTGCTTTTTTACGGGGCGTGGACTAGAAATAGAGCTGCCATTCGGCCTTAAATAAAGTTCTTCAATCCTCGCATAACAATTATTGATTGTCAGTTATCGTATTTCTAAATGGGCTACTTGTGAATCATGACTTGCTGTATGGAAATTCAATTATGGATGCCATCAGTATCGCTAGTCGACCAAAGCAGCCGAAGCGTTATTTGCTCTGAACATTCGATTTCTATTTAAGGCATTAAACAGGTTCCTTATTAGCTTTGAATTGCGAGCTCTAGCCTTAATAACGTCATTCATATTGTTGCTGTTACCATCTATGATACTGGAATTGTATACATCGGAGGATTCGTTGAATATCAGAATGTTGCTTGTTGTCTGTGAGTTGGCTCCCAGCAGAGCTAGCTAAAGTAAAACATAAAATCATAATTGCAGATAGATACTCGTATATCATAAGCCGGAATTATGTATATTGCACCGACTTCTAAAATCATAACTGAAAAGAGCAAGAAATATGCACCCACAAATTACAAGACAATATTATCTACAAATCCTTGTGTTATACATACATATGTAGATAAAGATAGAGATATTACCAATTTCCATAAAATCTATATAAATATAATTGTAGTGTCTGTCTGTTATTTGTTTATAAATGGCTATAAATAAGTTTTCGCTTCATTTTAGCAATAACTAAGCAGAATCAAAAGTTTTTAAAAAATTCTCTGTCTGTCTGTCTGTCTTTCCGGCTTTCACGCAAAAACGGCTTCACCGATTGCAATGAAACTTTCACAGTTTATTAGGTCTACCTCGGGGAGTAATCTGCCTTAGGTTTTATTTTACTCCCCCCACGCCTTCTACCCCTTCCCATACAAAGTGACTCATTTTCAAAAACTTATAATAATCAAATTTTCATGGAAACTATAAAAGTTATTAATTTGAAATTAAACAAACCAAACTTTTTCCTGAAATATTCTACTCCAGTTTTCTCAGTACGTATAACTTTCATCGAGCTAAGATTTTGTATTTAATCATTAATTAGCATTGTTATTAATATCAAGAAAAAACTAACTAATTAGCTTTACTCCTTCTACCCCCTCCCATACAATCTGACATAAATCCAGGACTTTGCGAAAATTTGAATTTCTTGAAAAGTGTGAATGTTACTGTTCTGAAATTTAAAATATATCACTTGAATGATAATTGTAATTGCTTCTCAAAAAATAACTAAAAACCCTCCACTCCTTCTACCACCTCCCATACAAACTGCACTTTTTCATTAAATACTCTAAACCAATTTTCTCAGTGCGTATAACTTTGATCGAGCTAAAATTTTCGGATAAATCCCTAATTAGCATTATTATTATTATCGGGAAAAATTAACCGATTAGCTCCATTCTTTCTACCCCCACCCTTATAGTATGACACAATTTCACGACTTTGCAAAAACTCGATTTTCTTGAAAAGTGTGAATCTAACTGATCTGAAATTTAAAAGATATCAATTGCATGGTAATTATGGTTGTTTCTAGAAGAAATCCCCCACTCCTTCTACCACCTCCCATACAAATCGCACAATTTCACTAAATCCAATGCACTAAGTTTCTCAAGTTACCTATTCAGTTTTTCAAGCTTAAATTTGATGCAAAGTATTTTTATAGCTTCTCTAGCATGGTGTGAAATAAATTAATTTAGTACAGTCATTCCTTCTATCACTCCCCACACAAAAATTCTTAAGATTACAAAAATTTCGATTTCATCGGTAGTATCATATAATTGGGCTTTACGCACAATCGAAGTCCTGTTATGTTTTTAAGCTTAACGTCATTTTATTTGGCTTTTTTTAATTAACACAACCTACAACTATTCACATGTCCTTAACACGTACATATGATCTCGAATCACGGGTTTGATTTGATCACGAGCCTGTCCCATACAAATGCGAGTACCATGGTTTCATTCTTAATAATTTATGGTTCTGATTCCAACAAAATACAAAAAACATTGTGTTCAAAGAGCCATCAAACTAAGCAGATTATTTATCCGACATAATGTACTACTAAACTACATTCTCAAAAAATGTTATTATTGCGATTCCTAAGCAGACAAGGTCGCGGGCGATCGCTAGTTTAACTTAAATTTCAACAATAAGAGTATCTCATTGTGCGCAATTCAATCATGTTCTCATAGAATCTAGATAATACTCTTCTATAGAATCTAGTTACAGTGCTGGGTAAAAAATATTGCTCAAAACAGTTTTCTGACATAAAATCGTGTTAATTGTGAAAATTATCAACACAAATAACATGTTTTTCGGGGAAAATTTTTATTCAACCAACAATTTCAAAGGAAATTTCTTACAATTAATATTTAGTTGGGCCTCCGTTGACTTTTATTACGGCCACACGCCTTCGACTCATGGACTCTGATAAACTTTTCCACACTTTCCATAGCCAGTGATAATGCGCTGCAAAAAACCCTTCCTTTTTTGCCATTAGAGCAGCTGTGAAAAAACGCCGTTCGACGTTTCTTGCCTTCAACTAGTATCGCAATTAATTTCCTTTGCATCATTCCCAATCTTTTCAAATGATGTTGCGTTTGGCATGAATCATCGCCCAGTTATGCCACCAATTCCGCGTCTTCAAACATGTTAACCGGTCCGGAATGTTCCCTGTCTTACACGCCGAAATCATCTATTTTTTAGCGTCGAAACCATTCGCAATACGTTCTTTCACTTATCGCACTCTCACCGTAGGTTTCAAGAATCATTCGACGCGCCTCAGCCGTATTTTTTGTTGAATTGGAAGCCAAAAAGCAAAACTTCCCGCAAATGACGCTTATTTGGCTCAAAGTTAGGCCTATTCGCGCACAAAAAAGTATATGACGCAGATAAAACTTCACGAATCTAATTATGAAGGGTTATTGACAGATGCCTAAGTTTACCATGTGACGGTTCTGATCCGCCATTGTTGATTAGCAGTTACTGCTGGAGCCATCTATTGGGAAACGGCGACTTCCCATTTATTATCGAAAACATAATATTCCGCGTCAGCTGTTATAATGTCTTTCAATACAGATTTTACGTTGCTTGTTGTAAAATCTAATAATTATCTTGAATGGAGTCATCACATCTACGAAGTCGCTTTTGATGCCTCAAAACATCTAAGTATTCTGCGGAAAAGGAAGAAATACGACTACATTCAATCAATCCCCAAATTCCTATTAAGACGCCCTATAGGGGCATAGGACAGAAGCAACTCTCTTCCACAAGGCGCGATCCTGAGCATCGGCCTTAAGCTGTTGCCAGGACTTGTTAGGCCAATCATAGTCCGTTTTCGAATGCCAAAATTCGATACCGTAGAATCAGTCCGTATCCGAGGCGCTGTATCCGTTTCTAGTATCAGTTAGGTCTTAAGATCACGGGTGATAAGCCAGTGAGTGTCCATTTGCCATTTTTAGGGCAAGCAGGACTGTGGCTGTGGGTGAGTTCTACAGCCCCCATCCTACAGGGGATAGTTAGCTCAGGTCCGTGGAGTCGCTAGTCTCCACAGATAGTTGCAGGAACTGGTAAAACCTCATCCTAGAACTACCCCCTTGCGGGGACGTCTACATTAGTTACCATCTATAAGGCTTACAGCCGGCCACGTTTTGAGTACAACTCGCATGTTTGGGCTGGGCCCAAGATCACACCTAGCTGCTCTATCGTATCCAAAAACGAGAAACGGATACAACTCGAATACGAACAAATTCTACGGTAACGGATTTTGGCATTAAAGGCCGATGCTCAGGATCGCGCGTTGTAGAAGAGAGCTGTTTTAGTCATATGCCCCTACAGGGGTCTTACAGGAAATCTATTGACTATCCTAAGCAATTCCAAAACAACTTCAACCGTCACTTCAGACTTATCCCTCCTACGTTTTTTTTAGCTTCCCGAATTTCACTTGTTTTCCTTACCCATGTCAACCTAGCTGTGCATTACGCATTAAAGAGGTAAGCCGTAAGTTATTTCCGCAACCGTATAAAAAAAAAGAAACTACACAAATAAGGCGCTCCGAAAAATAACCTTCCATCCATGGAGTTAAAAAGGCGTTAAGACCTACCGTGTTTGATTTGGCATATGTTGAATACTTTCGCTATACCCAAAGCGCGTGCTTGTCCCTCACCATAGCGATGCAGACATCAATTCCAACGTTTTTTTTCCAAATAAATTATCAGTTCTAATCTACAACCCAAATCCGGGTAATATCCTTATAAAATAAGAGATGTGGAAGAAGTAATGGAAGCTACCGTTCAAACTAGAAGACTTATCGATATTGAGCCTCTGTAGAATTTTAGCGAAAACACGAGCTCGAAAGTAGAGGGGAGGCAAGGAAAAGCTGCTCTCAAACAAATAGGGGCAGGTTGGAGGAGGTAGATAGAGCTACCTCTACCTACCCAAACTGAAGTATGTACCCACATTGACCACACGCTGATCGGTTGTGATGTCAAAGGATATCAAAAACCATAGTCCCCATAGTAGAGCGTTTTAAATCCAGTGGCCTGTGCTGTCTGGTGGTATTACATGTAACACCATTCGCCCATCTGCCGTTGGCTTTGTTAATCGCATTCAACTTAAGTTGCAGCTTATAAGTTGCGGCAGGCATACATAGCTCCTCTTTTTGAGTCTGAATTCGCAAGGTGGTCTCGTGCCAGGGGAGATCGTCAGCCTTGCAATTCCCCGGAATGTCCCTTTGCCCTGGTACCCAGCATAAGTGGATGTTGAATTGTTCAGCCATCACCCTATCTCCCTCAGAGGCACGTGACAATCAAGAACAGTCTTGGATGTAGACATGACTGATTCCAGGGATTTAATAGCGCCCTGGCTTGTGTTTGCTAATCGCCTTTGCGAATGACCAGAATAATTTTGAACTTTCTGATTTCCGATGATCTTTCGTCTCAGTTTCTGCTCGTTTCCAAATTTTCATAACTGTAAAAGTAAATAATCTTAGAATACGAAAATCTGCCAACAAGTTAGACTCAACTTTCTTATTCTTGGGACAAGTTGAGGATATGTGGGAAGGTAATATGCTGGTTAGGGTGGATAAAGAAGACTAAGCGAATGGGGGTTCTAGGGCAGGCCAGTTGTCAAGCAATTAACACTTAACTACGATTAGTTACGATCAATAGCTTCACTACGTAGTATCAAAATTTCATTCGATTATTTATGCAAGTTTGGATTTGTATGAGGGGAGAAGGCGTTATAAGGGGTGGGTTGATGTTAATGTTTTAATTGATTGCTCGAATCACGTTCAAAATTCGCTTTATAGAATGTTAGTTTCATAGACGAAGTAAATTCTATGAAATTCGGTATATTTTATGCAAGCCATTGTCAAAACACCATATCATCCAAAAAAGTCACCGTGCGCTTTATGGACCGGTGGAATCATTGTTCCATATGTCTTCAAAAATGATGATGGTCAGAACGTTACAGTCAACGGTGATCGGTACAGATACATAATTACTAACTTTTTCGTGCCTCAATTGCAAGGTATTAATATCGCAGACATGTGGTTTCAACAGGACACCGCCACATCCTACACAGCGCGCGATACAATTAATTTACTGGAAAAAAAACATTTGATAATCGATTAATTTCACGAAATGGACCTGTTAACTGGCCACCTCGTTCGTGCGATTTGACGCCATTAGATTTTTGTTCTCTGGGGATATGTAAAGTCCCATATCTACGCCAATTAACCAGAAACTATTGAGCACTTGGAAGCCAACATTCGACGCGGTATTGCCGAAATACAGCCTGATTTACTGCGAAGAATGTGTGAAAATTGGACTTCTAGAATACGCCATGTACGCGCCAGTCGCGCGAAATCATATTCAAATATTAATGCCATAAAATTATCTTTCAAATAAATTTCATGGATATTAAAAACATTTTTCTGTTTTTTATTTCAATTTAAAGTTCTCCGTCTCTAAAAACCCCTGACTAGTGGGGGAAAATGGGTAGCATTTTAAAAATGAGTACAGTTATCAAATTGAAATTTTGAGAGATTGTAGAACTGCATAGTCTTTAATTTTGGTAATTTTAAGTTGAGGGGGGGGCCTAAGGGGAGGGAGGTGGAAAGCAAATATGTCGAAAATTTTGAGTGATTTTCTTAGGGCTCTGGTGAAAGATACAACGTTTAAATTTTCCATTTGATATACATAGAGAAAAAATAATAATTTGTTCCACAATTGTTATGCACCGACACCCCCTGGTCTAACGTTCACAAGGTGTTTCATGTGCAATGAAAAGAAGCATAAGAACTGAAAATTTTTGAATGAAATTTTAAAGTAACAACTTCAAAATTTACGAAATGGAAAAGAAAAAATATATATATAATTAATTTTTAATTATTTCCCTACAAATACTCCTGATTCGCCAAACTCAGTCCAGAACTTAAAATCTGTTTAATGTAATGAAAGAAGTCAATGTTTTTTATTATGGCTTTCTTATACACGACATTCTTTGTGATGAATTTCCAATTGGCTTTATTATTAAATAGCTTCAGATCTTCTTGCTAATGAATAACTTCAAATCTTCTTGTGTATGGACTCATGTCATAACGACATAGAGTTGTCCATGTGCAAATTAATTGTCTTTTTGGGAAAATTCAAATTTGTAATGTTCCAAAAAAATATTTAAAAAAAAGATTCTCGCCCAAAAATCGAACCTGCGCGACAGGCGAGCATTCCACCGCACAATCACCGATGCTCATGAACTTGTCTCGCCAAAATTTAGGGCTTAGGACGATGTTCAATTATTTTTGTCATTATAATTATACATCATATAGCTTTACAATTTGATAAGATTTCAACTTAATACCTGTAACGGTTTGAATTTTTTGAAAAGTGCACCATTTTTCAAATGCTTTCCATTTCCCCCACTGCTACTATAACCAAATTTTATATTATTCTTGTATTCCGCTAGTTTAGCTCAATGTATGCTTTAAGTTTCAATTACATAGCTTGAGAGATAGTTCAGATATTATTTTTTTTTTAATGTTTTTCCTTGCACCCCCTCACCCTCCCCTTTGCAATTATTGGCCTCCCTTTTAGTTGATTATAGTGGAACTGTATGTTATCTAATTAGTCTTAAAAAAGGATTTTTTTGGATCAAGTAGTTCCGAAGATATAATCATTTGGAAAAAAAAATTCGGCCGATAAGTGGTTTTTTTGCACCCCTCCCCCTCCTTTTCGGACCTCAATTGATAAAAAGTTAAATTATTTTTAGAGTTTGTCCCACAACCCTCTCCATACCTATGCTGATTTTCAGTTTCCTATCTGCATTCGTAGTGGCGCAAGTGTAGTTTTAGAATCTTTCCCTCCTCCACCTCCCTCTTTCATCGGACACTCTCCAAAATTTAGGTAATTGATCTCACTTACGCAATCAAAAATCCACCCAAAAACGAACATTCTATCTTTAACGGTCTCGGAGATATGAGTCCATATGTACGCGTACGGCAAACGGCGTAAGGACAGACGGATTATTTTTTTTGCATTTTTGGGCTAATTTAGTCATGAAACAGTAAAACAGTAAAAAACAAAATTTCAGGGTAGCAACTTTTAGTTCTGTGTCAATCACAATACTTTATTATTTGAATAATAACTAAAAGAATGGTTTCCTTATCTATTTAATATCGCCAAGGAATATAGACGTTAGCGGAGGTATAGCGAGTTTCAATAAAATTGTCAAAGGCATGATGTTCAAAAGTAATATGAAAAAGGATTTTTTCAAAATAATTAAAATCAGTGATCTATTACATATGTGTCCGAATAGACGCGCAACACTGTTGAATCATTAAAATAGATTATTATTTAATAATTATATCTAAGTACGACAGAGCTACAATATTTTACAGCCCAACTATATTTCACGTTCATGTGCGTCATTCTTTTAATTTGACTTTAATGAATTCTAAGAAAACAACAAGTGTGGCGGCATTGTATAAAGTTTAAGTACCTCATTTCTTCGATGACATTTAAGTGAGTGACATTTTTCGTACAAACGAGCTTCGGTCCTATGAGTCACTTATTTATTTCGTTACGTTCGGCATTTCTGTACGCAAGCAAAAGCCAACAACAATTAAAAACTTCTGAAATCTTGGCTTGGCTAAACCGATTCGTCGCGGTAGCCGCTTAAAATAGACCTTAGAGATAAATTTAAAAAGGGAAATCATGTCATTTGAAAGAAAGACATGTCGGCCTTGTTACGACATCCCCAGCAATATCACAAAGTAGAAAATTAATAATAATTAAAAAAAAAAAATCTTTAAAATAAAGTGAAATAAAGAAAAACACATGACAAAGAAAAAATATCAACATCGCATCTCACAAAACGGATCAATATTCTTTTAAAGATGCCAAATTCTTAGAAAAAGATAATTATTAGAGATGAACAAGATCCAAGTTGAAGTTGGCCTAAGGCCCAATTCTACTGTTGCCAGAACGTCTGCTTGATTTTGTTGCGCTGCTAAGATGCTCCTTTCGTTTGCTTGCTTGCTTGTAATCCGACCGTTGCGCTTACGCATGGATTTTCCACTTGTTTCTCCTTGTTTTCTGACTTCGGATGTGTATACGTTATCTGGAATAAGATGGTCTCGTTTAAGCGAGAAATTTTTTCCACTTTTCAATGGTATCCGGTCCGTTGTTTTCTTTTGATTTTTTTTGTATTCTTCTTCGCGGCAGTAACAAGTTTAAATGGGTTCGGCAACGGAGGTAGAGGCGCTCCGTTTTGAATGGAAATAAAATTCAAGTGTGTGTGGCTGGCTATTCGTAAGAAAAACGATGATTTTAATACAGTACATGTATGATTACCGAGCCAATCATGCCCATAGCAACCCAGCATCAAACTTGAATGCAAAGTATGAATTATTAAGATTGAACATCTCAAAAACAGCACGTGCTTCACACAGATAAATTTGCTATACGCACGGAATCTCTCAGGAATGCATTTTTTACGAAAATGTGAGCACTTTAAATTAAATCCATAATTCAATACGGTTAACGTTACCCAACCAATTAAGTCTTTTAAGATAAAATGA
Source organism: Chorisops tibialis (assembly GCA_963669355.1). Lineage (NCBI taxonomy): Eukaryota > Metazoa > Arthropoda > Insecta > Diptera > Stratiomyidae > Chorisops > Chorisops tibialis. The sequence continues at coordinate 116,379,957 of OY770263.1, read as the reverse complement.
ATTCGCATAAAAAAGGTAAGCAATCCATTAAAACGCCCTAATATGGGGTGTTTGACCAACAGGTGTAGGGTTGGAAAGGCCTATTATTTGACAGCTGTTAAATATTAGCATTTGCCATCTATACACAGAAAAATCATGGTATGAAAATATATAAAGTAGTTTATATTTTATTATAATATTTTCTATGATTTTCAGTCATAACCACAAATTGTATAATTACAATTTTTTGGCTTTAAACAATTTATTTTTTTAAACATTGAGGTATTACCAGGGCTGTCGCCCTAGGGTATACGGGGTATACGCCATATACCCTCTGCTCATTTCCTAGGAAAAGCGTATACGTATATGAGATATAACGGTTTGAAATTTTGAAAAGTGCACAATTTTTTAAATGCTCCCCATTTTCTCCCACTACTATTATGTCTAAATATTATATTTTTATCGTATTTTGCTAGTATAGCATAATACGTGTTCCAATTTTCAATTACATAGCTTAAGAGATAGTCGAGATGTTCATTTTTAAGCGTTTTTCTTTGCACCCCCTTACCATCCCCTTACAATAATTAGCCTCCTTCTATGCTGATTCTGGTGGATCTGTATGCTACCTTAATGGTCCTAAAATATGAATTTTCGAAGATATAATCATTTCAAACAAAAATTTCGGCCGCCAATTTGTTCTTAGCCCCCCCCCCTCCTTTTCGGACTCCAATGGAAAAACATAACAGAATTATGATTGGGCTTAAAGCCCAATCATATGATACTCTAGATGAGATGGAAATGACTTTAATGTACCGGAAAATATGTTATCTCAAATTCTTTCGAATAGTGAATAGAGACTTTTGCATGGGAGGTGGTAGAAGTAGAGGGGGAGGTTTGTATTTTTCGTATATGACACCGGACACGGCATGCAAAATGTTTTTTGCTGAATTTAAAGTTTTTAGTTTTCATTATTTTTAAATAAATTGGTCATAGTTTTCCTTAAATTGAGGCATTTGTATGGGAGGTGGCAGAGGAAGTGGAGCGTTTAAGATGATTTTGAAACTGCTTATCATCATCATTATCACCATGCTTTGATTCAATTTCAAAGTTGATAGCTCTCATATACTTGAAGGAGAAATTCTTTTCTTGAATTTATAATAGAGATAGTTGTGTGGGAGGTGGTAGAAGGAGTGAAGCGGAGTTGATAATTTTTCGTAACACTTATTTTAATTATTAAAAAACGAATTCTGGAAAAATTTTAAGTTTGTACTTTTTCTAGTTTGAATGGAAATCGATGAAATGCATTTAACAAAAATTCTGCATTTGTATGGGAGGGGGTAGAAGGAGTGCACAGATCAAAACAAATTATTTTCGCATTATTAATATTTCTATTTGTATACCTTACACAAAATATCAAGTTGATAGCTTAAACGGTTTCGAAGAACAATAATTTAATTTAAATTTCAAAATTTCGTGAAATTTGTATGGGAGGGGGTAGAAGGAGTGAGGTGAATTTGATAATTATTTTTAAAATAAATTGCAACTACAGTAGAATTAATTCTGGAAAAATTTCGTTTTTTCAGCTTTACTAGTTTCAATGAAAATCGAAAATAAGTATTTTTCAAAATTGCCCATTTGTATGGGAGGGGGTAGAAGGGGTAAGGGGATCGGGTCAATATTCCGTGATATTAATGACATCATATTATAATACTTTGACTTAAATTTCAAGTCGATAGCTTAAATAGTTTCAAAGAAAAATCAATTTATTATTATTTCGAAATTTCATGAAATTTGCATGGGAGGGGGTAGAATGTATGGTAGAATGGATGTAGCCCATTCACGAACTTAAAGTAACTTTTTTGCTAAAAATGACACAAAAAAATTTTTAGCACTACAGCTCAAAGCTTTCGAGAGTTATGCTGTAGACAGACGCACGGACAGACAGGCGGACAGACGGTCACTCGGAATCGAAGTTCTTGAGCGACAACAACTATTTCTGTACCCTTGGCGGCTCTGTGCGAGCATTATTTCTTAGCGTTACAAACGGTAAGGCAAACACAATATACTCTCAGATTTCATCTAGAGTATAAATATTAAATTATTTTTAAAGTTTATCTCACGAACTCATCTATATATGTATGTATATGTTGATTCTCAAGTTCTTAGATATAACCATGGTGATATATTATAATTCTTAGTTTTCGGTCTTAGCGCTCCCCCCCGCCTTCTCCTTAATTCTTACATCCCCCAAAATGGGTGTCCGCCTGAGATCCGTAACTATCTACCCAAAAATGAACTTTCTATCTTGAAGGGTTTAGGAGTTAATGTGCGCTGATCGTACACGTACGGCATACAGGCAGACGGATTTTTTTTTTGCATTTTTCAGCTATTTTAGCTATGAAACGTGAAAAAAAAAATTTCAGAGTAGCAAATTTATTTTCCATGCCGATCACAATACTTTATTATTAAAACAACAAAGTAAAAATAGAGATATATTATAAAGATCTTATTAACTTGTATCATAAAAATGGATTGAAACTCAGTTCTTCGTTCGTGATGCTCAGCTACAAATATAATTAATCATATAGCCTGTGAAATGAGAAAAAGGCAGATTTCTCAAAATGCTGCTTTCGACTCAAAATTTACACTGTACTGATTGACGAATCAACAATGTCAAGTAAAATATTAACTCTAACAATTTATTTCGCGGAATATCTAGGAGGAGAAAGTCTAGAATCGAAATATTGAAAAGAAATTTGGTATAACTGAAGATTTTTTTTTACAAAAAGCAAGTGCCACTGATGGGGGAAGTGTAATGGTGGGCAAACACTCAGGTGTCGTTCATTACTCGACTAAGGCAAAGTTATTCGCAGCTTTTTGCATTACACTAAAAGACATTCGTGGCATAAATAATTTTAAATCTATTTTTTTTTTAAAAGCTGTACAAATTGTACAACCAATCTCTTAAAAATGGCCGAGCTTAATAGAAAGCTTGCCACGAATTAGGGTTAAAGTTCAAGTCGGACAAATTCTCGGAACCAGAAAAAAACGTAAAATTCGTATTAGATTTTTGGCGTATAACGTCCTACAAGAATTATCAATTCTATCTTCGGAACTTCAGTCTCAATCAATATAACTGCCAAAGGGATATTCTTAAATATCAAATTTTTGCTGGCTTTTATAGCCAACGCGGTTTTTCCCACCAAGGACGGTTTTAAAATTATCCAAAATTCGTATTGTTCTCTTAATAAGATGTTAGTTGCGTAATCTAAGAATTGTACCAATTAATAACAAACAATTTGGTTTGGTCCCTGCTGAGACATTTTGATAAAGGTCTCAGCAGAGACCGAAACGTCATGAATAATAAAGCGTAACAGTGTAGAATCCGGAAATCTTTTCTTTCAACAATTTCTATCGACCATATGATAAGATGACTTCAAGACTCTGTTCTGAATCAAATCCTGAATACGTAGGTCTTCTGAAAGATATTTCTACATTGAATTCAAGAAACATGAAACCAGAGAATGTCCGCTTTGGGGAAACTGAAATGGAGAGAAAAAGCAGACGATTTAACGTGGCAGAAATCGAGGCAATTGAAGGTTTGAGAGATCTTGCCGACAATAGCGAAATTATTCCAGAAAAATTAAAGCCTTACTTAAGGACAATATCATCATTGTCATGTTCTACAGCTGAATAGGAACGCGATTTCAGTTTGAGGAACATTAATAATTGGTCTACGGTGAGCACTATAGCCTTACAACAGCGTATACCGTCTGCTGGATTTACAGAATGGAATACAGTACTGGGTATTAATTTGGTGAATCATAGAACTCGTTTATGTGATCTACATTGTGACCATAAAGTACCGGGATTTTGTAAATAAAATTACTCTGATGGTTTGGTGAATGTTTTCGAATTGAAAGAAAAGATTTCCGGATTCTACACTGTTACGCTTTATTATTCGTGACGTTTCGGTCTCTGCTGAGACCTTTATCAAACTGCTTTGATATAGGTCTCAGCAGAAACGTCACGAATAATAAAGCGTAGCAGTGTAGAATCCGGAAATCTTTTCTTTCAAAATTACTCTGGGGAATGATATTTCAAATTTTTTTTTGGTAAGCAGGTACAAATGTTCTTAATTATTATCCCAAAATTTAGGGCGGTCTGTTAATCAGTTTGTTTACAGCAGCTAGTTGAATGAAAGGTACACCTCAGACGCCCACGGCGATTTTTTAAATGTATAAAGTCATGCCAGTGTAAGGGAGATAGCAGGGGAGCTCGACATCTCTCGCGAGTCCGTTCGTTCCATTTCGTTGGAAACTTTGGCCATGAAACGCGTCCTTGCCCGACTTGTTCCGATAAAGCTGAATTTTTTTCAATTTTCGTAAAAAGGTCCTTTTGGACATGCTTGATCGTGCGAATTTTGATCCCATATTCATGAAGCGCATCATAACTTTCTGATGGTGTTACTCAGAACCAGATCGACCATTTGGCTATAAGTCGCCGATGGAGAAGATGTCTCCTCGATGTGCGAGCGAAACGTGGAGCTGACGTGGGGAGTGATCACCACTTGATGGTTGCCTGCTTGAGATTGTGTACAGCAGCTATCCGACGACCACAAATTCTTCAAATGAAGCGCAAGCTTAATGTGGATAAACTCAGAGATCCCAACAAAAAACGCGAATACACCACTATTCTAAGCGAAAAGTCATCCACATTGGGTGAACATGAAATGCGCACACTGGACGCCAATTGGGAGGCAACCAGAAACACTTTTCTAACTAGTGCTGAAGAATCTGTGGGATATGCGCAAAGCGGTGAGAAACCCTGGATGTCACAAGACACATGGAGCAAGGTTGGCAATCGGAAAAAAGCCAAATTGGCAATCATCTCTCAACCCGATGTCAACCAACGAACGCCCGGCTTGAGGCAGAACTACCGCGATGCTCATATACAGCTTAAAAAGGCTGTTAGACGCGACAAGAGAAAGGCCATTGAAGATCTGGCAAACAAGGCAGAATCTGCGGCTTACCTTGGGGATATGGGTTCACTTTTCAAAATCATGAAACAGTTGACGAACAGGAATTTCACCGCCAACCACCTGGTGAGAGATGTCAACGGAACTCTCCTTAATATGAGTGAACACCAGTTGCGACGATGGAAGGAATACTTCTCTGATATTTTAAACATCTTGTCAGATGAAGATATTCCGGAAACAGAACAACTTCCAAACATCCAACCGCAACAATCCTCTATTAGGGACGATCCCCCAGATAAGGAAGAGATAGTTTCCGCCATTCGGTCAATGGCGGGAAGGAAAGCTCCAGGTATAGACGGACTACCAACCGAACTCCTCAAAGCGGACCCGGAAATAACAGCCGATATACTCCTCCCACTCTTCACTAAGGTGTGGAATGAGGGAAGATATCCGACTGAATCGAAGGAGGGCGTCATTGTGAAAATTCCGAAGAAGGGCGACCTTCGGGATTGTGGCAATTGGCGTGGTATATGTCTACTTACTGCCGTATCAAAAATTATGGCTAAGGTAATTCTCAATAGGATTAGTGATGTCGTCGAGAGCACTCTCGAAGTTTATCAGGCTGGATTCCGTAAAGGGTCGTCTTGTACCGACCACACAAATACCCTACGGATAATATTAGAGCAGTCAGCCGAAATGGGTTCGCCACTACATCTCATGTTTGTGGACTTCGAGAAGGCTTTCGACAGCGTTAAGCGAGATTACATATGGAATGCTTTGCGTAGGAGAGGTATTCCAGATAAGGTCATAGCTATGATTAAAGAATCCTACGAAAATGCAAGGTGTCGCGTCTTGCATAGAGGAGAGCTGTCCGAGAGCTTTCCTGTGCGAACGGGTGTCAGACAAGGCTGCATATTATCACCAGCCCTGTTTCTGGTGGTAATAAATGACATCTTAAAAGCTGCACTGGAAGGTGGGGAAGGTAAAGGTCTTCAATGGAGACTATTTAACATCTTAAGTCACCTTGATTATGCTGATGACGTGTGTTTGCTTGCACATACCCGTTCGGACTTAGAGTCAAATGTTCGCTCGTTGCATTCTAAATGCAAAGAGACGGGACTGAAAATAAATGTGCGTAAAACCAAGTACATGCACATGGGTTCGAACGCAAGCACACCGATTGTTCTTAATGGACAGGATGTGGAAGAGGTGCAAGATTTTTGCTATCTCGGAAGCATTGTCAGCATGGACGGCGGAGCCGAAAAGGATGTTGAGGCTCGGCTAAATAAAGCCCGTCAGGCCTTCGGTATCCTTTCCCCTTTCTGGAGGTTAAGAGAGATCTCCCTTCGCACGAAGCTGCGAGTTTTTGACGCATGCGTCAAATCCGTGTTGCTATATGGTTGTACTACGTGGAAAGTGACCGTTCGACTTACCAAGAAACTACAGACTTTCGTAAACCAATGCCTCCGGCGCATTTTAGGAATATTCTGGCCAGAAGTAATCTCCAACGACGAACTTTGGAGTACAACTCGCCAGACTAAAATAGGTATTGAGATTCAACGGCGAAAGTGGCAGTGGATCGGTCATACTTTGAGGAAACCAGAGCGAAACATCGCAAAACAGGCTCTGGATTATAACCCTCAATGAAGACGTCGGGTTGGTCGACCATGTAACACATGGAAGCGAGCAGTTGAGCAGGAGGCCAGAGGAATAAACAAGTCCTGGCAACAGCTTAAAGCCGATGCTCAGGATCGCGCCTTGTGGAAGAGAGTTGTTTCTGTCCTATGCCACTATAGGGGGTCTTAACAGGAATTTGATTTGATCATAACTGTCGATGAGACATGGATCTATGAGTTTGACATTCAAACCAGTCAACAATCATCGGAATGGACGCTAAAACGGACATAAAACAAAAATCGCCGTGGACTTCTAAGGTGTACTTATTCAACCAGCTGCTGTAAACAAACTGATTAACAGACGGCCTAATTTTTGGGATACTAATTAAAGACAGTCCTACCTGCTTACAAAAAAAAAAAATTAAATATCATTCCCCAGAGTAATTTACTTTATTATTTTAATAATAAAGTATTGTAATCGACTTGGAAAAAAAAAAAATTTGCTACCCTGAAATTTTGTTTTTTCGCGTTTCATGACTAAAATAGCCTAAAAATGAAAAAAAAAAAAAAAATCCGTCTGTCTGTACGCCGTCCGCCGTACGCCGACGTGTACGATCAGCGCACATTAACTCCCAAACCCTTCAAGATAGAAAGTTCATTTTTGGGGGGATTGTAGATAGTTGCGGATCTCAGGCGGATACCCATTTTGGCGGGTGTACGGGTTCAGGGGGAGGTGGGGGGACCGCTTAAACCGAAAAATAAGAATTCATATATCTCAACCATGCTTACAGTTAGGAAGCTAAAAATCAACATACATATAGAAAAGTTTGTGGGACAACTTTTAAAAATAATTTAATTTTTTTATCCATTGATGTGCAAAAAGGGGGGGGGGCTAAGAACCAATTGTCGGCCGAATTTTTTTTTCAAATGATTATATCTTCGAAATTACTTACTATAAAAAATTGATATTTTGAGACCATTAAGATGGCATATAGATTTACTAGAATCAGTTTAGATAGATGCTAATTTTTGTAAGGGGGAGAGACAGGGGGGTGCAAAGAAAAACACTTAAAAATTAATATCTCAACTATCTCTTAAGCTATATAATTGAAACTTGAAACGTATACTAAGCTTTACTAGCGAAATATGAAAAAAATATAACATGAGAATATAATAGTAGTGGGGGGAAATGGGGAGCATTTCAAAAATGGCGCACTTTCCAAAACTACAAATCACCAAATCTCAAAATTGAGTACAGATATCAAATCAAAAATTTGTCAGATTGTAGAGCTACGTAGTCTTTAATTTTGGTAAAAAATTTAAGTTGCGGGGTGTAAGGCGAGGGAGGTGGAAAGCGAAAATGTTGAAAATTTTTAGTGATTTTTTTATGGCTCTGGTAAAACATACAAAGTTTAAATTTTGCACGTCGACACATTTATTTGATATAGACAGAAAAAAAATAGTAATTTGTTCCAAAATTGTTATGCTCCGAAGTGGGGGTCTAACGTGCACAAGGTGTTTCATGTGTAATGAGAAAAACACATAAATTGAAAATTTTTGAATGAAATTTTTAGGTGGAAACTTGAAAATTTGGGAAATGCATTTAAAAAAAATCTCAAAAAGTTTGAAATATTAACTGGTCGAATATCTTCAAAATTTCTACTCCCTCCCAGACTAAATTATTTTTTCGACCATTTTTAAGAAATCAATTATCATCTAACTATTAAAAGCTATCAATTTGAAATTTCGCACAAAAACTTACAAATATAGTTGAAATAAAATTACGTTAAAAGTTTTGAAATCGCGTTTGCCCTTCTACCCCCTCCAAAACAAAAGTATGATTCCGACCAATTTCATTAAATCAACTAATAACCAACAAATTAAAAGCCACGAACTTGGAATTTTTGTACGAATTCCTTACAACAGAAAATAAAGAAAATTGCATCACAAGTTTTACGATTCCCCTACCTCCTCTACCCCCTCCCATACAAAATTATTTTTTCGAGCATTATTAAGAAATCAATTATCAGCTAAGTCTTAAAAGCTATCAATTTCAAATTTCGCATAAAAACTTATAAAAATAATTTAAATGAAGTTGCCTTCAAAGTTTTGAAATCGCGCTTGCCGTTCTACCCCCTCCCATACAAAACTATCATTTCGACCAATTTCATTAAATCAACTAATAACCAACAAACTAAAAGCTACGAACTTGAAATTTTATACAACCACCTTACAAGAGAAGCGAAATAAAACTGTATATCAAATTTTACGATTCCCCTACGTTCTCTACCCCCCATACAAATGTTCGGTTTCGTGAATGTAAAATACACCGAATTTTATGAAAATTCTATGCAACTTCGTCTATGAAACACATTCTGTACAGAGAATGTTGGACGTGATTCATGCAATTAATTAAGAAGCTATTAACATCTACCCACCCTTACTATTACCCCTCCTCCTCCCCTCATGAAAACCCAAACTTGCAGAAACGAATGAAATATTGTTAAATTGACAACAGCCCTGCCCAAGAACTCCTTTTCACTTAGCCTTCCCTAACCACTCTAACCTACATATTGACTTTCCCCTCATCCGCAACTTGTCCCAAGAATAATAAAGTTTCGTCCGGCTTGTTGGCAGTTTATTTATTTACAAAATCCTGGTACTTCATCTTGAAAAGAAAAATTAATTCCAATAATACAGTGCACAATTTAATATAAATCATTTTATAAACATAAATAACAGATCCACTGTTTTTTTTCTTGTCAAATTTCCAATACTTAATGTTATAGCGTTATATATTTATACTCTAGATGGAATCTGAGAGTATTATAAGTTCGCTCTAAGGTTTGTAACGCCAAGAAATAAGGCTCGGAGAAAAAAATGAATGATACAGAAGTTAATATTATCACTCAAAAATCTCAAAACCGGATGTCCGTCCGTCCGTCCGTCCGTCCGTCCGTCCGTCCGTCCGTCTGTCCGTCCGTCCGTGCGCTCTCTAGCTTGAGAACGAGTTGAGCTAGAAAGTTCAAATTTTGTACACGTCGTTTTTGACAAAAAAGTAAGGTCAAGTTCGTGAACGGGCCAAATCGCTCCACCCCTTCTACCCCCTCCCATACAAAATGACACAATTACGCAATTTGACAATAAACGGATTTGCTCAAAAAGTATAAAAGTTATTGGCCTGAAATTCAGAATATATTACTTTTATGATAATATCAATATATCATATAAAAATTGTGCGTTTCCTTCCCCTCCTTCTACCACCTCCCATACAAACTGTACTTATCATGAATTATTCTAAGCCAATTTCCTCAGTGCTTATGAAATTCAGCGGGCTGAAATTGTGCACCAAATATTTATTTAAAATTGTTAGTAAGGTCAAAAAAAACGAGATGATTAGCTTCACCCCTTCTACCCCCTCCCATACAAAATGACACAATTTCGCAATTTGACAATAAATGGATTTACTCAAAAAGTATAAAAGCTATTAGTCTCAATTTTGTTGTATATTACCCTTTTAATGATTTAAATCTACAGTACAAAAATTATTTGCTTCCTCCCTTTCCTTCCACCCCCTCCCATACAAACTACACTTTTTCCTGAAATGCTCTAAGCCGATTTTCTCAGAACATATAACATTTGTTGAGCTCATATTTTGTAATAAATATTTAATTAATATTATTACTAAGATGAGAAAAAAAATATTTGATGTGCTTCACTACTTCTACCCCCTCCCATACAATATGACACAGTTCCACAACTTCACAAAAAATCGATTTTCTTGAAAAGTATGAATGGCACTAGTCTGAAATTTAAGGGATGCCAATTTTATAATATTCCTAGTTATTTCTGAAAAAATCATTAAAATCCCCCCACTCTTTCTACCACCTCCCATACAAACTGCACATTTTCACTAAATCAAACTCACTAATTTTCTCACTTCCCATTCAGTTTTTGGAGTAAGCATTTTGAATAAAACATTTTTATAGCTACTTTAGCTTGATGGCGAAAAAATTAGTTCAATGCTATCATCCCTTCTAACACTCCCCATACAAAATTTCTTGGGATCACAAAAAATTCTATTTCATCTAGAGTATCGTAAGATTGCGCTTTACGCGCAATCGTAGCCCTGTTATGTTATATATTATATTCAAAAAAGATTTGTAAACATATTATTTTCATTAAAAATATAACTATTAAAAGTCCGTCGAATTATACGAGGGGAGGTCAAAAATTTCGCAGAATGAAGGGTATGGACAAGGTAAGGGGAAATATTTTTACCTGTAGGTATTGTAACACTTAATACAGGTTAGTTATCGCCAAATCTACGAGCCAATCGGCAAGAAATCGCAAACTATGGATAAAATTGAGTTTCATGCTGACAGTAAGTTCCTTACCAAGCAAGGAAAAGCGCCACAAGTCATTTTGGAAGAAATGTCATCTGTTTACGGGGACTCTTGCCGTAGAAAAACAATGATTTATGAGTGGCATAGTTTATTCAGGCAAGGCAGTGAGTCAATTGAATATAATAAACTCTCGGGCCGGCCGATTGAGGCCACTTTCTCAAAAATCGTCGAAAAAGTGGAGAAACTTGTTCTCGAAGATGCTTGTTTAAACAAGAAACAAATCGTACAAATGGTTTGAGCATTAAGATACAACCATTTTGAATATTCTTCACGATCATCTCGGTATGTCTAAAGTCAGCGCAAGATGGGTACTGAGAATGCTCTCAGCAGTTCAGAAAAAGCAGCGTGTCATTTTCACGCGAGTTTTGGATCTCTAGCGAGAATAGGGTTGAAATTCTGACCCTACTAGAGACGGAAGTTGGATTCATCATTATGAGCCCGAACCAAAGTAGGAGTCAATGCAGTGGCTTCGTAAAGGCGCTTCATCTCCCAAGAAGATCAAGGTCTCACAGTCCGCCGGAAAAATCATGGCCACTTTTTTTTGGGACTCAGAGGGAGTTTTTATGATCGACTATAAAGAAAAATAGCAACATATCACAGGGAGATACTATGCTAACCTGCTATAACATTTAAAAGATGTCATCAAAGAAAAAAGAAGAGAAAAGTGGACTCAAGGTGTGCTGCTTTTGCAAAACAACGCATCTGTTCTCTGTTATGTTCGTTGTTGTTGTAATGAAAGACTATACGTTTGTTGGATACTTGTCTTTGACTGACTCTCTACTTTATAACTGGTATAAATGTACTGGTATAAATCTACTAACTACATATTGTAACATTCTCAAGAGCTACATACGTTGCAATGACCGCCATACAGAAATGCGGCTATGAAATATTGGACCACCCGCCTTATAGTCCTGATCTGGCCCGTTCCGATTACTATTTGTCCCTAAAACGGAAGAAAGAACTTAGGGGAAGAAAATTTACCAACGATGGAAAGGTGGAGTCAGCAATTTAAGTCTACTTTGAAGGCCTTGATAAAACATCTTTTAGAAGGAATTAATAAACTTTGTGAGAAATGTGATAAATTTATTAGGCTTAAGGGAGAATATGTTGAAAGGGGAAAAATGATAACTTGTTAAATTTTACCCCCTCCCTGTAATTGCGCGAAATGTTTGACCTCCCCTCATAAAACATTTAAGAACTCACAACGTTTAATATTAAAGAATTTATTTTTGGAGTCATTTGCGCCGTACATGAATAAACGTTATTATTTCGATCTGAAAAAGTATTTTTTTTTTCGAAAATGAGAATGAGTATTAAATTAAATTATTTAAGTCGTCAACTGTCATAGACTTGAGACATTCAGTGTCTATTTGCTTCTTTCGAAAACTTTGCTGAAGGTGCTGGAAGTTCCATCCTTCTAAAATGTTTTCAACCACATCTGATTCCGCATATAAAACAAACACATTGTTATTTTGCACCACATTTCCTGCATCCATTTCACTTGATTGTAATATTTGTTCGCATAATTTCTAAAACAAACTGAGCACTGCAAGCATAATACACGTTTGTGATTTTGAAGCCGCGACAACGAGCTTGAAAAGGTTTTGTTTTCTTGGAAACCGATGAGGATGAGAAATTATATAATGGATTCTATAATTTAGAGAATCCAATTAGAGTAGTGTTGGGTAGGACAAGAATTTTTGTCCCATGTTTGTATGAGGGGCTCATTTGAAATTTGAGGTGGTACAATGTCCCACCTCAAATGTCCCATTCAAAAGCTCCATGTCCCATTCATACATACAATGTCCGTCCCATTCATACAATTTGCCTTTTTGAGGAGCAATGGTAGCAAATGAGCGAAAAATGACGTATATTGCGTTTTTATGTGTGCGCGTAGAGTATTTTAACCCTACTAACACCGTTTCTTATTGAGATGCGGTAGTAAAATGACGTATTATTAGGTGTGGCATTTGTGGGTTGTGTTTATAATATACATTCTTTTTTATTTTATTTATTCTTATTTAATTTTAAAAATTAAAATACAAAATCTCTCAATCTCTCTCAAAAAAATACATTCTTATTTATTTCAGTTATTCTTATTTACACTTATTCGGTTTCACTAGGGTTAAAATATATACTAGCCATGTAAGTCAATCCAACAACAAGTTGTAGTCACAATAAAAATGACAGTTCCGTTCGCCAGCTTTTGTATGTAGCGGACACGGCGGGCTTCGTAAGAATCGCGTTTATTCTTAAACGCAGTGTTAAAAATAGTTCAGTTTTCCAAAATAATTTATTAATAGTGCTCAGCATGTAATTACTACACGTTGATATCAGTGCAATAGATTTTTAATCGAAAAAAGTGCGATGAAAGTTAAATCTCGGTTTCTCCCATCGAAGAGAATCTGTCATTCATGGGCAGAGTTCTCCGGTTCGTAATATTTCCGTGCTGAGAGCTTTGCTTTCAGCCATACAAATGCATGGGACAAAACCCGGTGAAGTGAGTGTGATTTGAGTGTTACAAATGGATTGGTACAGCAGCCATACAAATGCATGTTTTTAATTCAGATGCGACAAAAGCTCTGAAGTGGGACAAAAACTTTGAAGTGGGACAACAATATTTTTTGTAGTGATGGGACATTTTGACGTGCATGAATGGGACATTTGTACCACTTCTTGTATGAGTAACCCAACACTAAATTAGAGCTTCTTGGGAAATTGAACAATATGCTGCTATTTTGTGATAAAAAAAATTCTATGATTTTAAGAATTTATTGTGCCAGGCTGAAATTTGTATCAAAACATAGAAAATAATTTTCCACAATTTGCATAATTAAGTGTCATGAAAATTAAACAAAGGTGCTTAGCAACTTTAAAGATTCTCGCGTTTTGAGAGATGGAATACTTTATTTAAATTCAAAGATTTTTATTCCGAAAATAATATCATTTTGAGCAAAGAACGTTCATTCAACGACATGAAGAATTTTTTTTCTTTGGAAACGCGGAAAATTTAACATGAAACGCTACACAATCGTTGAACTTATTCAGAAAACTCGCGTTCAATCGCAGTTACGAAACGCAAAATTCGAGCAAATTTCGATCGCAATCATGTGCCTTCTGAGACGTGTGTGCGTAACCTACAAAAAAAAATCCAAAAGATTGGCTCAGTGCAAGATGTGAAGACACCGAAACCACTTCGCCTCAGACTTACTTTCTTACTTGGCGCTACAGCTCAAATCGTACCTTGGCCTCCTGAATGCTTTGCCTCTATCCATCTCAGTTCAGTGACCGCGTCCTCCTGTTCGAAAATTTTAGCAATGATTTGCTGTCTGCGTCAATGGAATCCTCCCAGCGCTTCCGTGGTTCTCCGACCGGTCTTTGTCCATTGTCCACGTTTCGCTGCCATAGCATAGCACAAGTCTTATGATCGGTTTATATATATACAGTGGCCGACAAAAGTCTACATACGGCCCCTATTTTCGCTGCTTGATAAGCCCAACAGCACTATTTAATAAGTAATGATGTAGTCTTGTTTATAATCTTTTCTTTGACATGTAACAAAAAAATCTTTTCTCCAATATAAACTTAACAATCTATTCATAAAAAAACTAAAAAATAGCATTGACAAAAGTCTACGTACGATCATGAGATCCACCAAAAACTTCATTGAGGAATTTCCATTTTATTTCAAGACTTAATATTAATATTTTGTTGGCCCACCGTGGGCATCGATAACTGCCTGTAAGCGTCTTAGCATTGATGCGACCAAATTTTCTAACTCGTTAGGCGCTTTCGACCCTTCCTCAATGAGCTTCTCTTTTAGCATTGTAGCACTTCTAATGTCGTGTTTTCTTATTTTTCGATCCAAATGCTCCCAAACGTGCTCGATGACATTCAAGTCCGGACTTTCTGGGGGTGTATTAAGCTGTCTTGGAGCATAATATAGTAGCCAGTCCTTCACGATTTGATCGGTGGACTTGGGATCATTGTTTTGTTGGAATATCCAGCTTTCACATAGCTCCAACTTATCGACCGATTCCCTTAAATTGTGTTGCAAGATGGTTTTGTAGAGATGGCGATCCATGACACCATCAATGAACACCAAATTTCCTACATCCGACGCTGCGACAGTACCCCAAACCATCACATTGCCACCGTCATGTTTGACTGTAGGAATTAGGTGTTTCGGGTCCAGTCTCATGTTTTCCTTTCTTCAAACTTTGACTCTACCGCCACTTCCAAATATGTTATACTTTGATTCATCGGTGATTAAAACCTTCTTCAAAAAATCAAGTCCTTTGTCTCTATGCTTTTTGGCAAATTCTAAGCGAAGTTTGCAATTTTTTTCACTTATAAGGGTTTTTTTGCGTGGTATTCTGCTGTGATAACCATTATTATTCAATGTGAACTGTTCTTGGATACACCGTGGTTCCTGTTCGTTTTGCTATGTACTCCGCCAATTATGTGGCATGTAGCATAAAGGAGACATCTCTGCGAACCAGCTTCTTCGGTCGACCCTGCTTTTGTAGTTGTTGGATAAGGTTTGAACTGTCGATTTACTTAAATTCAACAATTTGGCTATTTCTCCGAAATATTTTCTTTCGTTTCGATGTTTTACCACCAAGTTCCGTACTTCTGATGAGATTTCCTTCCGAGAACCCATACACAGCTACGGTCTTGTCGAAACTGGCCAAACTGCAGCCTAACGCGAAGCGCAAATGCCAAAACTTGATAAACGGTACTTCCCGTTATAAAACAGAACCGCACAGCAGCATAAAGAATGATACCTAGCCGTATGTAGACTTTTGTCAATGCATTTTTACTTTATTATTGTAATAATAAAGTATTGTGATCGACACAGAAAAAAAAAAAAAATTTGCTACCCTGAAATTTTGTTTTTTCGCGTTTCATGACTAAATTAGCCTAAAAATGCAAAAAAAAAAATCCGTCCCGCCGTACGCCGTTTGCCGTGCGCCGTCCGATATATATGTCATATCTCCGAGACCGTTAAAGGTAGAATGTTCCTTTTTGGGTGGATTGTTGATTGGGTGAGTGAGCTCTATTTTCTAAATTTTGGGGGGTGTTAGGTGGAAGGGGTAGGCGGGGGAGGGAAAGAGTCAAAAACTACACTTGCTAATATCTCCACCACGAATGCAGATAGGATGTTTAAAATCAGTAGAGATGTAGAGAGGGTTATGGGACAAACTACAAAAATAATTTAATTTTTTTGTCCATTGGCGTCCGAAAAGGGGGGGGGGGGGGCTGAAAACTAATTGTCGGCCGAATTGTTTTTTCAAATGATTATATCTTCGAAATTACTTATCGAAAAAAAATCATATTTTTGGACCATTAAGGCATATAGCTCCACCGGAATCAGCTTTGAGAGTGGCGCCCATCAGAGGGGGTGCATAAAAAAACACTTAAAAACGAATATCTCAACTATCTCTTAAGATATCTAACTGCAACTTAAAACATATGTTAAGCTATACTAGTTAAATACGAAAAAAATATAAAATGTTGAAATAAAAGTAGTGGGGGGAAATGGGGGGCATTGCGCACTTTTCAAAATTACAAATCCTTATATCTCAAAACTGAGTACAGATACCAAATCGAAAATTTGTCAACTTGTAGAACTACATACGTAGTCGTTAATTTTGGTAAAAATTTTATGTTGGGAGGTGATAAGCAGAAATGTCGAGAATTTTGAGTGATTTTTTTAGGGCTCTGGTGAAAGATACAAAGTTTAAATTTTGCATGTGGATACATCTATTTAATGTAAATAGAAAAATAATTATAACTTGTTCCATAATTGTTATAAACCGATACCCCCCCCCCCCCTCTGTCTAACGTGCACAAGGTGTTTCATGTGCATTGAAAAAACACATAAACAGAAAATTTTTGAGTGAAATTTTAAGGTAAAAACTTGGAAATTTGCAAAATGCATTTAAAAAAAATCCTTACATATAAAAAATATTAACTGGTCGAGAACCTTTAAAACTTCTACCGCCTCCCATACAAAATTATTTTTTCGACCATTTTCAAGAAATCAATTATCACCTAATTAGTAAAAGCTATCAATTTGCAATTTTGCACAAAATCATTTGAAAATAGTTGAAATGGATCTGCGTCAAAAGTTTTGAGATCGGGCCTGTCCTTCTACCCCCTCCCATACAAAAGTATGATTTCGTCCATTATTAAGAAATCAATTATCACCCAACTATTAAAAGCTATCAATTTAGAATTTTGCATTAAAACTTCTAAAAATAGTTGAAACAAAATTGCGTCAAAAGTTTTGAGATCGCGCCTGCTCTTCTACCCCCTCCCATACAAAAGTGTGATTTCGACCAATTTCATTAAATCAACTAATAGCAAACAAATTAAAAGCTACGAAATCGAAATTTTGTACGAGCACCTTACAAGAGAATTGAAATAAAATTGCATCACAAATTTTACGATTTCCTTACCCGCTCTACTCCCTCCCATACAAATGTTCGGTTTCGTGAATGTAGAATACACCGAATTTTTTGAAAATTTCATGGAACTTCATCTATGAAACACATTCTATACAGAGAATATTGGTCGTGATTCAAGCAATCAATTAAAAAGCTATTAACATCCATCCCCTTCCCTCATAAAAAGCCAAACTTGAATAATCGAATGAAATATTGTTAAATTGACAACAGCCCTGCTCAAGAACTCTTTTTCACTTAGGCTTCCCAAATCACTCTAGCCTGCATATTGACTTTCCACGCATCCGCAACTTGTCCCAAGAATAATAAAGTTTCGCCCGACTTGTTGGCAGTTTATTTTTAGCTATGTATGAATAACATGTAAAGTTTATATTGGAAAAAAGATTTGTTATTAAATATCAATTAAAATAGACTTAGAACATAACTGCATCATTACTTTTTTAATTAGTTCCATGGGGCTCGTCAAGTAGCGAAAATAGGGATCGTATATAGACTTTTGTCGGTCACTATAGCTTAAGTTTTGTTTTTCTTTGTACGTTCTTGTTGTTAATTATTGGAAGTGCCGAATAATACGTCTTGTTTTGCCATCATTATCCTTCTTTTGATTTCGATGGGTTTGCTTTGCTTTCATCCTTCGATAGGTTCGCTCCTAGGTATATAAAGTTATCTACGTTTTCTAGGTTATAGTCTCCTACTGTAATATTTTGTCTGATTAGCGTACTTTTCCTAGTTGCATAATTTTTTTTTTTTTTAAATAATACGGAATCTAACTTCCCTTGCTACCGAGTCAAGGTTTACAAATACCTCCTTAGCACTCTACAGAGATCTTGCAAGGATATTTATATCGTCGGCATATGCTACGAGTTGTATGGATTTGAAGCTTAGTGTTCAACGGGAAGTTTCCGAACAACATATTCGAGTGTCAAGTTGAAAAGCATTGGCGCGAGGCTGTATCCTTGTAACTTCCGTTGTCTGTTTTAAAACAGATCATTTTCTACTCTGACTTGTGACAAAGACTCGGTCGTTGTCATTCTTGTAAGCCGAACCAGTTTCGGTGGGACTCCAAACTTAAACATGATTTTATAAAGTACGGGCCTGTCGCATCTTGGCATTCGTTGTCGAACAAATCATTCTTTTGCGCCGGGGTTGTTGTCCTATCACCTCATCTGCGACAGTTAAATGCCATCTTTGATATTTTTCCACATTTCTTCTATTGGCAAGCTGGTGTTGATGTTCAGTATTGTCGCGAAGTGCTTCTCTAAGGCTGATACGTACTTCGCAACTACTTTCTCGTCCTTCAGTTTTCCTATGTCGAATTTAGGAGCTGGTTTTTTGAAGTTTCATCGTTTCACACCCACATCGGTGGATTGAAAATCCTTAAATTCTGCTGAAATCAATTTCGTTTGACTAAGGGGATGGTATTCCTTAATATATCAAAAGCCTTGAAAATACCTATAAACCTTATTCTTTATTTAGTACTCACACTATACTTGAGATGGTAATGCTCGATCGCATTGCGTGTTCTTAATACATGATGCATGAATGACCGCTATGAAACTAGTTTTTCTTAGTTTATCGCCATGCCCTTACCTCTGCGAGTATTCGCAATTTATCTTTATTACTTTCTTCCAGTTGAAAATCTTAGGAAATCTTTACTATCTCTGCTAAAGAAATCCTCCTTGCGCTTCCGTGATTTTTCAACTTGTCTTAGCTCATTGGCTTTTAATTTATGTTTGGAAATTCTTCCGTCATCCATCATCCATCCACTCCGCCCGATCATCCCATTGTGGCTACTTGAATTTTGTAGTTTATTGAATTTTACGATTGTCGAAGATGGTATACAATTCTCTATTGTATTGTATTCTTCAGTTCGAGTCTTCCCTCACAGGACCAAGGTTTCTTCTGAGGGCTTTTCTTTCAAATACGATAAGTAATTTTTTGGACGCCTAAGTTAATGTCCACGTTTCGCTGCCATAGCATAGCACAGTAGAGGTTCTCTATGAAAAAGAAGGAACAAGACTGGTACTAGAGTTCGGCCAAGGTGATAACCAGCTTTTCCGTTAAATTTGAAAAAGCGCCCTGCTATTTTCCAGCGTGCGATAAGTAAGCAAATGTGATTGCAATCCGTTCATTAGTACGTGAAACTAATCAAATTAAATTTTCACCACTTAGAAGTACTGCAAATTAAAGATATTCGCGAGCTAAAATTAGAAAAAGTTGCACGCACACATACGCATCAGGACTGTAATTTCGAATTTCGAACTTTAGTTTTGTTATTTTTTAGTAAAGAATTGTCAAGAGAACTGTCACGATGACAATTCATTCATCTCCAAATCCGCGGAAAATATTGACGGGATAGCCTATTTAAATAATTTCAGTTTGCCTTTATTGTTAAAGACAATGGTACTTACATGAAAATGCCTTGAACACGGATGCGAATTTTTAGTGGGAGACCATTCACTCATGTTTACCCATTTTTTCCACTTCTCGCGCTTTTCCCTATCTACCGGAAACTTAAAAATCCTGTCCCCCTTTTTTCTACTTGCACTACACTCAACTGCACAACACGACATTATTGATTATATTAAGAAAACAAATAACTAATTGCATAAACCCTAACCCTAGCTGATTATTATAGCCCTAAATGATTGAAAAAGCCCGCCAGATGTCAAGTTTCGAAATTGCACCTATGCCAGCGATATTTGCGTCGAAATAAGGAACTACAAATTGTACTACATGCATTCTCACCCACACTTAAGTATCGGTTTTCGAACTCGAAAATAAAAAGCGCCCCATCTGAAAAGGTGGCGCAACTCTTTTACCAGGTGCCTTGTTCTTTCTTTTTCATAGAGTGACTCTATAGCACAGGTCTTATGATCGTTTTATGCAGTTTAAGTTTAGTTTTTAATTATTGGTAGTACCAAATAATACGTCTTATTCGCCATCATCTCGATGGATTCACTTCCATCCTTCATTAAGCTTACCCTAGGTGTACAAAGTTGTTTACGTTTTGCAGGTTAGTCCCCAACTGTAATATTTTGTCTGTTTGGCGTCTTTTTGTTACTTTACAGTGATGATAGGGTAGTTTCGAAATGTAATCTATTTCTAGTTTAGAATTCAAGCGTAGGTCTCAATTATTCGTCGACAATGGTCACCACTAAATTAATTTACTTTCTTATTCAGGAACTACCTATGAGTGATTGCATTACCTTACAGTAAACGTCCAATCCTCTAAGTGTGTGTGCTTTTAATATGAATTAAATAAACAAAGTTCGATTCTTGCACGACCGCACACCATACCCCTCTTGAGCTACTCGTCCCTGAATCAGTTTGACTTTGTGGTCTAATCCAAGTGCAAAAAAGCACAAACAAAATCCAGTAAACCGCCAGTCGCAGCCGCACTGTTCTGGCTAAACTCATCGCCTGCTGCCTGTTTACACAGAGGCGATCATCGTGGCATGATGATCGTTCGACGGAGGCGCAGCGAGGCAGTGCCATACGAACGACCAAAGAGATAAAATTTCAAACTGGTGCCGTCATGTCTGGCATGGAATGGCATCCGTGCGCTTGGCTGCATCGCCTGATGACTGGTTGGGTTGGTTGGCGTTTCGTTTAAGACGCATTTGAGTTTTCCAATAATAAAAAAAAAACTTTTCTTGTTTAGAGTGTCTTATCTCTAACTGCCTTCAATAGAATGCTTCATGTTTTTTCTTTTCTTTTTCCTCTTTTATGTACATATACATTTCATGTACATAAGGTTTGGTTTTTTTTCCAATATCTTTCAATTGTTTTTTTTTCTTTTTTCTAAACTCAGTCCGAGAGCCTGTCATGAAGAGTACCCTTTGAAGAACAGGAAGGCCATTAACGCATGGGAATTTCTACCTTCGTAGAATTTATAACTTTTCAACAGGTTATGTTAAGAGTTTTTACTCGTAGAAAATTTCTTAAGAAAACGGAAATTCGTAATCAATTAGAATTGATTATTATAAATTACAAATATCGAAACGCCATTAAAAACAATAGTTCTTGTTGTAGTTAACGATTTTGTTCAGGCGGCAAATGGCTTGAATATGAGTGCAAGTCGCACAACCCCCTATCTACGAATTTTCGCTTTCGCAGATTGAAGTAGCCAAGATATACCGATGCAAGTAGTGCGCTCAAATTATATAATGCGTCGGCCAGAATTTGAACTCCCGACCCTCTCATGGTAGACCAACACGCTACCCACTAGGCTACAAACCACTGCATTACTTTCTGAAAATGGTAATGAAGTAAACTGCTGATTGGTGTTATTCCAATTATTTTATTGCATGTCGCGGAAGGGAACTTCAGTGAAGTTCCAAAATCTGAGCGGAGGAAGTGTGATAGGAATAATAAATCTAATTGAATTACATACGGTCACAAAAGTCTACGTACACCGTTTAATTATGTTATATAATAAAAACAACAAGGACTAGATTCAAATCAAAAAGGCTAAAATATGCAATAGTATAAACCAACCAAAAAACTAACAAAAAATACCAAAATTATCCGTTATTAATTTAGAAAAACCAAAAAAAAAGGGTAGCTAGGGTATAGCCTAGTAGGTAGTGTGTTGGTCTTGTAATGCGAAGGTCGTGAGTTCAAATCCCGGTCGGCACAATATATAATTCCGGCACATTGCCTGCTTGGATATAGGTACATACCTTGGTCACCTCAATCTAAGAAAATGAAAAATTCGTAGAAAGAGGGTTGTACGAAGGGCTAACAACCCTTCCACAATAAGTAATAAAAAATGTTAAGGAACCTGATTATCAGGAGGCCAAGGTCCGGTTTCGGCTGTAGCGCCATTGTAGTAGAAGAAAAAAAGGGGCGATGAGCGCACCACAAAAGTCTACATACATACAGCAAAATTAATTCTTCTTCATGCATCTTCTCAACTGTACATTTCTCTGAAATTTTAAAACTGTTGATTGCATTGCTTTTTTGTATTTCACTATATGGTTAGAGTTAGTTTAGATAAGCGCTAGAATCGAAATAGTGGAAAAATGAGCTCTAGAAAGAAATTTCGAAGGATATATGTACATATGCCTTTTAGTTGGTAGATTGCGACTGGAAGGAAAATCTTTGGGTGAAATCGCCGGAATAGTTAAAGTGAATCGTCCTACTGTCCAAAGCATAGTAAAAAAATGTAACTTAACTGGCAGTATTAATTATAAGCCAAGATCTGGGCGACTTTGAGTGTTAAGTGAACGTAATATTCGGTCAGTTTTAGGAAAAGTGAGAAGAAATCCTAAGATAAGTGCACCTGAACTGGCAAATTATAAGAATGGCTTCAGTAAAGTCTTACATCCTGAATTCGTGCAGAGAACATTACGATCTGCTGGCTATCATGGACGAATCGCAAGGAAGAAGCCGTTTATATCTAAAGTAAATCGGCAAAAGCGACTTGATTTCGCAAGATGCATATATGTAAGAAAGGGCTTCGAGTTTTGGAGAACTGTACTTTTTATGGATGAAAGTCGCTTTACTATGTTTGGTTGCGATGGACCAGGAAAAGTTTGGAGGTAGGCCAACACTGAAATGAAGAAATAAAATCTCGTACTGCACTTAAACATGGTGGAGGAAACATAATGGTCTGGGGAGCCACGGCGACGACAGGGGTGGAAAAGTTACACTTCATTGAAGGAATAATGAACCGAAATCAATATTTGAATGTATTGCGGGAAAACCTAAGACCATCGGCAGAGTGCTTAAAGCTCGGTACGAACTGAGTATTCCAACAAGACAATGACCCAAGCACACCGCTATGATCGTTAAAGATCGTTAGTTTTAAATTCAGATTGAAACTAAACAAGCGAAACAGTTGAATTACATTTATTACCAAAATTATTGCAAAGTTATTTGTGTACTAAATGTAATTCAAAGTTAAACGCATCGCCACAGTACTCTCCCTCATTGAAAAGTTAATGTATACTTAAAGTTAAGTTAAATTAACATAATTATGTAATTAAATTCCTCCAATAAGTTCTAAATTTTCAAGTTATAATTTAAATGAAACTGTTTTAGTTTCAGATTCAGCATTGCCTTAAAAATTTCTTCATTTACAATAAAAGCGGGCTTAATTCAATTCAATTGAAATAATTAATTCTTTTTCATCTTTTGAAATTTTAAAATATTTTTCTGTCTTTGATATCATCTGATAAGGTCCGATATAAGGTGCAGTCAATAAACTTTTGTAACCTTCCTCCTTAAGAAATATGTCTATAAGCCTTCAGAGCTTGAGGAACAAAAATTTCCTTTAGTTTTCTGTTGCATTTTAGGACTTATTGTTCTTATGTTGTATTGAATCTCTTTTGTTAAAGAATTTGTTAATGTCCTTGTTTCAGTTGCAGTATTAGAGTCGATCAGTTCACCAGGTAGTCAAAGTGCTTGACCAAACAGAAGTTGAGCTAGTGAAGCGTCTAAGTCTTCTCTAATGGATGTTCGTATTCCAAGTAAAATCCATAGAAGATGATCAAACCATTTATTGGGCTGATTAGTGGCCCGAATCGCAACCTTTAATTGGCGGTAAAACCTTTCGATCAATCCGTTTGATTGAGGATGATACGTTGTAGTGTGTATCCGTTTTGAGCCTAAAAGATTTGTCAGCTCCTTGAAAAGACTTGATTCAAACTGTGTTCCTTGATCCGTTGTAACTGTCTGCGGTATGCCATATCTAGGTACCCAATTATTGATTGATGAAAGCATACACTACAGTAGAAGAACTTATGTTTAAAATAGCTTCCGCCCAAAAAGAAAATCGGTCTTTCGTCGTTAGTATGTAGGTGTGCCCTTTTGATGGTGGCAATGGTCCCACAACTACAACCTACTTGTATGAAATATTAACTTGTCGAATACCTTCAAAGCTTCTACCCCATCCAATACAAAATTATTTTTCGATTTTTTTTAAGAGATCAATTGTCAGCTAACTATTAAGACCTATCAATTTAAAAGTTTGCATAAAATTTCTAAAAATAGTTGAAACGGAGTTGCGTCAAAAATTTTGAGATCGCGCTTGCCCTTCTACACCCTCCCATACAAAAGTATGATTCCGACCAATTTCAATAAATCAAGTAATAAAAAACAAACTAAAAGCTACGACCTTGAAATTTTGTACTAGCACCTTTCAAGAGAAATGAAATAAAACTGCATCACAAATTTTACGATTCCCTTACTTCCTCTACCCCTCCCATACAAATGTTTGGTTTCGTGAATGTAAAATACACCGAATTTGATGAAAATTCTATGCAACTTCGTCTATGAAACTGATATTCTATACAGTGAATATTGGACGTGAATCAAGCAATCAATAAAAAAATGATTAATATCCACCCACTCTTATTATCACCCCTCCCCATCCCTTCATAAAAACCCTAACCTCCATAAATAAACGAATGAAATATGGATTATATGTACTGGAGCTATTGATCGTATCCGCAATTAAGTGTTAAATTGACAATAGCCCTGTCCAAAAACCCCCTTGCGCTTAGTCTTCCGTCACCACTCTAACCTGCATATTGACTTTGCATCCTCAACTTGTCCCAAGAATAATAAAGTTGTGACAATTTTTTTCTGTTCTACCCCATTCTTTCCAGCATTACAAAAAAATTTTTTTTTTCATGCGATTGATTTAAAATTTAAAACAAATCTTTTTGGGCGCCGCTGTAACGCCATTTGATAATGAAATGGCGTATACCCGAACATAAGCACCGCATTTTAAGCTATCTATCACAGTATTCGTAGTTTTCGCGTGATGCTGCTGCAAATAGACAAAAAATCTTAATCTGACCTCATTGAGTTCTAGAACATCAAAATAATCGTTATCAATCATTTTTATACTATAGATGAAATCTGAGAGTATTATAAGTTTGCTCTAAAGCTTGTAACGGCAACAAATACTGCTCGCACAGATTCGCCAAGGGTACAGAAGTATTTGTTGTCGCTCAAAAATCTCAGAACTGGATGTCCGTCCGTCCATCTGTTCGTTCGTATGTCTGTCCATTCGTCCATCTGTTCGCTCTCTAGCTCTAGTTTGAGCTAGGAACCTCAAATTTTGTACACGTTATTTTTGGTGAAAAGGTAAATCAAGTTCGTGAACGGGCCAAATTCCAAATTTGACAATAAACAGATTTTCGGCCAAATTTGCAATTTGGAACATATTATTTTATGATGATTTCAACTACTGTATGAAAATTATGTGAATCCACCACCTCCCATACGAAATGCACTTTTTCATGGAATACTATAAGCCAATTTACTCAGTACGTGTAAAATAAATCGAGCTGAAATTGTGCACAAAATATGTATTTAGAATTATTAGTAAGGCCGAAAAAAATTAGACAATTATGTATTTGCACTCTTCGGAGCTCTTGTTAAAGGATTCATGGTTTATTTGCGAACATTGTCGACTTCAGCGGCTTCACAAATCTCTCTAAAACGGTTTTTAAGTATACCTTCGCCGAAGTTTTGACCCCCTTTTCTCAAAAACGGAGTTCGGTAGCCCCGTCATATGAGACTCCATACCATACCATCACATATGGCGTATAGTAACCTGTTTGAAGTCTCGTCAGTAAACAGAGTTCGTCGGTGGCCGTTGTCCGCGCGGCGGAGCAGCTCTTTGGATTTTCGCTTTCATCAAAGCGTTCATGAGCAGTTGTCCAGTATGCCGATTGTAAGCGCTGAGTCCCAATACTTGTTTAAAAATGCGAGGCTTCGCCGACAGCTCCGCAGGGGGTAGTTGTATGATGAGGCTCTGCCGATTCATGCAAGTATCTTTGGAGATTGAAAGAAAATATTTCCGGATTGTACACCATTTCAATTCGAAATGCACTGAGAAAACATTCACCAAACCATCTTTGGAAACTTTTAGCGACTCCAAGGACCTGAGCTAATCGCGTGCGGAGTTGTTACTGGTCCGGAAAGCTTCGGCGATTCCAGTAATGTTGCCTTCGGAGCGTGATATATCCGCGGACCCTACACCGCTCTGTCAGTAGCAAAGTCATGAGGGTACTTAGACTGTAGAGAGCACTTGCGGACGCACAGAAATCCCTACCAAGGACTTTAAACTTGTTACTACGGGAGATTTGTCTGTTATCCTGGGGCTTGTCGCATCAGTGGTGTACAATGAGGTATACGGGCTCGGTTGGACTATAAACATATACAGTATGTCAAATTCGTATTCTTACACCCACTTCAAAGGTACCCAGCAAACAATGATTAATCACAGTGAACTCATAATGAAATCTTTATATGAATATGAAATCACTTAATGTTCATTTTGGCTTCTTTTTGAAGTCACGTCGAATCCACTATCGTACTAAAAACTTTACCCCAGACTGAAATCAGTATATGAATTCAGAAAAGCTTACGTAGGTGATGCAGAACTAAACTCAAAAAACGACATCGGAAAGATGTCACAGAATGGACCCACAACGTTATCAGTAACTGGTTAAGAACTGATATCCATATTATCCATATTCAGAGCGTGAATTCATTTCATTTTTACTAAGTGACAAAAGAATGAAAGGCTTAAAAGCATGTTCAGTAGTGATTCATACGAAGAAAAGAACCTGATTTATTCACAAGTTAATCAGTTTTTGAAACCGAAGTGAAACGAAATCTCAGCAAATGATTTCATATAGGCTTCATTTATTGAAATTTCACCAAATTGTTCGCTGGGTAATAACTAGTGAAGTAGTAGTAGTAGCTTGATTCCTAAAATACAAAAACG
This sequence comes from Chorisops tibialis, assembly GCA_963669355.1. Taxonomy (NCBI): domain Eukaryota; kingdom Metazoa; phylum Arthropoda; class Insecta; order Diptera; family Stratiomyidae; genus Chorisops; species Chorisops tibialis. Next base: position 116,352,754 of record OY770263.1, on the reverse strand, counting down.
ATGGTAATAATGTGTCGTAAATGTGTCAAATAATTGTTCTGTAACTTAAAATTCCATTTCCATTCCAAGAAAAGAAAATAAACACATTTTTCAAAAAATAGCTCAGGTCAAATTCGTGTTCGTGCACCTTAGATCACTTGACTGTGACATACAAAAGGGCAAAAAATTGCCGGTATTTCTCGGAATCTTTAAGCAATGACAATCAACATTGACAAACTGGCTTGCATACATACATACAGTTGCTCACAAAATTCTTTGGTCACTCTGGAATGCCTGCTAAATTCGTCATTTTCAGACACTCTAAAATGCAATATTTGCTAAAAGTAAAAACTAGGATTTGATGTCGGATATTGTAAAGACAATATCTGTTATAATTTAAATTAAAAAGAAAATAAAAGACTGGAAACTCATCTCACAAAATTATTTGGTCATTTTTACTGCGGGTTAATTTCGGCTGATGTAATACTTAGACGAGTTCCCTGAAAAAGTTATTTCAATCTGCCATCAGTTCTGACGTTCAATTTCATCACAATGGGTCGTGGTGAAGAATTGGAAAATTATTTACGGAAAACAATAATAAGTTTAGCTTTAAAGAGAAAATCTTATTGCCAAATGGCAGGAATTGTTAATAAACCGTATTCCACAATTCAATACAATGTAAAACAGTTTCAAATGAAGGAACTTGGCTTAATAAGGACGGTCGTGGACGAAAAAAAATACTTAACGGTCATGATGAACGAAATATAGTGAACGAAATTCGAAAAGGTCTAAAGATTTTTAGTGGTGGGTGAGGAAGCAATTCGTAGCAATTTTGCCACTGCAACAACAGACGTGTGAGCTGGAGCGTTGTCGTGGTGAAACAATGCTGTTTTCTTCGCCAAATGCCGCCGTTTTTCCTTGATTGCAGCATTCAGTCGATCCAATAACTGAGTATAATATGCTCCCGTTATTGTTTTTCCTTTCTCCCAGTAGTCGGTGAAAATTATTCCTTTGGGATCCCAAAAAACTGTCGCCGTAACCTTTTTAGCCGATGGAACGGTTTTTGCCTTCTTCGATGCGCTTGAACCGGCTTCCATCGATTGTTTTGACTGTGTAGTGACGAAGAAATTCATTTGGATCACGTTGAAACAGTTGCAAATTGTGCTGTGAAGTTGTCACTCGATTGCGTTTTTGGTCGATTGTGAGCAATCGCGGCACCCATCTTGCGGATAGCTTCCGCATGTCCAAATGATTTTTCAAAATATACCAAACAAGTTCATATCAGATGGTTACTGCCTTAGCTATCTCACGCACTTTCACTCGACGATCTCCTAGCTCGAGATCATGGATTTTGTCGATCATTTCTGGCATGGTGACCTCATTTGGACGACCTGGACTTTGTATGGTCTCTGTGCTCGTACGACCACGCTTGAATTCTGAAAACCTCTTGTAAATCATTGCAATCGATGGTGCAGAGTCCCCATAATGTTTATTTAATTTTTCTTTAGCTACTTTAGCTGTTTTCCCTTTTAAAAAGTTATGTTTCATCTACACACGAAATTCGTTTTTATCCATTTTTGAAATTTATTAAAAGTTGACTTGCTTAAACAGCAGTTTCACAAAAACTAAAAAAGGTATCAGTCTAAGCCTTTGCAGGTAATCTATTTAAGGATGAAGCAAGTAGAAAAAATACCAAGTATTTTACCAAACCAAACCACAAGTATTTTACCTACCCCCTCCTAATTCATTTTTACACGTCATTATCAATCCACCCTCGTACATCAAAATTTAAAATAGTTTTGTTTTTTTTTTCAATTACATGTGTATTAAAATTATTATTTTGGTTTGTCGAGAATAAATTTATGAATTTGATAATAACTAGACACACTGTAGTTACTTATTTACCATGTATATGCCTTAGTTGGATACAGTTTTCCTCTCCAAACGGGTATGTACGAATACGAATTTGACATACTGTAGTCTTACAGAGTGGAATCCGTTTACGGATAAGAGTTGAATTGACTTGAGAGTGATAAGAGAAATGTTATAGGTGTTGGACGAAGAAGACCTTGAAACCATAGTATATACATAGTAGGAACATTCAGCTAAAAATGCGACCCGGCTCCGAAAATTTGCCGAAGACACACTCGTGTTTCATCGCCGATACGTGTGCTTCCTCTCTCTCACACTTACAGTGAACATTTAATCTGATCTTTCCATTTCATTCTCGCAAAGATTTTTTGTTATTAGACAATAGCAAGCGAAAAATATCGAAAACATTGAGCGGAAAGAGAATCGTCGACCACTCGCCGACCATGACCCGCGCACCCGCCGTCCAAGTTGAATACGACGCGAGCAAAAGCTGTAAGAACGCCATGTACTAGAATGAGAGATAAGAAGTGTCGCGGACTCGGCGGGACACGTTGCTCTCTTTATTTTCAGAGGGAAAAACCGAATTTTTCAGAGGTAGCACGTGACAAACATGTTAACCCAGGCAATATACAAAGTAAGTAATTGAAACGTTGGTTAAACTGATGTTGAAAAGGAGTGTTAAAAAAGTGCGTTGAAAAGAGTGATAAATATTAAGATGAATGAAAGTAGCAAACTGAGACGCTGGCGTCCGGTATAGCCGGGCCGGCTTAGTGTAATAGTGAAGTAAGGAAGAGAAATTTGAAGCTTAAAACATGGTTGAAAAGCGGGAGAGAGCATTGAGTGAGGACATTGAAATGACACTGTTGGGGTGGGTGCACACCATCAAATGACAAAGTAATGAACCGAAGGAACACATTCTGAAGCGCAAATGATGGATCGAACATCTAGTGATCATACGTAGGTGAGACAAAACAAGAACTGATACGACATGGCTTGGGTGAATTGGCATATCCGTGGATGAGGTCCCTTCGGGGTACACGTAAGGGGTGATGATTCTATCCCCATCGCGGGCAGAGAATCTTTGAACTTGTTCCCCGTTTCTTGGCGTGAAGTTGCACTCGTACAATCTGGTGCTTTGATCCTCAGAAAGACAAAGGTGTTAGATAGGCCTCGCAGTATAAATGCTGAACTTGCAAATCGGTGTAAACTGCTACCTTCGGGGGCGTTAATGAGTGGCTTTTCAAAAACAATCCGCGTTGTTTGAGAGAACCGTGAAGTCATTCCAGCGTGAGCTATACTTTACGTTAAGGAATACCAGAGACTTAGCTTTAGCCGTGAATTGAATTGTAAAATTTTGGTAACTAATGTAAGAACGCTTAATACTAGCTGAAAGTGCCATTTAAGCTTTAAAACTGTAAAATTTAGCAAAAACACCAAGAAATAAGAAGGCAGTCTTAAATACACAAAGGTCTTGTCACACGACATATGAGGCTATGAGAGCAACAGTGGCCTTTTAGAGTAGGTTATTAATAAACTTCAACCACTTGATATAAATATTTTAAAAATTATTCATAATTTTTATAATTATTTATTTTTATAATTATTTTAACAACAATTAGTTATATGCAATTATTTATTTTAAGAAATAATATTTAGTGCGCTTATCCAACAAAAACTTTTTACAACTTGCTTTTATAAAATTCGTTTTTCAACTGACTTGTTTTTTTTTACAATTTTTTCATAAAAAACTAATATGATTATTTTTATATTTTGTGCGATCTATTCATTTATCAAAAGTAAAGTAGCGCTATTAAAGTAAGTTTCTACGATTTACTTAATTTATAAAAAGTAAAGTAGTGATAGTAAAGTAGGCACTACATACCCCCTTCCTAGAGAAGATCTTTGATCTTTTCGATATTATATACATTAAAGAATAAACAAAAAAGGAAAGGAATGTCTGTGGTACGCATTTTGTATTTAATTGACAAAGGAAACTTTCTTTTTAACTCTTGACGAGTTTGTTGCTTCGGAAGAACTAATGAAGCAAGGCTTAAGACGATCAACTGATACTGAAGTCGGTTTGTCTTTGATCTTAATGACGAAAAACTTGTTGTTTCTCTGAATGACTTCAAAAGGGCCTTCATATGGAGTTTGAAGAGAGGTGCGAACCTTGTCTGTTCTCAGAAAAACATGGGTACATGTTTTGAGATCTTCAAAAACAAAAGGAGTTTCCAAACTATGTCTTGATGGAGGGCGAGGGCTTGATTTGTTGATCCGATCACGAAGAATTTCAACAAAATCACTTCCAGACATTGTATTCGATTTGTTCTTGTGTTGAACAAAATCGTAAGGAAGTCTAATATTCTGACCGTAAAGTAATTCGGCGGGGGTCGCGTTGGCATCATCTCGAATTACTGTTCGTAAACCGAGAAGTGTAAAAGGAAGTGCATCTGACCAACTTTCGTTTGTTTTGCATTTCAAAGTTTCTTTAAAAACTCTGTGCCATCTTTCTAACATGCCGTTTGCTTTAGGATTGTATGCAGTAGTTCTGCAGCGTTTAAATCCTATCAATTTTCCTAATTCGTGAAATAATCGAGATTCGAATTGAGGACCTTGATCCGTAATAATAGAAACTGGCGTTCCGTAACGTGGAATATATTCTTTGAATAAAGTAGATGCAACAGTTTCTGCGCGAATATCTGTAAGGGGATAAGCTTCGGGCCATCTGGTGAAACGATCCAAAACTGTAAGGCAGTATCTGAAACCGTTCGAAGTTGGCAAAGGACCAACCAGATCAATATGAATTGTTTCAAATTTGCTCGAAACTGGTTTGAAATCTCCTAAAGGACTTGTGACGTGTCGAGAGATTTTTGCTTTTTGACATGCAAAACATTCCTTAGTCCATTTACGACAATCTTTATTGATTGAGGGCCAAATGAATCTTTGTCGCATAAGTTTAACGGTAGCCTTAATTCCTGGATGCGATAAATCGTGAACAGTACGAAAAACGCGAGTTCGTAAATTTAAAGGAATGTAAGGTCTAAGTTTATGCAAGGAATTGTCACACCAAAGAGGATTGATGGTACCTTCAATAATAACCGGAATGATTTTTAAACTGGGTAAATTTTTAGCTTTATTTAATTCAGAATCAATTAGTTGAGTATCAGCAATTTCGCAGTAGTCAATAGTTGTCGGAAGGTTTAATGCTTCAATTCTCGATAAAGCATCAGCGACAACATTGTTTTGACCAGAAACATGACGAATATCTGATGTAAATTGACTGATGAAATCCAAATGTCTGAGCTGACGTGGCGAAGCTTTTTCAGGGTTTTGTTTAAGAGCGAAAATTAACGGCTTATGATCCGTAAACAAAATAAAATCTCTGCCTTCAAGCATAAATTTAAAATGTTTAATGGCAATATAAGCCGCTAGAAGCTCTCGATCATATGCACTATAATTCTTTTGAGGTGAAGAAAGTTTCTTCGAGAAAAAGGCTAGTGGTTGCCAGTCATTTCCATATCGTTGTTGAAGAACGGCTCCTAAAGCTGTATCTGAAGCGTCCACTGCTAATGAAAGAGATGAAGAAGTGGAGGGAAAAGCTAAAGTTGTAGCTTGAGCGAGTTGCTTTTTGCAACGCTCAAACGCTTCAATTGATGTAACCGACCAAACCAATTCTGTTTTATCATTCTTTTTCTTGCTACCAATAGTGAAGCTGTCAAGAATTGACTGTGCTTCGGCAGCGTGAGGAATAAATCGGCGATAAAAATTAATCATTCCTAAAAATCGTCGCATATCTTTTACTGTAGATGGACGTGTATAAGCTAATATAGCTTCGACTCGTGAAGCGATTGGTTTGATTCCATTTTTGTCAATCGAATGACCGAGGAAATCGACCGAAGATTTAAAGAACGAGCATTTAGTTTGGTTAATTACCAAATTATGAGAGTTAAGTCGTTCAAACAATTTCTCTAAATGATTGAAATGATCACTTTCTGATTTAGAAGCTACCAAAATGTCATCGATATAGACAAAACAAAAATCAAAATCATTTAAAATTGAGAAAATGAATCTTTGAAAAGTTTGTGCTGCATTGCGAAGACCAAAAGTCATCCGCACAAACTCGTAAAGTCCGAAAGGTGTCGTAATGGCTGTTTTCGGAATATCATCCTCATTAATGGGAATTTGATGATAAGCTCTCTCTAAGTCAACAGTTGAAAAAAATGTACATCCTTCCAACTGTTGACAGAAGTCCTGAATATGAGGAATAGGATAAGTGTCAGGAGTAGTGATAGCGTTTAAAGATCTATAATCACCACAAGGCCTCCAACTACCATCCTTCTTCTTCACCATGTGAAGCGGTGATGCCCATGGACTGTCGGAGGGTCTACAGATACCACGTTCAATCATTAGATTGAATTCGGCCTTAGCTGCTCTAAGCTTTACCGGATCTAGACGACGAGGTCTGGCAAAGATTGGACGACCTTTAGTAACGATAAAGTGTCGCACTGTGCTCGACTCTATGAAACTATAATTTAAGGTGCGTCGTAATCCTTCGAATTTAGATAATAACAACTCAACTTTTGGATTTAAAGGTGTAGTTGACAAAACAGCGAGATTTGAAGATGGTCCATTAACCAAGGAACCAGTTACTGAACTAATTTGTGATAGTGGATCGATAATACATTTACGTCGGATATCCACGATTAAACCGAAATGTTTAAGAAAATCTGCACCAAGAATGGGTTTTTCAACATCGGCTATAATAAATTTCCAATTAAATACTCTTCTTAATTGGAGAGAGATATCTAAAAATTTAAATCCGAAAGTTTTGATGTTAGAAGAATTGGCGGCTGTGAGTACGATAGATTTATCACAAACCCTGTTTTCCTTTGGATTAACCGGAAGAACAGAGATGTCAGCTCCAGTATCAATTAAAAAACTAAACTTGGATAAATTGTCTAAAATGAATAGGCGACTTGATGATGATGGTTTGTTGTCGAACATCGCCACTTCAGACAACTTTTTCAGTTTTTTGGATTGTTGAACGAACAAGGTTTGCGACATTTAGTTGCATTAGTTCCAAATTTTTTATGATAGAAACAGAAATTCGAATTTGGTATTGAATTATCGCGATAGTTACTAAAAGAACGTGAATTACTTCTAGAACGTGATCGATTCCTTCTATAAAATTGGTTTTGTTTCAGAGTCAATAATTCAATCTGTTTCGTTAACAGGGACATCTGATGAATGATTGAACTTTCAAAACTAAATCGATCAGTTCTAATTTCATTAACTTTTAGTTGCGAGATATTTGAAACGTCCCAATTGAAATTAGGATTAGTTTCAATAACTCGATCTGCAAGAATGCTTAATTCGTCGAGTGAAACATTCGCTACTGCTAAAATCGATTGTGCATTAGGTGGTAATTTTTGAAGCCAAAGCTTCTTTAAAAGAGGTTCTCCAACAGAAGACCCAGCTAACGCCTTCATCTTACTTAAAAGATGAGATGGTTTATCGTCTCCAAGATCAAGACCGTTAATTAATTTCTGAAGTTTGTGATCTTCCGATTCACCAAATCTAGAAATAACAGCCAATTTCAAATCCGAATAAGGTGTGGTAGAGGATAAATTCTCAATAATGTCCAACACCTTATCACATTCTTCCTGAGTCAACATACTCAATGCATAGCTAAATTTCGTTGCTTCTGACGAAATGTTAACTGACCGGAATTGTACCTCGAGAGCTTGAAACCAAGCAGTCGGATTTCGTCTCCACAAACAGACCTTTTGAATTGCGACGGTCGCAATATTATTTGAATCGCCTAACCCCAAAAAAGGATTAGCTATCAACGATTCATCCCGAGATGAAGGAGGTAAAGTTTCATACGACATGACGCAACTTAATATCAAAATCAATAAATCGCCACAAAATTTAAAATTTACAAAGTGAAAGTGAAATATATATATGAAGTAAAATATAAATATTAGATTAAAATTTACTTGATTTATGTATTTTCTTATTCTGAGCAATTACGTATTCTGAATTTTGCTGCGGTTGTTATTGTTGCGCTTTGACTGTTGATGTAGCTGCTGCTGCTGCTGTTGCTGTTGTTGCTACTCTTGCTGTTGACGTTGTTGCTGCTGTTGCTGTTGCTGTCGCTTCTGCTGCTGCTGTTGCTATTGTTGTTACTCTTGTTGTTGATGTTGTTGTTGCTGTTGTTGCTGTTAAATTACGTTTAAATGCTTCTAATTAAGCTTGAAGTTGATTGTTTGTTTCTTGAAAGATCTGCAAAAATCAGCGACGTCTTCATGCGGATTCCGTTTAAAAATCCGTAAAATTCAGCAACGTCTCGAATCGTGCGCTGTTTGATCTTGATTGAATTGAATCGAAATCATTTGAAAATTTTGAAAATTGAGGCGTGATGCCTGTTGCTTCTGTTGTTGATAGTCACCAAATTGTTGATGAATTGTTTCTTCAAAGGGCGTGTGCCTTCGTCGGGGTCACCATTTTTAGTGTGTGGGTTATTAATAAACTTCAACCACTTGATATAAATATTTTAAAAATTATTCATAATTTTTATAATTATTTATTTTTATAATTATTTTAACAACAATTAGTTATATGCAATTATTTATTTTAAGAAATAATATTTAGTGCGCTTATCCAACAAAAACTTTTTACAACTTGCTTTTATAAAATTCGTTTTTCAACTGACTTGTTTTTTTTTACAATTTTTTCATAAAAAACTAATATGATTATTTTTATATTTTGTGCGATCTATTCATTTATCAAAAGTAAAGTAGCGCTATTAAAGTAAGTTTCTACGATTTACTTAATTTATAAAAAGTAAAGTAGTGATAGTAAAGTAGGCACTACAGCCTAACTGCCATAGAAACGTATTGGGGTTGACCACTTTTGCTCTGATAGCCCCATGTACTTACTACTGCTACTATAAGTCCCTTTCTTATTTATGCTTTCGCTTAATACTTACACTCGATAGATTGCTCACTAAACTAACAAATTTCTCAAATTGATTTTGAATAAGGGTAATAAGTATTTACAGTCATTAATAAAATTCATTCAATTTTTTTTTTCTTTGCAGTTGGAATTCGAACACATGGCATTAAAATTCACGAGGAAACGCCTTTGCAATGGATGTCCGAACATTTAAGCTATCCCGATAATTTTTTACATCTTTGTATGGTGTATGAAGACGCATAAGCAATGTATAAGATAACAAGAAATTATTAATTAGAAATAAGAATAACACAAAAACCAGAAATTCAAACTTTCCATTTCGTCTTATTTTAAAATAAACTTACTAGAAAAAAATCCATGATAATCAATCGTATTTTGAAGAGTTGAATAATGTGAACGCAACATTCTTAAAGTGTATTTGTAAAGCTATTTGTATTCATAAATTATTGTCGTTTCTTTTCTTCATGTCTATGCATCAAAACATAATTCTCGCTTTTTTACATATTCCGACATAAACTATCTTTTTGTATTTAAGTATAAGAACATTAAAGTCTGCTATTATTATAAATATTGTATAATAAACTGTTGTCTTTGTTTTTGCTGATTGTGCTGAGGCAAGAAGATACGAAGAACTATTTGTCATAGTTCTGCGATACGAAAATAGTCGACTTTTTCGCATTGTAGTTATCTTTCATTTCGTTTCGAACAAACGAAATCACAAATCCATTAAGAAAACAACGCCTACACATAATTTTCGTGTAAAAATGATGCAATCAGAATTGACAGATTGATATAGTGATGTATTACTAAGCGATAAGAATTTGTGGCAATACACAAGACATCGTGTAAACATTCACGTTCTTTTTTTGTTCAGCAGAAAATGTAGAATTTCTAAAATGTTATCAGTAAAATTATTTCTGGAACAAATAAGTTTCGCGCCTTTATATCGCAAATATTGTACGTCACACTATTGCCTTCTTTTGACCTCTGCTAAGTGATATTATTAATTTTAATTACTTCATCGGTTTTTTGCACTTTTCCCAAATAACGAGATAAAGTCAACGTTTTGCGGTAAATTATAACTGGAATAGATTAGTCTAATTGATATTGGCTCTACGCATTTAAAAAAAAAAAATCCGTTTCCATTTGCGCCAGTTTAAGATTATTTATTTTAATGAGAACTTTGTAGTTTTTTTCCATTTATTTAAAAACTGTCATAATTAGAAACAGTTATCGTTGAATATGATGCATGTCTATAAATAGGCGATATTGTTTTGAAAAGCAAATCAGGCTTCTGCAAGCCATTATCTTCAAAGATTCTTCTTTAGAGCTTTTCGTTGAAATTTTACAATTTTCAAATAGACATGTGCCCTTTTAGCTAATCTTACGCCTTCTTTCATTTATCAGCAAGACTTTGTAATTTCATTTAGTCGGAAAACTTAATTGCACCATAATTTGAAATTTAGATATAAATCTGAGAACTGTTAAAAATTATTATGACGATATTACTACTTACTAAGTTACGATGGAGATCCAACCCAAATCGGGCCTTGGCCACTCAGGTTTCGAAACAAATCTGGTTTTTCCGAGGATGAGTTATTAACACATCGCTTAACCCCCATCCTGGAGGGTCATATTCAGTGGCGGACTCGTGACTTTTCCGATAGATTAGGCACTCATAAAATTTTGGGGGTAGGGGAATCAGTAATATGATAATATGTCCTCAAATTAGCTTATGTGTCATTTCAAACAAAAAAAATATTTCATTGAAATAACTGCAGATAAATGCTCTTGCAATAAAAATGGCAGCGATTGAACTGTTGATTTTATAAAGTAGGTAGTAGATCTATCAATCAATCAAACTTAGTTTTATTGTGGCCATTTCACTATTTTTAATGCTAGTTTTAATTTAATTTAGCATTAACATTTTATATTTATTGCGTTGATACTTAATAATTTTTTTGCGTGCAAATTTATGTATTAAAAATATTTTCAATATATGAAACCGCTAGCTTGATAAATTAAAAAACTAAATCAAAACATAACAAGGCTACGATTGCGCGTAAAGCGCAATCTTACGATACTCTAGATGAAATAGAATTTTTTGTGATCCCAAAAAATTTTGTATGGGGATTGTTAGAAGGGGTTATAGCATTGAACTAATTTTTTCTCCATCATGCTAAAGTAGCTATAAAAATGTTTTATACAAAATGCTTACTCCAAAAATTGAATAGGAGCTGAGAATATTAGTGTGTTAGATTTAGTGAAAATGTGCAGTTTGTATAGGAGGTGGTAGAAAGAGGGGGGGGGATTTTAGTGCTTTTTTCAGAAATAACTAAAAATACCATAAAATTGACATCTCTTAAATTTTAGACTAGTAACATTCATACTTTTCAAGAAAATAGATTTTTTGTGAAGTTGGGAAACTGTGTCATATTGTATGGGAGGGGGTAGAAGCAGTGAAGCTAATCAAATATTTTTTTTCTGATCTTAGTTATAATGCTAAATAAGTATTTATTACAAAATGTGAGCTCGATAAATGTTATATATTCTGAGAAAATCGGCTTAGAGCATTTCATGAAAAAATGTAGTTTGTATGGGAGGGGGTGGAAGGAGAGGGAGGACGCAAATAATTTTTATACTGTAGATTGAAATGATTATGGAATTAATATATCCCAAATTTCACACTAATAGCTTTTACACTTTTCGAGCAAATCCATTTATTGTCGAATTGCGAAATTGTGTCATTTTGTATTGGAGAGGGTAGAAGGGGTGAAGATAATCTTCTAGTATTTTTTGGCCTTACTAAATACTTTAAATAAATATTTATTGCACAATTTCAGCCCGCTAAATTTTATACGTACTGAGTAAATTGGCTTAGAGTAATTCATGACAAGTTTGTATGGGAGGTGGTAGAAGGAGGAGGAGTACACGCATAATTTTTATACGGTAGATTGATATTATCATAAATCATAGATTGATATTATCATAAAAGTAATATATTCCAAATTTTAGACTAATAACTTTTACATTTTTTGAGTAAATCCATTTATTGTCGAATTGCGAAATTGCATCATTTTGTATGGGAGGTGGTAGAAGGGGTGAAGCTAATCATCTAATTTTTTTTGGTCTGACTAATAATTGTAAATAAATATTTAGTGCACAATTGCATCTCGCTAAACTTTATACGCACTGAGTAAATTGGTTTAGAGTATTTCTTTAAATAGTTCAGTTTGTGTGGGAGGTAGTGGAAGGAGGGGGAGGATACGCATAATTTTTTTACGATAGATTGATATTATCATAAAAGTAATATATTCCAATTTCAGCCCAATAGCTTTTATGCTTTTCGAGCAAATCCGTTTATAGTCAAATTGCGCAATTGTGTAATTTTGTACGGGAGGGGGTAGAAGGGGTGGAGCGATTTGGCCCGTTCATGCACTTGACCTTACTTTTTTGTCAAAAACGACGCGTACGAAATTTGAGCTTTCTAGCTCAACGTGTTCTCAAGCTAAAGAGCACACGGACGTACGGAGCCTCACACTACTCTTCAACCGAAATGACTCCTCGAAGATGTCCCATCGAGCCCTACACTACTCTACAACCGAAAATGACAAACAACAAGAATACAATGGTTAGGCGATGAAATTTACGCCTCAGATCGTTCACTTTTTATGACGTAGACAAGCTTTTCAGTCGCCTCAGTTGGGGAAAGTTTTTTTTTCTTCAAGCCTATTCCCCTGCTGTTATACGAAAGGAAAAAGGTAAAAAGACAGAGGCGTATAGCAAATTTGAGAAAGATATAAAACGGTAAACGTATTAGGAATGTTAGATTCAATTGATCAAAAGTGCTCTGGCTGGTGAGGTGCCGCCTGATGCGCTTCACATGACGAGCTGCTACTGGTGATATTACAGTGCTAGAAGTTGTTTAATTAGTACTCGGATTCAGTTTGGTAAGTCAAGTCCGGATGGACAAGACAAGTACCCGGTGGCTATGACAGGTGTATATGATTGTTATAACACTGGCTGCCGCCTAATGCCTACCCTATACACATTCTTTGGACGGATGAGTCCCAATTCACCGGGGACGGTATCACAAACTTCCACAGCTTACACACCTGGGCTGAGAAGAATCCGCATACAAGAAGAGAGGCATCATTTCAGCACAGATTCAGTGTCAATTTATGGGCATAAGTGATTGGTGACGATTTCATTCCTATTAGGCTTCCGCCTACCTTAAATAGTTCCAATTACTTGCATTTTTTGACAAATGATCTACAGGAGTTATTGGATGATATGTCACTGCAACGATTGGCTTCCATGTTTTACCAACACGGTGGTGCTCCAGCTCATTACGGCCGACAAATCAGAGATTGGCTAAATTCCAATTATAGCAATCGCTGGATCGATAGAAATGGACCGATTCACTGGCCTGCAAGATCTCCTGATTTAACTCTTATGGATTTCTTTGTATTGGGACGGATGAAGGACCTTGTCTACGCAACGGAAGTAGTAACGTTTCAGGATCTAAGCACCAGAATCGATGCGGCAGCAACAGAAGTAAGGCAGCAGTTGCGGAGTATGAACACAAAGAGAACACTGGCAAAACGAGCTTTAGCGTGCATTCAAAATGAAGGTGGCCATTTTGAACATTTATTGTAATTAAGGAAATATAAAAACCCCTTACAATGTGGCACACGGAGTATCCTGTATATGCTATATATCCAACCACGATATTGCTACAGAAAATTTAAAATAGTATTGATTTAAGGATCTTAGGAACTATAAGTCGTAAGATATGAAGTATTATTTTCTATGTTTGCCATCTATGTTGCCTCTATCAAGTAAAGTTTTTTGTCGTGTATGCTGTTATGACACTGGCTTTCTTACAGGCAGAAAAGTGTCTAGAAAACACGAAAAGAATGAAACAACCAATTTTACATACAGTTTACTAGGTGGAGTGCTTTGAAATAATCGCAATTTGTTAAAAATCAAGTCCAACATTTTGCATTCGCGTAGTGTTTCGCAACTTTGCCCGTAAAAAAGGGCAAGCAAATCAATTGCCTATTTGCTGTAAAAAAAAATCAGTGTTTATTTCAAAAGCTCTGATGTTCTTATTTTAACAGAGTGTAGACAGCGAGGCTATGTATGGAACAGAATATCCGACAAACGCTGCACCACCGACACAAAAAATGGGACTAAATTCAAAATAATTCAAAATAGGCGGTCGCAATGGGACACCCCTTACAATACATATTGTAATAGATCTGGCAACCACGCAATATGATCTTTCTGGAATATACCAGAATTATGTAGAACAGTATCCCCCAGTATGTAAAAAGCCATAATTAAAGATGACCTTTCCAGTATAGTTGAGACACACACCGACGACATACACCACGGAAGGTTTGAGAATTGGGGAAAAATGGTATAAAAGCACGATACTTTCAGGCGGGAGGCAGTTATTCAGCGACATTCATGGAAGACGCGAACCAGAAAAGTGCGATAGTAAAACACGCGACGGTGTTGTCATAAAGTGCGATAGAAAAACACGCGGCGGTGTTGTCATAAAGTGCGAAGTGATCGGGAAATTATATTAGAGTGCGAATAATTAAATTATCACTTATTTTTAAACGAATTGTGTTTTTACTTGAAATCCCGGCGAACCCCTAGCTCGCAACAAAATATTATATTAAATTTGTCGACATATCTTTTCAAGAAAATAGCTTGAAAAATAAAAAAAAGTGAAAAAGTCGTCATCTTGAGAAGAACCATTGCTTTCTACACTATAAGCTGGGCACAATTGACGTAACGTCCATCTTGTTTTACTCCAGTGGGTATAACGTCATGAATTTCCCCATTTTATAAGACCACCTGGGCAACTCTGAACAATCAAGAATTGCAGATTCTCTTCGATCCAAAAAACCGAGATATAACTTTGATTGCGCTTTTTTCAATTCAAAATCGAATGCAGCGATGTTAACGTACTCGCCGTACTCTGTTGCAAAGTAAGACGGAATTGATTTTTCTCTTTTATTTTTATATTTTTTATTTCTATTTTTGGATTTCTTGAGGCAAAATTCTCATAATTCTTTTTTTTTATTTCTTATTTTCTTTTGGTTTTTTCGTGTTGCCTTAAAAAGTTCGCACCTTAAACAAAAATTGAATTACTTTTAACTTGTAACAAAATCCGACAATAAAACTCTAAAACGTCTCCAACGACATCTGTCATCATGAAAACGAAAAAACTTCATCGAACAAAAACCGTTGCAGCGATAAATTGAAAATATGGAATTCGCATTCTGAAGTGGTTCGAAGGAGGACATTAAAACCTTAGAGTGTTTTTGGTGTAAATTAACGATAAAGTGGGCAAGTTAGCACGTTGTTTTGAAGAAAAAAAAAATTTGTTAAGTGAGCAAGAAATCGACGAAGCCAGCTGTTTGGAATACCGAACAGCCGCCGCAGATTCCGAACACCAGCATTATTTTCTTCGTGCAGCGATTATGCGTGGGACGATGATTCGCAAGTAAAGGGCCCGCTCCCTTTGAATCCCTAAAACAAAAAATATTAATTATATAAAAAAAAAATTTGAATTTCACCTGAAATATTGTATTTTTAGTTAGTAAATTTTCTTCCGGTATTTTTTTCTGTGTGAAAATTTGTGTAATTGTGTCATTAGGTGTGAACTCTTCGATACCCGGAAAAAGGTAGTTTTCTTATTCGCGGTGTTTAGTCTTTTGTTTCTTTAAGAAATCCCGAAAAGAAAAAAATGCGTACAGAGCAGAGTAATCGCTCTAGTGCTCCGCAGAATGAGCCCCCTCATAGGATCTATGCATAATTCGCATTGCTGTTTTGTCCGGTCGGGCGAAAAAAATGTCAGTTCAAAAGGTAGGTAATTGGTTGCGTGAACCAATCGTACATATTATATACAGTCTGTCAAGAATGAGTTTACACATAGGAAAACAATTCAATTTTTGATCTTTCTAATTATAAAATACTACTTTTTATTTATGTATATGAATTTTTATACTCTAGATGAAATCTGAGAGTATTATAAGTTTGCTCTAAGGTTTGTAACGCCAAGAAATAAGGCTCGGAGAAAAAAATGAATGATACAGAAGTTAATATTATCACTCAAAAATCTCGAAACCGGATGTCCGTCCGTCCGTCCGTCCGTGCGCTCTCTAGCTTGAGAACGCGTTGAGCTAGAAAGGTCAAATTTTGTACACCTCGTTTTTGACGAAAAAGTAAGGTCAAGTTCGTGAACGGGCCAAATCGCTCCACCCCTTCTACCCCCTCCCATACAAAATGACACAATTACGCAATTTGACAATAAACGGATTTGCTCAAAAAGTATAAAAGCTATTGACCTGAAATTCGGAATATATTACTTTTATGATAATATCAATCTACCATATAAAAATTATGCGTGTCCTCCTCCTCCTTCTACCACCTCCCATACAAACTGTACTTATCATGAATTACTCTAAGCCAATTTCCTCAGTGCTTATAAAATTCAGCGGGCTGAAATTGAGCACCAAATATTTATTTAAAATTGTTAGTAAGGTAAAAAAAAATTAGATGATTAGCTTCACCCCTTCTACCCCCTCCCATACAAAATGACACAATTTCGCAATTTGACAATAAATGGATTTACTCAAAAAGTATGAAAGCTATTGGTCTGAATTTTGGTATATATTACTTTTGTAATGATCTAAATCTACAGTAGAAAAATTATTTGTTTCCTCCCTTTCCTTCCACCCCCTCCCATACAAACTACACTTTTTCCTGAAATGCTCTAAGCCGATTTTCTCAGAACATATAACATTTGTTGAGCTCATATTTTGTAATAAATATATAATTAATATTATTACTAAGATGAAAAAAAAATATTTGATTTGCTTCACTGCTTCTACCCCCTCCCATACAATATGACACAGTTTCACAACTTCACAAAAAATCGATTTTCTTGAAAAGTATGAATGGCACTAGTCTGAAATTTAAGGGATGCCAATTTTATAATATTCCTAGCTATTTCTGAAAAATCCTTAAAATCCCCCCACTCTTTCTACCCCCTCCCATACAAACTGCGCATTTTCACTAAATCTAACTCACTAATTTTCTAAGTTCCCATTCAATTTTTGGAGTAAGCATTTTGTATAAAACATTTTCATAGCTACTTTAGCATGATGGCGAAAAAATTAGTTCAATGCTATCATCCTTTCTAACACTCCCCATACAAAATTTCTTGGGATCACAAAAAATTCTATTCCATCTAGAGTATCGTAAGATTGCGCTTTACGCGCAATCGTAGCCCTGTTATGTTTTTTTCTTAATTATAGTTATTTACATTATTTCCAACCGATATATAGAAAAAAAAGTACAACTTCAATGCAAAAAAAGAACGAAAAGAACAACGAAAACAATTATTACAATTCTTGAACTGTCAAGAAACTCTTTACACAAATTATTATTGTATTTAATATTTATTTTACAGAATATTTAAGATTTATTATTTGGTACATTTAATATTTGGTATGGCCACCTTTGGCATCCACCACGCATTGCAACCATTGAATGAATCAACTTTTGCAGGTCATACGTGGTTGGTATTTTTTGCCATTCTTCGAGAATCGCAGTTTTTAAGGCAGTTCTGTTTTTGGGCTGCCTTTTAGCGACTTGTTTCTTTAAGTAGGCCCATAAATTCTCGATTTGACTTAAGTCAGGACTCTGGGCTGGCGTATCCATTACTTTTTCGCAGTTGCATAAGAGCCACATTCGCACCATTTGCGCCTTATGTTTGGGATCGTTGTCCTGGTAAAACTTAAAATTTGGTTTGTTGTTATGCATAAACCCGAATTTCTGCGCACTGCTTGTCAAAAATGTTTTAAGGATATGCAAATATTGTTGGGCGTCCATGGTTGACTCGATGAATGCCAAGTCTCCTACTCCTCTGCTTGAGATGCACCCCCGAATCATAACAGATAACTTACCAAATTTTACAGTCGGAATGATATTTCGATTTTCCAACGATGTTAAAAGCTTGCGCCACACTCTAGTCGGTTCATCATTGTAGTACAACATCATTTTCGTCTCATCGTAGAATATGACGTCGTCCCAAAAGTCCACGGGTTGAGAAAGGTGCATCATAGCGAAGGAAAAACGCTTTTCGATGTTTAGTGCAGAAAGCAGTGGTTTCTTTCGTGCAGCTCTTGATGAGAACTTATTTCTTAGGATGACCTGTCGTACTGTTTCATGGGAAACAGCAACAGCACACTCTTGCTTGAGTTCCCTAGCAAGTGTTCTGGTCGAAATCCAGAGGTTTTTATCAAGTTTCCTTATCATAAGGCGCTCTATACGTTTAGATATTTTTGGTTTTGGGCCACCTCCACACTTTGGCTCCAATCTATCCTCATTTTCAGCACGATTTATAACGATATAGACTGTCTTTCGTGCTACAGAAAACATTTCAGACAGTTCCTGCGCACTTTTACCTAATTGGTGGTTATAATATATCAGCTGAACCAACTCAAAGGATAATCTTTTGCCTGGCATTTTAAAACACAATATCTCACTTAATTATGCGTACTAGTCAAAAATTAATCACCAACTAATGATCAAATTAATAGAACTTTACAATACAGAGAAAAGATTACGGTAAATTTACCGCATCGTTCCAGTAATGCAAACAAAAACAGTTGTGTAAAGAGTTTCTTGACACTTCCAGAATTGTAATAATTGTTTTCTTTGTTCTTTTTGTTCTTTTTTTGCATTGAAGTTGTACTTTTTTTTGTATATATCGGTTAGAAATAATGTAAATAACTATAATTTAAAAAAAAAAATTCATTTACATAAATAAAAAGTAGTATTTTATAATTAGAAAGATCAAAAATTGAATTTGTTTCCTATGTGTAAACTCATTCTTGACAGACTGTATGTTAGCGTGTTACGAGAGCGGCTAAGTAATTCTTCGGCACTCCAACCCGCACGTTCCTAGCTAGCCGGCAAAAATCGCGCCTTTTGCCGAGGAATATGCCGCTAAAATCTGTTGGCGAAAGGAATTCTGGTGAGGATAACCAACGGCTTTTTACGCTGTTCCCAAGTGCTTCAGAGTTCTTTCCGTTAGAAATCCAATACCGGCCTTTGGTCGGTCTTCTTATCTTTCTTATCTACATAGGCGAATGTATAAAACTAATAGGTGCTGTAGTTACCAATAAGTATTGTTGGCCTTAAATCCCACGGGCACATCTGCTGCCGTGCTTTGCTGAAATTATAATTTTACTCTAGTCGAATTAAAAAAAAAATGTTTGTTAAAAAAAATTCCATGCATCTGGGATCGAAAACAAAGCTATTCTGCCAAAATGTACTCATCTACTTAATGTGCACATTTTTTATGTGAGGAACCCCTTAAAACCTTTTCTGAGGCTTAGAGTGTATTTGTTTTTTGGATCTGAAAGTTTTTATAGTGCTCGTGCTTTCATATTTCAAAGAATTTAATAAAAAAAACCGTTAAGTCTGTAGGTGCTATAGTTTGATTTGGAAATTTCTATCAGTCACTTACATCCGATACATACACACTGCGTCACTTGATTCTACAATGACACTACAGTTTAAATCGGGGTGGAAGGGTTACTAGACCTTCGCACAACCCTCTAACCACGAATTTTTCACTTTCGTAGATTGAGGTAACCAAGGTATACACAAGCAGGCAGTGTGTTGGAATTATGCTTCTACCGGCGTCACTTGATTGCGGACACAATACCTCTGAGAGATTTTCATTGTTACCGCAGTTATATTCAACAATAGTGGAAATGTACGTATACTGATTAAAAGGGTGTCTTATCACGGAAACACTCTGTTCGAGTTTATTAATTTCAGGCAATGTATCGTTACTCTGTGTCACATCACTTTCGCTGAGCCATAAAATATGCACAATTTATGCTCCACTTAATTGCGGACAGTTACAAATACAGCGATATTTCGTAGTTCATTAAACTGGCGTGCTACAAAATTGCTTAGTATTATAGTTATTTATTATTTTATTTCATTTTAGTTTACCAGGTTTTGAAAAAAAAAAATGAGAAGCAGAAGGAATGTAACCACCAAAGAAAAAGGATAAAGACAAAAGATATGTAGATTGTAGTTGCCGTTATATTGTCGAATAAATAGGTAGAGGAAAATCAGCAGTTAGCGCCTACCTTTTGGCGCTATAGCCGAAATCGGACCTTGGCCTCCTGACATTCAGATTCCTTACCACTTTTTTCCTATTACTTATTGTGGAAGGGTTGTTAGCCCGTCGCACAACCATCTTCCTACGAATTTTTCACTTTCGTAGATTGAGGTGACCAAGTAGGCAATTTGTTGGAATTATATAATGCGTCGACCGGGATTTGAACTCACGATCTTCGCATTACAAGACCAACACGCTACCCACTACGCTACACCCTGGCTTAGCGCTTACCTTCGAGATCCAAAAAATCATGGAAAAAACCAAAAAAGGATGATTAACTAAAGCTATTTCACCCCAATATACCGCAGGGAGCGCTAGGTCCTGGATTGGAAAGCAAAATGTGAATTTGAAGCCGAGGCCTCCATATTCACCTACCTTCAATATTATAGAGAATGTTGTGGGTTGCTTTCTTGTAAGGTTCGAAAGCTGGTTCTGGAATGCGTTTGTACATACTTCAGTCTCGTTAGTGGGACTAGTTTTGGAATTCCAAAATCAAGTATGATTTAGTACAATACTCTCCTGTCGATACTGCCGTATGCTTGTTTAAAATGTACAAACATTTGGTGCACGTCTGTGTTATGTTCAGTATTTCTCAAGCATATTTTTCACCGAGAATATGTGGTCTGAAAGAAAAGATTTCCGGATTCTACACTGTTACGCTTTATTATTCGTGACGTTTGATAAAGGTCTCAGCAGAGACCGAACCGTCACGAATAATAAAGCGTAACAGTGTAGAATCCGGAAATCTTTTCTTTCATTTCGAAATGCACTGTGAAAACATTCACCAAACCAATATGTGGTCTGTTGTGGATCGTACGGATCTGAGAATTTAAGTATTTAGGTAACAATTCAATTTGCCGTAATGGGAATCAATATACAACTTGATATACATAGAATTTGGTGAATGTTTGAAGATCTCTGGATATTACACTGTTTGATTAATTATGTGTGACTTTTTGATCTCTGCTGAGACCTTGATCAAACAGATCGACAAACCACAAGACACTCTTATTTGATGTAGAATAGGGTTAATTGAGTATGGGAATTTAAGGTTATTGAACTAAGTAAGGTAATTGAAAGAAAAGATTTCCGGATTCTACACTGTTACGCTTTATTATTCGTGACGTTTCGGTATCTGCTGAGACCTTTATCAAACTGATCGACAGTTACAAAATACAATTATTATATAGAAGGTAGGGTAATTAAGGTTAAATTAATTAACTAAGGTTAATTAATTAGTATCAGGTAGTTAAATTAGTTAAGGATTTGTGGGTACGGATTTTGTTCTTACCAAATTTTAAGGCAGGTAGCCAAATTGCTGATAACTTGTGTCCGATGTCTCGGTTGAAGTTCTGTGGATGCTTCGAAATTTCTATTGCTTCTCGTACTATTCGTTGATAATATTGATTTGTCCTGGCCAGAATTTGCACATTGTCGAAATCGATTGTATGGTCCTCTGTCGTTGCATGTTCCGCGATCGCTGATGACTGTATTTGGTTTTTCCGTGTGCATCGTTGGTGCTCGTTGATCCTTGTTTGGACTGTGCGTCCCGTTTCTCCTATGTATACTTTATCGCATGAGCCGCATGGTACTTTGTATACTGCTTTAGTCTCCAATGGTTTTTTGTCCTTCTGGTTTCCTAAAATTCCTCGGATAGTAGTCGGGGTAGTGAATGTTGGATTTTCGAAGGATTTTTCCAATCTTATTCGTCGTACGCTGGATGTAAGGTAGTTTTACCCATCGTTTGTCTGCATTTCCTTCTTCAGTGTCTTCTCGTTCTGTTGTCCTTGGATGCTTCGGTTTCCACGCCTTGCTAATTTCGCTCGCTTTGTATTCATTTGCTGTGAATGCCCGATTCAACTGTTCCTTTTCCTTTCGTAGACTGCCCGAATTTCCTTCAGTTATGCGTCGAGCTCTGTGTATTAGGGTCTTCAGTACGCCTGTTTTCTGGCTTGGGTGGTGATGTGAATGAGCGTGGAGATATCTGTTGGTGTGAGTTGGTTTCCTGTATACCCCGAAGCTTAGCGACGTATCATTCCTTTCGACGAGTACATCCAAGAATGGCAGTTTTCCGTTGCTTTCTGTTTCCATGGTGAACTTAATTTTCTCGTGGTGTGAGTTCAGGTGTGCTAAGAATTTGTCGAGCTCTTCTTTCCCATGTTGCCATATGATGAAGGTGTCATCCACATACCGTAGATATAATTTCGGTGTTAATAGAGCTGAGTTCAGGGCGTTCTTTTCGAATTCCTCCATGAACATTAAATTAGTTAAGAATTTCTGGGTGCGGATTTTGTTCTTACCAAATTTTAACCCAGGTAGCCAAACTGCTGATAACTTGTATCCGGTGTCTCGGTTGAAGTTCTGGGGATGTTTGAAAATTTCGATGGCTTCTCGTACTATCCGTTGAAAATGTTGATTTATCTTGGCTAGAATTTGTACATTGTTGAAATCTCTGTCATTGCATGCTCCGCGATCGCTGATGACAGTGTTTGATTTTTCCGCGTACATCGCTTATGTTCGTTGATCCTTGTTTGGACTGTGCGTCTCGTTTCTCCTGTCTACACTTTATCGCATGAGCCGCAAGACACTTTGTTCACTCCTTCAGTCTGCAATGGTTTTTTTATCCTCCTGGTTTCCTAAATTTTCCCGGATAGTAGTTGGGGTAGAGAATGTTGTCTTGATGTTGGATTTGCGAAGGATTTTCCCGATCTTATCCGTTGTGTCCTGGATCTAAAGTAGCTTTAACCATCTTTTGTCAGTATTTTCTCATTCTTTTGTCGTCGGATGCTTCGTTTTCCAGGCCTTATTTGTTTAAGTAGCTTTGTATCCATTTACTGTGAATGTCCGATTCAACTGTTCTCTTTCCTTTCGGAGACTGCGCGAATTTCCTTGAGTAATGCATCTGGCTCTATGAATTAGGATCTTCAGTACGTTGTTGGATTCGCGAAGGATTTTCCCGATCTTATCCGTTGTGTCCTGGATCTAAAGTAGCTTTACCCATCCTTTGTCTGTATTTTCTTGTTCAGCGTTTTCTCGTTCTTTTATCGTCGGATGCTTCGTTTTCCAGGCCTTATTTGTTTAAGTATCTTTGTATCCATTTGCTGTGAATGCCCGATTATACTGTTCTCTTTCCTTTCGAAGACTACGCGAATTTCCTTGAGTTATGCATCTGGCTCTATGAATGAGGATCTTCAGTACGCCTGCTTTTTGACTGTGGTGATTTGAATGTGCGTGGAGATATCTATTGATGTGAGTTAGTTTTCTATATACCACGAAGCTTAAAGACGTAATATTCCTTTCTACTAGCACATACAAGAATGACAGTTTCCCGTTGCTTTCCGTTTCCATGATGCACTTCATTTTCTCCTGGTGTGAGTTTAGTTGTGCTAAAAATTAGTCGATCTTTTTTCCATGCTAACAAATGATGAAGGTGTCATCCAGATAACATAGATACAATTTCGGTTTTAATGGAGTTGAGTCCAGTGGATTCTTTTCGAATTCCTTCATGAAGATTTCCGCTACCACTGGTGCAAAAATCCCTCCTTCCGTTTGTTTGTAGAGTTTTCTTAGAGCTGTAAAGAAAGTATAATTCAAACAAAATTCTATTTAGTCAGACCTGTTGTCCGGGATGAGTATCCTGATGATACTTAAGGTGTCCTTGATCGGGATGTTGGTGAACAGTGATTCCACCTCAAGGCTGACGTTGGGTCCAAGTTGATTTTTTGCAGTATCTCTACTAGATGAGCGGAATTTTTAGCTGAGTGCGATGTGTTACTACTAGTAGGCGTAACTCTGTCGCTAGAGCCTAAGCAAGTTTTTGGGTAATTGTACCGAACTAACGATGGGTCGAAGCGGAGTATTATGTTTGTAGAGTTTTCTTAGCGCTGTAAAGAAAGTATAAATCAAACAAAATTCTATTTAGTCAGACCTGTTGTCCGGGATGAGTATCCTGATGATACTTAAGGTGTCCTTGATCGGGATGTTGGTGAACAGTGATTCCACCTCAAGGCTGACGTTGGGTCCAAGTTGATTTTTTGCAGTATCTCTACTAGATGAGCGGAATTTTTAACTGAGTGCGATGTGTTACTACTAGTAGGCGTAGCTCTGTAGAGCCTAAGCAAGTAACGATGGGTCGAAGCGGAGTATTCCCCTTATGAATTTTTAGAAGTCCGTACATTTTTGATGTATGCGGGTCTGAAGGGATTATATTTTCAATATATATAATAATATTTAAGTAATTACATAAAAGAGCATACATTTATAGTGACTAAGAAAAGTTTTGATTCATTTATGACGAATTCTGAACAGCTAATATGACCCGCCGTTTGATTTCGTGCGTTTCATTACCGTCCTTTGCTAGATTAACCCCTAAATATACATATGAAGTTGTCCACACCCTTCAAATTATATTCCGCAATTGTTATGTTTTGTCTGATAGGCGTTCTCCTTGTTTCCGTCATTACTTTTGTTTTGATTCCCTTAATGCGGAACCCGACTTCTTTTGCGGCGGAGTCAAGCTAGGCAAATACCCCCTTAGCACTAGAGAAGGATCTTGCGGGGATGTTTATGTCATCAGGGAGAATTCCAAAATTGAGCATGATTTGGTGCAGCACCCTCCCATCGATACTGTCGTGTGCTTGTTAGAAAGATACAAGTGGTACATTAAGGCATTGCTCCAATCAGCTGGTTTCACTGTTATTTCGTTGTTGTTTAACCAAGTGTGCAAACGAATTCCAACTTCCGTAAGCTCTGCCTACAAAAAATTAACAATACGTGTGACAACACCAATTAGGATAGTTTCCCTATTCAATTGCGTTATAATTAAAAAAATCTAGAAAAAAAACCTTAAAAATCCATTTCGTAATCAAAGTGAAGTAGCAGAGGATCGAGCACAAACGCCGCGTCATTATTCGTTTCGAGCTCACGCCACCCGAAATGACTCACAGAGTGCTCTTCAAGTTGAGAATTTTCAAAGCTATTCACTCGATTGGTATTCCAACAACTTCATATCGAGTTACCTTGCCAAGCCGCGAAAATCGCCACAGCCTTAAGTGTAGTGTAGATGATAAGTACCCGTACGTGAAACGTAACGACGGAATTGAAACGGCAAAATAATTAAAAAAAAAAAAACTTTCAAGGCACTTTATTCGTGCGGCTTTTGCTTTGCTTTATGGCATCCAATGAGTTGTAAATTTTTAGTGGCGTCAATGAATTTATTTATTTTTTTTTTTCTACGTTTTGGCAAATAGATTCGAAGAAGTTGTGTCAACACTCAAACCGCGAAATTACGATTTCTCACGATACTAAAATTTGTGACAGGCAGCAGAAACTTCCACAAGACAACTCAGCGCCAATTGACCACCCAAAAATAAAACATTGCCGTCATTCGAATTTTAACGAAATTACGTTTACGAAAAAAAAATCCTCCAACACAGAACTTAAATTCAAAGAAAATTTAATTATACGTACGAAAAAAAAAACAGAAAAAATTTTCTTTTTTTTTAACGAATTTTCCCCGAATTTTATGTGACATGACCGGTGTGGACATACGAATGTCGCTTGATATGATGAAGGAGGTGGTTCGAAATGATTTATAAAGACAGCATTTTTAGAGAGAAGGTAATAAACTGTAACGAAGTGTCTGACATTTTTGTGGAGTTGAATCTAAAACAGTAATTATATGTTTCCTTGATCTTAACGGTTTGAATCCTGAATTAAATTCCCCGTAAATAAAAAATTAAAGGTTAAGTTTATTTTATATTATTGACGAAATCGTCTGAAGAAAAAATAAATGATGCTCATATGTTTGCATTTATGATTTTGTCATATGTAAATATAAATATAAAATATGCATGTAGGTGTGAAATGATTGGAAGCAATTTTAATTTATTGTTAATAGAGGGAGTCCCATTAAGACCGCCTATTTTAAATTTAGCCCCATTTTTTTTTTGTCGCTCGTGCAGCATTCTTGTTTGACAGTTATTATGTTAGATATTGTGAGTAAAAGAGGTGAACGTTTAATTCAATTCTTGTGAAAAAACAAGCTATCGGTTGGGAACTCTTTATTGCAAAAACGGGAAAAGAGAAAATGGATATCGAAATCGCTTAATGGTTTTACTAAAAACGAAATTGACTACATACTTGTCAATAACAAGAAAATTCTTCAAAACGTAGAAGTCCTAAATAGTTTTAATTTTGAATCCAACCACCGATTAGTAAGAGCTACAATAAAGATTAAGTACAAGACAAAAAAATTCTGCAAAACAACCAATAATATGCTCGGAAAGATTATTTACGAAGCAAAGACCATAAGTTAAAATGTGTCCCTCGTAAAAAAATCGGTAACAAATCCTTCAGTCTTCCACGACTTGCAAACCGAATATAATCTTCTAGAAAACTCCATTAAAATAACAGCGAAGACATCAAACTGTCACAACCAACGAAAAACCTCATCAAAGAGAGGCGCTGTGACATAAAAGACAATTATAACAATTAAGAAAAGATGTAAAACAAATGATCAAAACGGACGTTAAAATATACAATGACAATCTTATAAAAACTGCGGTGGAAACCAATAAATCAATTAAAAAGGCGAAAAAAAAGCAATACATAACGACACAAACTAGATTACTGGATTACGCAACGGTATGATCTTAAACAGCGAACGAAAAATTATAAATAACGAAGCAACAAGTTTCTACAAAGCACTATTCACGTCCAGTCTCACAGAAGACCAGAAAATTCAAATTTTTTCGAGCATAACCCACCATGCAAATGTACCAGAATTCCTAACGTCTGAAATCAGTAAGTCAATAGTTAAGTTGAAAAATTAAAAAGCATTTGGAAGTGATGAAATTCAAAGTGAAATGATAAAATACACTTCTAACTGATTTTTTCAACTCAATAATCATCTCAAGGAAAGCCCCAAAACAGTAGTGCGAATTTACAATAATACTTCTACACAAAAAAGGGAGAAGAGATTACATTAATGTTGTAAATCCAAGCCCTATTTAAACTCTTGGTAAAAGAAAAACACATAAAAGTTATATTCAAACTCAAATTTATTTAAAACTTGTCAGGATCACCAAAAAAACGGGAATGAAATAAATAAAAAACTCTCTAAAGTCTATAACGTTTATTTTATAACACTGCACGGATGTCGGTCGTATCACGTACAATCGCTTACTGACTTTCTTTTTTATATCTGGTCGTTGGTCACTTCGGCTCCGCACTTGATTGGGCGACGTTGCCAGATTGAGTTGACAGCTCGGCCACTCCTGACGGAGAATCGTCCCGATGCTCGTTGTCGTCGTTGCTATCAACGCAGTCCAATTCTGGGCTGAGGTGACACCAGGGTTTTAGTCTGTCCGTGGTGTAGACAGAACAATATTTTCGTCCTCGGCTTCGAATATCGGGCAAATCTTCAACTATGTACCTGTCATGGCGAAGAACCTTCGTTATTTGAAAAGGTCCCTTGTATTTCGGTTCAAGTTTCAGCGACTCGCCACAAGCGGCTGGTACATTATCTACTACGACGAGGTCTCCTTCTTCATACTGGTGTGGTTCTTTATGTTTTTCGTCGAAACGTTTTTTCCAACGCTGTTTTTCTCGTAAGATGCGATCGGCTGCAATTTGCCTAATCTCTAAAGTCGATCCAGTTTCATCGTCAGTATTTAGCGCTAGCACCACTCGATTGGTTGTTACGTCACGTAGTTTGAAGTCGAATACCAATTGATTTGGTGTAAATCCGGTTGTTGAATGTGGTTGAGAATTGAGAGTCCACTGAATCATCAATAGATGTTGGTCCCAATCCCTTCGGTCAACTGTCGTGCAGCGTAGTTTCGTAAGTACGGTGTGGTTGATACGCTCCACTTGACCATTAGCGCGCGGTGTGCGTACAGGAACTTGAACATGCTGTATATCGTGATGATGGCAAAATTCGGAAAATTCTTTCGAGGTGAAAGCGGATCCTCTATCGGATATAATTCGTATTGGCAGTCCAAAAAAAGTTGTTGCGTCACGTAGCATTGCAATCACGTACTTAGCACTCGTATCCCGAACAGCTCGAAGTATTGTAAACTTGGTAAATGGGTCAACAAGCGCGATTAGGTGAACATTTCCTCGTTTGCTTCTCGGGAAAGGACCCAAATGATCCACGTGTAGTACTCGAAATGGTATAGGAACAACTTCTTCAGTGAACATTCGGCCCTCACGTTTACCAGTCGGAATTTTGTTGAGGCAACACTCGATACAAGCGTCTATGTAAGACTTAACATAGCGACGCATTCGGTGAAACCAAAAAAGTTTCTGTATCCGTTTGATTGTCCCCTCGCAACCTGGATGTCCAGATTCGTCGTGACAGCTTCTGACAATCCTCCATCGTAGAGCTTCGGGAACAACGGTTTTCATCCCGTCCTCGCAATGTCGCATGAGTCGTCCTTCCTTTATTACGTATTCCTTTTTAATTTGTTTCGCTTGCGAACTCGTTATCTTGTCCCGTAAGATATCGATAATATTTTGTAGTTTGCTATCTTGTTTCTGCATGGATAGCAGCCAATCGTCTTCGTTTGTTCCGATCACTAGTATATCCTCTGCTACGGATTTCGTTTCTATCGGTTTATTAGTCGGATTTCGACTTAAGGCGTCCACGTGAGGCATACGATTGCCCGCTCTATGCGTTACCTTAAAATCAAACTCTTGAAGTTTGAGCCACCAGCGTGCAATACGATTGTTCAACGGAGTCATTAATTTGGTGGTCGATACGGCTTGGCAATCTGTTATTACTTGAAAATGCTTACCTAGCAGGTAGAATTTGAATCGTTCTAGTGCCTCGACAATTGCCAGAACTTCCAGTTCATGACTACTATAACGTTGTTCCGCTTCATTACATTTGCGACTATAGTAAAATACGGGTTTCCAAGTAATTTGGTCCGGAGATTGCAGCAAAACTGCAGCGAGTCCCAGTGCGCTAGCATCGGTATGAACTTCGTGAAATTGCAATGGGTCGTATAACATCAAAATGGGTTCTTCGCTGAGAAGAGACTTCAGTTTCTCAAAGGCCCTATCGCAATCCGATGACCATTCGAATCTCGGCTGGTTTTTCGTCTTCAATAACTCAGTTAACGGTCGAGCAATGATTGCGTAGTCGCGGATGAATTTTCGGAAGAAGCCGGTTAATCCTAGGAATCCTTTGACTTCTCTTGCGTTGGTCGGCTTCGGGAAATCGACAACGGCGTTGAGCTTGATGTTTCCGGGTTTAATGCCTGAGTTTGAGATTCTGTGTCCCAGGAACAAAACCTCAGTTGCAAAGAAAATGCATTTCGACGTCCGCAAAGTCAATCCTTCTTCATGAAGTACGGTAAGGAATTCAGACAAAAGGTCGATTCCTTCGGCGACGGTATCACTCGCTATTATCACCTCGTCCATATAGCTAATGATTTTCTTCGAACGGAGTTTTCGGATGATCTTCGTGATCATTTGCTGGAAAACCATTGGCGCGTTGACTAGGCCAAAGGGCATAACGGTGTATTCATAGTGACCACTATGCGTTACAAAAGCTGTATACTGCATCGAATTCTGGTCGAGCGGAATTTGATAATATCCAGAAAACATGTCAAGTGTCGTGTAGTATTTGTTTCCTGCGATTTGTGAGAAGATTTCGTCTATCGTTGGCATTGGAAAAGGGGTTTTCTCCGTTACAGCATTGACTGCTCGAAAATCCACGCACAATCGGTCTTCCCCGTTTTGCTTCTTAACAAGCACAATCGGCGAAGAATACTTGGAATCACTGGGTCGAACGATGTTGTGTGTCAATAACTCTTCGATCATTGAATCCACGGCAGCTCGCTTAGCGAATGGAATCCTGTACGGACGGCTCTGAATTGGCTTATTGGATGTTAGACTAATGGACATCTGCGATGACCTACTTCTCCCAATTTCCGAAGTTTTGTCTGCGAAACAGGATTGAAATTTTAATAATAATTGTTTAAACGCTGATGACTCGGATTCCGTAAGTTCCGTTTTTAATGCTATGTCCAACTTCCGCAGATCTTCGATGTGACATGTTCCGGGTCCCAATATCACTCGCCTCGAATCGTGTAGGAGACTATCGGTTCCCAATAATACTGCAGCAGGGATCAAATCATTTGCGACGACCAGGAGTTCGGCAGGTATAACACAGTTATCCACAATTAATCGCGAATGCATCTTTCGTGTGCAGATATACGTACCTCCTCCGAAACCTTCCAGCGTGATTGGAGTACACTCAATTTCATTTCTAGCTTCATTTTCACGGATTAGTGAACGATTACTCCCGGGATCAATTAACGCATCGATAGGTCGATTGTCTAACAACACTTGCATTATTACACGATCGGTTTGACAACGGCTCGGCACTGGTTCAAGTTGATTAATATGCCCTTCACGGCGCGCAGAACAGTTCTCGGAAGTGTGTCCGATTTTTTGACACTTTGAGCAGCGAGTTCGACGTTGGGGATTCGGACAATTTATTGAAATGTGTCCCGGTTTGTAGCAATTATAGCAAACGCGATCATTCCCGACAGGCGCATTTCTCGCAACAAGTTGCGTCGGTCTCGGATCGTCAGCAACATTCGTTTTCGGTTTCGCATTAGAAAGAACTGCCGGCGGTCTCGACGAAAACTTTTCCTTTCCGCCCTCGTTTCGTTTCGGATCTGTCGCCGAAATATTTTCCACACACTGACGTATAGCGAGAAGCATGTCCTCTAAAGACGCAAAGCTTGTCCCAGCTATCGCATTCTGAACGGTCGGCAAATTCAATCCAATACGCACGTATTTCATGATCGATTTTTGATCCAAGCCATATCTCGTCCCCTTCGTCCAAATTCTATAAAAGAATTTTTCCGCACTCTCGTCTGCACGTCTCTTCGTCTCCATCATATCGATGTGTGCGTCAGCCTCCGTGTGTGACGTCGGAAACATTCGCGAAAATTCTCGTCGAAATTGGTCCCAGCTCACGAAGATCGTGGGGCAGGCATCCATCCATTCTCTCGCCGCTCCCTTCAGCCTTCTCTGCACCGCTATCAATAGCGCTTTCTCGTTCCACGCATAATAGACTGCTAGCGCATCAACCCGAGCCAAGAATTGTTTTGATGACAGTGTATGCCCTGCAAATGGATCGAATTCGGGCATCAATTCTTCCATGACCCGAATATCACGTATAGTTCCGTTTACGGTCTCACTACGTTGTTGTTGCTGTATCTGTTGGCTTTCGTCGGGTTCCGATCGTCTCCCCGCGTCGCTGTATACACTTCCAGGCACATCGGATTCACGGAACTTTTCAACCACTACACTCGCGAGTTTGTCCATCGCCGCAACTATCTCGTCCACTCTTTTGCGCAGTTCCCGAATTTCCGATCTCGCGTCGTTTTCCGCGTCGCGCCCGCTATCATTGTCTTCTATCACGTTTACTAAGGATTTCGAATCCTCCGACATTTTTTCCCGGTTCATCCCACTTCTGATCTGTCAGGATCACCAAAAAAACGGGAATGAAATAAATAAAAAACTCTCTAAAGTCTATAACGTTTATTTTATAACACTGCACGGATGTCGGTCGTATCACGTACAATCGCTTACTGACTTTCTTTTTTATATCTGGTCGTTGGTCACTTCGGCTCCGCACTTGATTGGGCGACGTTGCCAGATTGAGTTGACAAACTTAGAACCTCAATGAACAACAACCTAGGGAGCAAGCAGGCTTTCGACCCGGTTTTTCAACAATTAATCACCTACATATTATAAGCCAAGTAATCGTGCAATTTAGACAGTCATGTCGGTAAGGGAGAAAAAAGAAGAGTTAATGTTAAACGGGATGAAAAGGAGGGAAAAGCCTAAAATGCCGGTGGACGTTGAGTTTGAAACGTCAAAGGTCGTATGACAATGGAAATACAGCTTCTGGCAATGCAGTCCAAAGCTTAGAAGTTCGAGGTATAAATGACTGCCTATATTTCACTGTAAGGGAAGTTGGAAGCTTAACAGTAAGCTCGTGTGCGCTTGAAGCTAGGTGAGTATTTCTAGGAAATGTGTACAGAGGTGGAATAAGCTTAGCAAGTTCCTCACTGCATTCATCATGCAAGTAGCGGTAGTAAATGCTGAGTACTCCGACATTTCTACGATGCTCTAGGGAGTCTATAGAAACCGTTTGGGCCTAGGAGGGTGGACGAGGTGGTGAGTAAAACACGAGAGTTAAATAAATAAATACTTTATTGATACTGATGGTCGACTACGCGTTATCGTGAACTGCGATTTCGATAATTGAAGAGACTGCGAAAGACTGTTTACGACTGTCTCAAAAGCCATCGCGACTGCCTTTTAATTTCCATCATTATACTGGCGCTGCGGCGTGTCTGGCTGGCGTACTTTGTGTATGATAAGCAACAAAGTATTATCATTGCTTGATCGCGCGCATCGTCGGGCATGCCACTTGATCCGTTGCATATCTGGCGATATGCAGAAGGTGACGTTGGCGATCAGCAAATCTGGATGTATGAAAATGAGGACGGTTTTGCTTGTGTGTGGTCAGCATAAATCCGTCCGATTTCAATGCGGCTGGAATGTGCCGACGACGTCATATCGCCACATTAATCCGACGTCGTGTCGCCACAACCGTATTGGCTTCATCTCCAATTAGTCGGAACGCCTGTCTCTGGACACGGTCCAGCATCGCAAGTTGCATTTTGGGTGCCCCAGCCCAAAAGATGCGAGTTGTACTTTAAGCAAGGTCGAATGTAAGCCTTCTAGATAGTAGCTAAGTCGTGAGGCGTAAAGTATTTTTTGCATTGCCGAAGAATACGTAGGCGTTTGGAGGCGTCAAGGGCAACTTCAAACATGTGTTGGCTTCAATCGAGATGGTTATTGAACTTTACGCCTAAAAGGACAAAATCTTCAAAAGAGCAAATTTGCCATTAAAGATTCCTTTAGAAGACGACTCTGGAACATCACGTATAAGGGAAAGATGCCACGCCTGTGTCTTAGCGGCATTGAACATTTAATTTTACTGGCAATCTGAGTTCAGCGAAATGAATAACTCTCTGCGATTGGAAGCAATAGAATGCTTGTTTGATTCCGCAGCAGAGTCAAATAAGCAGGTGCTATCTAAAGTACTGTCATCCGCAAAATTATGGATACGATTGAGAGTAGAAGACAAGAGAAATACTAAGAACAGAGTCGGCGATATGACAGAACCCTGAAAAACACCGGAATTGGTTGAGGAGGAGGAAGAAGTAACGCCATTTTTTTACGAGGCACACAACTTAGGGTACCCCAGCCCATAAATGCGAAATGTACTCGAGGCGTGGTTTAATGTAAGCCTCATAGATATTTGCTAGGTCACTGGGAGTAAAATTGTTTTTACTTTTTCGGAAAACTCCTAGGCATTTGGAAGGGTCAAGTGCTACGTCGAGTATGTAATGGTTCCAATTAATATGGTTATTTATTTTGATGCTAAGGAGTGAGAAGTATTCGACAGAGTCTAGTTGGACACCACCGAAGCTTACATTATATATATAGCTAGGGTATAGCCAAGTGGGTAGTGTGTTGGTCTTGCAATGCGAAGGTCGGGAGTTCAAATCCCGGTCGACGCAATATATAATTCCAGCACATTGCCTGCTTGGATATACCTTGGTCACCTCAATCTACGAAAATGGAAAATTCGTAGAAAGAGGGTTGTGCGAAGGGCTAACAACCCTTCCACAATAAGTAATGAAAAATGTTAAGGAACCTGAAAGTCAGGAGGCCAAGGTCCGATTTGGGCTGTAGCGCCATTGTAGAGAAGCTTACATTAAAGACCGACGCTCGAATATCACGTTTAAGGGAAAGATGACAGGCCTGATTTTGGATGTGTTGAACTCTACTCTATTTATCCTGCCCCAATACAAGATTAGGTTTAGGTCAGAGTTGAATGATCCAAATTGTTCGGCACGTTTAGATGCTACCGGGACACGGTGAGCGTTAGTAATCGAGTCGAATTCATAGATGTTATCCAGGGTACTGTCATCTGCAGAGCAATGTATCGGATTGAGCGTTGACGACAGAAGGTCATTGATAAAAATAAGAAAGAGTATGGGTGATAAAACAGAGCCTTGGAGGACTCCGGAATATATGGCAAAGAGGGAAGATGCCACGCCATCCAATACGACTTTTATGGTACGTTCATATAAGAAACTCTCAATCCGTTTTACGAGGTTATTATTAAAGCCGATTTCTTTGAGCTTCACTTTTCATTTCATATTTGTGCCAAACACTATCAATCGCTTTAGCGATATCAAGTACCAGAGCTTGATGAACGTGCGAAACGGAATTCGTATTGGCGATCATTGATAAGTTTGTTTTCTTCAAGATAGCGGACAATTTTGCGATTCCCAGCCATTTCTATCATTTTCGACAGAACGGAAGTAATGGCGATGGGGCGTTAGTTGGCGGGTAACGCTTTTTTTCCTTTCTTGGGAATCAACTGAACATTCGCAACTTTCCACATGCGCGGAAAGTGCCCTAGCTATAGCTAGGATGTAGCCTAGTGGGTAGCCTGTGTTCGTGAGTTCACATCCCAGCCGACGCATAGTTCTGGCGAACTATCTGCTTGTATATACCATGGTCACCTCTATCTACGAAAATGAAAAATTCGTGGATAGAGGGTTGTGCGAAGGTCTAACAACCCTTTCACAATAAATAATGAAAAATGTTAAAGAACCTGAAGGTCAGTGGGCCAAGGCCCGATTTGGGCTGTACATGAAAATGAAAAAAACACTATTTTCCAAAACATCGCGCCAAAGTTTTCATCCACTTTTTTCCGACGCCATTTCATTATTTCGTTTTGTTTCTTTTTTTTAGTTTTAGTAATTTGGCAACCATGTTATAAAATGTTTACTCTCTTAAAAATTAAAAGAAAAGATTTCCGGATTCTACACTGTTACGCTTTATTATTCGTGACGTTTCGGTCTCTGCTGAGACCTTTATCAAACAGTTTGATAAAGGTCTCAGCAGAGACCGAAACGTCACGAATAATAAAGCGTAACAGTGTAGAATCCGGAAATCTTTTCTTTTAATTCAAAATGCACTGTGAAAACATTCACCAAACCATCGTTTACTCTCTTATTGAAAGGTTATTACTTTGTTTTGTTGTTTTTTTCTAGTCGGTATTTCCTGTTTTGGTGTCGTTCTTCATTGCTTTTTACTTTTCATTTGTTAGTGCGTTTTGAAATTTTGAAGTCATTTACATTTTTTTCAGAGACTTTTGCCGAATGCGCGGCACATCTTAAAATTTTCATAAGTAGTTTATAATTTAAAAAAAAAAGCAATTTCAATTTCTATTTATTGTCTCCTCCCCCTTAAATATTATTAAAAATAAGTGAAGTATTCAATCAATCAATCAATTTCCTGTTAAGACTCTTCCCGCAAGTTTTACCAATTCCTGCAACTATCTTTGGAGACTGGCAACGTACCTGAGCTAACTATCCCCTTGGGATGGCGGCTGTATAATTCACCCACAGCCAGTCCTGCTTGCCCTAAAAATGGCAAATGGACACTCATTGGATCATGGGCTTACCACCCGTGATTTTAAGACGTAACTGATAAGTGAAAAGGATACAGCGCCTCGGATACGGACTGATTCTACGGTAACGACTTTTGGCATTCGAAAATGGACTATGATTGGCTTCTGAAACGTTCGAACATTGAATGACGGGGCAAGAGCTGGGGTTACTCGGTTCTTGCACCGCCAATCAGTGATCGACCGTGAAATGCAGCACTATAACATCCAAATTTTGGGCTTGAGCGAGGTCAGGTGGACAGGATCAGAAGAAGAATGAACCCTTAGCGGAAACACTATTCTGTATATTGGGCGTGAAAGTGAAGCCAGAAATGGCGTGGCGTTCGTCCTTACACCGAGAGCGAGAAACAGTCTCATTAGCTGGGAACCAATCTCGGATAGAATTATCGTCGTCATGCTCAGGACCAGTCTCAAAAACGTCACAATTCTGCAGTGCTACGCACCAACTAATACCGCAACATCTGATGACAAAAAGGAGTTTTATAGCCATCTGAGTGCCAGCTTCGAACGTGTTCCAAGAGGTGATATTATTATCATCTCAGGAGATATGAACGCCCAGGTTGGATCAGACAACACTGGACTAGAACACATCATGGGGAGGCATGGTGACCCTTGAGTCGACGCTTCACGACCTTGGATTAAGAGACCCGAAAACGGCGAATTATTTGTGGAGTTTTGTAGTACTCGGCAAATGGTCATCGGAGGGACCCTTTTTCCACACAAGAGTCATCATAAAAAATCTTGGGTTTCCCCTGATGGTGTTACTCAGAACCAGATCGACCATTTGGCTATAAGTCGCCGATGGGAAAGATGTTTCCTCGATGTGCGAGCGAAACGTGGAGCTGACGTGGGGAGCGATCATCATTTGATGGTTGCCTGGTTGAGATTGTGCACAGCAGCTATACGCTTGTGTGGAAAAAGGGTCCCTCCGATGACCATTTGCCGAGTACTACAAAACTCCACAAATAATTCGCCGTTTTCGGGTCTCTTAATCCAAGGTCGTGACGCGTCGACCCAAGGGTCACGATGCCTCCCCATAACGTGTTCTATTACCCTCCCATACAAAAGCGCCATTTTGGTAATAAATCTGTATGTCGATTTCCATTAAAACTAGAAAAAGCAGAAACTTAAAATTTTTGTAAACTTGTGCCGTAATAATTGTAATAAATGCTGAAAATGGTATCACTCCTTCTACCCCCTCCTACACAAATATCTACATATGTATATTAAAAATTCAAGAAAAGTATTTCTCCTTCGAACATAATGAGAACAATCGACTTTAAAATTGAAGTTATCGATAGTGATAAGGATGTTGATAAGCAGTTTCAAACGTCCTCCACTGCGCACAAGCAAATCGTCCTAAATAGTTTGTTTCTGAAAAAAAAAATTGGTGTAGGAAAGTGGCAATTGTTATATGATAATGCCAATTGGCACTATAGAAAAAAAAGTGTGAAGATTTGATAAAGTTCCAATTTAGATCACAACCTCGTCAAATCTTAAATAACAGAGTTCAGCACATTTTAGGAATTTTGGATCGCAGAGGGTTATGACCATATGAAATTGGGCGCTTCCAATTTCTATTCTATTCAACAATGGCACTATAGCGCAAATCGGACATTAGTCTCCTGAGCTTCAGGTTCCTTAACATTTTATTTGTTATTATTAAAAGTTTGTTAGCCCTTCACATTTTTCATTTTCGTAAATTGAGGTGACCAGGTGTGCCCAAGCACTGCTGGAACTATACGTCGATAGGGATTTGAGTTTACGACCTTCACATTATAGGACAGCGACGCTACCCACAAAGCTCCAATTTAATCTAATGCAATTATAATTATTGTGCACTAACATATTATTCACAAATTTCCGCAACCGAAAATACATCTCCGGCCTCAAAATACAGCTGCAAACATAACTTCACACCAAGCAAGGCGCCAAATCGTCTGGCAAAGCACGGAATCAGTGGCCGTTGTACAAATTCCGGCTGGAGTGTTCCGGGTCATGTAAACGCTGTGCGGATCCCAAGAGGTGCATTGTTTGCTTCATTGGTGTTTCGTGTTTTTTTTTCGGATCCGTCCTACGTCCCAAAGAGTTTCTCAAACGCAGCGTCGGTTCCGGTGAACATGTAACATCGCACAAACTTATCCATTTACATACCTGCAGTATGAGTTCTTTGTAAGACTAAACTCGCTGTTTGTGGACTCTCTAATTGAATTAACTAAACATAAAAGCAAAACCTACGGAGGTAGTAAACAGAAAAGAAAACTAACGAGGAAGACGTTGAACAGGCGGCTTATGGGCCGGAAAAGTAGTGAGCATTCCAAGAATGCAAGTGCAATGTATGCACCCATGTATGTGCTGCACTCTAGGTACATCCACCCGCGTTCGTACTCATCGATATGCATACGTTCGTCAAGCGCTAGCCAGCCTATTCGGAGCCAGCGAGTCGCCACGATGGCCATCTATAAATAGGACATTTTACATATCACCTACAGACGCGTACGCAGCGTCATTGCCGAAGGCCAAGCTCGTCAATTTGCATCGCGCCACAACAGCTCAAGAGGACGGATTTCCATGGATTTCAAATGCGACGAGGCTTGGGCTGCGATTCAACACACAGAGCTCCCTTCATTTGAAACATTTTATGGTGCAGTCGCTTTAACTGCAACTGCAATCGTAAACATAGCACAGCCCACAGAATCGGAGTCTTCCGATCTTTTACTTTCGAATTTATTATTCCACGTGAATCGAACGCTCGGGGAATAATCCAAATAAACAGAAGAAATGTGTTGGCATATTGATATGTTGTTTACCTTTCGGCGGTTTTATTGATTTTAGAGTGTCCGCGTATAGCTGACTGCTAAGCGCGGCTTTAAGCGACCGCCAAGGATGCAGTAAAAGTGAATAGGCCCAAAGATTACATCAATAATTGAGGAGCCTATCTTACAAATATGCTTTCTCCATCTTAAACAATTTCTATCAATAACTTCAGTACTCGGATTGGAAGTCCATTGTATTCTCCGCTTTCCACCAAAACTTTTTCGATTGTCTGAAGAGTTGTTGAAGTTCAGATAGAAAAGGAATTTTAGCCAACGCAGTAACACAGAATTTATGAAAGGTATTTTGGGAAGACAACATTTTCTTTACTTGCCGAGCCAAGATTGTAACCTTTTCCTTTTCTTAACTTTTCTGAATTCCTTCGAACTGAATTGAGGCAGAAGATCTAGGACCTCAATCAAATTGTCGGTTTGTCGCAACTCTAGAAATTCATCGCATATCTGATTGCTCTTCAAAATAGCACTTACCGGCCAAACGAAGAATCAGATCCGTTACTACAACGTAGATTAAGACCCCGTTTTAGCTAACGCATCAGTAGTTCCGTTAAAGCAACACTTATTAGAAAAACATAACAAGGCTACGGATGGGCGTAAAACACAATCGTGCAGTACTCTAGATGAAAGAGAATTTTTTTTAATTTAAAGAAATTTTGTATGGGTAGTGGTAGAAGGAGTGACGACATTGAATTAATTTTTTCACATCACGCTGGAGTTGCTATCTAAATGTTGTATACAAAATTTAGGATTCAAAAATTTAATAGGTAATGAGAAAATTAGTGTATTGGATTTAGTGAATTTTTGCAGTTTATATGGGAGGTGGTAGAAGGAGGAGCAAGTTCTTAATGACATTTCAGAAATAACTTTAACCATCATGCTTTTAAAATGTTTTAAATTGCAGGTTCATACTTTTCAGGAAAATCGACTTTTTGTAAAGTTGTGAAATTGTGTCAGATTGTATTGGAGAGGGTGGAAGGAGTAAAGCTAATAGTGTAATATTTTTTGGCCTTACTAATATTTCTAAATAAATATTAAGTGCACAATTTGTGCTCGATTAATTTTATACGTACGTAAATTTGAAAAAGTGCAGATTGTATGGGTGGTGGTGGAAGAAGGTGGAGGACTCGAATAATTTTTATACAATAGTTTGGAATTATTATAGAAGTAATACATCCTAAATTCAGATCAATAGCATTTGTACTTTTCGAGCAAATCCGTTTATTGTCAAAATATGTCATCTCAAATTCTTTCGAATAGTGAATAGAGACTTTTGTATGGGAGGTGGTAGAAAAAGAGGGGTGAGGTTTTGCATACGACGTTGCGTGCAAAATGTTTCGTGCTGAATTTAAAGTTCGTAACTTTCATAATTTTCAAAGAAATTGGACATTCTTTTTCTGAAACTATGACATTTGCATAGGGGGTGGCAGAAGAAGTGTAAGGTTTCGGACAATTTTGGAACTGCTTATCAACATTCATATCACCATCTTTTGTTTTATTTTCAAAGTCTACAGCTGTCATGTACATGTTCGAAGGAGAGATGCTTTACTTGAATTTATAAAATAGATGTTTGTATGGGAGGGGTAAAAGGAGTGAAGCGAAGATGATATTTTTTTAGTATTTATTGCAACTATTAAAAGACAAATTCTGGCAAAGTTTTAAGTTTATACTTGTTCTAGTTTTAATGAAAATCAATATAACGCATTTACCAAAACTATGCATTTGTATGGGAGGGGGTAGAAGGAATATACGGATCAAAACAACATATTATATATAATAATATATACTTTCTACAAAACTTCAAGTCGATGGCTTTGTCAGTTTCAAAGAAAAATAAATTTAATTAAAATTCAAAAATTTCGTTATATCGTCCACCCGCTCCACACGACCAGCCCAATGTAGTTTCTTAAATTTTATGAGGGTTGACACTTGATGGCATACAATTCTGTATTGTATCGTATTCTCCAGATCGAGTCCTTCCTCACAGGTCCGAGGATTCCTCTGAGGACCTTTCTCTCAAAGGCGTTAATTATTTTTTCGGATGATTGGGTTAATCTCTACGTTTCGCCATAGCATACCACAGGTCTTATAATTGTTTTATATATTTTTGTTATCCTGTGAACGATCTTGTTGTTGATTATTGGAAGAACCGAGTAATACGTCTTATTTGCTACCACAATCCTTTTTTAATTTGGATGAGTTCGCTTCCATCCTTCGAAAGGTTTGCCCTAGGTATACAAAGTTTCCTACGTCTTCTAGTTTATAGTCTCCTACTGTCTTGTCTGATTGGCGTCCTTAGCCTAGTTTGTGTCATAACTTTTGTTTTCGTTAATACGTGGTCCAAATTCCATTGCTACCGAGTCAATGTTTACAAATGCCTCCTTAGCACTCCCCAAAGATCTTGCAAGGATATCAATGTCGTCGGCATATGCTACTAGTTGTGTGGTTTGAAGCATAGTGTTCCCTTGGTGTCAACGGAAAGTTTCCGCACAACACATTAGAGTGTCAAGTTGAAGAGCATTGATGCGAGGCCGTCCCCTTGTTATCTGTTTTAAAGCCAGAATTCAGATCGTTTTCTACTCTGTCTTGTGACAAAGACTCGGTCATTGTCATCCTTGTCAATCGGACCAGTTTCGGTGGGACTCCAAACTCCAACATGATTTTATACAGTACGCGCCTGGCGACACTGTCGTATGCTTGCTTGAAGTCAGCAAATATCTGGTGCACATCAATGTTATATTCCCAGCAGTTTTCAAGCACCTGTTTAACTGAGAATATCTGGTCCGTGGTTGATCGTCCAGCTCTAAATCCGCCTTAGTATTCACCAATTATGTACTTTGACAGCATAGGGCTTAATTCTCTTTCCCTAAATTTTCCTCAAGATCTTATAAGACGTACACAACAAAGATATTTATCGGTAGTTTTCGTGGCAGAGTTTGTCACATTTTTTATAAATTGGACATATGCTCCTGCGTCAATCTTCAAGATGTGTTTTCTGCGTCCATATGTGCGTGACTAATCTGTGTAGGAGATGTGCTTTGCAGGTGTTACCGGATTTCAAAAGTTCAGCTGGAACTAAGCTGATTCTGGTGGATTTGTATGCCACCTTCTATCAGTTAAATTCCTGTTAAGCGGCCGTACCTACCATCGGTCGATATCGATTTCAAATCATTTTGCCTACGATTTAAAATCGAGAGAGTAAATGATTTTGTTCTCTCTGAACACTTTTTCGTGTCGTAATTTGCTCGACTTCTAGCCAGTCGTACATGCTGTGATGATTAGTTTTTCCACATCGATGCGGGAAGATGCGACTAAAGGAATGTGCAAGAATAAAGAGAAGTGGAAATGAAAGCGGGGAAATAGGTCGCGAAGGAATAAGGAAAGAAAATGATGCATTGGAAAAAATACAAACACAAAGTTATCATCAAGCATAGGTTAATGGATTTCTCATCATTCACCACCTACGAACTTTGATCTGCGACAACACATACATAGAATGCAAGCGATCATCGAAAATGCGAAGGGGAAAAGACAAATCTCTTGAGAGCGTACGAACATCTTGTAAAAGAGACCAACCGATTCAAAAATCGGCGCGGACCGACCTCTGCTCTGGTCGCCGCCTCAAGGCATACTGAGCTTCAATTTTCCCTGCGAAATTTACTGATTGATTTTCAAACAATTATGATGTATTTTTTTATGAAAACTAATACCGAACTTATTGAATAAGCTTAACAACATTTTATTCTTCGATATCAGTGTTAAAAAAATTTCATAGTCATCAGTTTTAATACATAATTTCGAACAAAAAAATCAATAAGAAACGCTCTTTTTTAACTCCATTTATTATTAACAAAACTTATAAAAATCGAAAAAGTTCTTCTGTCAAGCACTTGTCGCAACCTTTTTCTATTGTTATTGCAAAAAATAATATATAGTCGTCGCCTGACTTATAGGTCATAAGTCGCATCGAAAAGCACAATCATTTTAAAAAACCGAACCCGGAGTTATGCTGTAAACTTTTTCCTAAACATAATTTTAATAATTTGTTTCTAGTGTGCTGTTGTAAAATTAACAAGGATTAAAATTATAAAAATGAATTTTCATTATATTGACTACTTTGTCAGGAATGTCTGTGCGAAAATAGCCATTTTTGCACGAAATCGTCGTTTCAGTATGTATGGCCCCTTAAGACCTTCTATAGGGGCATAGGACAGAAACAGCTCTCTTCAACAAGGCGCGATGCTGAGCATCGGCTTCAAGCTGTTGCCAGGACTT
This sequence comes from Chorisops tibialis, assembly GCA_963669355.1. Taxonomy (NCBI): domain Eukaryota; kingdom Metazoa; phylum Arthropoda; class Insecta; order Diptera; family Stratiomyidae; genus Chorisops; species Chorisops tibialis. The sequence goes on along the minus strand of OY770263.1, from coordinate 116,310,012 downwards.
GATTATTCCTCTGGTCTCTTGCTCGCTTCCATGTGCTACACGGTCGAACAACCCGACGTTTTCCTTGAAGATTATAATCCAGAACCTGTTTGGCGATTTTTCGCTCTTCTTTCCTCAAAGTGTGATCGATCTACTGCCACTTCCGCCTTTGAATCTCAATGCCAATTTTAATCTGTTCAGTTGTACTCCAAAGTTTGTCATTGGAGATCACTTCTGGCCAGAGTTTTCCTAAAATGCGTCCGAGGCATTGGTTCACGAAAGTTTGTAATTTCTTGATAAGTCGGACGGTCACTTTTCAAGTAGTACAACCATATAACAACAAACGCATATGTCAAAAACTCTGAACCTCCAGAAAGGGGAAAGGATCCCGATGGCCTGACGAGCTTTATTTGGACGAGCCTCAATATATATATATGTCCATGCTGACAATCAGAGTACAACAAAGAGTAGGAACATTCAGCTAAAAATGCGACCCGGCTCCGAAAATTTGCCGAAAACACACTCGTGTTTCATCGCCGATACGTGTGCTTCCTCTCTCTCAAGCTCACAGTGAACATTTAATGTGATCTTTCCATTTCATTCTCGCAAAGAATTTTTTTTTTTTAGACAAGAGCAAGCGAAAAATATCGAAAACATTGAGCGGAAAGAGAATCGTCGACCACCCCGCCGACCATCACCCGCGCACCCGCCGTCCAAGTTGAACACGACGCGAGCAAAAGCTGTAAGAACGCCATGTACTAGAATGAGAGATAAGAAGTGTCGCGGACTCGGCGGGACACGTTTCTCTCTTTATTTTCAGAGGTAAAAACCGGATTTTTCAGAGGTATTACGTCACAAACATGTTAACCCAGGCACTATACAAAGTGTTCTTACTCTTTGTTGTACTCTGCTGACAATGCTTCCGAGGTAACAAAAATCTTCCACCTCTTTCACATCTTGTCTGTTAAGAACAATCGGTGTGATTGCGTTCGAACCCATGTGCATGCATTTGGTTTCACGCACATTTATTTTCAGTCTCGCCTGTTTGTATATAGAATGCAACAAGCGAACGTTTCACTCTAAGTCCGAACAGTTATGTGCAAGCAAACATACTTTATCAGGATATTTAAGATGACTTAAGGAGTTACATAGTCTCCATTGAAGGCATTTATCTTCCCCACCTTCCAGTGCAGCTTTCAAGATGTCATTTATTACCACCAGAAACAGTGCTGATGATAATATGCAGCCTTGTCTGACACCCGTTCGCACAGGAAAGCTCTCGAAAAGCTCTCCTCTATGTAAGACGCGACTCCTCGCATCTTTGTAGGATTCTTTAATCATTGCTATGACCTTATTTGGAATACCTCTCCTACGCAAAGCATTCCATATGTAATCTCGCTTGACGCTGTCGAAAGCCTTCGAAGTCCACAAACATGAGATGTAGTGGCGAACCCATTTCGGCGGACTGCTCGAATATTAACCGTAGGGTATTTCTGTGGTCGGTACAAGACGACCCTTTACGAAATCCAGCCTGATAAACTTCGAGAGTGCTCTCCGCGATATCACTAATCCTATTGAGAATTATCTTAGCCACAATTATCGATACGGCAGTAAGTAGACATATACCACACCAATTGCCACAATACCGAAGGTCGCCCTTCTTTGTAATATTCACAATGGCGCCCTCCTTCCATCCAGTCGGATATCTTCTATCAAATGTCACCTTAACGTCCCAAAAAATTAATTTTTATGGTAAGTAATTTCGAATATATAATCATTTAAAAAAAATCAGCTGACAATTTGCCCCCCTTTTCGGACCCCAACAGATAAAAAAAAAAAATTAGTTTTGAAGTTTGTCCCACAAACTCTTACATATGTATGTTGATTTTCAGCTTCCTAGCTAGAATTATGGTTGAGATATTCGAAATCTTAGTTTTCGGTTTTAGCGCTTTCCTTTAACCCTCACAGCCCCCACCTGAGATCCGCAACCATCTACAGCCCACCCAAAAATGAACTTTTTATCTTGAAGGATTTGGGAGTTAACGTGCAGCGTGCAGCGTGTACAGAGAGCCGGATTTTGTTTTGCATCTTTAAGCTATTTTAGTCATAAATCGCGAAAAAACTAAATTTCAGGGTAGCAGATTTTTTTTTCAAGTTGATCACAATTCTTTATTTTAAAAAAAATAAAAGTAAAATTACGAACTTGCACCTTCTGCTTCTACCACCTCCCATATATAAAAGTCACTGGAAAGAACTTGAGGTGACATATTTTCCTGTACATTAAACTCTTTCCCATTTTATCTAGAGTATCGCAACCATAATTCTGTCATGCTTATACTCTAGATGAAATCTGAGAGTATTATAAGTTTGTAACGCTAAGAAATAAGGCTAGTAGAAAAAAATTAATGACAGAAGCTCAAAAATCTCAAAACCGGAAGTCCGTCTGTCCCTCCGTCCGTTCGCTCTTTAGCTTGAGAACACGATGAGCCAGAACTTTCAAATTTTGTACACGTTGTTTTTGACAAAAAAGTAAGGCCAAATTGGTAAATAGGCCGAATCGCTCCACCCGTTCTACCCCCTCCCATACAAAATGACGCATTTTCGAGATTTGACAGTGAACCGATTTTCTCGAAAAGTATAAATGCTATTGAACTGAAATTTGCAACATATTATTTTTATACCAATTTCAATCTACGGTATAAAAATTATTTCAATCCGCCCTACTCCTTCTACCACGTCTCATATAAACTGCACTTTTTCATGAAATACAATAAACCAATTTACTCATCATATATAAAATTTATTGAGCTAAAATTTTGAAGGAAGCATTTATTTAGAATTATTAGTAAAACCAAAATTTAGATGATTAGCTCAACTCCTTCTACCCCCTTCCATACAATATGGCACAATTTCACAACTTTTCAAAACGGCGATTTTCCTGAAAAGTTTGAAGGCTACAGATCTACGATTGAAAAGTGAGTTAGTTATTTCTGAAAAACTCACTAAGAACTGCCCACTCCTTCTACCACCTCCCATACAAACTGCACGATTTCACTAAATCCAATACACTGATTTTCTCAGTGCCTAATAAATTATTGAAGCTTAAATTTTCAATAATACATTCTGATAGCAACTCTAGCATGATGTGAAAAAATTAAGATCAAAAAATTTCTCTTCATATAGAGTATCGCATGATTGGGCCTTACGCCCAATCGTAGTCTTGTTATGTTTTGAATTACGATTTAACATCATTTCTTTTCCAAAAATCTTAGAATCAAAACGTGAATAAGCCCACATGATTAATTCCGAAATTCCTTAAGGTCCATTATTTTATTTTATTTTTTTCAAATTTGCTAAAAGTCCAATTTTGATAATTACAATTTAACAGATAAAAATAATACAGATATATTTTCTTATTCAATTGAATATTAATATCTTTTAAAAATACTCTGAATTCAGAGTTAGTTTTTTTTCCAACCTTGTTTTACAGTAATTAGTATTGAAGTTTTGGTTCTACACCTCTCATATACATATGAATTATATTTATAATGTGAAGCGTGACTCTTCGCCATCAACCAATGGAAAATGACATACATATGTACGTACACGAAAAAATATTTAGAGACCAAAACCGCATATCTATGTAACCGCGTAAGCCGAGATCTTGCTATACTATGCTATTTCAGTTTTGTGTCCTTTACGTTACAAATCTTAGAAAACATTATGTACTCTAGATGTGAAAAGTCACACAATAAATTATAATGAAGCATTCATAAAAATTAAAGTGGATTTTGATTCGTGCAAGTGGTATTAGTTTCAAGTTTGTATCCTACTGCTTACATTTAATTGCAAAAATGATTTTCACACATTCATTTTACTTATTTCTCTTTTTTGTACAAATATTTCTTTAAACGTATTTACGCAATATTTTTTTTAAATTTTATAACCTGGACAATGTTATCGATACACCAAAAAGATAAGATTAAAATCTTGCCTTTATAGACTTGACGTGATTCTAATTTTAGAAATTGCATCTTATATGTATTTCGGCGAAAAAATCACCAAACGCCATGTAAAGGCAGTTATACATAGTATTATCGAATTTTCGATAAGATAAGCGCCAGATAATAATAGCATATTGCTGGAGGTGCGGTATTATTACAATGAAACGCGAAATTCCAGAATTTCGTCATTTAATTTTTTAAACATTTTTTTAATTATTTATAATTAGAATAAATTTATAGCTATTTTTTCTAATGTAGAGATTACGTCTTATGGGACAGTCTGTAATGCATTGAACGTACATACAAGTCGGCTTAAGTTCAAGTTACATAGGAATTTATGGAAGGAAGGGTTTATCATCCCTGATCCTAGCATAAACTGGGTGTGGGTAGCGTGTTGATCTTCAATGTGGAGGTTGAGAATTCAAATCCCGGTCGACGTATAATTTCAGCAGACTATTGCGTGGGTATATCTGGGTCACCTTAATCTGCGAAAATAAAAAATTCGTAGATAGAAGGTTGTGCGAAGGGTTAACAATCCTTTCACAATAACAAATGTTATGGAACCTGAAGGTCAGGAGGCCAAAGCTCGATTCGGGCTGAAGTGCCATTAAACGAGAAGATCCTACGGAAAACGAATACAGTGCCTCGGATACGGACGAATTCTATGATAACAACCTTAGGCATTCGAAAACGGACCATGTTTGGCTTTTAAACTTGCAAACATTGAATGACGGTGAAAGAACTGGGGTCACTCGTTACACACCAGTACTGCCAGTCAGCTATAGATCGTGAAATGGAGCACTACATATAACCAAGGTCTTAGACTTAACCGAGGTGAGGTGGACAGGATTGGAAGAGTAACGAGCGCCGAGCGGAAAGACTATTCTGTACGTTGGTGTGAGTATGAAGCCAAAAATGGCGTGATAGTGCTATGCATCCCCTAATGACGCAAAACCTCATGACAAACAGGATCTTATGCTCAACTGAATGCCACCTTAGAACGTGTTCCACGAGGTTATATTATTATCACCTTAGGAGATATAAACGCCCAGGTTGACTCTACCAATACTGGACTAGAACACTGCATGGAAAAGCATGGTGAATTTTGGGTCGACACGTCACAACCTTGGATAAAGGGACCCGAACACAAGGGATACCACAAAATATCTTGGGCTTACTCTGATAGTGTTAATTAATGTGAATAAACTTTTAAGATCCCAACAAAAACGCGAGTATACCGCATTTTTACGCAGCAAGTCATCCACATTGGGCGGAGATGAAATGCTCCCACTGGACGCCAAGTAGAAAGAAACTAGAAACACTTTACTAGTAATTACTGAAGAAACTGAGTGATATGTTCGGAGCAGAGAGAAATATTGAATGCTGCAAGATACAGGAGAAAAGGTTACCAATCGGAAGAAAAGCCGAATTAGGAATCATCTCTCAACCAGATGCCAATCAAAGAACTCCCGAGTTAAGACGAAACTACCGCAATCCACATATACGATTCAAGAAAGCTGATAGACGCAACAAGAGAAGGGCCATTAAAAATCTGACCAATAATACGGAACCTGCGGATTACTATTTATAATTATGAAACAGCCAAAGAACAAAAATTCCAACGCCAACCAGGGGAAAGATATCAGTGAAACCCTCCTTAATATGAGTGAACAACACTTGCGGCGAAGGCGGGAATACTTCTCTGATACGTTAAACATTTTGCCAGAAGAAGATATTCCAGAAGCAAAAGAATTACCAAACATTCAACCACGACAACCCTCTATTATTAGTACTAACCGAACTGCTTAAAGCGGGTTCCGTAAAGGGTCGAGGCATCTTCTGCAGACCATACAAATAACGACCCTACGGATAATATTGGACCTGTCATGTGAAATGGGTTCGCCACTACATGTCTGTCGTGTTCGTGAACTTCAAGAAAGCTTGCGACAGCGTTAAGCGAATGCTTTGCTTAGGAAAGATATTTTAGATCATAGAGCATAGCACAAAAGCGCGACAACACGTCTATTGCATATCTGTACGACGTATCTGGATTATATATATGGGTTAGAGCCGATGTGATGAACAGTTTAAATTCTACCTAACGACTACCAAAACTTCGGAATAAAAGGTATACAGATTGGAATTTTCTAATGAATTGTCTTCTTAACAAGTTGAGGAGACATTCCCGGAGTTAGTGTGTGCTCAGATTATGAGTAAACCGTGCAACTCCATGTCAACCTAACCTCGTAGACTTAAGTATAAGCACAGCTTAATATTTGATATCAGTAGAGAAAGTACTGTACCTTGGTCTGCTCTTCACTTAATCCACTATAACTTACAATATATTATCATCATATTTAACGTTTATCTCTTTTTAAAGGTACAAATCTCAGCTTTTTTTGCTTTCTTTTTCATAGCACCGAACATAACTTAGGGGGACGCCCTTTAATGCATTGGATGCACAGTCAAGTCGGTATAGGGTAGGTGAGCGATGGGGTTACAAGGAAGGTTCTGGAGAGAGGAGTTTAAACTGTCGGTGGATGTTAACCTGGAAACACTGAACGTTGTAAGTTGATAGGAATACGTGGGTCGGCAATGAATTCCACAGTTCAGGTGATGAAGGACTGACTAATCTCCACTGTACGTGACGATAAAGGTTTAATAATGAACACATGGGCGCGTGCAGCTTGCTGAGTATTCCTGGAATAGTTGAAAAGAGGAGGGATAAGGTTGGACAGTTTTTCGCTGCATTTACCGTGGAAATGGCGATAGTACACTGAGTACCTCGACGTTTCTACGACGTTCGAGGAAATTTATGGAAGCTGTTATAGTCTCATTTCCAACTAGACGGAACGCATGCTTTTGGATTCCATCGAGTACCGCGAGATGTGTTTTGGGTGTTCCAGCCCATATGTGCGAGTTGTCCTCGAGACGGGGACGAATGTAAGCCTTCGAAGAACATCAAGGCGATTGGCGGCGAAGTGCAATATCAAAAATATGTTTGTTCCCAGGTGTTTCTTAAGTTTTATGCCGAGTAATGTAAATTCTTCTTAAGAGTGTAATTGTACGTTGCCGAACCGAGGAACTCGCCGGAACATCCTTTTCATGGGATAGATGACAGGCCTGAGTTTTTGAGGCATTGAACTCTACTCTATTTTTCTTCCCCTATTCCAGGATTAAGTTGAGATCTGAGTTCAATGATTCATACAATTCAGTACGTTTAGAATTCACCGAAGCACGATGAGCTTCAGCAACATGGTGTGAAAGGTGTTATCCAGGGTATTGTCATCAGCAAAGGTAGGAATTGGATTAAGTGTTTTTTTATTTATCTTATGCTTATAATACGTCGTTAGTTCGTGACCCCCCCCACCTTATGCTTTATGTTTTTTAATTCTGCAAACATTTGTTACTGACTACTTTCTTGAACACAATTTTAAATTTAATTTCAGGAAAACGAATTTTTCAACCACTGCTGAATTATTTAACGATAACGATTGGTCCACTGTTTTTAGTGAGCCTGGTATTGAAAAAGCTGTTGAACTTTTTTATATCATGCTGCTAAATATTTTTAACACTTCAGATTCTTTATGCACTTGAAAGAGTACAACTTCTAATCCACCTTGGTATAACTCAAATATATTCTTCTTCTACAATGGCGGTACAGCCCAAATCGGACCTTGGCCTCCTGACATTCAGGTTCCTTAACATTTTTCATTACTTATTGTGGAAGGGTTGTTAGCCCTTCGCACAACCCTCTATCTACGAATTTTTTTTATTTTCGTAGATTGAGGTTACCAAGGTATATCCAAGCAGGCAATGTGCTGGAATCATATATTGCATCGACCGAGATTTGAACTCACGAACAACACCAACACGGTACCCACTAGGCTACACCCTAGCTTCTCTTCTAACTCAAATATACATATTGCATACGGCAAAATTGTACTTTTCCTAAGGTATGCAAATTTCTTATGCAATCCCTCTTCACAGAAAAGGTGATAGGCGCAATATTGCGAATTATAGACCCACAGCAAAATTACCGTGCATTGGAAAGCTTTTTGAAGCAATTATTGCAGAAAAACTAAATTTTAATTGTAAGGCACTAATTGTTTCGTTCCAACACGAATTCACAATAGATCGATACATGATTACTAACCTTCTGAAATTCATATCACTCTGTCGAAATAGCATGGAAGCTGGTTCTCAGGCTGATTGTAGAATATTCATACAGATTTCAGTAAAGCTTTTGATAGGTTATACCACAATCTCTTATGCTATGAATTAATTAGGCTGGGCTTTCCTAGTCAATATGTGAATTAGATAAAACATTACTTTATTAACCTTTGCCGTGATCAACTATCTGACGAATTGTTTGTTACCTCACGAGTTCTACAAGGTAGTCATTTGCGACCCATTTTATTTATTCTTTTCATAATTGACATCATTTGTAATTCAAATTTATTTATCATATGCTGACGACTTGAAATTGTTTCGTGTTATTAAATCTTTTGATGATTGTGCTTTACTGGCCTATGCTATTATTTCGCTATCCAACTGATGTTTAAAACATAACAGGACTACGACTGCGCGTAAAGCCCAATTGAGCAATACTCTAGATGAGAGAGAATTTTTTTTATTTTAAGAAATTTTGTAGGGGAAGTGGTAGAAGGGGTGACGATATTGACCTAATTTTTTCACATCACTCTAAGGTTGCTATCAAAATGTTTTATACAAAATTTAGGATTCAATAATTTAATAGGTACTAAGAAAATTAGTGTATTGGATTAAGTGAAATTGTGCGGTTTGTATGGGAGGTGGTAGAAGGAGTGTGAATTTATTCATGACGTTTTTAGAAATAACTGTAAACATCATTTAATTGACATATTTTAAATTGCAGATCAGTAGCATTCATACATTTAAGGAAAATCGTCTTTTTGTAAAGTTGTTGAATTGTGTCAAATTGTATGGAAGGTGGTAGAAAGATTAAAGCTAATCGCCTAATTTTTTTTGGTCTTACTAACAATTCTAAATAATTATTATATAAATTTCATACGTACAGAGTAAATTTATTGAGAGTATTTCATAAAAAAGTGCAGTTTGTATGGGAGGTGGTGGAAAGAGGGGGAGGACTCAACTTATTTTTATACAGCAGATTGAAATTATTGTAAAAGTAAAATATTCCAAATTTCAGATCAATAGCTTTTATACTTTTCGAAAAAATCCGTTTATTGTCGAATTGCGAAATTGTGTCATTTTGTATGGGAGGGTGTAGAAGGGGTGAAACTGAATGTCTAATTTTTTTTTGTCTTACTAATAATTCCAAATAAATATTTAGTGCACAATTTCAGCTCGCTAAATTTTATACGCACTGAGTAAATTGGTTTAGAGTATTTCATGGAAAAGTACAGTTTGTATGGGTGGTGGTAAAGGAGGGAGAGGACACGTATAATTTTTATAATGGTAGATTGATATCATCATAAAAGTAATATTTTTCAAATTTGAGACCAATAGCTTTTATACTTTTCGAGCAAATCCGTTTATTGTCAAATTGCGCAATTGTGTCATTTTGTATGGGAGGGGGTAGAAGGAGTGGAGCGATTTGGCCCGTTCACGAACTTGTCCTTACTTTTTTGTCAAAAACGACGTGTACAAAATTTGAACTATCTAGATCAACTCGTTCTCAAGCTTGAGAGGACACGGACGGACAGACGGACTACAGACGGACAGACAGTCGGACGGACATCCGGTTTTGAGATTTTTGAGTGATTATATGAACTTCTGTATCATTCATTTTATTCGGCGAGCCTCATTTCTTAGCGTTACACACTTTCTGGCAAACTTATAATACTCTCAGATTTCATCTAGAGTATAAAAATAGAATGTTGTTGAATGTATCTAAGGCTACCGACACACGATGCGAGTTAATATATATTAACTTCCTATTTTGATATAAGTAGGCCGAATTATGTATAGGATAATGACACTAGTAATATCGAAAAGCGAGATGATATATATTAACTCGCATCGTGTGTCGGTAGCCTAAGTGTGCTTGCCTTATTTTTTATACCAATAAGTCCAGGGTATCAGTTTTTAAGGACCTAGGTGTTACTTTTGACTCTGTTATCTTTTCGATCACATATAAACTTAATTGTGAACCGGGCAGATTCCACTCTGAGCTTTGTCAATAGATGGATCGTCAGATTTCATTGTCATTATATTGCTGTTTCGTTCGCCCCATTTTGAAATATGCCTCCATTGTATGGAACCCACATTGTGAAATACACTCGCGAAGAATTGAAGCGGTCCAGCGTCGGTTCCTCCGTTTTTATCTGCATAGTTTACTGTTGAAAGACAACTTGAGATTACTTTCTTATAAGGATCGCCTAGTCTTAATGAGATTGAATTTGCTTCATGGCAGGAGAGTAATTTCGTGCAAAATTTTTGTTTTTACGAGGGGAGGTTAAAAATTTCGTGGAATGAAGAGGATGGACAAGGGAGAGGGGAAATATTTTTACCTGGAGGTATTTCAACGCTCAAAAAAAATATAAATACAAAGTTTCTGTCAAATCGAATCACTTACATTTTAGTTATCGCCAAATCAACAAGTCAATCGGAAGTAAAACGCCAACTATGGACAAAATTGAGTTTCGTATTGTCATAAAGTTCCTTACCAAGCAAGGAAAAACGCCACAAATCAATTTAGAAGAAATTTCATTTCTTTACGGGACTCTTGACCTGGAGAAACAATGACTTAAGTGGCAAAGTTTATTCAGGCAGGGCAGAGAGTTAATTGAAGATGATAAGCAATCGGTCCAGCCGATTGAGGCCACTTTCTCAAAAATCGTCAAAAAAGTGGAGAAAATTGTTCTCGAAGATGCTCGTTTAAAGAAAAAAAAATCGCAAAAATTGTTAAGTATCAGATACAACCATTTTGATATCCTCCACGATCACCTCGGCATGTCTAAAGTCAGCGCAAGATGGGTACCGATAATACTCTCGGCGGTTTAGAAAAAATAGCGCGATGAGTGCTCACGGGATTTTTTGGATCTCTGTAGCGAGAACAGGGATGAAATTTTGACCCGGATTGTTACTGGATACGAAACTTGGGTTTATTATTATGAGCCTGAATCAAACTAGGAGTCAATGCAGTGGCTCTGTAAAGGCCCTTCACCCACCAAGAAGTGCAAGGTTTTACAATCCGCCGGAAAATCATGGCCACTATTTTTTGGGATTCAGAGGGGGTTTTGATGATCGATTATAAAGAAAAAGGGCAAAATATCAAAGGGGGATACTATGCCAACCTGCTACAAAAATTAAAGGATGCCGTCAAGGTCTGCTGCTTTTGCACGACCACGCATCTGTTCACAAGAGCTAGGTTGCAATGGCTGCCCTATAGAAATGCGGCTACGAAATATTGAACTACTCCCTTGTAGTCCAGATCTGGCTCCTTGAAATTACTATTTGTTCCCAATACTGAAGAAATAACTTAGGGGAAGAAAATTTACCAACAATGTAGAGGTGAAGTCTGCAATTTCAGCCTATTTTGAAGGCCTTGAAAAAACATTTTTTTGGAAGGAATTAATAAACTTTGTGAGAGATGTGATAAACGTATTAGGCTTAAAGGAGAATATATTGAGAAGGAAAAATAAAAAAATTGTGTAATTTGACCCCGCCCCCTTCCCTGTCATTTCGCGAAATCTTTGACCTCCCCTCGTAAATTATTGACTGGATTAATTGACAGTTTTAACATGTTGTGTTAGCTGAACATTATTGCGCCCTCTCGCTCCACAAAACTAATTACGGGTCTTACGAACCTATCAATAATATGCAACGTTTGTTCAACAACTATTACAATTTAATCGACTTCAACTTGACACTTGCTCAGTTGAAAATTCTGCTTCCCATGACTTTTTTGTAGTTTTTAATATTAACTAACTTTTGGAAATTTTGTTATCTTTTTTTTAATTATTATTAATAGTTTTTTATTTTTGTTTTATTTCGTATTTATTTTACAATTTGGAGTACAAATTGAAAACCGCCGTTTTTTTTTTAAATACGAGCCATTATTGTGTAATTGCTTAAATATTTATTATTAGAAGAATTGCACATCGCTAGCCACAACTTTTTTTCCCATCTTTCTGGCAGCATACGGATCGCGCATCGAAAAAACTGCTCTTCTTTAGAGCCGATCTACGACTCGACCCAGTTTTTGGTTTCTTCTTAAGAATGGAAGTATTGCTCAGCCAGGCCATGCGTCATCGATAAGAATAGGTGGCAGTCAGAAGGGGCGATATGTCTAGAAAGTACGGCGAGTGGGTCTCTACTCGTATTGCAGTATTGCAGCAGTTTCTTCTTCAATGCACTTTCCGCTTAGTGCACAAAAATGAAATGCCGGGTAGTGTGCACTTATCTGCTATCTACTGTATATTACTATATTGCATGGAATTGTGAATGTTTAATGCATATCTTTTAAGAAGCGACTCTATCATTGCATTTCAACCACTAATATTGCTTTTTTCTCGTTTTTATTGTGTTTCGCTTTCTTCCTCTTTTTATATAGTGCCCTAAGCATAATCATTTATATATTTTATGTACTTATTCGAGGTCCTAGCCGGAGATTTCGGAGGACGGAGAACAGAACGAAGAAAAGGAGGACTATCCTCCCGGCAGGAGAACGGTTGGCAACCCTACTTATCCCTTCAACATTATGTTTTTCTGTTGGGCCAAATTCCTTTCTCCATTCGATTTGCATCCTTTCTTCTCAATATCACTAATCAAATATTTGGCTATCACTTGAAACTGATCTAACAAAAAATGCAACAAAGATCAAAGTAAAAAATGGCTCACAGTGTAGCATTCTTGAGGTGCGATCACATATCATTACGATGCAATTTAATGTGTATTTTTGTTATTTAACTTGACTGTAACTATTGAGCGCATCTTAAATATTTGCATTCCATTGCATGGGCAAAGCAGAAGTTAAGAGTCCCCATACGAGCAGTTCATTTACGCATCCTAAACTAATAAAACGGTCAGATTTCACTTTAAAATTATGAAAAAAAACGAGTAAAACTTCTAAATGGACTGTGGAAAAAATGAGTGAGTTCCACTCGAGATAGCGTGAAATATCTGGTGGCACCACACATATCCCATAGTACAGAAAAAACATTCTGTGTAAACATCTCGCATATATGCATATGTACATACGCGAGATCAATGTTGTTCATGTGTACGATATGTGCTAAGGCAGCGTTAAATGACCGTCGATTTCCACAACCTGTCAATCAAAGATTATCTGACTATCTATGGTGGACACGTCGCATTCATCTTATCGCAAAAAGCCATATAGCTTGCAGCCTATTAAGTGTGCGTTAGCCTGACAAAGAGTTCGCATGTAGCGCTTGATAGATAAAACTGAGGCAGTAAATCATATAAAGGACGGACGGGACGACAGAGTCAGCAAGGCGGCAGAGCTACTCAAAGGCGGCGAACGGTTGGTTGGCGAATTGCCCTGCCGGCTAGCGTTTCGCTTACATAACTGCACTGTTGTGATGCTGCGCAATCAGCGGCGAATCATTTTTTTTATCAAGTCCAGCACTTGCGAGAATCTTAGTGCTGATCAGCAACGCGATCGGCCTGATTGTGGGCTTCCTAGCTTTGACCCCTGTGGGACCTATTCTGGTGGCTGCTTTGCCTGCAATTATTTTTAGCTGATGATCTCACCAGCCCAACTCAAACGCTGTTCAATCGGGCCGCGCGACAATACCACTTCTCATTTTAGCCAGATCAAGTTTTCGTGTTTACGAGTTATGTTGCCTTCGTCTTATGCTTCAAGTTTCGAGCTTTTTAATTTCGTTGCCCAGATAACTGTTATGCTTCGGATGATGTAATTTCGGATTAGAGCGATCTTAGAGACCACAAGTCGACGAAAAAGATTCATAAGACTGGACGGCGGCAGTCGAGTTTCTTGTTCACTCAGGATTTAAGCGATTTCTATCCAATCTCTCTTCTTATTCTTCAGAACATTCTTATTTATTTTTTGTGACTTTCGTGCCGAACCTCAAGCCGATTGGCACTCTCTATGCTTATGCGTCACGATATTACTTTTTGGGGGCTTGCCATAAAGATAATTTAAAAATGCCGCGGAAAAATTTTAAGGTTTCTAAGATTTATGTGTAAGTTTTGGACAGGTGTCAAAAATATTTTCAGGTATTTTGCGAAATTATAATTTATGTCTATTTTTCAGTTGTTTTTAGCGATAAAGAAACGATGACCGGTAATTGTTCTAAGTGGAATTTTTTTTTTTGAGAAAATCTATATTTTCGGAACGCAAGATCGCATTATTATAAGCTCAAAGTATTTTGTACAACGCTAATCATAATAGTGTAGTGACCTTAAATCTAAATAAACTAAAATTAATCAGACGAATCCCCATCGTGCAGCAGCGGCCATCGACGTAATAATATTGAGATTCGCAAAAAAAGAATTCCATGTAACCCTTCTACAGGAACCAAGAGCAGCGAAGGAAAAAATTATTGGTATTCCACAAAAAATGGGTAAGTTAATTTTCGATAAAAGAAGCGGCAGACCTAGAGCTGCATTTTTAATATCACCCGAAATTAATTGTCTGAATATACCTTTTTTCATCCAAACAGATTTAGTAGCGGTTCTGGTGAAAATACCAAAAGCAGGATGAGTTCAAGAGGTGATACTTGTCTCGGTCTACCTTCCTGGTGAGGAGCTAGTTTCTCCACCTTAAGCCGTCATTGGGCTTGAGGAATATAGCAAAATTTACAAAATTTACAAAATACCAGTCATCCTGGGCTGCAACGTTAACGCGCATCACACTATTTGGGGCAGTAATGATATCAATAAGAGAGGTGAGTCACTTTTAGAGTACCTTACTAGTAACAACCTAGATATAATAAATAAAGGCAACACCCCGACCTTCATAAATTCATCTAGGCAGGAAGTACTTGACCGTAACCATAACGAGCCCCTGCCTGGTTGACAAGTGCGAAAAATGGCTCGTATCAAAAGAAGCTTCACTGTCAGATCATGTTTTGATATTAAGACTTCATTTGGCTATATAGGCCAGTACAGAAACCCTAAATGTACCAACTGGAATCTTTACCAGTCAATCCTACAGTACGAACTAGGTACCGAAGAAGAATCAATAAGCAGTCCAGATTGCATTGATGAAATAACTAAGAAGCTCGTAAACAATATTATAAATGCCCACGAAAAAAGTTGTTCTACACAAGAAAAGGGCCAAACAAGCACCTTGGCGGAACGAAAAACTAGCGGTAAAACTAAAAGAAACTAGGATATTGTTCAATAGAGCAAAAACCTTTGGGAACTGGAAGTCCGTTACTGAATACAACAAACTTCTAAAAAGTTAAAAAAGAGTCATGCAGAAGATTTTGTGAAGAGATAGATGATCACCCAACGGCCTCAAGACTCTAAAAAGTGTTAACAAAAGACACGATAGATACCGAGCTATTAGAGACACTAGATGGGTCCTTAACTTAAAGAAGCGTGGAAACTCTTGAAGTGTTATTGGCAACACATTTCCTAGGCTGCAAGATAATTAGGAACAAGGAAGATTTAAAAGTAGAGGAAAGGACGTATCATCAAACTCCGCTCAGCAATAGCATTGCTGGTGAAATCTTCACTCCGGAAAAGATGGGCGATTAATATATTTAAGCCCTACAAATCTGAGCTATTAGAGACACCAGATGGGTCCTTAACTTAAAGAAGCGTGGAAACTCTTGAAGTGTTATTGGCAACACATTTCCTAGGCTGCAAGATAATTATGAACAAGGAAGATTTAAAAGTAGAGGAAAGGACGTATCATCAAACTCCGCTCAGCAATAGCATTGCTGGTGAAATCTTCACTCCGGAAAAGATGGGCGATTAATATATTTAAGCCCTACAAATCTGCCGGAGTAAATGAAATATTTCCCGCATTACTGCAAAAGGGTGAGATCCGAATGCCAATGGTAAGAATCTTTAACGCCAGCTTTGTAAGGGGTCACGTTCCAAAAAGGTAAGCGAGGGTGGTCTTTGTACCAAAGGCATGGAATCGTTCGATTGATCAGCCCTAGTCATATCGCCCTAAGTCTTACTTCCTTGTTCGTTGAGACGATGGAAAAGTTAGTGGATATTCACATACGAACAGGGCTTAACAAGGTCTGTCTTAATAAAAATCAAAATCAACAGAGTCAGCCCTTCATGGTGTGGAAAGACAAATCGAAAAGGCAAAAGACTATAAAGAAATTGCCCTTTGCGCATTCCTAGATATAGAAGGAGCATTCGACAACACTCCCCATGAAGTCATAATAGCGGTAGCTAAAACAAAAGGGCTTAGAAACGGTCACAATAAAATGGATACACGCCATGCTAAAGAGCCGAATGAAAGCCACGGATCAAGGTGACAGCACGTTGACTGCACAGACCAGGGAAGGGTACTATCTCCAATTCGGTGGTCAATTGTAGTAGGTAAGCTCATAGATCGTCTAACAGAACAAGGATACGCGGTAATAGGATATGCCGATGACCTCGTTATTATCATTAGAGGCAAATATGATTTAATAATATCGGAAAGGATACAATGTGCCATAGAGGTGATAATGAACTGATGTCAGTCTAAAAACTTGAACATCAACCCAAGTAAGACTGAGATAGTACGATTTACAAATAGAAGGAAAACCCACATCATACCTCCTTCAATAAATGGAACGCCAATATCTTTGTCATATGAGGTAAAATATTTCGGTGTTATACTGGATAGCAAACTCAACTGAAACAAACATATAGAATGGACTCTGGTCTGTGCAGTTAATGTGCTATCACCTAGATCCGTGGTTGTCATTCGGCTCTTTAGCATGGCGTGTACCCATTTTATCATGACCGTTTCCAAACCCTTTTTCCTAGCTGCCGCTATTATGGCTTCATATCAATATCTAGGAATGCGCAAAGGGTAATTTCTTTATAGTCTTTTGCCTTTTCGATTTGTTTTTTTTTAGACCATGAAGGGCTGACTCTGTTGATTTACCTTTTTGGTAGGCATGTTGGTTATTATTAAGACAGACCTTGTTAGGCCCCGATCTTATGTGAATGTCCACTAACTTCTTCATCGTTTTGACAAAGAAGGAGATAAGACTTATAACGCGATATGACTTCGGCTGTTCACTGGGATGATTCCCTGCCTTCGGTATAAAAACCACCCTCACTTTCCTGCAGATTTTGGGATGTATCTCCATAAAAAGCTAGCTTTAACCTTATCATTATTGGCATTAGGATCTCTAAGCCCTTACACAATAATACGGGGAATATTTTATCTACTCCGGCTGATTTGTAGGGCTTAAAAGTGTTGATCGCCCATCTAATCTCTTACGTCCTTTCCTCTACCTCTAAGTCTTCATTGTTGTTAATTATCCTGCAGCATGGAAAATGTGTTGCCAATAACGCTTCAAAAGTTTCCGTGCTGCTTTTAGTTGGGGACCCATTTTGTCTCTCCAATAGTCCAATATCTTTCGGGTTGCCTTTTGATAAATCATTTTGGAATCTTGAGGCCGTTCGGAGATCATCTAAATCTTCACGAAACCTTCTCCATGACTCTTTTTTTAACTTTTTTAGAAGTTTATTATGTTTGGTAAGGATCTCTCTGTATTCGTCCCAGTTCAGGTTTTTGCTCTATTGAACAATTTCCTATTTTGTTTGCGTTTTGCCGCTAGTTCCGCATTCCACCAAGGTATTTGTTTTGGGGGGACAACTTTGTTCGTAAGCATTACTAATTTTGGTTACGAGTTTGTTCGTGATTTTATTAATGCAGTCTGGGCTGCTTATTGATTCCTCTTCGATACCTAGCTCGTACTCTAGGACTGACTGGTACAGATTCCAGTTGGTACGTTTTCGGGTTTCTTTACTGACCGATATAGCTAAATGAAGTCTTAATATCAATACAGATATGCCTATGATCTGATAATGAAACTTGTTTCGATACGAGCCATTTTTCGCACTTGTCAACCAGGCAGGTGCTTGTTATGGTTATGGTCAAGTACTTCCTATCTAGCTGAATTTATGAATGTCGGTGTGTTGCCTTTATTTCTTACAGCTAACTTGTTAGTAGTAAGGTACTCCAAAAGTGACTCACCTCTATTGTTGATATCACT
Organism: Chorisops tibialis; assembly: GCA_963669355.1. Taxonomy (NCBI): domain Eukaryota; kingdom Metazoa; phylum Arthropoda; class Insecta; order Diptera; family Stratiomyidae; genus Chorisops; species Chorisops tibialis. The sequence goes on along the minus strand of OY770263.1, from coordinate 116,291,852 downwards.
ACTTCCCCAGATAGTGTGGTGCGCGTTAACGTCACAGCCCAGAATGACTGGTATTTTGTGGATCTTCTGTATTCCACAAGCTCTATCACGCCTTGAGGTGGAGCATCTAGCTTCTCACCAGGAAAGTAGGCCGTGGCAATTATCACCTCTTGACTTACTCCTCCGTTTGGTATTTTGCCAGTACTAAATCTGTTCGAATAAAAAATGGGCATATTCAGGTAATTAATTTCTGGTGATATTAGAATTGCTGCTCTTTTTTCCTTCGCGACTCTTGGTTCCTGTATTAAGGCTATTGTAGAATTCCTCTTTTGTGAGTCTCCATGTGATTGTGTTCATGGTCGATACTGAACGATGGAGATTCGCTTCAATAACTCTAAGTTTATATAGAGTTAAGGCCATCTGCTCTGAGGTGCGGCTCGCCGTTTTTGAGCTTTTTGGCCTTTGGGCGGAGAGTCAAGCTTGAAAATTTGTAGCAGACTTTGTGCCCCTTTAGTTTAAACTTCCCCATCGATTGGCCGTCGATGAAGAAGGTTCCAATTTGAGGCGCACAAGCCAGCATTTTGAGTAGTTATCTCCTCTGACGCGTCTGTCTCTTGGGGCAAATATCCCGTGATTATTTCTAACCGCGGGATATTCTCCTTCCAGACTGCCCTGATATTCGTCGAGTCATGCTGCTCCCTGCTGTTCTTTCCAGCCATGCTGCGGTTTGTTCATCAAGGCAAACGATCAGCATCCATCCCGGCTCAAGGCTAAGTCCACCAAATTGTAGATTTATCCCCTCTTTTGCCGCTTTGGGTATCTCTTTCAAGATCGATTTTTGTGTTGCAGCTAGCTGCTCCGATGTTAGGATCTTGTGAGGATGTTCGGTATGTATCGATCCTGATCCCTTTAACCGCATCTCTGTAGCTAGTACCCGACGTGGAGGGCCGAGCCTCTGCTGCAGGTCTATGCACGACGCTTCTACTTAAGGTCTAGGTCTTTTGTTATCACTTACTGCAGATGGTGGTGTTGTAGATGAGGTTCATTGCCTTATTCTGTGCTGGCGATAACGTTTTTTCTATTGGCTGACAGGCAAGGTCGAACGCTTCGTTTGCAGTTTTACATAGGTTACGGTGGTACAAATACCGTTTCCTGGCAACCCCGCTTAGCCACTTTTTATTTTCTTTAAGCGTTAACTGTTTCAGTTCTGCTCATAAAAGTTGCTCGTCCACTAGAGGCTTACTAGGGATTTTTCTATCTGCTTTGAGTTTGTGGCGGTCTTTTGTACTTTTTCATGACCGGAGGATTGGCTTCTGCAATCACTTCACGTACTTTTTGTGGAGGGTTTGTTGTTTTATTTCCCTCTTCGTTTACGGCGTCAGCCGCTGTTTGTGATGCTTTAGGGGTTGCATCTGCCCTTTCGGGCTTACACTTGGATTATCCATTTAATTCCCACGAGTAGCGCGAGAAAGTATAGTCACCCCTGGCAGAGGTCCGCATTACCAAAAGAAGGCGAATTGAAACTGAAGGGCGCCTGATATCCAGAGTTCGCAAATTAGAGGTTAGTTGCCCACTAACCATACATCCTTGGCATGTGCTGTTTCACCGTAGATTTGGGATTTTTATTTCCAAGGTTTACTCCTCTAGCGTCGTACTTTATAAAGGTCACCATTAAGGTAGTACGTACACTTTCGGGATAAATCCCCTTGTAACCATCAATAATTTCAAATATGCCTAAAACATAACCAGTCCAGATTACAAGAATAGCAATGCTGTGATAGAATACGGAACCGACAGCTAGCAGAACGATTTAATCCCCTACCACATCCGCCAAAGACCATAGATAGGATACGGAGCCGACAGCAAGCATTACCCAGTCTGCACCGCGAGGAGGCGATCTACATAACAGACCATGTGGATGTTACCAGTTGCAATCAGAAACAATCAGAATTACTAGTATTATTAAGCCATCAGAACTATAGTTACTCCACGGGACACTAGAGGCGCTTTACCATAGTTTGGCAAAGGTGAAAGCCGATATCTGGACCGAAATTTAAAAAAGTGCCCACCTTTTTTTTGTTACATTCTTAACATCAAGAACTGTGCGCAGTTTTTAATACTTAACTAAAAAGTCGCAAACAAAAAATTTTAAGGAACAATTTTTCATAGGGTGGATGAAATTGGTAAAAGAAAATCACTAAACTCACCACTCCACGAATGGTGAATCGGGGAAGGTGAATTCGCAGGTGTCGATTGTGACATTTCTGCTAGACTCTGATACAGTGTGTTTCCTTCATACGTGGAGTGACCCTAATCAGAACTTGAGAAGGGCAACTCATAGGTGACTCAATCAAAATGTGCCACTGGAGGCGACTGATGCAACTCACTACAAAAGAGTTGGAATGCATCAATAGTGCCGGTATCAATTTATCTACCACACAACACGATGGTACGCATCGGATATGACACGGTAAGTGTGCGATGCGAAGGTATTATTGCGACACAGTGCCGTTGTGTACGAGTGGTGTTGGCGAGTCGCCGAAATCTATTGTGTCCTAATTTCGGATTAAAGTTTAAATATACATAAACAGTTTACAGACTGAAAACAACTCCTCGAAATTATCACACCAACATGCGTACAATCTACTCGCACACATGCGAACAATCTACATGTAAGCTATGTCTCAGTCATCAGCTGTCTAAATTTTTAGAAGGTATAAACATGGAGCGATCCAATCAAAATCGTCCATTTGGTAGGTAGGAATTTTTTATCCGAAAAATTTTTGAGTCTATAGGCAAAATAGAAAGCTTGTGGACTCTTTGAAATATTTTGACTCTGATTCGGGTGATGTGATAAAGCGATGTGCTCCTTTTTTCGCTACAATGATGGCTTTTTATACTCTAGATGAAATGTGAGAGTATATTGGGTTTGCCTTACCGTTTGTAACGCTAAGAAATAACGCTCGCACAGAGTCGCCAAGGGTACAGAAATATTTGTTGTCGCTCAAAAACCTCGATTCCGAGTGACTGTCTGTCTGTCTGTCTGTGCGTCTGTCTACAGCATAACTCTCGAAAGCTTTGACCTATAGTGCTAAAAATTTTTGTGTGTCATTCTTAGCAAAAAAGTAACTTTAAGTTTCGTGAATGGGCTACATCCCCCCACTCCTTCTACCCCCTCCCATACAAATTTCATGAAATTTCGAAATATTAAGAAATTGATTTTTCCTTGAAACTATTTAAGCTATCGACTTGAAATTTAGACGAAAGCATTATGATACAAATGTCATTAATATCACGGAATATTGACCCGATGCCTTCACTCCTTCTACCCCCACCCCATACAAATGGACAATTTTGAAAAATACATATTTTCGATTTTCATTGAAACTAGTAAAGCTGAAAGGACGAAATTTTGTCAGAATTAATTCTATTATAATTGAAATTTATTTTCAAAATAATTATCAACTTCACCTTACTCCTTCTACCCCCTCCCATATAAATTTCACGAAATTTTGAAATTTAAATTAAATTATTTTTCTTCGAAACTGTTAAAGCTTTCAACTTGATATTTTGTACAAAGTATACAAATAGAAATATTAGTAATGCAAAAAAAATTTATTTTGTTTTGTACACTCCTTCTACCCCCTCCCATACAAATGTATAATTTTTGTTAAATGCATTTTATCGATTTCCATTCAAACTAGAAAAAGTACAAACTTCAAATTTTGCCAGAAATTGTTTCTTAATAATTGAAATAAGTGTTAGAAAAAATTATCAGCTCCGCTTCACTCCTTCTACCACCTCCCATACAAATATCTCTATTATACATTCAAGAAAAGAATTTCTCCTTCAAGTATATGCGAGCTATCGACTTTGAAATTAAATCAAAGCATGGTGATAAGGATGATGATTACTAGTTTCAAAATTATCTTAAACGCTCCACTTCCTCTGCCACCTCCCATACAAAATCCCAAATTTCAAGAAGACTACGACCAATTTCTTTAAAAATAACGAAAACTAAAAACTTTAAATTCAGCAAAAAACATTTTGCATGCCATGTTCGGTGTCATATACGAAAAATACAAACCTCCCCCTCTACTTCTACCACCTCCCATGCAAAAGTTTCTATCCACTATTCGAAAGAATTTGAGATGACATATTTTCCGGTATATTAAAGTCATTTCCATCTCATCTAGAGTTTCATATGATCGGGCTTTAAGCCCAATCATAATTCTGTTATGTTTCTCTCACAATTTTGGAAAGTCGTATGGGCACAGGGCTTTAATGAGTGGCCGCGCATACAATTTCATGGATTTTTTTGCTGAGTGATTGTTTTGGGCTGTTGATGCTCTGAGTGAAGGAAGGCACAGTAAGCTAGAGTTTTTCTATGACTAAGAAAGAGCACAGAAAGTTTGGTAAATGGGCGCTTTTCGTTTTCTGTATGCTACGCATGCTGAAATCGTGTGAGTGACCCTTTTGAAACAATCCTTTAGATCGGTTTAATTAAGTGAGTCAGTTGAAATGAGTTGATACAACGGAAAGAGACAGATTTTCCATTGGTAATCAGAACGCGTTCCTGGCACCACAATGATGGTTATGTTGCAGTCTTCGGGGCAACTGTGAAACTAACATCCCATACAGAGAATTTTGAACTTGATTCAAGTAATCCATCAAACAATTATTAACATCCATCCCAAAATTTAAATCACTCTCTTCCTTTTCAAAAAAACACCCGAGCGAAGCGCAGGAGCAAATGTACTCTTGCGAAGCACAGGTGCATACGCTAGTTAGAAATACATATCAATCAAACAGGGATTTGATTGGTCACTTCACCCATAATCAATTTTAAGCTACTAGTTGATACTTACTTGTAGCAGCGACTATGCCATTTGTCCTTGCTTTTAAGAAGTATTTTAAAAATAAAACGAATAGCGAGTGTTGAAGTCCCTGCTGAGAAAAATGAATCATGGCATTGCCATTATCCCCAATAGCTGGTACTTTCGGTTAAAAATAGTTTTCTTTCTCGTTATTCCGGGCATAGGTTCTCGAATCACCTCATATTATTGGATATGATGTAATGTGAAGATAAAGTAAATCGAAGGGAGATCGTCATAAGTAATAAGAACTCCGCCTTGTCTAGCGTGATTATTTTTTCGCGTACGAGTATGTACATATGTACATATCTACGTACGTACTCTCTATAGCATCCGATTCGCTATTGGTTAGATTGTGACCATTCCACTTGGCTCATACAACATTTTCAACATTTTTTCAAAGAATGACATCAGCCACAAAGCCGTTCGCAACGAAAGATTTGTTTAGCTGAAATAGAGAAATCTAAATTAGAAATGTTTGCTTAGCTGTGGCTATTTAACAAAGATATGATGATCGTATCATTTTTTTATGATAAGCCATCCATTATCTTCTCCATGCACATATAAATAAATAGGAAATGCCACTGTTATTAAAAACGGTGTCCTTATCAAAAAAAAAGCATGATGACGTTTCCAATACCGAACAAAGTCGTTTTGAACGAGTTCACTCACCAAAGGGGAATAGTGCTCGAAAAACCTTATCAATTCTGATATAAATATTTATTCAATAGTCGTCCGTTGAATACAAGCAATGCCATAAATTTTTACGTGCCACATATCACATAAACATATTTACGGATTTCATGCGATTGGAGTGAATCATTGGAACTTGCGAATATCGCTGTGAATATTCCAGATAGGTGATATATCTGTAAAGTGCGCAAAATCTATTTTCTTTTTCTTTTCTTTTTTAAAAAACTCAAAGTTCAATAAAACGATTGTTATCACGTGCTGAACAAAGTGTTTTACTAAATACTCGTACTCGGCCTCATTTTTTCTAATCTTTCTGCTTAACGTAGGTGATTTGTGCAAGTTGAACAGAATTGGACATTATCGCTTTATAGATGATGCAACAACTCATTTCATTTTCTTTCGCAATATTATTCTCTTTTCGTAATTTGAAGTTTCCCTTATACGAAGAAAAAACAAGCGTTTTTCTTTCCGTTGCGGTATAAACTTAGCTATAGGGACAAAGAAAGAAATGATTACAGAATATCCGTCGTTGTTTACTGCTTAATCCTGTCGGTAGTGGTCATAGGTAAAGATGGTATGCTCTTTTACAAACCTGCGATTTTTCACTACTCTTTTAAAGAAGCAATCGCATATTGCGATTGAAAATTGAAAAGAGCTGCGATTAGAAGAGCAGAGCTAGTGCATACTGGTTATAGCCAATAAAATTGTCGCAATGATCATCGCTACAAATAAACGGGTTTTTATTCGCACTCGCACATTAATCGCGCAACTTCCACGTCCTACCTCACTCCGATCAGATCGTAGCTCAGATCAAAGCTCGGCAAACATATCACCGCTTACCCACAAAAACGCACCTCATTCCACTTCGCACCGATTAGATCAAAGCTCGCTAAACGAATCGCAGTCACACTTCACCAACCTGCTTAGAGCAGCTCTAAGCTCAACGATCTGTTCATAGCTCGTAAAGTCGTAAACCTTCTCATCTGTTCATTCATTGCTATACCTGCTCAGTGTACAGCTAAGGCTTTACAGATATGTATCATTAAGCAAGTGCTTAATGCAAGGGGAAATGTGCACTGCGCACTGCGCTAGTGGTATTGAGCATGAGATTGGGTCTGTATGATTATTAGATGCAGGATTTTGCAAAAAATTGAAGTTTCGACTGTTTTTTTTATTGTGTTTTTGAGCCAATATGTAAATAAATACTTAGAATTTTTCGGATTTGATTTCATTTCAGTTTTCTGTGCTCTTCCGTTTAATTCATTTCGTTTTTCTGTTTCAATTTGAATCATTGCTAATTAAAAAAAAAAATTAAATAGTAGCTCTTTTCGAAGATATTTATCACTGCAATAGCAGTTTTAGGGCTCAGCCTAGTGGGTAGAGTGTTGGTCTTGGTAATGCGAAGGTCGTGAGTTCAAATCCCGGTCGACGCAATATATAAATCCAGCACATTTCCTGCTTGGATATACCTTGGTCACCTCAATCCACGAAAATGAAAAATTCGTAGAAAGAGGGCTGTGCGAAGGGCTAACAACCCTTCCTTAATAACTAATAAGAAAATGTTAAGGAAACTGAATGTCAGGAGGCCGAGGTCCGACTTGGGCTGTAGCGCCATTGTAGAAGAATAGAAGTTTTGCCATCCCTGCTCACTACCATGGATAATAGAGGTGAAAAAATCACTGCTTTTAGAAGAGCTGCTCTTTTTCACTGATATTGAAAAGAGCAATTGCAGTTGATCACTACGATTGGAAAAGAGCCGGATTTTGTCATCCCTAATCATATGCCCGTAAATTACAATGGCTTTCTGCAGGGCCGTAGTCGGAAGTCCAGCAGAGGATATACGTTGTTGCATTGCTAGAGTAGTCTGGTGACTGGTGACCTATGTTGCTAAATTCATAACGTCATTAAATCATAAATTATATTAAGCTGCAATATAATTGTTCTGCGCAAAAATGTATTATACACTTATGAAGATGAGCTCCCAGTCTTAAAACAAAATCTGCGTGGTGATCAAAGGGATTGCAATAGCAATTAAAGTATTTTACTGACTGTGTATTATCATAATAATTTGTAAAAACTGTGCATATATTTGAAGTTACGTGACTCAAATTAAGTAGATGGCTAAATTTTGGCAAGATGAGCTCGTCAGCATCAGTGGTAGAATGCTCGCCTGCCACGCGTGCAAAACTATAAGAGCAAAGAAATTAAAATTTTGAATATATTATTTTTATCATAAATGTGACCCATGGTGTACAAATTATTTGAGCTCCTTCCATCATCCATACAATGTGATACAATTTAACAACTTTTCAAAAATTCGATTTCTTGAAAAGTATGAATGTTACTGATCTGCAATTTAAAATATTAGGTTGTTGCAGATGAAATGGCGACTTTGCTAGTGAAATTTCAAACAACTTTAACTCTTATAAAACTTAATTTTATTAATTAAAATAGGTACCAGCAGATGCAATACACTTCTCCCAACGAGATACAAGTGCATTTCTGCCAGTTTCGTAGAAGTCCGGCTTTCTAGACTGAAAAAATTCTTCGCAAGCAATTTTGATGGCTGCTTCATTGTTGAATTGTTTCTCCGCCAAAAAATGGTCCAAATGTTTAAAAAAGTGGTAATCGGTTGGGGAGAGGTCTTGTGAATATGGTGGATGAGGAAGAGTCTCATACTGCAACTCGTTTAATTTTTTGACCGTTATTCTTGATTCGACGCGTCATATTTTGATAAGTAAGCTCACGCGGAACCCACTTATCAAGCTTTTTGACTTTTCCAAGCTGTTGCAAGTGCCGGGAAACTATCGAATAGTGTACGCCCAGTTTCTCTGCAATGTCCTTTACAGTTTGGCGTAAGTCACACTCCACTAGTAAACGCAGCTCTTCGTTATCGTTCGATGGTCCTGGGTGACCACATGGCGCTTTGAATGGTCATATCTCCTGATCGAAATTTCTCGAACCTGTGTGGTTTGTTCGCTTACTGTGTCAGCTTCAAATGCCCTGTTGATGTTTTTGGTTGAGCTCGTAAAGAAAAAGTAATCGTTTTTTACTCGATTCCATGTTTTTTTTTATTTTTTTTTCTCTCCGAACTCAATGAAGTCCAAAACTGAAATGATTCCATTACCAAAAGTATTTATACTTCACTATTCATTACTACCAGAGCCACCTGGCGGCAGTTTGAGACATTAAAATCGCAACTAACTTCACTTCATCGCGAAAGTCGCCATTTCATCTGTAACAAAATAATATATCAATTGCATAATGATTGTACTAAAAAGCCCCCACTCCTACCATCTCCCATAAAATCACCCCAAAAAATCCAATACACTAATTTTTTAATTTTTGAAGATCAAATTTGGTGCCAAACATTTCTATAGTAACTCTAACATGACGAGAAGCAAATTAGCATTGTGTGTAAGCAGATTATATTAAATGTCCCACATAATGTATTACTAACTACATTCTCAGAAATTGAATTGATGAATTCGCGGGGGATCGCTAACTATAGTTATTAATAAAAATGAAACTGTAGTCCAACCAGCAATCACGAACCCACTTGGAATTCTTGTGCCAACATTCATACAACCAAGATACAAATCGAAACAAATGGCTAAAGATTCTACTTAACAAACCCTGGTATTACACCACAAAAAAGTTACAAGCTATTGCTGAAGTAAAACTTATAAAAATTAGCCCAAACGAATTAACAGATAATTTTTAAACTCGGAGAGAATATCAATCCTCTAATCGCTTAATTTAAAAAAATTAATTTTAAGATAGTTAAATACAATAGATTAGTTTTAGTTAAACTTTTTACAAAGCTTTTAAAGTGTTTCCCTTTTACCCTAAGCCACAACTTTTTAGTTAATTAATATACTGGGAGTATAAATTGAAAACTGCCGCTTTTTTAAAAAATTCAAGCCTTTATTTTGCAAACATGGTTAATAAAAAGTATTTATTATTCAAAGAAATGCCGCTAGCCACAACTTTTTTCTATTTTTCTGGCAGCATACGGATTCCGCGTCGAAAAACTGCTCTTATTTTGAGCCGATCCACGAATCGGCCCAATTTTTGGCTTCTTCGTAAGAATGGAAGTGCTGCTCAGCTAGGTCATGCGTCATCGATCGGAATAGGTGGTAGTCGGAAGAGGTGATGTCTGGAAAATACGGTAGGTGGGGTAGGACGTTCCACTTCAGTGTTTCAGCACTTCCATTCTTAGAAAGATGCCAATAACTAGACCGATTCGTGTATCGGCTTAGAGCAGTTTTTCGACGCTTAATGCTGCTAGAAAAATAGGAAAAAAGTTGTCACTAGCAATGAGCATTTCTTTGAATAATAAAGATTTAACAATTTTTGCACAATAAAGGCTCGAATTAAAAAAAAAAGAGTTAAGTTGCTGTCGAAATCATCTTGAACTTCGTCGTCTTTGTCTCCCGTTGGGGAGTGAACATTAATAAGCCAAGCATTAAAGAATTTCGTCTGGATGCGGATTGCACACAGATATTCCATTTTGTTTTACGTAACTTCTCCTCGAGGGAATAAAGCACGTTTGTCCTTAACAAGCGGATTGTTTCTGACGACACTCATTAACCCCGAAGGTAGCAGTGTATACCATCTGCAGAGTCGGCATTCATACTGCTGGCTGGCAGACCTATCTAAATCTCTGCCAATCTGTCGTTCATGGCAACAGGTTGTTGGATCACGCAACCTTACGCCGAGCTATTGCTCTGCCCGCGATATGGGCACCATCAGCCACCTCGTGTATGTCGAAGACATCCTCAACCAGCACTGGGGATGGAAGTAACCTTCCATGGGTTCCGCAGCTCCCGAGGTACCAGTTAACCCCTGGTACGGCTACACAACTGAAGCATAGCTACCCTGCACTATGATCAGTCGTACCCCTCGGGTACGTGGGGACTCAACTTAATCCCCCACCTAAATGGGTTTCGGAGCTGATGCTAGTATGCAACTTTGTCCCTTACCTGTAGACCTCTTAGCGTAACCCAGCTTGCACCACGAGGAGGTGGGTCTACTTCGCAAGCCGCGGATTGCACACAATCGTTCATTGATGGGTTTGAAGTTGGTAACTTGGTGTTTAAACCTAGGGTATAGCCTGGTGAGTAGCGAGTTGGTCTACAAGGCGAAGGTCGTGAGTTCAAATCTCGATCGACGTATAATTCCAGCACGCTGCCTGCTTGGGTATACCTTGATTACCTCAATCAACGAAAATGAAAATCGTAGATAGAGGGTTGTGCGAAGTGCTAACAACACACCCAGGTAACGCGTTGAGTACTCGCGTGCACCGTCTCTCACATAGCAAACCGCATAGAAGGCGATGAGGTCCCGAGAAGTATCGGGTCGAGCGGAGAAAAGGATTCGCTTGCAAAGCTGTTGGTTTTAAGTAGTAGTGAGTGTGACTCAGTGTTTAGAGAAGGGTATGATATCCCTTGGTACTCTTTGCCAGCATTTTCCACTCCCTAGTCTATAACCCACATGTCGCAAGTGTATACAAACTTTTGTGACAAAATTCTTGAGGTCGATTACCCCGATCAATGTTCACGCACTGATTATACTTCTATGATAGTCAAGAGTTCTATTTCAGGTGAAATCCAAACCCTTCGTATTCAAAACTGATCTGACTATCGAAATGTAAATAATGCATAAGGACGGGTCGTAAACTTTCCACAGAAATCTCGTAGGTATCAAATCGAATGTTCCCACGATGGTTGTTTCGGCTGCCCAGCCTAGCTCCGTATCAACTTCTAGAAACTCATTCTATATATCTCTTTGGAAATTTCGATCTATGTATCTGCTCCTCGTGTTAACTACTCGAATGTTGCATAATCGCAACCTGAGCAGCTCTCCCGGAGGCTGCATACGAGGACACCTTGTAATAGGTAACCTTTAAATTTTTATCTGAATAACACTATAAATGTCCGCATATGTGCTTCGCGAGGTGCGGCGTTTAGACACATGAAATTCACGGTCTGTTGGTGGGACACAAACCGCAAGGAGAATGTTTGTCCGACTCGTATTCGGACAGGTCTGAGATGTAGGGTATTGTCGATGATATTATTTAAATTTCATTTTCCCTTCATGCTATTCGCAGTCCAGCCTAAAGGATTCCTTAGAATTTGAAGAGTGTGCGATCTGAAGACAGGCCCAGAGTCCATCAAAACGACAACGGACGGCAAAATAAAAAGGAAACAAAGTGACCATCGCACACAAAAAAAAACACGACTCTTCAATTTCGTACCCGGGAATCGTTTATTTTTTCACACTTGACCACGAAAAAAATCTTTTCGAATGTTTCTTCAAAAAAAAAACGAAGATCCGACTCGAGTTTCTGTTCTTTTCTTTGACTTCTTGGCCATTGAAAATTTATTTTTCTGATGTCAGATGAAAAAGAATTTTGGCCTTTCAAGTCTTTTATTGCTTTTTTTTCTTCGTTTCTTGCCTTTTTGGATCACTGTACGTATAAAGTATATAAGATCGCCACATTATGCTCGCTAGAGGCTTCGGCCACGAGATATCGTTAAGATTGGCCTGCCGTTTCATTCTACATACTCGCGCATATAAGCATTTTTTGTGCTGTTGAACCGATTATTCCTTTGGTGGCAACTCTGTTTTGGAAAGATTCCGCCATCTTTCTCGATTACGCACACATTTCGAATGAGGTCCACTTTGACTTGTACACGTTGGGTTTCGGGTATCCCTCGAAGTCGGTCTATTGTATCGTATGTCGGAGCCGAGTTCCACCAACAACAATGCAGGCCTGGCGACGCCGACATGTCTGCCATGGACGACGGACTCGAGATAAGGCGCAACAAGACCATAGTGACAAAAAAAAACCCACTTCACTTGGCTCACATAAAGCCAAGAAAGCATTTTAGGGACTGACATTGATGAAAGGAATTCGATTAGGATAGCTGATAAGCCGTGAATGGATTTTCTGAGAATATTTTTTCTTACCCGAGGTTTAGAGATATCTAAACAGAGGTGTACAAGGTAGATGGTAGATCGTTCCATGAAATTTCAAATCTAGTATTTAAGATGGGATTCAAGATACGGTGCTCATTATACTGGGGGCTTGTTTTAACAGACTCTGCTCGTATTTTAAATAATATTTACTAAAATATCGGTTTACGTTAAAGTGTCCGAAGCAGACCTCCGCAGGAAGGTAGAAATTCGATAATGAACTCGGTGTCTAATTTATGAAACTGTAGCATATGCAATGAGAAGCTTATATATTAAGTATGTACATATGTACGTATGTGTATTTAGAGTAATCATGATTCCATCATGACGGTGGGAACTTCACCTATCTTGGAACAAAAAACCTAATTGCTGCGAATCTAGGGGAGCTACCGACTTGAAAACCAGTACACAACATGACATTATAATATGTTAGATGATTAGTTCGTAAACAAATCGCCCCTCCCACTCCTTATACTACCTCTCTCATACAAATCTCATAATTCAGATGGGTTCTGCTTTACTACTTTAGTTGGCATGACGAATTGTGAACGCTCCTTAAAGTTTAAGCATTCGATATTTTAGATTTAGTTCACCAAGAATATTACGTTACCACAATTTCTTCACGGTATTCGAAAGTAATAACATTGGCACATAGCGGACTAAATAATTAATTTACTAATTAGTAAATTAGCTCGTCTTCGTCGTTAGTAGAGTGGTGACACATACACTCGGCAGAAAAAGTCTGCGTACACACTCAACACATCCAACATATCTATAAAAAACATCGTTTTAAGTAATTTATTTCATAATAATTTTTTTTCTTTTTCTTCATGGCTTTCTTACAAACATAAAACAAAACTAAAATGATGATTATTGTACTCAATAAAAATATTAAAATTAAAAAACCAAAACAAATCCTGAATTGCAACAATAAAAAGTCTGCGTACAAATATTTCTTTTCAAAATAAAACAATTGTTTTTCCTCGTTAATAGCTTGTGGGATATCCTCGTCGCTTTATTACTTCCCACAACCGTTTTTGCATGGAATCTACGAGCTTCTTAGTGAACTCTGGGGTTATTGAATTCCACTCCTGGATCAGGACTTCCTTGAGCATAACCTTCGACGTTATTGTGTGCGCTCGAATCCTTTGTTCCAAGTGATGCCACAAATGCTCTATTGGATTAAAGTCAGGAGATTGGGTACACCACCCCGAAGCTGATTTTGGACATTATACAGCAACTAGAGTCTTACTACCTCCGCAGTGTGCTTAGGGTCGTTTTCTTGTTGGAAGTAAAAGTTGTCGCTTAAGCCCAAATGTTCTGCACTTTTGCTCAAATTTCGCCTGAGAATATTAAGGTAGTCTATTTTATTCATAATACTACGTCGAAGGCCGCGCCAGTTTTTCTCCATACAATATTCTGAAAAAAATTTACTTTCATCCGAGAAAATAACTTGTTTCCAAAATTCTTTTGGCTTATTTATGTATGTGTTCCTTAGCAAACGCCAGCCGCTTGAGTCTGTTTACTGTTGTTATAAATGGCTTTCTACGGGCAACGCGTCCGTGATATCCATATTTCCTAAGAATTTTACGAACACCATCATCAGAAATAGACTTGCGGTACTTTGCTTTGATGTCCTTTGCCATATCAGCTGCAGTTAATCTAGGATTAGCCTTCATCGTTCGGAGCAAACTCCGAGTTTGCTGAGGGCTCAACTTTGGAAGACAGCCAGATCTGGGTTTTGAAACCAAAACTCCTGTGTTTTTGAAGTTGTTTACGACTCGTTGGACAGATGAATGACTTCTGCTGACTATTTCACGATATGACGTACCTTTTTTCCACAAATCCACGATAATTTTCCTTTTCCCGAATTCAATTTCCTTTCCTTTATTAGACATCTCTTACTTAACGTTTTTTAGCAATTATTTTTAACGCAAACCTTAGATAAAAACACGTTTATCAACTTTCCTACACAAACTTTATTGTTATTAATAATTAACTGCAACTCTGAGACTTTGACTTCCCTTCATATGCTTTGAACGCAGACTTTTTATTCCTGGAATTTCAGACTATTTTTCGTTTTCGAATTTTACCGTTTTTTTGGAGTACAGTTATTCTCATTTTTGTTTTGTTTTATGTTCATAAAGAAGTAATGAAAAATAGGAAAAAAAAATATTTCGGAATAAAATGTTAGAAACGATGTTTTTTATAGATTTGTCGGATGTGTTGGGTATGTACGCAAACTTTTCCTGCCGAGTGTATGTAGCAAATTTCAAAAGTTAAATTGTACTGCTCTACTACTGCCAGAATTTGCACTTTATCCTGCGCTTCACGTAATTTACTTTATTATTTTAATAATAAAGTATTGTGATCGACACAAAAAAAAAATTTTCTACCCTGAAGTTTTGTTTTTCTGCGTTTCCTGACTAAATTAGCCTAAAAATGCAAAAAAAAAATCATATCTCCGAGACCGTTAAAGGTAGGATGTTCGTTTTTGGGTGGATTGTTAATTGAGTAAGTGAGCTCCATTATCCAAATTTTGGGAGATTCAGTTGGAGGGGAGGTGAGGAGAAGGAATGAGTCAAAAACTCCACCACGAATGCAGATAGGAAGCTGAAAATAGAGAGGTATAATGTCAGGTTCTTAAAGACTCAGGCCCGAAGACCTTGGTCTGAGTATAAATTAAACGACATCCCGCTCATTCGAGTGATTTTTATTGAATGACTTAATATACAGCGATATCGCCTTACAGGCTTGTGAGACAAACTTTAAAAATAATTTCAAGTTTTTTATCCATTGGCACCCAAAAAGGGGGGCTAAAAACAATTTGTCGGCCGAATTTTTTTTAAATGATTATATCTTCGAAATTACTTATCATAAAAAATGCATACTTTGAGACCATTAAGATGGCGTTTAGATCCACTATAATCAGCTTAGAGAGAGGCTAATTGTTGTAAAGGCCTCCCCTTAGGACACTTAAAAAATGAATATCTCAACTACCTCTTAAGCTTCTTCTTCTTCTATAATACAATGGTGCTGCAGCCCAAATCGGAACTTAGCCTCCTGATATTCAGATTCCTTAAAATTTTTTCTTATATTACTTATTGTGGAAGGGTTGTTTGCCCTTCGCACAACCCTCTTTCTACGAATTTTTCATTTTCATAGATTGAGGTGACCAAGGTATATCCAAGCAGGCAATGTGTGGGAATTATATATTGCGTCGACCGGGATTTGAACTCACGACCTTCGCATTACAAGACCAACACGCTACCTACTAGGCTACACCCTAGCTATGCTATGTAAGTGAAACTTAAAACAAATATTAAGCTATTCTAGCGAAATACAAAAAAAAATATATAAAAATTGGTTATGTCAGTAGTGGAAGAAATGGGGAATATTTCAAAAATGGGGCACGTTTCAAAACCGTTATATCTCAAAACTGAGTACATATATCAAATCGAAAATTCGTCAGAATGTAGAACTACATAGTTTTTTAATTTTGGTAAAATTTTTAAGTTGGGGGCTATAAGGGGAGGGAGGTGGTAAGCAAAAATGTCGAACATTTTAAAAGATTTTCTTAGTGCTCTGGTGAAAGATACAAAGTTTAAATTTTGCATGCGAACACATCTACTACTCAACATTACTATTCAAGTTCACCCAACTAGCACACGCTGACGACATTAAAATCCTAGCAAGATCCTTTCCTAGTGCTAAGGAGGATTTGTCAATCATATAAATCATATTAGTAAGATTGTGCAAAAGGGTAATTCTATATTGGGTTTCACCACTCGCTTATCTAAGGAATTTAACAATTCCTTTGTAAGGTTGAGTCCGTATAACACCCTTGTTAGATCATATCTTGAGTATGCTTCTCAAGTTTGGTCTTCCTATTATGATGTGCATATAGGCATAATCGAATCTATTCAGCGTAAATTTGTGAGAATGACTTTATTTTCCTCCTTACACCGACCGACTGCAGCTTCTAAATATGACATCACTATCGAGACGACGTGAAATAGCTGATGTAACTTTTGCTCATCAACTTCTTTCTGGGGTGGTTGACTCCTCCTCACTGTTGGTCAATTTTTATTAAGGCATCCTAGATTTCTGCAGATTTGCTTTCACCGGACTAACTATGGTATGAGTGAACCGATTTCGCGAAGAAGAGAAGTTAACAAGAATGTTAATGTATTCAATTTTTGAAGCGTAAATTTGGTTTCAAACATTTTTATAGCTAATCTAGCGTGGTGTGAAACAAATTAGTTCAGTGCACCCCTTCTACCGCTCCCCATACAAAATTTCTTAAGATCACAAAAATTTCGTTTTCATCGGTAGTATCATATGATTGGGCTTTACGCACAATCGTAGTCCTGTTATTTTTTTAAGCTTAATGTTATTTTATTTGGGAGTTTTTTTTTAATTTACACAAGCTACAAATATGCGCATGTCCTTAATGCTTTTCAATACATATATGATCTCAAATCACGGAATTGATTTGATCACGAGCATATCCCATACAAATGCGAGTATCATAGATTCATTCTTAGTAATTTATGGTTCTGATACCAACAAAATAGTAAGCATTGTGTTCAAAGAGCCATTAAACTAAGCATCAACATCAATGGCGCGACAGCCCAAATCGGGTCCTGGCCTCCTGAAGTTGTCGCCTCCAATCATCTTGATCCAAAGACCGCGTCCTCCAGCTGCTAATTTTTAATATGGCTTTGCTGTCTTCATCAACCGAGTCTTCCCATCGCTAGCGTGGTTTGCCTACTGGCCGGTTACCACTCGCTTTGCCTTTAAGAGTACGTTTGGGGATTCTTCCGTCTTCCATTCCCTCTACATGGCCAGCCAACTGCAGTTTACGTAGCTTGATGAACGTTACAGCTTCTGGCTCGTCGTAGAGTTGAAACAACTCATGGTTGTATCTTATTCGCCATTGCGTTCCTTCCTTCACAGGTCCCAAAATTCTTCGGAGGGCCTTTCTTTCGAATGCGTTAACTGCTTTTTCGGAAGTTCGCGTTAATGTCCACGTCTCGCTGCCATAACAGAGCACAGGTCGTATAATAGTTTTATAAATCCGCAGCTTATTGTTCCTGTGCACTTTCTTGGATTTCATTATTGAAAGTACCGAATAATACGTCTTATTTGCAAGTATTATCCGTCGTTTGATTTCGTCTGTTTCATTACCGTCCTTTGCTAGATTAGCCCCAAGATATATGAAGTTATCCACACTCTCCAAATTATTTTCCGCAATTGTTATGTTTTGTCTGATTGGCGTTCTCCTTCTTGTTTGTTTCATAACTTTTGTTTTGCTTTCATTAATACGCAACCCGACTTCTTTTGCGGCGGAGTCAAGATTGACAAATACCTCCTTAGCACTAGGGAAGAATCTTGCTAGAATGTTAATATCGTCAGCGTATGGTACTAGTTGGGTGGACTTGAATAGTAGTGTCCCATTGGTGTCGACTGGGATTTTTCGGACGGCATACTCTAGTGCCAAGTTGAAAAGCATAGGGGCTAGACCATCTCCCTGCTTTAAACCACATTCCGTTCGAAAGCTGGTTGTTGAATCGGTTTGTATTCTCACTTGGGATTCAGTGTTCGTCATTGTGAGTCTTGTTAGTCGGACTAGTTTTGGGGGAATTCCAAAGTCAAGTATGATTTGGTACAGTACGCTCCTGTCGATACTGTCGTATGCTTGTTTAAAATCTACGAAGATTTGGTGCACGTCTGTGTTATATTCCCAGCATTTCTCAAGCACCTGTTTCACCGAGAATATCTGGTCTGTTGTAGATCGTCCGGTTCTGAATCCGCCTTGGTATTCGCTAATTATTTGATTAGTATAGGGCTTAAGACGACGTTCAATTATTTTTGTCAGTATTTTATAGGACGTACACAACAATGATATACCTCTGTAGTTCTCACAGCAGAGTTTGTCTCCTTTCTTGTAAATTGGACATATAATGCTTTTTCGCCAGTCGTCGGGTATGATTTGCTCTGTCCAAATTTTGCATATCATGTTGTGCAGTATTTCAGCGACACAGTTTCCATCGTTTTTCAGAAGTTCAACTGGTATTTCGTCAATTCCCGACGCATTGTTTCGTTTTTGGTCACATAGGGCTGCTTTGATTTCAGCAAGCGTGGGTGGTGTCGATGATGGTTCTTCTTCATCAGTTGAGGCATCAATTGAAATGTTGTCTGTCGTGATAGATACTAATGGGGTGGGATTGAGAAGATTGAGAAGATGTTCACATAATGTATTACTAACTACATTCTCAAAAATTACTTATTATTGCGATTCTTACGCGGACATGGTTGCGGGGATTGCTGGTTTCTAAATAAAATTTTAAGGTAGAAACTTGAAAATTTCAAGATATTCATTTAAAAAAATTTTTTTATGAAATCAATTATCATCTAACTATTTAAAGCCATCAATTTAAAATTTTGCACAAAAATTTTTAAAAATAGTTGAAACGAAATTGTGTCAAAAGTTTTGAGATCGCGCTTGCCCTTCTACCCCTTCCATACGAAAGTATGATTTCGACCAATTTCAATAAATCAACTATTAACCAACAAATTAAAAGCTACGAACTCAAAATTTCTCACGAGCACCTTACAACAGAAACAAAATAAAACAAATTTTACGATATCCTTACTTTCTCTACTCCCTTCCATACAAATTTTTGGTTTCCTGAATGAAAAAAACACCGAATTTTATGAAAATTCTATACAATTTCGTCTATGAAACTGACATTTCACTCAAAAAATTTTTTTTGCATAATCAATTTACATTTTTCTCTATCTTTTTTTTTCTTTTGTCTGGTTTTCTATTTTTCTCTTTCGTTTTCTTTTACAGTATTCACGTTCTAAATAACTATATAATCAAATCCCTGACATTTCAATAAGAGAAATTTAGACGAATTTTACGGTAATGAAACAAAAAAAAAGAAGAGCGTTAACATAAACACTAAAGAGTAAATGAGAACTAAAATATACGTTAATACTAATTGGAATCATTACTTTGTAGATCGTCCTCGATCGGTGAAATCGGTTCGTAGAGAGAACATTTATTGCCCGGATGATAATCGCAAAAGCATTTCAAAACCGAAAACGGTACTTATACTCGTACATTAGACCGGAACATTCCGAAAATTGTAATGATGATTTCAATACTAGGAGCTTCGAATCCTGAGAGATGGATATTGTTAGGCGCTGCTGCTGGTCCGCTCTGTTGCCATGTTTTACGAAGCAAAAAAAAAATCGGAGCAAATTCGTCGTCGCTCGGTTTCGATAAGAAAACAAAAACTTTTCTTCCCCTGGTTTTGGTTCCTTTTTGTTGGTACGCAGGAGCAGCAAGCTTGCGGCGTTGTAGCCGATAAATCCCAGATGATTGATGATTATTATTGGGTCATTGGTATTGTTGTTTGCGTCTGGATTCGACTTTCATCCCAAATTCTTTGCTTCATGCGAACTTTAATTCCTTTTTGTTTCGTGCGAGAAAATTTAACGAGGGCGAGAGGTTGCGGCCGCGCGATTTTTTCCTTAGCGCATAATAAGAAACGCACTTCAGGAAATTTCCTTGCTTCCTTCAAGCAAAACACAGCCACCAATTTACAATGCTTGTTGCAGCGCAGACCTTCTCTTCTGCGAAATGTTTTCACCGCATATTTTTTTTTTTTTTTGGAAGCAGAACCATAAAAGACGATTGACCTCCGCAATTTTTCTTTTCGCCTCCGATGTCAAGACCAACTTTGGAGAAATTTTCTACGGTTTCCCCGGTTTTGAAGCGATTTCTCACAAGAGAAACGCGCACTGCCCGATCGCACGCCCAACTCGAAACTCTCCTCCACTGGAAAGGCGGATTCTAACCTTTTTTCTTCACTCTTGACCGTTCTCGATCTTTATACTCTAGATGGAATCTGAGAGTATTATAAGTTTGCCACAAAGTTTGTAACGCTAAGAAATAAGGCGCGGAGAAAAAAATGAATGATACAGAAGTTCATATAATCACTCAAAAATTTCAAAACCGGATGTCCGTCCGCCCGTCCGTCCTTCCGTCCGTGTCCTCTCTAGCTTGAGAACGCGTTGATCTAGAAAGTTCAAATTTTGTACACGTCGTTTTTGACAAAAAAGTAAGGACAATTTCGTAAACGGGCCAAATCGCTCTACCTCTTCTACCCCCTCCCATACAAAATGAAACAATTACGCAGTTTGACAATAAACGGATTTGCTCGAAAAGTATAAAAGTTATTGGTCTCAAATTTGGAACATATTACTTTCATGATGATATCAATCTTCCATATAAAAATTATGAGTGTCCTCTCTCTCCTTCTACCACCTCCCATACAAACACAAACTGTACTTTTTCATGAAATACACTAAACCAATTTACTCAGTGCGTATAAGATTTAGCGTTCTGAAATTGTGCACTAAATATTTACTTAGAATTATTAGTAAGACCAAAAAAAATTAAGACATTTAGTTTCACCCCTTCTTCCCTTCTTCGCAATTCGACAATAAACGGATTTTATCAAAAAGTATGAAAGTTATTGAAATTTTGAATATATTACTTTTATAATAATTTCTATCTGCTATATAAAAATTAGTTGAGTCTTCCCCTTCCTTCCACCCCCTCCCATACAAACTGCACTTTTTTATGAAATACTCTAAATAAATTTACTCGGTACGTATGAAATTTATAGAGCTGAAAGAAAAGGTCCTGGGAAGAATCCTAGGACCTGTGAGGGAAAACTCGATCTGGAGAACACGATACAATAACTACAACGGTCTGGTGATGTGGAGCGGATGGGTGGACACCAATAGGGAAAGTTAAAACCACGGAAGCGCTGAGAGAGCTCGATTGACGCAGACAGCAAATCACTGTTTCAAACTGGAGGACGCGGTCACTGAACCGAAATGGATGCGGGCGAAGTATTCAGGAGACCAAATTCCGGCTTGGGCTGTAGCGCCATTGTAAGTAAGTAAAACAAAAGTAATGACGCAAAAAAGAAAGAAAACGCAAATCAGACAACATATAACAATTGCGGAGTATAATTTGGAGAGTGGGAACAATTTTATATATCTTGGCGCTAATCTAGCAACGGACGGCAATGAAACGGATGAAATCAATCGACGGATAATACTAGCAAATAAAACGTAAGACGTATGTGAATATACAAAACTATTACACAACTTGTGCTATGTTATGATAACGAGACGTGGACATCTACGCGAACTTCCGAAAAAGCAGTTAATGTACTCGAAAGAAAGGTCCTCCGAAGAATTTTGGGACCTCTGAAGGAAGGAACGGAACGGCGAATAAGATACAACCATGAGTTGTATCAACTCTATGACGAGCCAGAAGCTTCAACGTTCATGAAGCTATGTAAACTGCAGTGGGCTGATCATGTAGAGCGAATGGAAGATAGATGAATCCCCAAACGTGCTCGAAAAGGAAAAGCGAGTGGTAACAGCAATGGGAAGACTCGGTTGATAAAGACAGCAAAGCCATCTCGAAAATTAGCAACTGGAGGATGCGGTCTTTGGATCAAGCCGATTGGACTCCAGGAGGCCAGTGCACGATTTGGGCTATCGCCCAATTACTTAGTTACTTACTTACGATGGCGCTACAGCCCAAATCGGGCTTTGGCCTCCTGAATGCTTTGCATCCATCCATCTCGGTTCAGTGACCGCGTCCTGCAGTTTGAAAATCTTAGCAGTGATTTGCTGTCTGCGTCAATCGAATCTTCCCAGCGCTTTCGTGGTTTTCCGACAGGTCTTTGTCCGTTGACTTTCCCTTTTAGTGTGCGTTTGGGAATTCTTCCGTCATCCATCCGCTCCATATAACCAGCCCATTGTAACTTTTTAAATTTTTTTCGCTCAATTGATGACGATGAAGTGAGGTTTCGTTCCTATACAGTCACTTTCGTTAAATCATATTGCAGTAAAGCATTACAATTCTGTTTGATTTCAAATTTCGGTACACGAGTTCCAAGTTCCTCGGCATACCTTCACTTCAAAGCATCCGCAATCATGTTTGACCACTATCAGGATTCCTTAATGCAGGAATTGCGATAAAATCGGTTCCACATCCTCCTGCTCATCATTTAGTGAAGGGACAACACAAACATCAACATCCCTACACTAAGAACATAAATAAACAGAGCACAATAAATTGACAAAAATCGACATAAATTGGTGTCGTTAAGTCTGCGTTTTAAACATAATTTATCTATTGAGAAGTCGAATACATTAACATTCTTGTTAACTTCTCTCGCAAAACGTGAAATCGATTCATTCATACCATAGTTAGTCCGGTGAAAGCAAATCTGCAGCAATCTAGGATGCCTTAGTAAAAATTGACCAACAGCAAACTGCATCAAACCCAAAAGTGAGGAGGAGTCAACCACCCCAGTAAGAAGTTGATAAGCAAAAACTACATCAGCTACTTCACGTCGTCTCGATAGTGATGTCATATTTAGAAGCTGCAGTCGGTCGGTATAAGAAGGAAGATGGACTCTGTTATTCCAATTAAGATGACATAAAGCCATTTACATAAATTTACGCTGAATAGATGCAATTCTGTCAATATGCACCTCATAATAGGGAGACCAAACCTGAGAAAGAGTCGAGAAAGGAGGCGTTTCATGGCCAAAGTATCCACCAAAATCGAACGAAAGGACTCGCAAGAGATGTTGAGCTCCCCTACTATCCCCTAACGCTGGTATGACTTTTTCCGAGCACCATTCCCATCACTTTTTGAATATTTTCTTCAGTTGAAGAGGTAAAATACTTCCAGGTAAAAATATTTCCCCCTCCCTTGCCCATCCCCTTCATTTTATATGTATATATAATATATCAAGGAATAACCCCTTACAAGGATTACCGGACACCCTGTAGATGTTACACGTAGCAGAAAGATAAAAGCTTTCTAAAGTTTATGCAAATAAAAACACAAAATTGATCTGCTGAAAATGCACTCGACCGCCTCCCTCGGAAAAGACCGATATTATAGTATTTTCGCAATTTATAGTTATCCATTGTTTCATACCGCTTGTTCTTAACGGACATGATGTGGAAGAGGTGCAAGATTTTTGACACCTCGGAAGCATTGTCAGCATGGACGGCGGAGCCGAAAAGGATGTTGAGGCTCGGCTAAATAAAGCACGTCAGGCCTTCGGTATCCTTTCCCCTTTCTGGAGGTTAAGAGAGATCTCCCTTCGCACGAAGCTGCGAGTTTTTGACGCATGCGTCAAATCCGTGTTGTTATATGGTTGTACTACGTGGAAAGTGACCGTTCGACTTATCAAGAAACTGCAAACTTTCGTGAACCAATGCCTCCGACGCATTTTAAGAATATTCTGGCCAGAAGTGATCTCCAACGACGAACTTTGGAATACAACTGGCCAGACTAAAATAGGTATTGAGATTCAACGGCGGAAGTGGCAGTGGATCGGTCATACTTTAAGGAAACCAGAGCGAAACATCGCCAAACAGGCTCTGGATCCTCAAGGAAGACGTCGGGTTGGTCGACCATGTAACACATGGAAGCGAGCAGTTGAGCAGGAGGCCAGAGGAATAAACAAGTCCTGGCAACAGCTTAAGGCCGATGCTCAGAACCGCGCCTTGTGGAAGAGAGTTGTTTCTGTCCTATGCCCCTATAGGGGGTCTTAACAGGAATTTGATTGATTGACAATCTTATTTATATGCAAGCCAAAATCAATCTTTTGGTCAAATGTAACACCTAAGTCGAGAATGGAATTAACACGATCCAAAATACAGTTATTGAGACTGGAAGTTATTACAAACGGTGAGATTAAATGTAAATGTAAATGACATAACATGACATTTATCCAAATTCAATCGAAGGTCATTATTGCGGAACCAGTTACTAAAATTTATCAAATCCTCCGGAAGAAGATTATCAGAGTTGGAACTAAGAGACCTAAAGATTTTAATATTATCAGCATAAATGGTTACTTTCAAATATTTAAAAACAAAGACAACATCGTTAATGGCCAGGATAAATAGAAGTGGTCCCAAATGACTTCCTTGAGGGACCCCAGAATGCGCAGTAAATGGCTTAGAAGTACAATCACGAAAGATAACTTGATAGGTTCTATCACATAGATATGACTTAATCCAATTTATAAACCATGTAGGAAAACCCAATGAGCTTAATTTTAACTAAATTATAGAATGGGGCAGTTTATCAAAAGCCTTTCTAAAATCAGTACATATACAATCCACCTGCTTACCATCCCCAATAGCTAAAATGGATTTACTCGTAAACTCCATCAGATTAGTAATAGTGGACCTGTTACTAACAAAACCATGTTGTTTACTCGAAATTAGGGATTTACAGTGATACGACACACGATACACTATAGACTCAAAAAGTTTAGGAATAGCCGACAGTTTAGCTATGGGCCGATAATTTTCACCAGCAAATTTTGCACCACTCTTGTGAGTAGGGATGATAAAATACGACTTCCACACACTTGGAAAAATTCCCGTTTTTAGGGATGTTTGAAAGAGTAGGGAGAGTGGCTCAGCAAGAGAAATGTAACAGCGCTTAAGGACAAATGCCGGAACAGAGTACAACAAAGAGTAAGAACACTTTCTATCAGAGTAGAACAAAGAGTAGGAACACTTAGCTAAAAATGCGACCCGGCTCCGAAAATTTGCCGAAAACACACTCGTGTTTCATCGCCGATACGTGTGCTTCCTCTCTCTCACGCTTACAGTGAACATTTAATCTGATCTTTCCATTTCATTCTCGCAAAGATTTGTTTTTATTAGACAAGAGCAAGCGAAAAATATTGAAAACATTGAGCGGAAAGAGAATCGTCGATCACCCGCCGACCATGACCCGCGCACCCGCCGTCGAAGTTGAATACGACGCGAGCAAAAGCTGTAAGAACGCCATGTACTAGAATGAGAGATAAGAAGTGTCGCGGACTCGGCGGGACACGTTGCTCTCTTTATTTTCAGAGGGAAAAACCGGATTTTTCAAAGGTAGCACGTGACAAACATGTTAACCAGAGTACAACAAAGAGTAAGAACACTTTGTATAGTGCCTGGGTTAACATGTTTGTGACGCAATACCTCTGAAAAATCCGGTTTTTACCTCTGAAAATAAAGAGAGAAACGTGTCCCGCCGAGTCCGCGACACTTCTTATCTCTCATTCTAGTACATGACGTTCTTACAGCTTTTGCTCGCGTCGTATTCAACTTGGACGGCGGGTGCGCGGGTAATGGTCGGCGGGTAATGGTCGGCGGATGGTCGACGATTCTCTCTGTTTTCGATATTTTCAGTGTGGCCCAATTGAATTATATCTTCTTATTTTTGTTTGACCAGATTATTTATACAACCTTGTATTGGCAGATCATTAGCTGATGCTGCGCTGTATAATACCACTGACAAATAGCGCAGGTAAATTATAATTAAGGCCCATACTATCATTAAAAAGCTGTATATCATATACCGATTTATCTAAATTACAAAAAAAAGTGGCAATTTATCAGCTAAATCCTCTCATTTCTCAAGCTAGAGAGCGAACGGACGGACGGACATCCGGTTTTAGGATTTTTGAGTGATAATATTAACTTCTGTATCATTCATATTTTTCTCCGAGCCTTCTTTCTTAGTGTAACAAACTTTAGAGCAATATTATAATACTCTCAAATTTCATCTAGAGTATAAAAAAAATACCAAAAGAAAACTTTGCTGCCACTTATATAAAAAGCTATCACAATATTAAATATATATCTGTAAGAATTCAACTTTATACCGACATTTATAATAAATTGATTCGCGACTAGGTAATTGATGTGTGGCAGCACTGCGGCGGAGACTTAAAATTTCTCTTGCTCTTGTCTAATAAAAAAACAAATCTTTGCGAGAATGAAATGGAAAGATCAGATTAAATGTTCACTGTAAGCGTGAGAGAGAGGAAGCACACGTATCGGCGATGAAACACGAGTGTGTTTTCGGCAAATTTTCGGAGCCGGGTCGCATTTTTAGCTAAGTGTTCCTACTCTTTGTTGTACTCTGTGCAGGAACACCGTCTGGGCCAGGAGAAGACATATCTTTAAGGCGTGAGATGTGATTGACTATATCATTATAAGAAATTGGTAAACTAGACAAAGAAGTAGAAGCAATATCCCTTTCCATAAGAACAGAAGAAAAATATGACAATGCATGGAAGTACCACAATCCATACCATTTGAATTAAATGTCTAATATCAAAATTGTCTATCAAACCTCTGTGAATTACTGCTTACTAGTAAGTTGTAATTTTGCAAGTACACTATGAACCATTGGTGGGTTGCGCCACAGCTACGTAAATTCCCTTTACGAACTTCAAAATATTCGAATTTAAATGTTGGTGGCCCTACCTGCTTCAATCGGCGCTGACAATCGCTAACAGAAGTTAATTTCTCTGTGGCCATGATCCAGCGAAACGAACTGAAAGATCTCGACCGCCTACTCATCATTAATTATCGATTGCGCCAGAGCGTTTATTACAGTTTTCAATCAGCTTACAGACTATGCACATACTCATATGTGTTTCATTTTGGATCAAACTTGGCGTTGTCATGTAGCCGACGCCTCTGCAAAGACGCTAAGCCCAGCTCATATGAACATGCTCCTCGGTTTCGAAGAAGTACATTGAAACGGGATTACAAAAAAGGCGATCAACGTGAGAAGCCTACACTGAACGTGCCAACAACAACAACGGCTCTAGGAGGTAGAAGCTCAAAGTAAAGTAACTGAAGAAGAAAAAAAAACATAAAAATAATTCACCTTAGATCTTGGCACGTATACGCGGAATGCTTGCCGTGGAATCTCATTTAAAAGGCGCATACAAGTCTCTGGCTGGCGGACGCGATTCAATATCGAGGCGGACGAACCCCGGTCAAGCGAAACTCGACTGTACTTTGATTTCCAAGGAAGCGCTCCCCATATGAGAGCTCTGACAATGGCCTGGAAAAAAAGCCGTACAAAGTAATTCATTATTTTCCGAAAACAGCATTCGTATGTACATCTCGCTCCACCGCGTTTCAAGCGGACGGGAAGAATCGTCGTTGATGCCAAGATGCGCGCGCACCCGTCCCGACCAAGAAGAAGAGGAAGATGTCCGAGTGAAAAACAGGCTCGCTTGATTTTTGGTCACATCAAGTTTTTCGTTTTGGTCCCTTGTTCAGCAGATAAGCCTCGAGGAATTCAATTTATAGAAGCCAGGGTTTTTCTATCAGCAAATCGCTGCTTCTCAGTTCTTCACGCATTCAGTCGCTACTAAGCAGTTTGGATTGATAAAAGAGATGAGAAGTTGTGAAATTAAAATTAAATGTCATTAGTTACCTTATTATTTGAATATCAATAACACAATCTACACAATAACATTACTCGCCGATTTCGCAATCGAGTTTGAACGGAACATTCCGTTTAAACAAAGGAAATCCGCAGTTTATTTCAAATGCCCGGTTTAAATTTCAACTGTGGAACCTACCCTTAGAGCCGACTTCACAGTTCAAGTTTTTACCCAACTTTTAGTTCCAATTGCGGATATCGTTTGTTTGAGCCAACTGGTCGGATTTAGTTCTTTGTTTTGTCAAAATTTTTGATTTAAGAATATTCGAAAAAAAGTTAAGGTTTCCAACGTCTTCGGCAAAATTGTTTGTTTATAAAACTCTCCATTTTCACTTAAATATTTGCGATTTCGTGTAAACTACAAAATCAGTAGTACAATTTATGATTATTTATTGCATATACATATTTGTATTCTCTTTAAAATCTGACAGAGTAATAGGTTTGGCAGTTCGATCCAAATGAACAAATAGATTACATTGAAATTCATGGTGTGCCTCAAGGAACAGTTTTTGAGCCGTTGCTATTTCTGTCATATGTAAATGATGAAGTTAACTTTGATATCGACCACCGTATGGTGAGATCTCCTTCTTCTTCAATGGCACCACAGCCCAAATCGGACTTTGGCATCCTGACCTTGTAACCACCTTCTCAGAAGGGTACATATATAAATCTACACTTGTATGGGTCAATTGACTGTGACAATTCAACTCTGGCCAGCTTAGTCGGAGTTGGGTCATGTTGTCACAACCCACACAGTTGCAGAAAATTATCTTTGGGAGGGGGACGAAGGAGAAACCAATTACCAACAAAATTTTTTACTGACTTACAGAGTCATTATTTATAAAAAACATAAAAGGGCTACGATTACGCGTAAAGCGCAATCGTAGCGCAATCTCTAGATGAAATAGATTTTTTTGTGATCCCAAGAAATTTTGTATGGGGAGTGTTAGAAGGGATGATAGCATTGAACTAATTTTTTCCCCATCATGCTAAAGTAGCTATAAAAATGTCTTATACAAAATGCTTACTCCAAAAATTGAATATGAGCTGAGAAAATTAGTGTGTTAGATTTAGTGAAAATGTGCAGTTTGTATGGGAAGTGGTAGATAGAGTGGGGGGATTTTAGTGATTTTTTCAGAAATAACTAAGAATATCATAAAATTGTCATCTCCTAAATTTCAGACCAGTAACATTCATACTTTTCAAGAAAATAGATTTTTTGTCAAGTTGTGAAACTGTTGTCATATTGTATGGGAGGGGGTAGAAGCAGTGAAGCTAATCAAATATTTTTTTCTGATCTTAGTGATAATACTAATTAAGTATTTATTACAAAATATGAGCTCAATAAATGTTGTATGTTCTGAGAAAATCGTCTTAGAGCATTTCATGAAAAAATGTAGTTAGTATGGGAGGGGGTGGAAGGAGAGGGAGGACGCAAATAATTTTTCTACTGTAGATTTAGATTATTATGAAAGTAATATATCCCGAAATTCAGATTAATAGCTTTTATACTTTTTGAGTAAATCCATTTAATATCAAATTGCGAAATTGTGTCATTTTGTATGGGAGGGGGTAGAAGGGGTGAAGCTAATCGTCTAATTTTTTTTGGCCTTACTAACAATTTTAAATAAATATTTGGTGCACAATTTCAGAACGGTAAATTTTATACGCACTGTGTAAATTGGCCTAGAGTAATTCATGACAAGTACAGTTTGTATGGGAGGTGGTAGAAGCAGGAAGAGGACACGCATAATTTCTTACGGTAGATTGATATTATCATAAAAGTAATATATTCCAAATTTCAGGCCAATAGCTTTTATATTTTTCGAGCAAATCCGTTTATTGTCAAATTACGCATTTGTGTCATTTTGTATGGGAGGGTGTAGAAGGGGTGGAGCGATTTGGCCCGTTCACGAACTTGACCTTACTTTTTTGTCAAAAACGACGTGTACGAAATTTGAGCTTTCTAGCTCAACGCGTTCTCAAGCTAGAGAGCGAACGGACGGACATCCGGTTTTGAGATTTTTGAGTGATAATATTAACTTCTGTATCATTAATTTTTTTCTCCGCGCCTTATTTCTTGGCGTTACAAACTTTAGAGCAAACTTATAATACTCTCAGATTCCATCTAGAGTATAAATATACGCGTGCAAACTCTTAATTTAAATTACTTCATTATTCTAATAATAATGTATTGTGATCGACAAAGAAAAAAAATTTGCTACTCTGAAATTTTATTTTTTTCGCGTTTCATGACTAAGCCTAAATATGTAAAAAAAATCCGTCTCGCCGTACGCCGTACATATGGACTCATATCTCCAAGACCGTTAAAGGTAAAATTTTCGTTTTTGGGTGGATTGTTGATTGGGTAAGTGAGATCCATTGTCAAAATTTTGGAACCTTTAAGGTGGCATATATGTATATCCACCAGATTCAGCTTAGAAAGAGGCTAATTATTGTAAGGGGGATGGTCGGGGGTGTGTAAAGAAAAAAACTAAAAACTTAAAAATGAATATCTCAACTGTCTCTTAAGCTATGTAATTGAAACTTGAAACATATACTAAGCTTTACTAGCGAAATATGAAAAAAATGTAACATGTGGACATAATAGTATTGGGGGAAATGGGGAGCATTTCAAAAATAGCACTTTCCAAAATTACTAATCATTATATCTCAAAATTGAGTACAGATATCAAATCAAAAATTTGTCAGATTGTAGAACTATATAGTCTTTAATTTCGGTAAAAAATTTAAGTTGGGTGTGTAAAGGGGGGGGGGGGAGATAGAAAGCGAAAATGTTGAAAATTTTGAGTAATATTTTTAGGACTCTGGTAAAAGATACAAAGTTTAAATTTTGCACGTCGATACATCTATTGGATGTAAATAGAAAAAATAATAATAATTTGTTCCAAAATTGTTAGGAACCGAAGTGGAGGTCTAACGTGCACAAGGTGGTTCATATACAATGAAAAAACACATAAACTGAAAATTTTTGAATGAAATTTTAAGGCACAAACTTGAAAATTTGCGAAATGCATTTAAAAAAAAATCTCTAAAAGTTTCAAATATTAACTGGTCCAATATCTTCAAAACTTTTACTCCCTCTCATACAAAATTATGTTTTCGACCATTTTTAAGAAATCATTTATCACCTAACTATTAAAAGCTATCAATTTAAAATTTTGCACAAAAACTTACAAAAATAGTTGAAATAAAATTACGTTAAAAGTTTTGAAAACACACTTGCCCTTCTACCCCCTTCCAAAAGTATGATTTCGACCAATTTCATTAAATCAACTAATAACAAACAAATTAAAAGCTACGAAATTGAAATTTTGTACAACCACCTTACAAAAGAAATGGAATAAAATTGCATCACAAATTTTACCCGCTCTACCCCGCCAAGGGTACAGAAATATTTGTTGTCGCTCAAAAACTTCGATTCCGAGTTACTGTCTGTCCGTCTGTCTACAGCATAACTCTCGAACGCTTTAAGCTATCGTGCTGAAATTTGTTGTGTGTCATTTTTAGCAAAAAAGAAACTTTAAGTTCGTGAACGGGCCACATCTCCCC
Source organism: Chorisops tibialis (assembly GCA_963669355.1). Classification (NCBI taxonomy): domain Eukaryota; kingdom Metazoa; phylum Arthropoda; class Insecta; order Diptera; family Stratiomyidae; genus Chorisops; species Chorisops tibialis. Next base: position 116,260,373 of record OY770263.1, on the reverse strand, counting down.
ACTCCTTCTACCCCCTCCCATACAAATTTCACGAAATTCCGAAATTTCCATAAATTGATTTTTCTTTGAAACTATTTAAGCTATCGGTTTGAAATTTCGGTCAAAGTATTATGATATAGATGTCATTAATATGACGGAATATTGATCCGATCTCATCACTCCTTCTATCCCCTCCCATACAAATGTATAATTTTGAAAAATGCAATTTTTCGATTTTCATTGAAACTAGCAAAGTTATAAAAACGAATTTTTGCCAGAATTAATTTTATTATAATTCCAATGAGAATTGAAAAAATTATCAACTTCACCCCACTCCTTCTACCCCCTCCCCTACAAATTTCACGAAATTTTGAAATTTAAATTAAATTATTTTTCTCCAAAACTGTTGAAGCTATCAACTTGATATTTTGCATAAAGTATACAAATAGAAATACCAATAACGAAAAAAATGTGATTTGATCCGTACACTCCACACATGTATAATTTTTGTTAAGTGCATTATATCGATTTCCATTAAAAATAGAAAAAGCATAAACTTAAAATTTTGCCAGAATTTGTTTTTTAACAATTGCAATAAATCTAAAAAAAATATTAGCTCCTCTTTACTCCTTCTACCCCTTCCCATACAAATATTTGTATTATAAATTCAAGAAAAGCATTCCTCCTTCAAATATATTAGAACTATCGAATTTGAAATTGAATCAAAGCGTGGTGATAAGGATGATGATAAGCAGTTTCAAAATCATCTTCAACGCTCCACTTCCTCTGCCACCTCCCATACAAATGCCTCAATTTCAGGAAAACTATGTCCAATTGAAAATAATGAAAGCTACAGAACTTAAATTCAGCACGAAATATTTTGCATACCACATAAGGTGTCATATCCAAAAATTACAAACCTTCCTCCTCTCCTTCTATCACCTCCCATACAAAAGTCATTATTAATTATTTAAAAGAATTATAGGTGACATATTTTCCGGTACATTGAACTCTTTCTCATTTCATCTAGAGTATCATATTATTGGGCTTCACGACCAATCATAATTCTTTTATGTTTTTTTTTTATCTTACTAATAATTCTAAATAAATGTTCAGTGCACAATTTCAAATCTATAAATTGTATACGCACTGAGTAAATTGGTTTAGAATATTTCATGAAAAAGTGCAGTTGGGAGGGGGCGGAAGGATGGGGAGGAAACAAATAATTCTTATACAGTAGAATGGCATCATCATAGGACTATTATGCTCCAAATTTCAGATCAATTGCATTTATACTTTTCGAGCAAATCCGTTTATTGTCAAATTGCGCAATTGTATCATTTTGTATGGGAGGGGGTAGAAGGAGTGGAGCGATTTGGCCGGTCACGAACTTGTTCTTACTTGTTTGTCAAAAACCACGTGTACAAAATTTGAACTTTCTAGATCAATGCGTTCTCAAGCTAGAGAGGACACGGACAGACAGACGGACGGACAGACAGACGGATAGACGAACGGACGGACGGACATCCGGTTTTGAGATTTTTGAGTGATTATATGAACTTCTGTATCATTCATTTTTTTCTCCGAGCCTTATTTCTTAGCGTTACAAACTTTGTGGAAGAAATAAGTAATTGAAACAAAAACGAAAATAAAATTGATTGCAATGAAAATGTAAAATATATAAAAAAGAAAATCACATTTGAAAAATTAAGATAACTTTCAAAAATACCATTTCACCCTATATGTAGGGTAATGTGGTATATGAGAGTAGGTAATATGTTACATAATTTTACTTTATTATTATAATAATAAAGTATTGTGATCGACACAAAAAAAAAAAAAAGTTTGCTACCCTGAAATTTTTTTTTTTCGCGTTTCATGACTAAATTAGCCTAAAAATGCAAAAAAAAAAAATCCGTCTGTCTGTACGCCGTCCGCCGTCCGCCGTCCGCCGTACGCCGTACGCCGACGTGTACGCTCAGCGCACATTAACTCCCAAACCCTTCAAGATAGAAAGTTCATTTTTGGAGGGTTTGTAGATAGTTGCGGATCTCAGGCGAATACCCATTTTGGGGGGTGTACGGGTTCAGGGGGAGGCGGGGGGAGCGCTTAAGCCGAAAAATACGAATTCAAATATCTCAACCATGGTAACAGCTAGGAAGCTAAAACTCAATATACATATAGAGGGGTTTGTGGGACAACTTTTAAAAATAATTTAATTTTTTTATCCATTGGGGTGCGAAAAGGGGGGGCTAAGAACCAATTGTCGGCCGAATTTTTTTTTCAAATGATCATATCTTCTAAATTACTTATCGTAAAAAAATTATATTTAGAGACCGTCAAGGTGGCATATAGTTTCATCGGAACCAGCTCAGAAAGCGGCTAATTATTGTAAGGGGGAGGGTCAGGGGGGGTGCAAAGAAAAACACTTAAAAATTAATATCTCAACTATCTTTTAAGCTATGTAATTGAAACTTAAAACGTATATTAAGCTATACTAGACAAATACAAAAAAAATATAACATGTCGAAATAATAGTAGTGGGGGGAAATGGGGAACATTTCAAAAATGGCGCACTTTTCAAAATTACAAATCCTTATATCTCAAAAAATAGTAAAGATATTACATCGAAAATTTGTCAGATTGTAGAACTACATAATGGTTAATTTTGGTAAAAATTTTAAGCTGGGAGGTGTAAGGGGAGGGAGGTGATAAGCAAAAAGGTCGAAAATTTTGAGTGATTTTTTTAGGGCTCTAGTGAAAGATAAAAAGTTAAAATTTTGCATGTGAATACCTATATTTAATGTACATAGAAAAATAATATTAACTTGATCCATATTTATTATAAACCGACTCCCTCGGTCTAACGTGCACAAGGTGTTTCATGTGCATTGAAAAAAACACATAAACTGAAAATTTTTGAGTGAAATTATAAGGTAGAAACTTGAAAATTTGCGAAATGCATTTAAAAAAAATTCCTAAATATATGAAATATTAACTGGTCGAAAATCTTTAAAACTTCTACCCCCTCCCATACAAAATTATTTTTTCGACCATTTTCAAGAAATCAATTATCACCTAACCGTTAAAAGCTATCAAATTCAAATTTTGCGAAACAACTTACAAAAATAATTAAAATGAAATTGCGTTAAAAGTTTTAAAATCGCGCTTGCCCTTCTACCCCCTCCCATACAAAAGTATGATTTCGACTAATTTCATTAAATCAGCTAATAACCAACAAATTAAAAGCTATGAGCTTGAAATTTCGTACGAGCATCTAACAACGAAAATGAAAGGAAATTGCATCACAAGTTTGACGATTCCCCTACCTCCTCTACCTCCTCCCATACAAAATTATTTTTTCGAGCATTTTTAAGAAATCAGTTATCAGCTAACTCTTAAAAGCTATCAATTTAAAATTTGGCATAAAAACTTATAAAAATAATTCAAATGAAGTGCTTTAAAAGTTTTAAAATCGCGCTTTCGCTTCTACCCCCTCCCATACAAAACTATGATTTCGACCAATTTTATTAAATCAACTAATAACCAATAAACTAAAAGCTACGAACTTGAAATTCTATACAAGCACCTTACAAGAGACGCGAAATAAAACTGCGTATCAAATTTTACGATTCCCCTATATTCTCTACCCCCTCCCATACAAATGTTCGGTTTCATGAATGTAAAATACACCGAATTTTATGAAAATTCTATGCAACTTCGTCTATGAAACTGACATTCTATACAGAGAATATTGGACCTGATTTAAGCAATTAATTAAAAAGCTATTAACATCCACCCACCCTTACTATTACCCCTACTCCTCCCCTCATAAAAACCCAAACTTACAGACACGAATGAAATATTGTTAACAGTCCTGCCCAAGAACTCCCTTTCACTTAGTCTTCCCTAACCACTCTAACCTGCATATTGACTTTCCACTCATCCGCAACTTGTCCCAAGAATAATAAAGTTTCGCCCGACTTGTTGGCAGTTTATTTTCTTTAAATTTTCATTGCCACAATCAATGCACGTGTGTGTATAAGAGGTGCAGGTATCATGGAACCACTTTTTGCAAATAATGTCTTTTTTTTCGTTTTGCTATATTCCTGTATTTAGTTGGCATCCTGTCTCAGTGAGAATTGTTTCTAACAGATTCAAATATCCTGCAACATTTTCTCTACCCATCCCTTCAGCTCGTGCATTAGAAACGCCTTGATAAGCAACCATTGTACGCCATACGATATACCTCCGTTCTTGTCGGAGCAAATCCATGAACCTGTAGCTTTTTATTATGGATAATAATTTTAAGCTCATTTCGTCCCCAAAGGCAAAACGGGGAACCTAGCGCTGGTTTGTTCCTATCTATTTTTTTTTTCTTGAGATTCCTTCTTAAGTTTGTTTCGGGAATGTGGTGGAAGCTTTTCTTATGTTTAATTTCCTAGCACTGATATCCTGTAGGGCTGCTTTTAATTGTTCTTCTGTCCTTTTGGCACGGGTCGAATTAACTTTTTTCTTACATATATATTGAAGACATTTCCGGATTTTTTTTTTTATTTATTTATTTTACCAAAATCCAAAAAACAATATATATAATAACAATAACAATGAATAATAAAAGATGTGATAAGAAAATAATGAAAATGAAAATTTAAATTGCTTCTGGGTAGATTTCCTGATTTGTTGCATTCAAGTGCAGTTCGATTATTCTGGCGACTTATATTATTATCAGAGTCAGGTCCATCGCATTTTAATTTATCACAATCAGTTCTTTGTAGAAGTAGTTGAGTATAATTGCATATCCTCAGATACGATCTTCAAGCTATCTAGAATAATACGTAGTTTCGTTAAGTGTTTTCAGGATCCGGTAAGCATCTTGTTTCGATATATTTTCAAACATGTTACTGTTCACTTGTGCCTCCCTTGACGTTAATTTCTTTATTTGTTCGAGCGTCTACATTTATTTATATGTTGTTGTTTGATAGAGCAGGATTTAATGATTTTATGGAGTTTATAATGCTTCCCAGACAATCGTCGATTGGTATAATAAGTATAATTGAGGAAACAATTCATAAAATCAAAATAACGGTCGAAATAGCTATTAATTTACAGGTATTCAGTAAAAAAAAGGAGTATTTCTGATATGGTTCCCATACCAATTCACCCAAATTTCAATGCGCCGTTTCTACTATTATGACCGTACCAAGGAGGATATATAAAAAGGAGTGACTATGAGCATGCTTTGCCTTGTAAGCACAATGGGAATGAATGTATTTTCCTCCCTTACTACCGAAATGCTCGAAATTTTTCGAAAAAAATCGTTTCGCTATCTTTGTCTGCCACACTTAAAAATATTGCAACTAACTCTTTCCCACGATAAATTGTTCGAAACAGTTGTCAAATTTTCGAAAAAATTGTTTCGCTATCGTTGTTTGACATACTTAAACCCAAAGTAAGTCTCTGTCCCGCGTTAAATTGTCCGTTGCTAAAGTACTTAGCTTAAACACAAACCAAAACTAATAAAAATTGAAAAAATAAAAATTTCTGAAATGAAACAGCAAACACCATTGTATTGAAAATTACTTTATTGCTGACTGAATATTAGCAACCAAGAAAGAATACAAATTATTGTATTTTTTTTGTAAAAGTTTGAAGCCAAGTTAAGCTTGGACACAATTTTCGAAAATTTCCGAATCAAAAAATATTCCCACATGAGACAGACTATCAGGTACTCCTTTTATATATCCTCCTTGGACCGTACCCATACTTTTCGCTGTCAAAACTAAACTGCCTGCCTTTTGTTTTTTTTCGCAAAATAGTAAACATAACCATGCCCTTTCTTATTTATTTATAATTCTTCCCTTCGTTACTTACCGAAAAAGCAACAAGACAAACAATACAAAATAAGATTCTGGTAAAAAATCAATTTTTTTCTTCCTTTCTCGACCAAAATCACACCAGTAATCGGACTAATGGCTAAACTTCACTCCACAAGTTGCGATGAGGGACGGGGAAATGATGGGTACAAGCCGCATGTAGCAGGTGCTGTGATGTGGGAGATTTTGAATGCGCTCCGTATCACCCGACGCGCCGAATCTCTCGGACTTACCCTGCTGCCAAATTTTATTCCCTTCCTACACCAACATAATTGTGCAATGGATTTAATTTTGTGCCCTTAAATTTTAATCGGAGCTTTAATAAAAGCCGTGGATATAACAATCGAACATCGAGTATTAAGTGGGAGTTGAGCATCAATACAGTGGCATTGACAATATTTATAGTATCTAGATGCTGAGTACTCCGATATTTCTACGGTGTTTAGGGGAGTCTATAGATGTGTGGTAGCATCATTTCCAATAAAAGATTTACTTTTAACATGGCTTGCGATTGGTGAAAGCTAAGAACCTGGATACATGTACATACATATATTGTAATTGCATTACGTAATAGAAAAATTAAGGTTTAACGCAAAGAATACTTTGTCAGAAATATAATTTATAGAATTTTTCTTTGATCTTTTCCGTCATGAGGCATGAATTGATTCCCAATTGTTTTTTCTTCAAACGAAAGCGCCTTCGCTAAAAGATGTGTGGTCTAGTACCTGAGGGAAGGGAAAAAACTTATCCCTGCATAAATTTAGTTGGCACCTTATCGTTCCTCCTTGTAAAGCAATTATGCCAACAGGTGGTGAGGAGATACCTTTAGGGATAAGTATCAAGGGTTCACTTCTGACGCAGGTATGTCGAACGTTAGAAACGAAACATTTTTTTTTGCATCTTGTAAAAAGTGCATTGTAGTAGTGCATGACCGTAGCTCGAAGTTGGAGTGCTATGAATGAGTTTCCTTTTCCCGAAGAATTCTAAAAAAAAATCTTTCAGGACAATTTTTTCCGAAGGGTTCCATTGTCGAAAAAAATATTTTTATTACCATGGTCCTACCAACGAGTATACGTACCAAAGTAACAGATTCGATGGACATTTCGATATACTTGAAAGGAATCCCAATCACCGACTATTGGGTAATTAATAGTCACGTGTAATGTTTTATTCAACATTTGGAAAAACTTAATTACAAGTGCCGAAAAGAAAAATATATTTAAAATTGGAGGCATGCGCCGCCGTAATGCGTGAAGTCTTTCACACACGGCAGACAGTATGTCGCCATTTGTTTGGATTTGGTTCGGAGGGAAACTCAAGCCCATAACCCATGCACGTTCGAGTTTAGGTTTATGGTTGCTCCGGGGTATCACTCCACCACACAACTTGACGCCTCTGAATTCTCGGAATACGTTGTTCAACAGATTGCCTGTCGTCCGATATGGCGGCACATATGCCAGTGTTCAGTGTTTTCATGGGGACGTGAACGGCATTTGTACGTTCGGGCGTTTGCATAGCGTTCACGTTCAAGTATGCTCAAACGTTCCAGAATGTATGGCGTCGCTAAACTTGAACTGCGCCTAGGCTAGAGTTTTTCTGGAACGACGTCCGGTGTTCGGCTTTATACACACACGTTGCTTTCGATTCGATTTATTCATAATTTGTAGCTAACTCGAGAAAATGAGTCGCGCGATTAGCGGATAACCGCTGGAATTTAATGGAAATTGGTCACGTCTAGCGTCCCAATATTGGAATGCAATATGCAATAAATTAGTGTTCAGTCAAAGTCTGCAAAACAGCTTTCGAACTATCTTAGATATCCAACTGCGCACGAGTCACTCCAATTCGAAGCACCGATAAGAGTTGAATTACTCTTGCGATAAGCGGAAAATTCCGATGGACAGAACAAATATTTTCCATAAATCATGAAAATGCCCTTATTACTTGACTTCCCCGTGAACGTTCGGCTCCACAATGTCTGACGGGAACGGGCACACTTGTCTGATCTTTAGTCAGGGAAAATAAAATTTTCTAAAACGTTCGACTTTAGACTCGTTTTGATTATCGCGCTTTGTAAATAACACTCGCTGTCGGGAATCTATGCCTTGGCGAGCTTGTTTATGAATATTCTGAACTGGGTCTTTAATCGGCTTAAATTGCTCCGATGAAACCCCGCCAGGCTACACATACGCTTGGTAATGAATTCCTAACAAAACTAGAGTTTCACGAATCTCAATTAGCAAGTTTACAGTGGACTGACTAGTTTACTTACTAACAGCTTCATTTACTTGTGCTAGTTAGGTAGATGATAATTTTCTGAGATGTAGTGATCTCATATTTTTCTTAATTGCATTTTTAATGTCGTAGCAAAATTCTAGATTAGATGTTTTTTCTCTTTTTTTTTTTTTTTTGTTAGAGTGACGAGTAAGTTCTGGCGCACGGAAATTAAAATAAATTAATCACATCTTGTTCGTTAGTGGTGGTAAAATATCTTAAAACCAGTTAGCCGGCTGTACGGTCGAATAATAATTGGAGAAATCAAATCAAATTTTAAGAGTTTCAACGAAATTCACGTCGACTGTTGCTTAATCAATGTAAAAAATAGCTCAACTGTAATCCACATTTGAGTATGATACATATTACTCCGTTCTATAATGGTAAGAATAAATTACAAACAGTTAAAAAATTATCTAAAAAGCATTTAAGTACGCTTAAGCGAAACTCTAGAAATAGGATGCTCATACTCTAATAAAAGTGGACCGATTGTTTCGCTTTCCACCTTTCGACTGACTCTATCGCGACTTTACCACACGATGCTCTGATATCACGAACGCTAGCACTTTCTATACCCAGCACAACTAACTGTCTTCCATACTATAGTCCACACCGTAGCAAAGTGTGAATTTTCGCAATCTAGCGGGATTCAATTTCAGCAGGGTTTTGAATGAAATTACATCCTTATGGCATTTTATTAAGATCTATTTATATATGTTATGTTTTGATACCAGCATTTCCGCCGACTTATTGCTGCTTATACTTATTTTTAACTGCCCCATCCCATCTCACTTCTTGAGAATCTATATTTCTTCTATACAAGATTGAATCACGTCTTCTTGTATGTACACTACATACATAATCGTGTGATGATACGATCAATTAGGTATTGCAAATCAATTTCAGCTGAAGATTCTGTAATAGATATTCGAGCTGGGTAACATCTTTGTTTTGCTTCCTTTACGATGTGACATGTTGGGTATAAATGAGTGTAAATATCCAGATGGAGATCAACTGCCATTATGATGACGTAGAGATAGCCCTGCATAATAAGATCGAAAAAGGCGCCCGGAATTGACGGAATCCCTGCAGAGGTCTGTAAATAAGGTGGAAAAGAGCTTACCAGTCGAATATTTAAATTAATTGTTAAAATCTGGACAACTGAAAAGTTAACCGATGACTGGCGGAAAAGCATTATAAGTCCGGTATACAAAAAGAGTGACCGTCTGCGTTGCGAAAATTACAGACGAATTTCATTGCTGTGTCAATCAATCAATCAGATTCCTGTTAAGATCCCCTATAGGGACATAGGACAGAAACAACTCTCTTCCATAAGGCGCGATCCTGAGCATTGTCTTTCTTGAGGATTATAATCCAGTTTGGCGATGTTTCGCTCTGGTTTCCTCAAAGTATGACCGATCGACTGCCACTTCCGCCTTTAAATCTTAATACCTATTTTGGTCTGACCGGTCGTACTCCAAAGTTCATCGTTGGAGAGAACTTTTGGCCAGAATATTCCTAAAATGCGTCGGAGCCATTGGTTCACGAAAGTCTGTAGTTTCTTGGTAAGTCGAACGGTCACTTTCCACGTAGTGCAACCATATAACAAGACGGATTTGATGCATGCGTCAAAAACTCGCAGCTTCGTGCGATTGACGCAAAGCATACCAAGTCAGGTCTCAAACAAGGACATGATCTCGCCCCCATGCTATTTAACTTGGTGCTCGAGTATGTCATCCGGAAGGCAAATTCAGTAACCTCAGTGGACACGAGAGGTACGCAATTCGTAAAATCTGCACAGTTGGTGGCGTACGCAGACGACGTGGATATTCTGGCCCGATCTGTACTTTGCGTTAAGGAGCGTTAATGGGCGACATGGAATTCAAAGAAGAATCACGACAGCTAATAAAACATTTTATGCTGTCCTCCCCATAATGAAATCAAGGAAGGTCCATCGAAACAATAAACTACGCATCTACAAGATATTAGTTCGTCCTGTGCTGCTATATGGATACGAAACGTGGACCTTGACGCGGGCGTCGGAGAAGTTAATCGACACGTTTGAGCGAAAAATTCTTCGGAAGGTGTAAGAAGCAGTTAAGGAAGGAGATGATTGGCGAATTCGATACAACCATGAGCTATCAACTATATCAACTATTTGACGACCCACCAGCATCTATCGTGATAAAACTTAGCAAGCTACAATGGGCTGGCCAAGTGTAATGAATGCACGAGGAACGAATCCCAACAAGTGATCAAGGGCAAAGGGCAAGGCAACCGACCGCAGGGGAAACCTCTTCATTTTCCTCTATTCCCATATGTCTTAGTACCCACATACATCGTTCCTTTTGAGGTGACCTCTAAAATCTCCTGATTTGTAATTGTTTCCCTCTGTATGCGTAATACCCCTTTGATAGCCTCCTTTTTTATTTGGATATGTATCAGAGGGATGTTTAGGAACATTTCCATTGCCGCCGTATTACAGATTTTCATTGCTCCTGTGATACCAAGACAAGCTAGCCTTTAGGTTTTTTGTTGTCAAATTTTAGTCCGCCATATCGTTGATCCGTATGTAACTATTGGGAGGATGATTGTTCTGTAGCACCAGTAATCCCCATTTTCTGCCAAATAAGCTTTCGTAAGCCCAAAATGCCTTTAGTGCTTGCCATGAGTCCATTCTATATGTTTGTTCCAGTTGAGTTTGCTATCCAGTATAACACCTAGAATTACCCGACGACTGGTGGAAAAGCATTATATGTCCGGTATACAAAAAGGATGACCGTTTGCGTTGCGAAAATTACAGAGGAATTTCATTGCTATGTACGTGTTACAAAATCTTGACTAAAATTATCGAACGAAGACTCAGTGAATACGCTAACAACATCATCGGAGAATATCAAGGTGGCTTCAGATCTGGACGATCGACAACGGACCAGCTATTCTCAGTAAAACAGGTGCTAGCAAAATGCTGGGAATATGATATTAATGTGCACCAACTGTTCGTCGATTTTTGCCAAGCATACGATAGTGTCGACCGTAATGCTCTGTACAGAATAACGATTGAACTAGGTGTCCCACCGAAACTAGTTCGGTTAATAAAAGCCACTATGGAAAACAATGAGTTCCAAGTAAAAATCCAAAACGACTTTCACAGCTTTCCAATGGAGTCAGGTCTTAAACAAGAAGATGGTCTCGCCCCACGCTCTTTAACTTGGTGCTCGAGTATGTCGTCCGGAAAGCAACTTCAGTAACCTCAGTGGACACCAGAGGTACGCTACTCGTAAAATCCGCACAGTTTGTGGCGTATGCAGACGACGTGGATATTCTGGCCCGATCAATACTTGGCGTTAAGGAGGTATTCCAGGAGTTGGAGTCGGCAGCGGGTGAAGTAGGGCTCAGGGTCAATGAAACGAAAACTAAATACATGACCCAGACACGAAGGACTGTCCCAGAGAGGCAGAACATTACAATAGGCGAATACAACTTCGAGCAGGTGGATGAATTCGTATACCTGGGAGCCCTTCTCACAAAGGACGGCAATGAGCGACATGAAATTCAAAGAAGAATCACGGCAGCTAACAAAGCATTTTATGCGGTCCTCCCCATAATGAAATCAAGGAAGGTCCATCGAAACAATAAACTACGCATCTACAAGATATTAATTCGTCCTGTGCTGCTATATGGATGCGAAACGTGGACCTTGACACGGTTTTCGGAGAAGTTAATCGACACTTTTGAGCGAAAAATTCTTCGGAAGGTATACGGAGCAGTTAAGGAAGGAGATGATTAGCGAATTCGATACAACCATCAACTATTTGACCCACCAGCATCTATAGTGATCAAACTGCGCAAGTTGCAATGTGCTGGCCACGTGGAACGAATGCACGACGAACGAGTCCTAAAACGAGTGCTCAAGGGTAAAGCTCAAGGTACCCGACCGCAGGGGAAGCCACGAAAGCGATGGGAGGACTCAGTCGACGCAGACTGCAGATCGCTTCTCAATTTTTCAAACTGGAGGACGCAGTCGTTGGACCGAGACAACTGGAGGAGGTGCATCCGGGAGGCCAAAGCTCGATATGGGCTGTAGCGCCATTGCATCATCATCAGAACACCTAGATATTTTACCTCATCTGAAAAGGGTATTGGCGTTCCATTTATTGAAGGAGGTATTCTGTGGATTTTCCTTCTATTTGTAAATGGTACTATCTCAGTATTACTTGATGTTCAAGTTCTTGGACTGACACCAGTTCATTATGACCTCTAAGGCCGATCATATTTTTTCCGAAATAATTATGTCATATTTGCCTCTAATGATAATGATGAGGTCATCAGCATATCCTATTGCCTCGTATTCTAGATAGATAGACGTTCCAGGAGCTCATCTATTGCAATTTACCAAAGAAGTGGAGATAGTACCCCTCTCTAAGGGCAGCCCCTATAGGTCTGCGTAGTCTATGTGGTATCACCTAGATCCGTGGTTGTCATTCGGCTCTTTAGCATGTCATGTATCCATTTTATCGTGGCCGTTTCCAAACCCTTTTTCGTAGCTGCCACTATTATGGCTTCATGGGGATTATTGTCAAATGCTCCTTCTATATCTAGGAATGCGCAAAGGGCAATTTTTGACGAAGAAGGAAGTAAGGCTTATAGGGCGATATGACTTAAGCTGATCAATGGGACGACCTTCGGTACAAATACCACTCTCGCTTTCCTCCAGATTTTTGGGATGTATCCCCATACAAAAATGGCTTTAAAGATCTCTATCATGGCATTAGGATCTCTAACCCATTCTGCAGTAATGCAAGAAATATTTTATCTGCTCCGGCTGATTTGATCGCCCATCTGATCTTTTCCGGAGTAAGGATTTTACCAGCAATGCTTTTGCTGAACGGAGTTTGACGATGCGTCCTTTCCTCTGCCTCTAAATCTTCATTGTATCTAGTTATCTTGCAGCTTGGGAAATGTGTTGCCAATAACACTTCAAGAGTTTCCATGCTGCTTTTACTTGTGGACCCATCCGGTCTCTCTAATGGTTCGATATCTATCGGGGTGTCTTTTGAGTCTTGAGGCCGTTGGGAGATCATCTATCTCTTCACAATCTTCTCCAAGACTCTCTTTTTTAACTTTTTTAGAAGTTTTTAATGTTCAGTAAGGGGTTCTCTGTATTCGTCCCAGTTCCCAAGGGTTTTGCTCTATTGAATAATTTCCTAGTTTGCTTGCGTTTTGCCGTTATTTCCTCGTTCTAACAAAGTGATTCTTTGGCCCTTTTTTGTGTAGAACAGGGCAACTTTGTTCGTAAGCATTAATAATATTGTTTACTAGTTTGTTCGTGATTAAAAAATTGCACCGATTTGAAATGCATTGCCTATTGTTATTTGAAATCAAATTACAGTAAATTTGCCTTAACATTCTTGATTATAACAACGGGTGTTTTTTTTAGAGGCGGAAAACTTTAAATTTAAATGGAACACAGGAAAATATTTTTTGTATCCGGGAAACTGGCTTTATTTGAAAGGTAATTTTATGGCAGTAATGTTTGAAGATGATTTCGGGCATGTGGCCGCCGCGGTTGGAGCGTACATAGTACAATTAATCGCACTGATGAACTATTATGAGCACCATACAATGCACGTAATGCGCGATGAGTTTCTCGAATTGAACCATGGTTTTCAAAATAAATTTGAACAATTTGCAAACGTTGCTCCGGCGTGAGTCTATTCATGATAAACTGCCGAGCCTAAATAACCCCAAAACAACCGAAAACTGTTAAATCGGCTGTCACAGAAAACAGTGCTACCAATTTAAAGCTCTCCGCCTCTAAAAAACATACTTTAGTTTATTAATTAAAAGAGATGGAAATTGAAAATAGAGAGACAATTTTGTACTTTTTTACAGAAAATCCAACGGCGTCATATTCTGTGATCGCAAAAGGATTCAACTCTCTCAAATCAACAGTGATCCGGGTTATAAATCGGTTCAAGGAGAACCAAAGTGTTGATCGAAGCCTAAAAACTGGAAGGATATCAAGGACACATGATAAGGAAATAGTGAAGAAGGTAGTTCGAAAGGCGAAGGCAAATTCAGGTCTTTCACAGAGGGATTTGGCCGAAAAAGTTAAATATCGAGGAGTTCTGTGAGAAGAATATTGTCAGAGGCTGTCCTAACTCCTATCAAGCCATTCTATTCTATTCTACAATGGCGCTACAGCCCAAATCGGACCTTGGTCTCCTGATATTCAGGTTCCTTAACATTTTTCATTACTTATTGTGGAAGGGTTGTTAGCCTTTCGCACAACCCTCGTTCATTTTCTTAGATTGAGGTGACCAAGGTATATCCAAGCAGGCAATGTGCCGGAATTACATATTGCGCCGACCGGGATTTGAACCCACGAACTTCGCATTACAAGGCCAACACACTACCTACTAGGCTATACCCTAGCCATTAAGGTCCCCAATCGCAACGACAAACAAAATCTAGTGGCAAGGAGCCGAGCCAGAAAGCTGAATGATAATGTTCTGACCAAAAATGTTGCCCTTTTTTTAAGGCACCGAGTATAACTTAGGAGGTCACCCCTTAATGCATTGCATAGTTAAGTCAGTAAAGGAAGTGGATTAAAATTTGAAGTGCTCGGATGGAGAGAGAAGGAAATGACGGTGAACTATTGAAGGAATAGCGGCAATGCGTTCCAGAGGCTGGATGTTCGGGATGTGAATGACCGCCTAAATTCCACTGTACGGGATGATAAGTTTGACAGTTTACTGGTGAGCATGTTGCGCTTGACGAGTATGTCGTAGAAAACTTCAAAGTGGAGGAATAAGTGCGCATAGTTCCGAAATGCATTTGCCATGGAAATAGCCATAGTAAATGCTAAGTACTCCGACATTTCTGCCATGCTCGAGAGAAGCCGTAATGGTTTCATCTCCAATAAGTCGGAACGCATGTTTTTGAATTCGATCAAGCAGCGTAAGGTGAGTTTTGCGAGCCCCAGCCCAAAGATGCGAGTTGTACTGTAAGCGAGGTCGAATGAAGGCCATGTAGATGGTAGCTAAGTCGTGAGGCGTAAAGCATTTTTTGCATTAACAAAGAATACCTAGTCGTTTGGAAGCGTCAAGGGCAACTTCAAAAATGTGTTGACTCCAATCGAGATGGTTATTGAACTTTACGCCTAAAATGATAAAATCTTCGGAAGATTAAAGTTGTATACCATTAAAGGCTACATTAGAAGACGACGCTGGAACATCACGTTTGAGGGATAGATGACAGGCCTGTGTCTTAGCGGCATTGAACTCTCCTCTATTTTTCCTGCCTCATTCCAGGATTAAATCGAGATCTGAGTTCAGCGAACGGAATAACTCTCTGCGATTGGAAGCAATAGAATGATTGTTTGATTCCGCAGCAGAGTCAAATTTATAGGTGTTATCTGAGGTATGTTATCCGCAAAATTATGGATTAGATTGAGAGTAGAAGACAAGAGATCGTTAATAAATACTAAGAACAGGGTCGGCGATAAGACAGAACTCTGGGGGACACCGGAATTTATTAGGAAGGAAGAATAAGTAACGCCATTTAATACTACTCGTGTAGTGCGTTTGAGCAAGAAACTCTCAATCTAATGAATGAGGGTAGCATCCAGGCCAATGTCCGTGAGCTTGACAAGACATTTATGCCAAACTCTGTCAAAAGCTTTTGCAATGTCAAGCGCAAGAACTTGACCTTCGCCGTATTTTTGTAAGCAAGAGTTCCAGCGTTCCGTTAGATAAACCAAGAGATCTCCCGTCGATCCTCTAGAACGAAAACCATATTGGTGATCGTGGATAAGCTGTTTATCCTTGAGATATTTAACGATTTTGCGGTTGACAGCAGTTTCCACCACTTTCGAGAGCAATGAAGTAATGGCTATGGGCGGTAGTTGACGGGGTTCACTTTGCTTCCTTTCTTCGGAATTGGCTGAACATTCGCTACTTTCCAGTACCCAGAGTAGGATAGATGAAAAAGATTACGAAGAGGTTTAGCCAGGGAAGAGGAGCATATTTTAAGGGTAATGGGGGAATGCAATCACGACCAGCGGACTTGTCAATATTGAGCTTTAGCAGAATCCTAGATATGAGACGAGTGCGAAAATGTAGCGGAAGTAGCGAAAAACCAGATGGTATTGCGATAGGAGGGGTTTGGTTTGAAGATGGTAGTGTGGAGTTTCTCGCGAAACTTTCTGCCAATAGGTTAGCTTTCTCAACAGGACCAATCACGGTACGGTCACCATCTACGAGTGGTGGTGTTGATGAAGAGATTAAATTATTGTTGATCGTTTTGACAAATGCCCAGAAAGATCTTGAGCCTTTTGAACTCTGAAGGATCTTTCGTCCAAGTTTTTGGTCATGATCAAATTTAACACGATTGAGGATAGATTGACAGGTATTTCTTGATTTCATATATAGCTCTCTGTTAGCTAAAGTTTGATGATTTTTAAAATTTTGAAACAACTGTTTCTTCGCCTGGATTGCCTTTCAGGATAGTTTTGGTGACAAGTTGACAGGCTTTTTCGCAGTTATTGGAATCAAAGCACAATTTCCAATAAACGCATTGAAGAATTTATTTAGCACCCTCTTGCTAGAAAATGGGCGATGAATCTTATGTGAAAGTCGATGCCAAGCAGATTTCTGGACAAAAATGGCACATTACCGATAAGCGATTGGATAAATTTGGTAAGAAGATTTGCAGATGACAGTACTTTAGATAACACCTTTGAATTTCACTCCACTACGGATTCTCACAAGCAATCTGGTGCCTCCAAACGCTGAACTCCGAAAAATAAAGTCTAAGATCTCTATATTTGTCCCGTTTGGCTCGTGTCGGCCGTTCTGTTAATATTTTGTAAGCCCGGTTTTTTCGGCATCTTGGCATTCGTTGTCGAACCAGTCATTTCTTTTGTTGTCCTATAACCTCCTCTGTGACAGATGTAATACCATCTTTGATATTTTGCCAAATTTCTTCTATTGGCATGCTGGCGTTGTTGTTCAGTATTGGCGCGAAGTGCCTCTCTATGGCTGATACGTACTTCGCGACTACTTTCTCATTCTTGAGTTTCCCTATGTCGAATTTAGGACCCGGTTGTGTTTTTGGGTGTTGTCTGTTTGCGATTCGACATCGGAACTTGGTATTTACCAAATAGTGATCTGTGTCACAATTAGCACCGCGACATGTACGCACGTCGAGAATGCAGTGGTCTATTTGATTGAATGTTCGTTTGTCGGGTGATGCCCGCGTTCTCTTAGGAATGTCACGATGCAGGAAGTATGTCGAGTTTACAATAAGATTTTTGCTGCTGGCGAAATCAGTCAGTCTCTGGCCGTTGTCGTTATTAACATCATGGCGACTATGCCTTTCAATTGTCCCTATGTAAGTTTCTTCTTTGCCCACTTTCGCGTTAAAGTCACCTAATACTATTTTAATATCGTTTGACGGAAGGGATTCGAATGTTGATTCTAGGGTGCTGTAGAAATCGTCTTTAACTTCGTCGTCTTTGTCTTCCGTTGAGGCATGAACATTAATAAGCCAAACATTAAAGAATTTTGTGTTGATACGGATTGCACACAATCGTTCATTGACGGGTTTGAAGTTGGTGACCTGGTGTTTAAACTTGTTGTCGACGACAAACGCAACTCCAAACTCCCGGCTTCCCGATGATTTCCCACTTTTGAAAATTGTGTGCGATCTAATGTCAGTAATCTCGCTACCTAACAATTTAGTTTCTTGGAGTGCAATTATGTTTATACTGTATTTGGCTGCCTGTTTCAGAAGCGCTCCTGCTCTGTACAGAGATCGTACGTTCCAAGATCCGAAGGAATAGTCCATTTTTCGTTTGCGTGATCATTGCCGTTGAATCAATTCAGTTCGAGGCGTTGCTTCAGGTTTCGAAACGGGTGTGGTTTTTCCGAGGATGAGTTGTTAACACATCGCCCAACCCTCAATTTAGAGGGCCACATTATTATAGTGCTAGGATTTTTCTGGTTCATTAGCACTCGCGCCTATCAGTTCAGCAAGTCAAGTCCAGATGGACAAGAGCAGTACCCGGTGGCTACCACGTGGAGGTATGATGAGGTATTGATGTGTATATGATAGTTACAACACTGGGTGTCGTCTTATGACGCCGATCAGATGCCTACCCTATCTATACATACCCAGCCACCAGAAACAGCAATGTACCACTATTTTCGATAAAATCTCTTTGTAACTTAATCTGGTAAGGCCGTTTAAGAATAAATGTGTTCTTGGAAACAAATAAATCCAGACAACGAAATTAATACATTATTTACATTATCAAGCGCCATGTTAAGAAATAGGTCGTATCAATACCTGAAAATTAAATTATAACAATCCCCATTGGTTCGGTGAATGTTTTCACAGTGCATTTTGAATTGAAAGAAAAGATTTCCGGATTCTACACTGTTACACTTTATTATTCGTGACGTTTCGGTCTCACCAGAGACACAATGATCCGGAAATCTTTTCTTTCAACAATCCCCATTTTAACGAAGGAAAAACGCGAATCAAGGCCTACTTATAAAATTAAACAAATATGTAGATTATTTTCGCCAAGATCCGCTCCAGAATAGTTCTATAAAAAAGTCTAAAAGTTCTTTTGTTGATTACCTAAACACTAAATAATGCCAATTATTAACATGCGAAAGCGAACATGTATAAAAACACATTATATCTTTGCAGCTGCTTTGAACCCGATATCCGCAGCTATGCAATAAAAATTAAATGGACAGAAGTGGAATTAAAATTTACAATTCGCCCCGAAAAGATTTATACAAAATTAACAAATTGAAAACCGACATTATCTTTTTATTGCTCGAAAAGTAGTCCCATTATATCTAACGCGGGTCACTGGCTTCACATGCTGATAACTTCGAACGTAATCAAGTTTCAGAACAAATACGGTCTTAGCAATAACAATAATAAATTTATGATCTTTGCGGTGAATCTTTTTTGAAGAATCTAATAATTTGGAAACGAACTAGAACTGAGAATACCATTCCTAAACAATTGTCAATGCATTGCTCGAATTAATAAGAGTCTATTATATTATTAACAAATACGAGTCATAAATAAATCGAAATCCTCTTGATTGGAATTTGAGATTTTTTCGGAAAGTGTGAAGTCAAGCACAAACTGAAATCGAATTAATTTTCAAATACGCATCACTTTCTGAAGTAGGCAATATTGAGCTTCTTTCAATTTGAGATTTCTACCTGTTCTGCATAATTTCGCATGAACCTGACAAAAATTAAAAACTCTTGTATTCTTATTTCAACTGTTAATCAATAAATCAAATTTAATAGTTGTGAAGATACAACCGAAAAAAATTAGAAATCACAATTGAGTTTCGTGACGCAAAGAATCTTTAAATAACCTGAAAACTATGGAGATTGCTGCGCGGTCATTATTAATGCTAGGCTCGTGCTTTAGATTAATAGATTGACACGCTAATCCCCAAGGCGGTTCCAGTTTTACCAGCTCCAGGGAAGAAGTTACGGTTCTGATATATGCCAATACAAAACGATATGCAATTGTTAATATTTTGTTAATTCCATATGAAAGCCGGAGGCAATGTTTGTTCATACCCACCTGAGAATTTACGCTTCTATATTGATGATAAGCAGCATCCCTAACCGAATGTAATAATTACTATAAAAGATAAGCGCGTGTTTGCTTTTCTATCCGCTTACGTAAAATTGATAGTTGGAAATTCGGGCCAAAAAACCAGGTGGATAAGAATTTTGAACAGGTAGTGCAGGTGCCGTAGAATGGAGGTATAGCCCTAAGGGTTGAATAGCTGATTTCCAAAGATATACTTGATGTATATAGTTATGCATCAATTAATAAGTTCAATATTTGCTAGCAAACAGAGTAAACATCTGTACACGCGCGCTACCATTTCGAGTTTTTAATCAAAAACAGGTACCACTTGGAATTAACCACCTGAAAGCGCCCGAGGGATGCTGTAAATATGAAAAGGATGAGAGAGGTCATTGTGATTATATTGTTGAAAAAATTAATCCATAACTTGAAAAGTGTGGCTAGAACTAAGGTCATCGATTCTTCATTGTTTCTTTTCTCAAGACGCGTGCTCAAGCCTAGTACGCTTTTCAAGTGAAATGCAATTATCGAATGCAAAATCTGAACAATCTGAATTCACTTGAAAAACCTTTATGATAAATAAAATAAAAATTTATTGTAGAAAAGCTAATTTAACTAAGTAGATGGACAAAATTATAGATTTGAAGCAAATGTGATATCAACACGTGACATTTATTAGGCGTAGCGGGACCTTATACTCTCAAAAAAGCAATACGTTGTTATTGTTCTAATAATAAAGTAGAGGGAATGTGAGGCATCTAATTTTTATACTCTAAATGAAACCTGAGAGTATATTGTATTTGCCTTACCGTTTGTAATGCTAAGACAGAGTCGCCAAAGGTACAGAAATATTTGTTGTCGCTCAAAAACCTCGATCCCGAGTGACCGTCTGTCTACAACATAACTCCCGAAAGCTTCGACCTATCGTGCTGAAATTTTTCATGTCATTTTTAGCAAAAAAATAACTTTAAAGTTATGAACGGGCCACATCTCCCACGCCATACAAACTTCATGAAATTTCGAAATTTAAAGAAATTGGTTTTTCTCCGAAACCATTTCAGCTACTGATTTGAAAATTAAGTCATAGTATAATGATGTAAATATCATTGACTTTAAAAAATATTGATCTGATCCATTTACTCCTTCTACCCCCTCCCATACAAATGCACAATTTTCAAAAATACTTTTATACGGTTTGCAATGCAGCTAGCAAAGCTAAAAGAGCCAATTTTTGTCATACTAAATTTTATTACGATTGCAATCAATTTTGTAAAAACTATCAACTTCGCCTCATTATTTCTACCCCCTCCCACTCGAATTTCACGAAATTTCGGAATTTTAACTAAAATATTTTTCTCCAAAACCGTCAAAGCTATCATTTTTAAATTATGAGTAAAGTATAGTATACAAATATCATTTATGCCGAAAAAAATTTGATTGAAAAATCGAAAAATTTGATTCGAATACTCCTTCTACCCCTCCCATATAAATGCGCAATTTTGGTAAATGCATTTAATCGATTTTCATTAAAACTACAAAAAGTACAAACGTAAGATTTTGCCAAAATTTGTCCCTGAATAATTGCAATAAATGCTAAAAAAAAATTTGAACTTCGCTTCACTCTATCTACCCCTCCCATACAAATTTTTGTAATGAAAATTCAAGAAAAGTGTTTCTCCTTCAAACATATGAGTAACAAAGATGTTGATAAGCAGCTTCAAAATCATCCAAAACCTCCCACTTTCTCTGCCACCTGCCATATAAATGCCATAAATTCCGACAAAAATTGTTCAATTTCCTTGAAAATTATGAAAGCTACAAACTTTAAATTCAGCATGAAACATTTTGTATACTACGTTCGGTGTTAGATATAAAAATTACATAACCCCCCCCCTCTACTTTTACCACCTCCCATACAAAAGTCACAATTCACTATTCGAAAAATTTTGTGGTGACATATTTTCCGGTACAATAAACTCTTTCCTATTTCATCTATGGTAGAGTATCATATGATTGGTCTTTATGCTCAATCATAATTCTGTTATATTTAGTCTAGTGACTGAAGTCATAGACCCACGATTAATTTTAAATTGATCGTACAGATAGGATCCATGAAAACTAGACTTTTTAAAATTTCGATAAAACGTAACATGACTACGATTGGGTGTAAAGCAAGTGATACTCTGGATGAAAGAAAAATTTTTGTGTGAGGAATGGTAGAAGGGCTGAAAGTATTGAACTGATATTTTCACATCATGCTAGAGTTGCTTTCAAAATGTTTAAACAAAATTTAAGCTCAAAAAATTTAGCAGATTTAGTAAAATTGTGCAGTTTGTATGGGAGGTTTTTTTTTCTTTCTGGTTACGCCAGAGAGTTATGGATTCTTCATTAGATACCAATAACCCGTGCCATTCGTATGCACGATTCACATACCTGATCCTGACAGAGAACTGTCAGCCAATATGTGTCTGCGTACTAAACCACAACCCCGCAACTACTCTCCCCGCGGGATGGCCGTTAGGTATTACTTCACGCGGCTAGCTAGCATTTTATGCTGTGCTCCTTATATTGCTTCTGCTCTCCTTTTGCAAAATTGTTACCAGTGTGGAAATTTCCACCCAATTTTCCTCTGATTCCATCATTTAGTCTATGATGAATGGTTGCCTCGGTATATTATTTCTCCATTCTGCGAAGTGATTGCATTTGAAAACCGCGTGTTCTGAGTCGTCTTCTTGATCTGGGCAATTTGGACAATGAGACGAGTTATCGTGTCCGAACCTATGTAGGTAGCCGCCGTCATCTGATAAGAACTGCGTGAAGTAATAGTTGCAGTCGCTCTTTCGTAGACCCTTGGCATCTCATTCGCGAGAATGTCAATGGGGATCATTCCGGCTATGACACAGGTTGCTTCGTCCGATATTGTTCGGAAACCGCTGATTGCTTCTATCGCGCAGAGCCTATACGTTGATGAGATCTTTTTCCTTGTTTCCTTTGTCGCTAACGCTGCCGCTCAAACCGGAGCAGCATATAGGAGGACCGAGCTGACTACTCTAGAAAGTAGAATCCTTCTGGCATATCCAGGTACACCGATGTTTGGCAGCATTCGAGAAAGAGCTGCCTGCATTTGTGACGCTTTTTTGGTCGCGAAGTCCATGTGAACGCGCTCTCTACATCCGCAAAAGCACTCAAACTGTACTCCTTGAGTTCCATAGACTTTTCAATTTTTAATACTATGTGCAATGGCATTTTCATAGACCGTCCTCTCATGTAAACATGTTGGGAAGGACTGAGGTCGGCGATGTTTACGGTGGCTCTTATGTGAATATCCATCAGTGTTTCAAAGGTTTTTAGAAAGAAAGATGTCAGACTTATTCACCTGTAGTCTTCCGGTGGTGTAGGACTACTTTTATTTGTCTTCGGAATGAAAACCACCTTTACCTCTTTCACTTCGAAAACAAACATCTTAGAAGAAGACAGGCCTTGGAAATGTTAACCAGCCTTACAACGATACTGACCAGGCTATGCTGTAGCACCATAAATTCTTTCATCTGGTCCCGGCAACTTTAGAGGTGTTTATTTCTCTCATTATTTTTTCTTTGGTTATAATTTTATCCACTATGGAGCGGTTGATTTGTCACTATTTATAGTGTCAAAGCAACTCCGCTGCATCAGAGTTAAGTCTGAATTTCCACACCACGAGAAGTGGCTATCCAGAAGATACTCCTGTTTCAGTCGCTTCGTTTACCGAGTCAATAGTTGCGCAGAACTCCAAGATTGCCTTTGCCGGCCGTTCACTCAGCGCGGCTTTATAGGCTTCCCAGTCAGTTTATTGTTTACTATTTCGTGCATTATTTTGAAGTTTTCTAGCTTTACGGCGTAGTGCATGGAGCTTAACGTTCCACCAGGAGTTTGCTCTATTTTTCATTTTAGATATTTTCATGAGGCAAACCATATCATAACTCCCCATTACCGCAGTTCGTAAGAAGTTAACGTCCTCTTCAATCGCATCGGTCCCCTGTGTAGCGAGTGTGGGTGAGTGACTCAGCCAATTTTCTAAGTGGACTCAATAAGCCTGCTGATTTGTAGCTCTAGGATTTGTATACGAGACGATTACGGTTTATTGTGAAAGCTATCCGTTGGGGGTTGGATAGTGACTTTTTTCGAGAAACCATCCAAACTTTTACTCCAAGGGTCGACGACAGGGATACCACAGTAATGTTGATAGCCGTTGCCCTGGCATTGGTAACAAAGGTGTACTCGTTACCTCTGTATTTGCTGTAATCATATTTGTTCTCGCTAGAAATTCACCATTGACACAACTCCTTTATTTTTATCTAGGCTTCCCAATAATAAATACGCATTCGCATCACAAGCCAGGATCAGGTCAAATCGGTGGTTCTACTCCGCGAAACCTACTAGCTGCCGGCACAGATCCGAGGGTGATGTTAGTGAATCGTATGGCATGTATATTAAGGCCAGAAGAACGGCGCTTGGAACCGTTTACTACCCTTTCCCAAACTACAACCGTTTAATCCTCGTTGCAAAACTGAAAGAGCTTGATTAATTTAAAATCTTTCTTTGTAACTATACATGAACGCGGCTTACTGGCTGTAGTGCTGTGGTAAACATTAAACATACTGGCGCTCCAAGTCACCCCTACCCTGACGTAAATAGGCCTGCAGATTTACAGTCGCTGCTGCACCATGGTGTAGCTTTATATGAACTGCGTTGGCCATGGTTATGCCCTCTTTCCAGATTAACATAGATCCGGTACAGTTCGAAGTTCAAAACTCTTCATCTTCCTAATGGCTAGTACTGAACTTCAGTCTATACCGATTTCCACGTTGACATCCTTCTCAGAGTTGGTCATTTGACGAAACTCGATGTTCCAGTTTTTCAATGTATCGCTGGAGTGGATCAGATGGGGAACATTGTCCTTATGGCCAGCCTTACGATGTCATAAGGGGGATTCATTCCACCTAAGGCAGGTTTTTCTATCCAGCGTTTTTTGTACGCCGCCTATAACGTAATGTGCCCAGCGCAACACGTCGGCACTCCTCCGAATCTAGTGCTAATATTTTCCTACAGAGCGCAATACGTTCCACCCTAGCTGTGTACGTCGGGCGTGATAAGGCCGATTGAATTCGGAGGAGTAGATTGCGTCGTAAACGGCGTATCTTGCTGCGTATCTTCACTATTTGGTGATAGAGGCTGTTCTTTCTTTGTTTGTATTGCTAATACGTACCTATAATAATATGTTCCCCAGGAAAGCATAATCCAGGGTGTATTTTAGTGCGTAGCGTGTTGGTCCGGTCGACGCATAATTCTACCACAAGGCGTACATGTGTGTATCTGGTCACCTTAATGTTCTAACATGAAAATTCGTAGATGGAGGATTGTACGAAGGGTTAACAACGTTTCCATAATAACAAATAAAAATGTTAAGGTCAGGAGACCGAGGTCCGATTTGGGCTGCAGTGCCATTGAAGAAGAAGAAAACACAAATGCGCCCTATCGACGTGAAACTCCTCATTCAGTTCACGCCACGTATTAGATACGCTGACTAGGAAAACTCGCCATTGCCGCTTTTGCGAGGAAGTCACTCAACCGCTGGTTTGTACACGATATTCTAAAAATACCATGTACCCATTCGCTTCAGGCAAACCTGACCCAAAGATGTAGTTCTGATAGTGAACATAAAACTCACCTCTTCAAAAACTATAGGCAATAAAAATACGGTTCTTGTTGTTGTGCTTTGTCATACCAAAAAAACTCAGCCAGTGGTAAGACTTCACATTTTCATTCAATTAGGAGTTATGTACGATTTCGTTGTATGATTTCGTTGTTTTTGTTGTACTTTTTATGTACTAGTGCACACTGATTTTGGAAAGACCTTCTGGGTCCATGTGTTCGTCCAGCACGAGCTCCATTTAAGACTATCCGGAGCCACGAATATGTAAGGCCGATTTACGGATTGCTACTTTCGTTTAGCGCTTACTGATTCAGATGATGATGGAATAACCCCCTTTAGGTCACGCGGATGGTTTGCGGTTACAGTCTTCGCCGGCCTTCGCTTCGGCTCAAAGCCGTTCTTCATGATGCCTGGAGGATCAGGCAGCGTCGGTGCAGACTTAGCGCATGCTACACTTTAAGAAGACGTGACACTAGCCGCAGCTGTGGCCACCTCTCTTCTGCACAGTATAGTTTTGACCAGTTGTCGTCTGCGTGAGATAGGTATATGAACTCGGCTTTTTTTCCTGTGTTCCAGAATGGGTCTTCCTTCCACCCGCTTCCTTCAATGACGGCCTTTTATCGACAATGACCAATGCTCGAGAGTCAAGAACGATTGACTTTAATGGTTCAAAGCATCTTCGTCACTTAAAATGTTAGTGAGGTCTTCCAGCGGTACAACGCTATCAAATGTGCCGCCTAGGAGCGTACTCTCGCGGCTGTCCTCGCCATCAATCAAAGTAGTAGTGATTTCCATTGCAACAGCCCACTCAATCACTGCTGTATTGGTTGAATCAGTAATGTGATCACTTTCACGACCTGGTTCAAACTACGCGGAAGCTATTCTGCTGGCAACTTATTATCTTCCCAGCCCTCGCCGGTTCCTATCAGGGGTAGATATCCCTACGCGTCTTGTTCCTTTGGCGTCCTTCATGGTGGGTTTCCTCGAGCCGGGGTTTTCTTTTCCGTCTGCTAACCTGCGAAAAAAGACGTTAGGATTTAATGTCATGGAGGAAAAGCAAAATTGGCTACTAGGATTAGGGAATGGTTTTAGGGCAGAAACGGTACTATTTGGATGAAAAACATTCATTGTCCGCGGCTGCTTATTCACAAAATAGCTTATTTGGCCGACCCCTGTGGACGCAAACAGGCCGACCCCTGTGGACGCAAACAGGCTTAGGTTTAGGTTGTTGGAGGGTGGTTCCATAGAACCACAATGCACTGGAGCCATCTAGTTGGGCCCATTGTACTCCCCCAATTTATTATAAGATGGAAGTCACTTCTCTTGTTCTAACCACTTGGTTCTCTGCCAACCGTAGCAGGCTCGAATGTTGGACGCCTTTGAGGTCGTCTAGTTCTGAAAAGAATCTGGAGCCTAAACAAAGGAGACGACTATTGGAGATTTGCGGACAGTGACAAAGATAATGTTCGATAGATTCTACGTCTTCCTCGCAACCTCTGCAAAGGCTGTTGCTCGCGATCCGCATCCTAAATGCATGCAGCTTTAGCAAGCAATGACCTGTGGTCAGACCAACAATAGTTCGGATGCTATAGCGACTACATTGTAACAGCTGAGCTGTAATATTTTTATTCAGTCCAAAAGGATTTAGCCGTTCTGCAGCTGTCCAGCTGCCACCACTCCGCCAAGGAAGAATCTAAAATAGTTTGTTTGAAGCTAGTCTTCAGCACGAGTGACCTTTATAGAGGTGTTTTTGGAGAGTGGCAGTCGACGCTCTACTGTGATGTAGATTGGCTTGAACCACTCTGAGTTTGCCGACTTCTGAGGTTGGCCGCATTTGGTTTCAGTAGTTTGAAGTGGACCTGGTTAAGTTCACAGTCCGCGAAAACTTCCGCTATAGACAAATTTCCATAGAGCTTTGGTCGATTCGGAGAGCAAGAAGTTGGCTCTGGTCGTTTTTTCTCTATGGAAAAGCTTCCATACCTCCGTGGAAAGATTGCTTAAGTCCTGTAATAGGAGTTCAGGGTCTTCAATGAAACCCGAGATTCATACAGGCACTTTTGTCAGTCTAGGAGCCTCCCTTCCACCACCTTTAGCTTAATGTCCTTCAAGAGCTCGTTCATCTTGGGAACCGCCTCCTGAAGGAAGACCACAGTGTTTTGGTCAGCAAAAATTATTATAAGATAACCTGGCTCGAAGTCATACTTAAAAAAACTTGGTTTAGCTGGTGGATTACCTAAGAGGTCTTCCTTCAGAATGTTTCTCAATGAAGAGTAGATCTAAGGCCTCACCGACTCTGGTATAATGCCTAGCAAGTCATTAATGTTAATGACTGCTGCCTGAAGGAAACTCCTAGCGACGCCGCTATAGGTAGCCGATCTTGGCTGTTTCTTTTTTGCTGAAGTATCGGCGTATTGCTATCATCCGATCGAATGCGCTTGCGTGTCTGCTTCAGTGGTTCGAGCTTATTACCGGCGACCGTGCCCGCGGACAATGAGGGTTCTTTAGCATTGCCAGTAGCGGTGGGGTCCCGGAGTCAAGCTATGAGTCTTACTCCGTTGGGCTGCCCTTCTGAGCATACTCCTCCTTTTCGTTGCCTACAGTTTCGGAACCACAGCGCTATCCGTTGTAATATTTGACACTACTTTTAGCGGAGTGGTCGGAGCTTGCAAGGACTCTTTCGCAGGAGGCTTTACTGCTCTACGCACATTCGCTTCGGAAGTAATAGCTTTATTAATCATAGAGGTTGCTGGGATACTGAGACCCTTCGCCTCAATTCTGATCACTTCGGCCGGCACGCTGAATGGACGTGAAGCTTCTGCAGCTCGTCCGGCCCAGAGGACAGTCGACTCAGAACTGCAGCCACTTTGGCCTCTACCGTTCCATCAAACTTTGCTTTGGCAGCTTTTCTTTTTATATTTATTTTAGCACGGCGACGGGCGCGATTGTTAATACCACCTTGAGGGGGTTGGATGGTCTCAGTACCAAGGCCAGCCGAGATAGTTGTGCAGGATATTGTCGACGACAAAGCATGAAAAACAGCGCCTGATGGGTTGCCCAGCCCACAGGCACTGGAAACTTACAGTTCGGCAGCCTTCAGGCGAGAAAAATCTGTTGAGCATTATGAACAGCAGCCTAACATAATGTTTGTATCCCCTTTATTATGCTCCAGCCAACGATTTCATTCGATGCTAAATACAAAATAAAAAGAAAAATATTTTTAGTTTTTCGATCCTGGTGAACATTAGACTAAATGAGACATCAGCCCTTCTACTTGAAGTATAAAACTAAACCCATCAAAAACAACATATATTGCATAGCACTATCATGCAACACAGCCAATCAATTAACTTTCTGATAACCTAAAAACAAAGTGGATAAGTTTACTTTCAAAACAACTTACGCCAATTTTCTATAATTAAATATTAATACAGTATACGATTTTTTACTCTTCCTACATGCTGACAAATACAGTTTCAGCGCGTTTTACAATTGCCGATAACGACTTGTTTGCAATTTCATAATAAAAAGTGGTTGACTAATCTGTGCAGGCGTCACAGTCACATTTTTATACCGCCATTGTCATTAAATTTTTGCTAACATGACATAAAGAAAGCAGAACCTAATCGGTAGCCTGGCATTGATACAAGAAAAGAAACACCTTAGCTACTCGCCAATCTGACATACTCCTGACCCAGGCATGTAGTTTTGATAGTGAACATAAAACTCACCTCTTCAAAAACAATGGAATTTCCCAGAAACTCAATGAGGTACTCTGCGACCGACCCGTGCACCATCCGATAGATGGTTTATGAAATGATGCATGAGCTTGGGCTTGGCAGAAAAAAAAACAAACAAAAACAATAAATAATATGAAGCTAATATAAAGCTAGTAAACTAACAACGGCAAAAACTAAAGAATTAAAATAATTGCGATAAGAGAATAAAGAGAAGCGCTACATGGGCAATAAAAATTCGTGGTTCTTGTTGTTGTACTTGGTCGTACCAAAAAACCCGGCCAGTGGTAAGACTTCACCTTTTCATTCAATTAGGAGTTATGTACTTACGGATTTCGTTGTTTTTGTTGTACTTCTTATGTACTTGTGCACACTGAGAGGAGCATTTTCTACAATAAGATAATTTTCTTGGATCGCACCGAGGCGACGACGTGTTGTCTGGCGTAAGCGCACAGGCTGGCGACAGAATGTCTGCCTCGTTCGGCGCCGTGTTGCCACGTTTACGAGTCACGTCTGAGTTTCGCAACATCGCAGCAACGCGACCACAGGTGCCGCAAACGACAATGCAATTGCGTTGCGTATTAACGATCGGTTACTATCCGATTAGCGTAGATTCTAAGGATTAATTAAGTGGAACGGGGTACAATCCGCGATTGAATAACTTGGCAACAGACCAGTCTAAACTTGTTTCACAAACGGATGTCGCTGCCGTAGGCGTGACTGAATAGCGACTCGACGTACGAACTCTGACACTTCTTCGTCTTGTGCACGCGATAAAGCGAGACAGCGTCGCGCACGTACGACTCGGACATTTCGAATCGTTTACCCCTACTTTTGCCGACATTCCGATATATATGCCATACACACGTTCGACGGAGTGAACCGAGCAGTGTATGTGTGGACGATACATTGTGTATGCCGTGTGTACATGTAGGAATTCCACATAAGCGCGGAAAGACGGAACTTCAGGCGGCCCGTACACGGCACCAGCCAAGTGTGGTTTTTCAGGTGCCAGTAGTAGTGGACAAGAAGAGGAGGCGAACGAGTGGAAATAAGATTGAGACGGAAAGGTTTTTAGTTATTTTACAACTCACAATTCTGAATGTCTTTCAAACTAGAACACTTGTGCTTTTGATTTTATTTGGTTCGGTTCGTTATTAAATTCAGTGTCGTAACTCTTCAGTGCAAAGTTAATTTTCAACACTCGAGTAATGCAATTATTGTTTTAGTTCTAACTATGATTTCGTTTAGAGAAATGAAAAAAGAAGTGATACAGTGTTAAGGAGAAATCCGCAAGGAAATTAAAAAAAAACAGACAAAGTGCCTATGAATAATTTTTATAGTTGAATCTATTTTGTTGATAACACTTAACAATTATTTTTGTTTTAAATAAATAAATATGGCGCATGGACATAATCCGATAATAAAACGTGAAATTGATTGTGGCAGCAATTCGAACAGTGTCGTTAGTAAATCGTCGGGTGTTGGTGGAAACCCAGTTGCCCTGCCCAATAGCAGCGCCAGTAACGCAAGAATGGGCTCGCGGCGTATTTTCGCGCCGCACTACAAGCTACAGGTACTCGATTCGTATCGCAACGATAGCGATTGCAAAGGAAACCAAAGGGCAACAGCCCGGAAATACGGAATCCATAGGCGCCAAATCCAAAAATGGCTCCAATGCGAGCATACTTTGCGTGCAACGGTAGCTAATTCGGATCAAAATAATGTGAAACACCAATTTCATAATATCAGTCATCATCAGATGACAGTATCGTCGTCGTCCACAGCAGCAGCAGCGGCCAATACTCATGCAAACAGCAATAATCATCATCATAATCAGCAGCCATACAAAGCAGCGGCAGCCTTGGACACAGCCAGACATAGCGTCGCTCTAGCTACATCGTCGTGTTCATCCACTTCGTCTTCGCCAGCAGCAGCAACAGTTCGGCTAACCGCCACGACAAAATGTATGAATGGTGGCGGCTCGAATCTAGCAATACAACCAACTACGGCTACCAACACAGTCTCCATTCACCAGCCATACAATCATACACCTGCCATACAACACCAAGTGCCGCTCATTCAACACCATCATCCACATCACCAACACCAGCATCATCTCCTTCATCAACAAGAAAATGTACTTATGCCGTCAGCATGTCTGCCTATGCTGCCCGTCTCACCAGCTCCGACCGCGGCAAATCCAGCACTTGAATTACGTGATTATCAGCCAATCAGTGCAACGGGAAATTGCTACGATGGCTACCACAGGAATCCAACGCAACCGATCTATGAGAGCTTGCAATTATACAATAGCGCCCCAATAGATTTATCGGTGGGCCCTAAACGACACCACGAGCTCGTTGAGCAGAGGCGACTCTACGCGCTTTCGGACGCTGTAAAAGCGGAACCCGTATGGCCGGAAATGGAAGAGACCAACAACAACGAAACCAGCTTGAAATACGAACCCGAACACTTAACGGTGAGTCCTCTAACAGCTAATCCCACGCGCGCAGTCGATTTAACCTGTAGAAAACGAGCGAACTACACTGCGGATGAGACATCGCCGCTGGAAAAAGTGCAAAAATCGAATGACGGTGGTGGTGCTGAGGAAGCAGCCGCAGCCAAACCAGTCAAACTTTTCAAACCCTATCTCCTCGACGACGATGACGAATCTACCCTTGTTGAGAAGAAATCAACCGGCGATCAAAGAGATCCGATCATATGGAGCAATCACCCGGCTGCTTGCCTTGCATCGTCCGGCTACGATACCCAAAGCTCTCACAGCGGTAATTTTCAATCCCCAACTGATTCGACCTATACATTTCCGACTGGGTCCCCATCATCATCTTCGACGAGTCGATTTCAAAGCTCTCCAGCAACATCACTGTACGATCGGACAACGCCACCAACAAGTGCAACCCTTTGGTGTCCAAAGGGATCGCCGGTATCCGGATACGATACCGCATCGACCTACAGCGATTCCAGCGAATATCATCAACACCAAACTCAGTACCACCAGCACCAATCCTCATCATTCGGGCACCACCATGCCTACAGCCTCGACCTCAAAATGCAAGCTATCGACAGTTACTACCACGACATGACCTGTCGTGGCGATCAATTGGCTGTTGCTGGTAAATTCAACGTCCATCGCAACGAAGTGCAACGCTGGCTCGACCAGGAGGCGAATATCAGGCAAGGAATTGCCCTCTATGTTTAACAAATTTCAAAAAATTTTATTAAATTAGTTTCACAAATAAACTTATTATTATTATTCTAATTCCAAGAATATAACCCTTTTATTTAGAATATTTACGCGATCATACTCATTTTAATTTTTTTTAGAATTTTATCTTTCGTTCCGTTTGTGTGATACTTAAAAGCAAGGTCAACCAAATTACAATTTGCCATGACACGTCATTTTCGTAGTTAAAATATCATTTAGCATCATATAAGATCAATCGTTTTAAGTTTAAATAATCTACTCTTATTTTTATTTCCTTTGTTACAAAAAAAAATCTAAATTTGAACATTGAAAACAAAAAGCTTTAACAATTTAATTATATGTATAGTATATATATATATATAAAAAAAGTAACAAAATATTGTGATATTATTCGGCGGCGAATTTCAGAAAAACAATTAAAAATTTAAAAACTAAATTAACAAAATATAATAATATAGAGAAAACAGTATTTTATCGATTTTAGAAATCCGACAAAAAAAAATAG
Organism: Chorisops tibialis; assembly: GCA_963669355.1. Taxonomy (NCBI): domain Eukaryota; kingdom Metazoa; phylum Arthropoda; class Insecta; order Diptera; family Stratiomyidae; genus Chorisops; species Chorisops tibialis. The sequence continues at coordinate 116,227,441 of OY770263.1, read as the reverse complement.
AAAAAACGAAAGAATATTTTATATAGCAATTATACACATAGAAAGAGTACAAAAGGGTATTAACATGCTATTATCGATTAGTTAGCACACTAAAGCTATACGAAGTGAATTTTTACTAAGAGAAATAATCAATTCGAATTCACTTATTGTAATTTTATTTAAAACTGAATGAATAACGACGAGACTCGGTTTTTTTTTAATCGAGTCGAAACGTTTTCTATATTTGCTACGACTTTCAAAGCCCTTACAATTTGTGCCATACCCTAAACAAAACAATTTTATAATGAAATTTAATACAAATAATAAAATAAAAAATATTTATCTCTAAAAATATTAAAAATAAATAAACACTGAGAAAATCAAAAATAATACACACGAAATTAAATCGGGCTGTGCATTTTTATTTTTGACTTTCGAAATTTAAAGACAGTTAATATTAAAATAAAACAAATCGAAATAACATTATATTGTACACGTTGCCTTAATGCCATTTAACTTCTCAGAGAAATCTGATAACAAATATTTAAAATTAAAAAAAAAAAATAATAATAAATAAAAAAGAAATTAGAAATGATTGGAGAGAGAATGTTTAAATATTGTTAAAGAAATTTCACTTGTTAATAATGTACATAATTATTATGATTATTATATACAATATAGATTTATTCATATATTTTAGTCGCTAAAGAATTTATTTCTTAATCTTATTATATAATCTAAAAACAAAAATTGTATTAATAATTTTTATTTTTATGGTTAAAAAAAAAACAAACAAAAAGAGGAAATATAATTTTACAATTTTTGATTATTAAAAAAAAGGATTTTTTTTATTTTTAGTAATTAACGTAAATGGTAATGATATAAAATAAAAGGTAAGTTATTAAAAGAAGAGATTTCTGGATTCTACACTGTTACGCTTTATCAAACTAAGTTATTGGAATCATTGAAGGTTAAAAAAAAAGAATCCATCTACCGATTATAGAATGGTTGCAAATGAATGGACAGTTTTATGGTTGCTGATTGAATTGATTCTTATATTGCAGTAATGGTGGGAACGGAATGGTTTTGGATTAATGATGGAGAAGGTGATGAAATTGTACTCAAACTTTGAAAATCTTCACATTATTTAGAGAGCTGAAAGAAAGCTGAAAGAAAAGATTTCCGGTTCTACACTGTTGCACTTTATTATTCGTGACGTTTCGGTCTCTGCTAAGACCTCAAACAGATCGACTTACAGGAGACTATTATTTTATACAGAATGGGGTTAATTGGGTGTGGGAAGGGTAATTTAGGGTTAAATTAGTTAATTAGTAACAGGTAGTTAAATTAACTAAGGATTTCCAGGTACGGATTTTGTTCTTACCAAATTTTAAGGCACCTGCCTAACTTGTAGCCGGTGTATCGGTTGAAGTTCTGTGGATATTTAGAAATTTCAATGGCTTCTCGTTGAAAATATTGATTTGTCCTGGCCAGAATTCGCACATTGTCGAAATCGATTGTATGGTCCACTGTCGTTGCATGTTCTGCGATCTGCCCTTCTGGTTTCCAAAGATTCCTCGGAAAGTAGTCGGAGTAGAGAATGTTGTCTTGATGTTGGATTTTCGAAGGTAGTTTTACCCACCGTTTGTCTGTATTTCCTTCTTCAGTGTCTTCCCGTTCTTTTGTCCTTGGATGCTTCGGTTTCCACGCCTTGTTTATTTAGCCTGCTTTGTATCCATTTGCTGTGAATGCCCGATTCAACGGTTCCTTTTCCTTTTGTAGACTGCGCGGATTTCCTTCCGTTATACATCTGGCTCTGTGTCTGCTTGTTTTCTGAGTTGGGTGGTGATCTGAATGAGCGTCGAGATATCTGTTGGTTTCCTATATACCCCGAAACTTAAAGACGTATCATTTCTTTCTACGAGTACATCCAAGAATGGAAGTTTTCCGTTGCTTTCTGTTTCCATGGTGAACTTAATTTTCTCGTGTTTTAGAGCTATTTAGCAACCTAGCGCATTTCGTTTCTGGAATATTTTGCTATAACGTAGCAAAACTGGAAAAAAATTTTATCATTAATTTTATCAAATAAATTGTATATGGTTTATATACATATATTATATTATATATATATTATATTCACATTTGTAATATATACCTGAATAAATTACTTCAATCATAATTTCACTTGAAATTGAAAGAACAGATTTCCGGATTCTACACTGTTACGCTTTATTATTCGTGAATGTGGGAAGAGTAATTAAGGTTAAATTACTTAATTAAGGTTACTTAATTAGTATCAGGTAGTTAAATGAGTCAAGGATTTCTGGGTACGGATTTTTTAAAAATCCGCGTAACTGTATAGAATCCGGAAATCTTTTCTTTCAATACGAAATGCACTGTGAAAACATTCACCAAACCATAATAATGTCACTTATTATTAATTTATAATAATAAATTTTCATTTAAATTTGAATATTTTAACAGTTAGCAATTAGTTTTTCTTTTTAAACAATCATTTTTGAAATGAGGATTTTTTTACGCCTTGAACCATTTCATGGTATATCAGATATATTATCTGCTTCGAAATGTCCTTCCTTTATAGCAGAGCAAGACTCAATTAGGTTTGAATTATTAAAAGTAAATATATTTAAATCATCCCAGAACTTCATTCAGCTTAGCATATTGTTTTAATGCAATTTTGCCCTGAACTCCTTCATACCATAACTGAGACGCGCTGCCATCTCGTCGCTCAATATACACCTAATATTTTTGAACAATCCTAGTGGCCGAATAATGTTCTTCAATGCTGTTATGTAGTATTAAGATATATTAAAGCTGTGTTACTGTGCAACAGAAATATATGTCTGCATTGTCTTCAATATCATCTTCAATATTTTGCAGATCTTCCAAAATTTAATAGGAAACCGGCAGACACTCGATTTCACAACTTCTTTTTTAATAAATCTTTAAGGCAATTTTCTGCTTGAATGCTTATTATTTTGTTCTGAAATTAGAAAAGTACAACGAAAATTAAAAGATTCAGTTGTATTCAGCAAGAACTTTAAATCTTAATTCTATTATTTCGTTCATAAAAATGTCTGGAAATTATATAAAAAATATTTTTTTTTATTAATCCTCATTACCAATACATTATATATCCATGTATTTACCTTTCAATTCCTATAAGATATTATTATTCTCGGTATTTCCATTGTATCTCCGAGGAATCGCTTGTTGAGCTGCCTTAAATATACGAGAGAGTACAAATAAGTTTCCACCGTTTGACAAAAGATGGCCGCACCAGAAGCTTATGTTGAAATTGTCAGGTATTGTCGTAAGTTGGGACATCTGGTAACAACATAACCTTGAAGTATTAGTGACTCCGTACCAGCATCAGATAATTTTGTTCATGCGAAAATGTCAAGTTTTGTGCCGAATAAGCGTCATTTGCGGGAACTTTCGATTTACTTCTTTAATTTAAACAAATTTGCAGTTGAGGGTCAACGATTGCTTGTAGAAGCATTGATTTAAGTGAGAAAAGTTGTCGTGAGTGGTTCCAAAAGTTTAAAAACAGTGAGTTTTATGAGGAAAACACAAAACGTAGTGAAAGGCCGAAATTGTACGAAGACACAGAATTGGAAGCATTATTGGAGGAAGATTCGTGCCAAACGCAAGAAGAATTTGCACTTACATTAGAAGTGACTGAACAGGCAATTTCAGAACGTATAAAATTGTTGCAAATGATTCAAAAACAAGGAAATCGGCCGCGAGACGTTGAACGCATGATTTTACATGTGTGAAATGTTGCTTGGCAGGCATTAAAGAAAGGGTTTTTTGCATCGTATAGTCACTGGTGACGAAAAATAGATCCACTACGATAACCCAGAGAAGGGAAAATCATGGGGACCACCTGACCATGGTTCAACATCGACAGCAAAAAAAAAAACTCATGCTGTGTATTTGGTGGGATCAGCTTGGTGTCTTGTTGTTGTTCAAGCCGGCGAAACCATTACTGGAGCTCTTTACTGAACACAATTAATGCGATTGAGCCGAGCACTCAAGGAAAAACGCGCCAATTACTACTCCAGACATGACAAAATTATTCTCCTACATGTTAATGCTCGTCCGCATGTTGCGCCATATCCACCAGACATTGCTCCTTCCGATTATCACTTGTTCCGGTCGATGGCACATGGCCTGTCTAGGCAGCGCTACATCATTAAATAAACTGCCAACAAGTCGGGCGAAACTTTATTATTTTTGGGACAAAATGCGCATGCGTAGAAAGTCAATATGCAGGTTAGAGTGGTTAGGGAAGACTAAGTGAAAGGAGCTTCTTGAGCAGGGCAGTTCTCAATTTAACACTTTCCGGAAACGCTCCATATTTCATTCCTTTATTTATACAAGTTTGAGTTTTTATGAAGGGAGGGGGAGGGTGATAGTAAGGGTAGGTGGATGTAAATAGTTTTTTAAGTGATTGCTTGAACCAAATCCAATATTCTTTGTATAGAATGTCAGTTTCATAGACGAAGTTGCATAGAATTTTCATTGGATTCGGTGTATTTTAAATTCACGAAACCAAACATTTGTATGGGAGGGGGTAGAGGAGGTAGAGGAATCGTAAAATTTGTGATGCAGTTTTATTTCGTTTCTTCTGTAAGGTGCTTGTACACAATTTCAAGTTTGTAGCTTTTAATTTGTTAGTTAATAGTTGATTTAATGAAATTGGTCGAAATCATACTTTTGTGTGGGAGGGGGTAGAAGGGCAAGTGCGATCTCAAAACTTTTAACGTAATTTCATTTCAACTATTTTTGTAAGTTCTTGTGCAAAATTTCAAATTGATAGCATGTAATAGTTAGGTGATAATTGATTTCTTAAAAATGGTCGAAAAAATAATTTTGTATGGGAGGGGGTACAAGTTTTAAAGATATTCAACCAGTTAATATTTCAAACTCTTACAGATTTTTTTTAAATGCATTTCGCAAATTTTCAAGTTTTTACATAAAAATTTCATTCAAAAATTTTCAGTTTATATGTTTTTTTCATTGCACATGAAACACTTTGTGCACGTTAGACCTCCACTTCGGTGCATAACAATTTTGGAACAAATTATTATTTTTTTTCTGTGTACATTAAATAGATATGTCGACGTGCAAAATTTAAACTTTGTATCTTTTACGAGAGCCATAAAAAAATCACTCAAAATTTTCAACATTTTCGCTTTCCACCTCCCTCCCCTTACACCCCCCAGCTTAAATTTTTTACCAAAATCAAAGACTATATAGCTCTACAATCTGACAAATTTTTGATTTGATATCTGTATTCAATTTTGAGTTTTGGTGATTTGTAGTTTTGGAAAGTGCGCCATTTTTGAAATGCCCCCCATTTCCCCCACTACTATTATGTCCACATGTTGTATTTTTTTTATATTATTCTAATAAAGCTTAGTACACGTTTCAAGTTTCAATTACATAGCTTAAGAGATAGTCGAGATATTAATTTTTAAGTGTTTTTCTTTGCAGCCCCCCTGACCCTTCCCCTTACAATAATTAGCTTCTATCTAAACTGATTCTAGCACATCCGTATGCTATCTTAATGGTCTCCAAATATCAATTTTTTATAGGAAGTACTTTCGAAGATATAATCATTTGAAAAAAAAGTTCGGCCGACAATTGGTTCTTAGCCCCCCCTTTTCGCACCCCAATGGATAAAAAAATTAAATTATTTTTAAAAGTTGTCCTACAAACTCCTCTATATGTAAGTTGATTTTTAGTTTCCTAGCTGTAACCATGGTTGAGATATTTGAATTCGTATTTTTCGGTTTAAGCGCTCCCCCTGCCTCCCCCTGAACTCCATACAAATGTACACCCCCCAAAATGGGTATCCGCCTGAGATCCGCAACTATCTACAATCCCTCGAAAAATAAACTTTCTATCTTGAAGGGTTTGGGAGTTAATGTGCGCTGAGCGTACACGTCGGCGTACGGCGGACGGCGTACAGACAGACGGATTTTTTTTTTGCATTTTTAGGCTAATTTAGTCATGAAACGCGAAAAAAAAAATTTCAGGGTAGCAAAGTTTTTTTTTTTCTTGTGTCGATCACAATACTTTATTATTAGAATAATAAAGTAAAATTGGATCGATTAGTGGATAGCCACAAAAGATGAAGAGTTCTTCCAAATGCTGCCAGAAAGATGGCAAAAAGTAGTGCCTAGTGATGGACAATACTTTGAATAAAAAGTAATATACCGTTCTTTCGCAATAAATTCCTAATTTTTGATAGAAAACGGCGGAAACTTATTTGTACTCCTAATAATTTTAAGGATTTTAGCCATCTCTAAATATTCCTTGTTTGGGTTTCAACTTAGAAAAAAGAAGAATCCTTGATTTCGATTTCAAAACTTTAATTAATGATGGTTCGATTTCAACTGCTAACATAAAATTTCTAGTTCAATAACATTAGTTTCGGTCGAGATGTTTAGTTTAGCAAAAATGAAATGTACATTAAAAGATTAACGGATAGAACAATAATTGTTCGAGTATTCAAATTACAGTAAGTGATTAGCGGATAGAATTATTAGAATACAATAGTTAAATCTCGATCGAAACTAATTAAAACTTCAACCTATTTTGTTGTTGTTTTTTGATTTTCGGTTGTACAGTAGTGAGGGCTCGATGGGACATCTTCGAGTCTGAACATTCCTTTCTTTGCATTTTCTGAGAAACTGCAAAGATAGGTATAGGAAAAGTATCAAAATGTTGTATACAATATTTTAAAAAATGGCAGCAATACTCACAATTTGGTATTGAAAATTTACTGAATTTCAAGGGACTTGCTCGAAAACTGAATGTTTTCAAACAAAGATTGCAATACAAAAACTCTGCTTTTAAAACACTCCCAAAACTTAGAGATGTTAACACGTCTTGCCGTTTTTTCACCCTGTTAACACACCCAACAAATTTCGGAAAAATTCATGCTAATGATCGAAACATTCAATTTGAAAAATCAATCATAAAATTGCTGAAAAAAAAATCATATATTTTTTTTTAAATAAATGAAACAACTCCGCAGGAAAGCAGTGATTTACTCAAATAATTATATTTTTAAGAAAAATCAAGAAAACGGAACTTAAAAAACTTTAAGAAAAAAATGATGCTCTTTCATTTGTTTGAAACTAAATGCTTAAGTTTGGACAGGTAAAAAAGGCAGAAAATTGTGTGCATTACTATTCACACATTTTATTATCAAAAATATTTTTTATCATCAATTTTACAAATTCAACTCTTATTTCACAAGCTAAAATTATTTTTTCAATCCTTCTGATGTAGTTGTAAACTGTAAACGACACCTACCTATTTTGTAAATACGGGTCTTTCATGTCTGGGTAAACAGCAACTTCCGTTTGTAAAGCTGGGTCTTTCATGTCAGCTCTGGATATGAGCTGCTCATAGCAACTGCTCAGCAAGGTCTGGAACTTTTCACCTTGGTCTGGAACTTTTCACCTTGGGCGTCGATTTCCTCACTTACATAACTTTTTTTAGGTATGGATAGCAGCGCCTCCTTCTTAGAAAGTTATTAACCGAAACCGTTTTGACTCGGACACGAAAGACCTAGGTTTACAGACGAAGAGTTAAACTGCAATGCCAATCATCGGAAACTGATTGATTGATCATTTTGAATTGCATGCATTATTCCTACATCGATCTGAACAGTGTACCCTGAGATAGAACTATTTTTTTCATTCTGTACAGTGCTATCTGCGCAGGATTCGAATTTATTCTGCTTGTCCTAACGCTGCCAGTTTCCCGAATTCTTCTGTAAGCATCTTGAAATGCTCTCCTGCGAGGTGTCCACCGATAATGATGTCTCTGATGATACAGCAATCGTGCCGCTCGTGTATTTCCCTGACACTTTCCATTGATGAACATAATGTCTCCATATTCGCCATTGGAGTACTAACCCAGTCGGATTAGAATTTTGGGGCGAAATGTTGCAATCTCTATAATTATCTCAAAAAACCTCTAAAACAGGCGAAAATTTGCAAATTTTGCTATTTTTCGAGTCCTTCTCCCACTTTCTCAGCGGCCGCAATATTTTCATCGTAATCTATGCAAAAAAATTAACAAAGACATTAAAAAAAACATAATAGGACGTGCGATAATCTAGATGAAACAGAAATTTCTTTATTTTAAGAAATTTTGTAGGGGAAGTGGTAGAGGGGGTGACGACATTAACTAACAACTAATTTTTTCACATCACGCTAAGGTTGCTGTCAAAATGTTTTGTACAAAATTTAGGATTCAAAAATTTATTGGGTACTGAGAAAATTAGTGATTTATTGAAATTGTGCAGTGGGGAGGTGGGAGATGGTAGAAGAAGTGTGGAGTTATTAATGACTTTTTTGGAAATAACTGTAAACATCATTTAATTGACATATTTTAAATTGAAGATCAGATCATTGCAGATCAGTAAAGTTCATTCTTTTCAGGAAAATCGACTTTTTGTAAAGTTGTTGAATCGTGTCAAATTGTATGGGAGGGGGTAGAAGGAGTGAAGCTAATCGACTAATTTTTTTTGTCTTACTAATAATTCTAAATAAATATTTAATGCATAATTTCAGCTCTATAAATTTCATACGTACTGAGTAAATTAGTTTATAGTATTTCACAAAAAAAAAGCAGTTTGTATGGGAGGTGGTGGAAGGAAGCGGAAGACTCAAATAATTTTTATGCAGCAGATTTGAACTATTATAAAAGTAATACATTCCAAATTTCAGGTCAATAGCTTTTATGCTTTTTGAAAAAATCCGTTTATTGTCGAATTGCGAAATTGTGTAATTTTGTATGGGAGGAGGTAGAAGGGTTAAAGCTAATCGTCTAATTTTTTTGGTCTTACTAATAAATCTAAGCAAATATTTATTGCATAATTTCAAATCGATAAATTGTATACGCACTAAGTAAACTTGTTTAGAGCATTTCATGAAAAAGTGCAGTTTGTATAGGAGGTGGTGGTAAGAGGGGAGGACACAAATAATATGTAAACAGTAGAATGGAATCGTCATAAAAGTATTATATTTATTTTCGATTAATAGCATTTATACTTTTCGAGAAAAGTCGTTTATTAATCTTGACCACTTGTATCTCCGCGAATATTGAAAATTTACCCTCTCTGTAGAAAAAAACATACGTTGTGACCATAAAGTAAGGGCACTTTGTAAATAAAATTACTCTGGGGAATGATATTTCAAAAATAATTTTTTTGGTAAGCATGTAGTAATCAAATCAAATTCCTGTTAAGACCCCCTATAGGGGCATAGGACAGAAACAACTCTCTTCCACAAGGCGCGATCCTGAGCATCGGCCTTAAGCTGTTGCCAGGACTTGTTAGCCAATCATAGCCCATTTTCGAATGCCAAAAGTCGTTACCGTAGAATCAGTCCGCATCCGAGGCGATGTATCCGTTTCTCGTATCATTTAGGTCTTAAGATCACGGGTGATAAGCCCATGATCCAGTGAGTGTCCATTTGCCATTTTTAGGGCAAGCAGGACTGGCTGTGGGTGAATTCTACAGCCCCCATCCCAGAGGGGGATAGCTAGCTCAGGTCCGTGGAGTCGCTAGTCTCCAAAGATAGTTACAGGAATTGGTAAAACCTCATCCTACAACTACCCCCTTGCGGGTAAGCATATAGGACTGTCCTTAATTATTATCCCAGAAATTAGCGTGGTCTGTTAATCAGTTTGTTTACAGCAGTTGGTTGAATGAGTACACGGCGATTTTTGTTTTATATCCTGAATCGACTGAAAACGGGTTCCACGGAGCGATACTTTCAGTTCCGACGATAGGAAAAAGTCACACGGGGCCAAATCTAATGAATACGGTAGTTCATTGATGCATTTTTGGCCTTCAATCCGGTCACAATTTAGGCTCAATGCGAGAGCGCATTTTCATCCATGAATTCTCCTTCCATAATTCCGGCCGTTTACGAATTTGCTCACGCAAACGCTTCGATACAACCAAATAGTACTCCTTATTGAACATTTGTCCCTCCGGAATGAGTTCATGATGGATCAAACCGCGAATATCGAAAAAAACAATGAGCATCGCCTTAATTTTTGAGCAGCTTTGGCGTGGCTTTTTCGGTTTCGGCTCATTTTTTCCTCTATTCCGACGATTGTTGACTGGTTTGCATGTCAAGCTCATAAGCCCATGTCTCATCACCAGTTATGATGTGCTCCATGAATGTGCGATAAGAATTTGCACGATCAAGCGTGTCCAAAGTGACCTGTTCACGGTACTTTTTTTTAAGAAAATTCAGTTTTGTTTAAAAGAGTCGAGAAAGGAGGCGTTTCATGGCCAAAGTATCCACCAAAATCGAACGAAAGGACTCGCGAGAGATGTCGAGCTCCCCTACTAACCCCTAACGCTGGTATGACGATTTCTGAGCACCATTTCCAATACTTTTTGAATGTTTTCTTCATTTGAAGAGGTAAAACACTTCCAGGTAAAAATATTTCCCCCTCTCTTGCCCATCCACTTCATTTTATATGTATGTATAATTTATCAAGGAATAACCCCTTACAAGGATTACCGGACACCCTGTAGATGTTACATGTAGCAGAAAGATAAAAGCTTTCTAAAGTTTATGCAAATAAAAAAACAAAATTGATCTGCTGAAAATGCACTCGACCGCCTCCCTCGACTGCTAGATCAAAAAGACCGATAGTTCGGCCATCCTGACTTTTCGATGTCCTCGGCACTTTATTTAAGGATGTTTTTTACGATGCAAATGACCTCTCATTGTTATCGTTGAAGCCATCGCATTTATTACCTGACTGCGAAATGTATTTAAAATCCCTAAAAGTATGAAATATTAACTGGTCGACAACTTTCAAAACTTTGACCCCCTCCCATACAAAATTATTTTTCGACCATTTTTAACAAATCAAATATCAATTTCAAATTTTCCACAAAAACTTTTAAAAATAGTTGAAATGAAACTGCGTCAAAATTTTTGAGATAGCGCCTGCCCTACTACCCCCTCCCATAAAAAGTATGATTTTGACCAATTTCAATAAATAAGCAACTAATGAACAAATTAAAAGCTACGAACTTGAAATTTTGTACGAGCACCTTACAAGAGAAACGGAATAAAACTGCATCACAAAGTTTACGATTCCCTTACCTCCTCTAACCCCTTCTACACAAATGATTGGTTTCGTGAATGTAAAATATACCGAGTTTTATGAAAATTCTATGCAACTTCGTCTATGAATAATATTGGACGTGATTCAAGCAATCAATTAAAAAATGATTAACATCGACACACCCTTACTATCAACACTCCCCTCATAAAAACCCAAACTTGTATTAATGAATGAAATATTGATTACATGCACTGGACCTATTGATCGTATTCACAATTAAGCGTTAAATTGACAGCAGCTCTGCCCTAAAGTGGGTTCCACTTGTGAAAGGAGGCTCCACTTAGTCTTCCTTAACCACTCTAACCAGCATATTGACTTTCCATGCATCCTCAACTTGTCCCAAGAATAACATAGTTGTGCCCGACTTGTTGGCAGTTTATTTTTAATTTTAACCATATTAAAAACGCCTTTAAATGGTTTTTGTGTGATTTGGAAACCAATGAGATATCAATCATTACTAAGAATTTTCTTTACTCCACAAGGACCCTTGTATAGGAATTACAAAAAAAACTAAAATTGGGTCAATTTGGGTGGAGAGAGTCGAAAAAGACGGCGGATCTTAGTTCCGCACTGCATTTACCATGGAAGTAGCGATAGTAAAAGCCGAGTACTCCGACATTTCTGCGATGTTTGAGAGAATCGATAGAAGTCGGAAAGCATTTTTTGAGTGCGGTTGAGAAACGCGAGGTGCGATTTGGGTGGCTCAGATCAAACATGCGAATTGTACTCAAAACGTGGTCTAATGTTCGCCTTATAGATGGATGTTTGCTAGGTCGTTCGGCGTGAAATATTTTTTGCACTTTCGGAGAACACCCAAACGTTTAGAGGCGTCGAGGGCAGCATCAAAGATGTGCTGGGCCCAATTCAAATGGTCATTAATTTTAACGCCTAGAAGTGTGAAGTTATTCCACATTAGAAATTCTTAGGTGTTATCTAAAGTACTGTAATCTGAAAAACTATGGATTGGATTGAGAGTAGATGATAGAAGGTCGTTTGTGAAAACTAAGAAATCTGGTGGAGATAAAACAGATCCATGAAGGACGCCGGAATCAATTGAGTAGGAGGAAGAAGTAACGCCATCTAGTACTACTCATATTGTGCGTTCAGGGAGAAAACTCTCAATCCATTGGACAAGGGTATCATTAAGACCTATGGCCCTAAGCTTAAGTATGAGATATTAATGCCAAACTCTGTCAAAACTGCACAATCTTGGCCTTCGCCGTGTTTATGTATGCATGAGTTCCAACGTTCTTCCAAGTAGACCAAAAGATCTCCCGTCGACTTTCAGAACGGAACAAACACTGACGATCATAGGTGATCTTGTTAGCCTCCAGATATTTGACGATTTTACGATTGACAGCAATTTCCATTACTTTCGAGAGCACTGAAGTAATGGCTACCGGGTGGTAGATAGCGGGGTGCACTTTTCTTCCTTTCTTGGGAATTGACTGAACATTCGCAACTTTCTACATACGTGGAAAGCACTCAGAAATATAGAAAAGATTGTGAAGACGAACTAAAGAAGAGGAGCACTTCTAAATGGTAATGGGAAGAATACCGTCCGGACCAGCACATTTGTGGGTATTGAGCTCTTTGAAAATCCTAGAAATAAGTCTCGTGCGAAAATGTAGTGTAGACGGTTAGAAACCAGAAACATTTAGTGCGGTATGCGATTGCTTTGAAGGTGGAAGACGTAAGTTTCTAGCGAAACTTGCTGCTAGTAAGATAGTTTTTCGACAGGATCAATAACCGTACAGTCGCCATCAACAACCGGTAGTATTGGAAAAGAAATGAGTTTTCGAGCCTTCAGGGCACTGACAAATTTTCCGTCGAAGTTCTTAGTCATGCCATTTCTTAATGCATTAAAGAGTTCTCTGTTGGCAGGTGTTTTATTACTTTTACAGACTTCAAATGATTGTTTCTTGACCTGAACTGCATTGACAATCTTTATTGAAAAAAAAATCCTTCGACGGCCTGACTCTCTTATAACAAGAAGATTTGTAGAGCTTCATAGCTGTCAGGAAAATCTCGGAGACAAGTCTAACAAACTTCTTTGCAGTCATTGTAATCAAAGCACGATTTCCAATTAAAGGCATTATAGAAGTTATTTAGCGCCCCCAATTGTTTTTTTTTAAATGCCAAATATTTTTCCGAAAAGCCTTAATTGTCAGCGGTGTAAGTACTTCAACTGGAAAATGATCCGTAATTCCAATTGGCGATGGGGATATGACATAGACAGAAAATTTCTTTGGCTGACTGGTGGGAAAAAAGGTCAAGGTTGGCAAAATTTCCTGAAATATCTGGTAAACGAGTGGGCTCATCTATCAGCCGTGTTAAACCGCTTATAGAAGCAAAAAGCTTCTCCAAAATTCCATAACAGAAGAGAGTTTAAGCCAGGCAATGCAATGAACATTAAAATCGCCCACGATATTGATTTCAGCATCAGGGTTTCTAGTGTTTATAGACTGGATAGATTCAGATAACCCATCCAAATCTAATCAAGTGTCCGTGCTGTACTTCTGGAGAAGGCAGGCGATTTGGCGCATGGCTAGGGACCAATTTAAAAAAAATCTCATGCCACCATCCTTGAGCGTATGAAAAATAAATCTTCTTTCCCAAGCTATAGTAGTGATACAATGCACTTTGATAAGTACTATGAAGTCACTCTACCTGAAAGACAGCAGTGGATTGACAATAATATCATGCAGAATGACGAGATTGCGATATTTATTGATGGTTCGAAAATGGAAGAGGGAGTAGGTTATGACATCTTTTCTGAAAGCATTGATCTGCAAATCTCCAGGTATCTACCAGAATATGCCACAGTCTTCCAACCGGAGGTTATGGCTATTCCAAAAAGGGCGCGCAAAAGTAAATGGCAAGCGAGTTAATTTTTACACGAACAGCCAAGCTGCACTGAACGCCCTCTCCGCTTACAGCTACAATACAAGATGCTTCAACCATTATTTGGACATGTTGGAAGAATTGGGGAAACCTGCACTTTGCACTTTGCTGTGGGTTCCGGAACATCGAGATACACCTGGAAACGATATGGCGGAAATATGTAATAGCCAAAAACGGATCAGTCGTTGCTACTGTTGAGGAAACGGACAATGATAGCATCGCCTTAAGAGCCATTAAGACAATCTACGCTTGTAAAGTGTGGGGAAGGGAAATTCTCAAATCTTTACAAAGCGAGTTGTGTAACACCACGAACATGCTATTCCTACGGATTCTAGTAGGTACAATGGCTCACAGCTTATTTCGTGCAGCTACAAATTTTAAATTTGTTACGCTGTTATTGGAAAACTATGTAAAATATTGACAAGATTTAAATGCCATGTTTTAAGTAAATATTTATTGTTTAAGTTAAGACTTCAAAAATAACACAATTGTTGTTTATAATACTTAATTAACAAAAATTATGCTTAATTCTATGTGACAGCTTATTTCATACACTTAAACTTAGGCCTTAATTTACAGAAAAAGGTTAAATTTAATTCAAAATTCAGTATTTGGAATGGTAGCCCTTTGCATTTATTACATCTTTAAGTCTCTTTGGCATAGAATCCACAAGTTTTTGGGTAGTTTCTCGGGTAATTTTCGTCCACTCCTCCAAAACAGTTTTCTGCAATTGTTCCTTATTGGAAATACTATGCTTGCGAATATTATTTACTAAAATTGCCCATAAATTTTCTATTACATTGATATCTGGACTCTGTGCCGGCAGGGAGATAATATGCGAACAGTTCCAAATCAGCCAAGATTGCACAATACCAGACTTATGCTTAGAGTGGTTGTCTTGGTAGAAACGGAATATGTTTGAAATTTCAAGATTCGCAGCACTCTGGAGCAAATTTTTTTTTCAAAATGTTAAGGTACATGGTTTCATCCATGTTACCTTCAATGAAGTCCAAATTTCCAATCCCGGCTGCCGACATACAGGCCTAAAGCATTATGCTTCCGCCGCCATGTTTCACTGCAGCTTTTAAATTTTCTTTTTGTAGCTCAGTATTCGGTTTCCGCCATACGTATGCCATGCAATCAGAGCCAAAGATATTAAATTTAGACTCGTCTGAGAATATGACGCTGTTCCAGAAGTCCGAATTTTTGTTGGCGTGCTCTCTAGCAAAGGTAAGGCGACTCAGTCGGTTTTATTGCTTATGAATGACTTTTCTCTAGCTACTCGACCACTGAAGTTGTGGTCTCGGAGCATGCGGCTGACGGTTTCTGCACTGCATGACTTACCTAGTCCTTGTTGTATCTCCGCGACTAGTTTTGGAGCTGTTAACTTTGGGTTCGCTTTATTTTACGTACAATAAATCGTTCGTCGTTCGAGTTGAAAATTTTGTTTGGCGCGCTTCTGCCCTTATCTTACAATACGATTTTCATGAGCGAAGCGTTCAATGATACTCTGCACTGTGGTGCGACTCAAATTTACAAATTGACAAATTAAGCAATTTTCCGCAGGGATAGCCCGTTCTTGAAATGACTTATCACTAATTCTCGCTGCTCAATTGTCATGCGACGACCCATTTTTTTTAAAAAGCACTTCTTGTCCTTTACAAATATCACACTAAATATTGACTACAGCTAGTTGCCAATTGTTCAAAAAAAGTAAAGAAAAAGAAAGTCCCGTTATACAGCGCGACACGATCGGACAGAAGTGGAGACAAGTATCTGCATGAAATAAGCTGTGGCGTTCGGTTGAGCGGGCTGGCTGAACGATATGTAGGTCCACATGGTAAAAGCGGAGGCGTACAATAGGCCCATTGGTAGCCTACGTACATTGGCGTCCAACCCCTCCACGAACCTAACCTAATCTCAAAGGGTTAAGTTAGAAGGAGTACAAGGATCAAAACAACGTCGCTAATGATATTTGCAGCATTACAATTTGCTGAAGATTCCAAGTGGATAGCTTTAACAACTTCGAAGAAAATAACTAAATTTAAATTTCGAAATTTCGTGAGGTGGTAAAAGGAGTAAGTTGAATTTGATAATTTTCTCAAAATTGGTTGCAATTGTAATACAAATAATTCTGCCAAAAAGTCGTTCATTTCAATGAAAATCGAAGAAATGATTTCTCAAAATTGTGTATTTGTATGCGAGAGTATCGGATCAATATTTTTCGACGTCAATGATATTTACATCATTTTACTTTGACCTAATTTTCAAGTTAATAGCTGAAATAGTTTCGGAGACTAATTTCGAAACTAGTATGGGAGAGTGTAGACGGAGTGGGGGATGTACTCTGTCCACGAACTTAGGGTTTCTTTTGTGTTAAAAATTACTTAAAATGAATTTCAGCATGATAGATTAGAGCATTCGAGAGTTATGTTGTAGACAGACGGTCACTCGGAATCGATGCTTTGAGCGACAGCAAATATTTCTGCATCCTTGGCGACTTAGTGTCCGGTGAAATTTTTGTCCGTCAATTGTTTCATAATTCAAAGAGCGAACCCATATCCCCAAGGATTTCGTCTTATTTCCTAGATCTTCAATGGTCCTTCTCTTTCCTTCGTTAGATTAACTATGTATATAGGTAGGGATCCTCTCAAATTAGAGTTTGTACACCAGCTTCCAGCACAGTGCGAGTAGTTTTCAAATCGTGGAGATTTACCTTTTCCTGTGATAGTTTTTTTTTCGCAGAATGTGAGCATTGCGGCAGTTCTGTCTTAAATCGAGAGTACTTTGGTTGACATCGGGTTGAAAGATGTTCAATTTGACTTTTTTCCGATTGTTAGCTTTATCCCATGTGTTTTATAGTTTCAAGTGGGTGGATGTTAATAGCTGTTTAATTGATTACTTAAATCGATTTCAATATTCTCTGCATAGAATATTAGTTTAATAGATAAATTAAATTCTAAGAAATTCGGTATAGTTTATATTCATGAAACCATATATTTGGGGCTGGGATATAACCTAGTGGGTAGCGTGTTGGTTTACAATGCGAAGGTCGGGAGTTCAATTCCCTATCGATGTATAATTTCAGCACATTCCTTGCGTGGGTATATCTTGGTCACCTCAATCTGTGAAAATGAAAATTCATAAATAGACGGTTGTTGCAAAAGTTTAATAACCCTTTCACAATAACAAATAAAATATTAAGGAACCTGTAGATCAGGAGGCTAAGGCCCAATTTGAGCTGTAGTGCTGTTGAAGAAGAAAAAGAAACATTAGGTTAAGAGGAGTAGAGGGGTTGGAGAAATCGCAAAATTTGTGATTCAGTTTTGAAAAGTGTTAATAAACAATTTCAAGTTTTTAGATTTTATTTTTTTAATTATTAGATGATTACTTGAAAATGACCGCAATAATACTTTTGCATGAGAGAAGACAGAAGTGAAGTAGGCATTCGGACAGTTAACATTTTGAACTTTAATACATTTGTTAAACGAATTTAATACATTTTTAAGTTGCTAGTCAAGCATGTCAATCAAAAATTTTGCGTTCTTTTCACTGCACATGAATACCTTGTGTAGGTTAGAGTTACTGTATACGAACGGGCCCTCTCCTGCTCTTTCGAGTTTCATCACGGAGTCGTTAATCGACCTGACACTCGTCGATATCCAAAAAGTCGACGAGTAACAGCTAGTACTGAAAAGATGATAAAAGATTGCGATTTCACTAAAAACAACGTGAAACTTATTGCTCGGAAGTTTAAATTTATACTTGGCCTAAAATTTAAACGAAAAAGAAAATCGATCGCAGAAAACAAGGTAAAATACTTGATCTTAAATCTTCGATTTGAAAATTTCCAGCTCTGTTCTGAACCCTGGTGTTCAAACTCTAATAAGAGAGGGCTCGTTCCTATACGGTAAACGTATATGTATACGTAAAAAAACAATACTTCAGGCATATCAAATTATTTTTTTTTCTCAATCGATCACAACACTTTATTATTAGAATAATAAAGTATTTGTTATCATAGTCATTATTTGATAATTTTATTCATATTACTGCATCAAAAATCTGCTTTAAAAAGAAATCCATGATATTCAAATGCTGCACTCCAGTATCAACATAGAAAACTACATTTATCTGTTTAATCGATCACGAACTAACTTAACAGAACCGTAATTAATAAAGCCCGCAATTGGGTTTTTCCAACCTGCAGGCGCCACTTCATCCGACCTATTAAATTCTATTCCCGATGTGCATAATTCCTCAAACATCGTAATCCTATCATAAAATAAAGTATCAGATCCATGGCATTTGTTGGCTGTTCATCATTAGTATTTAAGGGATTAGATCAGGTAGTTACTAGTGTTTCTGTAGTCTTAAGGATTTCAGCTTAACTTTATTGTACATACAGACTAAGCCTGGTGACTTGAAATGGGAAATTCCCAAATTTTTACGCTCCCAAGCAATTAAATCCTTGTAATCTACTGCATAATTTTTCGATTTTATTTGCACTTCTTGAAATTTCACTTCCATTCTATTCTTTGAGGCATGTTTGATTTTTTATCAGTTGTCACTTTTTTGAGAGGGCAGGATAAGTTTTGCTAAAATAAAAAACGGAAGATGAAGATGCAAATTTTATACAGTTCCTAATTGGTTTTTTGTTTAGAAGGCGGGGAAGGTGGAAGGAATTTTCACAATTCAAGAATGTTAGCAATCAGTCTACCTTGCAGACAGCAATGGACGAGATGGCGATATTTACTGGTGATACGAAAATGGAAGACGGAGTAGGTTATGGCATCTTCTCTGAAAGCCTTGATCTGCAAATCTCCAGGCATCTATCACAATATGCCATGGACTTTCAATCGGAGGTAATGGCTATTGCGAAAGGAGTGGAACTGGCCTTACACGTGTAAGAGTAAAAGGTAAGCGAGTTAGTTTTTACTCGGACAGCTAAGCTGCACTGAAGGCCCTCAGCGCTTACAGCTGCAATTCAAGACGCGTGAACCCATTGTATGGACATATTGGAAGAATTGGGGAAAACCTGCACTTTGCGATTTTGCTGGGTTCCGGAACATCGAGATTTACCTGGAAACGAAATGGCGGACAGACTAGCCAGATACGGATCAGCCGCTCCCATCGTTGATGAAACGGACAATGCTGGCATTGCCTTAAAAGTCATTAAGACAATATATGCTTGCAAAGTGTGGGGAAGAGAGAATCTCAAATGGTTACAAAGCGAGCCGTGTAACACCACGAAGATGCTATAGGGTGGGTTTGATAGAAGGAAATCAATAAACATATTGAGATTCGACAGAGACTCCCTACGGACACTAGTAGGATAGTCACGGGCCGCTGTCTTCTTAGAAAACACGCTCGAAGACTGCACCTTACAACCAAGGACATTTGCAGAGGCTGCGGTGAGGAGGATGAGACTATAGAACGTTTCCTCTGTCACTACCAATGCCTCCGAACAACTCGAACACAAATTCTCGGAAATTAATTCTTCACGGAGCTGAATGATCGCCGGTCACTTGAACCGATGAATCTCATATGTTTCACCGGTACAGCGGTATGGCTGAATCATATGTAGGTCCACATGATAAAAACATAGAGGCGTACAATGGGTCCACTGGCGGCCTACTTACATTTGTGTCCAACCCTACCACGAACCTAACCTAACCTAATTATCATTTTTACATGTATATAATTTAGAGGTGCTAGAATGAGTAAATGGATTTCGAAAACTAATGAAATTTAAGATAATTGGATTCAAAAATATTTTAGTTTCTAATTCAGCACTCGGGGACGCAAATCCATTTGCGGGGTTCGCCAAGAAAATCAATTAAAGGATTCACTAAAATTTTAAGAAAACATTTTAAATTAGAGTTTCCCCAAATTGACGTCACTGCTTCTATTAATCTAGGATGTAGCCTAGTGGTTAGCCTGTCTACATACAATGCGAAGGTCGTGAGTCAAGTCGTGATCGATTTATAATTCCACAGCCTACTGCTTCCCTGGACATATGTGGGTCACCTTAGTTTGCGAAAATAAAAATTAATGGATAGAGAGTTGTGTGAATAGCTACCAACTTTTCCACAATGAGAAATAAATTTTAAAGAACCTGGCAGTCAAGATGCTAAACGATCGTCCCATTGTCGAAGAAAATGACTTTTGTTAATAGTTTTCGTCTAACGGCGATTGTGACTGAACATGCATTTTCTTAAACTAAGATCTTATATCATATTTCATTGGCTAATTTTCCCAACAAAGAAGTGACGAAGGAAAGACATTTGAAGAAGTTTCATTATATCACTTGCTTTAGATCAGAAGAAAATGTTCAGCGGCTATTTTTATACTATGAAATCTGAGAGTACTATAAGTTTGCCATCAAGTTTGTAACGCTAAGAAATAAGGCTCGAGAGAAAAATGAATGTTACAGAAGTTAATATAATCACTCAAAAATCTTAAAACGGGATGTCCGTTCGTGTCCTCTCTAGCTTGAGAACGCGTTGAGCTTTTTCACATCATGTCGAAGTTGCCATCAGAATGTTTAATTGAAAAATTAAACTTCAAAAATTTAAATTTAAATTTAAATTTAGCTACTGGGAAAATTATTGTACTTTATTTAGTAAAATTATGCAGCTTGTATGCGAGGTGGTCGAAGGAGTGGGGAGTTCTTAGTGCGAAACAACTATAAACTTCATGCATTTGACATGTTTTCAATCGCACATCAGTAGCATTCAAACTTTTGAGGAAAATCGACTTTTTGAAAAGTTGTGAAATTGAGTTATATTGTATTGGAGGAGGTAGAATGAGTGAAACTAATCGTCTAATTATTTTCGGTCTTACTAATAATTCTAAATAAATATTTAGTGCACAATTTCAGCTCGGTAAATCTTCTACTTACTGTGTAAATTGGCTTGTAGTATTTCTTGAAAAAGCTCAGTTTATATGGGAGATGGTAGAAGGAGTTGAGGAAATCGAATAATTTTTGTTACTGTAGATTGAAATTAGTTCAAAAATAGTATATTCCAAATTTCAGATCAATAGCTTTCATACTTTTCGATAAAATCGATTTATTATCAAATTCCGAAATTGTGTCATTTATATAGGGAGGGCTAGAAGGGATGGAGCGATTCGGCCCGTTCACGAACTTGTCCTTACTTTTTTGTCCAAAACGATGTGTACAAAATTTGAACTACCTAGCACAACGCGTTCTCGAGCTAGAGAGGACACGTGCGGACATACGGACGGACATCCGGTTTTGAGATTTTTCAGTGATACAATGAACTTCTGTATCATTCATTTTCTCTCCGAGCCTAATTTCTTAGCGTTATGAACTTTATGGCAAACTTATAATATTCTCAGATTTCATCTAGAGCATAACAATTATAAGACCTGTGCTATGCTATGGTACCGAAACGTGAGGATTGTATGTATACCAAGGGGCAAACCTATAGAGGGATGGAAGCGGACAAATCGAAATTAAAAGAAGGATTATGATAGCAAATAAGACGTTTTATTCGATAGTTCCAATAATCAAAAGCAAGAACGTACACAAGAAAAGTAAACTAAAAATATATAAAACAATTATAAGACCTGTGGCAGCGAAACGTGGACATTAACTCAGGCATCCGACAAAATCATTAACGCCTTCGAGAGAAAGGTCCTCGGAAGACTCCTCTGACCTGTGAGGGAAGACTCGATCTGGAGAACACGATACAATAGGGAATTGTACGCCTTCTTCGACAATCCAGAAGTGTCGACCCTCATAAAATTTAAGAAGTTACAAAAGGCTGGTCATGTGGAGTGGATGGAACGAAAGAATTCCCAAACAGACAATAAAAGGGAAATTCAATTAAAAAAGACCAGTCGGAAAACCACGGAACCGCTGGAAGGATTCGATTGACGCAGACAGCAAATCACTGCTAAGATTTTCAAACTGGAGGAGGGGTAAAGTCAAAAATTACACATGCTAATATCTCTGCTACGAATGCAGATATGAAGCTGAAAATCAGCATAGTTATAGAGAGGGATATGGGGCAAACTATAAAAATAATTTAATTTTTTTATCCATTGGTGTTCGAAAAGAGGGGCCAAAAACTAATCGTCGACCTTTTTTTCAAGTAATTATATCTTCTGAACTACGTAACATAAAAATTCTTAATTTAAAGCCGATTATGTGGCAGACGAAGCCACCATAATCAACTAAGAGGGACGGAAATAATTTTAATGGAAAGGGTCAGGAGGGTGCAAAGAAAAACACTCAAAAATTAATAACTCAACTATCTCTTAAGCTACTACAATGGCTCTACATCCCAAATCGGACCTTGGCCTCCTGACATGCAGGTTTCTTAACATTTTACATTACTTATTGTGGAAAGGTTGTTAGCCCTTCGCACAACCCTCTTTCTACGAATTTTTCATTTTCGTAGAATGAGGTGACTAATGTATATCCAAGCACTAGACTACACCCTAGCTTATCTTAAGCTATGTAATTGTAACTTGAAACATAAGCTGTACTAGCAGAATATGAAAAATATATAAGATTTCGTCCTAATAATAGTAGAGTGAAATGAAGAGCATTTAAAAGATGGTGCACTTTTCAAAATTGAATTAAGTTGAAATTTTGTCAGATTGTAGAGCTATATGACCTATAATTTTGGTAAAATTTTTAAGTTGGATGTATAACGCGAGGGAGGTGGTGGGCCTAAATGTCGAAAATCGTAAGTAATTTTTTTAGCGTTCTAGTAAAGGATACAAAGTTCAAACTTTGCACGTGCATACATAAAGAAAAAAATATAACAGGACTACGATTGGGCGTAAAGCCCAATCGTGCGGTACTCTAGATGAAAGAGAATTATTTTTATCTAAAGAAATTTGTAGGGGAATTGGTAGAGGGAGTGACGACATTGAACTAACTAACTTTTTAAAATTTCACATCACGCTAAGGTTGCTATCAAAATGTTTTATAGAAAATTTAGGATTCAAAAATTTAATAGGTAATGAGAAAATTAGTGTATTGGATTTAGTGAAATTGTGCAGTTTGTATGGCAGGTGGTAGAAGGAGTGTAAATTTATTAATGGCGTTTTTAGAAATAACTGTAAACATCATTTAATTGACATATTTCAAATTGCAGATCAGTAGCATTCATACTTTCCAGGAAAATAGACTTTTTGCAAAGTTGTTGAATTGCGTCAAATTGTATGGAAGGGGGTAGAAGGTGTGAAGCTAGCCGCCGTCTTACTAATAATATAAATATTTAGTGCAGAATTTCAGCTCGCTAAATTTTATACGCACTGAGTAAATTGGTTTAGAGTATTTCATGAAAAAGTAGAGTTTTTATGGGAGGTGGTGGAAGGAGGGAGAGGACACGCATTATTTTTATATGATAGATTGATATCAATATAAAAGTAATATGTTCCAAATTTGAGACCAATAGCTTTTATACTTTTCGAGCAAATCCATTTATTGTCAAATTGCGCAATTGTGTCATTTTGTATGGGAGGGGGTAGAAGGGGTGGAGCGATTTGGTCCGCTCACGAACTTGTCCTTACTTTTTTGTTAAAAATGACGTGTACAAAATTTGAACTTTCTAGATCAACGCGTTCTCAAGCTAGAGAGGACACGGACGGACGAACATCCGGTTTTGAGATTTTGGAGTGATTATATGAACTTCTGTATCATTCATTTTTTTCTCCGACGCTTATTTCTTAGCGTTACAAACTTTGTGGCAAACTTATAATACTCTCAGATTTCATCTAGAGTATAATAATAGCTTCAACCAGAACTGTTATGTACCGAAGGGAACCCTAACCTGCACAAGGTGTTTCATGTGTATTGAGAAAAACAGAAAAACTTTTTAATTGATATTTTAAGTTAGGAACTAGGAAGTTTGTGAAATTCGTTTAGAAAAAAATACGTCAGAGTTAAGGATATTAACTGGTCGAAAACCTTCAAAACTTCTACCCCCTCATATGAAAAAAAAATTTTCGTCCATTTTTAAGAAATCAATTATCACCAAACGATTAAACACTATCAACTTGAAATTTTGTAAAAACACTTTTGAAAATATTTAATACAAAATTGCATCAAAAGTTTTGAAGTCCCTTTTGCCCTTCAACCCCTCCCATACAAAGTATGATTTCACTTTTTCTATCCCCCTCTTCTCATACAAACCCAAATTTGCATATATAATCGATTGAAATATTGATTCTATGTATTGGAGCTACTGATCGTAATCGTGGGTAAGTGTTAAATAATTGACAACAACCTTGCCCTAGAACCCTGATTCACTTAGCCTTCCCTATCCACATTAACCCACGAATCCTTAACTTGTCACAATAACGTTATGAGACATATTTGTTTTTTAAGATATACAGGGTGTTTGGTACTCCGTGCATAACCTTGTAAGGGGTTATTCCTGGATATATTTTGAGCAAAAAATTTTTCTACGGAGATGATCAATTTTCAATATCCACGGAGATACAGGGTGATCAAGAAAAGTCCTTCGGACCTGTACCCTCACTCACTCAAAACGCTATATCTTGAAAACTAATAATCACAATTCAAAGTGTTATAGCTTGTTTTTTAGGGAATCAAATTACCTTTCGTTTGCTGTAATAGTCCGCATTGCAACTGTATCCAATTCTGAGATATTTGCTTCAGAACACAAATTTTTGAAACTTTGACCCTCAAAATTCTAGGATCAATGTAGTTTTTCTCTAAAAAACCCATTATAAAAATGTCATTTTAATGTTGTTTTCTTATGTGCCATATTATTGCCTACAAAAGATGCATACACTTGCATTGCATAAGTTTTATAGTTTAGAAGAAATTATCATTCCAATAATGTAGCACTTTTGTCAAAAAAGCAAGAATAGGTTGATCAACACTCTCCGCTTGAACTAAAAGAACTTAAGAATGGTTTTTATGATTTATTTCAAATTTCCTTAATTACAATAAATGTTCAAAATGGCTCCCTTCATTTTGAATGCACGCTAAAGCTCGTTTTGCCAGTGTTCTCTTTGTGTTCATACTCCTCAACTGCTGCCTTACTTCTGTTGCTGCCGCATCGATTCTGGTGTTTAGATCCTGCAACGTTACTACTTCCGTTGCGTAGACAAGGTCCTTCATCCGTCCCCATACAAAGAAATCCATAATAGTTAAATCAGGAGATCTTGCAGGCCAGTGTATCGGTCCATTTCTACCGATCCAGCGATTGCTATAATTGGAATTTAACCAATCTCTGATTTGTCGGCCGTAATGAGCTGGAGAACCATCGTGTTGGTAAAACATGGAAGCCAATCGTTGCAGTGGCACATCATCCAATAACTCTTGTAGATCATTTGTCAAAAACTTCAAGTAATTGGAACTATTTAGGGTAGGCGGAAGCCTAATAGGACCAATAAAATCGTTGTCAATCACACCTGCCCATAAATTGACACTGAATCTGTGCTGAAATGATGCCTCTCTTCTTGTATGTGGATTGCTCTCAGCCCATGTGTGTAAGTTGTGGAAGTTTGTGATACCGTCCCTGGTGAATTGGGACTCATCCGTCCAAAGAATGTTGTTCATAAAATTCTCGTCACTTAGTTGTCGTTCAAGGAGCCAATTGCAAAACTCCATCCTTTTGGGCAAATCAATGGGTACCAGCTCCTGCACTGGTGTGTGGTGGTAGGAATGCAACCGCTTTGCTTTGAGGACACTCCAAACTTTCCACGTAGGACGTTTAACTGCAATGCCAAGCGTCGGACAGCGTCGTTGTGTTGAAACTCATTTTAATTTAATTCATTTCCTCGATAATTTAAATACTACTTAAAGGACATTCATCGATAATTTAAATAGTAATTTAAGGACACAAAGAATATTTCAGTTTAACAACATTTCAGGTAGTTTTTTTTAGAACGAGGGTTGGTTTATGGCATATTTTATTTTTAAGCCATATGTATTTTCGCTTATTACCTGGAAAACGGGATAACCTAAGTCATAAGTATGTATGCATCTTTTGTAGGCAATAATATGGCACATAAAACAACAACATTAAAATGACATTTTTATAATGCGTTTTTTTGAGAAAAACTACATTGATCACAGAATTTTGAGGGTCAAATTATCAAAAATTTGTGGTCTGAAGCAAATACCTCGGGATTGGGTACAGGTACAATACGGACTATTACAGCAAATGAAAGGTAATTTGATTCCCTAAAAAACAAGCTATAACACTTTGAAATGCGATTATTAGTTTTCAAGATATATCGTTTTGAGTGAGTGAGGGTACAGGTCCGAAACACTTTTCTTGGTCACCCTGTATCTCCGCGGATATTGAAAATGGACCATCTCCGTAGAACAATTTTTTGCTCAAAATATATCCAGGAATAACCCCTTACAAGGTTATGCACGGAGTACCAAACACCCTGTATATAACAATAGGAGTATTTTTTGAAATATTAAATGTACCTCGAAATGTTATTGTCGATGTTTTACAGCGATACTTTATTTTTGGAGCATCCCTTAACAATTTCCAGCAATAATCAGGTGGCAAACTGGTACTCCATTTACCTTGATATCGTTTTTCCATTGCATAAATGTCGTGGTGGAAGCGTTCCATGTTCGTCACTTACTGCTCCTAAATTTTCGGGGAAAAAAACCGAGATGAGAGTCCAGAAAATGAATTTTGAGGGACATGTTACAACCCATTCCTTTATAAGCATTAACTAGCTCACTCACAATATCCTTGTAATTGTCAGCTTCCACATTACCAATAAAATTTTCATCATCTACTTTAAAAGCGCTCCAAGTGCGAAATTTAGTTTCATTTAGCACATTGTCAAATATTTCATCTTTCATTATGACCCTTATTTGTGGACCCACAAATATGCCCTGTTTAAGCTTTGCGACAATGTTTCACGAAAATTTTTGTTTTAGATACCTCTTCCACTCCGATTCAATGCTCTAACAAAATTCTTCATCAATTCCAATTTAATATGCAAAGGTGGAAGTAATACCTTTTTGGTATCAACTAGTGGTTCATTGGTGACTTTTTTAGTCCTGGAGTTAGTGCCTGACGTAGTGGTCACTCCTTCTGTACATAATGATGATCTCGCGCACGGCCATCTTATTCGCAAGGGAAACAACGGTATTTGGTATACCCTAGTTGCATTGCAAGAAGGGTTATCACTTTTAAATCTCCACATATGGCCACTCATATTCATTTGGATCATGTTTCTGTCCTAATGCGTGAAACAAATTGTTGACATCTGAGCAGCATACCAAATCCCCTTCTTAAAGAAAGCAATGGTGACGTTTTTTTTTGTGTTTTCGGTAAAAAAGTTATGTTCGTGTCGCTTTGGAGAAAGATTCCATCCTTTTAATCTGGATGCTGAAAGTTCTGACTGCGATTTTGAGAGATGTAAATCTCGAACTAAGCCATTAAGTTCGCCATGAGGAATCAGATGCGGCGCTTCCGAACATCCTGCTCAGTCAAATAAAGGGTCGGTTTCCATTTCCTGTACAATTTCTGTATCATTCCTAGAAGAATCAGTGGATTCGAATTTTTTTTCATCAGAAGTCCAAGATTCTGGTGGCTTTTGGACAGGAAGTTCATCACTATATTTGACGGGCCGTAAGGCTGATGGTACATAAAGATACTTAACAGTGTGTTTGGATCTTGGTACAATACCTTTAATATTCGTTAGGAGAAAATAGCAATTTGTGACATGGTCTTACGGTTCTCTCCAAAACACTGGTACGGTAAAGGGCATTGTACGCTTTGCACCTCGTAGCCGACTTGTTAACAACGTTAAACAAGTCTTACAACAGATATGAGTGGCCCATGCTTTGTCTTACAATCCAACTTTAACTCCGAAATAAAGTTCGTAAGCTTCTAGGGCAAGGGCAGTAAAATTACGATTTTTGCGATTTAAAAGTTAGCACTCCGCACACATAACAAAAACTATCGGCACCATTTACGCACTGCCTAGGCATTTTATTAAAAGTTAGTCGCGGTCATAGTAAATTAAAACGTAAACTTAAAACCTTTTGTTGTTCAACACAGGGGAAGTTTCGTAATTTTACTTTATTATTCTAATAATAAAGTATTATGATCGACACAGAAAAAAAAATTTGCTACTCTGATATTTTGTTTTTTCGCGTTTCATGACTAAATTAGCCTAAGAATACAAAAAAACATAACAGGACTACGACTGGGCGTAAAGCCCAATCGTGCGATACTCTAGATGAAAGAGAATTTTGTAAGGGAAGTGGTAGAAGGGATGACGACATCGAACTAATTTTTTCACATCACTTAATGTTGCTATCAAAATGTTTTATACAAAATTTAGGATTCAAGAATTTAATTGGTACTGAGAATTGGATTTAGTGAAATTGTGCAGTTTGCTTGGGAGGTGGTAGAAGGAGTGTGAATTTATTAATGACTTTTTTAGAAATAACTGTAAACATCATTTAATTGACATATTATAAATTGCAGATCAGTAGCTTTCATACTTTTCAGGAAAATCGACTTTTTGTAAAGTTGTTGAAATGTGTCACATTGCTCCATAATTTTCATACGTACTGAGTAAATTTATTTAGAGTATTTCATAAAAAAGTGCAGATTGTATGGGAGGTGGTGGAAGGAAGGGGAGGACTCAACTAATTTTTATACAACAGATTGAAATTATTATAGAAGTAATATATTCCAAATTGCAGATCAATAGCTTTCTTGCTTTTTGAAAAAAATCCGTTTATTGTCGAATTGCGAAATTGTGTCATTTTGTACGGGAGGGGGTAGAAGGGGTGAAACTAAATGTCTAAGTTTTTTTGGTCTTACTAATAATTCCAAATAAATATTTAGTGCAAAATTTCAGCTTGCTAAATTTTATACGCACTGAGTAAATTGGTTTAGAGTATTTCATGAAAAAGTACAGTTTGTATGGGAGGTGGTAGAAGGAGGGAGGGGACACGCATAGTTTTTATATGGTAGATTGATATCATCATTAAAGTAATATGTTCCAAATTTGAGATCAATAGCTCTTATAGTTTTCGAGCGAATCCGTTTAATGTTAAATTACGCAGTTGTGTCATTTTGTATGGGACGGGGTAGAAGGGGTTGAGCGATTTGGCCTGTTCACGAACTTGTCCTTACTTTTTTGTCAAAAACGACGTGTGCAAAATTTGAACTCTCTAGATGAATGCGTTCTCAAGCTAGAGAGGACACGGACGGACAGACGGACGGACGGACGGACATCCGGTTTTGAGATTTTTGAGTGATTATATGAACTTCTGTATCATTCATTTTTTTCTCCGAGCCTTATTTCTTAGCGTTACAAACTTTGTGGCAAACTTATAATACTCTCAGATTTCATCTAGAGTATAAAAATCCGTCCCGCCGTACGCCGTGGATGCCGGTAAATGAACTCTATTTCCTAGATTTTGGAAGTGTTAGATGGAAGGGGGAGGCGGGGGAGGGAAAGAGTCAAAAACTTCACTTGCTAATATCTCCACCACGAATGCAGTTAGGAAGTTGAAAATGAAAGATATGGAGAGGGTTGTCGGACAAACTTAAAAAATAATTTAATTTTTTTATCCATTGGCGTCCGAAAAGCGGGGACTAAAAACAAATTGTCGGCCGAATTGTTTTTTCAAATGATTATATCTTCGAAATCATAAAAAATTCATATTTTGGGACCATTAAGGTGCCATATATCTCCACCGGAATCAGCTTAGAGAATGGCTAATTTTTGTAAGGGGGAGGATCAGGGGGGGGGGGGGTGTGTGTGTGTGTGCAAAGAAAACACTTAAAAATGAATATCTCAACTATCTCTTAAGCTATCTAAATGTCCTTCTACCCCCTCTCATACAAAAGTATGATTTCGACCATTATTAAGAAATCAATTATCACCTAACTATTTAAAGCTATCAATTTGAAATTTTGCATATGAACTTACAAAAATAGTTGAAATGAAATTACGTTAAAAGTTTTGAAATCGGGATTGCCCTTCTACCCCCTCCCATACAAAACTATGATTTCGACCAATTTCATTAAATCAACTAATAACCAACAAATTAAAAGCTACGATCTTGGAATTTTGTACAAGCACCTTGCAAGAGAAATAAAATAAAACTGCGCAAATTTTATGATTCCCCTACCCGCTCTACCACCTCCCATACAAATGTTCGGTTTCGCGAATGTAAAATACACCGAATTTTATAAAAATTCTATGCAACTTCGCCTATGTAACAAATTCTATACAGAGAATATTAGACGTGATTCAAGCAATCAATTAAAAAGCTATTAACATCCATCCACCCTTACTATTACCCCTCCTCCTGCCCTCATAAAAAAACAAACTTGCAGAAACGAATGGAATATTGTTAAATTGACAACAGCCCTCCCCAAGAACTGCCTTTCACTTAGTCTTCTCTAACCACTCTAACCTGCATATTAACTTTCCACTCATCTGCAACTGGTCCCAAGAATAATAAAGTTTCGCCCGACTTGTTGGCAGTTTATTTGTATATGACACCAAACGTAGCATGCAAAATGTAGGTGGTGAATTTAAAGTTTGTAGTTTTCATTATTTTCTACGAAATTGGACATAGTTTTCCTGAAATTTGAGTATTTGTATGGAAGGTGGCAGAGGAAGTGGAGGGTCTTAGATGATTTTGTAAGTGCCAAGTTTTGATTCAATTTCAAAGTCGATAGCTCTCATATGTTCGTAGGAGAAATGCTTTTTTTAAATTTATAATATCGATATATGTATGGGAGGGGGTAGATCGAGTGAAAAAAATTTTCTCAAGTATTTATTGCAATTATTATGGGACAAATTCTGGCAAAATTTTAAGTTTCTACTTGTCTAGTTTTATCGAAAATTGATATAATGCATTTAACGAAATTATGAATTTGTATGGGAGGGGGTAGAAGGAGTATACGGATCAAAACAAAATTTCTCATCGTCAATGATATCTCCATTATTATACTTTACGCAAAGTCGATAGCTCTGACAGTTTCGAAGGTAAATAATTTAATTGAAATTTCAAGATTTCGTGCAATTTGTGTGGGAGGGGTAGATGGAGGGAAGTTGATAATTTTTTTTAAATTGATTGCAGTTATAATACAATTAATTCCGACAAAAATTGGTCTTTTGAGCTTTGCTAGTTTCAATGAAAATCGGAAAAAAATAATTTTTCAAAATTTTGCATTGATATGGTAGAGGGGATCGGTCAATATTTCGTGACGTTAATGACATATACATCATTATAGTTTGATCCAAATTTCAAATCGATAGATAAATGGTTTCAAGGAAATATTTTGTTTTTAAATTCGAAGTTTCATTAAATTTTGTATGGGAGGGGATAGAAGGAGTGGCCCGTTTACGAATTTAAGGTTTCTTTTTTGCTAGCATTTTCAGTACGATAACAAAAAGCGTTCGGGAGTTACGCTGTAGGCAGACGGACAGACGGTCACTCGGAATCGAGGTTTTTAAGCGACAACAAATATTTTTGTACTCTTGGAGGAACTGTGCGAGCATTATTTCTACATGTTAGAAATGGTAAGGCAAACATAATATACTCCCAGATTAATTAATTAATTTTTTATAGGGAGTGGTAGAATGGGTGACGGTATTAAACAAATTTTTTCGCATCATCCTAGAGTTGCTATCCAAATGTCTTATACAAAATTTTAACTTCAAAAATTCAATAGATACATACTAAAAATAAACTGCCAACAAGTCGGGCGCAACTTTATTATTCTTGGGACAAGTTGAACATGCGTGTGAAGTCAATATGCAGGTTAGAGTGGTTAGGGAAGACTAAGTAAAATGGGGTTCTTGGGCAGGGCTCTTGTCAATTTAAAACTTAATTGCGGATACGATCAATAGCTCCAGTACATACAATCAATATTTCATTCATTTATTTATGGAAGTTTGTGTTTTTATGAAGGGATGGGGAGTGGTGATAGTAAGGGTGGGTGGATGTTAATATTTTTGTACTTGATTGCTTGAATCACGTTCAATATTCTCTGTATAGAATGTCAGTTTTATAGACAAAGTTCCATAGAATTTTCATAAAATTTGGCGTATTTACATATGTGTGGGAAGGTGTAGAGGAGGAATGGGAATCGTACAAATTGTAATGCAGTTTTATTTCGTTTCTCTTGTACGGTGCTCATGAAAAATTTCAAGTTCGTAGCTTTAAATTTGTTGGTTATTAGTTGATTTATTGAAATTGGTCGAAATCATACTCTTGTATGGGAGGGGGCAATCGCGATCTCAAAACTTTTGTCGCAAGTTTCAACTATTTTTAAAAGTTTTTGTTCAAAATTTCAAATTGATATCTTTTAATAATTAGGTGATAATTCATTTCTTAAAAATGGTCGAAAAAATAATTTTCTATGGGATGGGATAGAAGTTTTGAAGGTATTTAACTAGTTAATTAGTAATATTTGGAAAAACTTTTTTTAAATGCATTTCGCACAATTTTCAAGCTTGTACCCTAAAATTTCACTTAACAATTTTCAGTTGTGGTGTTTTTTTTTCATTGCACTTGAAACACCTTGTGCACGTTCAACCCCCACTCCGGTACATAACAATTGTTGAACAAATTATTATTTTTTTTTTATGTACATATATCAAATGGATGTATGCATATGCAAAATTTAAACTTTGTATCGTTCACAAGAGCCCTAAAATAATCACTCGAAATTTCCGACATTTTTGCTTACCACCTCCCACAAATTTTCACATTTGTAGTTTAAAATTTCAATCATAAATTCTGAGTTATTGTGTTTTTTCAATACACATGAAACACCTCGTGCAGGTTAAAGCCCCCTTTCAGTATATAACAGTACTGGTTGAAAATGTTATTTTTTCTTTGTGTATACCAAGTGTATGTCTACACGTAATTGCAGTATTGGACAAAATAAAGCACCCCTTTGCGAAATATCAGTTATCCTCTGATATTATCAGGAAAACTTGATGAAAAAAATTTGTTCTTAGTTTTTATTATTTATTTACATGTGTATTATAAAAAAACATAACAATGACAATTCATTCTTTTCAGCAAGAAAAAATAAAACAAAAATATTTCTCAGTACTCAAAAGTTTCCTGGACAAAACTAAAGCACCCTCTAGCTGACGATCAGAATTTATACCAAATGTTGGGTAGTTTTAGTATTTCGTCGCCAGTCCTTTATTTGTAATAACAGCAGCACATCTTTTTGGCATAGAAGATATTATATTATCAATGAACTCTTCAGGAATATTTTCCCACGCTGTCTTAATAGCTTCGAAAAGTAACGGTTTTGTCCTGCAGTTTTCCCTGTTGATCCTCCTTTTAGCAATTTCCCATATGTTCTCAATCAGTATGATATCAGGAGATTGCGCAGGTCAATCCAAAACCTCTATCTTATTCGTTTGTAGCCAAGTCTTGCACAGCTTAGAGGTACATATGCTCAGGGTCATTGTCCTGCTGAAATCTCCATTTTAGTGGCATCTCCTCTTCAGCGTACGGCAGCATTATGTTTTGTAAAATGTCAACGTATACGAAACGATCCATAATACCGGCAAACCAGATTCTTCAGCTCTTCTCCTAATTGTCCTTGCACATACTGGTAACTTGAAATCAATTTTAACTTGATTAGAAGAGACCGTAGGTTCATCTGCAATCCTTTTTTTATTCAAAGAATCATCTCTTCGTGTTGTTTTTCGAGGTCTTCCTCCAGAATGTACAGGAGATATGCGACCCGTCAGCTCATATTTTTTGATAAGTCGCGATATAATTGACCGATTTATCGAATATCTTTTACTAATATTATGTCGAGATAATCCACTTTTATCTTCTTCTTCTTCAATGGCGCTACAGTCCAAATCGTGCCTTGGCCTCCTGATCTTCAGGATCCTTAACATTTTCATTATTTATTGCGGACGAAATGTTAGCTCTTCGCACAACCCTCTATCTACGAATTTTTCATTTTCGTAGATTGAGGTAACCAAGGTATATTCAAGCAGGTAATGTGCTTGGAATTATGCGTCGACCGGGATTTGAACTCACGACCTTCGCATTGTAAACCAAACACGCTACCCACTAGACTACACCCTAGCTCCACTTTTATAATCAAATATAATTTTATGTTTAATTTCAGTACAGTACGTGTTTCTTGCCATTTTTAGTCTCTTAATGTCTTAACACAAAGAACAGAATGCGCACCACTATTCACGACAGAAATTTTGCACAAATGCTGAAGTAATGACGAAATTTTAATGATTCATATCAGACAAATGCATTTCTGATGCAATAACTATTTCCTGCTAACTGTTCGGCAGTAACGGTACGAAAAAAGTGAGTATAGAAGAGGGGTGCTTTAGTTTTGTCCAGGCAACTTTTGAGTACTGAGAAATATTTTTGTTTTATTTTTTGTTGTTGAAAAGACTGAATTGTCATTGTTATGTTTTTTTATAATACACATGTAAATAAATAATAAATAAACTGCCAACAAGTCGGGCGAAACTTTATTATTCTTGGGACAAGTTGCGGATGTATGGATAGTCAATATGCAGGTTAGAGCGGAAACGTTCAAAAGCTCCAGTACATATAATCAATATTTCATTCGTTTATTTATGCAAGTTTGAGTTTTTGTTAGGGGAGGGGTGAGGGTGATAGTAAGGGTGGATGGATGGTAATAGTTTTTTAATTGATTGCTTGAATCACGTCCAATAATCTCTGCATAGAATGTCAGTTTCATAGACGAAGTTGCATAGAATTTTCATAGGATTCGGTGTATTTTACATTCACGAAACTAAACATTTGTATGGGAGGGGGTAGAGGAGGTAGGGGAATCGTAAAATTTGTGACGCAATTTTATTTCCTTTCTCTTGTGGTGTGCTCGTACAAAATTTCAAGTTCGTAGCTTTTAATTTGTTGGTTATTAGTTGATTCAATGAAATAAGTCGAAATGATACTTTTGTATGGGAGGGGGTAGAAGGGCAAGCGCGATTGCAAAACTTTTAAAAGAATTTCATTTCAATTATTTTTATAAGTTCTTGTGCAAATTTGACATTGATAGGTTTTAAGAGTTAGCTGATAACTGATCTCTTAAAAATGCTCGAAAAAATAATTTTGTATGGGAGGTAGGGGAATCGCAAAATTTGTGACGCAATTTTCTTTTTTTTCTCTTTTAAGGTGCTCGTACAAAATTTCAAGTTCGTAGCTTTTAATTTGTTGGTTACCAGTTGTTTTATTGAAATTGGTCGAAACCATACTTTTGTATGGGAGGGGTAGAACGGCAAGTGTGATCTCAAAAATGTTGACGCAGTTCCATTTCAATTATTTTCAAATGATTTTGTGCAAAATTTCAAATTGATAGCTTTTACTAATTAGGTGATAATTACTTTCTGAAAAATGGTCGAAAAAATCATTTTGTATGGGAAGGAGTAAAAGCTTTCAAGGTATTCGACCAATTAATATTGCATTCTTTTAAAGATTTTTTTAAATGAATTTCGCAAATTTTCAAGTTTCTATCTTCAAATTTCATTCAAAAATTTTTAGTTTATGTGGTTTTTTCATTGCATATGAAACACCTTGTGCACGGTAGACCAGGGTCGGTGCATAACAATTGTGGAATTTTTATTATTTTTTCTGTATGTACAACAAATAGATGTGTCCACATGGAAAATTTAAATTTTGTATCTTTCATCAGAGAGCCCTTAAAAAATCACTCAAAATTTTCGACATTTTTGGTTACCTCCTCCCTCCCCTTACACCTCCCGACGTAAAAGTTTTACGAAATTTGAAAATTATTTATTTCTACAATTTGACAAAATTTGAATTTGATATCTGCACTGAATTTTGAATTATACCGGTTTGAAATTTTGGGAAGTGCATCATTTTTGAAATGCTCCCCATTTCCCCCCACTAATATTTTTCCAAATGTTATATTTTTCTTGTATTTTTCTAGTATAGCTTAATATAGGTTCTAAGATTCAATTACATAGCTTAACAAACAGCCAAGATATTAATTTTTAAGTGTTTTTCTTTCACCCCTCCCTGACCGTTCCCTTTACAATAATTAGCTTCTATCTAAACTGATTCTAGTGGACCTATATGCCACCTTAATGGTCTCAAAATATCAATTTTTGATGGTAAGTAATTTCGAAGATATAATCATTTGAAAAAAAAAATTCGGCTGACAATTGGTTCTTAGCCCCCCTTTTCGCACCCCAATGGATAAACAAATTATATTATTTTTAAAAGTTGTCCCACAAATCCCTCTATATGTATGTTGAGTTTTAGCTTCCTAGCTGTTACCATGGTTGAGATATATTTGAATTCGTATTTTTCGGTTTAAGCACTCCCCCCGAACCCGTACACCCCCCAAAATATCCGCCTGAGATCCGCAGCTATCTACAATCCCCCCAAAAATGAACTTTCTATCTTGAAGGGTTTGGGAGTTAATGTGCGCTGAGCGTACACACCGGCGTACGGCGGACGGCGGATTTTTATACTCCAGATAAAATCTGAGAGTATATTGTGTTTGCCTTACCGTTTGTAACGCTAAGGAATAACGCTCGCCAGAGCCGCCAAGGGTACAGAAATATTTGTTGTCGGTCAAAAACATCGATTCCGAGTGACCGTCTGTCTGTATGTCTGTCCGTCTGTGCGTCTGTCTACAGCATAACTCTCGAAAGCTTTGAGCTATAGTGCTAAAAATTTTTGTGTGTCATTTTTAGCAAAAAAGTAACTTTAAGTTTGTGAATGGGCCACATCCCCCACTCCTTCTACCCCCTCCCAAACAAATTTCATGAAATTTCGAAAAATTAAGAAATTGATTTTCTTTGAAACTATTTAAGCTATTGACTTGAAATTTAGGTCAAAGTATTATATTATAGATGTCATTAATACCACGGAATATTGACCCGATCCCTTTACTCCTTCTACCCCCTCCCATACAAATGGTCAATTTTGAAAAATACATATTTTCGATTTTCATCGAAACTAGTAAAGCTGGAAAAACGAAATTTTGTCAGAATTAATCTACTATAATTGCAATTTATTTTAAAAATAATTATCAACTTCACCTTACTCCTTCTACCCCCTCCCATACAAATTTCACGAAATTTTGAAATTTAAATTAAATTATTTTTCTTCGAAACTGTTAAAGCTATCAACTTGATATTTTGAATGAAGTATACAAATAGAAATATTAATAAGGCGAAAAAAATTTGTTTTGATCTGTACACTCCTTCTACCCCCTCCCATACAAATGCAGAATTTTTGTTAAATGCATTTCATCGATTTCCATTCAAACTAGAAAAAGTACAAACTTCAAATTTTGCCAGAATTTGGTTTTTAATAATTGAAATAAGTGTTAGAAAAAATTATCAGCTCCGCTTCACTCCTTCTACCACCTCCCACACAAATATCTCTATTATAAATTCAAGAAAAGCATTCCTCCTTCAAGTATATGAGAGCTATCGACTTTGAAATTGAATCAAAGCATGGTGATAAGGATGATGATAAGCAGTTTCAAAATCATCTTAAACGCTCCACTTCCTCTGCCACCTCCCATACAAATGCCTCAATTTAAGGAAAACTATGACCAATTTCTTTAAAAAATAACGAAATCTAAAAAGTTTAAATTCAACAAAAAACATTTTGCATGCCATGTCCGGTGTCACATACGAAAAATACAAACCTACCCCTCTACTTCTACTACCTCCCATACAAAAGTCTCTATTCACTATTCGAAAGAATTTGAGATGACATATTTTCCGGTATATTAAAGTCATTTCCATCTCATCTAGAGTATCATAATTCTGTTGTTTTTTTTTTTTGCATTTTTAATTAGCCTAAAAATGCAAAAAAAAAAAAAAAATTTTCTCGAAAATACAATAATTTCATTACAAGAAATTTCTATGAAACCGGCTAAATTTAGACTGATTTTTTTTTCAATTAGTTAAAGTACATTTAATGAGAGGCAATACCGCAAGTTTTTGTAGAATATCTTTTTTAAAGTTTGTGAGATAATCATTTCCTTTCAAAAATACAATTTCTTTGAAAATTGCCAAAAACTTCTTCAAAGACAGCTTTTATCTCAGGTTTAGATAAACCGAATTTAACTATGTACCACTCTAATTGTCTGCAAACGAACCTCATTTTTAGTTTTTTAATATAGTTTAGTACAACGTCATAAATCTTAAAAAAAACCTCTAAAACAGGCTGCGAAAATTTGCAAATTTTGCTATTTTTCGAGTCCTTCCTCCACTCCCCCAGCGACCCCAATATTTTTATCGTAATCTACACAAAAAAAACAATGAGGTTTAAAAAAAATATCGAGATCGCAGCGTTTCGCCAAACAGGCCTTTTTTGATCTAATCCGACTGGACTAGTAAGGGCGGACAATCTATAGGTGATAAAAAAATTCTGTTTTCAGATTTGATTTCAGGGTATCAAAATACATTACAAACACTTACAAATTTTAATGTCACAAATCCTGTATCTATCAGTGTAATTCAAACCGCTGATATTTTAAAAATCATAGACCATACCAGTGAGGTCCACGTTTTGATTTTTTCATAATTTTGATGTGAAAGCATCTGATTGATGTTAAGCTTTTTATAATTCTATTAAAGTTTCTAAATAATTATTCTTAAAAACAGCTTTTTTTAATTTGCCATAATAATATGATATAATACAAACGGCTATGTCGGTATAGAAAATGTAATAAAACAGTATCATTATTTATAATAATATTTTGAGAATAAAACTTTAGTTAGGGTTGAATTCAGTTATTTCTTTCAAGTATTACTTGCGAAGAAGTGGAAAATTTTATCGAAAATAACAATTTTTTTCGATGATATTGTTCCGAAACATAAGCTACTCGTACATTGGTGGTCATAATACGAGTATATTCGCTATTATCTATTTATATTTTACAGGCAACTTTCAAAACAACTTAAATCGGTTCATCAATTTACTCAACTTTAAATTTTATGAAGTTGATCGATTTGGCATATGAGCGCTCTTAAAGGAAATGAAACTTTGGATGATTGATTTGATGGAAATGCATACACTCTTAGAAGACCATATCATCTTGAAAATAATCATGTTTACTACGGATGCATCTTAAAATTCAGATTTCGTTATTTATAAACACAATTGCAGATATTCTGGAAATACATACCTTAAATACCAAACACCAACAAACAGGACCGCTCTGTTGAATTATCAAGAAATCCTCTGCTCAACATATGGAAATGATTAGCTCAGAGTGAAATGCAATTGTACCTGCTTTCGAGGAACATTCGTCACAAGGTGCCTTGTTACTATTTGACGATTACCGAAGGATTTACGACTCTGGAATTCCCCACATTAACTCGAAAATATGCAAATACCTGCGACGACCTGTGATAAAGACGGCACTAAGGTAAGTGCACATTTGCGGGCAGCTATAAATGGACCTGCCCGTGGTACACAGGTGTGCCTTTCCGCACTCGTGTAGTGCCACCGCAGTTCCGAGCCGGGAACTGTTTCCCACTGTTACGGTATGGATCATTTTCACATACATTAAGCACTGACATATTTGGCTTGTCCGCAATAAACAATTGAACAGATTTGTGAAGGACGACCATACCTCTAAATATGCTACCTGTTAAAAAGACACCTGCGTTTTGTTTTTTTGAACAGTATGACGTTGGCTCGTAAACGTAATTTGCCGGGCTTAACAAGTTTCTTATGAATTTTGGAAGTTGATCGTAGCGAATAAAATGTTTTTTTATTCAGTAATTACATTGAAAGCA
Source organism: Chorisops tibialis (assembly GCA_963669355.1). Classification (NCBI taxonomy): domain Eukaryota; kingdom Metazoa; phylum Arthropoda; class Insecta; order Diptera; family Stratiomyidae; genus Chorisops; species Chorisops tibialis. The sequence goes on along the minus strand of OY770263.1, from coordinate 116,187,559 downwards.
TATTAAATGGCTAGACTCTGAGGCAATTGGACAGCGCAGAAGACTCCTCCTTCTTTTCAATATTATTAGTGCTTCCCAAAAACTTACTGCTACCTATTAAGGTTTTCTTTATTGCTGTTGATTCGAGACATGAAATGCATGATAAAGTTTTTCATTCGTGTTTTACGTTAACCAATGAAGAAGATATCGGATCGTGCAATGCATAAGCAAGACTACCACTATCATCATCAATTTCCGAGAACCAAAACTCGATAATGTTATTAGATACAAGAAGCGAGCCACATACTTCCTCTAATTGACGGGAAGAATCGTATCCTGTCATCTTTTTCGTCTAGATATTTCTCTGCAAATCAAGTAATTCTCTGCAACTTTGTAACATACGACTCATTACTACATAGAAAATGAAGTTTTTCGAAGTGGTTATTTATACTATGATTAAACTCAACCAACAAAAAAATGAATTTTTCAGGACAATAGACAATTGAAATGCAACTGTTAATACGCATTCTATAGAAATTATGGCGATGCGCTATATTGGAAAAAGACATCAGGCGTTTAGAGGCCATCATAATTTATAACGCGCTTCAACAATAGAGTTTATTTTGAACGTACTATATAGATTTATCTTTAAAGCCTTGTATTCAGTGTGATCGAACATTGAAACTAGAACAAGAGTAGTACAGAGCCTTCAGGGACACAGAATTCTGTAAGCATTCTGTGCTTCTCTTCCGTTTTGCCTTCTGTTAAGTATTGAAATACTTAAGTGCACTGGGCAGCTTATTTTTCTGACACTTTTTCTAAACAAAACCATCTGGATGAAAGATCGAAGTCTTCTGTAAAGGAAAATCGGCGAGATGCGATTCGAAAAACACATGCTTGAGACTGCCGGGCTGTTCGTTACAAAATCTTCGCGCCCGCCAAGCACAAATTCGACTTCTATAGGAAAGGGAGATGCGTTAATGTAATTGCTTCCACCCAGTGCTTTCAGTCGCAAGCTCTGGCTCTGGATTTAAGTATTGGCAGAGATAAGTGAAGACATAAAGATGGCTCACTCAGTACAAGAAAATTGTCATATGAAGAAAAAGCTCGCCACATTCTCTCGCATTCAGGCGAATTCAATACCGGTGCCAGCACGGAGGGGAAACAAAGTTCAAGGCGAATGATGACGTAGTGTGACAGAAATTGATAATGAACTGGTTATGACCAGGTCGAAAATACACGATCCTTAGAAAAGGAATACTTGAGCTGTGCGTTTTTTTTGTTTTTAATTTCATGAATCAATGTGAATCCCTAGTAAAGAGTAGGTTTTGTATGATTTATGAATGAATGAAACTGTCTTTTGGACATTTTGGATTTTAGGATAAGTTAAAAACATGACATTGTGCATAAAATTATTCAATAACCTTCGAACTGCAAACTTTTTAATACATGCCCATATGACGGTTGGCATGCATATTTGTTGGGAATTCGTCGGACTCCCATTTACAATATTTCTCTAAAAGGATTAATGTAGAATAATCTAGAGCCTCTAAATGATGTTTATAACATGGATTTTCAACAGAAAACCAAAATAATAGGTTAGGGGAATTTTGTACATTTAAGATGAGATTCTGTTATAATTTGTTGAAGAAATTCAGTGATGGATTTTCTTCAAAAAACTTCTCGGACTTGTAACGGAAACTCGGCTGAGGGCCTCATTCCCATACAGATTTTAATTGATGTGGGTCCCCCGGGTCGGGCAGTACCTGTTGCCGGTGCTCAGGAGCGTGGAAAAATTGACCCAGAGGAACGGCCATCATTGATGGGTGCTGAAAGCAAATTAGTTAACATGACGGTAGAGGTTGATTGAAGGACGAATCGAGACCGGACGGCCCCAGGGCTTCCATGTGAACTTACTCACACCTCATTTCGGAGAGATACAACAAAAAGGAAAATATGAAAAAAAAAATTCCTCTTACAACATAATAGAAGAAAAAAACACTTTTGGAATATGTTTAAATTGTATAATTTTTAACAATGATAAAGAAGAAGGAGAAAAATGGTACCTTAACAAAATTTTCGATAAAGCTCTTTGATTCGCTGGCGTTGAATTCGTTTTTTTTTCGCTGATAATTTTCTGGTCCTCGCTGGCGTTAAGTTTCGTTTTTTTTTTCTTCGCTGGTTTTGATCCGATAATTATCCGGTCCTCGCCTGACCGCCAAGAATTTTTTTTTTTCGTATTACATTCTTTTTTTTTTAGAAAAACTTAACTTTCAGATAAAATTGTTTTTCGGCATCGGACCATCATTGGCACACAACTACCTCACTTGACCGCCAATCCGCAAAAAAAAAAAAAACTCTCCTCTTTCTTCCTCCTTGTCATTTTGCACAATTTCGAAAAAAAAACTGAATGCCTTCAATTCAATTTGGCATTTTTTGGGTTTTGGACTTATTTATGGTAAGATTAACAAAGATTTAAATTTTTTGTAAGCAAATGCTTTTGAGGCGGTTGGTGGAACATCAAATCCCGAAATAATAAACAATAAATATTTTTTTTCCGTTTTTGTAACAAACTGTTTAAGGCATATTTTTGAAATCTTAAAAAAAAAATCCGTTGGAGCCTTCAAACTGCCAAAATCAGAATGTGCGGAATACTTCTTATGGAATATAAAAGACTCAGATGCACATTCCAAACTAATTACTACTTCAGATCGGCACATGTCTTGTGAACATTGAAAACAATCATTCTTCGGAATTATTTTAAAGGCAATATAGCCTTCAAAATACCTTAACGATGCGTCGTAAATTAAAATTTCTTCAGTAACACACTGTAAGTAATTTTGCTATATGTCTGTATTTTCTTCTTTTAATCTATAAACTGATGTTCGGATTGTCTTAAGTGTCACAATTTGTTTCATTGACATCAGTTTCTGGAAAATTTGTATATTGAACCAAATAACTTTCAACGTCGTCTTCGCAATTATTTTTTTAGTCAGATTTTATTTATTAGAAATTAAAAAAAAACGCACAGCTCAAGTATCCCTTTTCTAAGGATCGTGTATTTTCGACCTGGTCATAACCAGTTCATTATCAATTTCTGCCACACTACGTCATCATTCGCCTTGAACTTTGTTTCCCCTTCGTGCTGGCACCGGTATTGAATTCGCATGAATGCGAGAGAATGTGGCGAGCTTTTCCTTCATATGACTATTTTCTTGTACTGAGTGAGACATCTTATGTCATCGTCTTCACTTATCTCTGGTATTGGCAGTATTTAAATTTCGGTACTAGCCGAAAATTGATCAGAAAAAAAATGTGAAGAGGTATGTAGACTGGCAATATTGCCTTTATTTGTCATGCTTTGACTAGAAACGAATCTGTTTGAACTTTTGCAGGTCGGGCAACATCCTTAATTTTTTTTTTGTTATTTAATAAGTTTAAACTAAACCTTATATTATTTGTAGTTTATGTTTAATAAAAAAACAAAAGGTTGAACTAAGATGTTGCTATAAGATTTCATCGAATTTCTTCAGTTTCACCCTAGTAAATATGTAGTCTTGGTAAGGGGTTGGAATGTCCGTTTATTAATTAATTCAAACGTGTTAATTTGTTGCTATTGATTTTAGGTTGTTTTATTTCCATTAAAATTTATTTAATCGCTTACAGCTTAGCTATCAATTAGGTGCAATTTTTAGTGTGATGTGCTGTGATGTGCTGCGAAGTGCGTAGTATCATTGTGTTTATTTGACTAGTGCAGGTAATTTTTTTTTATACATCTTGTAGCTTGAATCTGTTAGCTGTTGGATCATTGCTGCATTATTGATAACCTTTTGGATCCCGATCTTTCGTGAAAAAAAAGTATTATTATAATTTCCAAAACCTGTTTTGGAAACAAAATTCATTACAAAGAAATGCACTAAGTATTGCTAGTGAAATTTACGACGAGACTGAACCAAATTTGTTTTGTTGGCCATTTCTATTATTTTCTAATGACGAAAGTGTTTGTCAAGCCACCGGATTTTTTCTTTCTAAAATAATTTACATAAAGCTGTAGACAGACATGGCAGAAAAAGCGTAAATCATTTAAAATTAGTGCTTTTATGTCTTAAATTTGTTTCAGGTTCCAGAATTGAAGAATTTGTGGGTCAGTAATTTTCCACAATGAGAAAGTCAAAAAAATAGAGAAATTATTAATATAATTGATATTGTGTGTCATAACTGATATTGTGTGTCATATATGATACCGAGAAGAGGCATTCCGTGGGCACAATGGAAATTTAAAATCTTCAAATGAAGGAAATTATATGATCAAGAAAATTTATTAGCTAAAAATGTATAGTAATTGCTTCCCTTAGCAATAACATCACGCCACTGATTATACATAGTATGGCGCAAGGAGAGAACTAATATGACAAAGTTAGCTGAGATACTAATGTCATCGGTACCAAACTCTGTCAAATGTTTTTGAGATGTCGAGATTGATTTTACTTTATTATTCTAATAATACAGTATTGTGATCGACACAGGAAAAAAAATTGCTACCCTGCAATTTTGTTTTTTTCGCGTTTCATGCCTAAATTAGCCTAAAAATTCAAAAAAAATCCGTCCCGCCGTACGTCGTACATATGGACTTATATCTCCGAGACCGTTAAAGGTAGAATGTTCTCTTTTGGGTAGATTGTTAATTGGGTAAGTGAGCTTTATTATCCAAATTTTGAAGAAGGGTAAGGCGGGGGGTGGGAAAGAGTAAAAAACTACACTTGCTAATATCTCCACCACGAATGCAGATAGGAAGCTGAAAATCATCATAGGTATAGAAATGATTGTGGGACATACTTTAAAAATAATTTAATTTTTATACTCTAGATGAAATCTGAGAGTATTATAAGTTTGCCACAAAGTTTGTAACGCCAAGAAATAAGGCCCCGAGAAAAAAATCAATGATACAGAAGTTCATATAATCACTCAAAAATCTCAAAACCGGATGTCCGTCCGTCCGTCCGTCTGTCCGTCCGTCCGTCCGTCCGTGTCCTCTCTAGCTTGAGAACGCGTTGAGCTAGAAAGTTCAAATTTTGTATACGTCGTTTTTAACAAAAAAGTAAGGTCAAGTTCGTGAACGGGCCAAATCGCTCCACCCCTTCTACCCCCTCCCATACAAAATGACACAAATGCGCAATTTGACAATAAACGGATTTGCTCGAAAAGTATAATAGCTATTAGCCTGAAATTTGGAATGTATTACTTTTATGATAATATCAATCTACCGTATAAAAATTATGCGTGTCCTTCCCCTCCTTCTACCACCTCCCATACAAACTGTACTTGTCATGAATTACTCTAAGCCAATTTATTCAGTGCGCATAAAATTTAGCGGGCTGAAATTGTGCATTAAATTTTTATTTAAAATTGTTAGAAAGGTCAAAAAAAATTAGACGATTAGCTTCACCCCTTCTACCCCCTCCCATACAAAATGGCACAATTTCGCAATTTGACAATAAATGGATTTACTCGAAAAGTATAAAAGCTATTAATCTGAATTTTGGGATATATTACTTTCATAATGATTTAAATTCACAGTAGAAAAATTATTTGCGTCCTCCCTCTCTTTCCACCCCCTCCCATACAAACTACACTTTTTCATGAAATGCTCTAAGTCGATTTTCTCAGAACATTTAACATTTATCAAGCTCATATTTTGTAATAAATGCTTAATTAGCATTATCACTTAGATCAGAAAAAATATTTGATTAGCCTCACTTGCTTCTACCCCCTCCCATACAATATGACACAGTTTCACAACTTCACAAAAAATCGATTTTCTTGAAAAGTATGAATAGCACTAGTCTGAAATTTAAGGGATGTCAATTTTATAATATTCCTAGTTATTTCTGAAAAAATTACTAAAATCCCCCCACTCTTTCTACCACCTCCCATACAAACTGCACATTTTCACTAAATCTAACTCACTAATTTTCTCAGTTCCCATTCATTTTTTGGAGCAAGCATTTTGTGTAAAACATTTTTATAACTACTTTAGCATGATGGGGAAAAAATTTGATCAATGCTATAATCCCTTCTAACACTCCCCTTACAAAATTTCTTGGGATCACAAAAAATTTCATCTAGAGTTTCGTAAGATTGCGCTTTACGCGCAATCGTAGCCCTGTTATGTTTTTATTCATCGGCGTCCGAAAAGAGGGCCTAAAAACAATTGTCGGCTGAAATTTTTTTTAAATGATTATATCTTCGAAATTTCTTACCTTAAAAAATCCAAAAATTTGAGACAATTAAGGTGGCATACAGATTCACTAGAATCAGCTTAGAGGGAGGATAATTGTTGTAAGGGGGAGGGTCAGGAGAGGTGCAAGGAAAAAATCTTAAAAATGAATATCTCTTCAGCTATGTAATCGAAACTAAAAACATATATTAAGTAGTATAGCTTAATATATGTTTTTATGCGGAATACAAGAAAAATATAAGAATTGGTTGGGGAAATAGGGAGCATTTTAAAAATGTTGCACTTTTCAAAATTTCAAACCGTTATATCTCAAAACTGAGTACAAAAAAGAGTACAGAAAATTCAGATTGTAGAACTACATAGTTTTTAATTTATACAAATTTTAAGTTGGGGGTATAAGGAAGGGAGGTGGTAAGCAAAAATGTCGAAAATTTTGAGTGGTTTTTTATGGCTCTGGTTGAAGATACAAAGTTTAAATTTTGCACGTGAACACATTTATTTGATATACATAGAAAAAATATTAATTTGTTCCATAATTGTTATACACCGACCCTTCTAACGGTCTAACGCTTAGAAGGTGTTTCGTGTGCAATGAAAAAGGTAGAAAATTGAAAATTTGCGAAATGCATTTAAAAATTCCTACTTGTATGAAATATTAACTGGTTGAATACCTTCAAAACTTCTACCCCCTCCCATACATAACTATTTTTTCGATCATTTTAAAAAAATCAATAATCACCTAACTATTTAAAACCATCAATTTAAAATTTTGTATAAAAACTTCTAAAACTAGTTGAAACAAAATGCGTCAAAAGTTTTGAGATCGCGCCTGCCCTTCTACCCCCTCTCATACAAAAGTATGATTTCGGCCAATTTCAATAAATCAACTAATAGCCAACAAATCAAAAGCTTCGAACCTGAAATAAAAAACAAAATAAAACGCCATCACAAATTTTACGATTTCCTTACCGTCTCTGCCCCTGCCATACAAATGTTTGGTTTCGTTAATGTAAAATATACCGAATTTTATGAAAATTCTATGCAACTTCGTCTATGAAACTGACATTCTATACAGAGAATGTTGGACGTGATTTCAAGCAAGCTACTAAAAAATTATTAACATCCACCCACCCTTACTATCACCCCTCACCCCTCTCCATATAAAAACTCAAACTTACATAAATAAACGAATGAAATATTGATTATGTACTGGAGATATTGATCGCATCCGCAATTAAGTGTTAAATTGACAACAGCCCTGCCCAAGAACCATCTTCCACTTAGTCTTCCCTAACCACTCGAAGCTGCATATTGACTTTCCACGCATCCGCAACTTTTCGTAAGAATAATAAGTTCCGCCTGACTTGTTGGCAGATTATTTTCTAAATTGGTGAATGCATTAGTTTCAGTGTTTTATGAAGCAGACCAAAATGTTTCCTATTGGTTGAGCGGAGCCGAACTCGTGCATTCTGGTGTTCCTCAAGGAAGCCATTCGGAGCCAGTTTTGTTTGTCCTGGCCATTAATGATATTGCCTCTGTTCTTAAATACTCGGAAGCACTTATTTATGCAGGCGACATTAAGATCTTTAGGTCTCTTAGATCCAACTCTGACAATTTTCTTCAGGGAGATTTGATTAATTTTAGTAATTGGTGTCGCCATAATTATCTTCGTTTGAATGTGGATAAATGTCATGTTATGTCATTTACTAGGAAATTTTCACCGTTTGTAATAATATATAGTTGTAATGACTGTATTTTGGATCGTGTCAACTCTATAATTGACGTAGGTGTTACATTTGACCATAAACTTGATTTTAGCTTGCATATAAGTAAGATTGTGCAAAAGGGTAATTCTATGTTGGGATTCACCACGCTTATCCAAGGAATTTAAAAATCCCTTTGTTAAATTGATTTTTTATAACACCTTCGTTAGATCTCACCTTGAATATGGTTCTCAAGTTTGGTGTCCTTATAATGATGAGCACATCGGCAGAATTGAATCAATTCAACGTAAATTTGTGAGAATAGCCTTATGCCACCTTAATTGGAGTGACAGAGTTCGTCTTCCTCCTTATATAGATCGACTTAAGCTATTAAATATGTCGTCAGTCTTGAAACGACGTGAGGTAGCTGATTTAGTTTTTGCTCATCAACTTCTTACAGGGTTAGTAGATTCTCCTACAATTTTGAGTTTGATGCAGTTTGCTGTTGGTCAATTTTTTTAGTCGACTTCCCTATTGATAATAAAGCGTAAACTTAATGCTAGTTCATACCAATTTATTGTCAATTTTTGTTTTGTGTTATTTTTATTTAGTGTGGACTACTGAGGTGTACCCATTCAAGCAGCTGCTGTAAACAAACTGATTAACAGGGATAATATTTAAGGACAGTCCTACTTGCTTACCAAAAAAAGAGAAGATTAAACAATAGATATTGCGATTTCCAAAGTATATTCCGCTAAACACTAAAGCTCCGTGTGATAATCTGGCTTTGGTTAACTTAACTTTTATTTATGAGCCAGCGATCCCCCGCGACTACGTCCGCGTAAAAATCGCAATACTAAGCAAATTTTTAAGAATTTAGTTAGTAATACATTATGTGGGATATACATATAATCTGCTTACTTTAATGCTCTTTGAACACAATGTTTTGTATTTTGTTGGAATCAGAACCATAAATTATTAAGCATGAAACCATGATACTCGTATTTGTATGGGACGGGCCCGTGTTCACTGTGGTGATTTTAGATCATATACATATTGAAGAGTGTTAAGAAAATGTAAATAGTAGTAGCTTGTGTTAAGGGGAGCCAAAGAAATCGCCCTCTTATGTATTCTATATGGGAAAACACGGTCAACTTCGGTACAGTTTTCTTCAAAACTACTAATCGGATCTCGATGAAACTTTGCAGTATTCTTTTTAAATACATAATAAAGCTATTAAAAAAAACATTTAGAAATAAAACCAATAAAATGACAAGAATAGTTAGTTAGTTCTTTTATTTAAAATTTGCCGGAAAGAGAAGGTTGCATTGCTAGGTTAATTTCACAATCTAGCCAGTACTGCCAAAAGATCGAAGAAAAAAAAATAAATTCATATCTTTTCTAGTATTTTTTTTAAAGTACACCGAAAGTTGAAAATATGCAATTTTTCAAGAGAAGCAAAAAACAAAAAAGTTTCCCTCAAACTAGTACCTGACACATTACCTCTGAAGCATTTTTTAGGATACTTCCCGACATCGCAAACGTAGTAGGTTTGAGTCTAGTTTAATCAACTTTAATAAAAAAAAACCCTTTTTTTTAATTTTTCCATTGATTAGGCCCAAAAATCTAAGAAAAAACATAACAAGATTGTGATTGCGCATAATGCCCAATCATACGATACTCTACATGGAATAGAGATTTTTGTGATCTTAAGAAATTTTGTATGGGAAGTGGTAGAATGCCATTGAACTACTTTGCATCACATCATGCTAGAGTAGCTATAAAAATGTTTGGCACCAAATTTAAGCTTCAAAATTTGAATAGATACTTAGAAAATTAGAATATTGGATTCAGTGAAATTGTGCACCTTGTATGGGAGTGGTAGAAGGAGTAGGGGGTTTTTAGCGATGTTGTGAAAAGCAACTATAATTATCATGCAATTGATATATTTTAAATTGTAGATCAATAACTTTCATACTTCTCGAGAAAATCAAACTTTTGAAAAGGTTATGAAATTGTGTTACATTTTATGAGAGGGGGTAGAAGGACGGAAGCTAATCGGTTTATTTATTCCCGATATTAATAATAATGCTAATTAAGGATTTAGTACAAAATTTGAGCTCAATAAATGTTATAAGTACTGAGAAAATTGGCTTAGAGTATTTCATGAAAAAGTGCAGTTTGTATGGGAGGTAGTGGAAGGAGTGGAGAATTCAAGTACTTTGTATACCATGGATCGCATTTATAATAAAAATATTATATTCAAAATTTCAATTCGTTAGCTCTTATAGTTTTCCAGAATATTAAATTATTGTATGTTTTGAAAATGAATCATTTTGTATGGGAGGAGGTAAAGGCATGAGGAAATGGAAATAAAACTAAAAGCAGAGTATATCTCGGATCATACCTAACAAACTGTGCATGTTTTATTACAATCGGTTCAGCCGATTGTGCCTGAAAGACGACTGGACAGACAGACAACAATTTCAAAAACTCTCTTTTATGCTTAGTTATTGTTAAAATAAAGCAAAAAGCTAACTTATAGCCATTTATAAGCAAACAGGAAGACACTACAATTATATTTATATGTATAGATTAGATTTTTTTTGTCTTAAATTTAAGCTAAAAATAATGAATACAGCGAACAGTGTTCAAAGGTAAACCGCAACTCTAAGGCATATCATATTTACCACTCAACCAACAACAAGTGGACCGTTTATTTTGAAAGTGGTGTAAGTCCATTTTTTTAAAAAACACAATGGACAATTTATTTTTAAACAATTCACAGTTAGTATTTAAAAATATCCATATGCTTTGATCAATTTAATATTCAACAATAAATAAAATTGCGTAACGATGGCGTAATTTTCCATTTTCCTTAGAATAACTAATTGACTTCTTATCAGAAAAAAGTAAAACTAAGAATTTTACCAGCAAAATCGTAGTATAATGGAATTACAGTCAGTTCTTTACGACGACGTTGCGTTCCGCAATTAACTTATTGTACATCAAAATTAATCAATTGCATTATCTTCGATTTACACCGTGAAATATATTAGACGTTAACTAACTTATGGAATGGGCATAATTCCACTAATAAAAACACGTGTTTAAAGAAAACTACGAAAAGAAGAAGAATTATTCAGATGAGGATGATACCAAAAATTGTATTCTGCTAAACCAAATAAAGAAAAATATGCCTAAAGGATACGTAAAATTAGGAGAAATACCGGAGAAGAGTATTTCACAAAAAATGATAAAGTTATACCAGTAAAAATTGTTACTGCACGAAAAAATGTGTTGAACGTCAATTTTGGAAAAAGGACGATTTCGATAAGTAAAACATATTTCTCTATTGAAGTGTACATCGATGTACGCGGCACCAGATTTTTATGGTAATATGCGGGTTGTGTATGTATCCGATGCCCGCTTATATGTATAATGTTATGTACTTATCCGGGGCCTGCCTGTTTAAACTCACAAAAATTATGCTCTTATCCGAATTTTAGAATGGATCAAAGATATCGGAAAACAAATAAAAACGCTAATTGCAAGTAAAGCATTCTGTAAAACTTCTTTGTTTGTGTTTTGGTAGTTACGTTTATAAGATGCTCCTCCAAGGATTCCATAATTTGCAGTAAGATACGATCGGAGAGTGGTTACTGCATTGACACCTTCACTTCGAGTGGCTGAGTGTTTATTTTCCCCGATTTTAAGAATTTTCATTTTCTTCGTCATGGTCTCTGACATGAGCATTTTTAATTTGATCCAATATACGAGTATCTTATTCTGCAAGTTCTCCATAGCATTGTATATTTGAATCAGGATTATCATACTATTCAAACTTCTCTTCCGAAATCAATAACTGAACAGTCTCAATCATACTATCACACTATCACTTAATCCAGCTTTCTTAAAACAATGTTGAATTGTTTGTGGACTTATTAACCACCGTTTAATATATTTTAATGCTTCAAAAATATTAATTGTCTCAGCGAATTCGCTTAATTGCATCTTATTTTTTAATGTCAAAAGTAGTTTTCTGATGACGATCTGTCTATAATAAATTTTTTGCTTAAAAAATATGTTAAAATATTGGTGTTAAAATATTGGTTCTTAGGAAACCGTACATCCATGATTTTTTTTATTACAATATGTAACTGGTATTTCTTGACCTTTTAAACAGTGCGGCTATTTCGACCAATTGCGTAAACATCCATGCATATTGCATTTAAATAGTGATGTACTTTGATCCTTTCGTAATTTACCTCCACTAAGAGCATATTCTCGCTATGATTCCAGCAAGTAGTGCTTTATATGGTAGTACAACCCCCTCTTGCCAGCATTAAATATATTTTCTGGAGAATAATTGCTTAGTGAACTTGATAATGCGTTATTTACCCATTCATCAGGAGGTATCTCATCAGCTGAGTTTTTCTCGTCATTCTCCTCCGTGGCGTAATGGTGGCGTGCTTGCTTGACAGTCAATAGGTCGTGGCTTGGATTCCCACTCCAGGCAGTAGATTTTTTTAAGTACGAATGTTTCAGTTACTACTGGTAATGACAAATTATTCAAAATAAAATGGGCAAACGATGTAAAAGTGAAACAGTTTCACTTCAAGGAGGTCTGTATACTCAATAGATGGTTTCTGTTCGCTTTCTATCACTCAGTCCCCCATAATATCTGCAAATATTTGTCAGCATCAGCCAGTTCAACTTAAAAAACATTCCAGCTTCACCACTCGCTACGGTAGTTCCGTTCCTCCATGACTGTGTTTGTGCATTGCACATAAAGTTCGAAATTGCCTATAACACAGGTCATTCTCTAAACGACATTTTCTCTTTTCCACCGCCAAAACCACCCATTGGTAGCTTCAAACTCGTCTACATTAATCACTATTGTAATTTGTTTGCTTGTTCCATCATCATTGCTCTGCTGATCGTAGCATCCTTAGCTCGTCCTTCGTGAAGCCACACAGGAACTGCTACCCTTATTTGCTTATGGCATCCTTAAAGTTTATTGTTACATGTCGACAGTGTTTTCACAACGGGAAAATTTTTATGTTTGCATAAAAGCAGGGTAAAATTAGTGTAAACATTTCCAATTCGGTACCAATTATATATGATTATAAGAGGTTAGTGATTATAAACGAGTTGCATTTATGCGGTTCAAAATCAATGTAAAATACACTATGTGCATTTCAAATTCTGTGATTATAAAGGATTTTTGATTTTAGTCGGGTTGCACATATCCGGGTTTCACTGTACTTTGAAAAAACCAAGGTCAAGGAATTCTTCAGAAACTTTGAGGTCTTATGCTTATAAATTTTACTTGAGCACTCTATGTGAAAACATTTTAGTATGTGAGAAATTTTTTGTATCAAGAGTACACATTGAAATCCGCCGTTTCCCAATAGATGGCAGTAAATGCTGATCAATAATGGCGGACCAGAAACATCACATGGTAAACTTGGGCATCTGTTAACAACTCCTCATCATTAGGTTTGTGAAGTTTTATCGGCATCATATACTTTTTTGTGCGAATATGTCGAAGTTTGAGCCAAATAAGCGTCATTTGCGAGAAGTTTTGCTTTTTCCTTCAATTCAAAAAAATCTGCCGCTGAAGCGCTTCGAATGATTGTTGAAACTGATGGTGAGGGTGCTATTAGTGAAAGATTGTATCGCGAATTGTTTCAGCGCTATAAAAGGGGTGGTTTGGGCGTGGAAGACAAGGAGTTACCTGAGCGGTAAAAAAGTTTGAAGACGCCGAATTGAAGGCATTACATTATTTAAAAAATAAATTTAAAAAAAACGGCGGTTTTCAATTTGTACTCCCAACAATTCTAGCAAAAACTCCTTATTTTCGCTTTGCTAGTTTCAATGAAAATCAAACAAATGCATTTTTCAAAATTGTGCATCTGTATTGGACCGGGTAGAAGGAGTGATGAGATCGAAACAATATTTTTTGACGTTAATTATATTCACATTATTATACTTTGACTTAATTTTCAAATCGATAGCTTAAGTAATTTTGGAGAAAAGTTAATTTGTAGAAATTTAGAAATTTGTATGGAAGGGGGTAGAAGTAGTGGAGGGCCGTGGCCCGTTTTCTACCTTAAAGTTTCGCTTTTGCTAAAAACGACATACAACAAATTTCAGCTCGATAGCGCAAAACATTCGAGATTTTTGTTGTAGACAGACGGACAGACAGAGTGACGGTCACTCGGAATCGAGATTGTTGAGAAACAACAAATATTTCATTATTTTTTAGCGTTATAGACTATAAGGCAAACACTATATACTCTCAAATTTCTTCTAGAGTAAAACAAGGTCGAAACTTTTTTATAATTCGCTCCAAATAAAGGGCCTCTAGTGCTTCATGGGACACTAGTTTTGAATGTAGTTTTGACTTAATCCCCATACTATATTATTTTTTTTACATAATGACCTGTGTTATAGGCAATTTCGGCCTTTATGTGCAATGCACAAACACAGTCATGGAGGGAAAAATTAGGATTGAGAAGGAAGAGGAAGGGGAGTGAGAACGACCGTAACGAGTGGAGAAGCTGGTATATTTTTCAGTTTTACTGGCTGCTACTGACAAATATTTGCAGATGTTATGGGGACTGAATGAAAGAAAGCGAACAGTAACCATCTACTGAGTATCTAGGCCTTCTTGAAATGGAATTATTTCGCTTTTACATCGTTTTGCCCATTTTATTTCGAATAATTTTTCATCCCAGTAGGAACTGAAAATTTGTGCTTAAAAAATACCACTGCCTGGAATGAGAATCGAGCCCACGACCTATTGACTGTGAAGCAAGCACGCTGCCCACTACGCCACGGAAGCCTCACTCATGTATATTGTACCATCATCGAAAACTGCTGTGCAACTATATTTTGATAATTTGAACTTTGATAGCTACGAATATCTGTCTAACTTTTATAAAAACACTGAAAGCGGGCCTGCGAAAGTCAGCGCAAGCCGCTATTTACTATCATCTTAATCTTATATTGACTTCTTACGCATCCACCACTGGCCGTAAATGTCATATTATCAAAAAGAGAATGTATCAATTTCCTACAAAATATGAAAGCTACAAACATGAATGAAACTCAGCACAAAACCCTTGCACACCAAGTTCAGTGTCATATTTAAAAACTATAAGGCTTCCTCTCACTCCTTCTACCACCTTCCCTACACTATTCTATTCACTATTCCAAAGAATTTGAGTTGACATATTTTTCGGTGCATTAAACTCTTTCTTATTTCATCTAGAGTATCGCATGCTTGAGCATTACGCCCAATCATCATTACGCCACGTTTTTTTTGCGTCATAATAGCTTATTATTAGAATATTAAAGTAAAAATGAAGGTGAAATTTTTTTTTCAAGAATTCGAAAAAAAAATATATATAATTACATATGTAGATGACAAGCAAACTATTTTAAGCGACCAGTTTAATTAAGGTCTCAACAAAAACTGAAACGTTACGATTCATAATTTCAATTAAAATAGTGTGAAATCTGCAAAGCTTTCTTTTAATTCCTCAAAAACAACATCTACAAAATATTAACATAAAATTGTTTTCAGATTTCAAACTTTAGAACGACGCTTTCTCGAGGAACGATGTAACGGAAAGCCATCTTGCAGAATCAAATAAATTAATTTCAATAGCAATTTCTTACTTGCATCGATTTCTATTTCACGAATTGAATCTAAAGTAATATTGGTCGGATTTCTTTTTTGTTTTTTCTTTTCTCTGTGAACTCCTTTGCGGCAGGTTTGCTTGGTCCCCTTTTTTAAACTTGATGGCATGACATTTATATCTGGTTTCATATGTCACAGTGGGATTAGAGACTTGTGACGTTTTATCCTCCTCGTTCGAAGTAAAAATGTAATGTTGTGTGGTGCCTCTCTTTAAAGGATTTGACTGGCTTGGTAAACAAAGAAAAATTAAGCTAGGGGGTGCAGAAATAGTTCGTCGCGGAAAAAAATCTTTTGAACAGATTAAAATGTCATAAAGCTTATTAATAAGACGAACACGGATTAAAGATCATAATTGATTTAATTTCTTTGAAGTTTTTGTTTGGATAAGCGATGCTGAACGTGTTGAATATTTTCAGAATTAGTTAAAAAGTTTTTTGAATTGGGTGTCACTAATGTAATTATAGTATACGAAACCCAAGCAGGTGCTGGCCCCATTTCGATATCCAGCTTTAAAATGAACAGCAGGATTATCTACTATCAGTTTCATTACAATTGATTAACTGAAATCAATACTTGATACTATGCATCTATAATTGATAAATTTACAATTTCTGTTTGAAATTAATTTATTGAAAATTGATATTACTGCCAAGCATCCGTAGAAACTATAGCCAAGTTATAGAACCATTCTCAAATTTAAGCTTTGTTGTCCGTATATAATTATGACCTTGAATTAATCTTCAATCGAACATTTTTTCGGTGAGATTTAAGGATTTCAATGGACCAAATTATCATCAATGCTCTCGCAGTTGTTTGAAGTTTAGAAGTTGAAAGGAAATCACTTTTAGTCTAATCTACTACCAAGCTCAGAAAATTACTTCTAGTAACCAATGGAAACTTTAGGGCATTTGAGCAAGTGGTGTAGGGTTGGAAAGGCCTATTATTTGACAGCTGGTCGCTTGAAAGTTGTCAAATGTTGACATTTATCATCTATAAGCGCTGGAAATTTACCACGGAACACTACACAGTCGTTGAAACCTATTACGAAAATTCGCGTTTAATCGCAGTTACGATGCTCAAAATTCGAGCAAATTTTGGTCGTAATCATGCCTTCTGAGACGTGAGACGTCCACACTGCATCGAATATTGACGAAAGATTTGGCTCTGCATGCGTACAAGGTCCAATTGACTCAAGAACTGTAACCGGTGGACCAGCAGCAGCGCCGTATGTTCTGTGATTGGGTTTTGGAAACGAATCCTACACCTCTTGATAGACCCTATATAATCACATTCAGGCCCGTGCTCAATAATTGTCTATGGAGACGGATTTCGATTTTTTTTATAATTAAAGTTTTTTTTATTGAATTTTTTTAGCACAAAGCTACGACTTAAGGCATGGGCCCGATCAAATCACACCGATTTGAAATGCATTGCCTACTGTTATTTGAAATCAAATTACAGTAAATTTATATTCATTTGATAGCCTGAACATTCTTGATTACATACCAGGTGTATAAGCTCAAATCCACTGTTTTGTAGTTAAGCAAAAACAAATTTATTCAAAGTACTTGCCCTAGCTAGCTACACATTTTTTGTCATCTCTCGGGCAAATCTGCGGATACCACGTCAAAAAAAATCCTTCTCTTTCGATGCAAACCACTCATCAAGCCATTTTCGGACGTCATCAAAAAGATTCGGACAATTTTTGACGTTTGCGATGGTGCATTGTCGTGGAGGGAAATCAGCTTGTCATGTCTTTTTTTATAACCCGGCCTTTTTTCGCGCAGAGCACGGTGCAATTTGATCAGTTGTTGGTGGTAGCGGTAGTCATTGACAGTTTCAGCAGGTTTCAACATCGCATAGTAGATGATACCCTGCTGACCAAACGCACAGCATTGTCTACCGTTCGAAGCGATTTGGTCTTGGGGAAGATGCTGATGGCTGACCAGGATCAACCCAGGATTTCTTGCGTTTAGAATTCTCGAAATATATCCAATTTTCATTACCAGTCACAATCCGATGAAGAAACGACTTTCTTTTTTATCTGGTGAACAAGGTTTCACATGTGTTTTGGCGTCGCTTCATCTGCCTATCGATCAATTCATGCGGCACCCATTTTTCGATCTTTCAAACCTTTCCCATAGCACGTAGACGCATAGAAATGGCTGAGAGAGAGTCTGATCCTCAACCTTTCTGGGCCGATTTTCACGCTTCTTGTCGCTAAGGTTAAAATTGCCGTCTTTGAACCAACGAACCCAATCTCTGCACGTTGTTTCCGATAAATCACTGTCACCATAAGCCTCCACAAGCATTCGATGCGATTCGGTAGCCGATTTCTTCAAATTGAAGTAGAAAAGCAGGGATTCCCGCATATGCTATTTTTCTGGCACAAAATTAGATATGATAACCAAAGAATAAATGTGTATTGTTGTACAAAATTGCTGAAGATGTGCACTGATTAATGTTGACAGATGTCATACTCACAAAAAAAAGTATGGCGTGTCCATAGTAGCGTAATACACTAACTAACGCTATCTATGAGCAAAAAGCGAATTTTAGCTGATACAATTGCTATTAGAAGAAAAAATCGTATTTAATGTAAAAGTTTATTACTTTAGAGAGATGGAAATTGAAAACAGGTAGAAAATTTTGCACTTTCTTGAAGAGAATCCAACGGCGTCACATTCTGTGATCGCAAAAGGTACCAACACTGTGAAATTACCAGTTATCCAGGTTATAAGTCGGTTCAAGGAGATCCAAATTGTTGATCGAGGCCCAAGAGCTAGAAAAAAAACTGCCAACAAGTCGGGCGAACCTTTATTATTCTTGGGACAAGTTGCGGATGAGTGGAAAGTCAATATGCAGGTTAGAGTGGAATTAATTGCTTGAATTACGTCCAATATTCTCTGTATAGAATGTGTTTCATAGCCGAAGTTGCATAGAAGTTTCATAAAATTCGGTGTATTTTACATTCACGAAACCGAGCATTTGTATGGGAGGGGGTAGAGAATGTGGGGGAATCGTAAAATTTAATATGCAGTTTTATTTCGCTTCTCTTGTAAGGTGCTTGTATAAAATTTCAAGTTAGTAGCTTTTAGTTTGTTGGTTATTAGTTGATTTAATGAAATTGGTCGAAATCATAGTTTTATATGGGAGGGGGTAGAAGGGCAAGCGCGATTTCAAAACTTTTAAAGCAACTTCATTTGAATTATTTTTATAAGTTTTTACGCAAAATTTGAAATTGATAGCTTTTAAAAGTTAGCTGATAACTGATTTCTTAAAAATGCTAGAAAAAATAATTTTGTATGGGCCGGGGTAGAAGTTTTAAAGGTTTTCGACCAGGTAATATTTTGTATATTTAGGGATTTTTTTTAAATGCATTTCGCAAATTTTCAAGTTTCTACCTTAAAATTTCACTCAAAAATTTTCAGTTTATGTGTTTTTTTCAATGCACATGAAACACCTTGGGTACGTTAGACCGGGAGGGGGGATCGGTTTATAGCAATTATGGAACAAGCTATTATTATTTTTCTGTGTACATCAAATAGATGTCTCCTCATGCAAAATTTAAACTTCTTTCACCAGAGCCCTAAAAAAATCACTCAAAATTTTCGACATTTTTGCTTATCACCTTCCTCCCCTTACACCTCGCAACTTAAAATTTTGACCAAAATTAACCATTATGTAGTTCTACAATCTGACAAATTTTCGATTTGATATCTGTACTTTTTTTTGAGATATAAGGATTTGTAATTTTGAAAAGTGTGCCATTTTTTAAATGCTCCCCCACTACTATTATTTCAACATGTTATATTTTTTTGTATTTTCCTAGTATAGCTTAATACACGTTTTAAGTTTCAATTACATAGTTTAAGAGATAGTTGAGATATTCATTTTTAAGTGTTTTTCTTTGCACCCCCTGACCCTCTCTCTTACAATAATTAGCCACTCACTAAGCTGATTCCGATGGAACTATATGCCACCTTGATGATCACAAAATATGAATTTTTTACGATAAGTAATTTCGAAGACATAATCATTTGAAAAAACAATTCGGCCGAAAATTTGTTTTTAGCCCCCCCCTTTTCGGACGCCAATGGATAAAAAAATCAAATTATTTTTAAAGTTTGCCCCACAACCTTCTCTATATCTCTACTGATTTTCAACTTTCTATCTGCATTCGTGGTGGAGATATTAGCAAGTGTAGTTTTCGACTTTTTTCCTCCCCCCGCCTCCCCCTTCCACCTAACACCCTCCAAAATTTAGAAAATAGAGCTCACTTACCCAATCAACAATCCACCCAAGAACGAACATTCTACCTTTAACGATCTCGGAGATATGAGTCCATATGTTCGGCGTACGGCGGGACGGATTTTTTTGCATTTTTAGTCATGAAACATTGACATTGTTCTGAACAAAAATGTTGGCTGCTTGATAATAGACGATGAAACTTATGTGAAAATCGATCGCAAACATGCCTGGATAAAAGTGGTACATTGCCGATAAGCCGTTGAATGCTACCGATAAATTCAAGTTCACGAAATTGCATAAATTCGGGAAAAAAAAATTGATGATTTGGCAAGCAATCTGTTTGTGTTGCAAAACAAGCCGACTGTTTGTGACCTATTCAATATTAACATCTAAAATCTATATTGAAAAGTGTCTACAGAAACGGCGTTTGCCATATTTATTCGACAGCATGTGGCTTTGGTAATGTTCTAGCCAGATTTGCCAAGCATACTTCTTCTTCTACAATGGTACTGCAGCCCAAATCAGGCCTTGACCTCCTGACCTTCCGGTTCTTTAACATTTCCATTACTTATTGTGGAAGGGTTGCTAGCCCTTCGCACAACCCTCTATCTACGAGTTTTCATTTTCATAGATTGAGGTTACTAAGATATACTCAAGCAGGTAGTGTGCTGGAATTATGCGTCGACCGGGATTTGAACTCACGATCTTCACATTGTTGACCAACACGCTACCAACTAGGCTGCACCCTAGCTGGCAAGTATACATTACTTCAAAATTACAATGGAGTGGTACAGAATCAACAACGTACCAATTGTGCCAAGGGAGTGGAATCCACCGGATTGTCATGAGTCCCGACCCATTGAAAAATGTTGGTCAATTATCCAAGGAATTTTAAAGTCCTGCTTGCCTTATAAATTGCGAATGGACACTCACTGGCTTATCACCAGTGATCTTAAAAAACTAACTAATACGAGAAACAAATACAGCGCCTCAGATACCGACAGATTTTCACTAAATTTAAAACACTAATTTTCTCAGTACGTATTCAATTTTTGAAGCTTAAGTTTAGTATAAAGCACTTTTTAACTACTCTAGTATGAGTTGAAATAAAATTAGCCCAATGCTGTCACCACTCCCCATACGAAATTTCTTGAGATCAGAAAAGTTTCTATTTCATCTAGAGTATCATGACTCAAAACAAATCAAAGTTTATACTAATAGAGAAACAGGATCGATATTTTTTCGATTTACATACAAAGAATTTAAAATCCAAATTAAGCTTTTTCACCAAAAAAAAGACAGTTTTAAAATATTACATTTTATATTTACATTGTCAATAAAAACGTCGAAATTTGGAAAAATTTCTAATCAGTTCCCTCCGTGGAAAGTTTTATTTTTCCGCTATAGGAAAAAAATTAACACTTCCTTACAAAATATAACAAAATGTTTGTTTATAAAATTTGCCTTTTTATATTTGTTTAAAAACTTCCTGCACAAAAGTGATAATAACTTCAAAACTAATAAATCAATCACATTGCCACTAAACCAGTTCACTCACCGAAAAAAAAATGTTAATAATTTCCAACGGCTTCGGTAAAATGTTTTGTTTATAAAACACTACATTCGCACTTAAATATGCGATTTTGTGTTGATAAATGGTTTGAACTCTTACAAGGTTAACCATCTACTGGCAATTTTTTGAGTAAAATATTTTCAAAAATTGAAAAATAAAAGCCCAATGAACGAACACAACAGCCCCGTCTTCCCTTGTTAAAAGGTTGAAAGAGTGACACCAACCGAGAACGACCCTCTACAAGGATGCAGAAGGGAACATTACAAGTAATGCGGAAGATATAAAACTAAGATGGGCGCAATACTTTAACACATTTTTAAGCCGAGCCCATCATCCGCACGAACAGCAGCAACAGACATAATAACAGGTATAACTGATGTAACAGCTGATGGAGGATCCGCTTTGAGTATTCCTTGAGTATGGATGCAGGAAACACTTCCTGAAGATTGATATTTTCAATAATTAGGAACAAGAATGTGCACAGAAAAATTAAACTTAAACGATTATAAAACTTGTGTTATGCTATGGCAGCGAAACGTGGACATTAACTTAGGCATCCGAAAAATTGCTTAACGCCTTTGAACGAAAGGTCCTCAGAAGAATCCTCGGACCTGTGACAATAGAGAACTGTATGCTATCTTCGTCAATCCAGAAGTGGCAAACCTCAAAAAATATAAGAAGTTATTATACAATGTGTTGGTCATGTGGAGAATTCCCAAACGCACACTAAAACGGAAAGTTAGTGGACTAAGACCGATCGAAAAACAACGGAAGCGTTCGGCGAATTCGATTGACGCAAATAGCAAGTCACCGTCAAAATGAAGGACGCGATCACTGAAGTATTAAGGAGGATAAAGCCCGATTTAGACTGTAGCTTCATCAGTAAGTAGATTGGAGTGACCCGGATATACCCACTTGGGCAGTGTGTTAGAATTTTACTTTGACCGAGCCTTGAACTCACGACCTTCGCATTGTTGACCAACGCGCTGCCCACTAGGCTACGCACCTCCTAAGGACATCGCCTGTATCTGAATAATTCCTATAATAGTGTCATTATCGCGTACAACACACACAGTTAGCAATCTACGTAGCAACAGACCGAATAATCGGAATGATGTGATCTCCAAAAAAGTTAAAGAAAGGAGCGCATATATGGATGGATACAGTAGCAAACCATTTTGGATTGAAGGACACACCTGTTGAAGTGAATGTTTATAACAACCAAATGTCGGGCGTTGAACGTCTCGATGAGATGGTATCGTACTATTTACGTCCGAGGAAATCGATACGATGGTTCGAAAACGTCATTTTTCATAAACTGGACGTAGCTGCCTACAATGCTTTTTATCCTCTAGATGAATTCTGAGAGTATTATACAAGTGGAGGTCAAAAATTTCGCGGAATGAAGGAGATGAACAGGCGAGGGGGAAATATTTTCACCTGGAGGTATTCTAACACTCAAATAGGTATAAATACAAAGTTTCTGTCAAATCGAATCACTAACATTTTAGTTATCGCGAAATCAACAAGGCAATCGGAAAGAAAATGCTAACTATAGACAAAATTGAGTTTCGCGCTGTCATGAAGTTCCTTAGAAGAAATGTCATCTGTTTACGGCGACTCTTGCCCTGAAAAAACAATGATTTATAAATGGCATAGTTTATTCAGGAAAGGCGGAGAGTCATTTGAAGATGATAAACACTCGGGCCGGCCGATTATTGCCACTTCCTCAAAAATCATCGAAAAAGTGGAGAAACTTGTTCTCGAAGATGCTCGTTTAAAGAAGAAACAAAATTAGTTTGAGCATCAGATACAACCATTCTGAATATTTTCCACTATCATTTCGGTATGTCTAAGGTCAGCGCAAGATGGGTACCGGGAATGCTCTCAGCGGATCAGGAAAAGCAGCGCATCGAGTTTTCATGTGACTTTTTGATCTCTGTAGCGAGAACAGGGATGAAATGTTGACCCGGATTGTTACTGGAGATGAAACTTGGGTTCATCATTATGATCCTGAACTATAACAGGAGCCAAACTATCAAACTGCTTTGATATAGGTCTCAGCAGAAACGTCACGAATAATAAAGCGTAACAGTGTAGAATCCGGAAATGTTTTCTTTCAAAATTACTCTGGGGAATGATATTTCAAATTTTTTTTTGGTAAGCAGGTACGACTGTTCTTAATTATTATCCCAAAATTTAGGGCGGTCTGTTAATCAGTTTGTTTACAGCAGCTAGTTGAATGAAAGGTACACCTCAGACGCCCACGGCGATTTTTTAAATGTATAAAGTCATGCCAGTGTAAGGGAGATAGCAGGGGAGCTCGACATCTCTCGCGAGTCCGTTCGTTCCATTTCGTTGGAAACTTTGGCCATGAAACGCGTCCTTGCCCGACTTGTTCCGATAAAGCTGAATTTTTTTAAATTTTCGTGAAAAGGTCCTTTTGGACATGCTTGATCGTGCGAATTTTGATCCCATATTCATGAAGCGCATCATAACTGTCGATGAGACATGGATCTATGAGTTTGACATTCAAACCAGTCAACAATCATCGGAATGGACGCTAAAACGGACATAAAACAAAAATCGCCGTGGACTTCTAAGGTGTACTTATTCAACCAGCTGCTGTAAACAAACTGATTAACAGACGGCCTACGGGATACTAATTAAAGACAGTCCTACCTGCTTACAAAAAAAAATTAAATATCATTCCCCAGAGTAATTTACTTTATTATTTTAATAATAAATCGACTTGGAAAAAAAAAAATTTGCTACCCTGAAATTTTGTTTTTTCGCGTTTCATGACTAAAATAGCCTAAAAATGAAAAAAAAAAAAATCCGTCTGTCTGTACGCCGTCCGCCGTACGCCGACGTGTACGCTCAGCGCACATTAACTCCCAAGCCCTTCAAGATAGAAAGTTTATTTTTGGGGGGATTGTAGATAGTTGCGGATCTCAGGCGGATACCCATTTCGGCGGGTGTACGGTTTCAGGGGGAGGTGGGGGGACCGCTTAAACCGAAAAATAAGAATTCATATATCTCAACCATGCTTACAGTTAGGAAGCTAAAAATCAACATACATATAGAAAAGTTTGTGGGACAACTTTTAAAAATAATTTAATTTTTTTATCCATTGATGTGCAAAAAGGGGGGGCTAAGAACCAATTGTCGGCCGAATTTTTTTTTCAAATGATTATATCTTCGAAATTACTTACTATAAAAAATTGATATTTTGAGACCATTACGATGGCATATAGATCTACTAGAATCAGTTTAGATAGATGCTAATTTTTGTAAAGGGGAGGGTCAGGGGGTGCAAAGAAAAACACTTAAAAATTAATATCTCAACTGTCTCTTAAGCTATGTAATTGAAACTTGAAACGTATCCTAAGCTTTACTAGCGAAATATGAAAAAAATATAACATGTAAATATAATAGTAGTGGGGGGAAATGGGGAGCATTTCAAAAATGGCGCACTTTTCAAAACTACAAAACACCAAATCTCAAAATTGAGTACAGATATCAAATCAAAAATTTGTCAGATTGTAGAGCTACGTAGTCTTTAATTTTGGTAAAAAATTTAAGTTGGGGGGTGTAAGGCGAGGGAGGTGGAAAGCGAAAATGTTGAAAAATTTAAGTGATTTTTTTATGGCTCTGGTAAAAGATACAAAGTTTAAATTTTGCACGTCGACACATTTATTCGATATAGACAGAAAAAAAATAGTAATTTGTTCCAAAATTGTTATGCTCCGAAGTGGGGGTCTAACGTGCACAAGGTGTTTCATGTGTAATGAGAAAAACACATAAACTGAAAATTTTTGAATGAAATTTTTAGGTGGAAACTTGAAAATTTGGGAAATGCATTTAAAAAAAAATCTCAAAAAGTTTGAAATATTAGCTGGTCGAATATCTTCAACATTTCTACTCCCTCCCATACAAAATTATTTTTTCGACCATTTTTAAGAAATCAATTATCATCTAACTATTAAAAGCTATCAATTTGAAATTTCGCACAAAAACTTACAAATATAGTTGAAATAAAATTACGTTAAAAGTTTTGAAATCGCGTTTGCCCTTCTACCCCCTCCCGTACAAAAGTATGATTTCGACCAATTTCATTAAATCAACTAATAACCAACAAATTAAAAGCCACGAACTTGAAATTTTTGTACGAATACCTTACAACAGAAAATAAAGAAAATTGCATCACAAGTTTTACGATTCCCCTACCTCCTCCCATACAAAATTATTTTTTCGAGCATTTTTAAGAAATCAATTATCAGCTAAGTCTTAAAAGCTATCTATTTCAAATTTTGCATAAAAACTTATAAAAATAATTTAAATGAAGTTGCCTTAAAAGTTTTGAAATCGCGCTTGCCCTTCTACCCCCTCCCATACAAAACTATGATTTCGACCAATTTCATTAAATCAACTAATAACCAACAAACTAAAAGCTACGAACTTGAAATTTTATACAACCACCTTACAAGAGAAGCGAAATTAAACTGTATATCAAATTTTACGATTCCCCTACGTTCTCTACCCCCCATAAAATACACCGAATTTTATGAAAATTCTATGCAACTTCGTCTATGAAACACATTCTGTACAGAGAATTTTGGACGTGATTCATGCAATTAATTAAGAAGCTATTAACATCTACCCACCCTTACTATTACCCCTCCTCCTCCCCTCATGAAAACCAAAACTTGCAGAAACGAATGAAATATTGTTAAATTGACAACAGCCCTGCCCAAGAACTCCTTTCCACTTAGCCTTCCCTAACCACTCTAACCTACATATTGACTTTCCCCTCATCCGCAATTTGTCCCAAGAATAATAAAGTTTCGCCCGGCTTGTTGGCAGTTTATTTATTTACAAAATCCTGGTACTTCATCTTGAAAAGAAAAATTAATTCCAATAATACAGTGCACAATTTAATATAAATCATTTTATAAACATAAATAACAGATCCACTGTTTTTTTTCTTGTCAAATTTCCAATACTTAATGTTATAGCGTTATATATTATATATTATATTCAAAAAAGATTTGTAAACATATTATTTTCATTAAAAATATAACTATTAAAAGTCCGTCGAATTATACGAGGGGAGGTCAAAAATTTCGCAGAATGAAGGGTATGGACAAGGGAAGGGGAAATATTTTTACCTGTAGGTATTGTAACACTTAATACAGGTTAGTTATCGCCAAATCTACGAGCCAATCGGCAAGAAATCGCAAACTATGGATAAAATTGAGTTTCATGCTGACAGTAAGTTCCTTACCAAGCAAGGAAAAGCGCCACAAGTCATTTTGGAAGAAATGTCATCTGTTTACGGGGACTCTTGCCGTAGAAAAACAATGATTTATGAGTGGCATAGTTTATTCAGGCAAGGCAGTGAGTCAATTGAATATAATAAACTCTCGGGCCGGCCGATTGAGACCACTTCCTCAAAAATCGTCGAAAAACTGGAGAAACTTGTTCTCGAAGATGCTCATTTAAAGAAGAAACAAATCGTAGAAATGGTTGGAGCATCAGATATAATCATTATGAATATCGTCCACGATAATTTCGGCATGTGTAAAGCCAGCGCAAGATGGATACCGAGAATGCTCCAGCGGTTCAGAAAAAGCAGCGTGTCGAGTTTTCACGCAAGTTTTGGATCTCTGTAGCGAGAACAGGGATGAAATGTCGACCCGGAGACGAAATTTGGATTAATCATTATAAGCCTGAA
The DNA here is from genome assembly GCA_963669355.1 of Chorisops tibialis. Lineage (NCBI taxonomy): Eukaryota > Metazoa > Arthropoda > Insecta > Diptera > Stratiomyidae > Chorisops > Chorisops tibialis. The sequence goes on along the minus strand of OY770263.1, from coordinate 116,160,367 downwards.
CTAAAGCGGGAGTCAACGCAGTGACTCGTAAAAGCGCTTCACCCCTTCACTTCAGGGAAGAAAATTTACCAACGATGAAGAGGTGAAGTCAGCAATTCCAACCTATTTTAAAGGCCTTGCTAAAACATTTTTTTTTATAAGGAATTAATAAAATTTGTGGGAAATTTGATAAATGTATTAGGCTTAAGAGAAAATATATTAAAATGGAAAAATAACAACTTATTTAATTCCCCCTTCCCTGTCATTCCGCAAAATTTTTGACCACCCCTCGTAAATTTGCCACAAAGTTTGTAACGCTAAGAAATAGGGCTTGCAGAAAAAAATAAATGATACAGAAGTTCATATAATCACTCAAAAATCTCAAAACCGGATGTCCGTCTGTCCGTTCAACGCGTTGAGCTAGAAAGTTCAAATTTTGTACACGTCGTTTTTGACAAAAAAGTAAAGTTAATTTCGTGAACGGACCAACGCTCAACTCCTTATACCGCCTCCCATATAAAATGACACAATTTCGCTATGAAACGTATGAAAGCTATTGATCTGAAATTTAGAATATATTGCTTTTAGGATGATATCTATCTACTGCATAAAAATTATTCATGACCTCCCCACTTCCACCACCTCCCATAGAAATTGCGCTTTTTCATGAAATGGTCTAAACTAATTTACTCAGTGCGTATAAAATTTATCGTGCTGAAATTGTACATCAAAAATTTATTCAGAAAATAAATTCAGAAGTAAGACCAAAAAAATTAGACGACTAGCTTTACCCCTCCCATACAATCTGACACAATTTCTCAAAATTACAAGTAGATTTTCCTGAAAAGTATTAACGCTATTGATCTGCAATTAAAAACATTTCAAAAGCATGATGTTTATAGTTATTTCTGATAAAGTCATTAAGAACTCGCCCCTCCTTCTTCCATCTCCCAAACAAACTGCACAATTTCACTAAATCCAATACACTAATTTTCACAGTACCCATTAAATTTTTGAATTCTAAATTTTGTATAAAACATTTTGATAGCAACTCTAGCGGGATGTGAAAAAATAAGTTCAATGCCGTCACACCTCTACCACATCCCCTACAAAAATTTTTTTAAATAAAAAAAAAATTGTATTTCATCTAGAGTATCGCATCCTGTTATGTTTTCATATATTTCATAACAAAAAAAAACTCAGCGCAAGGTAGACTTCTTCGTATTTCGAGAACAGCTGATATGCGTAATGACCGAACTGGTGAAAAATGAAACCGAACCGAATCTTTTAGTGAATATTCCCGTTCACAAATCAAGACGAGGAGGCGTAGCAAAGAGAAACCATTGCCGAAACATTTACCTCAGGAACCTCAGGAAATTGCAGCCCCGGAAGTTTGTGCTAAACTGAAAATTTAAAAATTTTAATGCACGAAAAACTAAATTCATAAGGAAACCTTATACGCGATATCGTATATTTAAGTGAAAGTGTAGATTTTTATGAACAAAAAATTTTGCCGAAGCCGTTGGAAGCCTTAACTTTTTTCGAATATCCTGAAATCAAAAGTTTGTTGAACAACTGGTTTATTGGCTATGTGATTGGTTTATTGGCTTTAAAGTTATTAATAATTTCATCCAGGAAGTTTTTAAAAAAAATAGAAAAATGCAAATTTGATAAACAAACATTTTGTTATATTTTGCGAGGAAGTTTTAATTTTTTCCCATAACTGAAAAATAAACCTGGGTAGTGGTTAGTGTTCAATCATGTAAAGCAAATGATTCTCTTAACAATAATTTCAATTTTCAATCTTGTAAACTGTCTTTTAATAATGTTCAACTTCAAACCTTATACCATAGCTCTCTAAAGAATCATGTACGGTCCACTAAGAGCGTCGATAGCATACCGACCAAAATCGACCGGCAATAAAGATATTTGAATTATTGAAATCGTGATTATGTTTTAAACCTGATATCCATGCCTAAATTTCGAAATTTTTATACTCTAAAAGAAATCTGAAAGTATATTGTGTTTGCTTTACCGTTAGGTTAGGTTCGTGGAGGGTTGCCTTACCGTTTGTAACGCTAAGAAATAATGCTCGTACAGAATCGCCAAAGGTACAGAAATATTTGTTGTCGCTCAGAAGCCTCGATTCCAAGTGACTGTCTGTCTACAACATAACTCTCGAAAGCTAGCTCGATAGCTCGTGGTGAAATTTGTATTGTTTATATCAATTTTAGCAAAAAAGAAAATTTAGGTTAGTGAATGAACTAGATCCACTTTTTAATTTTCGAAAAAACTGCAATATTGACAATACTGCCGGCTAGGAAAAGTTGGGAGTTTTTCTCGACTAAACAGATGGATAAATTCGGAACTCTGGACGCAATACGAATTATCGGCAGTTTCTTCAAATAAAAAATCATCGGCAGTTTTCTTCAAATAAAAAATCATCGGCAGTTTTTTTCAAAAAAGGATCATCGGCAGTTTCCTTCAAATAAAAAATCATCGGCAGTTTTCTTCAAAAAAGAAAAAATTATACTCAAAAGACATTTTCCCTTGGCGGGAAATTATGTAATCCCACTTATTTTTTTTATTTATTTTGTGTAGGGCATTACTAAACAATCGAACTGTCATTCGGAGTACGTGAAAAGGCCAAGAAACCCAGAAGTTTATTTATTTTTGCATTAATTATTTAATTTTCGCTTTGCGGAAGGCTGAACAATTTTGATATATAGTGTCGAGTCGATCCACTGTTTTTTTTTCGTTATTCAGTTTTTTTTCGGTTCAATTCATGTAATTATAATTAAAATCCCTTCGAGAAAAACGGCGAAATCGCTGTTTTAAAGGCTAAAAAATCAGTTTTTAAAACGCATTTTTTGGATAGAAAATCGGCAAAAAAGTGCCGTCCGCGCCATGAAATTACTTCGTTTATTGTTCGTATTGTTGATCGTACATAATAAGTACCGTGAACGTTTTGATTTTAAGTTTGCCATTATAACGAAATTATTCCTTATTTTATTTAGAGTTTAAAAAAAATAGGTTTTCAATATGGAACTTCAATCTACTATAGTAAAATAGTAACCTAGATCTCGGAATTGCTTCTGTCGGAAAACTCTGGGAAAGGTACTGTCCGCGAACGTGTTAATTTTCATTAAATTAAATGTGATAGCCTGCGAGATGTGGTCCAACAACATAATTTGAAGTTTTGTCGATCAACTGAATTCTATTGCGCCACAAATAGCAGCGCCATCTCAACGTGGTAGTATTCGTGGCAGAATGAAAACAAATTTAATGGTGCACGTAAGTGCGCCATCTAGAAGTGGAATTTACAATATTCAACGATCAACTTACCAAAACTTCGTGACTTTCTAAACACAACTTCGATTTTAATTTGTTCAATTTGCAAAAAGATGTATCACAGTTCCATGGAAATCACATAGTTTCGTTTCTTAATTAATTTTAAGTGCATCGCACCACACCAAGATCGCACGAGGTAAAAAAAAAACTTGCGAGCATACCGATGTAAAATCAACATTTGCTCACGAATTCGGACAAGAAGTACATAACCCGAAAAATAGCTTTTTAATTAACTGGCTTTACCTTTTCTTTACGATTTTACTGATTTATTAACTTAAAAATAGCGGCAAACTACGGCTTTCACATAAAAAAAACCCGAACCAGCCAATCCCGTTAACTCCGAACACAAGAAGTAAAGATTTTTGTAGCGCTGCCAGATGATAGCTTTTCTGTTTGATCCTAAGTGGTGAGTTTAAATTTTAAACTTGTTTCGGTTAGACTTACTGCATAATGGAATTAGTGTATAATATTGTAATATTACGCGATATTTGAAAAGTCGACGAGCACTGAAAAGATGATAAAAGATTGCGATTTCACTAAAAACTACTTCAAACGTAATTTTCGGGAGTTTAAATTTACACTTGATCTAAAATTTCTACGAAAAACCAGATCAATCGCAGAAAATAAGGTAAAATATTTGACCTAAAATCTTCGATTTCAAAATTCCCGGCCCTGTGCTGCAACCTGGTGTCCAAACTCTAATAAGAATGTTCCTATACAGTAACTCTCGTGTATAATAGAGTCACTGTATAACTGAGCAACTCGGTCCAGGAGTCTGGCAGATGCGTATCAGAGTTGAAACCGTTAAGTTTGAATTTTTTGGTGCATATACATATTCGGTTAGATATTTATCAAAATGCAATTGGAATTCGATTATGTGCCCTGAAAAATTAATATCATTGTGCCATTCCATTAGAAACAGCCAAAAATTCAATTTTATTTTGCAATTTTCTGCACCCACACATCTTTACCAAACAGGTTTTTAGTCTAGTTTATGATTCTGTTTGTTGACACATGGCGGAAAAACATCCCAACAGGGATTTTTGCAATCCATTCCCTTTTATTGAAAATCATTCAAATTGAGAAATCATTCAAATCGACCTAAGAAATTTGCAATGCATTCTGAAGTAATGTGAAGGCATTACATAAAGTAGTTGTTTATTTAGGGAATTTGATATGCATTGAAAGGTAATGTGAGGAGATTGCATAAAATAAATGATCATCTTCAAAACGTGCCGCGCACAAAACGAAAGATTAATAATAGAAAACATTGTTATTATCATAACCCGTTTGCTTTCTAATATTCCCGTAAAATTTTACAAGTTGTTCATTGCGAGAAAAAAAATCTTAAGTCGCATTTTTCAAGCAGCAAAATTAGTTAAATTATACCAACAGAATTTAAAATACTGAATTCATATCAAAAGCAGGATCCAATTTCATCACATTTTTCAATATTAATTCAAAATGAATCGCTCCCTCAATATTAGAATACCTTCTCAAAGATTAATTTGCTTTCTATTCTTTTATAACCATTCCATCGTAGATTCTATTGCGACCATTATATTGTCGATTTTTTTCCAATCATTACATTATTCATTCGTTTCCCTAGATTCCAATGTCGATTCTTTGTAATGCAGAAAGTAGAAAAAACGAATGCTTGCCTATGACATTGCAATATTAAAATAATCTATGTTTTACGACAGGAAGTAGCTGTAATAGCTTCATGGTAAGAATCATCGGCGGGGTAATGATTCCACTCCCTACTGGGATATGTCAGAATGACTACACAGTCTTCACTTATTTTCACCAACACTTTGATCTTTCGAACGTTCGATTTTTAGTACCAAATTTTTTAGCACGTTCGATTTTTGTACTAAAATAGCTATCTGCCAGACTCCTGGACCGAGTAGCTCAGTTATACAGTGACTCTAGTGTATAAGAACGGACTCGCTTAGAAATGGGCATTTTCTAATCCAAGATTATTTTCACTTTGTTTTCTGCGATAGATCGGTCCTTCAAGAAGTCTTAGGCCAAGTATAAATTTGAACTCTCGAATTACGTTTCAAGTAATTTTTAGTGAAATCGCAAGCCTTTATCATGTTTTTAGTACAAGCTGACACCCGTAAATTTTTTAAATATCGCCGAGTGACAAAAAATAACTAGATATGAAAGGAGAGGACCCGTTCGTAAACAGTTACTTTAAATTCGGTTAAACGATATTCTCCAGAGTTTGAATTTATAGTTGGTCTAACATGATCGATTGCGGAAAACATGGTGAAAATAATCTTCGATTTGAAAATATCCAGCTCTGTGCTGAAACCAGACTTTAATTGGAGATGGTTCCTTCGTATACAGTAGGAGTTACGGACCCTCTTCCACTCTGTCGAACTTGGGCGCGGAGCCGTTGATCGAGCTGTCACTCTAATAAAAGAGGGTCCTTTCCTATACAGTAACTTGAGTTTCAGTTATTTCTTACTATCATGATCCTCTAGATTTTACCTGGCCGGAATGCTGAGCCATATCTCAAAGTGACAAGGAGTGGTTGATCCTATACTACTATTTTAATAGAACAATAATATAACTGAATTTATGGAATTTATGTTATGGAATACAGTGGTAGATATTCGAATGCGCGCATCTGAAAATGTATCATATATTGCGTACCCCACTGTAAAAAATTTCTAAGAAAAAGTTTTTCTCCCTATTTTTGGAATTGCTATGGATGAGTGATACCAAAGCTTTCTACATACCAAACTAGGCAGAACTGACGTAGCGGCCATCTTGAATGACTCCAATGGGTGTGACGTTATGGATTTTTCCATTTCAAAAGACCACCTGTATAATTTTTGTATGATCTTGTAGTAAAAATACGTTTTACCGAAAACAACACAAAAGCATGATTACATCAAATTAAGCACGGAAATATTACGCGAGTGTATACTTTTCGTAATAACTAAAATTCTACAGTTTTTTGTGTGAAAATTAACTGGAGAACTCTGCACAATATGAGTGACAGATTTTCTTCGGTGTGAGAAACCGAGATTTAACTTTGATCGCACTTTTTTCAATTAAAAATTTATTGCACTGATATCAACGTGTAATAATTACATGCCGAGCACTATTATTAAGGTACCTTAGAAAGCTGAACTATCTTTAACACTGCATTTAAAAATAAACGCTATTCTTACGAAGCCCGCCGTGTCTGTTCCATTCAAAAGCGAGCGAATTTGTATGGAACTGTGATTTGTGTTATGATTCCAACGTGTTGTTGTTGGATTGACTTACTTGGCTTTCTACTTTAGAGGGCTTTGGTAATACACGACAGTAAAACTGATGAAAATAACGGTATTACTTTGAAAAAAAAGCGAAAAATATGAATGGAGCTTTCAGCTTGCGACATTCGTATGAGCGCATCGAAGAATTATTGAGTTTTAAACGCAAAATTTAAAGTTTTCTTGCAAATTTTGTTTTATATAGCATTAAAGATTTTTCATTGAAGGTTTGTGCAGAATATGTTTTGCAATATTATTTAGTATGAGTGTTGTTTTTGCAGTAATGCCTTTTGGGAAGCGCTTCAATGAGGCGGAGCAAGTTGCCATCAATTTATTGAAAGAAAAAGACTTCTCCAATTCGCAAATTGCTACTAAACTTGACCGGTCTGAATGTGCAATCAGGAATTTCTTAAAAAAGGCAATGGCTATGGCGTTAAGGTTCCAACAAAGGGCAATACAAAATTATCTTTGCGTGACAAAGGCAAAATTCTGCACGAGGCAACAACAAATCGGCTATCTGCAAAACAAATTAAGGACAAATTAGAGCTTAAAAAAACGTCACATTGCGCGTGTTTTAAGGACTTCGCCAAATATAGCATGGACGAAACTTAAAGGAAAACTTCGATTAACTGCCGTTCGCCGAGAGAAGACACTACAATTCGCCAAAAAGTACAGGTCTTGGACATCCGAATGGGAAATAGTATTTTTTTCTGATGAAAAAAAAAATTCAATACAGTTGCTACTGGCATAATTTGAAAAAACACAACGTGGTCAGATCGAAGCGTAATTTGGGCGGCGGAAGCGTTGTGGTTTGGGGTGCATTCTCATGCAAAGAAAAGCATCCAATCTGTTTCATAACTACTAGAATGAACTCCCAGATGTATATAGATCTCTTGGAAGACGTTTTAATCAGTCATCTGGATAGTTGCGACGAGGAAGATGTAGTTTTCCAGCAGGATAATGCATCCATTCATGCTTCGAGGCAAACCAAGGATTGGCTTTCGGACAAAAATATGACTATAATCCAATTGAAAACCTCGCTAGCAAAGTGTATGAAAATGGACGTCAGTTTGAGAGCGTAAATGCCTAAAAAGCAGTCATTCGCACGTACTGGTCCGAAATTGGCCTGGATTTTTTAAATAATCTAACAAATTTAATGACCAGCTGAATTTGTAGTGTCATTCAAAATAATGGAGGCCAAAAAAAGTATTGAATAAAAAAAGTGACAACAATATGAACTTATTTATTTTTTTTACTTATAAGTGACAAGTGCGTTCATACGAATGTCTAATTATTTATTAAAATTAAAATTTTGTTTTCTTAAATCCACAAAAAGAAGAAAATTTTGCCACAAATGAATTCAAATCATTTCTTACCAAAGAAAACATAATATATCTCGTTTAAAAGTATTGATTTTTTTTTCAAGAAATATCTCAAAAAAATGTAGTGCGCTCATACGAATGTCTACCACTGTATAATTGACAGGCTAAGGACCTAAGGGGCACAAGAGCAAATTAAATTTTTTCCTTGAAAGTGCTGGAATTCCATTTTCAAAAGTTCCTCCAAGTATTTACGAAACAGAAACAACCAATTAACTTGTACTACTACTGCTAGTAGTACAGTTAATTGGTTGTTTGTGTTTCATACTTATGTGCATAAGGGGTCGCTGGATTTCAAGTAAAAATAAAACTACAAGTTCAATTTAATTTGATCGCATACACGATACAAATTATCGCTTGCCAATTTTGATTCTCGCTTTCTAAATATCGACTGATTCGTCGATCGCTCCAAACTAGACTAACTGTTCATCAAAAACGCTCGCCATTTTATATTGCTCGTGTCGTACGAATCATTCCCCTTGATGTGTGAAAGTTTTCCTTCTCGACTGAGTACTGGTAATTGCTTCTATAAAACATTGGCCCGTAGCCCGAGTCTTTTTCCTTTCGTACGAGCGAGCCTATATGTGTGGTTGTTGTTGCTTTCTATGAAGTCTTTCGTCGTCGTACGATTTTTTTCCCTATTGGTCGTGTTTTTTGTTGCTTTCTTGGTAAAAAAATTCGTCGTACGAGGCTTCCGTGGTCGTGGGTTCGATGGTTCCAGATGGGATTTTTTAAGCGCAAATTTTCAGTTGCTACTGGTGATAAAAAATTATTCGCAATAAAATGGGGAAACAGAGTAAAAGTGAAACAGTTCCACTTCAAGAAGGCCTAGATACTCAGTAGATGGTTACTGTTCGCTTTCTATCATTCTGTCCCCCATAACACCTGCAAATATTTGTCAGCAAGCAGCCAGTACAACTGGGCAATATACCAGCTTCTCGACTCGCTACGGTCGTTCTCACTCCCCTTCCCCAACCTTCCCAATCCCATTCCTTCCCTGCATGACTGTGTTTGTGCATTGCACATAAAGGCCGAAATTGCCTATAACACAAGTCATTCTGTAAAAAAAAAAACCACACGGCCAACAGGGACAATCAATAAATATATTGATAAAATAAGACAGCACTTAAGTGGAAGTTGTTCTTCGCGAAGCTGCCACGAGGCACTGAAAATTGAATTACGAAAATGGTATTTGAGAAATAATAATCCGAATTCTTCCACCTTTGAGAGTCATGCAAACACAAGAAGATCTTCTTCGGATTTCTCCACGGTTTTTATTTTACTTGTTGTTATACTCTAGATGGAATCTGAGAGTATTATAAGTTTGCTCTAAAGTTTGTAACGCCAAGAAATAAGGCTCGGAGAAAAAAATGAATGATACAGAAGTTAATATTATCACTCAAAAATTTCAAAACCGGATGTCCGTTCGTCTGTCCGTCCGTCCGTCCGTCCGACCGTCTGTGCGCGCTCTAGCTTGAGAATGCGTTGAGCTAGATAGTTTAAATTTTGTACACGTCGTTTTTGACAAAAAAGTAAGGTCAAGTTCGCGAACGGGCCAAATCGCTCCACCCCTTCTACCCCCTCCCATACAAAATGCCACAATTGCGCAATTTGACAATTAACGGATTTGCTCGAAAAGTATAAAAGCTATTGGCCTGAAATTTGAAATATGTTTTTTTTATGATAATATCAATCTACCATATAAAAATTATGCGTGACCTCACCGTCCTTCTACCACCTCCCATACAAACTGCACTTTTTCATGAAATACTCTAAACCAATTTACTCAGTGCGTATAAGATTAAGCGGGCTGAAATAGGGAACCAAATATTAATTTAAAATTGTTAGTAGGACTAAAAAAAAATTAGACGATTAGCTTCACCCCTTCTACCCCCTCCCATACAAAATGACACAATTTCGCAATTTGACAATAAATGGATTTACTCGAAAAGTATAAAAGCTATTTGCCTGAACTCTGGGATATATTACTTTCATACTGATATAAATCTACAGTAAAAAAATTATTTGCGTTCTCTTTCTCCTTCCGCCCCCTCCCATACAAACTACACTTTTTCATGAAATGCTCTAAGACAATTTTCTCAGAACATATAATATTTATCGAGTTCATATTTTGTAATAAATACTTAATTAGTATTATCACTAAGATCAGAAAAAAATATTTGATTAACTTCGCCCCTTCTACCCCCTCCCATACAATATGACACAGTTTCACAACTTCACAAAAAATCTATTTTCTTGAAAAGTATGAATGTTACTGGTCTAAAATTTAAGAGATGTCAATTTTATCATATTCTTAGTTATTTCTGAGAAAATCACTAGAATCCCCCCACTCTTTCTACCACCTCCCATACAAATTGCACATTTTCACTAAATCTAACACACTAATTTTCTCAGCTCCTATTCAATTTTTGGAGTAAGCATTTGGTATGAAACATTTTTATAGCTACTTTAGCATAATGGGGAAAAATTAGTTCAATGCTATCACCCCTTCTAACACTCCCCATACAAAATTTCTTGGGATCACAAAAAATTCTATTTCATCTAGAGTATCGTAAGATTGCGTTTTACGCGCAATCGTAGCCCTGTTATGTTTTTTTTCTGCTGCTGATTTTGTATGACATGGTGGTTGAAACTTGAAAGTACATAAACAACATTTTCATCCCGCAATAATTCAGAAATCAATTTTTTTTCAAGATCTTGTACATACAATCGACCCGAAAAAAGCCGACACGATCTTCACTGAAGAGGGTGAAACGCCGGACTGGCTCACTGAGATGATCGACCATCACACTTGGCGTTCGTTGATTTATCGTCTCGCTGAAGAGTATCCTGATTGTTTGATGTTGAACTTCACCATTAAGGTAGGGCACGGTTGGTTCTATTCCGAACTGGCGGCTTACTGTTGGTCGTTTCTTTCAGCTCATTTCCGATGCCGGCTTCCAAAGCGAAATCACTTCCATTTCGACGGCTGCCCAACAAATCGAGGTATTTTCGCGGGTCCTGAAGACGGCAATTTCGAAATTTCTTACCAATCCCGAGGACATTCAGGGCAAGAAGTTGCGAGGATGGTGTGTCACGGGCAGCACACCTACGTTTACAGTCAGGTCCTGATTCAAGTTCTGTCGCAGGAGACGAAGGGAGGAGGTTTCAACATGAAGAGACTCTCACAAGAGATTACGAAATACGCGTTGACCAAGTGAGTTATCCTTATTCTCACTCAATCAGAACGCACTAAACCTTTCCAAATGTCTAGCAATCAAAATGTAACGCCCATAACAATGGCAAATATCAAATCTTCATCCGTAAGAATTATCCGCTCGTAAAATTCCTCCATATGAGGAAAATTACGAGCGGATAATTCTGACAGATAAAAATTAGGTAGTAGACAATTGTCACTTTCACAATTGTCAATGCCTTCTATAGTAGAAGGCCGAGTAACTGAATCCAACAACAACACGTTGGAGTCATAACAAACATGACAGTTCCATACAAATTCGCTCGCTTTTGTGTGGAGCTGACACGGCGGGCTTCGTAAGAATCGCGTTTATTCTTAAATGCAGTGTTAAAGATCGTTCAGCTTTCTAAGGTGCTTTATTGATAGTGCTCGGCATGTAATTATGACACGTTGATATTAGTGCAATGGATTTTTAATTGAAAAAAGTGCGATCAAAGTTAAATCTCGGCTTCTCACACCCAAGAAAATCTGTCACTCATATTGTGCAGAGTTCTCCAGTTAATTTTCACACAGAAAATTGTAGAATTTTAGTTATTACGAAAAAGTGTGCACTCGCGTAATATTTTCGTGCTTAATTTGAACTAATTATGCTCTTTTCTTGTTTTCGGCAAAACGTGTTTTTACGACAAGTTCGTCAAAAATAATACAGGTGGTCCTTTGGAATGGAAAAATTCATGACGTCATACCCACTGGAGTCATTCAAGATGGCCGCTACGTCAGTTCTGCCCAGCTTGAGATGTAGAAAGCATTGCTTATGCTCGATCGTTTAACTTACATTCTATTAATATTCCGCGAAACGAACTGCAGCGAAATATGCACCTTCGAACTGGAGCGGAAAAAATACAACTATCAAACACCAGATGTCTTACAAGTTTAAGTTCTGACGTTAGTTTTCGAGGTTAACGTTATTCGCGTAAAGAATTTGTGGCAATGGTATTGACCAAAAAGCAGAAGATAACTGTCTTGGCATGTGCTACGAGCGCATTTATGCTCATCAATCGCAGAAAATCAAAAACGCGCTCAAAATTAGATGCGTATCTAAAAAATCGGCCAACCAAAGGGCGGTTTGCAACTGACGTAAGTCAATCCTGAACATACAAATTGAGAATCATTTTAAAAAAAGTGTTTTTCTCAAAACGTCAAACTTTTCGCTCTTGTTCAAAGGGTACCGCAGCTTGTAAAGTCGCGAAATTTATTTCGCAGCGCAAAGCGCCATCTATTGCGTACTGGAAAATCCGCGCTATTCCGCTTAAGAACACAGTACTGCAAAGCGAAACGAAAATTTTCGCCGACGAAATGAAACGAAAAAATCATGCTTTTTATATGGGATTTGACAGTTCGTTTCGTTTCGCGACGAACACAGTACTAGGCTTTAATTTGAACTAATTATGCTCTTTTCTTGTTTTCGGCAAAACGTGTTTTTACGACAAGTTTGTAGAAAAATAATACAGGTGGTCTTGTGAAGTGGAAAAATCCATGACGTCATACCCACTGGAGTCATTCAAGATGGCCGCTGCGTCAGTTCTGCCCAGCTTGAGATGTAGAAGGCATTGCAATTGTCGCTGTTCTGCCAAGTTTTTTTTTGTGACGGAGCGTTTTTTTCCGTGCCAATCCTGTTTTCTGAAACTCGCTCGTCCTTATTCAGCCAAAGTGCTCAAAACTATCGGAAAATGATGCACTAATCGGGATGTTGCGATCGCGTTGTTCAAGTTCCAAGTTCGATTTCGCGGTTCGGGGTACACAGTAAGTTCGAAACATGACGACGAGTTTCCACGGTATTGCAATAATTATATTTGTCGTGTGCAAGGACGCCAATTTTAATAATTATTCAAAACCAAAGATCCCGAACGACGAGTTGTATTGGAGGATTTAATTGGCGAGGAGTCGAACGAGCGAGCTCTACGGCAATCTCGTCGGTTGCGAAGACTTATGTCGCTTACGAACCGTCCGGGAATGTTTCAATCATGAAAAACGGCGCCGAGTCTGGCAAAAGCGTAACCGAGAAACATTTCTCGCTTACCGATATAATGTACGATGTCCCAATCTCAAGTCTACAATACGTGCATTCAGGATCAGGAAAAACGCATAGACAAATCGGTAAGTAGCGCTGCTGTCCAGAGCTCGCTCCTTAAATTGATAACAACGAAAACGATTTCAGGCACTACCGAAATGCCGGGGATCATCCCTCGTGCTCTGGAGCACATTTTCACTATGTCCACGAGTTGCCTGCTATAAACGTCGATCAACTTTCTCAGCGATGATGATATGCTGAAACACGATAAAATGCGTCGCAAAATGCTCGTAGAGAACAGCTCGGACAATCGTCTAAAAAACTTCATACTCAACGAGCTAACAAACGAAACGGCCAACCAATCGGTTTTCGTTTGGATTTCAATCGCCGAAATAAATCTACGAATTTACGAAGAACACGAATTTATGATAGAATTTTATTTTTATAATAACTGCAATCGATTTTGAAAAAAAAAAATCGATTGCACCCCACTAGTGAATGAATCACGTCTTACTTTTGACTGGGAAATTAAACGGAAGGAAAGCTTACACCAGATTGCCGAAAATGGAATGCAATTCTCTTTTGTATTGCATTCTCCACACAGAGAAAATAGCTTTTGAAATTAGTTTCGAAAAAAAAACCTTGGCGATGGCTTTTCCATAACCCAAACTTATATTTAAATTTTAGGTTCGGAAATTTGCACACGATCCGTTCAATCGAAATGAAATAAAATACAGGAAAATAACAATCGGAATCCTTACCGGGACTGAAAACCGCCGATTGAAGGACATCGCTGGAATTGTGTACTTATTTTTATCAATTGAAAATTGAACTGATTGACACTGCCACAAAATTGGTGAGATCGCGTACGAAAACACTCCAGCCTTACGAAAACTTTCTGAAAACGAGAAAATGAAATGATGTAAAATAAAAATGGCAATCCTTACCCGAAATAGAAGCTTGGAAGGAAATTGCCGGTCGAAAATTATAGCGCTCCAAAAAACGCAGCAACGGAATGCGCGAATCCGTGATAAAAAACCTTCACCTGTTATTTATTGCCACAAAATTGGTGAGATCGCGTACGAAAACACTCCAGCTTTACGAAAACTTTCTGCAAACGAGAAAATGAAATGATGGAAAATAAAAATGGCAATCCTTACCCGCAATAGAAGCTTGGAAGGAAATTGCCGGTCGAAAATTATAGCGCTCCAAAAAACGCAGCAACGGAATGCGCGAATCCGTGATAAAAAACCTTCACCTGTTATTTACTGCCACAAAATTGGTGAGATCGCGTACGAAAACACTCCAGCTTTACGAAAACTTTCTGCAAACGAGAAAATGAAATGATGGAAAATAAAAATGGCAATCCTTACCCGAAATAGAAGCTTGGAAGGAAATTGCCGGTCGAAAATTATAGCGCTCCAAAAAACGCAGCAACGGAATGCGCGAATCCGTGATAAAAAACCTTCACCTGTTATTTACTGCCACAAAATTGGTGAGATCGCGTACGAAAACACTCCAGCTTTACGAAAACTTTCTGCAAATGAGAAAATGAAATGATGGAAAATAAAAATGGCAATCCTTACCCGAAATAGAAGCTTGGAAGGAAATTGCCGGTCGAAAATTATAGCGCTCCAAAAAACACAGCAACGGAATGCGCGAATCCGTGATAAAAAACCTTCACCTGTTATTTATTGCCACAAAATTGGTGAGATCGCGTACGAAAACACTCCAGCTTTACGAAAACTTGCTGCAAACGAGAAAATGAAATGATGGAAAATAAAAATGGCAATCCTTACCCGCAATAGAAGCTTGGAAGGAAATTGCCGGTCGAAAATTATAGCGCTCCAAAAAACGCAGCAACGGAATGCGCGAATCCGTGATAAAAAACCTTCACCTGTTATTTATTGCCACAAAATTGGTGAGATCGCGTACGAAAACACTCCAGCTTTACGAAAACTTTCTGCAAACGAGAAAATGAAATGATGGAAAATAAAAATGGCAATCCTTACCCGAAATAGAAGCTTGGAAGGAAATTGCCGGTCGAAAATTATAGCGCTCCAAAAAACGCAGCAACGGAATGCGCGAATCCGTGATAAAAAACCTTCACCTGTTATTTATTGCCACAAAATTGGTGAGATCGCGTACGAAAACACTCCAGCTTTACGAAAACTTGCTGCAAACGAGAAAATGAAATGATGGAAAATAAAAATGGCAATCCTTACCCGCAATAGAAGCTTGGAAGGAAATTGCCGGTCGAAAATTATAGCGCTCCAAAAAACGCAGCAACGGAATGCGCGAATCCGTGATAAAAAACCTTCACCTGTTATTAACTGCCACAAAATTGGTGAGATCGCGTACGAAAACACTCCAGCTTTACGAAAACTTTCTGCAAACGAGAAAATAAAATGATGGAAATTAAGAATGGTAATCCTTACCCGATATCGAAGCTTGGAAGATGGCAAGATGGCAATTGGTACAAACTGAATGATGATGTGGTAACCACTTGCACCATTCGACAAATGTATAATTTGGAGACCGAAGACACTCCGTACGTGGTGTTCTATAGAATGGATTGTTGTGTTAACGACCGGGAGGAGTTCCTTGGCTTCGACTCGACCTTCAACACAATTATGCTGGAAACAGCAGGAAATGAGGTCACTGAAGATTGCGCGACCATCAACACACCTATGCTGGAAACAGCAGAAAATGAGGTCGCTGCAGATTCGAATCTTCTGGTACCCGATAAAAAAAGTTACGCGTGCACGACATGTGGAAACGTGTATGCACACAAGTGGGGGTTGAAAGTGCACACTATTCGGAGACACCCCGAATCAAAAAATAAAGCGGCTATTACCGCTATTGAATATGTGTGCAATGTTTGCGGAAAAAGCTTCAATTTCAAAAGCAGACTTGAAAGTCACAAAAAATCACATTCAAGTGAGAAAAATTTTATGTGCACTGTGACGAATTGCAAGAAAGCATTGAAAACGAGCGCAAGCCTTACGCGGCACGTTAAGGATGTGCATGGACTACAAGTTCAGTTGTTTAACGGCTAATGAGGCAGTCAGAAGCCGAGGCCACCTCGACAGTGGACAATGAGCAGCGCCAGAGGACGTTATTTGGGAAACTGAGGTAACTCAGGACTCAAGGCATATGTCTCCCTCCCCATTGCAGCGCAAGCAGAAAATGATTACATCTTTTTGTTTTCGCTATTATAATAATAACCGAATCTAGAGTTAATATGGCTGTAATGGCGAAGTTCTCTTTCAAAAACTAACGACATCATTTGCAATACCTCTTGGGTGATGATGGAAATTTGCACTGGACTTTTTCTATAGAGCAATTGATTTTAATGTTGCTGACTTCAGGTACATAAATATATGCGAGCCGATGTAAGATGTGTTGTTCGAGCGATTCGTTTCAACGGTAAGCAACATTCTATATATATGTATACATATATACAGGGTGTTTGGTACTCCGTGCATAACCTTGTAAGGGGTTATTCCTGGATATATTTTGAGCAAAAAATTGTTCTACGGAGATGGTCAATTTTCAATATCTACGGAGATACAGGGTGATCAAGAAAAGTCCTTCGGACCTGTACCCTTACTCACTCAAAACGCTATATCTTGAAAACTAATAATCACAATTCAAAGTGTTATAGCTTGTTTTTTAGGGAATCAAATTACCTTTCATTTGCTGTAATAGTCCGCATTGTAACTGTATCCAATTCTGAGATATTTGCTTCAGAACACAAATTTTTGACACTTTGACCCTCAAAATTCTAGGATCAATGTAGTTTTTCTCTAAAAAACCCATTATAAAAATGTCATTTTAATGTTGTTTTCTTATGTGCCATATTATTGCCTACAAAAGATGCATACACTTGCATTGCATAAGTTTTATAGTTTAGAAGAAATTATCATTCCAATAATGTAGCACTTTTGTCAAAAAAGCAAGAATAGGTTGATCAACACTCTCCGCTTGAACTAAAAGAACTTAAGAATGGTTTTTATAGTTTATTTCAAATTTCCTTAATTACAACAAATGTTCAAAATGGCCACCTTCATTTTGAATGCACGCTAAGCTCGTTTTGCCGGTGTTCTCCTTGTGTTCATACTCCTCAACTGCTGCCTTACTTCTGTTGCTGCCGCATCGATTCTGGTGTTTAGATCCTGCAACGTTACTACTTCCGTTGCGTAGACAAGGTTCTTCATCCGTCCCCATACAAAGAAATCCATAATAGTTAAATCAGGAGATCTTGCAGGCCAGTGTATCGGTCCATTTCTACCGATCCAGCGATTGCTATAATTGGAATTTAACCAATCTGTGATTTGTCGGCCGTAGTGAGCTGGAGCACCATCGTGTTGGTAAAACATGGAAGCCAATCGTTGCAGTGGCACATCATCCAATAACTCTTGTAGATCATTTGTCAAAAACTGCAAGTAATTGGAACTATTTAGGGTAGGCGGAAGCCTAATAGGACCAATAAAATCGTTGCCAATCACACCTGCCCATAAATTAACACTGAATCTGTGCTGAAATGATGCCTCTCTTTTTGTGTGTGGATTGCTCTCAGCCCATGTGTGAAGCTGTGGAAGTTTGTGATACCGTCCCTGGTGAATTGGGACTCATCAGTCCAAAGAATGTTGTTCATAAAATTCTCGTCACCTAGTTGTCGTTCAAGGAGCCAATTGCAAAACTCCATCCTTTTGGGCAAATCAATGGGTACCAGCTCCTGCACTGGTGTGTGGTGGTAGGAATGCAACCGCTCTGCTTTGAGGACACTCCAAACTTTCCACGTAGAGACGTTTAACTTCAATGCCAAGCGACGGACAGCGTCGTTGTGTTGAAACTCATTTTAATTTAATTCATTTCCTCGATAATTTAAATACTACTTAAAGGACATTCATCGATAATTTAAATAGTAATTAAAGGACACAAAGAATATTTCAGTTTAACAACATTTCCGGTAATTTTTTTAGAACGAGGGTTGGTTTATGGCATATTTTATTTTTAAGCCATATGTATTTTCGCTTATTACCTGGAAAACGGGAAAACCTAAGTCATAAGTATGTACGCATCTTTTGTAGGCAATAATATGGCACATAAAACAACAACATTAAAATGACATTTTTATAATGCGTTTTTTTGAGAAAAACTACATTGATCACAGAATTTTGAGGGTCAAAGTATCAAAAATTTGTGGTCTGAAGCAAATACCTCAGGATTGTATACAGGTACAATGTGAACTATTACACCAAATGAAAGGTAATTTGATTCCCTAAAAAACAAGCTATAACACTTTGAAATGCGATTATTAGTTTTCAAGATATATCGTTTTGAGTGAGTGAGGGTACAGGTCCGAAACACTTTTCTTGGTCACCCTGTATCTCCGCGGATATTGAAAATGGACCATCTCCGTAGAACAATTTTTTGCTCAAAATATATCCAGGAATAACCCCTTACAAGGTTATGCACGGAGTACCAAACACCCTGTATATATATATATATACTGAAAAGATGATAAAAGATTGCGTTTTTACCGAAAACTACTTGAAACGCAATTCTTGGGATTTTCAATTACTATTTTGCCTAAAAATTCAACAAAACAGAAAAAGGTAAATCGCAGAATATAAGGTAAAATGCCTGGCCTAAACTCTTCAATTTGTAGATTTCCCGCTCAGTACTGGAACCGGTGCATAAACTATAATAAGAGAGGGTCCGTTCCTATACAGTAACCATAACCAAGGTTTCATGGCGCGTCACAAATGTTATAGGAAAAAACAGACACCGCTCGAACAGAAATGGCTCGTTCGAATCATTCTGAAAAAACTACACATCCGATATATTCAGCGATAAATACTAATGAAAAAATTCTAAAATTTTTTTTTTAATTTTGCAGTTGTAAAAATTGATTTGAAACATTCGGACCTTTTCGATGGTAAAACCTATTTGGAACGTGTTGAACGTGCCCTCTCCAACGATGCCTTCACCAATATTTCCTTACAATTTCCTTACACCGGACGTATCGATTTGTCCATCTTCAGCAGCCAAATTTTTCAACGATCATAACTACACTGTGAATTTGTGTAACAGAAAAGTGAAAACAGTCGATCAATGTGCACTTAGAAGTCCGAAATTTATACCTGGCAAACTGAAAGATATGGATAAGGCACACGACTTAGTCGAGTACGTTGCTATGCGAATGTTGTCTTGTGATATGGACAGCGATGAAATTTTGAATCCCTATAGTAATAAGCCAGATGTTGACGAAATTGACATGGTCAAAATTGTTTCGTGTAAGGGATTCTTTTCAGTGACCTTCATTGATCGCTTAATCACGGAACTCAGGTATAAAATCGAAAATATAATATAAAATAAAAATTTAAAAAAAAAATGCATTTTCAGAAAAATTGTCATCGATCCTTGGATATCTGTTTATGTTCAAGGATTTCAACACTCACCGTTAGCATTTTACAATAAGGAGCACAACTTTTCTTCGAATGGCGATAACAGTTTAATGACTTTCCTTTATCCAAATAAGCAATTTTTATTCTATCAAAATTGTTCTTCCAATAAATTGAAAAATTAAAAATATATCCTTAAAATTAATGAGGTCGGAAATTTTCAATAGTTACTCCATCGTATTGACACAAACCAGCTATTCAAAATCAACAAGCAAATCATCGTTACCAAGATTCAGCTTGTTTATATTCGTAACAGTTTCAGGATCGGCAACATTTGAAGTGGATAATAGCATTTCCCTGCTAGTGCTCGGCACAGCATTATTTTGATCAGGTCTTTGACCAGGTTCAGCTTGAAGATCTAGAAAACAAAAATTTGAAATTACATACAAAAAATTTCTAGATGGTAATAATTAAAAAAAAAAAGACCTGCTGCTAAAATCTGATGATTTCGTTCCGAACGTCGTGTATACCTAAAAAATCTACAATGAAATATTAACGGAATCGTTGAATCACTGAACTCACAGCGCCAAATACTACAAGACTTGCTTTTGGACGCTCATGACCGCAAATTTTTGTCCAATCAGATCGTGTTCGATTCATCTAAATTATGTTGAGAGAAAAAAAAATCAATTGTTTGAGTAGACAAATGCAAGGCAAATCAACAAACATCGTCTTTTAGGTCAAAGCACACCATATCCTTGTGTTCAGCCTTAATGTTTTTATACTGAACATTTAAGGATTCATAAGACTCTTTACAATGTTCACAATATTGATTATTTTTTAAGTACAATTCTTTGCGGCTTTTGTGGTTCCCTGCTGAACGTTGAAATTGTTCTGTTTCATTACTAATTGTGCCATTGGCGTCGAAACATTCTGAAATTGTGCGCTCGATTAGGAGTTTTTCTTCTTTTTTATTAGTATAAATTGAGTTACTCACCACTACAAAAAGCATCGTTCCAAATTTTTCGAAAACTGAGCTCCGTATTGATGATGATATTTAAACGATCGTTGTCTACATATTTTGGTGCACATTTAGTGCCATTATTGTCTACGCCTTCTAATAAGTTGTTGTATGCTGCATTCATTGCATTATACTGGGAGACGCATTCTATGCAGATGTTTACTGGCACGGCGCAATCGCCCACACATCGAATAAAAAAACTATTAGAAGTCGAAAGTGCAACGTGCAACTTTTCTCCTTTCCCTATGCAATAAGAAATAAGCGATGAATTAAAGAATATGACGAAGTAATTCGAAGAACGAAGTAAAGGAGAGTTATTACCAAACGTTATTAAAATTTCATTGGATACGATTTCAACAGTATGCACATTTTATTATAATTTTAGTTTTATATTTGTTGCGAATATTACTCGTGGATCGAAATCAGTGGACATCGACTTATTCCTACGACAGAGAAAAATCATAAGTGCATTTAGGGTGTCTCGAAAAAAATATAATACAAATTCCATTCGGCCGTAGGTGGAAAAATGTATATAGGTATTGATGGCATTACCCCTAATATCTTAAAAGCTGCAAGTAGGAGTATATCTCATCCACTGTCACATATTTTTAACATATGTCTCTCTCAGGGAATTTTCCCTTCCAAATTGAAATATGCCGCTGTAATCCCACTGCATAAAGACGGAGATAAGAAAGATCCAAGTAATTATAGGCCGATCTCCTTGCTTTCCTCTATCGCGAAACTATTTGAGAAATGCTTAAAAAAAAGATTATTAAAATACCTTGAGGAAAATGAAATTATAGCGACAAATCAATATGGGTTTAAAAGTGGACTAAATACAGCGGATGCAGTATATGATCTCACCGAATATATCAGTCACTCTACAGTTAAAAATGAAAAAGTAGTTGCTCTGTATTTAGATATAAAAAAAGCATTTGACAGTGTTGATCATGAAATACTTCTTGCGAAACTTAACTCGCTTGGAATCGTTAATAAAGCTCTTTGTTTTTTTCGATCATATTTAAAAAATCGAAATCAAGTGGTAAGAGTTGGTAATACTTTTAGTCGACCTTTAACAATAAAATGTGGTGTTCCGTAAGGGTCTGTGCTAGGGCCAATTTTATTCAACATCTACATAAATGACCTCTGCAAAATGAGTGAATTTGAAGTCAATGGACGTATAATCACTTTTGCAGACAGTTCTGTTATTCAAAAGTAATGTCTGGGAAGACACTTTTGTAAAAGCAAATGCAAGCATACAAAGTGTAGTTAGCTGGCTGACGGCTCATAAAATGTCACTAAACTTAAACAAAACCAAACTCATGATTTTTATGTAAATTATGCATATTTACCCTCTTCAATAGGAGACATCAAAAGTGGGTTTTGCTCAAATTATCACTCCGAAGTTTAGTTATAAATTTATTCGGGTTCTTTCACTTTTTGAATCTGCGAATAATCAACAAATGTGCAAGTAAATATATTGTAAACTACTGCGAACGTCGTATCGTTGTCGATTTGTAATCGAATGGTAAATTTTTTGTAGCACCAATCGTCGATATACCATACAATCTTTACCAATAAACGAAATGGAGTGTAATACCATTGACACATAGCGCAGCTAAATTATAATTAAGGCCTAAATTATAATTAAACGGTTGTGTACCATACACAAATTTAGCTAAATTACCAAAATAGTGAAACATTTCTCGCTTACCGATATAATGGACGATGTCCCAATCTCAAGTCTACAATACGTGCATTCAGGATCAGGAAAAACGCATAGACAAATCGGTAAGTAGCGCTGCTGTTCAGAAGGCTCCTTAAATTGATAAACTTGTGGTTGTTGCTGAATATTCTCATCGAGTCGCATTTGGTGCCAGATGTTCAGAACTAGTGTTATTGTTATCGCTCTTCTCGGCCGAGCGCTGTTTATTCCTTTTATCAAGCATTTATTCGTCGTTCCAGCCTTTGTTGTTGCTTCTCTACATTGCCCGTGTAATTTGTTGTTGGTTGGTTGAATGTTCAAGATCTTCAGACATTGGATGATCGTGCGTTTTCTTTCATTACTGTTGGTGTTTCTCATCATGTTCGTAGGCGAGCATAAATTTGATTCAGTGTTCAGTGATAAGCTAGTAGAGCTGACAATTCGCCTTATTTTCGAGTACAGTGGAAGACGGCGGATTTTTGATAAACGACTAATGCTAACATGCAACAATACATACTTGGAGGCACTTTTAAAAATGGAGTTCAAGCACTATCAAGGAAAAATTTGAATTCGCATTTGTACTGGTTCTCAGCCTGTCAATTAGAATCTTCAGCATGAATATTTAAAAAATATATTTTTTACAGCAGATTAATCACAGTCAAAACTCCGCCATAGCCGGTCCCAAACCCAATTGAGAAACGAGGTGGGAACATGAAAAAGTATGACATAGTCGGACTTGCAGCATAGCTGTGAGAACACCAGCGTGTCATATTTAGCTGAAAACGTCCACGTTTTTTCTACCAGGGTGTAATAAATAAGTAGGACCGGTCCTCCAGGTCGAGGGTTGGGCGAGGCGCCGACAACGCATCACCGGAAAAAGAACACTGTCCAGAAACCTGAAGAACAGCCTCGGAAAGGATGGACTCAAAGACAACGACCCCGCAAACGAAAAATGGACTACTCTATTGTATCTTGTAATGTTCGATCCTTATTTGGGACAGGCGTTCTGAAAGAGTTCCTCGAAGAAGTGGCAAAACACAACATCAACATAACTGCCATCCAAGAAACGAAATGGCTCGGTAACGAAATCATGGACATGAGATCACACACAATCTATCTAAGTGGAAAATTGTCGGAAAGCAGAGGGTTTGAAGTCGCTTTTGTCGTTGACAAAAAATTTAAACAGGAGGTCACGAGCTTCGAACCAGTAAGTGGAAGATTGTGTGCAATTCGAATAAAGACTAAATTTTTCAACCCTTGGTTGATCAACGTTCCCGCACCAACAGAAGAGAAGGACGATTTAACTAAAGACGAATTTTATGCCACCCTAGAGACAACCTATGACTCACTGCCCTCGAATGATCTAAAAATTGTCTTAGGGGATTTTAATGCACAAATCGGAAAGGAGGAGGCTCACAGAGGAACAACAGGAGGACACAGTCTCCATGACGTATCCAACGGCAATGGTCAACGTCTTACTGATTTCGCAAGCAGCACAAAAATGATAGTAAGCTCCAAGTGCTTCTCACATCGCGATATTCACAAACGAACGTCGGCATCACCAGATGGTCACACCTTCAACCAAATAGACCACGTTCTAATTGAGAAAAGGGCTGCTTCAAGCATACTTGATGTACGAACCCTCCGGTGCGAATTGTGACTCTGATCAATATCTAGTCAGAGCTAGTATCGATGCCGAATAGCTTGTCGTGGATATTCGAAAACGAGTAGAGCTCGCAAATTCAATGTCGACAAGCTTAAGGATGAAACGGTGGCGCAGGCTTACATGTTAGCATGTAATAAACACCTGACACCAATATATGAAAACATCCAAAATATGCCAGTGGAGAATGTGGGGACGAAAATAGGATACACCATCAAATCCTCCGTAGAAGAGGTATTAGGATATCATACACGGCGAAAAAGTAATGATTTGCTCGACCAAGAATGTCGCGATGCAATAGATAGAAAGAACGAGGCTTACACAATTTTTACTGAACGACCAACACGAGCCACAAAAGAAAGATATGACGAGCTTAGACGATATGCGAAAAAGACCTACAGGCGAAAACAAAGGAAGTACCATAATGACAAGATACAAAAAATGGATTACGATATGAGACAAAATAAAACGCGGGACGCACACGCTATGGTAAAAGACATAAAAAAGGGATATAAGCCAAAAACTAGTCTCTACAAAGACGTAGAGGGCAACATCATCAGCGACACACAAGAAATCAAAAGGAGATGGGCTTCCCACTTTGAACATCTTCTCAATCCCACCCCATTAGCACCGACCACGACAGACAACATTTCAATTGAAGCATCAACGAACGAAGATGAACCATCATCGACACTACCTACGCTTGCTGAAAACAAAGCAGCCCTATGTGACCAAAAACTAAACAAAGCGCCGGGAATTAACGAAGTATCAGTTGAACTTCTGAAAAGCGGTGGAAACTGTGTCCCTGAAATACTGGACAATTTGGACAGGGAAAATCATACCCGACGATTGGCGAAAAAGCACCATATGTCCAATTTACAAGAAAAGAGACAAACTCTGCTGTGAGAATTACAGAGGAATATCATTGTTGTGTACGTCCTATAAAATTCTGACAAAAATAATTGAACGTCGTCTAAGCCCTATACTAATGAAATAATTGGCGAATACCAAGGCGGATTCAGAACCGGGCGATCTACAACAGACCAGATATTCTTGCTGAAACAGGTCCTTGAGAAATGCTGGGAATGTAACACAGACGTGCACTAAATTTTCGTAGATTTTAAACAAGCATACGACAGTATCGACAGGAGCGTACTGTACCAAATCATACTTGACTTTGGAATTCCCCCAAAACTAGTCCCACTAACAAGACTCAGAATGACGAACACTGAATCCCAAGTGAGAATACAAACCGATTCCACAACCAGCTTTCGAACGGAATGTGGTTTAAAGCAGGGAGATGGTCTAGCCCCCATGGTTTTCAACTTGGCATTAGAGTATGTCGTCCGAAAAATCCCAGTCGACGCCACTATTCAAGTCCACCCAACCAGTAGCATACGCTGACGACATTAACATCCTAGCAAAATTCTTCCCTAGTGCTAAGGAGGTATTTGTCAAACTTAACTCCGCCGCAAAAGAAGTCGGGTTGTCCATTAACGAAAGCAAAACAAAAGTCATGACGCAAACAAGAAGGAGAAAGCCAATCAGACAAAAAATAAAAATTGCGGAATATGATTTGGAGAGTGTGGACAACTTCATACATCTGGGGGCTAATCTAGCAAAGGACGGTAATGAAACAAATGAAAATGAAACTACGGATAATACTAGCAAATAAGACGTATTATTTGGTACATCCAATAACGAAATCCAAGAAAGTGCACAGGAATAACAAGCTGCAGATATATAAAACTTTTATACGACTTGTGTTTTTTTATGGTAGCGAGACGTGAACATTAACGCGAACTTTCGGGAAAGCAGTTAACGCATTTGAAAGAAAGGTCCTGCGAAGAATTTTGGGACCTGTGAATGAAGGAACGGAATGGCGAATAAAATACAACCATGAGTTGTTTCAACTCTACGACGAGCTAGAAGCTTTAACGTTCATCAAGCTACGTAAACTGCAGTTGGCTGGCCATGTAGAGGGAATGGAAAACGGAAGAATCCCCAAACGTACTCTTAAAGGCAAAGCGAGTGGTAACCGGCCAGTAGGCAAACCACGAAAGCAATGGGAAGACTCGGTTGATGAAGACAGCAAAGCCGTTTTAAAAATAAGCAGCTGTAGAACGCGGTCTTTGGATCGAAACGATTGGAGGCGACGACTTCAGGAGGCCAGGGCTCGATTCGAAGTATTGCGCCATTGATGATGAATCAAATTCAAAATATACATACTTTGCATATTCATTTTGATATTGCTTGCTGTCTTACAAAGAAAAACAAATTCTGTAAATTTTAATTTATAACTGAAGGAAATATTTGAATTTTAAAGTAAAGAAAAATAAAAAATGAAAATGAATTACGTACTAAATATGCTTTTAATTTATCCTAATCTCTTATAATCAATTTTTTCTAATTGCACAAGCGGTCGTAACTGCTCTGCAAATGATCTCATTTCTTCGCCGATAGCATCTTGTCCAGTCGGTGCAAGCACGGACAACTCAACCAAATAGCTCTGAGAAATCGCTTCGTTACTAACTTCGCCGGGTTTATTTGGAATCGGATTCATTTTGAATATTTTTGAAACGGTGATTTTCATTCGACCTTTTCGAAACATGTAACCTGAAAAATTAAAATTGAATGTTCTTATAAATATAAATCCATTATTTTGTGTTTTTTTTTACCGCGATTTACATATTCAAAATCAACACGACATCCCAACTCTGTCAAAAATTCCATCACAGTAGATGTGCAGGCAACGTCAATACTGGAACGCACTAAAGTAGGACGTGTTCGATCACCCAATTCAGCTTGTCCAATGTAGCGTAGTTGGTATGGCGCTTCGACATCTAGAGCTCGCCGGACGCGTAGCTGTAAGGCAACCTGAAAAGAAAAATTATAATTATTTATATTCGGCGGTTCGACTTCATCTCTGCAAAAATTTTTTTCTAAACTTAAATACCAGGAAGTTAAGATTCTATTCGGGTCACAGCAAAAAAAAACATGATATCGACGAATTGGTTTCTATTTGCTGGTCTAAAGCTGAAATTCAAGAATGTGAACGTTACAGCAGAATTTACCGAAATTTGGAGTAACTATAGACACGACAACTTAAATGAATATGGTAAACATGTTTCGAAAATAAGGAAGACGGCAAAAGGACAAAAGCTGTTGGAACTTAATAAGCAATGAAATGAATACTCTGAGGAGTTCAAGGAGGAAATAGGAAAGGTCTTGGCGGCTAAAGCTGAAATTAAAGTTCTTACGCAAGAAACTCAATTAGAACTGAAGGATTTAGATGAAATTACTACGAAGGAAGATATCGTAGATGCTATATGCATGTGTCGGGGCCTGCTTTACCGTACATCGTGGCTAATGTGATCGATTGCGTCGCGTTGACAATATGCATAAAATAAAGCTATGCAAGGTCATCGCGATGCAACGATAAACATTAATAATTATCAAGGTCGCGATGTACGGAAAACTTGCGGCAGTAAATCTGCATTGCGTTAGCAATAATCAAATATTGTAAATTAATGTAATGATTAACGCAATGCAGTGCCCGGTAATTCCGTATACACGTAATTTCACCTACTATTTTGAATGTAGGTCAGTTACGACTCATGAGCCAAGTACGAGCGAATATAGTTAGTTCTTTTTGATTAGTCTTAAGGTTAGGAATAAATTACATATAGTATCTGAATAAAGTTATAAAAAGAAAAATACAAGTGTTTATAAAAGGATTGAAAAACGGACATCACACATGCAGACAAAGGGACTAGGTTACTTCAACCCTTTTTGGATTGATGTAGTTAGGAAGGCTTATGTTGGAACGCAGACACCTATGATTAGGGCGCCGACAGAAACTGTGAATAAACTAATCAATAAAGGGAAAATTAAAGTAGGATAGGTCGTCTGCCAACTTAGAGTGGCAGTGAATGTAACGAGGTGTTATAGGTGCCTTTCATTCGGCTATTTAGCAAAAGCATGCTCGCAGTGCAAGCTGTATGAAATGCGGTGAAGCAGGTTATTTTGCAAAAGATGTAATAATCCACCTTGCTGCAGCCTATATACGGCGAAAATGCATTTGATGTAGCGATCATTGGTGTGCAATATTAAAACTAAGAAGATCAAGGATGGATCTCAGACAGTACACAAAAGGTAAAAATTTGGGCCTGTGGAGACAAGACTTTCCAAGATAAGCGGCACACTGATAACCAGTACTAAAGGCAAAGATTGGAGGAATAGAAATCGTCAAAAGAGCTGGCATGCGAAAGCGCAGGCAAAAGGATGAAAAGATAATACACTAGAAGAAGAAATCTTCAAAATGGTACTGAACGCTGAGCATGACTTACAAGATGATATAGAAAATCATGATCAAAATGTAGTAAACGAACTCAAAGCCTGTGACGCGGCAATGGTGAGAACAAAAGCTTACATCGTACGAAAACCAAACTACTGGTGGAATAACAACATTGCTCGGCGACAGCTGCAACGGAAAAGAACAACCGTAAAAAGTAGTACACTTAACGGTATATAAATACAAGGAAGCCAGTTAAGATCTTAAAAAGGTAATTAAGCAAAGTAAACAAGAATGTTTTAGAGAGCTTGTAACAACAGATAGGTATAAGGTAGTCATGTCGAAACTGAACGGACCAAGGGGAAAATGGTCGAATCGCTATTCTCGAAACGCTTTGATAGTAATCCTCTGACAAATAATAGAAAGCACCATTGAAATGCATTCCATGTGCGAAAAACTGTGAAAAATAAGATCACCCGCATTCGTGAACACATTCTTTGCAGAATGCATCGAATGCATTCCATTTAATTGTTAATAGTGCGGGACTTAATGAGAAACTCTAAAATATATACATCGGGGGTCATCACAATAAGCCCATCAGTGGCCGCAGTGATAAAGGAAACTTACCCCACCGTGTAATCTACACTAATAATAAAATCGTTTGATTTAAAATGTATTGTTACATATTAGCCCTAGTCGCTCGCCGTATACCTTCGTCTTCAGATATTCAACCCAAAAACAAAATATACGGCCACACAAATTCCCATCATGTTGGCTCGTCACGTGTTCGAAATCTTCAGCTGTCTACTGTTCTGTACACGCACATCATTGATAATCGCGATCATCAATTGCCTGTGACGTCGAACTGCTCGTGGGTACTCAGAAGCAGACAGATGAAATGCCGACCAACAAATAGTAGAACAAAGCTCAGCGGAAAGCTCTAGATCTTTAGACCCGATGAAGCAACTGATACAACAGATGATGGCCCAGCAAAGTCAACAGGACAGAGATCTTAACAAAAAACTGGATCAGCAAAACCAAAAGTTGAAGAGCGATCTCAACATTAAAATGGATCAACAGAGCACGAAAATCAGCAGGTAAATGATCTAAAACAGGAAATGGCACAACAGATGACTGCACTGGGTAAACAAATCGAAGAACAGTTGAAGGTGAAGCTTCTAGAACAGCGAACCGTTGTGGAAGAAAAGATCACCGAAAATACCGGAAAGATCGAAAGCATTTCCAGCGAAGTAGAGCTTCTAAGAAAGGGCTCTGAGGGGGTGAAAACAACTGGCATCATCAAATCCGAGAGTGTGGTTCAGAAAAATTCAAAGGTTCGAAAGATTGGCGCTGTTATCCTTCTCCAGCATGGGTCTGCATTCATTAACGCTCTGCAAGATAGTGAGCAACAACAAGCGTTAAAGTTGGCAGGGAAGAAAATACGGAAGGAAGCTTTGGGTTACGCTCTAACATTTGAATCTGCCAAACAAATTTCGTGCAACTACTATCGAGTCCGAGAAATTAACGTGGTGACTGAGGAATGAGTATGCCAGAGCGCGGAGTTTCCGAGGCACAGCGAAGGTTGTGGAGTTCCACGGTGCTAGAACTGTGGGCAGACAGGACACCTACAACGTTGCGACATTCACGTACGAGTGCTAAATTATTGCTCTGAATGCGCCAAGCGGATGGATATTAGAGGCATGAATCCACAGCAGTACGCCTTACCCATTAACCCGGGAAACGAGTAAAAGTCAATCTCAAGGGGCAAAGGTTGGCTGGAAGAATCGACGCCCCCATAACCATCATCGCCGTCTCCCGATTTCATCACGGCGAAAGTAATCTATGCAGGAGTGGCGAAATTGGAAACGCCAGACCTAAAAGACGAGAATGCAAAAGAAGACAGCGAAGAGGAATGGATTGCTCAGGCGGTGTCGCCAGACAAGCGTCTCCGAATGATTGGCGGCGTCTCCGAATGATTGGCGAATACGGAGAGTTGCTGACGAAACCGTACAAACAGTTCCAGAGGAACGAACCTAATATGCGGAGCAACAAAAGGCCCCAATGTTGGAATTGCAGACAGACGCGATTGCTGTAGGCCAAAAAGAAAATCAGTTCCTTGTACAGGATGAAACTCCAGAGCAGTTTTGCGAACCAAATGGCGAAATCAGGAGAACAGCGCTAGGGGTAGGTGCGATGCTGAAAGCACGGTCGTCATCCAGAAAATAGTACGCAGCGGATAGCGCGTCACGTACCGACGACGTGAACGCAGCAACTCTTCAAGTTTCCAAGAGGGCGATTTGGAACGGCTGTTTAATCATCGATGCCATGGGGACAAATCGCCGAGCCCTCAGCGAAATTGGGAAGGACTATTCCAACTTGTTACCGGAGTGAGCAACGCGGAACACCAGAAATTTAGCGCGAAAAGGAGGGGGGCAGTAGGCAGAGTGGCGAAATACCATGGCCACATTGACGATAGCGAAGGCTTCGGGACGAACAGGGGGTAATTTTACATAGGCACACTCCGTATCCAAAAAGAAAATATACGGCCACACAAATTCCCGTCATGTTGACTCGTCACGTATGCGAAATCTTCAGCTGTTCTGCACACACATATCTTTGACAAGCCACGATTATCAATTGCTTGTGAACTACAACTGTTCGTGGATACTCAGAAGCAAGCAGACGAAATGCTTATGAAATACAGACGAAATTTTTATAGACGAAATTGTTACGAAAAAATCCATACAAAAGGCGAGCTTTTACAGCGGATCAGTCGGTCGGAGATTCATAGCAAAAGAGTGGAGACTGGATCGTCGCGTGGAAAGCCGCAATAGTCAATCGAAGCGTCAGTTTGTGACTGGGAAAAGTGTAAAAGTGACTGAAAAATAATATTTGCGGTTATATTAGATTAAAGTGAACTTGTTTAATTTGTACTTTTTTTTACAGAATGATTTGTGTTATAGGCAATTTTGGCCTTTATGTGCAATGCACAAACACAGTCATGGAGGGAAGGAATGGGATTAGGAAGGTAGAGGAAGAGGAGTGAGAATGACCGTAACGAGTGGAGAAGCTGGTATATTTTTCAGTTGTATTGGCGCTATTGACAAATATTTCCAGATGTTATGTTCGCGAAAGCGAACAGAAACCATCTACTGAGTATCTAGGCCTTCTTGAAGTGGAACTGTTTTCTCTTTTACACCGTTTGCCTATTTTATTTCGAATAATTTTTCATCGCCAGTAGCAACTGAAAAATGCGTGCTTAAAAAAATCCCGTCTGAAGTGGGAATCGAATCCACGACCTATTGAAGCCTTACTTGAAATCGGATTTTGATATGGTTTTTACCATTCATCAATATCAATGGCACGACAGCCCAAATCGAACCCTGGCCTCCTGAAGTCGTTGCCTCCCATTGTCTCGATCCAAAGACCGCGTCCTCCAGCTGCTAATTGTTGAAGCTTCTGGCTCGTCGCATAGTTGATACAACTAAAGTTGTATCTTATTCGCCATTCCGTTCCTCCCTTCACAGGTCCCAACATTTTTCGAAGGACCTTTCTTTCGAATGCGATAACTGCTTTTTCAGAAGTTCTCGTTAATGTCCACGTCAGGCTGACATAACAGAGCTCAGGTCGTATAATAGTTTAACATATTCGCAGCTTGTTGTTCCTGTGCATATGGATTTCATTATTGGAAGTACTGGATAAGACGTGTTATTTGCCAGTATTATCCGTCGATTGATTTCGTCTGTTTCATTGCCGTCATTTGCTAGATTAACCACAAGATTGTGAAGTTGTCCACACTCTCCAAATTATATTCCGCAATTGTTATGTTTTGTCTGATTGGCGTTTCCCTTCTTGTTTGCGTTATTACTTTAGTTTTGCTTTCATTAATGCGCAAGCCGACTTCTTTTGCGGCGGAGTCAAGGCGCTGCCCGACTCGGAGGAGTCCCGTTAAAAAAAATCTGTGACAAAAGTGCGGCTTCCTAGCCGAATTTTTGTTACAGTTCGTCATTGTGAGCCTTGTTAATCGGACTAGTTTTGGATAAATACCTTCTTAGCTCTAGGGAACGATCTTGCGAGGATGTTTATGTCATCAGCGTGTGCTACTAGTTAAGTGGACGTGAATAGTAGTGTCCCATAGGTGTCGACTGGAATTTTTCGGACGACATACTCTAGTGCCAAGTTCAAAAGTATGGGGGCTAGAAAATTTGCCTGCTTTAATTCACATTCCGTTCGAAATCTGGTTGTGGAATCGGTTAGTATTCTCACTTGGAATTCAGTGTTCTGTAACAAAAATTCGGCTAGGAAGCCGCACTTTCGTCACAATTTTTCTTATCGGGGCTCCTCCGAGTCGGGCAGCACCTTCTGGATCATGGGCTTATCACCCGTTATCTTAAGACGTAACTGATATGAGAAACGGATATAGAGCCCCGGATACGGACGGATTCTACGGTAACGACTTTTCTTGGCAACAGCTAAAGGCCGATGCATAGGATCGCGCCTTGTGGAAGAGAGTTGTATCTGTCCTAGCCCCTATAGGGGGTCTTAACAGAAATTTGACTCGTTTTCGAATATGCACAACATTGGTCCTTAGATCTGACTAGATAGTAACCAGAGTCACAATTTGCACCTCGGAGGGTTCATACGTCAAGTATTCTGGAAGCAACTCTTTTCTCCATTAGAACGTGGTCGATTTGGTTGAAGGTGTGACCATCTGGTGATGCCCACGTTCGTTTGTGAATATCGCGATGTGGGAAGCACGTACAGCTCACAATATTTTTGCTGCTTGCAAATCAATAAGACGCTGGCCATTGTCGTTGGTTATGTCATGGAGACTGTGTCCTCCTGTTGTTCCTCTATTAGCTTCCGTCTTTTGCATTAAAATCTCCTAAGATAATTTTTAGGTCATTCGAGGGCAGTGATTCATAGATTGTCTCTAGGGTGGCATAAAATTCGTCTTTAATTATATCGTCCTTGTTTTCTGTTGGAGCGGGGAAGTTTATCAACCAAACGTTGTTTAGTTGCTTAGTTTATATTCGGACTGCACACAACATTTCACTTATTGGTTTAAATCTCGTAATTCTGTTCCATACATAGCCTCCATGTCTACACTATTAACATAGAAACATCAGAGCTTTTCAAATAAACACTATGCTTTTTTCATATTTCAAAATAGGCGGTCTTTTTGAGCCTCGAAGTAAAACCGGCAAATGGGAAAGTAGATTGTCTTGCAGTTCGTGAGAGTTTTGTCAGTATTAGAGGTTCGGACACAATTATTGCTTTGATTTCAATCTGATGACTGGACTATATTGCAGTATCAAATAAAAAATATTATAATATCTGTATACATAAAATTTTATTCAAAAAAATACAAAATTTTAGCAGTTTTTCTTACCTGACTAGGAGTTCTCAGGCTAAGACAAACTTCATGATCCTGGAATGACTCCGGACCAGTATCGACGTTATCGCACAATCCCTTCAACCGATGTAGCAGGTGCTCCACTGACGAGTCCAGAATCGAGCCTTGAAGAAGATATTCCTGGTTGGGAATTATGTTACTTTGCACCGCTTGGCTCAAAGCGTCTTTCGCGGTGCTGATTTGGGCGTTTAATCCGGACATGATTCCAACAAAGGTTCTTCCGAGCGTCGAACAACGCAAATAAAGAAAACTTCTTAAAACAATTTAACGCTCTAAAATGTTAAAAAGTAAAACACAAAGCTTGGCGCTAGCCGGCTGCTCGAAAAGACGAATGTCATTTTTGACAGGGACTGCGTTCCGAAATCGGAATGTTTTGCAATTCCATTTCAGAATTTCGTGCGCATGCGTCGTAGTGTACCATCGCTTTATATTTACGGGCCTGGGCATAGACAATATGGCAGCTACTTAATTTGGCACTAAAGGCGATTATAATGTGCCTTAGTGCGTAAAAAATTTCACCACCAAGGGCAATTCTAAATATGTCCTTTCAACAGCATTGTCAGTATTTTTCGCGAAAGAAAGGCATCTTGTGCAAGGTTCGAGCTATCGATTCAATACAGTAGGGAGCAGTAATGAGTAATGTTTAACTTGTTACACTATATACGATTGATAGTATTTTCTTCGTAAGGAGGAGACATTTAGGAAAAATATGAAATAAAGTGAATTTTAGTGATGGGATCATTCGAATGAAAATAATCGAACATTTCGATTATCAAAATAATCGAGATATCTCGAGAGGCTTCTAGCAATCATTCGAATGATTTTTCATTCATTTCATTAGGAAGAAACAAGAAGAGAACGTTTAAAGAACCGAATGAATTATCATTTAATATATTCTTCTTCTTTCTTAGTTCTTTTTTATCGTATTTCGTTTGAGAGCTCTGCTCTGCTTTATTGTGCTGTGAAAGGGAGCGAATGGAATAACTGTAACCAAAAGGAATTAAGAGAAATAATATGCACTTGCACATTTCGCACTACTCTCATGTGGTGTTTTGGAGAGTCAGAACAAGTGATGACAGAAGAAGAAGAACGACACGCGAGGCTATGAAAGAGAACGAGAATCTCGTTCTAGATTATCGTATTTCATTCGAATGATCATTCAAAATTACGATTATCACTCGGCTTTCATCACATTTCATCACGAGATATGTGATGAAAGCCGAGTGATAATCGAAATTTTGAATGATCATTCGACTGAAATACGATAAACGAGATTTGTGTTTGAAAACCGAGCAATAATCGATCACTTAAAATTTCGAATCAGATTTCGTTCAAATTTCTAACTGATCGAGTTATAAAAAATGTTAAAAACACAGGTTGAACACGGAAAATAGTTTCTTTTATTGTAAATTAGCTTAATAATCAACATGAGAAAAAATAAAAAAAATAATTCAAACTTAGTTCTATGTGGGTTGATTAATAATATAATAAATTCTGAATAAAATGAAAAGTAGCTTTTAATTGGTATTTTTCATATTACACTTCCGTATTCAAAAATAATATTTTGTTTAAATTTTTGCCTGCCAGTCTATTCCTGCGAATATTTGTCAGATTTTAAGAAAAATTCCCAAACGCCCGATTTTTTTTTCTGTATACACACGCGTTTCATGTTCGCTGAAATTAAACTCGCAGTTACAAAACACGAAAGATCTTTCGTTCTCGTTTACCGTAATTCGTTCGAATGATCATTCAAAATTTCGATTATCACTCGGCTCTCCAGCACATATCTCGTAACGAGATGTGAGTGATAATCGAAGTTTTGAATGAAATCATTCGAATGAAATACGATAAAAGAGAACGAGATTTTTGTGCTCGTTTCTCAAATGAGCATAGTGCGAAATGCGCATGTGCGTATCGTGAGGTGAATGTCGCAACGTCGTAACACTGGGGTTACGAAATTTGGCATTTCCCCTCACGACATTGTTTTCGCTCCCTTTCACATCAAGGCAAAGTGACCGAACGATACAACTACAACCAAAAACAAATACGAGAAACAAGATTCGCATGCGGATTCCTCACTACGGTACGCTGAAACGAAGAAAATATAGATAATCGAGATTTCGATGATCATTCGATTATTGAATTCACTCGACTAAGCATACATCGATTATGAAAATCATCGATTATGCCCATCTCTAGTGAATTTAGTTCTGTCCCTTTTTTCATCGAGTGTAAGTAAATTAGATATCTATGCTAATTTATGCACACTTGCGAACTTTTGGTACTATAGTATTGATACGCACATAAGAAGGCATGCATTTTTCCGAGTTTTGAATATCAGGGTAATGCGTTTCAGGAAAAAGCAGTTACGCTACCAAAAATTTAAAGGCTTGCTTGTGTTGGTATCACAGGAGCAATGAAAACCTGTTCTACGGCGGCAATGGAAATGTTCCTAAGCATCCCTCCGATACATCTCCAAATAAAAAAGGAGGATATCAAAGGGGTGTTACGCATATAGAGGGAAAACAATTACAAATCAGGAGATTTTAGAGGTCACCTCAAGATCCTAAAAACCCCAAAAATAGAGGTTTCAACCTTCTAACCACACTATCGGACGCTATGCCGGGAAAATTCAACTTTGAAATCCCCTTCAAAGTTACAATCAGAGAACGCAAGGGCTGGCAATCCGTGCTACCTGAAATGAAAGAGGAATCAACCATCTGGTACACAGATGGCTTGTGCAACTCTGGAGCCGGAGTCAAAAGTTCTAACTTCTCGGCTACAAAGCCGCTCGACAAAGAAGCCACAATCTTCTAGGCTGAACTAATTGCAATGGAGCTATGCATCCAAGAGAATACAAGGAGAGCTCATTGCAACAAATCTATTTATATCCTATCGGATAGTCAGGCGGTTCTCAAAGCCCTAGCATCCAATAAACACGGATCGAGAATAGTTAGGGACTGCCTTCATGATCTAATCATCCTGGAGAAAAAGGAACGATGTAACCTTAATGCCGGTACCAGGACATATGGGTATTGAGGGAAATGAAGAGGCTGATCGCCTTGCAAAAAATAGCGCAAACAAATTTTATTGGTCTAGAGCCATTCTGCAGAAAACCAAAGAGGTACTCCAACCCTATACTTAGAAAGTGGGTTGAACAAGAGCATAAAATTTGCTGGAATAGAGGCTTATCAATCTCCAGCCTTATCAATATCAAGAAAAAAAACCAATCCTACCACAAAAAAACAAGGATATTCTAAAATTCAGTAAGAATGATATTAGTACTCTAATCGGCCTAATGACGGGGCACATGGCTGGAAGACTCAGAAACGACAGTACACATCCTACGTCACTGTGAAGCAGTAGCTAGGAAAAGACACAATCTTTTTGGAAAAGGTTTCCTTTCTACCGAGGAACAAGCCGATATGGCTCCCTTAAAGATATTTAGATTAGCCAAAGCTATTGAGTTATTTTAGGGTTCCCCAAATTATAAAAATGCGTTTCAGGTCTGATATTCACGCCTTATTCATACATTTCATTTCATGTCTAGTTCATAAACATAACTTTTTATGTGTGATTCAAATCCTGTCTGTATAGCGATTGGTTTTTTAAAATTGCAAAATTGTACTCAGAATATCCTACAGGGAGGTTGGCTTTGAAGCTTAAGTATTACATATGCAGTTTTATTTCCAGGACACCTAAAACAATTTTCATGAGACCATATATTCTTCAAGTAACTATACAAATATAATAAATTAAAACAACAATAATTTATAATTAAAAAAAAGAAAAAAATGTCATCCTCAACAATTTCGAATAATAATAATAATAATAATATAAAATAATAACGGCTGTGGACTTCACCGCATTAACATCGGAATTAAATAAAATTAACGCACTTTTTGTTTTTGTTTTGTGTTCGGAAAGTGCTACGAAAGGGACCCGTAAACTGATTGCCAGTGATCCGTTGAGATCCTTGTAAAATATTTTTATTTCCATTTTTATTCCAACACCGTATTTCCCACATCAAATTTCAAAGTAAAAAAGACAAAAAGATTATTGTTTTTTTTTCGAAACCTTTTTTCCGATTGCTTGTGCAGGCTATGTCGTTTATTTAGTTTAAAGCATAGTCGAACGGTGTAACGGCACCTTACCAATCACTTACTAGAAGGTTTCGCACTCTAAGTGGGTAAGTTGTTGTTGCACCGCTCCCGTACTATGTCAGCGGTCAATGCATTTTGCAACAGTGTTTATAGAAAAGAGATACACGTTTTTTCTCTTTCTTTTTGCGTTGTGTTGTTGTTGTTTCTTGTTGCAATTTAATTAGATTTGTAACACTAGTCAATGCAAAGCTCATTTGCAATAAACTTTAAAAATGTTCGAGGGCTAAGAGTGAATCACTTTGGAGTGTACTGCCACCTAACCTCTAAAAGTCCAGCGATACTGGCACTTGGTGAAACTAAAGATTCAAATGACGGCGATTTGGATCAATTATTTTGTTCCGAATTATGTTCTGGTGCCTGTACTTTTTAGGCAACGTAGGATTGCATTCATACATCCGCAATAATGTCGCTTATCAACTTCTGCCCGAATACTTATGCTAATGCTTATAAGCAGCCGCCATTTGAAGTTAATTGGACTAATTTATAAAAAGAGAGCAGTCTCTGAAAATCCAGCTTACAACGAGAAAAATATTTGCATGACCAGAAACTGAGACAAAAAATTTTGAGAAGACCTAAGGGCAGCAAAAGTTTCTAGTCTCTCGCTCGTTCCGTCAGAGGTAGTTCTGCATCATCGATTCCATCTTTAATCTACAACAATGAAGTTATTACGGATCCTAACATGAAGGCAAGCATCTTAGCGGCTCAATTCGCTGCCAACTCTTCTTTACCACCAACTAACTCTAGCCTTCTAATGTATACTACGCTAAATTCTTCCTTA
This sequence comes from Chorisops tibialis, assembly GCA_963669355.1. Taxonomy (NCBI): domain Eukaryota; kingdom Metazoa; phylum Arthropoda; class Insecta; order Diptera; family Stratiomyidae; genus Chorisops; species Chorisops tibialis. The sequence goes on along the minus strand of OY770263.1, from coordinate 116,121,666 downwards.
GGACAGATTGGCACTCGTCCGCGTAACGTATACCGAGTTCTTAAGAATCTAGATGCTAAAAAATCGTCCGGTCCAGATGGAATCCCTGTCCTTGTCCTTAAAAATTGCTGCGCTTCTCTTGCTAAACTTCGATGCAAACTTTACCGTTTCTCCTTATCGTCCTCCACTGTTCCATCTTCATAGAAGCTTGCAAATGTTCAGCCAATCCAAAAAAAAGAGAGAGCATTAATCCCGCTAATTATCGCCCAATAGCAATTACCTCAATTCTGTCAAAGGTCATGAAAACAATCATCAAAAATAGAGTAATAAAATATCTCACTTCAATGATATTATTGACGACAAACAGTATGAATTCCGCAAAAACGTTCCACTGGCGACCTATTAACCACCTTCACTGAAAGTTGAAACAAGAGCATTCACCAGTTTGGTGAATCTTGTATTCTCGCTTTTGATATTTCCAAGGCTTTTGATAGAGTATGGTACAGTGCCCTTTTAATCAAACTTAAAGTTATTGGTTTGGGCGACTCTCTTATTTCCTGGATTGAAAGTTTTTTAGCCAATTGTTCAATGCGTGTGGTATTGGATGGTGTGGTTTCCCCTTCTTATAAAAATAACGCTGGTATCCCTCAGGGCTCTGTTCTTTCTCCCACCCTTTTTCTAATATTTCTTAGTGACTTGCTATCTTCAACTTTCAATCCTATACATAGCTTCGCTGATGACAGAACATTTGACTTCTCCTATCACTTGAACACTGCGTCCTTAGCCCGATATACTAGCTTAGTAGAACAAGGCACATGAACAAGGTACATGTTTCAATCATTGAATGACGCCTGGCTAAAATTTTTAGTTTGGACGATAAGAATCAAGTCGAATTTAATGCTTCGAAAACCCAGTGCTGTCTTGTTTCCCACAAACGTGACTCTAACCTTGACCCAATCACCTTCGGAGGCCAGCTATTAACCAACTCTTCAAGTGTTAAGATGTTGTTCCAAATCACAGATAACTTAAATTGGAACGATCATATATTTAACATTGCCAAGGAAGTATCTAAATTTTTGGGCTACCTAAAACGGTGTAAGAACTCCTTCACCGCTTCTGGGTTACTGACAATTTATAAGGCCTATGTATATTAGACCACGTCTTGAATTTACTGTAAGCTCCCTAACCCTTTTGCATCGCTACTACAATGGAGATTGTTTGGACGAAATATCTAGTCTCTTGTCCCCATGTATGCCCTTACCCCTTAATACTAGAGCTGCTTCACGCGCTCGTAAGTATTCTCTCAACCCCATCTTCGGTCGCATTTCTAAATTTCGTGATTCGTTTTTAAACAGGATTGTTCGAATTTGGAACTCGCTGCCCATCTTAGTATTCCCGCATGACTACAACATTCAACAATTCAAAAGATTTATAGTCATTTCCGTCTCTATCCGCTTGATTTCCAAAAACCAATATCCGTTTCCCCTCACCGGAGCTGTGCTTCAGTACAAAAGGGCAACCCTTTTAGTTCCGGTGTCACAGACAAAAAAAAATTTGGATAAAAACAAAAATTAATGGCCAGTCAGAGCTGTTCTCTTTTCCGGGTTTTTAACGCATGTGCGTTGTTCTGTACTCGTTCCTTTTTAATACGATTTTTCATGTACTTTTCATACAAAGAGAAATTCAATAATTCTTCTGATTTAAATGCATCTATAACTTACAAATTTGGGTTATAAATACAGAGTGGATGTTAACCTTGAAACACTGAATATTGTAGGTTGATGGAAACACGTGGGCGGCAATGAATTCCACAGTTTTGATGTTCGGGTGATGAAGGACTGTACGCGACAATAAAGGTTTAAAAGTGAACTCATGGGCGCGTGCGGCTTTCCGAGTATTCCTGGGATAGTTGAAAAGAGGCTGGATAAGGTTGGATAGTTTTTCGCTGTATTTACGATAGTATCGATAGTAAATAAGAGTTCATACAATCTCGGCATTGCGCCGGATTTTACCTAAACCAGGTACAAGTACCGCAGTTTTAGGCTCAGATGAGTCGATGAGTGTCCGTCGATGAGATCCAGAATGAAAGATTACTGGCTTCCGAAAAAAATCATACAAAGAAAAAAAAAAAAAGAAAAGAGTATTAATTGAAATTACATAAATAATAATAGTAGACAAAGAGTAATTAATATAATAATAAGTATTTAATGAAAAATTAAATAACTAAAAGCATTAAATAATAAATAGCTATAATAAAAGAAATAAATATAAAAATTAATTCTTTTTTTTTTTTTTATTTTTTTTTTTTTTTTTTCTTCTTTTTTTCTTCTTTTCTTCTTTTCTTTTTTCTTCCTTTTTCCTTTTCTTTTCCTTTTTTTTTTTTTTTTTTTTTTTTTCTTGCTTTTTCTTTTTTTTTTTTTTTTGTCTTATCTTTTTCTTTCATTCTGTTTTTTTATCCCTTTTGTATATAGAAACAGTGATTGTTTCCCAGACAGCCGCGTGCTGGTATAAGGGAAACGGATCGTGGTTTCTTTTTTAGATCATTCGCGGGTTGTAATAGGTAGATATTTGTTTGTTTCGTAGGTTCTATGTGTTTTTTATGTATTTTTTTGCTGCAATCTTGAAGCATCTGATATCCTTCGCTTGTCGAATTTCGTTTGGCAAGGAGTTGTAGTACAGTATAGATTCATAAATGGGATCCTTTCTTATTCTATTTGTCCTACAGGTTCTGTTTCTTATTGCACTAGCATTTCTTGTATTATAGTTGTGAATATCCTTACTGTACGTAATTAGTATTGATGATTTTAATCCTTGGTTTATTATATTGTACATTAATTTTGACCGCTCAAGATTTAAGGTTTGTTGTAGATTTAGATAGGTGTAGTTTTCATATAGGTCAGTCGATGGAGTCAGATGTGGTAAATTATATACTGCTTTAATGCTTTTGTTCATGAGTCTTGATATTCTCTCTTGGTTATACATAGATGTTTGGCTCCATATTATAAGACCATATGTTATGTTTGAAAGTATAAACGCGTTATACAAAATTTCTTTTATTGGTGTAGGTAGGAAGTAATTCCGTCGTAATAATCCTGTGATGGGTGCTATTTTCTTGCGGATGTTAATAATGTGTTGAGACCATGATAGGTTTTCATCGATCGTTAGTCCTAGATACTTGACTTGTTTTGTTCTACACAATTCAATTCCATCTATGTTAATTTTTGGATCAATATAAGCTTTATTTCTTTGCTTGAATATCATGAAGCTGGTCTTCCCTGCATTTAATGTTAACCTGTTGCCCAACAACCAATTCTTAAATAGCTTGAGGTCCGTGTTGATCAATGTTTCCAATTCCTGCTGACTTCTTCCTCTGTAAAGCAATAGTGTGTCATCCGCGTATACTATATATTTAGCTCGAAGACCTATGTGCTGCAAATTATGTATATAAAGTAGATAGAGAGTGGGGCCCAGGATTGAACCCTGAGGAATTCCGATATTAATTGGTTTTGAATCGCTGAGTTTATCTAGGTTTCTTGTAATGTAAGTGCGCCCTAGGAGATAGTTTTTTATTAAATCATTAATTTTTCCTCTTAAGCCGATTTCATTTAGACCTTGGAGCAGTATTTCGTGATCTACAGTGTCAAATGCCTTTTTTAAATCTATGAAGACTGATGCTACATAGCAGCCTTTGTCTAGGCCATCATTTATAAATTGCATCGCATCCATCAATGCTGCTGTAGTGTTGCTCTTTTCTTGAAATCCATACTGGTTTCTGTCGAATCCCATATTTTTGTTTATAAAGTTTGAGATTCTTTTGCTGATGACTTTTTCAAAGATTTTGCTAATGGAGCTTATCAAGGCAATCGGTCTGTAATTGTTTGGATCTGAGATAGATCCACTTTTGAATACTGGAGTAATCAGTGATGTTTTTAAGCATGAAGGGAATGTGCCATCCGCCAAATGTGTGTTAATCGCTTTGGATAGTGGGGCGGATATAATCGTTGATAGTGTTTTTAGGTCGTTTGTTGTAATTCCATCAATCCCTGGTGCTATGCTGGATTTTAGTTCAGCAATTAATCTACTTATTTCTTTACTACATGTGGGGTACAGATACATGGTAATTTTTGACACAGGAGAGACATATTTGGGATAATGCTCTCCGTTAAGATTTTTTAGCTCTTTCGCAAGGTATTCTCCTATTGAGTGATCGTTAAGCAGATTCCCAATTACTGCTTGATCTGTCGTTGTCCCTGTTTGCGTGTTTAATTCATGGATTCCTGATTTATTTTGACCGCTACCATTTTGACCGAGAGTCTCCTTTATCAGAGTCCAAAGTTTCCGAGGATTACCCGCTGTTGTTGCGTACCGGGTATTATAGTATTTCTCTTTGGTTCCCCGTATCAGTTTGGTCGTTTCATTCTTAATTCTAATGTATTCTGATCTCAACGTTTGATTGGTTGGTTCTTTCAGCATCTTTTTGTATGTTTTACGCTTTTTATCAATTTGGGTTAGAACATCATTCGTTATCCATATAGAGCTGCGCGTTCTCATGGTTTTCACTCTGGTTGCCTTTTCCTTCGCTTCTGATATGGTGTTGATAATTGTTTTTATTGATATATTATCTGCTTTGTTAAAAATCAGCTTCGCCTCACTCTTAAAGGTTTCCAAGTCTAGTATTTTAATGGTTTTTCTCTCCATCTTAACCTTCTCAATTTTGGTGCGCTTTAAACTCAGCGTCAGTACTTTATGGTCAAGTTCCGGCCAGTCATCATATTTTATTTTGAAAGAATTAGTATTCTGTGGGATGTTTGTGGAGACATGGTCTAGTAATGAGTGTGTTTGTGTAGTGCATCTCGTCGAGGAGTCTCGATTTAGAATCTCAACGTTGTTGGTTTTCAACATTTCCTGGTAGTTCTGTGAAGTCTGATTCTCTTTTAGTATGTCGATATTGATGTCTGCCACTGATAGAATCTTCGGGTATTTTGAATAAATTGCGTCCAAATGTTCAATAAAAGGATCTTTTGGGGCCGATGGTGGATTATAAAAAGTCGCTATTGTTAATGAGGAATCTTTATTTTTTAATTCGACTATTATTGTGTGGTATGCATCGTCAATTAGAACAGTTCGAAATTTTATATCATTCCTAAAGTAAATGGCAGTGCTTCCTCCTTGACCAGCGTCGCGACAGGTAGAGTCACTGTATAACTGAGCCACTCGGTCCAGGAGTCTGGCAGATAGCTATTTTAGTACAAAAATCGAACGTGCTAAAAAATTTGGTACTAAAAATCGAACGATCGAAAGATCAAAGTGTTGGTGAAAATAAGTGTAGACTGTGTAGTCATTCTGACATATACCAGTAGGGAGTGGAATCATTACCGCGCCGATGATTCTTACCATGAAGCTATTACAGCTACTTCCTGTCGTAAAACATAGATTATTTTAACATTGCAATGTTATAGGCAAGCATTCGTTTTTTTTCTACTTTCTGCATTACAAAGAATCGACATAGGAATCTAGGGAAACGAATGAATAATGTAATGATTGGGAAAAATCGACAATATGATGGTCGCAATAGAATCTACGATGGAATGGTTACAAAAGAATAGAAAGCAAATTAATCTTTGAGAAGGTATTCTAATATTGAGGGAGCGATTCATTTTGAATTAATATTGAAAAATGTGATGAAATTGGATCCTGCTTTTGATATGAATTCAGTATTTTAAATTCTGTTGCTATAATTTAACTAATTTTGTTGCTGGAAAAATGCGACTTAAGATTTTTTTTCTCGCAATGAACAACTTGTAAAATTTTACGGGAATATTAGAAAGCAAACGCGTTATAATGATAATAATGTTTTCTATTATTAATCTTTCGTTTTGTGCGCGGCACGTTTTGAAGATGATCATTTATTTTATGCAATCTCCTCACATTACCTTTCAATGCATATCAAATTCCCTAAATAAACTGCTACTTTATGTAATGCCTTCACATTACTTCAGAATGCATTGCAAATTTCTTAGGTCGATTTAAATGATTTCTCAATTTGAATGATTTTCAATAAAAGGGAATGGATTGCAAAAATCCCTGTTGGGATGTTTTTCCGCCATGTGCCAACAAACAGAATCATAAACTAGACTAAAAACCTGTTTGGTAAAGATGTGTGGGTGCAGAAAATTGCAAAATAAAATTGAATTTTTGGCTGTTTCTAATGGAATGGCACAATGATATTAATTTTTCAGGGCACATAATCGAATTCCAATTGCATTTTGATAAATATTTAACCGAATTGTATATACACCAAAAAATTCAAACTTAACGGTTTCAAGTCTGATACGCATCTGCCAGACTCCTTTACCGAGTTGCTCAGTTATACAGTGACTCTAGCGACAGGTATGTACTGCGCTGAACCCCTTTAGGTTGAAATATTGCTGTTCTGCGCTGAATAACCACGTTTCAGCAAATACTAAGACTTGGACGTCCGGGTTTTGCAATAGGTGTGCTTCTAGCTCTGACATTTTATTTCTAATACTTCGTAGGTTGGCATATAATATTTTCAAAGATGTATCCATGTTCATAATTTTATGCAAAAATAGTCTGTTTTGTTTTGCACTGCCTTCACACCTTTTTCGTATTCTGGACAGCTTTCGCTGTCTGCACTGTGGTGACAGTTATCTAGCCTTTTCGAGGAACAGTTGCTGCATTTGACATCCTGTTGATCGCAGTTTAGAGTTCTATGCGATCCTGAACATCTCGCACAGGTATCGTGTACTTGGGTACAATTGGGTAAACGCCGAGTACCGCGACGTTTCTACGACGTTCGAGGAAATCTATAGAAACTTTTATAGTCTCATCTCATACAAGACGGAAGGCATGCTTTTGTATTCGATCGAGTACTGCAAGTTGTGTTTTGGGTGCTCCATCCCATATCGAGACGGGGACGATTGTAGACCTTGTAGATATTAGCTAGATCGTGAGACGTAAAATACTTTTAACATCTTCGAAGAATACCAAGGCGTTTGGGTTTCTGGCATTGAGTGCAATATTAAAAAAAATTTGCTCCAATCGAGATGTTTGTTAAGTTTTATGACGAGTAATGTAAATTCTTCTGAAGAGTGTAATTGTACGTTACCGAAGGTTATATTCGAGGAACTCACCGGAACATCCTTTTTATGGGATAAATGACAGGCTTGAGGCATTGAACTCTACTCTATTTTTCCTGGATTAAGGAATAAGTTGAGATCTGAGTTCAATGATTCATACAATTCGATAGTTTTAGAATTCACCGAAACACGATAAGCTTCAGTAACGGAGTCGAAAGGTGTTATCCAGGACAAAAAATGAAAAATTAGCTATGCGTACCTCATCGGCACATTAAAATCCATGCCTAAATTTGCTGTGACGAAATCAGACCTTGGAATTTTGTGATTTTCGACATAAAAATTAGATCTGATTTTGGCACAAGATATCAGGCCTTATCTTTTTTCCTACAGGTTTTCGATATTTTTCAATAGCTGATCGATCTGGCTAGCACCAGGCCCGCATGGAAAGATGGCGGTGAGTCCGCTGAACTCAAAATCAAAATCCAAAACAAGCAGTGAAAATATTTGCGCACCGCGAATTGTCAGCTGGCGAAGCTTTTAGGCCGGAGCGATGAGACCTGTCAAACACGGTGCAGAGTCTCGTTTGTCCTGGTGCAGAGAGGTCGTATCGACGCTTCTTCCGACGTGCAAAGTAAAAACGTAGTTTGCATTCGAATAATAATTTCTGTGTCGTCGGTGGTTCCCTGGATTTTGTGTGCCAAGAAGTTGCGAATTAACGGTGAAGTGATAGGAAAAAAAAATCCGATCAAGTTTTGTTAGTGATAGTTCAAGGCAAACACGTTCGCCTAGTGCCAATCGAATCTCGACATACAGTGGAATTTCGAGATTTTCACTACCTGGAATTACCTCACGACAGCTTTTTTTATCTTGTTTTGCTGTGGCCGACAGGTAAATTTATTCGTTTTAACACAAACATCTACCATTGCGATTGAAAACGCTCTACTGTCTGCCCGTTTAGAACTGCAGATGAAATGAAAAGCGTTTTAGTTATTGCTTAATAGGTTACTTCCTCATTTCGAAAATCATGGTTTGATATGATGTGTGCTGCTCATGTTCGTCGTTAGCAAAGCAGCGAAGCGAATCCACCAAGCCGGTCACCTAAAGCGAAAAGCCGTAACACCGCGACTGGCGAGAGATTAAGTTTTGCATCATGCCCTCCCTACCAGTCTGTTGAATCACACATATTCCAAATTTCCCGCATACCGGTTTTGTTCAACGACGCAGCTCGCAAGATTTATGTAACAACAAGTTGACTTCCAGAAGCCATTTATTTCCCTTCCCACGATTTTAGACAACAGCCAAACCAGATCGATACTGAAGATGCTGCAGTGCAGATTAGAGAGGCACGTAAATTTTCATCCCGAATTTCTTTTGTTCTTAATATTTTTGCCGATAAACAGGAGACTCGAGGTCAGCCGTAAGATCGAAAATATCTTACCGTCCATATCGGTTCAGTGACCGCGTCCTTCAGTTTGAAAATCTAAGCAGTGATGTGCTGTCTGGGTCAATCGAATCCTCCCAGCGCTTCTGTGGTTTTCCGACCGGTCTTTGTCAATTGACTTTCCCTTTTAGTGTACATTTGGGAATTCTTCCGTCATCCATCCGTTCCACATGACCAGCCCATTGTAGTTTCTTAAATTTTATAAGGGTTGTCACTTCTTGATTTTCGAAGATGGCATCCAATTCTCTATTGTATCGTATTCTCCAGATCGAGTCTTCCCTCACAGGTCCGAGGATCCGTCTGAGGACCTTTCTCGCATAGACGTTAATTAATTTTTCGGTTGCCTGAGTTAATGTCCACGTTTCGCTGTCATAGTATAGCACACGTACATATATTAATTGTTTTATATTTTTTTTAGTTTAGTTTTCCTGTGAGCGTTCTTGTTTTCGATTATTGAAAGTACTGAATAATATATCTTATTTGCCACCATAATCTTTTTTTAATTACGATGGGCTCGCTTCCATCCTTCGATAGGTTTGCCCCTAGGTATACGAAGTTGTCTACGTTTTCTAGGTTATAGTCTCCTATTGTAATATTTTGTCTAATTGGCGTCTTTTTCCTAGTTTGTGTCATCACTTTTGTTTTGTTTTCGTTAATACGTAGTCCAACTTCCCTTGCTACCGAGTCAATTACTCAGCGTTGGGCTTAATTCTCTTTTCCAGAATTTTCTACAAGATTTTATAAAACGTACACAACAAAGATATTCCTCGGTAGTTTTTGTAGAAGAGTTTGTCACCTTTTTTATAAATTGGACATATGATGCTCTTCCGCCAATCTTCAGGAAGTGTTTCCTGCATCCATATGTGCTATGCAGGGGTCGCCGGCTTTCAAAAGTTCAGCTGGAATTAGATGGTCCTTGGTGAGTGGGAGGACTGAAAGAGGACCCTACAGCAGCTGTTACATAATTTATACCTGCTATTATGTCTGCTGCAGCTGTTAGTGCGGAGATGGGCTCGGATTGAGAAATTGTTCAAGGTATTGATGTTGCCTTCTACATCCTTGCAAAGGGTCGTCTTCGGTTGGACTCCCTCTTTCATCCTTTTAACAAGGGAATTTACAGTTCTTATGTCGTTTCATTTGAAATGTTCGTTTATGTTTTTAATTTCGTCATTATTGTACTTCCGTAATTTTTGTCTGCATATTTTGTTTGCAAATAGTCTAAGATCATTATATTTGCCCTGTTTGGCTCACGTTGGCCGTTCTGTTAATATTTTGTATGCTTGATTTTTTTGCTCTAAGGCATCTTGGAATTCGTTGTCGAACCAAACATTTCTTTTGCGCCGGGGTGGTTGTCCTATATCCTCCTCTGCGACAGATGTAATCCCATCTTTGATATTTTGTCACATTTCTTCTATTTCGATACTATTTTCTCGTTTTTGAGTTTTCCAATGTCGGATTTATGAACCGGTAGTGTTCTTGAGTGTCCTCGGTTTGCGATTCGACTACGGAACTTGGTCTTTACCAAATTGATCTGTGTTGCAATTACCCCTCGATATGTACGCACGTCGAGAATGCAGTAGGCCGTCCTTTTCTCTATTAGAAAGTAGTATATACGGTTATCCACGTTCTCTTATGAACGTCACGATACGGAAAGCATGTCGAGCTTACAATAAGGTTTTTGCTGCTGGCGAAATTAGTCAGCATTTGGCCGTTATCGTTACTAATGTCATGGAAACTGCTTCTAAATTTTCAGGAAAGATGTGAATGAAGGAAATGTACTTTAAGAGACATGATACACCCATGGCCTTGTATGCTGACATTAATTCTTCGACATGAGCGACATAATCATCACTTCTGTTGGTACCCACAAAGTTCTCACACACGTTTTGGAATGCAAGCCAAGCCCGTTTTTCTTTTCGATTCCATGCTTTTAACAAACGTCGAATCTCGAAAAAGCTGTCTAATCTGAGAGCCCGCGAAAACTTCATTCTTGATTTTAGCTTCACTAAGACGAGAAAATTTAGTCTTCAAGAATTGGAATGCGTCACCTGTCTTGTCAATTGCTTTCACAAACTTTTTGTGACATTTTTCTGACCGGGAGTAAAACTTTCTCGCTGAGGCCAGTTCCGTACGATGTAATGTTTGTCTCGGACTCGGCTGTCTCATTCTCTTTAGAAGCAGCAGTATTTTGTGAGCCGTCTTGCAGGCCCGTGAATAGAGCAACATCTTTTCAGTCAGCGCAAAGTTTTTAAGTACGAGGGAAGGTCAAAAATTTCGCGGAATAACAGGGAAGAGGGGTAAAATTAATCAAGTTATTATTTTTCCTTTTAATGTATTCTCCCTTAAGCCTAATACATTTATTGCATCTCTCACAAAGTTTATTAATTCCTTCTAAGAAAAATATTTTATCAAAATAGACTGAAATTGCCGATTTACCGTCGTTGGTAAATTTTCTTCTCCGAAGTTTTTTCTTCAGTTTTTCGAACAAATAGTAATCTGAAGAGGCCAGATCTGGACTATAAGGGGGTGGTTTAATATTCTGTAGCCGCATTTCCGAAAGGCAGCCATTGTAACGTGGTTCTTGTGAACAGGTGTGTTATCGTTCAAAAGCAGCACGACTCGAGTTCACTTTTCTCTTCTTTTTTCTTTGATGGCGTCCTTTAATTTTTGTAGCAGGTTGGCATAGCATCCCCCTGTGATATTTAGTCCATTTTCTTTATAGTCGATCATCAAAACCCCCCTGAATCCCAAAAAATAGTGGCTATGATTTTTCTGGCGGATTGTGAGACCTTGAATTTCTTGGGGCGTGAAGCGCCTTTACGGAGCCACTGCATTAACTCCTGCTTTGATTCAGGCTCATAATGATTAACTCAAGTTTCGTCTCCATTAACAAGCCAGGTCAAAATTTCACCCCTGTTCTCACTACAGAGATCCAAAAACTCGCATGATCACTCGACGCGCTGCTTATTTTGAACAGCTCAGGGCATTCTCAGTACCCATCTTGCGCTGACTTTAGACACGCCGAGATGATATTCAAAATGTTTGTATCTGATACTCCAACCATTTTTGCCACTTGTTTCTTTGGACGAGTATCTTCGAGAACAAGTTTCTTCACTTTCTGGACAATTTTTGAGGAAGTGGCCTCAATCGGTCGGCCAGTGATAATCATTTTCAATTGACTCTCTGCCTTGCTTGCATGAACTATGCCATTTATAAATCATTGTTTTTCCAAGACAGAGTCCCCGTAAACATATGATATATCTTTTAAAGTAATTTGTGGCGTTTTCCCTTACTTGGTAAGGAACTTTATGACAGCGCGAAACTTAATTTTGTCCATAGTTAGCGTTTTCTTTCCGATTGACTTGTTGATTTGGCGATAACTAAAATGTTAGTGGTTCGATTTGACAGGAACTTCGTATTTATATCTGCATTGAGTATTAGAATACCTGCAGGTAAAAATATTTTCCCCTCCCGTGTCCATCCCCTTCATTCCGCGAAATTTTTGACCTTCCCTCGTATAATCTTGATGACTGATTTTATTAATGATACTTACGTCTCCTTCAGAGTATGCAACCAGAACTGATGGTAGCTCATTCCCATTGGCCAACAGGACAACTTTCAAGCTTGTCTTAGATGTGTCGATCAATCAATCAATCAAATTTCTGTTAAAAACCCCTATAACAACACGGATTTGACGCTTGCGTCATAACTCGCAGCTTCTTGCGAAGAGAAAGGATACCGAAGGCCTGACGAGCTTTATTTAGACGAGCCTCAATATCTTTTCGGCTCCGCTTCCGACAGAACAAAAATCTTGCACCTCTTCTACATCTTGTCCGTTAAGAACAATCGGTATAATTGTGCTCGAATCCATGTGCACATGTACTTGGTTTTACGCACATTTATTTTCACGCAGGAAAGCTCTCGGACAGCTCTCCTCTATGTAAGTCGCGACACCTTGCATCTTCGTAGGATTCCTTAGTCATAGTTATGACCTTGTTTGGAATACTTCTTCTACGCGAAGCATTCCATATGTAACCTCGCTTTACGTGTCGAAAGCCTTCTCGAAGTCCACAAGCATGAGATGTAGTGGTGAACCCATTTCGGCTGACTACTCCAATATTATCCGTAGGGTATTTGTGTGGTTGGTATAAGACGACCCTTTACGGAATTCAGCCTGATAATCTTCGATAGTGCTCACTAATCCTACTGAGAATTATCTTAGCCATAATTTTCGATACGGCAGTGAGTAGACATATACCACGCCAATTGCTACAACCCCGAAGTTTGCCCTTCTTCGGAATTTTCACAATGATACCGTCCTTCTATTCAGTCATCCGACTTCCTTCATTCCACACCTCAGTTAAGAGTGGGAGGAGTATATCGGCTGTTATTTCCGGGTTCTCTTTAAGGAGTTCGGTTGGTAGTTCATCTATACCTGCGGTTTTCCTTCCCGCCATTGAACGAATGGCGGAAACTATCTCTTCTTTCTCTGAGGGATTGTCCCTAATAGAGGATTGTTGTGGTTGGATGTTTGGTAGTTGTTCTGTTTCTGGAATATCTTCCTCTGACAAGATGTTTAAAATATCAGAGAAGTATTCCCTCCATCGCCACAACTGGTGTTCACTCATATTAAGGAGAGTTCCGTTGACATCTCTTACCAGGTGGTTGGCGGTGTAATTCCTGTTCGTCAACTGTTTCATAATTTTAAATAGTGAACCCATATCCCCAAGGTAAGCCGCAGATTTTGCCTTGTTGGCCAGATCTTCAATGGCCTTTCTCTTATCGCGCCTAACAGCCTTTTTAAACTGTGTATGAGCATCGCGGTAGTTCTTTCTCAAGTCAGGTGTTCTTTAGTTGACATCGGGTTGAGAGATGATTGCCAATTTGGCCTTTTTCCGACTACACCAACCTTGCCCCATGTGTCTTGCGACATCCAGGGTTTCTCACCGCTTTGCGCATATCCAAACAGATTCTTCAGCACTAGTTAGAAACGTGTTTCTGGTTGCCTCCCAATTGGCGTCCAGTTTGCGTATTTCATATTCGCCCAGTGTGGATGACTTTTCGCATAGAATGGTGGTGTACTCGAGCTTTTTTTGGGGGTCTTTGAGTTTATCCACATTAAGGTTACGCTTCATTTGAAGAATTTATGGTCGTCGGACAGCTGCTGTGCACAATCTCAAGCAGGCAACCATGAAGTGGTGAACGCTCCCCACGTCAGCTCCACGCTTCGCTCGCACATCGAGGAGACATCTTCTCCATCGGCGACTTATAGCTAAATAGTCGATCTGGTTCTGAGTAACACCATCAGGTGAAACTTAAGATATTTTATGGTGACTCTTGTGTGGAAAAAGAGTCCCTCCGATGACCATTTGTCGAGTACTACAAAACTTCACAAATAATTACCGTTTTCGGGTCTCTTAATCCAAGGTCGTGAAGCGTCGACCTAAGGGTCACCATGCTTCCCCATGACGTGTTCTAGTCTAGTGTTGTCAGTGCCAACCTGGGCGTTCATATCTCCTGAGATGATAATAATATGATGAGATGAGTCGATAAACAGTCTCAATTTTTCTGGTTCACATGGCATCTTCAGCTCTAACATCAATGCATTTGAATTAGCGCAAAACACCAAGCCTTCATCTTCCGAAAAAAGTAATTTCAAGGCTGACTGCCTGATCCTGTAAGAAGTCGTTTTCTAAGAGATTCTACTGCCGAAGTCGAGATGCAAGAAGTTCCGCTTTTCTCTTAGGTGGCTCCAAATCCCTGATAAGATCATTCAAATTAAGTTTAATTTGAATTCCCATCGATGGCAGAAATAACTTGTTTGATGCTGTTAAATGTGCTTTTTCGACCTTTGATGTTGAAAGTAGACGCTGATTGTGTACTGCTTGAAATAAGACCGGCATCTTGGTTATACATATAATCAATCAATCAAATTCCTGTTAAGACCCCCTATAGGGGCATAGGACAGAAACAACTCTCTTCCACAAGGCGCGATCCTGCGCATCGGCTTTAAGCTGTTGCCAGGACTTGTTTATTCCTCTGGCCTCCTGCTCAACTGCTCGCTTCCATGTGTTACATGGTCGACCAACCCGACGTCTTCCTTGAGGGTTATAATCCAGAGCCTGTTTTGCGATGTTTTGCTCTGGTTTTCTCAAAGTATGACCGATCCACTGCCACTTTCGCCGTTGAATCTCAATACCTATTTTAGTCTGGCGAGTTGTACTCCAAAGTTCGTCGTTGGAGATCACTTCTGGCCAGAATATTCCTAAAATGCGTCGGAGGCATTGGTTTACGAAAGTCTGTAGTTTCTTGGTAAGTCGAACGGTCACTTTCCACGTAGTACAACCATATAACAACACGGATTTGACGCATGCGTCAAAAACTCGCAGCTTCGTGCGAAGGGAGATCTCTCTTAACCTCCAGAAAGGGGAAAGGATACCGAAGGCCTGACGAGCTTTATTTAGCCGAGCCTCAACATCCTTTTCGGCTCCGCCGTCCATGCTGACAATGCTTCCGAGATAGCAAAAATCTTGCACCTCTTCCACATCCTGTCCATTAAGAACAATCGGTGTGCTTGCGTTCGAACCCATGTGCATGTACTTGGTATACCTAGTCCTGCCATAAGTTCTGTCACATAATTTCTCACATTGGCAACAACTTTATTTTATGAGTGACATTTCAATATCGGCCAGTTTTATAAACGTCATAATGTTGTTGACAGTTGATGGTCATTTAAAGTGTGTTCGTTAACGTGTGAAGATGGAATGGGGTGTAATAGAAAACCGAACTGCAGTGATTGCACTACATAAGTGTGGAAAATCCGCGAGTGAAATTTTCAAGTTGTTGTGCCCGTTAAAAATAACGCAAAGATTTGTGCATCGTGCGATCCAGAGATATAACGCGATCCAGACTATTGAAGATCGACCTCGTTCTGGACGTCCGCGTGATGTACGTTCTTCTGCTGCCATCAAAGCGGTCGAGAGTCGAATTCGTCGAAATCCGCTTCGTAAACAACGAATCATGGCTCGAGAGATGAACATCTCCACCCGAAGTATGTCTCGCATCATAAAATCTGACCTCGGGATGAGTGCCTTTCGACGATCAACGCGACATTTGCTGACTGAGCAGTTGAAGCAAATTAGGAGCACCAGATCGAAAGAGCTCCTTCGGCGGTACGGCAACAACAAACATCGAGAAATTTTATTTACCGATGAAAAAATTTTTACGGTGGAGGAACATTTCAACCGCCAAAATGATAAGGTGTATGCCCACAGCTCCATAGAAGCCCGAGAAGTTGCCACTAGGGTACAGCGAGGACATCATCCAGCATCAGTCATGGTATGGTGGGGTGTCAGCTACGAAGGGGTCACCGAGCTTCATTTTTGCGAAAAAGGCGTAAAAACTGCAGCGAAAAATTATCAAACGGACATCCTGGAGGGATGTGTGAAGCCGCTGAACTCTACGCTATTCAACAATCGACATTGGGTTTTCCAGCAAGATTCTGCGCCAGCCCACAAAGCTCGAACCACACAAGCGTGGTTGGAAACCAATATTCCACAGTTTATAAGGGCGACGGAATGGCCTTCTGGGAGCCCAGATTTGAATCTCCTGGACTACAAACTGTGGGCGGAGTTAGAGTCCATGGTGTGTACGAGACGACACCCAAATATCGAGAGCCTTAAGCGATCTTTGACAGAAGCAGTAGCTAATTTTCCGCTAGAAACAGTGCGTACTGCTATCGATGACTGGCCTAACAGATTAAAGAGCTGTGTTAAGGCTGAAGGCGGCCACTTTGAATAATTTGTTGCTTATTTTACTTCCATTAGTATGCCAAAATAAAATATATTTTCCTTTGTCAAAAACTCTTTTTCATTTATACAAAAATTGCCCATATACGTGTGACAGAACTTATGGCACGACTAGGTACATATAACAACATTGTAATTGTTTCACCGCGGAAATGAACAAGATATCCGTCTTGATCTAAGATTTTTATCTCCAAGAACCTTACTTCACGGGTATTTAGCGGTAAATAGATGACACTTTTCGGAACTTCAATTATTTTATACCCTGGGCCAACGTCAGGTGAGAATTCATGAAGGGTGTGTGTGAGGGTGTTGTTGATATACGATCAAGTAATGAGATTACACTCTATTCGAATTGCATTCACCTTTATAATGTTAACGGGTAGTGTTGAAGTATGTGTTTTAGTAGGGCTTAGAATCACATCCGTAAAACCCAGTAGTTTTCCAACCGTTCGCTTACGATTAAAGTATATTGTTGCGAGCTAGGGGTTCGCCGGGATTTCAAGTAAAAACACAATTCGTTTAAAAATAAGTGATAATTAGGTTTGGTGAATGTTTTCGCAGTGCATTTTGAATTGACCGAAACGTCACGAATAATAAAGCGTAACAGTGTGGAATCCGGAAATCTTTTCTTTCAAGTGATAATTTATTTATTCGCACTTTAACTTAATTCGCACTTTATGGCACTACCGCCGCGTACTTTTCCTATCGCTTGCACTGGTTCGCGTCTTCCATAAATGTCGCTGAATAACTGGTTCCCGACTGAAAGCTTCGTGCTTTTATACATTTTTCCCCTATTCTCGAAGCTTCCGTCGTGTATGTCGTCAACTATACTGGAAAGTTCTAGATCTTTAATTATGACTTTTTTCATATTGGGGGATACTCTTCTACATAATTCTTGTCTATTCGAGAGAGATCGAATTGCGTGGTTGCCAGATCTGTAACAATATTGTCTCACTACTTTTTATTTCTGTCTTGAGAGTGTTGTTGTTTGCTTTAATTTTAAACGCATACGTTTTCCCCCTTTTTTCTATGTAAAGAGCAATATCGTCAACTCCATACGATCCGACAGGTATCTCAATTTCTTCATTTGCAATATGAAAAAGGTTATTCTCGTTATCAACATTCGGAATTGAGTTAGACATAAGCGCCAGTCAATTCCCATGATGGAAAATATTCTGCGGTTAATATAGAAGTGTTTCCATTCAAAATCAAGGTCATCGAAATGCTGATTATGATATTATATTAGACAGACTAAACAAAAAATACGTAATCTTTCAATATTTATACATATTTGATGATGTCGCTTGGGAGAAGAAGAATAACATGAGATCGTATTTTTGCAATTTTATAATACTGTTTAATCAGGATGATCAGAATTTAAAGCATGTATATAGTGATCACGTTAATAAAGACTTATCGTTCGTTAAATTTAGAAATATGAAAGGGTTTGATGCATTCAATAAAGTATAAAACAGCAATACATGCCTTGTGTCCACTCATTATCGATAAGCATGTTGATGGAAAACGCAGCTGCACGTTGGTTGCGAATTGGTTGCAGACTGGTTGCATGTTGGTTGCAAGTTGATAACAAGGTGGTAGCAAGTTGATTACAGGGTGGTGGCAAGTTGGTTCAGGGTGGTCGCAGGTTGGTTGCGATTTGCATATAAGCTGGTCGCAGGTTGGATACATTTATTTTTTCACACTGAGCAAAAGACGGGTGTTAATTGATAATGGACTCAAAACTCCTCAAAAATATCATAAAAGCAGCAAATGATATACGAAAAAAATATAAAGCAATAAAAGCCGGAAAAACCGAACGAGAGCTACTGTTGGAAGAAACATTTAAACCTATTAGTGAGCCTTTGAAAGAAATCAAAGAAAAGACGGGCAAAGAACTTGACAAAAAGATTAAAACGAATGCAAACCAATGCTTATGATGATGATGATGATAATGATGATAATGATGAGGATAATGAGAATGCTCTTTCACACACACAACATTTCCCTTTATTTAGAACATCAAATGAAACGTTTTCTTTGAAACGATTGCGGACGCCAGTTCTGCACAGCACACCCTTAAAAACTATGAAAACATCTCCACCCTCTCGGGATGTGAGTGAATCATTGAACAGATCCAGATCTTTATCTACATATTATATCAACGAATATATGAATAATAATCGAAATCTTGATAAAACCTATGGACATAAATTCAATGAACGCACCAACAGGTTTCAAATGGGTCGTTTGGATATGGAATTCAAAGAACATGTAAATAATATTGGTGGTATCGAGTATCATGCAACTCGGGGGCTATTCGAATTGATTTTTATGAAAAATCCAATTAATTACAACACAAACGATTTAGAAAATAACAAAGATATTTTGCAAAAATCAAATGTTTATCGTACTACGGTCGATGATTTCAATAGTAGAATCAGAGGTAATGGAGGAGAAAAGTATAAAAAAATCGCAAGCAAGCTCATCATAGAAAAAGTGGGAAGCGGACTTGTGCTTTAGAATAACCAAAAATTCAATTATGTGTATTGGGATGATCCAAATGAATTGGTGGATAGACTGCAACTTCTTATTTCTTCTCAGCAAGCCGGCCATTTCAAACATAATAAACTGAGAGAGGCCAATTTAATTCTCTAAATAGTTTATATCTGTGTAAAATTGCTTATTACGATCATGAGTGTTGATAAGTTTGGACGTTTTGTAAGCAGACGTGCAAGATCCATCCGGGGAGAGCGCGGTCTTCCCGGCGTTGGATTCAACTTAAGAGAAACCGGGAACTTTGATTTAGAGCCTAAATTAATTGAAAACTTGGGAGATCTCTTACAATTGCAAGATGCAACAAAAGTCTACGTTGATAAAGAGATTGAAAAATTGGAAAAAGAAATGGAAAACGTCGTTCAGAAGACGAGCGACAATATTTCTCAAAACACAAAATAAATTAATGTGCTACCATTGAAACTTAATAAAAGATGAAGAATCTTCAGATGATGTTCAGGATAGAGACGATGATGATGATTCTGATTTGGTAATTATTCCAACACCCACAGTTATTTTGAAAGAGAAAAAAGATCCATAATTGAACATGAGCAAGCGAGATCTCGTTGAAGAGTTGCATAAGTCTGCAAGGAAAAATTTCAAACGAAGACGAGTTATAATAAGAGGTCTCGATGACTTGTGGCAAATTGATTTAGTGGAATTAATAATTTCAAACAGTAATGCAAAGCTACAAAATCAATCACTATTCAACATACAGTTCGCTAAAAGCTTCGATAGTTGAGCGCTTCAGCCGAACCTTGAAGGGAATAATGTGGAAGGAGTTTAGTCTAAATGGGTCTTATAAATGGATGGATAGTTAAGAATTTGGTAGACCAGTACAACAACACAAAACACAGAACTATCAAAATAAAGCCTTGTAATGTAAATTCTTCAAACGAAAAGCTTTTGTTAAAAACCGTTTATATGTTAGTAATTTAAAAGTATTCTCACAACCTAAATTTAGAATAGGTGAATTTGTGCGCATCAGTAAATACAAACATGTTTTTGAGAAAGGGTATACTCCGAATTGGACAGCTGAAATATTCAAAGTGCACGCTGTCAACAATACAAGTCCAACAACATATTTTCTTGAAGATTATAAAGGTGATCCGATACAGGGAGGATTTTATGAAAACGAACTGCTTAAAACGAAACATCCTCACTTGGTGGAAAAAGTTTTAAAACGTATTGGAAATAAATTATATGCTAAGTGGTTAGGATTTCCGTCTCAACACAATTCATGGAGTAAAAAAACAGATTTAATGTAATACATTATATTTTATTGTTAAATAAAAGAAATAATTTTAAAACAAAAAATCTACATCTTTCATTTCGTAACCTATAATAAAATTTTATAAGTCTTTCGATGTTGTTACATTTTCGATAAACACTTTGGCAAGTGCATGTATCCGGTCCGAATTTTGCGTCGTCTTTAGACGAAGGACAGTTGATAAACAGCCTTCCGTATTTATATTAACATGGATGAAACAAATTCATCCATATTGTAGTGTGGTATTAAAAATAATATATCTCCCCGAATTTCTTTCCGGTGTTCTTCCAACAAGATGCAATCATATTTGATTAAAAATGCTAAGTACTTTTCCAAATTCATTTTAGGTTTATGTGTTTTGTTGTCACTGATGGGCTGCTTCTCCTTTACTAAAAACTTTATTTGTGTTCAACTGCTTTATAAGGTTCATTGCGTAGTGCTAAATCCGAAGTTTAGAAATTTTACAAAAAAAAAAAGCATAATTTGTATTCTCTCTTGGTGCTAAAATTCAGTCAGCAATAAAGTAATTTTCAATACGCGAAAATTTGGCATTAAAGAATATCCTATTGGTGCGTAATATAAGAATCGTAACAATTAATAACAAAATTTTTTTTGCAAAGTATGGTCAATAGGATTCAAATCCTGAAAACGTTGTAGACCTTCTGAAAGATATTTCTCATTATATCCAGAGAACATGAAACCAGGAAATGTCCGCTTTTGGTAAACTGAAATGGAGAGGATATGCAGAGGATTTAACGTGGAAGAAGTTTTTGGTTCATCTCTAAGCTTAGCACTTTAGGCGGGAATTTATATAAAGGAGGGATAAGACGACTATTTTGACCACTGCAACGCCCATAGAAATATCGTATCTGTAGTAGATGATGAGTATACTCCGACTAAAAACCTAACTGAATAAAAACAGAAAATATTTTTTTTTTTAAATAAATTTTTAACATTTTATTTAATAAATTTTTAACATTTTATTTAATAAATTTTTAACATTTTATTTAATAAATTTTTAACATTTTATTTATTTTTTATTTTTTGATTGATTTTTTAATATATTTTTAATTTATTTTATTCCTGAACGTCGGCGTCCCCCGTCAAGTCTATGATAATATTTTCTGGTACATCTGATTCTATTCCACTATCGCTGGGATCGCCTTCCTCACCTTCCTCGCGCCGGTTCTGCTCCCTTCTTCTGTGGCGTTCTCTCCTTCATATTAAAAATTCGTTGACCTCATCGATAATCATCACTGCCGACTCTATGGCATCCATACAAAAAGTGTTTTAAATTAAACTAAAATCGGAAAACCACAATAACTCAAATTCGTTGACTAATTGATAGCGCGCGCTCGTGTCAATTTCTATTATCATAAATCCACATCTCACTACATCGTGAGAAATTCATTCTTAACCACAAAGAATTCAAAAACCTAATTAGTTAATTAATGAAACGTTCTCTTCTCAATCTCGCTTACAGCTCCTTATCTATATCATAAGTTCTGATGATATAGATAATGAGCCTCTATACCACAAAAGTTCGAAACAATTATTCCACTTTTTTTTATTTCTATTATTATAAATCCACTCTTATCTACATACATATAATACATCGTGAGAAATACATTCTTAACAAGAACAAAAAAAAATTCAAATACCAATTATTATATTTTTATTACATATGAAACATAATTATCTAATTAATGAAGCGTTCTCTTATCAATCCCGCTTACACCTCATTATCAATGTCATAAGAACTATGTACACTTCTTAACCACAAAAGTTTGAAACAATTATTCCGTTTTTTTCCCACATACATATATGGTTCTATTGATGACGTCATGAAGCTCCAATCGATGACGTCATGAAAGAGGGCCATCAAAGTGGTATCCAAGGGTGATCACAGTGGGATCAAAGGGGATGAAAGGGGGATCAGAGGGGAATGACCGGGGGACCAAAGGGGATGAAAGGGGGACCAAAGGGGATGAAAGGAGGACCAAAGGTGATGAAAGGCGGACCAAAGGGAGGACGAAAGATGGCGGCGTAACCACAAAGATGGCGGCGTAACCGCAAAGGTACGTGACCTTAATCGCAAAGGTGCGTGACCTTGACAATAATCAATATCGATACGGGGGTAGGTAAAGGGTTAATCGATAATCGACAATTATTGATTTCACTTCCGGTCCAGATATACATATACTTATACACTCATATCCCTACTACTACTAATAATCGGATGCACTTTTCCAATAATCGAATGCACTTTTCCAATAATCAATATTAATGCGGGGGTGGGGAAAGCGTTAATCGATAATCGATAATTATTGATTTCACTTCCGCTCTGGAACCCCCATATCCCTACTACTGGAATATGTGGATATAGAATATGAAAACCGGAATATGCGCCAAATAAGTGAAAAAATTGAGAAAAAACCAGAAAATCACAATAATTTTTAATGATTTTTTTTACAATTTAAGGGGTGCAAGTCTTCCCCAAATCAACCTCCTTGCTAGAAATGTTCATGTTTTAGATCTTTTCATCTCTTTAGCCCATCAAAAGGAATTGAAAGGCTAAAATAATCCTTTTCATCCCTCGAAATTGGGAGAATTGACAAAAATAGTTGGGGGCCTCTCCCGAAAACGGTGGGTGATGTGAAAAACGAGGTCATATTCGAATTCAGGAGGTCATTTTAAATAAGAATCAGCAGAATCATTTCATGTCGTGCAATGTTATCTAAAATTATGCACTCTAGGTCCAGCTGGGTCGTGCACAACAGCTTTGGAGGTGAATTCCAATTATTTTTGCTCGTACGAAGCCCTCCGCCTGTTCACTGGTTTCTTGGAAGGCATGTTTTCCACATATCCATATTGCCGCTTGCTTTGTTTTGTCTTCTTCTTCAATGGCGCTACAGCCCAAATCGGGCCTTGGCCTCCTGACCTTCAGGTTCCTTAACATTTTCATTATTTATTGCGGAATAGTTGTTAGCTCTTCGCACAACCCTCTATCTACGAATTTTTCATTTTCGTAGATTGAGGTAACCAAGGTATATTCAAGCAGGTAGTGTGGTGGAATTATGCGTTGACCGGGATTTGAACTCACGGCCTTCGCATTGTAAACCAAACACGCTACCCACTAGACTATACCCTAGGCTGCTTTGTTTTGTCACAGATCTATATATTGCCGTCGAGAGATTCGCTAATCAAGACTAGAGTCACTCTATGAAAAAGAAAGAACAAGGCACCTGGTAGAAGAGTCTGGACACCTTGTCAGATGGGGCGCTTTTTATTTTCATATGTATGCGTGCAACGTGTCGGTGTAACTTTTTAGTGGTTTTATTTCGCAAATATCTTTAATTTGCAGTACTTTTAAGTGGTGAAAATTTAATTTGGTAGGTTTCACGTTCTAATGAACGGATTGCAATCACATTTGCTTACTTATCGCACGCTGGAAAATAGCAGTGCGCTTTTTCAAATTTAACGGAAAACCTGGTTATCACCTTGGCCGAACTCTAGTACGTCTTGTTCGTTCTTTTTCATAGAGTAACTCTAATCAAGACGACGCCCACTCCCTCATTCTTAGCAGTTTGTATGTACGTGAGTTTGAGTGCGCGCGCTCGTGTATTTATGTGTGTGTGAACAGTTCAAGATTGTAAGCAAATGAAGAGCGACAGTTGGGGGCTGACATGTAACAAAATTAATATAAAGAAGGACCGTTTATTATAACACTATGTAGAATCACCTATTGAAATCGCATCTCATAGCATCCTCTGACCTCTCATAGTGTGCATCTGAGACTCTATGTTGTATGACTTTCATTTAAAATTGGTTTTGTTAAAATGCAATTCAGCAGTTATCATAGTGTTATTCAATTTACTAAACAACACCCAAAGCGACCAGAACTTGCGTTTATAAATAACTCCTTAACCTTCTAGGAAATACTTATCAAAGTTCGCTATCAATTATTTGCTATTATTTATTTCTTTACAGGCACCCTTAAAATCATTTTTGCAATTGTTGTGTTATATCAATTAGTTCTCGGACATGCATTCAATGTTGTTAATCAACGAGTACATTGAACTTCCGTGTATGATAAAGTCTCGTTAGCTTACTGGCGATAGGAATGTATATCTAAAATTCGCAGCTTGTAGACTATTGATGTTTACATTTATTACATTAACAATTTTCGATAAGACATGAACAAATCGAGGTCTTAACAACTTTCACTTTTAGGTATTACACAATTTCGGTCTACTAACATATCACGCCTGTATTTTAATACGTAACATGTTTTTGTTATAATTCCATATGGCAATAGTGACCATTTCGGCCTATTTCTGAAAGAGATGTGCTTATTAAAGAAATATTGATACTTTTATCTTTAACGCTACTAAGAAATATCTAAACAACTGGACTTCAGTTATTAGAAACACAAATTAGAAATATAGAGCTGCAACCGAACCATCTGGCGGTAAACTAAACAACTTTCGTTTTCTGTTATATTAGCAATCAATAAACGAGTGTCGCCTACTTATATACAGTTGCTCACAAAATTATTTGGTCACTTTGGAATGCGAACTCAATTCGTCATTTTAAGACACTAAAATGAAATATTTGAAAAAAGTAAAATCTAGGATTTAATGTCGCGATATTATAAATAAAAAGACAATATTTTTTATTAGTTCAAATAAATTTATTAAATTAAAAAGAAAATAAAAGATTGGAAATTCATCTCACAAAATTATTTGGTCACTAGTTCATATTAGTTTTAATACATTTAATTCTTTTTAAATAAACCTATTTAATACTTGGTGGGTATCCGTTTACTTTAAAATAGCTTTTAGTCTATTCTGTATATTCCTTACTAAAATAGCAGTGGTTGAAACACCTATTTCGTCCCACTACTTTTTATACTCTAGATGAAATCTGAGAGTATATTGTGTTTGCCTTACCGTTTGTAACGCTAAGAAATAACGCTCGCACAGAGCCGCCAAGGGTACAGAAATATTTGTTGTCGCTCAAGAACCTCGATTCCGAGTGACCGTCTGTCCGCCTGTCCGTCTGTCTGTCTGTCTGTCTGTCCGTCTGTATATAGCATAACTCTCGAAAGCTTTGAGCTATAGTGCTAAACATTTTTGTGTGTCACTTTTAGCAAAAAAGTATTATGATATAGATGTCATTAATATCACGGAATATTAACCCGATCCCCTTACTCCTTCTACCCCCTCCCATACAAATGGACAATTTTGAAAAATACATATTTTCAATTTTCATTGAAACTAGTAAAACTGAAAAGACGAAATTTTGTCAGAATTAATTCTACTATAATTGCAATTTATTTTAAAAATAATTATCAACTTCACCTCACTCCTTCCACCCCTCCCGTACAAATTTCACGAAATTTTGAAATTTAAATTAAATTATTTTTCTTCGAAACTGTTAAAGCTATCAACTTGATATTTTGTAAAAAGTATACAAATAGAAATATTAATTATGCCAAAAAAATGTGTTTTGATCCGTACACTCCTTCTACCCCCTCCCATACAAATGCAAAATTTTTGTTAAATGCATTTTATCGATTTCCATTCAAACTAGAAAAAGTACAAACTTCGAATTGCCAAAATTTGTATCTTAATAATTGAAATAAGTGCTAAGAAAAATTATCAGCTCCACTTCACTCCTTCTACCACCTCCCATACAAATATCTGTATTATAAATTCAAGAAAAGCATTTCTCCTTTAAGTATAGGGTGTACAACTTAATAACCGGAATTTGACGCTAGATGTCCGTACTAACAAATATCGTGAAAGCTCGAACTTTATATATATGTCATTTTGAAGGTACATTTGACAGCTATCAAAATCAGTCAACAAAACAATTTTATCTTGTGTGCATCA
The DNA here is from genome assembly GCA_963669355.1 of Chorisops tibialis. Classification (NCBI taxonomy): domain Eukaryota; kingdom Metazoa; phylum Arthropoda; class Insecta; order Diptera; family Stratiomyidae; genus Chorisops; species Chorisops tibialis. The sequence goes on along the minus strand of OY770263.1, from coordinate 116,095,618 downwards.
TTATTATTTTCCACGATGAATAATTTCGAAAATTGGAGAAAAAGACAGCATTTGCGGGAGGTTCTGTTGGGTCATTTTTTTGCAAAGAAAACTGCTGCGGAAAGTCATCGGTTGCTTGTAGAAGTTTATGGCGACGATGCTTTAGCGAAAACACAGTGTTTTGAATGGTTTCAACGCTTCAAAAGTGCCGATTTTGACATCAAAGACAAAGAACGCCCAGGACAGCCAAAAAAGTTTGAAGACGTAGAATTGGAGACGCTACTCGATGAGGATTCGTGTCAAACGCAAGGCGAACTTGCCAAATCGTTGGGAGTGACTCAGCAAGCCATTTCGAAACGTTTGAAAGCCGCCGGATACATTCAGAAGCAAGGTGATTGGGTCCCCTATGAGTTGAAGCCGAGAGACGTTGAACGGCTCTTCTGTATGTCTGAAATGCTGCTTGCACGCCATAAAAACAAATCATTTTTGCATCGGATCGTGACGGGATGAAAAATGGATCCGTTATGACAATCCCAAGCGCAAAAAGTCATACGTGAAGCCCGGCCAACCAGCCGAATCAACGGCGAAGCCAAATATCCATGGCGCAAGGTTATGTTGTGTATTTGGTGGGATCAGAAGGGGCCGTTATATTATGAGTTGTTGAAAGTGGGCCAGACAATCACAGGTGACCTGTACCGAACACAATTAATACGTTTGAAGCGTGCAATCATCAAAAAACGCCAGGAATATGCGACCAGACACGAGGCTATAATTTTTCATCATGACAACGCTCGGCCGCATGTTGCAAGACCCGTGAAAAACTATTTGGAAAATAGTGGATGGGAAGTTTTGGCCCACCCGCCTTATAGTCCGGACCTTGCTCCGTCTGACTTTCATTTATTTCGCTCGATGCAAAACGCCCTAACCGGAATACGCTTCACTTCAGAGCAAGGCATCCGAAATTGGATAGATTCGTTTTTGGCCGCCAAGCCGGCGCAATTTTTTTGGGAGGGAATTCATAAACTGCCTGAAAGATGGGGAAATGTTGTAGCTTCCGATGGACAATACTTTGAATGAAATATATTGTAAGATTTTTCCACAATAAAGCAACAAATTTCGCTAAAAAATTCCGGTTATTAAGTTGTACACCCTATATATGAGAGCTATCGACTTTGAAATTGAATCAAAGCATGGTGATAAGGATGATGATAAGCAGTTTGAAAATCATCTCAAACGCTCCACTTCCTCTGCCACCTTCCACACAAATGCCCCAATTTCACGAAAACTATGACCAATTTCTTTAAAAATAATGGAAACTAAAAACTTTAAATTCAGCAAAAAACATTTTGCATGCCATGTTCGGTGTCATATACGAAAAATACAAACCTCCCCCTCTACTTCTACCACCTCCCATGCAAAAGTCTCTATTCACTATTCGAAAGAATTTGAGATGACATATTTTCCGGTATATTAAAGTCATTTCCATCTCATCTAGAGTATCATATTGTTATAGATCTGGCAATGATCTCTCTCAAATCTGCCAGAACTATTTAGAATATTCTTCCAACATGTAGAGGGCTTCTAGTAATTTCTCAAAGACACAAGCAATGACACCCGACGCCATCTAGTAACTTCCAGAATAGTCCACACGCAGCAGAAAAACATACACCAGAGAAGGTTCGAGACTCGGATAAACCCATTATAAATAGCCAGAGCTCACGACAAGGAACGATTCACTCAGTGACAGTTTCATGGGAAACACCTATCGGTGTAAATAAGCGAAAGTGATAGATTGGCAGTGTTCCTGGATTGTGCGAATTAAGTTTTTAGAGCGAATTTAGTGAAGTGATCGGGAAATTGTGTATAAAGTGCAATAAATAAATTATCGTTATATTTTAAAAACGAATTGAGTTTTCTTTGGAATCTGGCGAACCCCTAGCTCGCAACAATTGGTGTCAGAAGAGTGGGATTCCAAGGATAAATTCGGGTTAAAAATCGCGAGTGAAATTAAAAATTCTCGGAACGGATAATTTTGTGAGAGCGGAAAAGTGAAACTAAAATTCTCGAACGGACAGTGAGAATTTGGTGAAACCGAATATTCTCGAGTGCTCTAGTGAACAGTGACTTCAATTAGCGAAGTAAAATCGCGGAACTAAAATTCTCGAACGGACAGTGAGAATTTTGTGAAATCGAATATTCTCGGGTAATTTAGTGAGCAGTAACGTAAATTAGCGAAGTAAAATCGCGGAACTAAAATTCTCGAACGGACAGTGAGAATTTTGTGAAAACGAATATTCTCGAGTGAGCAGTGACTTTAATTAGTGACGTAAATTTAAGTGAATTCGATCGCGGAAAATAATCGGTAGTGAGAATGCCGCGTTATTTAAAAGACTTAAAATTAGCGGAGCTGAAAGAAGAGCTCGGTAGACGCGGGTTATCTACGACAGGGAGCAAGTCTGAACTTGTCAGCCGTATGATCGAGACACTTCAAGCTGAGGGTGAGGATGCAGATAGTTTCGAGTTCCAAATCGAAGAAGCTCGTAAAGAGGAGTGTTCTGGTACATCGGATGCTCTAACACAGTTAATGCAACAAATGATGAACAAATTAGAGCAACAATCATTGGACATTAAACAACAATCTGCGGACATGAATCAGAAATTTGAACAACAATCGGTGGACATTAAACAACAATCAGCGGACATTAATCAGAAATTAGACCAGACCTCAAAGGACCTTAACCAAAAATTGGAGTTGCAAAATAATAAAATAGACACCATGGGTAAGGCCATAGAAGAAAACGTTGAGAAGAAACTTCGAATCTTCGAAGAACAAATTACGGAAAAGACATCCGGAATTGCAGAAGAAGTCGAACGCCTAAAAAGAGACTTCGATAACGTGAAGGCGACTGGCGTCATCAAGACAGAACATGTTGCGCACAAGGGTCTCAAGGCTCCAATCTTCGATGGACAAACACCGTGGGCTATTTATAAGACCCAATTTGAGGCCGCCGCAAGAAACAACCATTGGAATGATCTGGAACGGGGAACAGCTCTTATATTGGCGCTAAAAGGTCCACCAGCAGAGGTTCTTCAAACGATTCCGCAGGAGCAACAACAAGATTTTTCAACGTTAGTCCAGACATTGGATCTTCATTATGGCAGTGACCACATGCGAGAGATCTACAAAACGCAACTGTACAACCGAACTCAAAAGAATGGTGAAACACTTCAAGAGCTGGCACGCGATATTGAACGACTCACACTATTATCGCTGCCCAATGCGCAAACAGAGCAACGCAACGATACAGCTGTTTTCGCATTTAACAATGCTGTACAGGACAGAGAACTGCAACAGGCGTTAAAACTGGCAGGTAAGAAAACGATTGGCGAAGCCTTAGTATATGGGCTGACGTTCGAAGCTGCCAAGCAAAGCTCGCGGAGTAACTATCGAGTTCGAGAAATAGTAGAAGAATGTGTGTGCCAGAAAGCCGAGTACACCAAGCGGAGCGAAGGATCTGGTGCTCCCCGATGCTGGAATTGTGGACAGGCAGGACACTTAAGACGCGACTGCCGCAAACCCAGAAAAGCGATCAACTACTGTTCCGGCTGCGCTGCTAAACAAAGAGGAGGAAGGGGCGAACCGTCACGAGAGCACGCTTCGCCTAATGACAGTCCGGGAAACGAGTAAAGGCCAACTTCATGGGGCAGAAGTTGGCTGGTAGAATCGACGCCCCCGGAACCATCATCGCAGTTTCTCGACTACATCGTTGTGAAAACGACTTATGTATGAGTGGTCGAGTCGGCAAATTAAACTGCATCATAACAGTCGACACAGGCGCAACACGGTCAGTGCTAAGATCTGACCTCGTAGATCGTACTTGGCTTCACAACACCAAGAAGTACGCACTTCGCACTGCTACAGGAGAAACTACAACGGTCCATGGAGAAATAGCTCGTGACATACAACTTGGGGATTTGACCTTCTCGCATGTATTCGTGGTAGCTGACATTACCGATGAGTGTATCCTTGGAATGGATTTTCTGAAACCACACGGTATCCAGCTGGACCTAGGACAACGAATAATGAAGTGGCGGAATATTGAAATCCCGATGGAAATAACATCCTCCAAAACAACAAAGCTGCGAGTTGTATTATGCGAAGATGCGGACATACCAAAGTCATCTGAGAATGTTATTTGGGCAGAGCTCGATGGTGATCCCGGGAACCACCGATTCTACCTCATAGAACCGGAAACGACACCTGCATTACGAAGTCTGATACTAGGAAAAACGCTCGTAAAAAGGAATGAGAAAATGATGGTACCAATAAGAGTCCTGAACGTTGCGGACAGCACTACCAGCGTAAAGAAAGGAGATGTAATTGGCAGCTGTGAACCAATATCGGCGGTGACGAGTATCGACAAGGCAGAACCACATGACGTACCCTCTAAAAATAAGCCAAGAAGGAAGGACAATGTAACATCAACACTTCTTCAGTCAAGCAACCTTAGAGGAGAACAACACAAGCAAGCAGTAGATCTAATCGAAGGATTTAGCGACGTCTTTTCCACCGGTGATGACGACTATGGCAGAACAAACTTAGTGAAACATCGCATAGATACGGGAAGTGCTACACCGATACGTCAACCTCCAAGAAGAGTACCATTAGCGAAACAAGGAGAAGTCAATTCAATGGTCAAAACTATGGAGCATCAGGGAATCATCGAAGAATCAAAGAGCCCGTGGATATCGCCAGTAGTGCTGGTAAAGAAGAAGGACGGCAGTACCCGTTTTTGTGTGGACTACAGGCGACTGAATGATGTTACGAAAAAGGATAGCTATCCACTACCAAGAATCGACGATATCATGGACACCCTGACTGATGCTAAATGGTTCTCAACGTTGGATCTGAAAAGTGGTTACTGGCAAGTGGAGATAGATGAAAAAGATAGAGAGAAAACAGCATTCTCTGTCGGCAGTGGACTGTGGCAATTCATCGTAATGCCATTTGGCTTGTGCAATGCTCCAGCTACGTTTGAAAGACTAATGGAATTCGTTTTGCGTGGCCTGAGTTGGAAAACTTGTCTCGTTTACCTGGATGATGTGATCGTTATCGGCAGAACATTCAAGGAACATCTGAAAAATCTACAGGAAGTCTTCCAGCGACTGCGAGCGGCAAAATTAAAGCTGAGTCCGAAAAAGTGCACTTTATTTAGTGCAGAAGTCAAGTACTTAGGTCACATCGTTTCAGCTGATGGCGTAAAGACGGATCCGGAGAAGATACTGGCGGTGAAAAACTGGCCTACTCCGAGTGATAAACACCAGTTGCGCAGCTTCCTAGGCTTAGCGACATATTACCGTCGATTCGTAAAAGACTTTGCCAACACGGCGAAATGTCTGCATCAGTTAACGGAAAAAGAAAAGTCATTTACATGGAGTCAACAGTGCCACGAAGCATTTGAGAAAATAAAAGACCAACTCTGCGACTCCCCAGTTCTGGCGTACCCAAAACCAGGTTACGGTTTCATCATAGATACTGACGCCAGCAATGTCGGTATCGGAGCAGTGCTATCACAGGAGATCGACGGGCAGGAGAGAGTGCTATCATACTACAGCCGAGTACTCTCAAAAGCAGAAAGGAACTATTGCGTAACTCGCCGAGAGCTATTAGCCATTGTAGAAGCAACGAAACATTTTCACAAATATTTCTATGGTCAAAAGTTCCTTCTTCGAACGGATCACGCATCGCTTAAATGGCTACTTCAGTTTAAGAACCCCGAAGGCCAAGTAGCCAGATGGATTGAAAGGCTCGAATCCTACGATTTTGAAATTGTTCATCGAAGAGGAAGAATCCACGGTAATGCCGATGCGCTTTCACGTCGTCCTTGTCCACCGAACTGCAAGCATTGTCACCGTGTAGAAGGAAAAGAAGCCGGAGAAACCATTCAGAGGATAACGACCGAACCAAAGGATGGATGGAAACAGCAAGAACTGGAAGATGCCCAACGTAAAGATCCAGATATTTCACCAATCATGGCATGGAAGGACGAAATGAAACGGCCTGAGTGGAAGGACATCTCACAATTCAGTGAAACCCTGAAGTGTTATTGGGCACAATGGAACTCCCTTCACCTAGACGGCGGATTATTAAAACGGAAATGGGAAAACGCTGACGGAAAGTCGTATCACATGCAAACCATCGTCCCGCATTGTAAAGTCGAGGAGGTTTTGAAGGAATATCATGGAGGTACCTCCGGTGGGCATTTGGGTGTAAATAGAACCTTGGCAAAGATACGAGAAAGGTTCTATTGGATCCATCTCCGAGATGATGTCGAAAATTGGTGCCGTAAATGTACTACGTGTGCATCAAGTCAGGGCCCACACCGCAGATCCAGAGGAGAAATGCAACAATACAACGTAGGAGTCCCATTTGAGAGAATTGCTGTGGATATTGCTGGACCATTTCCGGAATCAGAAAATGGTAATCGCTACATTCTAGTGGTCATTGATTATTTCAGCAAGTGGCCTGAAGCCTACGCAATTCCAAACCAAGAAGCAGTAACCGTCGCCGAACAAATTGTTACCAACTGGGTGAGCAGATTTGGAGCTCCACGTGAACTACACTCCGATCAAGGGCGCAATTTTGAATCTCAAATATTCAAACACGTGTGCCAAATGCTGGGAATAAACAAAACCAGGACAACTCCATTACATCCACAGTCCGATGGAATGGTGGAACGTTTCAATAGGACATTGAACTCAAACCTATCCAAACTCGTCAGCGAGAGGCAACAGGACTGGGATCAGCACATCCCTCTATTTTTAATGGCCTACAGAACATCGGTGCATTCAACAACAGGAGAAACCCCGTCCCGAGTCATTTTCGGAAGGAATATTCGAGTCCCTGCGGAATTAATGTTTGGAGTGCCACCAGACCAACCAACGAATGCCAAGGATTACGTCTCGGATCTTCGATGTCGACTAAACACAATTTATAACCTGGTCAGAGATAAAATTGATTTGGCGACCGACCGCATGAAGACGAGGTATGATCAACGGGCGAATTCATCAGGATTCCAAGAGGGTGATTTAGTTTGGCTATACAATCCCAAACGACAGAAGGGCAGATCGCCGAAACTACAGCGCAACTGGGAAGGCCCTTACCAGATCATCAACCGGTTAAACGATGTCGTCTATCGGATTCAATTACATCAAAAACCCCGTACAAAAATGAAAGTGGTACATCTCGACCGACTAACAAAGTACCACGGTGCCATTGCGGAAGTGAACGACTCTGTTCGGGACGAACAGGGACTAAGGAGAGGGTAATGTTATAGATCTGGCAATGATCTCTCTCAAATCTGCCAGAACTATTTAGAATATTCTTCCAACATGTAGAGGGCTTCTAGTAATTTCTCAAAGACACAAGCAATGACACCCGACGCCATCTAGTAACTTCCAGAATAGTCCACACGCAGCAGAAAAACATACACCAGAGAAGGTTCGAGACTCGGATAAACCCATTATAAATAGCCAGAGCTCACGACAAGGAACGATTCACTCAGTGACAGTTTCATGGGAAACACCTATCGGTGTAAATAAGCGAAAGTGATAGATTGGCAGTGTTCCTGGATTGTGCGAATTAAGTTTTTAGAGCGAATTTAGTGAAGTGATCGGGAAATTGTGTATAAAGTGCAATAAATAAATTATCGTTATATTTTAAAAACGAATTGAGTTTTCTTTGGAATCTGGCGAACCCCTAGCTCGCAACAATATGATTGGGCTTTAAGCCCACGGTTTGCCGTCATACAGCCCCAAACCATAAATGAACCGTCACCATGTTTCACCGTTGGGATTAAGTTTTCTTTATTCAGCGAAGTATTTGGTTTTCTCCACACTTTTCGATTTTCATCTGCGCCGAAAATATTAAATTTGGACTCGTCACTCCAAATAACTGTCTTACAGAATGAATTATCCTTCTCTAAATATTTTTTAGCGAATTAAACTCGTTTAATTCAATTTGCAACTGATATGTATGGTTTTTTTCTAGCGACTCTTCCTTTATACACTTGTCGATGAAAAATTCTGCGCACTGTTTCATCAGCCACTTGTCGTCCTGTAGTTTTCCCGCATTTTCTGGTTAAGTTTTGGTACACTTAACTTCGAAGTTTTTCGAATTTTGTTCACTATATTTCCGTTTAGTATTTTTTTTCGTCCACGACCGTCCTTATTAAGCCAAGTTCTTTCGTTTTGAAACTTTTTGACACTGTATCGAATTGTGGAACACGGTTTATTAACAATTCCTGCAATTTCGCGATAAGATTTTCCCCTTAAGGCTCAACTTATTATTGTTTTCCGTAAATCATTTTCCAATTCTTTACCACGACCCATTTTGATGAAATCGAACATCAGAACTGATTTCAGATTAAAAAAACTTCTTCAGGGAACTCGTTCGAGTATTACATCAGCCGAAATTAACCCGAAAAATTATAACGGGCGATTAAAGACAGTAGACAGTACAAATGACCAAATAATTTTGTGAGATGAATTTACAATCTTTTACTTTCTTTTAATTTAATAAATTTATTTGAACTACTTAAATTATAAATAAACTGCCAACAAGTCGGGCGAAACTTTATTATTCTTGGGACAAGTTGCGTATGTGTGGAAAATCAATATGCAGGTTAGAGTGGTTAGGGAGGACTAAGTGAAAGGGGGTTCTTGGGCAGGGCAATTGTCAATTTAACACTTTGCGGAAACGTTCAAAAGCTCCAGTATATATAATCAATATTTCGTTCGTTTATTTATGCAAGTTTGAGTGGGTGGATGTTAATAGTTTTTTAATTGATTGCTTGAATTACGTCCAATATTCTCTGTATAGAATGTCAGTTTCAGAGACGAAGTTGCATAGAATTTTCATAGGATTCGGTGTATTTTACATTCACGAAACCAAACATTTGTATGGGAAGGAGTAGAGGAGGTCGGGGAATCGTAAAATTTGTGACGCAATTTTATTTCCTTTCTCTTGTGCTCGTACAAAATTTCAAGTTCGTAGCTTTTAATTTGTTGGTTATTAGTTGATTCAATAAAATAGGTCGAAATGATACTTTTGTATGGGAGGGGGTAGAAGGGCAAGCGCGATTGCAAAACTTTTAAAGTAGTATCATTTCAATTATTTTTATAATTTTTTGTGCAAAATTTGAAATTGGTAGCTTTTAAGAATTAGCTGATAACTGATTTCCTAAAAATGGTCGAAAAAATAATTTTGTATGGGAGGGGGTAGAAGAGGTAGGGGAATCGCAAAATTTGTGACGCAGTTTTCTTTTTTTTCTCTTTTAAGGTGCTCGTACAAAATTTCAAGGTCGTATCTTTTAATTTGTTGGTTAGCAGTTGTTTTATTGAAATTGGTCGAAATCGTACTTTTGTATGGGAGGGGGTAGAACGGCAAGTGTGATCTGAAAAATTTTGACGCAGTTCTATTTCAACTATTTTTAAATGATTTTGTGCAAAATTTCAAATTGATAGCTTTTACCAATTAGGTGATAATTTATTTCTTAAAAATGGTCGAAAAAATCATTTTGTATGGGAGGGAGTAGAAGCTTTCAAGGTTTTCAACCAGTTAATATTTCATTCTTTTAAAGATTTTTTTTAAATGCATTTCGCAAGTTTTCAAGTTTCTACCTTCAAATTTCATTCAAAAATTTTCAGTTTATGTGGTTTTTTCATTGCACATGAAACACCTTGTGCACGGTAGACCAGGATGGTCGGTGCATAACAATTGTGGAATTTTTATTATTTTTTCTGTATGTACAACAAATAGATGTATCCACATGGAAAATTTAAATTTTTTATCTTTCACCAGAGCCCTTAAAAATTCACTCAAAATTTTCGACATTTTTGGTTACCACCTCCCTCCCCTTACACCTCCCGACGTAAAATTTTTACCAAATTTAAAAACTACCTAGTTCTACAATTTGACAAAATTTTAATTTGATATCTGTACTCAATTTTGAATTATAACGGTTTGAAATTTTGGAAAGTGCATCATTTTTGAAATGCTCCCCATTTCCCCCCACTACTATTTTTTTCAAATGTTATATTTTTTTCGTATTTCTCTAGTATAGCTTAATATAGGTTCTAAGATTCAATTACATAGCTTAATAAATAGCCGAGATAATAATTTTTAAGTGTTTTTCTTTGCTCCCCCCCCTGACCCTCCCCCTTACAATAATTAGCTTTTATCTAAACTGATTCTAGTGGACCTATATGCCAGCTTAATGGTCTCAAAATATAAATTTTTTATGGTAAGTATTTTCGGAGATATAATCATTTGAAAAAAAAATTCGGCCGAGAATTGGTTCCTAGCCCCCCCTTTTCGCACCCAATGGATAAAAAAATTAAATTATTTTTAAAAGTTGTCCCACAAACCCTTCTATATGTATGTTGAATTTTAGCTTCCTAGCTGTTACCATGGTTGAGATATTTGAATTCGTATTTTTCGGTTTTAACGCTCCCCCCGCCTCCCCCTGAACCCGTACACCCCCCAAAATGAGTATCCGCCTGAGATCCGCAACTATCTACAATCCCCCCAAAAATGAACTTTCTATCTTAAAGGGTTTGGGAGTTAATGTGCGCTGAGCGTACACGTCGGCGTACGGCGTACAGACAGACGAATTTTTTTTTTTTTGCATTTTTAGGCTAATTTAGTCATGAAACGCGAAAAAACAAAATTTCAGGGTAGCAAATTTTTTTTTTTTCCCAAGTCGATCACAATACTTTATTATTAAAATAATAAAGTAAAAGTATTGTTTTCTTATTTACAATATCCCGACATCAAATTCTAGTTTTTCTTTTTTCAAATATTTCATTTTAGTGTCTTAAAATGACGAATTTAGCTCGCATTCCTGAGTGACCAAATAATTTTGTGAGCAACTGTATATACTCGTGTTTTATGACCCACTACTAGTAATATAAATTATTTCAGTTCATATCGCTTAGTTTTGAGGGAGAATTTCTCTTCAAAATGAATGGAATGTGACTTGAATTTTAAAAGAACTTTGATAACTGGCGAGCCGAACTGCAAGAGTGGCCAAAATTTGTTTCTGTTATAAATTCGATTTTAGATTATTGCAACGAAGATATTAATATACATTTTGTAAGAGCCTGTGGCTTACACTGAACATCTGTGGTTGATTTTTTTTTTGCATACAACATTGACTTGGAGATAATTTATTTTCCTTCCATTTCGAATCAACCACCTATGTGAATTGAGTATAATTTTTCAGAAAATACAAATAACTGTTTAGAATGAATTTCGGTAAATTGTTCTTGTTAATTTTTTTTTTGTGGCTTCATGGTTAAACTTTATACATAGAAAATCTCATAAAAAGAACGGGCTAAAAACGTAGAATCTTTTGATAGCATATCCTATTTTAAGAAAAAAAAAGACACGTAGGAGGTTTCATCGAAACAACATCGATATTTAAACTCTAATAATAATGGAGTGCGGTAGGGTTTGTTGGACTTCAAGTAAAAATAAAATGAGTTTGCTTTTAAATTAAATAACCACAATCTTTATTTATCGCCTTTTTATAATCACTTTAACACTTATTGTTCACTATATCGCCTTAATATTCGCGCTATCGATCACACGACTTAATCGCTTTCCGAACTGCGACTGACTCTTGTAACAAACGCTCGCCCTTTTTATTTAGTTCTCCAATCTTCGTACGCATCGTATTTCGTCCACTTTTCGGCCTTCTCCGCTGTTTGCGCGACGGCTTTCCGTTTCCGTCGTTTTTCGGCCTTTTCAGCAAAGATTGAAGACCCACATAATAAAGCAAACAGTGTGAAATCCGGAAATCTTTTCTTTGAATATCTTCTAGGAATAAAGCACCATCCAATGCTTGAATTTACTACTGACTAATTTAGAGATACTTTCATTTAGTATGGATAGTTTAAAAAATAATTGCTGCTAAATTGGCAAAGACACCCTATGGAGACATTTGGCAAAACAGTTGTCTTTCAAAATGTGCGATCCTAATCATCGGTCTATAGGACGTGTTTATTTTTTCTACTTCTACTTCTTCAATGGCACTGGCCAAAGCTCAAATCGGGCTTGCAGACCTTCAGGTTCCTTACCATTTTTCCATTACTTAATCTGGAACGATTGTTAACTAGAGTTGTGCTAGTTGTGCTATCTAGGAGATGATATCTACCAGAAAACTCGAAATGAGAAAGAAATGAGTCGGAAACAACAGGGGCTTAGGACAGAAACAACTCTCTTCCATAAGGCGCGATCCCGAGCATCGGCCTTTAGCTGTAACCAGGACTCGTTTATTTCTCTGGCTTCCTGCTCAACTGCTCGCTTCCATGTGCTACATAGTATAATAGATCAACTCGACATCTTCCTTGAGGATTATAATCCAGAGCCTGTTTGGCGATGTTTCGCTCTGGTTTCCTCAAAGTGTGGCCGATCCAGTGCCACTTCCGCCTTTGAATCTCAATGCCTATTTTAGTCTACGCCAATTGCCACAATCCTGAAGGTCGCCCTTCTTCAGAATTTTCACAATGACGACCTCCTTCCATTCAGTTGGATATCTTCCTTCATTCCACACCTCAGTAAATAGTTGGAGGAGTATATCGGCTGATATTTCCGGGTCCGGTTTGAGGAGTTCGGTTGGTACTCCGCCTATACCTGGGGCTTTCCTCCCCGCCATTGACCGAATAGCGGAACTACCTCTTCCTTATCTGAGGATCGTCCCTAATAGAGGATTGTTGCTGTTGGATGTTTGGTAGTTGTTCTGTTTCTGGAACATCTTCCTTTGACAAGCTATTTATAATATCAGAAGTATTCCTTCCATCGCCGCAACTGGTGTTCACTTATATTAAAGAAGGTTTCGTTGATATCTCTCATCAGCTGGTTGGCGGTGAATTTCCTGTTCGTCAACTGTTTCATAATTTTAAATAGTGAACCCATACCCCAAGGTAATCCGCAGATTCTGCCTTGTTGACAAGATCTTCAGTGGCCTTTCTATTGTCGAGTCTAACAGCCTTTTTAAGCTGTATATGAGCATCGCGTTAGTTCCGCCTCAAGTCGGGAGTTCTTTGGTTGCCATCGGGTTGAGAGATGATTGCCAACCTTGTCCCATGTGTCTTGCGATATCCAGGGTTTCTCACCGCTTTGCATATATCGCACAGATTCTTCAGCACTAGTTAGAAAAGTGTTTCTGGTTGCCTCCCAATTGGCGTCCAGTGTTTGCATTTCATGCCCGCCCAATGTGGATGACTTTTCGCATAGAATGGTGGCATACTCGCGCTTTTTGTTGGGGTCTTCAAGCTTATCCACATTAAGCTTGCGCTTCATTTGAAGAATTTATGACCGTCGGATAGCTGCTGTGCACAATCACAAGCAGGTGACCATCAAGTGGTGGCGATCACAATAGTTTCCCTTTATTTCATTAAATGAGAAACTAAAAATGTTAAAATTATTATCCCAAATTTGGCACACTTCTTGTAAATCATATAGATACTAAACTAAATACACAAGAAAATAACAAATATTTACTGAAGTTGAGCAACTTTCTGGGTGAGTACACAATCTAGTAAGACATAATAATAGAAAAGTCTAGATAAATCTGTTTGACTTTATTTAGATGCAAGGGTATTAAATGTTTATAGTGTACAATAAAAGAAATGTTTAATATGTCAACCAAACAAATGTTTGTATTGTATTGTGCTGGGAGTTTTATAACAGAATTGTGTCTGTAATAAGTATGATTCAATAAACAGTAAGTTTGAATTTTGGAATACTCATATCGCAACTTGGGTGCAGCCTAGTGGGCAGCTTATTGGTGCATACAGTACGATGGTCTTGAGTTTAAATTCCGAACGATGCATAATTCTAGCACATTGCCTGCATGGGTACATCTGGGCTAAAGTTACTGTATACAGACAGCTGTTCAGCTCTTTCGAGTTTGGTCACGCAGTGACAGCTCGAGCTAAAAAGTTGACAAAAACTTGCGAAAAAAAACTTGGAAACATTATTTAATTTACTATTAAATTTATACTTCGCCTTCAACTTCTGCGAAAAACGAGATCGATTGCATGAAATAAGGTAAAAACGTTCTTCGATTTGAAAATTTCCCGCTTCGTGCTAGAACCTGGTGTTCAAACTCTAATTGGAGAGGGTCCGTTCTTATACATTAACTCTAATCTGGGACATCTCAAGAGGCGGACATAAAAAATCGTGGATAGAGAGTTGTGTAAATAGTTCATATTGTTGCGAGCTATGGGGTTCGCCAGATTCCAAAGGAAAACACAATTCGTTTAAAAATAATGAATAATTTTATTTAATCGCACTTTATACACAATTTCCCGATCACTTCACTAAATTCGCTCTAAAAACTTAATTCGCACAATCCAGGAACACCGGCAATCTATCACTTTCGCTTATTTACACCGATAGGTGTTTTCCATGAAACTTCCACTCAGTAACTGGATTCCTTGTCGTGAGCTCTGGCTATTTATAATGGATTTATCCGAGTCTCGAACCTTCTCTGGTGTATGTTGTTCTGCTGCGTCTGGACTATTCTGGAAGTTACTAGATGGCGTCGGGTGTCATTGCTTGTGTCTTTGAGAAATTATTAGAAGCCCTCTACATGTTGGAAGAATATTCTAAATAGTTCTGGCAGATTTGAGAGAGATCATTGCCAGATCTATAACATTACCCTCTCCTTAGTCCCTGTTCGTCCCGAACAGCGTCGTTCACTTCCGCAATGGCACCGTGGTACTTTGTTAGTCGGTCGAGATGTACCACTTTCATTTTAGTGCGGGGTTTTCGCTGATTCCATCCATCCTCTGGTTCGATCGTTAACCTCCGAATGGTTTTTCCGGCTTCTTTTTCCTTCTCACGTTCGCGTTCTTTCTCCGTTTCCTTTTCGCGCTCATTCTCCTCCTTAGCGGCACGTTTACTTCCCTTTTCTCGTTCCGCATTCTTCCTTTCGCAATCTTCTCGATCATATCGCTTCCCATGTTTGGTCTTGTCACGATTATTCGCATGAAGTACTTGGCCGTCACGACTTCTACCCGTTCGCTCGTGATCCCTATTCGAATGCCTAACTCTGCTTCCATGATCTTTCCCGATGTATTGTTCTTGTTGCCGACTCGGGGTTTTCGATCTACTCTGGCGTCTTTTGTCACAACCGTGTGTAAGATTTGAACTCTGACGACTAGTTATTAACCAAGATCTACATTCACGATCTCTACCTTCGCGTTGTTTAGCCGCGCAGCCGGAACAATGGTTGGTCGCTTTTCTGAGTTTACGGCAGTCGAGTCTCAAGTGTCCTGCCTGTCCACAATTCCAGCATCGGGGGGCACCAAACCTTTCGCTCTGCTTGGTGTGCTCTGCTTTCCGACACACACACTCTTCTACTATTTCTCGAACTCGATAGTTACTCCGCGAGCTTTGCTTGGCAGCTTCGAACGTCAGCCCATATACTAAGGCTTCGCCAATCGTTTTCTTACCTGCCAATTTCAACGCCTGTTGCAGCTCTCTGTCCTGTACAGCATTGTTAAATGCGAAAACAGCTGTATCGTTGCGTTGCTCTGTTTGCGCATTGGGCAGCGATAATAATGTGAGTCGCTCAATATCGCGTGCCAGCTCCTGAAGTGTTTCACCATTCTTTTGAGTTCGGTTGTACAGCTCTATTTTGTAGATCTCTTTCATGCGGTCACTGCCGTAATGAAGATCCAATGTTTGGACTAACGTTGAAAAATCTTGTTGTTGCTCCTGCGGAATCGTTTGAAGAACCTCCGCTGGTGGACCTCTTAACGCCAATATAAGAGCCGTTCCTCGTTCGAGATCATTCCAATGGTTGTTTCTGGCGGCAGCCTCAAATTGGATCTTATAAATAGCCCACGGTGTCTGTCCATCGAAGATTGGAGCTTTGAAACCCTTATGCGTAACGTGCTCTGCTTTCATGACTCCGACTGCTTTCACGTTATCCAAGTCCCTTTTTAGGCGCTCGACTTCTTGTACAATCCCGGATATCTTTTCCGTAATTTGCTCTTCGAATATTCGAAGTTTCTTCTCAACGTTTTCTTCTATGGCCTTACCCATGATGTCTATTTTATTATTTTGCAGCTCCAATTTTTGGTTAAGGTCCTTTGAGGTCTGATCTAATTTCTGATTAATATCCGCCGATTGTTGCTCTAGTTTGTGATTAATGTCCGCAGATTGTTGCTCTAATTTCTGATTAATGTCCGCAGATTGTTGATCTAATTTCTGAGTCATGTCCGTTGTCACAGCTGATTGTTGTTTAATGTCCACTGATTGTTGTTTAATGTCCGCAGATTGCTGTTTAATGTCCACTGATTGTTGCTCTAATTTGTTCATCATCTGTTGCATTAATTGTGTTAGAGCATCCGATGTACCAGAACACTCCTCTTTACGAGTTTCTTCAATTTGGAACTCAAAACTATCTGCATTCTCACCCTCAGCCTCAAGTGTCTCGATCATACGGCTGACAACTTCAGACTTGCTCCCTGTCGTAGATAACCCGCGTCTACCGAGCTCTTCTTTCAGCTCCGCTAATTTTAAGTCTTTTAAATAACGCGGCATTCTCACTACCGATTATTTTCCGCGATCGAATTCACTTAAATTTACGTCACTAATTAAAGTCACTGCTCACTCGAGAATATTCGTTTTCACAAAATTCTCACTGTCCGTTCGAGAATTTTAGTTCCGCGATTTTACTTCGCTAATTTACGTCACTGCTCACTAAATTACCCGAGAATATTCGATTTCACAAAATTCTCACTGTCCGTTCGAGAATTTTAGTTCCGCGATTTTACTTCGCTAATTTACGTCACTGCTCACTAAATTACCCGAGAATATTCGATTTCACAAAATTCTCACTGTCCGTTCGAGAATTTTAGTTCCGCGATTTTACTTCGCTAATTAAAGTCACTGTTCACTAGAGCACTCGAGAATATTCGATTTCACAAAATTCTCACTGTCCGTTCGAGAATTTTAGTTTCACTTTTTCGCTCTCACAAAATTATCCGTTCGAGAATTTTAATTTCACTCGCGATTTTTAACCCGAATTTATCCTTGGAATCCCACTTCTGACACCAATTGTTGCGAGCTATGGGGTTCGCCAGATTCCAAAGGAAAACACAATTCGTTTAAAAATAATGAATAATTTTATTTAATCGCACTTTATACACAATTTCCCGATCACTTCACTAAATTCGCTCTAAAAACTTAATTCGCACAATCCAGGAACACCGGCAATCTATCACTTTCGCTTATTTACACCGATAGGTGTTTTCCATGAAACTTCCACTCAGTAACTGGATTCCTTGTCGTGAGCTCTGGCTATTTATAATGGATTTATCCGAGTCTCGAACCTTCTCTGGTGTATGTTGTTCTGCTGCGTCTGGACTATTCTGGAAGTTACTAGATGGCGTCGGGTGTCATTGCTTGTGTCTTTGAGAAATTACTAGAAGCCCTCTACATGTTGGAAGAATATTCTAAATAGTTCTGGCAGATTTGAGAGAGATCATTGCCAGATCTATAACAATATTAACAAATAAAATTGTTAAGGTGTTTGTAAGTTCGGATATTTTAATTTCCCATATACGCAGTGCCATTTATAGCAAAGCTAGAATATATCGTTATATCTACTTTTACCATAATCATAATAAATTTTGCAATTGGGGGGGATTAATGCTTTGATTGGTAGTACTCCCAACCATTCTTGGATAGGATGTCCTGTTTGTTGGTATTGTTCTCGTTGAAAGTTACTTAATTGAAGGACGGTTGTGTTTTTGCTTCTACTATGCGGTTTGTTCAGTGTCTTTTCCCAAATATAAAACTTCTTAATGCCGGTATTACTGCCACTTTAAATGAGGTACATTGAATCGGGGACTTTCAGGATAACTAGTCTTGCCCAAATAACGTTCTCCGATGATTTTGACAAATTGGTACTCAAAATCACAAAATCGCTTTCATGTTACGCCACTTCCTTATTCGTTTTCCTAAGTCCAGTCAGGGTGTAGCCTAGTGGATAGCATGTTGGTTCTCTACAATGTGAAGGTCGTGAGTTCAAATTCCGGTCGGCGCTTAATTCCAGCATACTGCCTGCGTGCAGCCATAGGAATCTATTCATAATCTATTCCTTAGTGAAGTCAGCCACAAAGAAAACATGTGAGAATTGTAAATTACCCAACTATATTTCTTGGGATATTTGTACAATTTAATGAATCTTGATGTATCGCTCAGATCTTGTTGCTACGATGTGGATTGGATGTTTCCAATTCGGCCACTTATGCAGAGACCGTTTTTATCTTATGCAGTCAGGAGACGAGATGATGGTTCGGGGGCGTCGATTTTATCAACCAACCTCTACCCCTCTTGAATTTGACTCTTACTCGTTTCCCGGGCTATTAGTGGATGAGACGGAAATTCACGCCTCTTGCATCGCGTCATTTGACAAATTCAAGGCAAGAGTCTGAAATTCGTCTGGCTTTGCGGAAATCGCTTGTCCGCAATTCCAACAACTCCGCAACCTTTACTCTGCTTTATTCACTCCGTTCTCTGACCAATGAATTGCTCGGTCTCAATATTTCTTTTTTTTTATCCAACTGCTATTGTGCAATTTTCTTTTAGGGTCTTCGAAAGTAAAAGCGTAGTCCAGTTATTTTGGTGTTTTCTTGCCCGTCAATCACAACACCTGTTAAAACTCTGTATCCTGTAACACCACGAAGATGCTATGGAGTGGATTTTGAGATTCAATTGGAACTCCCTCCAAACACTAGTAGCTATAGTCACGGGCTACTTTCTTCTTAGAAAACATGGTCGAAGTCTTCGCGGCACATTTGCAGAGGCTGTGGTGAAATGGATGAGACCGTAAAGTGTTTCCGTTGCGACTGCCCAAGTCTGCGAATAATTCGAAGACAAACTCTCGGAGAATACTTCTTCGCCAAGCTGAATGATTTCCGGTCTTCCGAACCGATGAAGCTCATTAATCTCGCCGGTACAGCAGGCTGGGTAAATGAATAATATGTCAACATGGTATTAATACAAAGGCGTACAATGGACCCGGTGTTGGCCTACGTGCATGGTGTCCAACCACAAGCCTAACCTAACTCTTTTTTTTAATTTTTTTGTAAAGTACTGAATATAACTTAGGGGATCACCATATAATGCTATGCACAGTTAAGTCAGTATAGGTATTGAAAAAAAAAAAACAATTATTAAAAGGTTATTAAAAACAGGCTAATATAAATGGAGAGAGACGAAAGTGACGGTGGACATTGCCCTTGAAGCACTAGTTCCGCACTGCATTTACCATGGAAGTATTGATAGTAAATGCAAAGTACTCCGACATTTCTGCGATGCTCGAGAGAATCGATAGAAGACGTGATGGTCTTGTCTCCAATCAGTCGCAACGCATGTTTTTGAATACGATCGAGCAACGTGAGGTGTGTTTCGGGTGCCCTAGCTCAAACATGCGAGTTGTACTCTAAACGTGGTCTAATGTATGCCTTACAGATGGTTACAAGGTCGATCGGTGTGAAATATTTTTTGCACTTTCGAAGAACACCTAGACGTTTAGAGGCGTCGAGGGCAACATGAAAGATTTGCTGGGCCCAATTCAGGTGGTCATTAATTTTAGCGCCCAGAAGAGTAAAATTATCTGAAGTGCAAAGTTGTGCGCCACCAAAAGCCACATTGTTAGATAATACTGCAGCAACACGTTTAAGGGATAGATGACAGGCCTGTTTTTTGGAGGCATTGAACTCTACTCTATTTCTCCTGCCCCATTTTAGGATCAAATTGAGATCTGCGTTCAGGGAACTAAATAACTCCCTCCGATTGGAAGCAATAGAATGCTTGTTTGATTCCGCAGCAGAGTTAAATTCATAGGTGTTATCTAAAATACTGTCATCTGAAAAACTATGGATTGGATTGAGAGTAGATGACAGAAGGTCATTGATGAAAACTAAGAAAAGAGTTGGAGATAAAACAGAGCCTTGAAGGACGCCGGAATCTATTGGGAAGGAGGAAGAAGCTCAGACAGAAAACTCTCAATCCATTTAATATGACCCTAAGCTTAACTATGAGACATTCGTGCCAAACCCTGTCAAAAGCTTTTGCAATGTCAAGTGCAAGAACTTGACCTTCGCCGTGTTTATGTATGCATGAATTCCAATGTTCTGTCAAGTAGACCAAAAGATCTCCCGTCGACCTTCCAGAACGTAACCCATACTGTCGATCATGGATTAGATGGTTATCCTAAAGATATTGAACGATTTTGCGATTGACAGCAGTTTCCATTACTTTCGAGAGCATTGAAGTAAAGGCTATCGGGCGGTAGTTAGCGGGGTTCGCTTTGCTTCCTTTGTTGGAAATTGGCTGAACATTCGCAACTTTCCACACACGTGGAAAGCACCCAGAAGAATAGGGAAGATAGAAAAGATTGCGAAGAGGCTTAGCTAAGGAAGAGAAGCACTTTTTAAGGGTAATGGGGGAAATACCATCCGGACCCGCATATTTGAATATTGAGCTCTTGTAGGATCCTAGAAATAAGTCTCGTGCGAAAATATAGTGTAGGCAGCGAGAAACCAGAATCATTTAGTGCGGTATGCGGTTGATTTGAAGGTGGAAGTCGGGAGTTTCTCGCGAAACTTGCTGCTAGTAAGTTAGCTTTTTTTTTCGACAGGATTAATCACGGTACGGTCGCCATCAACAAGAGGTGGTATTGAAGAAGAAATGAAATTGTTGTTGACCGTTTTGACGAATGACCAGTAAGATCTCGAGCCTTTAGGGCACTGAAGGATCTTTCGTCGAAGTTTTTGGTCATGCTCAAATTTAACAGGCTTGAGTATGGATTTACAGGCCTTTCTTGATACATTAAAGAGTTCTCTGTTTGCAGATGTTTTATTGCCTTTAAAGGTTTGAAATGCTTGTTTCTTGGTCTGAATTGCACCGAGACATTCTTTGTTGAACCAAGAGTCCTTCGACGGTATCAAGTCTGCACCAGCAACTGCAATTTTCTTTGGTGATCGGCTGTTTAAGTCTGCATCATTTCGGCCGCAGAACCGTAATGCCAATATTAAGTGAATTGCTTGCTCCTGATTCGTTCAATAGTTGTTGGTCACGGCTGATGATCCAATCTTTTCTGTATTTTCGGTGATGTACTTTATCAAAACTGTGGAAGAATGTCTTTGTAATCTCACTTTTTTAAGCAATGGCAGTTCTTCTCGAAATTGTTGCCATTTGGTGTGTAGGTGTTGAGGAACAACTTCATTCCATTGTAATTTGAGCTTCACAGAAGCTGAATGAATGTTTTGGCCGGAATCGCGACTGGTTCAGCAATTCGAAAGGGGACATAACATTTCTCGATTTCGGGTAAGATTGCCCGTTTCATTGTCCGATCGAGAATTGATGCCTTTGGTACACGAAATCTTAGCGTATTCTTTTTTGAGTCCCATAGTACGCCAATAGTATTTATCACATCGTCATCGCCTAGCTATCTATATCAATAGACTTGATGGGTTACATGTCCGTTATGTTGGGCATAATGCGAGCTTTAATTTCGGCAGCAAAGTTGTTGATACGTGATTTAATAATTAAAAATGTGGTAAACTTAACAGCTTACTGAATTTCCTCAAACACCAGAAATCAATAAATTCTGTCTACTGCGTTGTGCGCCTAGTTGATGAGCGAATTCCTTGGGAATGAAGTTTAACTGGGATCCTGAATCAAGCAATACACGAGCCTAACATTGATCACCGAAGTTGCGAGCAGGACGTGAGATGTTTTCGTACGCGACGAACTTAAAGAATGACACATTGCTTGACCATAATCGCTAACGTTGGGAAGTCAACGAACGGTGGCGTCACGATGTAACACCGTATGATATTTGTGGAGCATTTGCGACACCTGTGCGTTGATGCACATTCGTCCACACTTTGGTCTGCAAAAGTGACAAAAAAGCTTAAGTGCAACGTGTAATGATAATCGAGGCTGTGCTATTGTAATTTCGTTGTTGTGAAGTTGCCGGCTGGCGGATCGCTTTAAGAGTAATACAGCGCCTATCGATGAAGGACGTGACTTCCAATAGGGTTGCGATCGGACAAGTTTCGTCCCATTTTATGCGGATGGCTGTGACGAACTTTGAAACCATCAAATAACGATAAGGTCATCTCACTGACTTGTAAGTCTTCCAAGGAATTAAAGAGCTCTCAAGTGCGATCTGATGTTGTCGGAAATTTAACGAAGCTGCACAGGGTTTTTTTCCACAACCCTGACGGCGAAGATTTAGTGAAGGTGCTTCTGGCAGATAAGTATTCGATTTGCAAAATGATATGTCAAGAGCTTTAGCGCAATAGCATAGATGACTGCTGACATTTCCTGGGATTGAATGACGTTTGCGGCAATACTAAAGACCGATGATCGCAAGTGTTGAAACCTTGTTAAATCGTTCTCATGGTTCCCATGGATGACGGATGTGAATGCTTCGCAGAAGTCAAGTCGTTTAGAATATTCTCCAGCGACGTTTCAGGAAAAAGAAGACTAGACCTCGAATCTTTATTTTACAACGTATTATACTTCGTATCGCCAACTGGATCAATATTCTGATCATCAACTGTATATACATTCAAACACACACATACACCCCAAACTACGCATCGACGGTTTACGATCTCGATCTGTTCGCACATGTCAGATACATGTCAGACGCACGCAATATGGAACAAAGGAGACCCAGCAAACAAATTAATTCGTTAAAGAATCGTTAATGAATTATATTAACGAGCGGTTTGATCGTTAGCGAGCGTCTTTAATAAGTCATTAACGACCCATTAAGCGGATTAAATGGACATTCGCTAATGAATTACTTTAAACAATTCAGTAATGAATTGTAAAACGCTTACAAAAAATGAGTACATTATCAATGAATCATAAATGTGTTATTAATGACTTTTATTTTGATTCATTAATGAATATCGTTAGCTAGGGTGTAGCCTTGTGGGTAGCGTGTTGGTCTTATAGTACGAAGGTCATGAGTTCAAATCCCGGTCGATTCAATATATAATTCAAGCACATTGCCTGCTTGAATATACCTTGGTCACTTCAATCTACGAAAATAAAAAATTCGTAGAAAGAGGGTTGTGCGAAGGGCTAGCAATCCTTCCACAATAAATAATGAAAAATGTTAAGGAACCTGAATGTCAGGAGGCCAAGGTCCGATTTGGGTTGTCGTGCCATTGTAGAAGTAGAAGAAAATGAATATCGTTAAAGATTCATAAGCGATATTTTTATGAAAGATTAACACGAAATAATTTTTGGCTCTGTTCATGAGCATGGTTAAATGAAAACTGCTGGTATATAACAAGATCAAAATTGAGCGACCCTTGTTTGGTTTGCTTAAGATCTTTACGCAGTTTATTTGTTATGTGGCGTTTCATGCTCGTTTTAAGATCGTTTTTTGCGAGCGCTCCTTAAATTGTTTGCTGAGGAAGCTTCTAGAATAGATGTGTGTCAAAAAGCCAGAGTGTGCAAAATAGGGGATATTCGTAATTCGGAAACGATTAGTTTGAGCTTGTATGATACTCGAATATAGCGATAATTCTGTGATCAGCGATAGTTGTGCGAATCACTGAGATTAGTTGAGAGTGTGTACTGAGTTTTTATTCAACGATTCCCAGTATAGAATTTCAGAGAAATGTTACCGCGAAAGGAGTGACCTTCTCATTGTAGACCATCGTGCTACCCTCTATGCTGCACCCTAACTGGGTTCAGTGTTGTCATGTACCAATAATTCACAAAAGCACGAACTCACGGCGATCTTTTGACAGCAAATTGGAAAAAGCCAGTAGAAATCAAAAATTTCCCCTAACTGTGCAATAAATTTCTCATATGTTCTCTTTAGTAAATGGAAAACGTATGCAAATTTTATATGTTATGAAACTCAATATTTATCATGAACTTCTTCAGCCCAACCTTGAATCGGTTGTGACAAGAATTTTAAATAATCTCCGCTCTTTCTATCTATTTACAGCTCACCTCACATGTGTATTATTAAAATACTGACCACGGATAAAACTCGGTCACAATAAAAGAAAAAGAAAAGAAAAAGATGCATCAACACTTGGCGGCATTCCATTGGGATACAAATATCGGCGATTATTTGTTTCCCGGACTGAAAATCGACGGATCAAAGGCACTCTTTCTATTAAGTTTAGTTCTAATAGTTCTATCGGTCGCGTATGAGGGAATAAAGGTAAACTTTTTTTCTTTTTTAACTTCTAAATCGTCATACATTATCATTTTTACAGGTATTACAAACAAGAGCTCGAGCTCGTGCTGCTCGCGAACGTAAGCGAACACCATCATGTGCACCGAGTGAAACGGCTAACTTAATATCAGTCGATCGACAGCGTGCTGGACCCTTTAAAGTTCCTTTCTCGAAAAAATTCTGGAATTTATTTTTGCAGGCGTCTGTCTTTATGTTTCATACAACTCTTGGATATATAATTATGTTGTCAGTGATGGTCTACAATGGATATGTGTTTCTTGTAATTGTTCTATCTATGGGATTGGGTTATTTCGTATTCGGTCATATATCTATGAGAATTAATATGGAGAACATGCGTGCTCGTACTACGAATGTGATTTGTTCGGCTGCTTGTCCCGATCAGCGTGAGTATAATTAGAGTTTAATTATGGTGATGGGTAAATCGTAAACTTTGTATCCTTCCAGCTGACAAAGATTGTCGTCCAACAGCTGCACCACCTCCCAGTCCTGTATGTAACACCCTAAACCCTATTAATGTTTTATTTATTATTATTTTTTTGGTAGCTCAATTTCAATATTCAATTTAACATGAGACTGATAAAATATTGTTTATGTTTTGTCATTCCGTATTTTTTTTGTGGATTTGATGTTGAATATTGTAATTGGTCCGGATTTTAAAATGTTTCATTTTACCTTTAACGTATCGAAACTCTAAGAGGTAACTGTTTATGATATTAAAAATTATTCGAAATTGCCTATTTTGATAGCCCATCAAGGTTCCTGTACAATTTTATTCACTTTTCGCATTCTTATCGTGTGAAAATAAAATCACATATATATTACGAAACTGAATAGTAAATACCTATTTATTCGCCTAATGACGAAAATTCCGAATGGAAATATGGACTATTTCGCTGAATGTGATTTAATTTTTGAAATTAGACTTTTGAAAAATGGTTTTTAGTTAAATTCTTCATTTTCTACAGTTTAGTTTTAATTGTTTTTAAATTATTTGGCTGCGGAGAAACTTACTACTCAAAGTTTCCCAGAAGAAACTCAGGTTTAATTCCATCATTGGATATGAACTCATGTCATGTACACAATTTAAAATTGTCTTTAAAGGTCACTACCGGATAGGCAGTGACGGCGATCGTTTTGATATTATCTTGATCGATTCGTATTTTCTTCATCGATTGATATTGTCGATGCACAGAAAGCCCTTTCCGCCAACAGACTAAAGAATTTTGCTTAAGAATCGATAAGATCATCCGTTTTCGAAATATCTGCAGAAAATTTAATTGTGCAATGGAGCCAAAGCAACATAAAATTATCACACCTGTTTTTTAAAAATGCACAAAATTAAATTTTTTTCCAAGTATTATGGCTTCATTAGTAAGAACAAACATTCCCATTAATGATGGAACACAACTTCGTTCAAGTGGCTGCCTCGGCTGGCTTCGCAGTTGCGCATTCTGTCACTCCAATTTTCCAAGACCATGTCGATGGTTTCGGGCTGTAGCTTATGGATTGGTTGGATGATATTGGCCTTAATTGCTTGAATCGTTTCTGCATTGTTGGCATTATATCGGTCCTTCACGGTTCCCCAGAAAAAAAGTCCAAAGGGGTCAAATCGCAGCTCCGAGGCGGCCAATTGACATCGCCAAACGCCAAAAAACTATACCTCACTCACTTTGGAAATAAGTTTTCAATATTTCCCAACGTTGTTCAAGTGTAAAACGACTCATTTCGTTCAGCGGAGGTATGATACTGACTTTTTCTGTCAAGATTTCAAGCGGGAAACAGCTTTCAGTGTCAAAATAACCTATGATTTAAAAAGAAACCAATGGATGACCCACCCTATACATGCGTTGTATGTTGTTTATTATTAGCATATTAACAATAACTTTGCTAGTTGTCGTAAGAGGTGTCTTAAACTGTTAATTTAAAGCAATTAATGACTTTTCATCAATTGATTTTACTATATTCTTCTTCTCCAAATCAGGCTTTGGCTTCCCGACCTTCCAGTTCCTTAACATTTATTTGTTATTGTGGCCGTATATCTTGGTCACAATAACAAATAGTAGTAGTAATGTGCTGAAATTATACGTCGATCGGGATTTGAACTGCCGACCTTCGCAGTATACTTACTTACTAGGCCACCTAGTTTTCTATCATCTTATTATCAAATTAATTTATAGGTAATATGTTACTCGTTATCTCCTGCTTTTGGTAAGAAAGGTATATGCGAGGTAGCGGCTCTTTTATTTGACAACATCGGAAAAGATTCCAAACACTCTCGGAAAATCACCATTGAAAAAAGAGAGAATAACGAATTTTACTTTATTATTCTGTTGTTCCTGGGTATCTCCTGCTCGGAATTTTTCGCCGTGTGGTTCAATCGTTTACCGTGTCAGCTCCAAATGCCCTGTTGATTTTCCTGGAGGCAACGGGGCAGTTGCGTTGTGGCCAAGGTTAAATTCGTACAGAAAAAGTAACCGTATTTGACCCGCTTCCATGGTTTAAATTTTTTTTTCTCTCCAATCTCAATGAAGTCCAAAACTGAAACGATCCCATGAGCAAATGTAGGGGTATTTATACTTCAATATCCAGTACCATCAGTACCCCTGGCGGCAGTTTCAGATATGAAAATCGCAACTAACTTCACATCATTGCGAAATCGAACATTTCATCTGCAACAACCTAATATACTAATATACCCAAATCATGGCGTACGGTCAAGGTAATTTGTATTGCAAAAGTAGGTTGCAGCGAACTTATCAGTAAATTGCTTCAAAAATCTGTCACTGGATCAAGCTAGAAGGCAGAACTATAAAATCAACTCTATGAGTTTTAACTGTTACCACTGCTAAAAGGTGCCCCAAGGGGGAAGGGGGGGGGGGGGGGGGGGCAGGCAGGTAGTAATGGTCAAAAGTAGAATCGGGTATTAAAAAAAAAACAATTAAAACCAAATTAAAAAACTTCAAGCTTTTTGGTGAAACACTGGAATATTCTAGTGAAATGAAATCTCTAGGAGAAATTCATATGGAATGTTTATCTAGACAATGTTCTAGTTAATGCCAGAAATTATCCCTCTGGATTTGCAGGAGCCTTCTGGGGAAAAAACATTGAGGCTCAATCCAAAGCTGACATACTGAATGTATACTACTATTGGTAGGGAACATACAAAATGCAGCATCAGTATGGTGGCAAAAAACTATTCAGCAAGGTGACGAAATGACAAAGGCTTCCTTGCATTGGAATAACTGGTGCAATTAGTACCACTTCCATTGCAGCATTAAAATGTATTTCTTAATCTGGCTCCCCTTCATCTGAAAATACAAAACGAAGCCCGTAATATAATTTACAGACTGAAGACAGGACAGGACAGAAGTAGTTCTTGGGATACCTCTTTCTGATTTTATGATAAAAAGATATAGTTTCACAAAACAATTTAAGGTGATCCTACCAGATCGTCAAGACTTCGTGATTGGGTGATTGGATGGTTTTCTTAGATTGAGTCTGTTAATCTAATAAAACTTTCAATCATCTACAGTTTTGAGAGTCCTCCTTCAGATAATTGGTTAACCCAAGTCCATGAAACATCTTCTGTAGGTGCCACTGAAATATCTGTAGAAATAAATTGAAATTTATGGCAAATAAATCCTGCTAGGTTCTCCAATCCATCGAAATGCATTTTGTCAACGGACGGAATATTCTCTTTCTCCACTAGATTGTCAGCACAGTTTAGATGTCCTAATATTTTTGCTGTATAGAAAAAAAAACTAATGCTTGAGAATTTCAATTGGCATATTCAAACCTATTCATACCTGAAAATATTGGTTCAATATCCGGTATGTTATACTCAGTGACGTTTGTGCTATTACGAAAGCACCTGCATTGTGTTCAACTATGTAGCTTCGAAGTCGAATATGAAATTGCATTCCACAGGATGATCATGGAGTCCTCCTTTATTGCGAATGACGGAGAAAAATTTTTCTAGCATATCCTGATTCAGCCGATATGTAAGGATGTATTTTGTGTTGAATTGTTTCGAATAGCAATACAAGTGCAGTACTGTTCTGTATGATTCTTACGGAAAAAAAAGGTTTCTTACATTCTACAAGAAACATTTAGATGTGTACTGCTTCAGTACCTTTTTGAATGGGCAACAAGTGAAAAAAATTGTCTGTTGACATAAGTCCATTGTCCGTTAGTCTCTGATTGACGTCATAGAGAAGAAGAAGACACATGTGCGTGTCGTAATATTTAGTATCTTTCATTCATAACTGGAAACTGGCATATGGAAAAACATCTACCGCTGGTTACCTGGGTGTATGTTTGTGGATATATTGGAAATAACAATTGCTGTCGTGTGTCATACTTTTTATTTTACTCACTATTATTCACTACTGAAACAGAAGTTCTAACTTAAAATTAATTTATTTATTCTAAGTTTACACTAGCCGGTCAAACTCAACTGCTCGCAATCATAGCTTACTCGCGTCACATCGAACGACGCAATCTTCCGCTTACGAATTGCTTACTGGACTGCATCCCTGATAGCCAAACTTCTATTAAACTTTTCTGAAGAGTCGATGAACGGTTTCGAGCGCTTCTAGTGAAAACAGATTATCAGCCTGGAAACAATTCTCCAAAATATCTCCTATCTGTGAATACATGATAGTATTTTCTTTTCTTTTCAACCAGCAGTAAACCATATCGCGATCTCGCTATCGCACTAATTTGTGCATTTTGGTGCAATCTAATAATTGAATTGTAAAAGCAGTTAGTGCGATTGAGATAGAAACATGTTTGTAGCACTGAGCAATAATTAATACGTGTGACCGATCGTTTTATTACCATTCATCGATGAAGAAGTTGGCTCAACACATATGAAGTTTCTATTACTGATCTGCGATGAGCGTTAATCAGTAATTCGTAGTGATTTTCATATTACATTTTAGAGATGTTTGGTATTAACTAGAGTCACTCCACGCAAGAAGAAGACCCACTATAGCAGAGTCTAGCTGATACGTCACAATTCAATCAATCAAATTCCTGTTAAGACCCCCTATAGGGACATAGGACAGAAACAACTCTCTTCCACAAGGCGCGATCCTGAGCATCGGCCTTAAGCTGTTGTCAGGACTTGTTTATTCCTCTGGCCTCCTGCTCAACTGCTCGCTTCCATGTGTTACATGGTCGTCCAACCCGACGCCTTCCTTGAGGGTTATAATCCAGAGCCTGTTTTGCGATGTTTCGCTCTGGTTTCCTCAAAGTATGACCGATCCACTGCCACTTTCGCCGTTGAATCTCAATACCTATTTTAGTCTGACGAGTTGTACTACAAAGTTCGTCGTTGGAGATTACTTCTGGCCAGAATATTCCTAAAATGCGCCGGAGGCATTGGTTTACGAAAGTCTGTAGTTTCTTGGTAAGTCGAACGGTCACTTTCCACGTAGTACAACCATATAACAACACGGATTTGACACATGCGTCAAAAACTCGCAGCTTCGTGCGAAGGGAGATCTCTCTTAACCTCCAGAAAGGGGAAAGGATACCGAAGGCCTGACGAGCTTTATTTAGCCGAGCCTCAACATCCTTTTCGGCTCCGCCGTCCATGCTGACAATGCTTCCGAGATAGCAAAAATCTTGCACCTCTTCCACATCCTGTCCATTAAGAACAATCGGTGTGCTTGCGTTCGAACCCATGTGCATGTACTTGGTTTTACGCACATTTATTATCAGTCCCGCCTGTTTGCATTTAGAATGCAACGAGCGAACATTTGACTCTAAGTGCGAACGGGTATGTGCAAGCAAACACACGTCATCAGCATAATCAAGGTGACTTAAGACGTTAAATAGTCTCCATTGAAGACCTTTACCTTCCCCACCTTCCAGTGCAGCTTTCAAGATGTGATTTATTACCACCAGAAACAGGGCTGGTGACACAGTTCTTGTTAAGAACAAACCAAAAAAAAAAAATACAGGACTTACCTGCTTGCTGAACCCGCCTGTCGATCACAGAACTTACCCGATTACTGTAGCCTGCTGCTGAACTTCGCCCCGACCGCCGACCACGCGACACACTTACTGGTGACCGCACGAAACACTCGTCGATCGCACTCGCCTGTAACGTTTTGTAATTTTAAACGTTTAACAAAGTATGTTACGGATTATAATCAATATAAACTTTTATCTTTAGAGATATCCTCTTCTTCTATGCATCTACCCAATGTAGATACATAGAAGTTAGTTGTCCTCTCTTCCTGGTTCTTATACCAGGGATGTCTTAAAAAGGGAAATTTGGCCTCTAGTACAAGGACCTTCACGACAAACTTAATGTCGGGGAAAGAGATTCCGGCCCCAAGGCCGACCGCACACCAGGCCCTATGGCCCAAGGCGATCCCCTTCCACCTGACTGAGTTACTGATTTCTTTTGTTTTTAGGGAATTCCGGCCCAAAGGCCGAACGCACATCTGGCCCTAAGGCCCAAGGCGATCCCCGTATAAAAAGTCTCTTCTCAGGAATAGTGAAGTTTCAAGGAGATCCCGGCCCAAAGGCCGAACGCACACCAGAGCCTAAGACCCAAGGCGATCCCCGTATAAAAACTCTGTTCTTAGGAATAATGAAGTTTCAAGGAGATCCCGGCCCAAAGGCCGAACGCACATCTGGCCCTAAGGCCTAAGGCGATCCCCCGTCCCTAGTCAGCTGTAGTGAGTAAAAAGACATTAATTATTTACTATTTCCTTTATTTCGGCTTCAGGGATGGTTAGTTTTCCGATGCTACCTCCGACATTGGCCTCCCGATGCTTAGATTGCTTTGATGTTCTGATGTAACTCGCTGAAGACTTCCAGCGTTCCTTCCTTCCTTCGTTGATGTCAGACCACGGTTTTGATTTCGCCGAAAACTTCTAGCGCTTCTTTTTTCTTTCGTTGATGTCAGATCACGGTTATGATTTCGCCGAAAGCTTCCAGCGCTCCTTTTTTCTTTCGTTGATGTCAACCCACGGTTTTGATTTCGCCGAATACTGCCGGCGTTCTTTTCTCTTTGGTCGAAGTCAAAAAACTTGCCTTTCTTGGCTTGAGGCTTAGCTTATATGTATTTTTTTTTTAGCTATACATAAATTTTAGTACAACTAAAATGCATGAGTTCGATTGTTTTGAGTTGAACTCTGAAATCTAGGTCATTAATTCGCTTATCGATTTCAGAGTCCAATAAATGCACTTTAATAAATTTCCCTTTCAATTATTTTATAATTTTTCTCTTAGGAAAATGCTGACTAAATGTGATAGCACGAAATCGTAATTCTCGTCGTACAATGACTCTAATTACTCGAGGTATTAGTCACACCTGGCTACATACATATCAGTACGCACATGTGGACTTGTTATGGTTTTATATTTTTCGGTTTACCTCTTACAAGTATTGCATAATTGCATAGCTTGTGAGTGCAGAGTTCTTATGCCGATGTACATTCATATCAGTTGTTATTGTTTACATTAACATGTGGTAGATATGCGTACTCGTGTCTTGGCATTGAATTTCAGTTTAAGGCAGGTTAAGATTTGATTTTGCCATCTGATTATATTACTCTTTGCGACATTGATGGATGATCGGATTTCGTGTCATCACAGCCTACCGACTCTCCTACTCGAGTATCAACTCACAACTGACTATTTTCACGAATGCTCACTCCTTTTATACCGTTCGGTCGCTTATCGACCGCTTTTCGTCTACTGTTCGCTGTTCGTCGGCTGTTCTCGTGAAGAATAGTCGTTATATAATATGTGTGCGTGTATGTGTGCAGAATTGTAGATAGCTAAAGATCTAGAATATTCGATGAACGATTAGGACGCATGTGCAACAATATTAAGGCATGGATTTTTGGCTACCAGGGATGGTATTAGATTTATGTTTCTGTACGTCAAGATAATGACCTATCGATTCAACACCATGCAATATCATCAGGGCATGACTCGACATTGCTAAATAACTCGATTTACTACAAATTTGATTTAAATTAAATGTGTCACAGTTTAAGGGAAGTTCAATCGCCCTAGATTTTTCCACTATTTTTACATACACTAATCAGTTTTCCCGGTCATTAACGTTTATCGAGTAACATTTTTTAATTGTTTGCAAGAGTATCTTTAGTAAAACCGCATGTTGATGCCAGCATTAATTATCGCTACTTCTATTATAAACACAAAAATCCGTTACCTCATTTCAGTTGTTAACTATTCTCCCCGTCATAACATCGCGAAACTTTCAACATGCCGTAAAGTGAAATATCTTCAAACTGGCCCAGCAGGAAATCAGTATTAACCACTATAAAAACTTTTTACATTATTGTAGTGCGTAAGGAGTCGCTGGATTTCAAGTAAAATTAAAACCACCAGTGGAATAAGTTTATTTTAATTTAACCGCAAAACTTTATTTGATTAAACTAAAATCGCTTTACACTTGAGACTTTCTCAATCACAAATTATCGCTTGCCAATGTTAACTCATCGACAGCTTTAAACTGGCTCCAGCGCTCGCTCTTCTTTTATATCGTTCTTGTCAGCCGAATCATACATAGTGTGGGAATGTTCATAATCTGCATTCGTGCCCGCGTGTAGTTGTTATTGTTTTCATTCGAGGAAAATAGTGCAGGTGGTCCGTTATTACTGCAAAACTGCTGCTGGTTGAAGGCCTCGAACGTTTGATGAGCGGTGTAGTGTGGGAACGTTCATGATAGGAATTTGTTCTCGCGTGTAGTTATCATTGTCGAACATTTCGTCGCATTCGGTTCATCAAAGCGGCTTTGTTATTGTAGATCTTGAATATTCTGATCGAGTCGTAGTTGGTGTCAGATTTTTTTTTTATAAATTGGGGAACACGTGAGAGCACTGCGACCTTCTCGGCCTATTGTGCGTTTATTGCCTCGTTACCCTACCATAAATGAATAGCTTTAGCTGATGTGAGTATCGTTAAGGGAGCCATGTTGGCAAGTTCGTCGGTAGAAAGGAAACCTTTTCCAAGAAGATTGTGTCTTTCTAGCTACTGCTTCACAGTGACATAGGATGTGTACCATCGTTTCTGAGTCTTCGAGGCAGAGGCGGCAGATGTCGATTTCAGCGAGGCCCATATTTTTGAGGTGGTGGTTTACTCCACAGTGCCCCGTCATTAGGCCGATTAGAGTACTAATATCAATCTTGCTGAGCTTTAGGATACACTCCACTTTGTTTTTGTTGTGGTGGGATTAGTTTTTTTGAGATTGATAAGCTTGGAAGTCTATTTCAGTAGATTTTATGCTCTTGTTCAACCCACTTTCTAAGTATAGGTAGGCTTTGGAGTCTGGACCAATAAAATTTGTTTCTGCTCCATTTTTTGCAAGGCGATCAGCCTCTTCATTTCCCTCAATTCCCAGATGTCCTGGTACCCACATTAAGGTTACATCGTTCTTTTTCCCAGGATGATTAGGCTTTGAAGGCAGTCCCAAACTATCCTCGATCCGTGTTTATTGAATGCTAGGGCTTTGAGAACCAGCTGTCTATCCTATAGGATATAAATAGATTTGTTGCGATGAGCTCTCTATACATGTTCTGGGATGCATAGCTCCATTGTAATTAGTTCAGCCTGGAAGATTGTGGCTTCTTTGCCGAGTGGTTTTGAAACCGAGTAGATAGGACCTTTGACTCTGGCTCCTGTCCCCTCTGAGGTGCGCGAACCATCTGTATACCAGATGGTTGATTCCTCTTCCATTTCAGGTAGCATGGATTGCCAGTTCTTGCGTTCTCTGAATCTAACTTTGAAGGGGGTTTCAAAGTTGAATTTTGTCGGCATAGCGTCGGCGGTGTGGAGGATAGAACCTCTATTTTTGAGTGGCAGATGCTCTTCATAGTGTTCGCGTTCATTAACTTGCTTCAGTGTTTAGTGGTAGATGATAAGCAAGTAAACCTTTTTATTGGGTCGATATTTATACTCTAGATGAAATCTGAGAGTATTATAAGTTTGCTCTAAAGTTTGTAACGCCAAGAAATAAGGCTCGGAGAAAAAAATGAATGGTACAGAAGTTAATATTATCACTCAAAAATCTCAAAATCGGATGTCCGTCCGTACGTCCGTACGCACTCTAGCTTGAGAACGCGTTGAGCTAGAAAGCTCAAATTTCGTACACGTCGTTTTTGGCAAAAAATTAAGGTCAAGTTCGTGAACGGGCGAAATCGCTCCACCCCTTCTATCCCCTCCCATACAAAATGACAAAATTGCGCAATTTGATAATAAACGGATTTGCTCGAAAAGCATAAAAGCTATTGGCCTGAAATTTGGAATATATTGCTTTTATGATAATATCAATCTACCGTATAAAAATTATGTGTGTCCTCCCCCTCCTTCCACCACCTCCTATACAAAGTGCGCTTTTTAAGGAAATACTCTAAACCAATTTACTCAGTGCGTATAAAGTTTAGCGAGCTGAAATTGTGCAATAAATATTTATTTAGAATTATTAGTCAGACCAAAAAAATTAGATGATTAGCTTCACCCCTTCTACCCCCTCCCATACAAAACGATGCAATTTCGCAATTCGACAATAAACGGATTTGCTCGAAAAGTATGAAAGCTATTGGCCTAAAATTTGGAATATGTTAATTTTATGATAATATCAATCGACCGTGTAAAAATTATGCGTGTCCTCCTCCTTCTTCTACCACCTCCCATTCAAACTGTACTTGTCATGAATTATTCTAAGCCAATTTACTCAGTGCGTATAAAATTTAGCGGGCTAAAATTGTGCACCAAATATTTATTTAAAATTGTTAGTAAGACCAAAAAAATTAGACGATTATCTTCACCCCTTCTACCCCCTCCCATACAAAATGACACAATTTCGCAATTTGACAATAAATGGATTTACTCGAAAAGTATAAAAGCTATTAGTCTGAATTTTGGGATTTATTACTTTCATAATGATCTAAATTTACAGTAGAAAAATTATTTGCGTCCTCCCTCTCCTTCCACCCCCTCCCATACAAACTACACTTTTTCATGAAATGCTCTAAGACGATTTTCTCAGAATATATGTATAACATTTATTGAGCTCATATTTTGTAATAAATACTTAATTAGTATTATCACTAAGACCAGAAAAAATATTTGATTAGCTTCACTGCTTCTACCTCCTCCCTTACAAAAAATCGATTTTCTTGAAAAGTGTGAATGGCACTAGTCTGAAATTTAAGGGTTAAGTCAATTTTATAATATTCCTAGTTGTTTCTGAAAAAATCACTAAAATCTCCCCACTCTTTCTACCACCTCCCATACAAACTGCACATTTTCACTAAATTTAACTTAATAAATTTTCTCAGTTCCCATTCAATTTTTGGAGTAAGCATTTTGTATGAAACATTTTTATAGCTACTTTAGCATGATGGGGAAAAAATTATTTCAATGCTATCATCCCTTCTAACACTTCCCATACAAAATTTCTTGGGATCACAAAAAAATCTATTTCATCTAGAGTATCGTAAGATTGCGTTTTACGCGCAATCGTAGCCCTGTTATGTTTTTTAATTAGCATAAGCTGCGAAATATTTGGTCAGTTGTGATCCTTAGGTACATACATATTCTAATTCTTGGTTCTCCAATTCAATTAATTTAGCTTTGCTTTCGATGGCACTACAGCCTAAACCGGGCCTTGGGCTCCTGCATACATCCTTCTCGATTTAGTGTCTGCGCCTTCCAAAATTGCAAAATTTATTATCAACCGGGATTACATATCAGTACTCTCTTTAATTTATAGAAGAAAAAAATTTCATTTAAATTTTTTGAAAATATTGTCAGAATAAAATATTCATTCGACAGAATTATCTTTTTATTTATCTGCCATAATATTACTTGCTATGGATTATAATTAATGTCATAAGATGTTAAAATTAAAATGTTTATCTTTATGGTATGTCTCATGTCTTTCTTATTTTCTTAATGAATATTTATGAATGTTACTGTTTGGTTGTTTGTTTTTCATTATAGAAGTAATACCAAAACCTGATCTTTTAAGTCATACTGAACTGCTTTTCGAGCAAAAATAGATTAAAATCGTCAAAAGGAGTTATACTCCTATATCAAACCAATAAACGTGTTTTGTTCAAGCTTTGGAATATAAGTAATTTTTCTAGATCGTATGATGTTAGCTGCTAGAGGATATAAACGTTTTGCATTTTTCATTGTAAATATGCTTGCTATGTCGACGAGTTGTTATTATTTTTGCAAGAATATACACTTGGAAATTTGCTTACATACAACTTATACAACAATAGGAGCTACCATTTTCGATGACTTCGGTTCTATATTGAACATTATATCTCTTCGTTTTTAGAGCGTTGCACACTTCTTAGCGATATTGATGTCTATTTTGTATTTCACTATAATCGAAGCGAAAAATAAATACGCATACACCATTAAGATAACGCCACAATAAGT
Source organism: Chorisops tibialis (assembly GCA_963669355.1). Taxonomy (NCBI): domain Eukaryota; kingdom Metazoa; phylum Arthropoda; class Insecta; order Diptera; family Stratiomyidae; genus Chorisops; species Chorisops tibialis. The sequence continues at coordinate 116,058,860 of OY770263.1, read as the reverse complement.
ACTTAAATCAACAAACATGTCATTTTGTTTATTTCTCGTCTGATTGCGATTAGCTATATTGTATTTTCTCAAGCTTTAGTGCCTTACAATAATGAACTATATTTATAGACATGTCTTGAGATAAGTACAAAACGTATTACAAGCAGTTGTGCGCTTGAGGTCACTCGATTTTAAGTAAACTTGAAAACAGCCAACTGTATAAAACATGCAAACCTTATTCATTTGCTTGTGAAATAATTGAGCACTTTCGAATTACACTATACCGCTTAATTACAAACTAGTATCACTGTCATTGAAACGAACTTAATTGCTTCCGAATTACGAACGTCTGTCCTGCAACAAGCAATCCATTCGTTCCAGAAGTTTCTTCCCTGTTTCACCTAGCATGTTTATTGATATACGCGTGCATATGTGAATAGTTGAAGGTCTTTAAATATCGAAAATAGTTAAAGATCGCCAACAGTTGAACAGCGACTTAGGGCTGCCATGTAAAATTACCCTCCCAGTTTGCAGTATAGTGCATCATTCCAGTAGTAATTTGGCAGGGTGTTTTCCCGATTACGCGGAAGTCTTGGTGGCCTTCTCTTCTGTCATTATCATCTGGATTACACAGCCGTACCAAATTCAATTTCAAATTATTCATTATATAAATCAATTTGTGTAATACAAAGGTACTAATTCTAGAGAACAGATAATAAGATCTTATAGAGCAAGAGCTTGTCGCTTAGGCATCCCGTACATTAGGTGAATTATTCGGAAAAATTTGAAACTGTGGTCCAACCGTGAAATGATCGGTATTGCTAATTGGAGATATAATTGAATAAGAATATTTCACAGATTAATTTGTGAGGAAGAGTTAAAGTAAGTTAGAAGAGTTGCCCATAATTTCCGGCAATCGAGTAGGTTCAGTTACTAGCTATACTAAGTTGTTGATGGACGCAAAGAGCTCAGTATTTAAGCCAGGTTATGTTATGAACATTCGAATCGCCCGCGATTACGATTTCAACGTTAGGGTTTGCAGCATATAGGGATTGGGTAGAGGTAGGTAATTTATCCAATTCGTTTGCTCTGTTCGTTGCATTTAGAGCAGAGCTTCTGTAAACATAAGAGAAAAAAATGTTGTGTTTCCGGATATTTAATTTTGCTTCTTCTGTTTTCTACAATGGCCCTTCAGCCCAAATCGGACCTTGGCCTCCTGACATTCAGGTTCATTAATATTTTTTCATTACTTATTATGGAAGGGTTGTTAGCCCTTCGCATAACCCTCAAGGTACATTCAAGCCAGTGGCGTGGCGTCCATTGATGCAAGGGAAACATTGCTTCCCTTACATTTCACTTCTCGATTGTGTTTAAATTTAGATTCCAAAAATTTTGTGAAATCTTTTAAAAATCCATGCACTTCATAAAAATTAGGCTTTATTTTCGCTCAGTATGGCATACAACCTAACTGACGCTTTTGCTCTACAGACGCTTTGGAGTCCAAAAGCATTTTCGATAGAAAAACGGTCGAGATGCGATTTCAATAATGCATATCTAGCTCTCACTGCCCGTCCATAGAAAATGTTGTGCGCCACTAAAAAAAAATAGACTGTTATACCAAGCGTCAAAGCATCGCGGAATGTGGTTTCATTTCCAGGCTCTCATTCCCGCGACTAATCATTTAAAATCATTAATTTTGTGGTCTAAATTTCATCTAGACCCCAGAATTGAAAATTTGCAACTTCAAAAACTTTGCCAGTGATTTTATTTAATGAAAATTCATGCGTACGTATATACGTATACATAGAACAATTTTAGAATTTAAAAGATTCAAAGATCTTGATAAAGAATCGCTTCCCTTAGCCGTAATATCACGCCACGCCACTGATTCAAGCAGGCAATATGCTGGAATTATACAGGGTGGGCCATCCAGTGGTTTCTTTTTAAATCATATGTTATTTTGACACTGAAAGCTGTTGCTCGCTCGAAATCCTGACAGAAAGTCAGTATCATACCTCAGCGGAACGAAATGAGTCGCTTTACGCTTGAGCAACGTTGTAGCCCAAACAGTGCGTTTTTTGAAAAGAAGTTTTGGCCGAAATGAAGCACCCACCGCGCCTGCTGTACGCAAGTTTGTGCAAAAAGTTCGTGAGACTGGCATGCTAGTGGACAACACTCATGGTCCCCGTCGTCGTACGGTGCGCACAGACGAGAATGTGGCTGCTGTAGCCGAGAGTGTGAGCCTCACTCCACGAACATCAACTCGCCGTCGATCTCAACAGCTCAACATTTCACGCACTAGCCTAAGGAGAATTCTGCACAAAGATCTCGGATTATTCGCTTACAAGATCCAATTGACTCAGCAATTGAAGGCGCACGACCATCCGCTTCGTTATCGCTTCGCAATTTGGGCCTTAGAGCAGCTTGAATTGGACAATGATTTTGGGCGAAAAATTATATTTTCTGATGAGGCGCATTTTTATCTCGGAGGCTACGTTAACAAACAAAATTGCCGCATCTGGCGCTCGGAAAACCCGCACGTTCTTGTCGAGAAGCCAATGCATCCACAGAGAGTAACAGTTTGGTGCGGATTGTGGAGTGATGGCATCATTGGACCATTTTTCTTCGAAAATGAGGCTGGGAACAACGTTTCGGTCAACGGTGAACGTTACTGAGCCATGTTATCCGACTTTTTTTTTACTGAAATTGAAGACATGGACTTGGACGACCTCTGGTTCATGCAGGATGGCGCGCCATGCCACACAGCGCATGCCACAATCGATCTTTTACGCACCAAATTCCCAAATCGTGTTATCAGCCGTCTTGGCGATGTCAATTGGTCGCCTCGGAGCTGCGATTTGACCCCTTTGGACTTTTTTTTCTTGGGAACCGTGAAGGACCGATGTTATGCCAACAGTCCAGAAACGATTCAAGCATTTAAGGCCAATATCATCCAAGCAATCCGTGAGTTACAGCCCGAAACCATCGACATGGTCTTGGAAAATCGGAGTGACAGAATGCGCTATTGCGAAGCCAGCCGAGGTCACTTGAACGAAGCTTCCATCATTAATGGGAATGTTTGCTCTTATTAATGAAGCCATAATACATGGAAAAAAATTTAATTTTGTTCATTTTATTGCATTTTTAAAAAGAAACTTGTATTTGGCCCACCCACTAGGCTACACCCTAGCTTACGACGTTTAGTTTTACCCAGGAGTTTTTCAGCTCTGGAGCAGATTACCAATTGAGGAACTAGATGGAAGGCAACATCATCGCGTATATACGTTGCGATTTCCTGTTGTTGAAAAAAGGTCGGGAGAAGATGGTATCCGGGGATAGTATGAAACTGCTACCATGAAACACTTTGGTTTCACAAAGCGCTAAAACATCCGGTCTTGTAGTTAGAGTGTTAATACAAGGGGAAAGATGGGCAGCCTTCAAGCTCCGAACATTCAGTTGATCTATTATGAAGCTCACCATACAACCTGAGCGACAAGGATATGAAATGTATACAATAATAGAACGCAGTGTAACTAAGACGAAGGATGAAAAAATAATATCCAAAACCAGTGCCAAACGGGTCCTGCATAGTGGAATGAAAAAAAAAATTGAAGGTAGATACACAAAGTTGTTGTCCTTCGAAAGGTTTCACTGAGCACTTCACGAAAATATAATTTGTTTCCTAATCTCTTCCCTTCGACACAAAAACGGTAAATTGATGTTATAAATTTAATATAATATTGTGTAAAATTGTTACAAAACAGTTGATAACTGCGAAACAAAAGTTAGATATCCGTATAAGGACTTTTCAATGACACCAAGTTTGTGTCGATTTCTTCGAATTATATTTTCGTTCCACTATATAGGACCCGTTTGGCACCGGATTTGGAAATTAATTGATCATCCTTCGTCTTATTTACACAGTGTAATATTATTATTTGTACTTCATACCCTTGTCGCTTTTCGTTGTTATTTTTTGTTCTAAGGCTCTTGGACCATTAGTACCTACACAGATTTTGTGAGCACTTGCTGATTAATTGTGGGTTTTTGCTTTATTGTACATTGCAAGGAAAAATTTTGACAAAAAACCTTGCGTGTTGAATTTACTAACTATTTAAAACTAAATAAAATTTAAATTTAACTTAGCCTACCATATGATTAATCAAGAGAGACTTGGCTACACTTTATTCCGTTTGGCTGAAAAGAGTTGAAATTAGTGTGCTGCAGTACAATTCGGGCGCAACTTTATTATTCTTGGCACAAGTTAAGGATGTACAGGTTAGGGTAGAAAGGAAAATCTAATAGTGATTTCTATTCGGCAAAAAAATGTGATCCGTTTTTGCCCTCAATATTTTTTCTAGCAGTTCCTATGTTCTATTGGAAAAAAAAATTCTGCCCTGCTAGAAAAATGGTTTGCGCACTAGGTAAAACTTGACCTGAAAATGCACATTTCTTGCCCATTTCGGCGGTGCAACTCAATTGATCTGTAATGTACAAAAAACTTTACATGAAGTATGTAATATGAGTGCATACGTAACTTTTCTTAATTTTCCCAAAATCTGGGTGTTAGAAAGGGTGGGTAGATGTTGATAAGTTTTTAAATGATTTCTTGAATCACTTCCAAAATTGTCTTTATGGAACGTTAATTTTACCTATAAGCGGAGTTGCTTAGAATGCCTACGAAATTCGGTGTATTTTATATGCACGAAACTTGACATTTCTATGGGAGGGGGTAGAGGAGGTAAGGGAATCGCAAAATATGTGATGCAGTTTTATTAATTTACTCTTGAAAGGTGTTCGCACACAATTTCAAGTTCGTAGCTTTTAGTTTGTTGGTTATTAGTTAATTTATTGAAATCGGTCGAAATCATACTTTTGTATGGGAGGGGGTAGAAGGGCAAGGGGGATTTTGAAAATTTTTGATGCAACTTTCTTTTAAATATTTTAAATAGTTTGTACGAAATTTCAAGTTGAAAACTTTTGCTGGTTTCGTGATAAGTGATTTCTTTGAATTGGTCGAAAAAATGCTTCTGTATTGAAGGGGGTAGAAGTTATACTCTAGATGAAATCTAAGAGTATATTGTATATTGAAAGAAGAAATAAAGAAATAATAAAATATTTTTTTATTATTTCTTTATTATTATTAATAAAAGCTATAATAAAATAATAAAAAAATAAGGCTCGCACAGAGCCGCCAAGGGTACAGAAATACATATTTGTTGTCGCTCAAAAACATCGATTCCGAGTGACCGTCTGTCCGTCTGCCTACAACATAACTCTTGAACGCTTTGAGGTATCGTGCTGAAATTGGTTGTGATTCATTTGCAGCAAAAAAGTAACTTTAAGTTCATGAATGGGCTACATCACCCCACTCCTTCCACCCCCTCCCATACAAATTTCATGAAATTTCGAAATTTTAAGAAATTGATTTTTTTTTCGAAACTACTTAAGGTATCAACTTGAAATTTGGGCAAAGTATACTGATGTAAACATCGTTAACATCACAAAATATTGATCCCATCCGCTCGCTCCTTCTTACTACTACTACTACAATGGCGCTACAGCCCAAATCGGACCTTGGCCTCCTGATATTCAGGTTCCTTAACATTTTTCATTACTTATTGTGGAACGTTTGTTAGTCCTTCGCACAACCCTCTTTCTACGAATTTTTCATTTTCGTAGATTAAGGTGACCAAGGCATATCCAAGCAGGCAATGTGCTGGAATTATATATTGCGTCGACCGGGATTTGAACTCACGACCTTCGCATTACAAGACCAACACACTACCCACTAGGCTATACCCTAGCTCGCTCCTTCTTCCTCTCTTGCAAATGTACAATTTTCAAAAATATATTTATTCGATTTTCATTGAAGCTAGCGAAGCTCAATGACAACATTTTTGCCAGCATTAATTTCATTTTAATTGCAACCAGTTTTAAAAAAAATCGTCAACTTCACCTCACTCCTTCTACCTCTTCCCATACAAATTTCACGAAATTTTAAAATTTTAATTAAATTGTTTTTCTTCGAAACTGTCAAAGCCAATGACTTGAAGTTGTTGAAAGTTTAATAATAGAAATATCATCATTGACGACGAAAATTGCTGTTTCGATCTGTATACTACGTCTAGCACCTCCCATACAAAAGCATAATTTTGGTAAAAGCAATATATCGATTTCCATGAAAACCAGAAAAAGTATAAACTTAAAATTTTACCAGAATTTGTACCTTAATGATTGTAAAAAAATGCTAAAAAAATTATCAGCTTCGCTGCACTCCTCCTACCCCCTCCCATACAAATATCTGTATTATAAATTCTAGAAAAGCATTTCTCCTTCGAACATTTGAGAGCTATCGACTTTGAAATTGAAACAAAGCGTGGTGATAAGGATGTTGATAAGCAGTTCCAAATTCATATAAAATCCTCCATTTTCTCTGCCACCTCCCATTCAAATGAACAAATTTCAGGGAAGCTATGTCCAATTTCTTTGAAAATAATAAAAACTACAAATTTTAAATTCAGCACGAAACATTTTGCGGCTCACCCTATTCACAGTTATGTTAGCATAGGTATTGGAAAAAAATTGAAAAGAGTTATTAGAAACAGGCTAACTTAAAATGAGACATACGAAAGCGGCAGTGGACATTGCTCATGAAACATTGGAGTCCGCACTGATTGGGAAAGTCTTGATGTTGGGGAAATGAATGACTGCCTATATCTCACTGTACGAGAAGTCAAGGGTTTGACGGTGTACTAGTGCGTGCGTTCAGCTGAGTACTCCGGTATTTCTGCGATGCTCAAGAGAATCGATAGAAGCCGTGATGGTCTTGTCTCCAATACGATCGAGCAACACGAGGTGTGTTTTAGGTGCTCAAGCCCAAACATACGATTTGTACTCTAAACGTGATCTAATGAATGGCTTATAGATGGGTGCCAGGTCGGTCGGCGTGAAATGTTTTTTGCACTTTCGGAGAACACTTAGACGCTTATCAAAGGCAACATCAGAGATGTGCTCGACCCAATTCAGGTGATCGTTAATTTTAACGCCTAAATGTATAAAATTATACAAAGTGCAAATTTGTGCGCCACCAAAAGCCACATTTTTAGATAATACTAGAACATCACGTTTGAGGGATAGATGACAGAAAGTTGTTGATGAAAACTAAGAAAACAGTTGGAGATAAAATAAAGCCTTGAGGAATGCCGGAATCTAGTTGGAAGCAGGAAAAAATAACGCCATCTAGTACTACTCGTATAGTGCGTTACGACAGAAAACTCTCAACCCAGTAGCATTAAAACTTACATATATTCCTAAGCTTAAATATGACACATTCATGCTAATCTCTGTCACAAGCTTTTGCAATGTCAATTGCAACAACTTTGCCTGCGCCGTATTTATGTATACATGAGTTCCGACGTTCTGTTAAGTAGACCAAAAGATATCCCGTCAACCTTCCAGAACGAAACCCATACTGACGACAATGGATTAGATGGTTATCCTCGAGATATTAAACAATTTCACGATTGACAACAGTTTCCATTATTTTCGAGAGCACTGAAGTAATGGCTATCGGGCGGTAGTTGGCGGGGTTCGCTTTGTTTTCTTTCTTGGGAATCGTTGAACATTCAAAATTTTCCACAAACACCCAGAAGAATAGTAAAGGTAGCAAAAATTGCGAAGAGGTTTAGTTAAAGAAAAGGATCATTTTTTGAGGGCAGTACGGGGAATACTACCGTCCGGACCAGCAGATTTGTGAATGTTGAGCTCTTGAATAATCCTAGAAACATGTTTCGTGCGAAAATGTAGTGCATGTGATAAGCGCTATACCAATATGGCCATCGAGCCGTTGTTAATCGAGCTATCATTTGGCAAGAGTTAAACATCAACGAGTAACACCGCATCCTAAGAAAAACAATTATCGTGGATTCAATTATGTAGCTGCTTGGCTTACAACAGCCTCCGCGTAAAAAGGACAAATAGAAGAAAATAAGGTTAAAATAATCTTGGATTTGAAAATTTCCCACCTAATTGTGGAACGCAGGGGCCGAACTCCATATACAGTAATTAACTGGGCAAAAATTACAATAGTTCGGCAGTAAACGTTATGGCCATCTTTCAGAGTTTCGATACATTATTTGTGAATTTAATTCTGCTTTTAAAAATCGATTTTCATGTGTTTATTAGTTCATAATAGGCATGCTATTAACAAAGTAATAAAATTATATTAATACTGAATTTTCTTATTTTTATACAGCGTCAACATCTAGCTCCAAACCTACCCGAACAGGATATACTAATGAAGTAGCTTCGGATTCCAGTGACAATAATTCTTGTGATAATCAGTCTGCTCAATCGTGCCAGGTCGAAGTACCATCATGTCACTCGAACGTCGTCGATTCTTGCCGCCTATAATATTTTTGGCTTTCTAACAATTTGTATACATAGTTATATAAAAAACCTAATGTTTATTATTGTAAATTTTTTTTATGAAAATGTTAAAATAATCATAGTACGAACTGCTCATGGTTGATGGCTCATCTATAGTTATGAATAATTTTTTTAATGTTTATCTTGTTATATTTGATATTTTGTGATTCCGATTATGTTGTAAATATTGTAAAGAAATTAAATTTAATTTAAATTTGTATTGTATAAATTGATTTATTGGATTTTAATTTGTCAAGTGCTTATTGGCGCCTTTTTACTTTTGGCATAAAGTTTGATTGAAAATCAAATCGTGTCGTCTGAATACTACAACTAGATAGCTCTGAAATTAACCTGTTTGGAATGTGTTTCAAAAGGTATCCTTAACTAAGCTCTGTACTGCTCTACAATTAGACAATTGAAACACACACTCTTATGCTCTACGGCTCTATTACACCTCCGACCCACAATCCGCACCAAACAGTCATCCTTTGTGAGTGCGTTGGCTTCTCCTGAATCACTCGCGGGTTTTCGGAGCCCCAAATGTGGCAACTTTTCTTATTGACGTAACCGCTAATGTGAAAATGAGCTTCGTCAGAAAACACGCTTTTTTGCAAAAATCAACATCAGCATTCATGTTTTCCAAAACCCAATCCGCCGGCTACAGTTCTTGAGTCAATTAGAACTTGTACGCATACAGAGCCAAATCTTGCGTCAATATTCGCAGCATTGTGGACTTGGAGAGGTCGAGTTTTTGAGCACGGTGACGAATTGAGATGTTTGGCTGGTTTTCAGCACTTCCCTTCACAATTTTTTAGATAATTTGAAATCATCATAAAAGTAATATATTCCAAATTTTATATCAATAGTATCTATGCTTTTTGAGAAAATCCATTTAATGTCGAATTGCAAAATTGCGTCATTATGTTTGGGAGGGGGTAGAAGGGGTAAAGCTAATCGTCTATTTTTTTTTTTTTTGTCTTACTGATAATTCTGTATATGTTATTAGTGCACAATTCAGCTCAATAAATTTTAGACGTACTGAGTAAATTTGTTTAGAGTATTTTATGAAAAATGCAGTTTGTATGAGATGGGGTGGAGGGAGAGAAAGAACGCGAATATTTTTTATTCGGTAGATTAATATCATCATAGAAGTAATTTGCTCCAAATTTCAGACCAATTGCTTTTATACTTTTCGAGCAAATTCGTTTATTGTCAAATTGCGCAATAGTATCATTTTGTATGGGAGGGGATAGAAGGGGAGCAGCGATTTGGCCCGATCACGAACTTGACTTCACTTTTTTGTTAAAAATTACGTGTACAAAATTTTAACTATCTAGCTCAGCGCGTTCTCAAGCTAGAGAGCGCATAGACGGACATTCAGTTTTGAGACTTTTTTTTCTCCGAGCCTTATAACTTACATATAATACTCTCAGATTTCATCTAGAGTATAAATATATGAAACAATTATAAGACCTGTGTTATGCTATGTCATCGAAACTTGGACATTAACTCAGGCATCTGAAAAATTAGCTAACGCCTTAGATAGAAAGGTCCTCAGAAAAATCCGCGGACCTCTGAAGGAAGGCTCGATCTGAAGAACACGATACAATAGAGAATTGTATGCCATCTACGACAATCCAGAAGTGTCAACCCTCATAAGATTTAAGAAACTGCAAAGGGCTGGTCATGTGGAGCGGATGGAGGACGAAAGAACTCCCAAATGCATACTAAAAGGGAAAGTCAATGGACAAAGACCGGTTCGAAAACCACGGAAGCGCTGGAAGGACTCGATTGAGGCAGATTGCAAATCACTGCTAAGATTTTCAAAGAGGAGGACAAGATGGATGGAGGCGCAGTATTCAGGAGGCCAATGTCCGATTTGGGCTGTAGCGTCATCGTAAGCAGGTAAGTTAAGTTGCGGTCGAAATTTGGAAATAGCTCCCCTTAGCGCATTTTCTAAATATGTTACGAAAATTAAAAAAATCGTTGATAGGAAGCTCTGTGTTATGGAATCTTATTTAGGTTGAAGTGTCATTGAAGAAGATAACGTAAGAATGGAGATGGAATAGCCGCAATATCAGTAAATTTCCTGTATTGCAAATCGATGTGAAATATTCGCAAGGTGTTTTTGTTAGAAGCGGAGAACTTTAAATTGAAGTGAAACACCGAAAATGTTTTTAATATCCATGAAATTGGCTTCATTTGAAAGATAATTTTATAGCATAAATGTTCGAATATGATTTCGGACATGTAGACGCCGCGCGTACATGGCGTAATCTGGAAGTCCACAATTTCATTTGAAATTTTTTTTTAGTGGTGAAGCACACTTTTGGCTAAATGCCTATGTTAATAAGCAGAATTACTGCACTTGGAGCGACGATAATCCATAAGTCATTGTCGAAACGCCATTGCATCCAGAAAAAGTCACCGTTTGGTGTGCTTTATGGGCCGGTAGAATCATTGATCCATGTCTTCAAAAATGACGATGATCAGAACGTTACAGTCAACGGCGGTACAGAGACATGGTTCTTAACATTTTTGTACCTCAATTGGAAGGCATTAATGTTGCAGACATGTGTTTTCAACAGGACGGCGCCAGATGCCCCACAGCACGCGATACAATTAATTTACTGAAAGAAACATTTGATGATCGATTAATTTCACGAAATGGAACTGTTAAACTGGTCACCTCGTTCGTGCGATTTGACGCCCATGTCCCATGTCTACGCCAATAAACCAGAAACACATGAAAGCCAATATTCGACGCGTTATTGCCGAAATACAGCCTGATTTACTGCGAAGAGTGTATGAAAATTGGACTTCCAGATTACGCCATGTACGCGCCAGCCGCGGCGGCCACATGCCCGAAATCATATTCAGCTATTAATGCTATAAAATTATCTTTCAAATACAGCCAATTTAAAAGTTTTTTCTGTGTTTCATTTCAATTTAAAGTTCTCCGCCTCTAAAAAAAACACCTTGTAGATATATCACGACACTTTGGTTTTTTATGAATTATTCAGAATAAAATATAAATCGATTTTAAAATGCATTATCATACCAAATTTAATTTTTTATATACAGTACAGTATATCAATACTACGGATAATAACTCATCAACTATTTCTAGTTTCATTTATACTGACGACCGTACGAAAGCATTGCATGGAGCTTTCATTCTCGATAAGGTTCCTCTTAGTATTTTGACGTTTAAAGAGTCATATGTCAAACTTCTAACTTAACCAAAAAACCGCACCGGGAATTTCGTGATTTTTTAACCGCTTGTAATCTGCATAAGTAGTGAGTGACTTGCAGTTATCACCATAACTATTACTACGTAATCCATGTGAAGATCTTTCGAAATTTAAATCGGCACAAGAATGGCAGAAGCAACGAAACTACACAGTGGATTCTTCCACTCAACTTTGCGGAAACTGCAGGAGCAAAATGTCCAGATTCATCCCCATAACTTGATGTACCCTCTGTTTTTGGTGTAAGTAGAAAATACAAAAGTGGGAAAGCTAGTTAAGAATATTTAATTGAAGTGAATTCCTTATCCTTAGGGAGGATGACGATGCGGTGCAGGAGATTCCAAGCATGCCGGGCGTTTCCCGGTTTGGTATCAACAAATTGAAGGTTCACCTGGAACCACTTGTTGCCAAAGGACTTGAATCGATTTTGCTGTTTGGAGTTATTGAAACAATTCCCAAGGTAATTTCATTGTTAAAGATAATTTGGATCGAAAATTTGAGATCATAGTATTTTCCGTTTAAATGCGTTCTAAGAATCGAAACTGACAAAGCTCAAATTATGTTTATTAAAAAAAAAAATGATGTATAAATATTTAATTAATTATCAATATCTATTTTATTGACTTCAATGTAATCCCCATTAGATGCAAAACACATGCGCCAGCGTTTTTTCTAGTATTTGAAAGATTTTTTCTAAGCACTTTTTTTCAGCTCCTTTAGCGAATTTTGTTTTGTCCTCGATCGGCTGAAAACGGGTTCCACGGAGCGGTAATATCAGTTTCTGGAATAGGAAAAAGTCACACGGAGCTAAATCTAGTGAATACAGTGGTTGATTCATGAAATTTTGTGGCTTTGTTGGCCTTAGTTTCTTTTTTGCTAAAAATTACTCCCAACAAATTTAAAAGCGTTTGATAGTTATGTTGTAGACAGACGGTTACTTGGAATCGAGGTTCTCGAGCGGCAACAAATATTTCTGTACTGTTGACGACTCTGTGTAAGCATTATTTCTGAGCGTTACAAACGCTAAGGCAAACACAATATACTTTCAGATTTCATCTAGAGTATAAAAAACGGTTGTGAGGTGTTCCTATTCTTGGAGATTTCCGACCTTCAACAGAGATTTCCGACCTTTTAGTTGACTAAAATTTCAGTATTTCTTCATGAAAGACAGTACAGCCTAAATCGGGCCTCGACTCCTTCGAATTCATGCTTCGCAATATTAGCCCATTAGAATGCGTCGAAAGTCAATATGCACGTTAGAGTGGTTAGGGAAGACTAAGTCAAAGAGGACTCTAGGGCAGAGCTGTTGTCAATTTAACACTTTTTTTCCAGTCCTTGAAACACTTTTCATAAACACCGTTTGGTATGGCCCTTAGCCCTTCGGCGATTTTTTTTTTATGTCCTCGATCGACTGAAAACGGGTTCCACGGAGCGGTAATTTCAGTTTCGGGAATAGGAAAAGTCACACGGGGCCAAATCTGGTGAATACGGTGGTTGGATTCATGGAATTTATGTCTTTGTTGGTCTTAAATTCGGTTACAAATGAGATTCAATGTGATGGCGCATTTTCATCGTGGAAAATCTATGAATTCTCCTTCCACAATTCCGGCCGGTTTTTACGGAATTGCTTATGCAAACGCTTAAAGGCTTAGGCTCAAATTCTACTCTATATTGACCGTCTGTCTTCCGGGACGAATTCATGGTGAATCAAACCTCGAATATTGAAAAAAACAACAATGAGCATAGTCTTGATTTTTGGGGTGTTTTTTTCGATTTCGGCTCATTTTTTTCCTTTATTTCGATGATTGTTGACTGGTTTGCATGTCAAACTCATAGACAGACATGGGTCCAGTTATGATGCGATCCATGAATGTGGGATCCGAATTCGCGCAATCAAGCACGTCCAAAGAGACCTGTTCACAGTACTTTTTTTAAGGAAAATTCAGCTTTATCGGAACGAGTCGAGCAAGGACGTGTTTCATGGCCAAAGTATCGAACGAATCCCTAAAACTGGTATGACGATTTTCGGGCATCAATTCTATCACTTTTTGAATGTTCTCGTCAGTTGAAGAGATCGAAGTTTGTTCAGAACGAGGGACGTCTTCAACGATCTCTCGACCGTCCTTAAATGCATTGTACCACTCGTAGGCTCGTGTTTTTGATATTACTCAATCAAAGTAAACCTTTTCCAACATTCGCAATGAACACGAAATTTGGCTGGAAACACAAAATTTGAGACAAAATATCTTTTCCATGTTTTTATCTATTTTAAAAATCGCGGTGGAACGATTCAACCAGCTGCTGTAAACAAACTGATTAACAAACCGCGGTGATTATTGGGATAATAATTAAGGACAGTCCTACCTGCTTACTAAAAAAAAATTTGAAATATTATTTCCCAGGGTAATTTTAATTACAAATTCTCGGTACTTTATGGTCACAATGTATATTAACCGCAGTTGCACCTAAATAAACCAAATTATGCCATCACAACGATCATCCGGATAGTCGCAGTGACTAGCCCCTTCAACGAAATCCTTCCTTAAGGATATTAAGGCCGAGCAGTTTCACGAACGTTGAAATCGCCCGCAATAACGATTTCAATACTGAAGAATTTGAAAAAAAAGAGTCATATTACTATTTTTAATGTATTCCGGTTTGCAGTGAAATATGCGGGCAGAATCTAATGCGAGTCTCCCACCGCAATTTTGTGAGTATCCCAGCTTTTTGTCTGCAATTTTAAAAAGAATCATCGCATCAGATGGGTCTATATTTTTTGTTGTGTGTAAAAGTGAGTGACGGCCCTGAATACCTAGTGTCCGATTAAAAGTGTACGCACCCTAGCTAGGGTAGGTCCAGAATGCGGCCGACCACTTCGCTGAAGATTCTAAGATTTGATATCGTATGTATGACAAAGATAAAAGGGGGATGTCACTAATTTTTTACTTGATTGCTTGAATCACGTTCAAAATTCGCTGTATTGAATGTTAGTTTCATAGATGAAGTTTCACACAATTTCTATGAAATTCGGTGTAATTTAAAATTATGAAACTATTCATTTGTATGGTTGGGGGTGAGGGAGTCGTAAAAATTTTACTAGTTCAATATATTCAATACTTTTACCCCCTCCAATAAAAAAGTATTTTTACGACCATTTTTAAGAAATCAATTTTCACCAAACCATTAAATGCTATTAACTTGAAATTATGTACAAACATTTTTAAAAAGATTTAAAATAAAGTTGCATGAAAAGTTTTGAAATCTATCTTCCCCATCTAACATCTCCCATACTAAAGTATGATTTCGACCAATTTCAATAAATCAACTAATAAATAACAAATTAAGAGCTAAGAACTTGAAATTTTGTACGAATACCTTTCAAGGCAAACGAAACAATACTGCATCATATTTTTTTTTTATTTTCAATACAATCGTATTGACGTACGCAAGGGATTGTTGGATTTCAAGTAAAAATGAAGTTGCTTTTAATTTAAAATAACTACAAGCTTTATTTAATCGCTTTCAACATTAACTTCAACACTTTTTGTTCACTATATCGCTTTCCCAACTTCCACTCTTTCGTGTCTCAATCTTAACTGCTAATCTCCGCCGTCGATCACACGACGTATTCGATTACTGAGTTCCGCGTGTCGATCATAGGACTTTTATTGGCGCTTACTGAATTACGCCTGTCGGTCGGCAGTGACGTGGCGTGATATAATAGCTAGGGGAAGCAAAGACCTTTGAAAAATATTGGTTTGGTTTACTTCTTACAATTAAGTAACATGGTTAATATACGATATTACGGAAACCTCTCCCGTCAGCTGCCAGAAACATGTTTAATGTTGAGAGTACGCAGGAACCTGAGAGTAGGTATACTATCCTTAATTATAATGTTTTTAATTATTTAATTTTTTTAACCAATTTTTTGTATATATGTAATTGTATTCGGAATTCCGAAAAAAAAAATGCAACAACGTTTAAAAAAAAATCTACTTGCAACAAAGTATACTCGATAGTTAATACAAATAAAAAAGATGGAAAATCAAACACGATACACATAGCAGTCTAAAGCGTTTGAATTCTTAAATTAACGGACATTACAATCCTTTACCAACACATGGACAAGAGGCCGAAATTCAAAGAAATCTCAAAGCGACATCTTTCTTTGATAGGCCCTTCAACCTTCATTTGTCAAATATAAACTTTAAAAATGTTAAAAAGTTAACATAGGCTTTATTTTGAACTTATATTTTTTATTTACATAATAAAAAAGTAAGGACGTACAAAAAAGATGTCGCACGATCTGAGAAAAGCTTAAGCCCTTTCGTTAGGCAATATTGCAAGGTTTACTCTTTCACATTTTTCTTGCTGATCATTTTTCGATCAGTAAGGAAATTTCCATACTGCCCATACTTAGAACGAAGAAATGTGATGGCTTGCGACTGAATGCTCTGGAAGGAAATACCGCGACCCATCTCCCTTCCTATAGAAGTAGATTTTGATCGAGTCGGGCGCGAAAATGTTGCATTTTTCAAATCGTATCTCAGCGATTTTTGCCTGTGGAAGGCTTTGGGCTTTCGTCGTTCAGCAAAAGTGTCAGAAAAAAAGCTGTCCTATGCACGTGTCCTTAAAGTAATGGACGAAAATAATGCGCGCTTTTTTCTAGAATTTTTTTAAATAATGTAAGATGTTCGGTCCGATTTAAATTTAGTATTTCTAGACTTAATAGAAGGCAAAATGTAAGGGAAGCAATGCATCCCTCACATCAATGAACGTCGCGCCACTATCGATGGCATGACTTACTCCCGCCTGTCAATCACACTCGCCTGCCGACTTCTACTCGCTTCCCACTTTCGACTCTCCCGTTCAAATATCAACTTACAACTGGCTGCTTTCATAAATGCTCGCCATTTTTATACATAGCACTGCGACGTGCTCGCTGATGTTGACGGTTGTCGCCCATACCACGAAGTATTTCATTGACTGTCGCCGGACGTTGCCAGTCGCTGCCGGTCGTCGCCCATAAGACGACGTGTTTCGCTGGCTGTTGCCGGTCGTCGCTCATACGACACGTGTTTCGCTGATTGCTGGTCGTCGCCCATAGGGTAACATGTTCCTGACTGTCGAAATGACCGTCGCCCAAACGACGATGTGCTTCTGACTGTTGTCGGTCGTCACCCATGCGACGACATGTTCCTGACTCTCTGCTTGGCCGTCGCCCATACTACGATGTGTTTCTGACTGTCACTGGCCATCGCCCCTATGACGACATGTTCCCGACTGTCGGCTCGGCCATTGCCCATACGACGACGTGTTTCTGACTGTTTCTGACTATGACGACGTGTTCCTGCCTGTCGGCTTGGCCGGCGGACATTATCGGCCTTCTCCGGGTCGATGAGTAATATGTGTGCGTGTGTGTAGAATTGAAGATAGCTGAAGATCGCGAATATTCTGTGAACGACTAGTGCTAATATGCAACAGTATGAATTTAAGAATATAAAATACCCTGCCCGAAAACCTCCATTCACTTAGACTTCCCTATCCACCCTAACTTGAATATTGACTTCATGCACATTCTCAACTTGTCTAGGAATAATAAAGTTGCGCCTGACTTGTTGGCAGATATTTTTATGACCAAATGCTTTATTTTTCTCATATTTCGCTAGTATAGCTGAATATATGTTTCAAGCTTCAATTACATCGCGAAAGAGATAGTCGAGATATTAATTAAACTTTCCCCTTTTCGGACCCCACTGGATACAAAAATTTATTTTTGCCTTTTTTCCCATAAACTAATACAATACGAATGTCGAGTTTCAGCTTTCTATCTGCATTCGTAGTGGAGATATTAGCAAGTGTAGTCTTTGACTCTAGCCCTTCCCCCGCCTCGCCCTTTAACCTGACACTACGCAAAATTTAGGTAAAGGATGGAACTTACTTAACCAATATAAAATTCACCTAAAAATTAACTTCCTGTCTTTATCGATCTCGGAGATTTCAATCCATATTTTCGGCGTACGAACAGACGGATTTTTATACTATAGATGAAATCTGAGAATACTATAAGTTTGCTCTAAAGTTTGTAACGCTAAGAAATAAGGCTCGGCGAAAAAAATGGATAATGGATTGAACAGAAGATTCTGTCATTGCTCCAAAATGTTAAAACTGGATGTCCGTCTGTACGTTAGTTTGTATGTATATCCGTCTGTGCGCTCTCTAGTTAGAAAGATCATTTTTACGCGTCGTTTCTGATGAAAAAGCAAGGCCTAGTTCGTGAACTGGCCATATCGCTCCACCCCTTCAACTCCTCCCATATAAAATGACTCATTTTCAATAATTTACAATAATCCAATTTTCTTTTTATTATAAATGTGATTACGAAAAATCGATTTTCTTCATAAGTTTGAATGTTACTGATCTACAACTTAAGAGATGTCAATTGCATCTTGTTCGTGAAAAAAAATATTCTCACTCCTTCTACCTCCTCCCATACAAACTGCACAGTTTCATTTCATTTCATTTTTACTCTAGCACGATGTAAAAATATAGTTCAATGCTGTCACCCTACTCCCCGTACAAAATTTATGTTTCATCTAGAGTAACGTATCATTGGACTCTACGCGCAATCATAGCCCTGTTATGTTTTATTTTGCATTTTTAGGCTAATTTAGTAATAAAACACGAAAAAACAAAATTTCAGGGTAGACATTTTTTTTCTGTGTCTATCACAATACTTTATTAGAATAATAAAATAAAATTGTGACTTTTATGTTTAGTATCTATTTATTTAAATACATAATGTAAGCGCTTGAAAACTTGTTCTGATAAATAAAATATTCATAACACTTTCATATTTAAGGATAATTTCGGCTCTCCAGCAGATTCGGAAAACAATCCTGTTATCCGAGCCTTACCCAAACTTCGAAAATGGTTTCCTGAACTTCTCATAGCTTGTGACGTTTGCCTGTGTCCCTACACGGATCATGGTCATTGTGGTGTTATTATTAATGATGGAATCGATAATGCGGAGAGCATTCGTCGCCTAGCAGATATATCAGTTGCTTATGCTTTGGCCGGAGCGCATATCGTCGCGCCATCGGATATGATGGATAATCGCATTGGTGCGATAAAAAAGGCTCTTATCTCTCATGGTTTAGAGAAAAAAGTTTCACTTCTCTCGTATGCTGCAAAATTTGCATCCAGCTTCTACGGACCATTTCGAGATGCTGCTAAATCTGCTCCATCATTTGGAGATCGAAGATGCTATCAATTGCCGCCAGGATCTAGGGGATTAGCAGCTCGGGCAGTGGTATTTAATGTTATGTTTTTATATTTGATTTTAATTTAATTAAAAATGTTAATAGCAACGCGACGTTGAAGAAGGTGCTGATATGTTGATGGTTAAGCCTGGATTGCCATATTTAGATATTGCTCGTCAAACAAAGGATATGTACCCGAACTTACCGCTATTCATCTATCATGTATTTATATTAGAATAATTTGCGTTTCCTATTCTTTCTAATTTACAAAATTTACCAACAGGTATCCGGCGAATATGCAATGCTTTATCATGCCGCTCAAAATGGTGCATTAAATTTTAAGGCGGCATTACAAGAAGTTTTGACGTCAATGCGCCGCGCCGGTGCGGATTGCATTATAACTTACTACACACCTGAAATTTTAGAAATGATAAACTCTAAAAATTGCTAATTATATTTTAGTGTCGTATAACTTAGTGGTGCTTTCATAAGAAATAATAAATGACAATTTTGTACATGGTAAAGAACCTTGAACTTTTACCTTGGCACCTTTTTCCTGATTTACGATAATTTACCTACATTTGTTGGTCAGAAAACTGCGTGGAATTTGTTTACGTGTTTACTACCTTGAACCCTAAGTTTAGGCATGTTTGATAATCTAACCACCATAGCAACGTGAATAAAATCCATATGTCACCCTAGGCATCCGGCTAGACGAATGTGTGACGGGGGAAGTTATTTAGGGAAGCAATTGTGTATTGCATAACAGCTGGCAGTTGTGTAATTAGTTTTAGAACAGCATTTAGTTTTTGTAAGTGTCAGTGAAGGTGCACGAAAAAGTGCGCTATGGGAGAATTTCACAGATGTTTTGGTGTAAGAATGTTTTAGCGTTATTAAATACTCCAATTAAATAGTGTATTTTTCAATTAACAAATAGAATTGGATGACGATAACTTTTTCAGTTCGATTATTAATTTCTTAAGCGATTGGACTATTCATTGTTAGCATAATTTCTAATTCGTGTTCAGAACCACAAAACTACTCATAACTTCGGTAAAATAAGGTGAATTACGTCAGCAAAACTGGTTTAGTTCAGAAATTCAATCCATCCAAAACTATTAACTACATAGCTCAAACACCGAAAAAGATTAGAATATTCGTTCAAATTTACTACGTTTTGTACCGGACACACTCCCCCCTATCATGTATCAGTGGCCGATTCTTTGTATTTTTTGTATCGGTAAAATCGGTCACATCGTGTTACTGTTCTATTGTATTTTTAAATTATCTTACTTATACAAGGGCACTATAATTAAAGTAATGAAGAACGAAGCGTTACTACTAGGAGCAAGGAAAAACTTACTATGTATACTATTCAACAGATAAGAATCATAATCGTTGTCAATTTATACGTAACGCGTACTACTACTAGACAAGCGTATTTTTAGAAATTCAGTTTAGATATTACCAATTTCCTGAATTACTTCTTTCATTGATTAAGTATGACTGCGTGTAACCTAGTTTTTACGCGTAGATATATTCAAAGTTACAGAGAACTGAATGGATATTCTTCGATTTCGAGTATTTAATAAACTTTTCTGATTAGATTTTCGCTTAAGTAACACCGTGTACACCGCTTTAGTGTACTCAATGTCAAGTTATTACAGTATCAAGATAGCCTTGGCATACATATAGACACTACGCAGAGAGAACTTGATGTTTCAACAATAATTATAGATCTTATAAATTATTCAACTATTTAGAAGAAGTAATAGTAAAGATTGAATGTGAGGTATGATTAAAAGAATTACACGTGTTTATATCGATAGAAGAATACATGTGACTGCGACAGAATGGATAATATTGCTACAGTAGAACTCGGTTATTATAACAAACTCGGCTGTAACGAAAGGTCGATTATAGCGTACGAATTCTCTGTGTTCTAAATATTTCAGTAAAACAACTGCCTTTATAATCTTACCTCGGGTATAGCGTCATCTCGGATATAGTGTTCAAATTTTGTTTATCCCCCCAAGGACGTTATAACTGAGTTAGATTGTAGATTCAGAATTGTAAATTTATAAATACACTTATAAGTATCTAACTAGATTCGGTTATAAGATAAATACAAATGCAATATGCTTTGATCCGTTTAAGATCTGTCTTTATCTTTATTATAGCATTGCAAGCTTTAATTTAATTGTATTAAAAATTAAGAGTTTTATAGCAAGAGTCAAATTCACAATAACAAATATAACTGAACTATTATCTTCTGCGTCTTTTTCATTCGATAGACTAAATATAATATTCAAAATCCTCCTTTGTTTATTTATAATCCGACCTAGAGTTTGATTATTTCTAGATAAGGTTACTGATTCAAATATGTATAAAAGCCCAGCAATGACTGCAGCTATGGGCTCTGTTCTGAAAGTTCGATGGGAGATCTTTTGGTCAGTTGCAGTTCTTGCACTTGAAATTGCAAAAGATTTTGACAATTTGGAATGAATACCACTAGGTCGCAAGCAAAGCCACGACCATAAGCCTCATTGCTACCCTTGTTCAATGGATTGAAATCCTGTCTGAACGAACTATACGAGAAGTATTCGATTACGTTACTTCTTCCTAGTTCCCAATTGCTTCCGGTGTCCCTCAAGGTTCTGTTTTATCTCCGACACATCAGTTTTGCTGATGGCAGTGTTTTGAAAAACACCCATGAATTTTACTCTGCTGCGGAATCAAACAAGAATTCTATTGCTTTTAATCGCTGGTTTCCTTTCATTAAATTCCGCTCTTACCTCAGTCCTAGAATGAAGCTGGAAAAATAGAGTAATACGTCTAAGACACAATCCTGTCATCTATTCCTTAAACGTGGTGTTCTAGTGTTGTCTCAAAATGTGATCTTTGTGTGTGGCTTTTAATCAATGCAACAGACTCCATAAATTTACAGCCTATATTTCTTAGGAAAAAATTTTAGGCGGCTTTATTATAGGTAATTATTGATAAGACAACAGATATTTTTAAAAGCTGGATTTATATATCAGATAAATTTTAGACAGGAAGTAAGTACGTAAGCAGAGTTTTTTTCTGCCAATCTTTTTTTGTTTCAAGATAAGTTAAAGATAAAGCACATGCATTTTCATTTTGAATGGCGGTGTACGAGTACTTAAAGATTATTCCTAATATCATAAAAACAAAGTGACGTACTTTTAGTAACCAGTAGCAGTAAGTTGTAAGAAAAAAACAAAATTATAATTGGGCGTATTGCCGATACTTAATAGGTAGATAAAATGAAAGAGTTTAATGCACCCGGAAATATGTCATATCAAGTTTTTCAGAAAAGAGAATTGTGACGTTTGTATGAGAGGTTTATAAATTTTTGAATATGACACTAAACTTGATATACAGAAGTCTTGTGCTGAATTTAATGTTTGTAGCTTTCATAAGTTTCAATGTCAACAAATATCTGGTGCACATCAATATTATATTCACAGCACCTGTTTAACTGAGAATATCTGGTCCGTGGTCGATCGTCCAGGTCTAAATCCGCCTTGGTATTCACCAATTACTTTGTCAGCGTAGGACTTAATTCTCTTTTCCAGAATTTTCGTCAAGATCTTATAAGACGTACACAACAGAGATATTCCTCGGTAGTTTTCGCAGCAGAGTTTGTCACCTTTTTTATAAATTGGATATATGATGCTCTTGCGCCAATCTTCAGGAAGTATTTCCTGCGTCCATATATCCGTGACTAATCTATGTAGGAGATGCGCTATGCAGGTGTCGCCGGTTTTCAGAAGCTCAGCTGGAATTTGATCAGTGCCCGGCGCTTTGTTGTTTGGGTGGTTCCTCAGGACTGTTTTTACTTCTTCGAGTGTGGGACGACTCAAAGCGGATCCTTCATCAGCTGTTACATCAGTTATACCTGCAATTGTGTCTGCTGCTGCTGTTCGTGCGGCTGATGGGCTCGGATTAAGAAGGTGTTCAAAGTATTGCGCCCATCTTAATTTTATATCTTCCGCATTACTTAGAATGTTCCCTTCTGCATCTTTGCAGAGGGTCGTCTTCGGTTGGTATCCCCCTTTCATTCTTTTGACAAGGGAGTACGCGGCTCTTGTGTTGTGTAATTTAAAGTGTTCGTCCATGTTTTTAATTTCGTCATTATTGTACTTCCGTTTTTTTTGTCTGCATATTTTGTTTGCAAATCGTGTAAGATCATTATATTTGTCCCGTTTGGCTCGTGTCGGTCGTTCTGTTACTATTTTGTAAGCCTGGTTTTTTCGGTATCAGTAATCTCGCAGTTATGTTTATACTGTATTTGGCTGTCTGTTCCAGAAGCACTCTCACTGCTCCTGCTCTGTACAGGGATCGCACGTCCCAAGATCCGAAGGAACAGTCCATTTTTCGTATGCGTGGTATTAGACTCCGTAATGCAGGTGTCGTTTCTGGTTGTACGAGGTAGAATCGGTGGTTCCCGGGATCACCATCGAGCTCTGTCCAAATAACATTCTCAGATGACTTTGGTATATCCGCATCTTCGCACAATATAACTCGCAGCTTTGTTGTGTTGGAGGATGTTATTTCCATCGGGATTTCAATATTCCGCCACTTTATTATTCGTTGTCCTAAGTCCAGCTGGATACCGTGTGGTTTCAGAAAATCCATTCCAAGGATACACTCATCGATAATGTCAGCTACCCCGAATACATGCGAGATGGTCAAATCCCCAAGCTGTATGCTACGAGCTATTTCTCCATGGACCGTTGTAGTTTCTCCTGTAGAGTGCGAAGTGCGTACTTATTGGTGTTGTGAAGCCAAGTACGGTCTACGAGGTCAGATCTTAGCACTGACCGTGTTGCGCCTGTGTCGACTGTTATGATGCAGTTTAATTTGCCGACTCGACCATTCATGCAAAAGTCGTTTTCACAACGATGTATTCGAGAAACTGCGATGATGGTTCCGGGGGCGTCGATTCTACCAGCCAACTTCTGCCCCATGAAGTTGGCCTTTACTCGTTTCCCGGACTGTCATTGGGCGAAGCGTGCTCTCGTGACGGTTCGCCCCTTCCTCCCCTTTGTTTAGCAGCGCAGCCGGAACAGTAGTTGGTCGCTTTTCTGGGTTTACGGCAGTCGCGTCTTAAGTGTCCTGCCTGTCCACAATTCCAGCATCGGGGGGCACCAGATCCTTCGCTCGGCTTGGTGTACTCTGCTCTCTGACACACACACACTCTTCTACTATTTCTCGAACTCGATAGTTACTCCGCGAGCTTTGCTTGGCAGATTCGAACGTCAGCCCATATACTAAGGCTTCGCCAGTCGTTTTCTTACCTGCCAATTTTAGCGCCTGTTGCAGCTCTCTGCCCTGTACAGCATTGTTAAATGCGAAAACAGCTGTATCGTTGCGTTGCTCTGTTTGCGCATTGGGCAGCGATAATAGTGTGAGTCGTTCAATATCGCGTGCCAGCTCTTGGAGTGTTTCACTATTCTTTTCGGTTCGGTTGTACAGTTGTGTTTTGTAGATCTCTCGCATGTGGTCACTGCCGTAATGAAGATCCAATGCCTGGACTAACGTTGAAAAATCTTGTTGTTGCTCCTGCGGAATCGTTGGAAGAACCTCTGCTGGTGGACCTCTTAGCGCCAATATAAGAGCCGTTCCTCGTTCCAGATCATTCCAATGATTGTTTCTTGCGGCAGCCTCAAATTGGATCTTATAAATCGCCCACGGTGTTTGTCCATCGAAGATTGGAGCTTTGAGACCCTTGTGCGTAACGTGTTCTGTCTTGATGACTCCAGTCGCTTTCACGTTATCGAAGTCCCGTTTTAGGCGTTCGACTTCTTCTTCGAAGATTCGAAGTTTCTTCTCTACGTTTTCTTCTATTGCCTTACCCATTGTGTCTATTTTATTATTTTGCAGCTCCAATTTTTGGTTGAGGTCCTTTGAGGTCTGATCTAATTTCTGATTAATGTCCGCAGATTGTTGCTCTAATTTCTGATTAATGTCCGTAGATTGTTGATCTAGTTTCTGATTCATGTCCGTTGTCACAGCTGATTGTTGTTTAATGTCCACTGATTGTTGCTCTAATTTCTGATTCATGACCGCAGATTGTTGATCTAATTTCTGATACTTGTCCGCAGATTGTTGATCTAATTTGTTCATCATTTGTTGCATTAACTGTGTACGATGTGCCGATGTACCAAAACACTCCTCTCCACGAGCTTCTTTGATTTGGAACTCAAAACTATCTGCATCCTCGCCCTCAGCCTCAAGTGTCTCGATCATACGGGTGACAAGTTCAGACTTGCTCCCTGTCGTAGATAACTCGCGTCTACCGAGCTCTTCCTTCAGCTCCGTTAATTTTAAGTCCTTTAGATAACGCGGTATTTTCACTACCGATTATTTCAAGTTTTTCCGCGATTCACTTAAATTTACTTCACTAATTAAAGTCACTGCTCACTAAAGCACTCGGGAATATTCGATTTCACAAAATTCTCACTGTCCGTTCGAGAATTTTAGTTTCACTTTTTCGTTCGCACAAAATTCTCACTATCCGTTCGAAAATTTTAATTTCACTCGCGATTTTTAACCCGAATTTATCCTTGAAATCCCACTTCTGACACCAATTGTTGCGAGCTAGGGGTTCGCCGGGATTTCAAGTAAAACACAATTCGCTTAAAAATAAGTGATAATTTATTTTATTCGCACTTTAACTTAATTCGCACTTTAACTTAATTCGCACTATATGGCACCACCGCCGATATTGTTCTATCGCGTTCTTGCACTGGTTCGCATCTACCGATAGATGTCGCTGAATGACTGACTGCATCCGTCTGAAAGCTTCGTGCTTTTATACCATTTTCCCCAATTCTCGAAGCTTCCGTGGTGTATTCGTCGGGTGTGTGTCTCGACTATACAGGAAGATTCTAGATCTTTGATTATGGCTTTTTACATATTGAGGGACTGTGCTACATAGTTCCGGCATTTTTCGGAAAGATCAAATTACGTGGTTGCCAGATCTATAACAATATGTACTGGAGCTATCGAACGTATTCGCAATTAAGTGTTAAATTGATCAGAGCCCTGCCCAAGAACCCCTTTTCATTTTGTCATCCCTAACCACTCTAATCTCCATATTGACTTTCCACGCATCCTTGACTTGTCCCAAGAACAATAAAGTTTCGCCCGACTCATTGGCAGTTTATTTGTAGAAACTAAATTTGAAAAAAATAATCACTGAACTTACAACGTCACGAATGGTGAATGCTAAAGCTTTTTCATTATCTCAACTAGAATGCAGCCTTCTTGCATAGAGTGATGCTAGGCGAGCCTATCTATGGATAATACTCAAGTTCAAGTCAAGAACTTTATGTATGTATATGTATAACTAAATTCCCCAGACGGATAAGTAATTCTTCACAAACTTCTCTTAAATATAAAAATTATGGTGATGGCATTAACAAATTTCTTTAATATTTACATCCGTAAAAGTCCTAAACTTTCTTGATGTATTTAGTCGTCCTTGGGATATAACTTCAAAAGCTCTTCGAACGACCTTCATTAAAAGCACATCAGCAATCCATCTATACGTAATATTTTTAGCGCGGCATCCATTCTGGGCGATTTGGTTTTATAGTAAACAAAACAATTTTGGTCGCCAGGTTCCATTAAACATGACCGTTACGACTGTAAACATAACCAGTGTATAAACAAACACGTTCTCCCACAATATTTTCCAATTGGCGCTACATTTTTCTCCATTCATTCTCGTGGAAGAAGTCTCTTAGTGAGTTTTCCTTAGCTGAAAGCTTATGTTTTTCTAGCAAAAGCTTAACTCTTGGCTGTGTACTCTCAAATGGAATGCGATTGGGATTTCGAACTTTTCTTGAAAAGCAAAGCTGGCTCGAATATCGCCAACCAGTTTAAAAATCTAAACATCTTTCGACAGTGTTACACAAGCTTTCGTGTGGAATCACGCGTCTTGAAGCGTTTTGCAATTGTTCAGCTCCGTGATAGTTTCTTCGGCTTCGCAGTAGTGGTCCACTAAAAATAAGAAGATTTGTGTGATTAGTGCGGGCTTAGTTTAGAAAATTGTTCTTTACGCTATCCGTTAATTGAGTGCATTAAGATCAAGTGACTGTGGTAGTGCGTTAAGTTATACAGATAGGAATCCCACTCATCGCTACTTATGCTGCTCGGTGATTTCTAGAGTCACGGTAAGTGAACAAGGGGAGTGCTGCGTAGCATCTCGCTGAAGACAACAAAGGAAGATTCTGAAGTAGAGAAAAGGGTTCCTTTATGGTCGCGTGAACTCTCTTTCAGTCTCGATTGACCGCTAGAGATTCCATCTAATGCTCGTTCATTAATAACTTATGCGGCTCAAAAATTCGTCTATAAATGATGTAATGATTTTGCCGCGCTGCAGACAAGACAAGAAAACTTGATCAATTCAGGGTTATACTCGTAAATACATGTTTTGCTGTCGTTTTAGCTTATTTGCAGTTCCGAAAATTCTTGTTCTCTATGACTAGCTATCACTGCTTGATTTTTTTTCTCTCTAGATATGTTAAAAATGTCATGACAATCGTAAATTGGTTATTGTTCCTCTGAATTCACATTGCTATTTGAACTAAAGGAATTGTCTACTCACACAGTGGCTAACGGAGTCAGATTACTGGAAAGTATTGTTGCTTGCTTAGCGTTAACGCAATAATGCCTACTGCAATGATTCAGTGCAAACGTACTTTGATTTTATTTTTTGCGTGGTTTCAGTTTCAGTTTGCATCTGCTAACTTTCTCCATGCCGAGCCGTTTGAACTGCCAATCGCAATGATTATTACGGGAAAATGAGAAGAATTTATCTTTTAACTTGTATGTATGGATATATTTTGCTTAGATGCGGTCTAGTGAACTAGCTTTTATTTGAAGTTGGGATCATTCTATTGGTTATGTTGTCTGTTTTGGAATAATAGGTAGCTAATAGCTGCTTGACGTAGTTAATACATATTCATTAATAGATACAACTTGTTGAATGCATCTTCTTGTTTAGTCAAGCAACCAGAGGAGAAGCTCATTGCTGAAGGTATTTTATAGTAACATTTTCGGTGTGAAAACAAGCAACTTTAGGCAATAATTATAGTCTAGTCTTGGAATTAAACGAAAATATCTGCCAACAAATCGGCCGCAACTTTATTATTCTTGGGACAAGTTGAGGATGCGTGGGAAGTCAATATGCAGTATTTGGTGGATAGAGGCGACTACATGGGCTATTATAAATTATTTACCGCTTAACTGTGATTACGATCAGTAGCTCCACTACATAGAGTCAATATTTCATTCGTTTATTTATTCAAATTTGGGTTTTTATGGGAAGGGGGGGGTCCATAGAAAGGGTGGGTGGATGTTTATAATTGTTTAATTGATTGGTTGAATCACCTTCAAAATGCTCTGTCTAGAATGTTAGTTTCATAGACGATGTTTGGTAGAATTTCTTGAAACCATACGTTTGTATGGGAGGGGGTTGAGTAGGTAATCACATTCTTGTTAAGACCCTCTATAGGGGCATAGGACAGAAACAACTCTCTTCCACAAGGCGCGATCCAAAGCATCGGCCTTAAGCTGTTGCCTGGTCTTGTTTATTCCTCTGGCCTCCCGCTCAACTGCTCGCTTCCAACGAACAACTCGAGTCTTCCTTGAGGATTATAATCCAGAGCCTGTTTGGCGATGTTTAGCTCTGGTTTCCTCAAAGTATGACCGATCTACTGCCAGTTCCGCCTTTGAATCTCAATACCTATTTTAGTCTGGCCAGTTGTACTCCAAGTTCGTCGTTGGAGATCACTTCTGGCCAGAATATTCCTAAAATGCGTCGGAGGCATTGGTTCACGAAAGTCTGCAGTTTCTTGGTAAGTCGAACGGTCACTTTCCATGTAGTACAACCATATAACAACACGGATTAACCGCATGCGTCAAAAGCTCGCAGCTTCATGCGAAGGGAGATCTCTCTTAACCTCCAGAAATGGGAAAGGATACCGAAGGTCTGACGAGCTTTATTTAGACGAGCCTCAATATCCTTTTCGGTTCCGCCGTTCATGCTGACAATGCTTCCGAGATAACAAAAATTTGGCACCTCTTCAACATCTTATCCGTTAAGAACAATCGGTATGCTTGCGTTTGAACCCATGTGCATGTACTTGGTTTTACGCACATTTATTTTCAGTTCTAACAACCCTTCCACAATAGACAATGAAAAATTTTAAGGAACCTGAATGTCAGGAGGCCGATGCCTAATTTGGGCTGTAGCGCCATTATAGTAAAGCGAACATTTGACTCTAAGTCCGAATGGTTATGTGCAATCAAACACACGTCATCAGCATAAGGGGACTTAAGATGTTAAATAGTCTCCATTGAAGACCGTTACCTTCCCCACCTTCCAGTGCAGCTTTGAAAATGTCATTTATTACCACCATGGCGTTATAATATGCAGCCTTGTCTGGCACCCGTTCGCACAGGAAAGCTCTCGGACAGCTGCCCTCTATTCAAGACGCGACACTTTGCATCTTCGTAGAATTCTTTAATCATAGCTATGACCTTATCTGGAATACCTCTCCTACGCAAAGCATTCCATATGTAATCTCGCTTAACGCTGTTAAGCCTTCTCGAAGTCCACAAACATGAGATGTAGTGGCGAAACCATTTCGGCTGACTGCTCCAATATTATCCGTAGGGTATTTGTGTGGTCGGTACAAGACGACCCTTTACGGAATCAAACCTGATAAACATCGAGAGTGCTCTCCAGGACATCACTATTCCTATTGAGAATTTTCTTAGCCATGATTTTCGATACGGCAGTAAGTAGATATATACCACGCTAATTGTCACAATCCCGAAGGTCGCCCTTCTTCAGAATTTTCACAATGACGCCCTCCTTCCATTGAGTCGGATATCATCCTTCATTCCACACCTCAGTAAAGAGTGGGAGGAGTATATCGGCTGTTATTTGCGGGTCCGCTTTGAGGAGTTCGGTTGGTAGTCCGTCTATACCAGATGCTTTTCTTCCCGCCATTGACCGAATGGCGAAAACTATCTCTTCCTTATCTGGGGGATCGTCCTTAATAGAGGATTGTTGCGGTTGGGTGTTCGTTTGTTGTTCTGCTTCTGGAAAATCTACCTCTGACAAGATGTTTAAAATATCAGCGAAGTATTCCTTCCTTCGCCACAACTGCTGTTCACACATATTATGGAGAGTTCCATTGACATATCTCACAAGGTGGTTGGCGGTGAAATTTCTGTTCGTCAATCTAGAAAAATGTTAAGGAACCTGAATATCAGGAGGCCAAGGTCCGATTTGGGCTGTAGCGCCATTGTAGAAAGAAAGAATCTAGAATATAATAAAGTATACTAATACAATTACATTCTGCTGACATTAAACAAAATTAATACTAAATATGGGTATTTATTACAACTTTATTCGAATATAATACTTTTTGATATTATATACATCTCTTCATTTATTGTAGAAACAGAATAATCAAATGATAGATATTCAGTAAAGTTCGATAACGAAAATAAAATAAAATTATTTTAATTGGAATCTTTATTTAGCTTATATGTTTGATAAAATTCATGAAATACAACAATCTCAAATTTCTCTCATAAAAAATGGGGGTTTTTTAGTAACAGAAATATATATAATTTTATAAAAATTAGTTTTACTTGATAAAATAATAAATAAATTGCTACGATAATTAGCAAAATAATTAATCCATGATACTGTATATATTATTGTTAAAGGGTTACTATCAAGCTGATTTAAGTAACTTTCATATTTTTCAAAAATATCTGAATTTAACTGAGTTGTGTCTGGAAGACGGAATTTAATTTTCCAATATAGTGTTAAAAATTTTCTGTTAATTGCCGTTAAAAATGTGGGAGTACCTGGAAGGGGTATCAAATGACCATCTAGTACAATAAAATGTTGGTCAACTTTTTATTTCCATGCGGCGGAGATGGCACTAACTGAAGTTGATTTGGGAAGGACGGTGTGTAAACGTTCCAATTTGAAATTTTTTTTAAATAATTCACTACCATGGGATATACATAATGTAATGTGATGGAATTCCCATTTTTCTCTCTTTTAACCTGGGTATACAGAATTTATACTTATTACATTTTTTCACACATGTGAAAATGTGTGGTTTATAGTTCTGCCATCCATTATTTTTTTTATAATTTGGGAAACACGTGAGAGCATTGCGACCTTCTCGGCCTATTGTGCGTTTATTACCCTTTATCCTACCATAACGCAATAGCTTTGGCTAATCTAAGGGAGCCTTTTCCAAGAAGATTGTGTTTTTAACTAGCTACTGCTTCAGAGTGACATAGGATGTGTACTGTCGTTTCTGAGTCTTCCAGACAGAGGCAACAGATGTCGGTTTCAGCTAAACCCATATTTTTGAGGTGGTGTTTTGCTCCACTGTGCCCCGTCATTAGGCCAATTAGAGTACTAATATCACTCTTGCTGAATTTTAGAATATCCTCCACTTTGTTTTTTTTTGTGGTAGCATTACTTTTTTTGAGATTGATAAGGCTGGAAGTCTATTCCAGTAGATTTTATGCTCTTGTTCAACCCACTTTCTAAGTGTAAGGTTGGAGTGCCCTTTTGATTTTCCGCAGAATGGCTCTGGACCAGTAAGTTTCTGCGCCGGTTTTTGCAAGGCGATCGACCTGGTTACATCGTTCCCTTTCCCAGGTTGATTAGGTTTTGAAGGCAGTCCCAAACTATCCTCGATCCGTGTTTATTAAATTGTAGGGCTTTAAGAACCGCCTTACTATCCGATAGGATATAAATAGATATGTTGCGATGAGCTCTCCTTATATTCTCTTGGATACATATGTAGCTCCATTGCAATTAGTTCAGCCTGGAAGATTGTGGCTTCTTTGCTGAGTGGTTTTGAAAACGAGAAGCTAGGACCTTTGACTACGGCTCCAGTCGCGAGCCATCCTTATACCAGACGGTTGATTCCTCTTCCATTTCAGGTAGCATGGATTGCCAGTCCTTGCGTTCTCTGATTAAAACTTTGAAGGGGGCTTCAAAGTTGAAATTTGTCGGCATAGCGTCCGATAGTGTGAAGGTTAAAACCTCTATTTTTGGGTCTTTTAGGATTTTGAGGTGACTTCTAAAATCCCCTATTTTGTAATTGTTTTCCCTCTGTATGCGTAACTCCCCTTTGATAGCCTCCTTTTTATTTGGAGATGTATCAGAGGGATGCTTAGAAACATTTCTAGTCTACCATTCTAATCCGTATGTGACTATTGGAAGAATGATTGTTCTGTAACACCAGTAAATTATTTCGGGCTTGGTCCCCATTTTCTGCAAAATAAGCTTTTCCAGCCCCAAAATGCCTTTGGTGCTTTGGCATGAGTCCATTCTATATATTTGTTCCAGTTGAGTTTGCTATCCAGTATAACACCTATATATTTTACCTCATCTGAAAAGGGTATTGGTGTTTCATTTATTGAAGGAGGTATGATCTGGATTTTCCTTCCTTCCAGTCTTACTTGGGTTGATGTTCAAGTTCTTAGACTGACACCAGTTCACTATCACCTCTAAGCCTGATGCCATCCATCTACCGAAGATAGAGATTTTTCGCTGAAATTTAGCTGGAAATCAAATAACATCTGAAAATAATATCGAAAGTTATATGCAATAGTAATGGCAATTAAAACATTATTCATTAATGACCAGTTCTGGGTAAATAAAAAAGTAATAGCAGTTGATATAAATGTCAAAATTTGGCTGATTAACCTTTTCTACTCTGATCTTAAGAGTTTTTGTGAACAAAATTTTCGAATAGTCTGTTATGGAAATACAACTTTGCTGTATGATTTCGTCAGAAAATATTTTTTCTCCAATGCTATTCGGAGCGACGACGGCTTTCAAATTAATTTTCAATTTTCTTCGTTTGGCTCTTTCAATTTTTGACTTAGTCTGGAGGTATCTAGTATTTGACCTGGACAATCGGTTATACTAGATACCTCCAAATCCTGTAATATTATAATTTATTCATGAAGAAAGTTTTCGTTTTCACTTTAACATAATCCACAAAAATAGTAGGATCTATTTCAGCGTCCTTCTCGGTACGGAATGCGACAAAATCATCTTCCGGAATGTTTAACGTGTTCAATACTATCAAAAGTAATAAGAAATTAAAAATGTTTGCAATAAATGCTGCAAATTAAGATTTTTTTTTTTAAATTCGGAGCGTAAAAATTCTCACGTTTTTTTTCTGTATTCGACAAGATTGTTAACTGATTTGTTATTTATTATTATTGATTCCAAAAAATTTGACTATTCCAACTTTATTCTATGCATTGTGAAATTTTAGAATACTTTTTCCTAATTTCATCTGTAATTTAGATAAATTATAAAAAAACTTGCGTAAAATTGATTTTTCACACTCTACATTTTGCATTCATTTTTAAATATCACCAAAATTGGGTTCATTAATGAACTATTATATAAAATTTGAAAGCATACATACCTGAATACACAAAGTCTAGATATTCTAACTCCATTTTCTCATCATCAATGGCGCTGCGGCCAAAATCGGGCCCTGGCCTCCTGAAGTCGTCGCCTCCAATCGTCTCGACCCAAAGACCGTGTCCGCCAGCTGCTAATTATACTATGAAATTTGAGAGTATATTGTGTTTGCCTTACCGTTTGTAACGCTAAGAAATAATGCTCGCACAGAGCCGCCAAGTGTACAGAAATATTTGTTGTCGCTCAAAAAAGTAACTTTAAGTTCGTGAATGGGCTAAATCCCCCCCCCCACTCCTTCTACCCCCATACAAATTTCATGAAATTTTGATATATTAAGAAATTGATTTTTCTTTGAAACTATTTAAGCTATTGACTTGAAATTTAGGTTAAAGTATTATGATATAGATGTCATTAATTTCACGGAATATTGATCCGATCCCCTCACTCCTTCTACCCCCTCCCATACAAATGGACAATTTTGAAAAGTACATATTTTCGATTTTCATTGATACTAGTAAAGCTGAAAAGACGAAATTTTGCCAAAATTAATTCTACGATAATTGTAATTAGTTTTAAAAAGAATCGTCAACTTCACCTCACTCCTTCTACTCCCTCCCATACAAATTTCACGAAATTTTGAAATTTAAATTAAATTATTTTTCTTCGAAACTGTTAAAGCTATCAGCTTGATATTTTGCACAAAGTATAAAAATAGAAATATAAATAACACGGATAAAATTTGTCCTGATCCGTACACTCCTTCTACCCCCTCCCATACAAATGTATAATTTTTGTTAAATGCATTATATCGATTTCCATTAAAACTAGAAAAAGCATAAACTTAAAATTTTGTCGGAATTTGTTTTTCAATAATTGCAATAAATGCTAGAAAAAATTATCAGCTCCGCTTCACTTCTTCTATACCCTCCCACAAAAATATCTGTATTATAAATTCAAGAAAAGCATTTCTCTTTCGAATATATGAGAGCTATCAACTTTGAAATTGAATCAAAGCATGGTGATAAGGATGATGATAAGCAGTTTCAAAACCATATTAAACACTACACTTCCTCTGCTGCCTCCCATACAAATGCCCCAATTTCAGGGAGAATATGTTCAATTTTTTTAAAAATAATGAAAACTTAAAACTTTAAATTCAGCAAAAAACATTTTGCATGCCATGTTCGGTATCATATACGAAAAATACAAACCTCCCCCTCTTCTTTTACCACCTCCCATGCAAAAGTTTCTATTCACTATTCGACAGAATTTGAGATGACATATTTTACGGTATATTAAAGTCATTCTCATTTCATCTAGAGTATCATATGGGCTTTACGCCCAATCATAATTCTGTTATGTTTTTTTAAATGGCTTTGCTGTCTTCATCAAACGAGTCTTCCCATCGTTTGCGTGGTTTGCCTACTGGCCGGTTTACCACTCGCTTTGCATTTAAGATCACGTTTGGGGATTCTTCTGTCTTCCATTCGCTCTACATGGCCAGCCCACTGCAGTTTACGTAGCTTGATGAACGTTGAAGCTTTTGGCGCGTCGTAGAGTAATACAACTCATGGTTGTATCTTATTCGCCATTTCGTTCCTTCCTTCACAGGTCCCAAAATTCTTCGGAGGACATTTCTTTCGAATGCGTTAACTGCTTTTTTAGAAGTTTGCGTTAATGTCATCGTCTCGCTGCCATAACAGAGCACAGGTCGTATAATAGTTTCATATATTCGCAGCTTATTGTTCCTGTACACTTTCTTGGATTTCATTATTGGAGGTACCGAATAATACGTCTTATTTGCAAGTATTATCCGTCGTCCATTTTCTCACTACTAAATTTATTATAATTTATTAACCCGAACTTTCTGGGGTACACGCGCAAACTCATACTCACGCGTCGTATAAAATAGAAATAATAACGTTCACTTAAAATCTATCCCTCGCCGCATAAAAGTATTTATGAACCCAGCAAACAAAGTAATTCATTAAATACTCGTTAATGAATTATATTAACGAGTATTTTGATCATTAACGATCGTCGTTAACGATAGATTAACGAGTCATCAAGCGGACTAAATGGACATTCATTAATGAATTACTTTTAACTATTCATTACTAAATTGCTTACAAGAAACGAGTATTTAAGCAAGTATATAATCGAAGATCGCAATTGCTTCTCTGTGTCTGTTGTTTATACTAAACATTTTACGCACAAACGAGATTTGCGATATGCCTATAGACATAGCTATGTCGACATCATTTCGTAATCGCGTATCGCACGTGTGATGTGAACTCTGCAGAGTTTGGTTCACCTATGGTTTACATAATTTAATTTTACGCTCCTGCTCGGTTTTCGAACGTTGAGATTACTCATCATGTTATTTGTTTTTCAAGCATATTGCAGCTCGAGTATGCGAAACGATCGTTTTTCGATCATAAATTTATGAGCGTTCGTTAAAATGTTTGCTGGGAAGCGATCGCATTTCTTTCTTCTGGTTTTAGTGAAAAAATCAATCTTTGTTGGTATAAAACCTATTTGGATAGTAAATAATTTTTTTTTTTGTTTTCAATATTTTGGCATTCTTTCGTTCTTTTTAAGATCGAATTCATATTGAAGGGAAGATAAAAGATATTGACCATATGCTAGTATTTATTCAATAAGTATCGGAATCATTTTAATACACAGTAAAATTAAATTTATCTTGCACAATTATAAAGGGAAATTTGTATATTTTTTTGCAAATGCACTTTAAACCAAAGCAATATAAAAAAATTTCATAAAATTGATAAAAGCCATACTAATTTTCGTATACATGACTTTGATTATAAAAAAAAGGATAGATCATTTGCATCTTTTACACTAATATTTTTAACCGTGACTATTAATAGACAGACTTAAGAAAGCAAACCGTAATAGCTCTTCCTGTGAAGTATATGGAATCGTAAAAATAATTGGAATAAAAAAGTCAACCAGCTTATTATTATTGACGATCTATTAGCAATGTTCATTTCTTAACATGATTTAGTTCTTGCATACAAATGATCAGGTGTTTTGTATAATACTGTGAATGCTAATGCTATATTTTTTATTGTCTAGCTAAAGATAATTGTTATTTCTTAATTTTCTTATCTTGAAAAATATTGCTAAGGTTAAAACTTACTGATTACTATTGTTTTAAAAAATATAAATGCAATGTTACATTTATTATTAAATTTCACCAAACTATTGTATTGTGTATTAAGCTAAATTCCACCGATTTCGAAAAATATTTATGCACAATACTGTATTGTGTAAAAAATAATAGATTTTGAAAAAAAATGTGTGTTTTTTTTTTAACTATAGAACATAAGAACAAACATTATACATGTTTCAATGCCTTTAGCACTCCATTTTATTAGGCTATGGGTTTTAGATTTTGTAAATCGGCATTTCAAGAGCAGAATGCGTTTAAATGTCATGAGTAATTTTGTTTTATATATTTTTGTTACTGTTTCAAGAAAACATTAAAACTGAAGAACAGGAAAGGGCGGCGGTGAATATAAAATAAAGTGATCGACTAGAATAATAATGAAATGATTCTTTTTGCATTGTAATACATAAATTCCATCACGATTTATTTGCCTTTGCTAGTGTACGAAACGTGCTTTTTTTTCGGCGGTGGTAACGTATTGAATTGATTTTAAGAATTTGTATGAGTTTACTTTGTTAATATTCAAGTACGACTACTTACTTACGATGGCGTTACAGCACGAATTGGGCCTTGGCATCCTATAAATTCGAGTGTTAGAGAAACAGAAGTAAGATTACCACTCTTAAAAATGGAAATTCGTAACAAATTCAGCGATACTTCCTGACACTTCAAGGAAAGTATTGTAGGAATATTAAGTCTCCTCCGAAATACCAGCCGTCCATTACTCAAATCGTCAGAATAAGTAGAACTTTTTTTAAGTTAACGGCTCCAACGAATTTAATACAGTTCTCTCCAAATATCTTACCAACAAAGTTATGATCTTTAATAATTCCAATATAATTACAGAATTTAAAGTTTACTTTGTGTTTGAAGCAGAGCGAAAGAAGACTGAGTGCGAAAACGAGCTATGTTACCCATAGATCAAAAAATTTTTCGCATAAAAAACTCTTACCTACCAAATGAATGATTTTGACTGGTTCGCTCCATGTTTATACCTCCCAAAACTTTAAACAGCTGATTACTAAGCAATATTTTACACGTAGATTGTTCGTATATGTGCGAGGAGATTGCACGCATATTGGTGAGCTCAGTTCGAGAAGTTCTTTTCCGTTTGCCAGCTGTTTACGTATAATTAAACTGTGGTTTGAAGTTGTTTGTACGTATGTATGTATGTATGTATGTATGTATGTATGTATGTATGTATGTATGTATGTATGTATGTATGTATGTATGTATATATGTATGTATGTATGGATGTATGTATGCATTTATTTCTGTTTGACATATGCTCGCAATCTATAATAAATACTATAGATGAAATCTGAGAGTGTCATAAGTTTGCCACAAAGGTTGTAACGCTAAGAAATAAGGCTCGGAGAAAAAAATGAATGATACAGAAGTTCATATTATCATTCAAAAATCGCAAAAACGAATGTTCGTCCGTCCGTCTGCCCATCCGTGCGCTCGGTAGCTCGAGAACGCATTGATCTAGAAGATTAAATTTTGTACACATCGTTTTTGAACGGGCCAAATCGCTCCACCCCTTTTAATCGCTCCCATACAAAATAATACAATGTCGGAATTTAACATTAAACGCATTTTCTCGGAAAATATAAAAGTTATAGAAAGTGAGGTCGCACCTGCACAAGGTATTTCAGGTATAGTAAATAAAAAAAAAATAAAAGAAATTTATTGAACTATTAAGCTAAGAATGTCAATATGATTTCCGTTTTGCGCTGGAACTCTTGCTTGCACAATAATAGCAAAGGTCA
This sequence comes from Chorisops tibialis, assembly GCA_963669355.1. Lineage (NCBI taxonomy): Eukaryota > Metazoa > Arthropoda > Insecta > Diptera > Stratiomyidae > Chorisops > Chorisops tibialis. The sequence goes on along the minus strand of OY770263.1, from coordinate 116,020,443 downwards.
AGTTCTTGCGCTTGACATTGCGAAAGCTTTTGACAAAGTTTGGCATGAATGGATTCTTGTTAAGCTCGCGGCCATTGGCTTTGATGCTACCATCATTCAATGGATTGAGAGTTTCTTGTCCGAACGTACCAGTAGTATTAGATGGCGTTACTTTTACCTCCTTCCCAATCAATTCCAGTGTCTCTCAGGGTTCTGCCTTATCTTGTTCTTAGTATTTATTAACAGTTTTTTATCTTCTACTCTCAATTCAATTCTTAGTTTTGCGAATACTTTATATCCTTCTTCTTCAATGGCACTGTAGCCCAAATCGGGTCTTGGCCTTCAGGTTCCTTAACATTTTCTATCTACGAATTTTCACGTAATAGATAAGGTAGATTAAGGTGGCTCAGATATACCCACGTAGGCAGTGTGGTAGAATTATGCGTCGAGCGGGATTTAAAATCACAACCTTCGCATTGTAGGCGAACACGCTATTTATTCCGTTCGCTGAACTCAGATCAGGAAAAATAGAGTAGAGTTTAATGCCGCTAAAACACAGGCCTGTCGTCTTTCCTTTATACATTATGCTCCAGCGTCGTCCTCTAACGTAGCTCTTAATGGTGTACAACTTTGCTCTTCCAAAAATTTTATCCTTTTAGGCATAAGGTTCAATAACCACCTCGATTAGAGTCAAAACATCTTTGAAGTTGACCTTGATGCCTCGAAACGCCTAGATATTCTTTGTAAATGCAAAAAATACGATTTAGCTACCATCTACAAGGCTTACATTCATCCTCGCTTAGAGTACAATTCGCATCTTTGGGATGGGGCACCTAAAATACACCTTGCGTTTCTCGAATCGAATACAGAATCATGCGTTATGACTTATTATTATATCGAGCATCGCAGAAATGTCGGAGTAGTATCACTACTTCCGTGGTAAATGCAGTTCGGAATTAAGCGCACTTATTCTTCCATTTTACACTTTTCCGCGACATACTCGTCAAGCTAAACAGGCGCTCGAGTATACTGCCAAATTTTCATCTTCCTGTATAGAGAAATTAGGTGGTCACCCATTTCCCGAACATCCAGACTTTGGAACGCATTGCCGGCTAAGGTTTTTTCAAACGGCTATAAGCTCTAGTTCTTCAAGAATAATGTTCACCATCATTTCCACCCGAATTTCCATAATATACTCAATTTTAAACCACTTCCTTTACCGACTTAACTGTGCTATGCATTAAAGGATGGCCCTTAAGTTATGCACGGTGCCATAAAAAACATTGCAAAATTTGTTTAAAAAAATTACTGGACTATGATTGGGCGTAAATCCCAATCGTGCGATATTCTAGATGCAAGAGAAATTTTTTGATTTTACGAAATTTTGTAGGGGAAGTGGTAGAGAGGGAGCTAGAGTGCAGCCTAGTGGGTAACGTGTTGGTCTACAATGCGATGGTCGTGAGTTCAAATTCCGGTCGACGCATAGTTCAAGTACACTGCTTGCATGGATATACTTTGGTTGCCTCAATCTGCGAAAATGGAAAATTCGTAGATAGAGGGTGGTGCGAAAAGCTAACAAACATAAATTTTATACGCACTGAGTAAATTGGTTTAGAGCATTTCATGAAAAAGTGCAGTTTGTATGGGATGTGGTGGAAAGAGTGGGAGGGCATAAATAAGTTTTATACAATAAATTGAAGTCATGATAAAAGTAATGTATTCCAAATTTCTGATCAATAGCATTTATAGTTTTCGACCAAATCCGTTTATTGTCAAATTTCGAAATTGTGTCATTTTGTATGGGAGGGGGTAGAAGGGTTGAAGCGATTTGGCCCATTCACGAACTTGACCTTACTTTTTTGTCAAGAAATTTGAACTTTCTAGAGCAACCCGTTCTCAAGCTAGAGAGGACACGGACGGACAGATGGACGGTCATCCGGTTTTAAGATATTTGAGTAATAATATGGACTTCTGCATCATTCATTTTTTTTCGAGCCTTCTTTCTTAGCGGTACTTTGTGGCAAACTTATAATACTCTCAGATTTCATCGCTGATCAAAAAGTTTTGGACACCAGAAATACCCCGCCCGTTGGCATCATTAGCTATCAGTCGAAAAGAATTAAGTAACAGAGACTTTAAATGTCTTTATAAAAAAATTCTTGTGATTTTGTACAACGAAGACAAATATTTCTAATTTTAATTCTTAGGTAGTTATATAGGTATATTAAAGTTCGATAATAATTTTTTGCATTTTTTTTTTGTATTTTATCTTTAACACAATTATTGTTGGTATCTAATCACATTTAATTACCACCGATATTGATTAAATCTGTCTATAAAATTTTTCTGAAAACCCATTTTCTAAGAAATCTGGGCGGTTTTTTTAAATAATGAAGAAAAAACTGAAATTCCACTTCAAAATAAGTACTAATAAATTATTCTTTGTTTAAAAGATAGGATTTATAGCTTTAATATTGTCGCAAAGTTGAAAAAATGCTTTTAGGAATTAAGTTGTCTTAAAAATGTCTAATAATCCTATGATTCTGAGTCACTTGTAAAATTTACTGCTTAACGCTGAAATTATTCAGTTTTCCGTTTATTTATTAACTCAGTACTTATCTTTTATTTATTGTTTGGATATTTTCAGATAGATTATGAGATATGGTACCTCCACCGGGTGCAGAACTAGAAAAATACGGTGAGTAATGCGTGTAGTTTATTGTAATTAATGGTGAAAAATATTATACTTAGAGATAACTTTTTGTAAGTTTAATTATTATATTAATATCGGAAATATAATTGAAGAGCTCACGATTACATACTTGAAAATCAAGTAATTTCTCTTGAGAATCATTTGCAATCAAAGACAAGTACATACTCGTATTTGTAATAAAACTTACTGTTTTCCCTTTTTCTTAAAGAGGTATAAGTATAGCATATAATATTTTTGTTTGTTTGCGTACTTGTAAATTTTCTATTATCTGCAATGCCTTAAAAGATGGTTAATGAAATCATTTATCTATAACTTCCGACGTTTAAGTTTGATATGCCAATTTACTAACCTACATACATGTTTTGCATTCATCAACACGATGTAATAGAATCTTCTTTTTTTTAAATTAGTATGCACAGCAGTCAACTCTCAAATTATCGGTTTTAGTTACTATAACCATATAAATTAAGATATATTTTGTTTTATTGGAATATCGTTTCCTGTAATATGTAGGGGAAGGTCATGTACCTTGGTGCGCTTTTCACTTAATGCACTATGATTTACAAAATATAATGCATGATATTTCTCGTCTATCTTGTTTTAAGGGTACAAATTTCAGCTACAAAAGTTGTCTTGACATTTTCATATAATACACTATTATTACTGTTATGAACGAACATGAAGTTAAAGTCAAAACGGTTCAAGATACAAGTAGTACTTGTAGTACCTTGGTCCGATGTGGCATGTATCTTAGATCTTTATAAAAAAAAATTACTTTTTACTTTTAGTAAAAAAACAATTTTTATTACGAATATAGAAATATTTATGAACACAAATAACCTAACAACACCAATTATTCATTCTGCAAATTCTACAATGGCACTACAGCCCAAATCGAGCCTTGGCCTCATGACCTTCAGGTTCCTTAACATTTTTCATTACTCATTGTAGAAAAGTCGTCAATCTACGAATTTTTCATTTTCGTAGATTGAGGTGACCTAGGTATATCCTAACAGGTAATGTGCTTGAATTATATATTACGTCGACCGGGATTTGAACTCACGACCTTCGCATTATAAGACCACCCACACTACCCACTAGGCTACACCCTATTATTCATTACAAAATTAGTATTCGACAAATTTTATAAAAATTAATATCGATTTTCTATGATTGAACTAAAATAGTGGCATAGAATTCTTTTTCAATGGCGCCACAACCCAATTTGGGTCTTCTGCTGTAAAATTTTAGCAACTGGAAGGTTTCCATACACTTTTAACTACCCTTGATTTCTTGTTATTCGCTACGAACCAAGGTGCAAGTAATAAATAGTGTCAATAGGTACAACATACGAGGATGGTACCTAGCACTGTAAAGTATTTTATTTCAACCCACAGTAACGATCAATCTATTTAATAATATGATGATTCAAAAGAGGCAAACAAGCAAGACGAAGAACAAACTACCTAGGAAAAATTCGCAAGGCTTTGCAAATTATTTCATAAACAATAACACTTGAAAAACTACTTTTAGACCCAGAAAAATTATCTGTCCACTCATCTATTTATTGAAATCGCTAACTGATTACTTTTCGAACTTATAGAACTAAGATAATTGCTTTCAACATAAAAAATAATGACAACAGGATTTCTTGCATTGGATTATGAAAGTTTAATTGAAATAAGTTCGGATAATCGGTCTTTTCAAGTATGTTGCGACAAAAACATAACAGCGAAACAGGCTTGACGCCGCACCAGATATTCATACATAATGCCAAAGGATCATGGAATTGAGGAACCAGAAACATTCTTCTCATTAAAGTTTTTATACTCTAGATGAAATCTGAGAGTATATTGTGTTTGCCTTACCGTTTGTTACGCTAAGAAATAAAGCTTACACAGAGCCGCCAAGAGTACAGAAATATTTGTTGTCGCTCAAAAACCTTGATTCCGAGTGACCGTCTGGTCGTCTGTCCGTCTGTCTATAACTCTAATAACTCTCGATCGGTGTGAGCTATCGTGCTGAAATTTGTTATGTGTCATTTCTAGCGAAAAGGTAACTTTAAGTTCGTGAATGGGCTACATCCCCCCACTCCTACCCCCTCCCACACAAATGAAAAATTTTGAAAACTACATATTTTCGATTTTCGTTGAAACTAGTAAAGCTGAAAAGACGGATTTTTTCAGAATTAATTTTATTATGATTGCAATTATTTAAAAATAAAATTATCAACTTCACCTCACTCCTTCCACCCCTTCCCATACAAATTTTGGGAAATTTTGAAATTTAAATTGAAAAAGCTATCGACTTGAAATTTTGTGCAAAGTATAAGAATAGAAATGTCATTAGCGCAAAAAAATGTTGTTTTGATCCGTATACTTCTACCTCCTCCCATATAAAAGCATAATTTTTGTTAAATGCATTATATCGATTTTCATTAAAACTAGAAAAAGTACAATTTTAAAATTTTGCCAGAATTTGTTTCTTAATAATTGGAATAAATGCTAGGAAAAATTATCAGCTCCGCTTCACTCTTTCTACCCCCTCCCATACAAATATCTGTATTATAAATTCAAAAAAAGCATTTCTCCTTCGAATATATGAGCGCTATCAACTTTGAAATTGAATCAAAACATGGTGATAAGGATCAAAAATCATCTTAAACGCTGCACTTCCTCTGCCACCTCCCATACAAATGTCCCAATTTCAGGAAAGCTATGTCCAATTTCTTTAAAAATAATGAAAACTAAGAACTTTAAATTCAGCACGAAACATTTTGCATGCGATGTTCGGTGTCATATACGAAAAATACAAGCTTCCCCCTCTACTTCTACCACCTCCCATGCAAAAGTGGCATACCTATTTTCCGGTACATTAAACTCTTTCCCATTTCACCTAGAGTATCATATGACTGTGCTTTTTTTTTAAGATTTTTATTGAATAAATTTGAAGTACCAAAACAATATTAGTTTCATTTAAAATGTCATTTAATTTTTAGGGAGGTTTCCATGATCTTTGGAAAAACTTCTAAGGGTACCACGACCGAAATAGTTTCGGTATCCCTGCTCTAGATGAATGAGAAATTTGTTGATTTTAAGAAATTTTAACAACTTAGGGGTCACTCTTTAATGCAATTTATACGGTGAAGGAGTTGAAGGTTAAATGGATTAAAGGGAAGGAGAAGCCTAAAATGCCGGTGGACGCTAGGTTTGGAACGTCGAAGGTCGTATAACAATAAGAATATGGTCTCTGGCAATGCATTCCAAAGCTTTGAAGTTCGGGTATGAATGACTGCCTATATTTCACTGTACGAGAAGTTGGAAGCATAACAGTAAGCTCGTGTGCGCTTGAAGCTAGACGTGTATTTCTAGTAAATGTGCAAAGAGGTGGAATAAGTTTAGAAAATTCCTCATACCATGAAAGTAGCGGCAGTAAATGTTTAGTACTCCGACATTTCTGCGATGCTCAAGGGAGTCTCTAGAATCTCTGTTGGTTTCATCGAACGTCGAAGGTCGAATAGCAATAGGAATATGGTCTCTGGCAATGCATTCCAAAGCTTTGAAGTTCGGGTACGAATAACTGCCTATATTTCACTGTACGAGAAGTTGGAAACTTAGCACTAATCTCGTGTGCGCTTGAAAAGAGGTGTAATAAGTTTAGAAAATTCCTCACTGCATTTACCATGAAAGTAGCGGTAGTAAACGCTTAGTAATCCGACATTTCTGCGATGCTCAAGGGAGTCTCTAGAAACTCTGTTGGCTTCATCTCCAATTAGTTCGAACGCCTGTCTCTAGACACGGCTTCGCGAGTTGCGTTTTGGTTCCCCGAGCCCATAAATGCGAATTGTACTCGAGGCGTTGTCTAATGTAGGCCTTATAGATATTTGCTAGGTCACTAGGAGTAAACTATTTCTTACATTTGCAAAGGACTTCTAGGCGTTTGGAAGCGTCAAGTACTACGTCGAGTATGTGCTGCTTCCAATCAAGATGGTTATTTATTTTAATGTCAAGGAGTGAGAAGTTTTCGAAAGAGTCTAGTAGGACACCACCGAAGGCTATATAAGAGTCCGAAGTTAGAAAATCATGTTTCAGGGAAAGATGGCATGTGTTTTCGAGGCGTTGAACTCTACTCTATTTATCCTGCCCCATTCCAAGATTTTGAATTTGGTACGTTCAGATGCTACCGGGACACGGTGAACGTTAGTAATCGTGTCGAATTCATAGATGTTATCTAGTGTACTGTCATTTGCAAAGCAATGTATCGGATAGATAGTTGACGATAGAAGGTCATTAATAAAAATAAGAAAGAGTGTGGTTGATAAAACAGAGCCTTGAGGGATGCTGGAATCTATGGGAAAAGGGGAAGATGCCACGCTATCTATTACGACTTGTATGGTGCGTTCATATATGAAACTCTTAATCTATTTTACGAGGTTATTATAAACAATAGAGGTTACACCTATTCAGTCAAAATTTAATTAAATGCAGTAGATATTTTCTGGCCCGATAATATAGAAATTCAATCTTGCCCAGTTTTCGTCTAAAGGTCCTAACAGCAATTCTGAATTTTCGTTGTTTACATATACTCATTGGGGATTGATAGTAATGATCAAAAAGTGAGTCAGTGCGGTTATTAAAAAAAAAAAGCTTGGACGTTCGGTCATATTCTTAAGAGCAGATTTTGTAAGACCGCATAGATATAACTAATTTCAATTTGTCGGTAGGTAGATGAATTTCTATAAAATTTCTTATTAGGTTGACGTTACAGTCACTCACAGCTTAAATGATGCAGTCAAGAATTTTTGTAAGTTTCCTATAAAAAAAAAGTGTAGGAATAAAGTTTCGATTAACGTCTTCAAATAGTCACACTGTTGTATGATTTCCTCTTAATTCCACTGATATCAAAACAATTTTGCAGCTGAATTTAGATGAAACATAAACGATTCGGTGAATACTCTTAAAAATAGCGTCACAGCTTAAATGATGCAGGCAGAAAATTTCCATGCTCACAGACTATGATTTCTTGTTATTACAATAGAGATTTCTAGTCGCAAAGTGAAGTTCATATCCTCCCGATCTTATCGCTTATCGAAAATGGGTCGTCGTACAACCATTGAGGAACGCGAATTAATATTACACCATTTTATTTCTGGAAAAAGTCAAAGGTGCATCGCGGAAATTGTTAACAAAAATGCATCTACTGTACAACATATTATTGAAAAATATTCACGCGAAAATCGGATTGGAAATAAAGGGAGGAAAGCTCGGAACAAAATTCACAGACCACGATGAACGATAGATTACCAGGAAATCCCGGAAAAAACCATTGTTCAGTGCTCCAAAGCTCACGTCTGAAGTGGAGAAATGGTTGGAAAAGAAGTGTCATCCCGAAACAGTGTGACGAATATTGTGTAAAGAAAATTTACATGGACGAGTAGCGAGAAACAAGCCCCTGATTAGTTCTAAGAACGTGCGTCTTCGAATGGAGTTTGCCCGTACATACCGCTCCTAGGACTTTTGGAAAACGCTGATTTTTGCAGATGAGAGTAAATTCAATATTTTTGAATCAGATGGGAAGGTTTCTGTTTCGAGAAAGCCAAATGAGGAGCTAAAACTTGAGAATTTGCGGCCTACTGTTAAGCATGGTGGAGGTCATATTATGGTTTGGGGCTGTATGTCCTCTGCAGGCGTCGGAAAACTCCACTTTATAGAAGTCAATATGGACAAACACATGTACATGGACATCCTTAAGCAGAATTTGAAAAGTAGTGCCGAAAATATGGGAATAAAGGACAATTTTAGCTTCTTCCCTGATAATGGCCCAAAGCATTCATCCTATCTTGTTAGGGAATGGATGCTATACAACTACCCTCATATCAGTAAAACGCCACCATAATCAAAACAAGAACGTGCACAGGAAAACAAAACTTAAGCTATACAAAACCATCATAAGACCTGTGCTATGCTATGGCAACGAAACGTGGACTTTAACTCAGGCATCCGAAAAACTACTTAACGCCTTTAAAAAAAGGTCCTCAAAATAATCCTCGGACCTGTGACGGAAGACTCGATCTGAAGAATACGATACAATAGAGAATTGTATGACATCTTCGATAATCCAGAAGTGTGAACCCTCATAAAATTTAAGAAGTTACAATGGGCTGGTCATGTGGAGCGTATGGATGACGGAAGAATTCCCAAACGCACACTAAAAGGGTAAGTCAACGGACAAAGACCGGTCGGAAAACCACGGAAACGCTGGGAGGATTCGATTGACGCAGACAGCAAATCACTGCTAAGATTTTCTAACTGGAGGACGCGGTCACTTAACCGAGATGGACGGAGGCAAAGTATTCAGGAGGCCAAAGTCCGATTTGGGCTGTAGCGCCATCGTAAGTAAGTAAGTACAATCACCCGTTATAATTGTAATTTAGCATATATGGGCAAAACTAAAGCTAGAAATTAGAAAGCATCCCATTACTAATAAAAACAGTTTAAAAAACGCGCTGTTGGAAGAGTGGAATAAAATATCCCCAAGCTATACGTGGACATTAGTAGAATCTTTGTCAAAACGGCTTCAGGCAGTACTAGATCATAAAGGCGGTCCAACAAAACATTAGAAATCAAAGAAAAAAGTTAATTCATTAAATATTCTACATTTTTTCCATGATGGATCATTTAAGCTGTGACGTATTTTTTTCCAAATTTCATTTTTATACTCTAGATGGAATCTGAGAGTATTATAAGTTTGCTCTAAAGTTTGTAACGCCAAGAAATAAGGCTCGGAGAAAAAAATGAATGATACAGAAGTTAATATTATCACTCAAAAATCTCAAAACCGGATGTCCGTCCGTCTGTCCGTCCGGCCGTCCGTCCGTCTGTCCGTCCGTCCGTCCGTCCGTCCGTCCGTCCGTCCGTCCGTCTGTGCGCGCTCTAGCTTGAGAACGCGTTGAGCTAGATAGTTCAAATTTTGTACACGTCGTTTTTGACAAAAAAGTAAGGTCAAGTTCGTGAACGGGCCAAATCGCTCCACCCCTTCTACCCCCTCCCATACAAAATGCCACAATTGCGCAATTTGACAATTGAATTTGCTCAAAAAGTATAAAAGCTATTGGCCTGAAATTTAAAATATGTTACTTTTATGATAATATCGATCTACCATATAAAAATTATGCGTGTCCTCTCCGTCCTTCTACCACCTCCCATACAAACTGTACTTTTTCATGAAATACTCTAAACCAATTTACTCAGTGCCTATAAAATTTAGCGGACTGAAATCGTGCACCAAATATTAATTTAAAATTGTTAGTAAGATTAAAAAAAAATTATACGATTAGCTTTACCCTTTCTACCCCCTCCCATACAAAATGACACAATTTTGCAATTTGACAATAAATGAATTTACTCGAAAAGTATAAAAGCTATTAATCTGAATTTTAGGATATATTACTTTCATAATGGTATAAATCTACAGTAGAAAAATTATTTGCGTCCTCTTTCTCCTTCCACCCCCTCCCATACAAACTACACTTTTTCATGAAATGCTCTAAGACAATTTTCTCAGAACATATAATATTTATCGAGTTCATATTTTGTAATAAATACTTAATTAGTATTATCACTAAGATCAGACAAAAATATTTGATTAGCTTCGCCCCTTCTACCCCCTCCCATACAATATGACACAGTTTCACAACTTCACAAAAAATCTATTTTCTTGAAAAGTATGAATGTTACTGGTCTAAAATTTAAGAGATGTCAATTTTATGATATTCTTAGTTATTTCTAAGAAAATCACTAAAATCCCCCCACTCTTTCTACCACCTCCCATACAAACTGCACATTTTCACTAAATCTAACACACTAATTTTCTCAGTTCGCATTCAATTTTTGGAGTAAGCATTTTGTATAAAACATTTTTGTAGCTACCTTAGCATGATGGGGAAAAAATTAGTTCAATGCTATCACCCCTTCTAACACTCCCAATACAAAATTTCTTGGGATCACAAAAAATTCTATTTCATCTAGAGTATAGTAAGATTGCGTTTTACGCGCAATCGTAGCCCTGTTATGTTTTTAATTTTTGTTATTGCATAGATGATAAAATATTTTTTGTTTTTTCGGGATTTGAAATAAAATTATTTAATGTAAAAAACGGATTTTTTGGAATTTTCGAGATTTCATTATATGAGCTAGCATTCCATCAAAATTAAGTGTTTTTGTATGTGCATCATTTAAGCTGCGAGTAACTGTATTTAGAAATACAGTGCCGCAGTATTATCCTTTCAAATATTTAGAGTTTCTCAGATACTGCATCTGAGAGATAAAAATCCAGGTTACAAATCCATATGAAATTGTCGGTCTAACCAGGGTTTTTTATATGACTACCTTCTTCGAACTTTCCAAGGCTTAAGATTTCTTAAATGACTTGTGGCTGGCTATTCGTGGTTTTTGGACATTTCATTTTTTCATTGTATTTAAAGTCTTGTGGTGAAGTTTTATCCCTAAGTATTTAATAGTATCTTTAAGCGGAGTGTCTCTGCTGTCAAATGATAATTTCATCTTGTTCTGTTTAACAGCATTTCTGGGTCCTTTGCTGCTAGCGTTCCGAAAGCAGATAATTTCCGATTTTTCGACATTAACGCACTTACGGTCGTTTCACTTTCGAGTTTATACCGAACACGATTTAAACGAATGGAGTCTGCGGAATAAACATTTGGTTTAAACTTCAACTGTTAACCGGCCCTTAATGTAATAAATTCTCTGTGTATTTTTTTTTTCATTTCGATTATCAACATAGCTCATTATCATTTACTGATTAGTCAACAGTTTCGCAATTTAATGAATTTAAGAACAATAGTCACGATATGCAACTAAAGCTTGCACTAAATTCTTAAAATTTGGTTTTACTAAGTTCCGATAACGTACTGACTGTTGTATGCTATATGTTATTTTATTTTTGGCTTCGAAATATATACAGTACAACTAGCTACGAGTGCAAAAAAATTTGCAAAATAATTATAAAATAAGGCTTTTTTTCGATTTATTTTATAGGTTGGCAGTGTCAACCCTACCGTAGTTAAAGACTTCCCGTACAACCAGGCGTAAAGTAGCTTTATCCATCGATATAGACAAATTCAGACCTTTATAGTTAGTCAACGATTTAGTAATTCGTCTATAAAGGTCTGAATTTGTCTATATTGATAGATAAAGCTACTTAACGCCTGGTTGTACGGGTTAAAACAAATCAGAAGGATGTTGAAAAATATAAAAAATTATAGCAAATAAAATTTTTAGTTTAAGCAAAAAAAAAGCATTTTATCAATATGTTTTCTGATATGATGCCGAATATCTGTGTTTTTCTGACGATATACGAAAACTTTATTTCTGAATAGGTTAGCCATGATGAGATCTCACAAATAGTCTCTCGTACAAGTGAACGTAATTTAATTTTCAATTGATCGATTGTTATTTACAAAATAATCGAATAATGGGCAATTTATTTAAATGCCTCTAGAAAGTTGGCTCCTGCTTGCACAGGTTGTTGACAGCCTGTACATTATGTATACGAACTTACATAATATATTCGAGTGCATATGAGAAATACAATACAATACTCTACAAGGAATTCAGTTTGACCCATATGATACTATCGCGCTAGCATGCAAACATAATTTGCATGTGCCTGGTGTTCTATTTAGGACAAAATGCATTCAGCGTATATCTACGTAGGTACATTTATATGCCAAGCAATAGCTTATATAACCGAACTTATACCAGTCAGTACGTTATCGGAACTTGAATAAAACAAAACTTTAAGGATATAGTGCAGGCTTCAGAAGTTTAGTGACACTTAGAGACGATTGTTGTTAAATAAAAAAAAATACTAAACTGTCTCCTAATCAATATATTATTGTGATAATGTGCTATGTTGATAATTGATATGTAAAAAAATATACGTAGAAAAATTATTATATTGACAGCTGACTCAATAGTCGAAGTTTGAACCGAACATTTGGCTTAACACGCAGATTTTCTTTGTTCTAATCGTGTTCGGTCTAAGATTTTGAGGCCGGCCGTAAGTCTTATAAATCGGATGCACAATAGTAAATAGTAAAATGCAGTCAGTTGGTACTTTGTTAAGGTCCGATAACTTTCTTTGAGCTTTGAAATTAAGGCTCTTGCACACCGGTCTTCTTCTTCTTCTTTAATGTTTTTTGCTAAATTTTACACTTTTAAAGTTTGTATTTGTACTTTCTCTTAGTCTTAAGCGTTCTTACATTAGATATGGAGTTTTTGTAGTTTGAATCATCGCAAAAGCAAAAGTATCTGCATTTTAATTTGAAAATTTGGAATTAAATCAATTCGCTCTCTAAATTTCAAATAAGAGCGCGGTTAATGGAGCTTTCACTGTGAATTAACTTAATGAAAGTACAAATTGAAACCCGCCGTTTCCCAATAGATAGCGCCAGCAGTAAATGCTGATCAATAATGGCGGATCAGAAACGTCACAAGGTAAACTTAGGCAGCTGTCAACAACTCCTCATCATTAGGTTTGTGAAGTTTTATCAGCGTTTTATATTTTTTTGTTCGCGAATGTGTCGAAGTTTGAGCCAAATAAGCATTATATGCGGAAAGTTATGCTTTTTGCCTTCAATTCAAAAAAATTTTGCGGCTCAGGTGCGTCAATTGATTGTTGATACTTATGATGAGGATGCTATTAGTGAAGGAACATGTCGTGAGTGGTTTCAACACTTCAAGTGCAGTGATTTTGAAGTGGAGGGCCGGCATGGCAATGGAACAGAGAACATTTATGCAGAATATCATCAGCTGTTGAAACCGAGGGAAACCATCACGGGGGATCACTGCCGACTATAATTGATGCTTTTGATTCGAGCATTGCAGAAGAAATGCCAAGAGTACCAAGAGAGACTCGGCAAAGTGATTTTGCTGCACGACAGCGCTTGGTCACATGTTGCTTAGGCTGTGAAAACCTACCAGGAAGCACTGAAATGAGACGTTCTACCTCATCCGCCGTATTCTCCAGATATCGCCCCTTTCGACTACCACCTATTCCAATCGATGACGCATGGCCTGGCTGAGCAGCACTTCTATTCTTACGAAGAAGCCAAAAATTGGTACGATTTGTGGATCAGCTCAAAAGAAAAGCAGCTTTTTTGACGCGGAGTCCGTATGCTGTCAGAAAGATAGGAAAAAAGTTGTGGCATTTCTTTGAATTATAAACATTTAATCATTTTTGCACAATAAAGGCTCGAAAAAAAAAATGGCGGTTTTCAATTTGTACTCCCAATAGTATTGGAAAACTTCTATTGAATCAGAAAATTTGTTAGCAGTTCTTATTAGTCTTGCCTTGGGGCTGTTTTGTCCATAGCGGGTAATATGATGTCTGACATAGAATAAATTCGTTGAGCAGGATAATGGAACTCTAAAGCTTAAACCCTCAAGTAGTCATAGTCGATGTCCCCCATTCGAATATGAAGCTTAAGGCCGATATAATGGAGAAATTTATGCTGTACCATTTCAATATTTTCGGAGTGAATTAGGAAACATGGATTCCATAGCTCAGACTGAAGGTGAGGAAGGACTAATGAGCAGTAGAGTATTTTTATGGAGAAAATATTCGTGAAATCCAGACTATTCCGAATTATGAATCCTAGCATTCTTCGAGCGGAATTGCAATTTTTAGTAAAGTGAGGTACAAAATTAAGGACGAGTCCTATATAATGCACAAATCTTTGATGACTTGCACCTCTGGCAATGATTACAACTACTGCGTTAAGTAGTTGTAATTGGGGCGTGTACGAGATCTGCTGAAAATTATATACGAACCTTTCGGAATGTTGAGGGAAAAATGGTTAGACAAGCACCAGTAGAGCGATGCGTCGATGTTAGTTTGAAGTGTAGCACAGCCCTTCACTGTTCTAACAGTTTTGAAGATTTTTAAAATGTCTGCGAATAATTGATGATCGACATCATGGAATATGGATGATATATCATTGATAAATACTATTATAGAAATAGTAGGGGTCCCAGATGGGAACCCTGGGGTACACCAAATGTTGCTGGGAATGAAGTAGACTTAGCTGTTTTTAAAGTAACAGAGGAAATGCGATTCTGTGGGGAATCACTTAACTACAAAAGCAACGTTCCGAATTTTCCATAGCAATTTAATTTGGAAATTAGAAGCCGATGATTGACTTTATCAAATGCTTTAGAGATGTCGGTGTAAACTGCGTGTAGTTGATGGTTGCACTCCATTGTTTTGGTAATCTTATCAATATAAGATAAGGGGTTAGTTAATATTGACTTACCTTTTAGAAAGCCATGTTAGTGAGGCGATATAACGCCGCTAATTAACGGAGTAAGCTTATTATTAACAATTCAAACGAAGATAACGGTAGTAGACTGGATGGAGATCGGTCTATAATTTGCAATGTTACTTTTGTCACCAAACTTGTGAATGTGTACCAGCAAAGAGATTTCCACATAATAGGGAACCTACTTGTGTAGAGAGATAGGTTAACAAGAATAGTAAGAGGTAGTGCCAAAAACTCTCGACATTTCCATAAGAGCAAAGGGGGAACACCATCAGGGCCCATACTTTTGTTTGGGTTAAGGCCATTGAGCATCGATGTAACATCCGTGAAATCGATAGACAAAGAAGAAAGACCAAGGCAAGAATTAGGACAAGTTCCTGTAATTGGGGTACTCGCAGTAGCAGCCGCACAAGTTGTATCGGAGTATACACTAGAGAAAAAATTTCCGAAGAAACAAGCAATTCTTAACGGATCGGAAGCTATCATTAAGGTGCATATAGTTCAATAATATATTATCAGATCCAAGAGAGTTAAAATGATTCCAAAAGGCCTTGATGTTGGATGAAATATTAGATTCAACGGATTGAACGTATTCAGCGTAGCAGTGTTGTTTTTTAGCTTTACACGAAGGAGAGAGAATTCGAGGTAATCATTCAGAGAACCTGATTCTTTAAATCTAACGTGAGCTGCTTTTTTAATAATGATCAAACGCTTGAGTTCGGGATCGAACCAGCGAGGATAAGTTGAACCCAATATAACCTGAAGTGCAATATATATATTTATTAATTAAAGAGTAAATTACGTTATAAAACCGAGTAATGACCGTGTTGCCAGGTAAACTTGTATTAGATGCAGCCCAAATAGCGGAGGTCAAATCCACCAGAGGCAAATTGTAGTCTCCAACAATAATGATATTGGAACTTGGAAAGCTGTAAGTGATGCTCTCGACATATTGGCTGGTGTAGATTTCAACTGGTGAAAGAGGAGGGATGTAAACACAGCCCACGATGAACTTATGTTGATGAAGGATAACTTCGATAAAGATCTGTTCAACGCTGTCTGGTGAAAAAGACAGAAGTTTGGAGACGTGGTTAATCTTAATCTTAGTTGCATAGCCCTAGTTCGTTGGTAAAGATGTCGTCATCCAGTCCGGTTTCGGTTAGAGCAATAATGTCTGGTGCGAAAACTTTGCAGTTTGGGCATCATACTTCTTACGTTCTGATAATAGATGCAGAAAGAAGACCTTCGTGAATATTAGTCGTTTTGGACATACCGCAATAGTTGACGATGAAGATACATTAGATATAGAGAGGCTTGAGGTCTACGCTGAAGTCGTTATAGTTAGGGAGGATTCGCTGGCTATTCGAATTTCTGCTACATTGAGATGCTCGTCATCTCGAGTTGCTCGTATTTGGAAAATGCTTGAAGTGTTTTACAACAAGCATGCCAAAACTCTGGTGTTAGACATTTACCAATCGCAGTCGGAGGCAATCTTACTTTAAAATCAACAAATCGTAGAACACGTTAGTCCGCAGTTTAATAATAATTTTACACATCGGATATCTTCTTCGTTAGCATCCAGTTTTTTGTTGCAATATATGTAGCTCAAGATTGACTTTTCTATCGTATGGGCAAAACCTGTAAACACCGTTTTCATATTTCAATACTGCATCAACAATTGTACCCGACAGGCCAACACATTTGCAATGAAATGGTTTTTCGCAAAAACCAGCAAAGCACAAAAAAAGGTGATTTATTAGTTTTGTCTGTGCACGATATTGCGGCACAATCAGCCATAATCATTGCACTTAATCACTTTGGTAATACGAATATTTGAGACTCGAACCAGTGACCCGACAGCGTAACCTAACTTCAAAAATAAATTTTGGTGCTTGTCTATGATAAAAATTTCGAATTTAAAACTAAAACAGCTGTTTAGTGATAGAGTGATAAAAGCTGGGGTATAGCCTAGTGGGTAGTGTGTTGGTCTTGTAATGCGAAGGTCGTGAGTTCAAATTCCGGTCGGCGCAATATATAATTCCGGCACATTGCCTGCTTGGATATACCTTGGTCACCTCAATCTAAGAAAATGAAAAATTCGTAGAAAGAGGGTTGTGGCTAACAACCCTTCCACAATAAGTAATGAAAAATGTTAAGGAACCTGATATCAGGAGGCCAGGGTCCGATTTGGGCTATCGCGCCATTGTATAAGTTTAGTGATAGATAAATGTAGAAAAATAAAATAAACTAAATAAAACAAAAGTAGAACCGCGCTGGCGGGGAGCCAAGACCACCCTTCAGAGTCCCGCGCCAGGAAAACGACCCCTCCTTGATAGACGCACTGTTGTTCGGAAAAGCGAATGTGGAGGAGGCCGGCCGGAATGATCACTCACACTCTGAAAAAATTTAGCCTAGAATCGTTTCGCACCAAAGCAAAGAAACCTTCGCACTTAGCACACAAAGTAAGCAAACAAAACCAAAAACTCCAGATAAAGATCGTTAAGTCGAAGATCTTCAAACTACACTTCATCTACAAGCATAAATCTACTAAAAATTTTAAAACAATCTAAAAGTTTACAGCACGTTCAGAAACGCAGCGTAAACATGGCCGAGGGTGGATCATTTGGATCATTGCTAAAGGTTTACAGCCGAAGACCCAATTCGAGCTGTAGCGCCATTAAAAATAATTCTATACCATTATTTTAGTTCAATTCTAGAAAATCCATTTAAATTTTTATAAAATTCGTCGAATATCAATTTTGCAATTGGTACTGTTAGGTTATTTGTGTTCATAAATATTTCTTTATTCATAATAAAAATTAATTTTTAAGCAAAGTAAATATTTTATGATGTTTTTTATAAAGGTCCAAGGTACATGCCACGTCGGACATGGTACTTGTACCCTGGACCATTTCGACCTTAGCTACACTTTCGTTCAGAAAATTAATAATAGTGCATTATATGAAAATGTTAAGATGGCATTTTGAGATTTGTAGTTTTAAAACAAAATACGCGAGATTAATATTTTGTATGTTATAGTGTATTAAGTCTAAACCTGACCAAGGTACATGACTCTCCACTACTCTCAGATTTCGTCTAGAGTATAAAATTTCATTTTTTCTTTATAGCAGAAAATAACTTAAAACGTTTTTTAACAATTTTAATTAAATGCGACGAAATAATTAATCAAAATTGCATCATTCCTTCTATTTTTTAATATTCGCGTACTAAATCGTGGTTGTTCAATCTTGCAACTGCGAAAATTCTCTTCGTTGTTTTGTCCAAAAAGCCGATTCCTTGCTCTGTGTCACAAATTATTTATAGAATAAAATTCTTGATTAAATTAAATCATCATTATGCTCATGTGATATGAAGTAAGCCGCAACAACGTATACATACATGCAAATACGTTGTTGCGACTTAAGCACTATAAATAAATTGTCTTTTATTATTATATTTTTACTCAAATTATAAAAAAGTTATCATTTTGAATTAGAATATTGCTCCGTTTAATCGAACATTAGGTTAATATTCCGGTACGACAAGTTTACAAACGGAATGGCTTGAATGTTCATTCGATAAAATTATTCTTATTTTTAACTAGCAAACGCCCGCGACTTCGTCCGCATAAAAATCGCAATAATAAGTAATTTTTGAGAATGTAGTTAGTAATACATTATATGGGATATATAATCCTACTACTACAATGGCGTTACAGCCCAAATCGAACATTGGCCTCCTGATATTCAGGTTCCTTAACATTTTTCATTACTTATTGTGGAAGGGTTGTTAGCCCTCTTTCTACGAATTTTTCATTTTCTTAGATTGAGGTGACCAAGGTATATCCAAGCAGGCAATGTGCCGGAATTATATATTGCGCCGACCGGGATTTGAACTCACGACCTTCGCATTACAAGACATTACTAGGCTATACCCTAGATATATAATCCGCTTACTTTAATGGCTCTTTGAACACAATGTTTTGTATTTTGTTGGAATCATAACCATAAATTATTAATAATGATGGCATGGTACTCGCATTTGAATGGGAGAGGCTCGTGATCAAATAAATCCCGTGATTTGAGATCCTATACGTATTGAAGAGCATTTAGGACATGTGAATAATTATAGCTTGTGTTAATTAAAAAAAGGCCCAAATAAAATAACATTAAGCTTGAAAACCTAACAGGACTACGATTGTGCGTAGAGCAAATCATACGATACCATAGATGAAATCGAAATTTTTGTGATATTATGAAATTTCGTATGGGAAGTAGCTGCACTGAACTAATTTGTTTCACATCATGCTAGAGTAGCTATAAAAATGTTTTGTACCAAATTTAAGCTTCAAAAATTGAGTAGGTACTGAGAAACTTAGTGCATTGAATTTAATGAAATTGTGCAATTTGTATGGGAGGTGGTTGAAGAAAAGGGGGGTTTTTGGTGATATTTCGAGAAATAACTATAATCATCATGCAATTGATATATTTTAAATTTCAAGTCTGTATCATTCACGCTTTTTAAGAAAATCGAATTTTTAAAGACGTGGAATTGTGTCACATTGTATGGGAGGGGGTAGAAGGAGTGAAGCTATCGGTTAATTTTTTCCCGATATTAATAATGCTAATTTAGGATAGAGTACGAAATATGAGCTCAATGAAAGTTATATGTACTGAGAAAATTCGTTTAAAATATTTCATGAAAAAGTGCAGTTTGTATGGGAGGTGGTGGAAGGAGTAGGGGATTTTAACTGACTTTTTGAGAAGCAACTATAACTAATTTACAATTGACATATTTTAAATTTCAGATCAGTAACATTTACAGTTTTCAAGAAAATCGAATTTAAGTAAAGTCGTGGAATTGTGTCACATTGTATGGGAGGTGGTAGAAGGAATGAAGGTAATCGGTTAATTTTTTCCCGATATTAATAATAATGCAAATTAAGGATTAAGTACAACATTTAAGCTCTATGAAAGTGAGAAAATTGGTGTATAGCATTTCATGAAAAAGTGCAGTTTGTATGGGAGGTGCTGGAACGAGTAGGTGGTTTTAAGTGAATTTTTGAGAAACAACTATAATCATTACGCAATTGATGTACTTTAAATTTCAGATCTGCATCATTCACGCTTTTCAAGAAAATCGAATTTTTGTAAAGTCATGGAATTGTGTCATATAGTAAGGGAGGGGGTAGAAGGAGTGAAGCTACTCGGTAAATTTTTTCCCGATATTAATAATAATGCAAATTAAGGATTAAGTACAAAATTTAAGATCGATGAAAGTTACACGTACTGAGAAAATTGGTGAATAGCCTTTCATGAAAAAGTGCAGTTTGTATGGGAGGTGGTGGAAGGAGTGGGGGGGATTTAAGTAATTTGTATACCATAGATCACGTTTATGATAAAAATAATTTACTCTAAATTTCAAATTATTCGCTCCTATAGTTTTCAAGAAAGTTTGATTAACATATATTTTTGATAATAAGTCATTTTGTATGGGAGGTAGTAGAAGGCGGGAGGGGGGGGGGGGGAGGGATTGAAATAAAAAATAAAACCAAGAGCAGATTATATCTCGAAGCATACCTAATGAGCTGTGAAAGTTTCATTACAATTGGTTTAGTCGTTTTTGAGTCAAAGCCGAACAGACAGAGAAGTTTTTCCAAATAAAGCAAAACACTAACTCGTGGCCATTTATAAACAAATAATAGACAGCCACTACAACAATATTTATATGTATAGATTCCGTGGGGATTTTTACTTATCAATAAAATTCATAATAATCCAATAGCGAGCTAAATACGCAGAAAAATGATCTCGAATCTAATTAAATTGCCGTCGACCGGGGAAACAAATCAATCGCGATTTCATAGAAATCAATAGTGGTTGAAGTGGTATAACTCATAGGTTGTTCACTGATTGTCCCTTCCAAAATGTGAAAATTGTAACGAATGCAATCGTCTTGTTACAGCGGAACAAGAAACATACATTAAGTTGATATCTACTCGTATGTAAGCTTTTATCAGTTAATGTGATTTTTTCGACAGGGTACATACACACAAAAGAGGGTAGTGCAACTCTCAACTTTAAGAAATAAGTTTCGGTGGCATAAATAACTTTAATTTATTTTCTTCTTGTTACATTTTTAAATTCGCCACTTATTTAAAAATCTGATATTAAAAAATTGAATAACTATAATTTATTACGATTGTGTGTGCCTTTATTGCCGACACGCTTCGGTTAATTGGTTTTAAATTTTATTACGGAAAAAAATTAAATTACGAGTGTGTCATAAAACTTTTAATGTTCACAAGTGTGATAAAAAAATATTTATGTATATTTTATGCATTGTGATTGCAGGTTAATTGATAGGTATGAGTTTTTAATAGTGAAAAATAAAAAAGACGATTGCACGGACTGTGACTGAAAAAAGAATGGCTCTTTCCAAGTTCTTCGAGATTAATGCCAAAAAATTAGTTCGACAAAAAAT
The DNA here is from genome assembly GCA_963669355.1 of Chorisops tibialis. Classification (NCBI taxonomy): domain Eukaryota; kingdom Metazoa; phylum Arthropoda; class Insecta; order Diptera; family Stratiomyidae; genus Chorisops; species Chorisops tibialis. Next base: position 115,998,931 of record OY770263.1, on the reverse strand, counting down.
AAATCCACTCTATAAGTCAGGTAAATATTTTTTTTTTAAATTTGCACTGTTGTTTGGGTTTAGCACTAGATATTGGTTTTTGAGTTGTTGTGATTTTTGGGTTGAGCTATAATTCAAGTAGAAATCAATGAAGTGTTTAATTAATATTCTTATTTAATTCTTTTTTACAACAAAACAGTATTAATTTCCTTTCTCCAATTTTTCATATACCTATATATATGTATATTTTTTTTTTATTTTAAAATTAAATTGTTTCTATTTTCAAACTAGAATTTGGAATATACTGGTTCTTTTCAGTATATTATCCTAAAAATAATTGAATATTTTCTTAAAATACTTTGTGGCCAGAAGTCAAATCCTTAGTTAGTTAAGAACAATTTCTCATATTTCTCCCAGAAATTTAACAATAAAAAAATGTCTGGAAGAAATTAGATTTCGGTTGTGTTTCTAATATCAAAATTTTTTCCAGTAAATATTGGCATAAAAATGCAACCGCCTACTCTAATTTTTTTTTCTTTAAAAGAACTTAGGAGTTGTTATAACCCTAATATTTATATAATTTGCGATCAGAACATTTATGAATGACAAGATTGATTTGACAACTGTGTCTTTTACTCAACTCCTGCAAGCGTGAGTGTGGGAATGTGTCAAAGTGCGACGCTCTGACATGCACTGTACACGATAATGCGTAGAATGAAAGACTGCGCACCGATATTATGAAAATCGTTGAGTAATAAAATCACTTTTCTTACATTCTGCGTTACGTTGAACGCGTTCTTGATCACACAGGCATTTTCGATAATCTTTTCTAGAAAAATTTGTAGCCTACTGTAAAAATACCAGGATGCAGTAGTACTTTCAGAATGAATCAAAATCCATTTTGTTTAATATGCTCTAGCGAAAAAACGTATAATAAAATTTTTTTATTTTCGATGGTCTAAAACTTTGCCTTGCATCATTTTTCGGCAATATATCCAAATCGAACCATGGCCTGGTGACTTTTCTTAACATTTATTTGTTATTGTGAAAGGGTTATTATCTACAAAATTTTATTTTCACTGGTTGAGGTGGGCCCAGATGAGTGATGAAAACTATCGAATAACTATCGAAAAGTTATTCGATAGTTTTTACTATCGATAAGGTCTATCGAATAACTTTCTGAATGAATGAAAATTACTATTGAATTATTGTTTGAATGTAATCTTAACCCGAATGAAATGTCATTAGACTAATAACGAACGAAATAAAGTACTAACGATTGTTTAAAGAGTTTTACATAGAAAATTTGAGTTCGACATGACCTCTCGACTTGCTGGGGTGTGATCTCTTTTCTTTACATTAACGCGTGTGATCTATAAAACCTAATCGGTTTCATATGTTCAGATGCGCATATTTATTATCAGGCATATTAAACTCTCGTTTTTACGTTGGCCACTTCTGTCCCACCTGAGAGAATATTTTCAAAAGCCGGTTTGATCTCTAAAGATCGCAGAAACAGAATTAAAGATAACAATTTAAATACAATAATTTCCTTAATACATAATCTTAACTTAACAACTTAAAATTATTGCTGAAATTGTTGAGGATATTTGTGCAAACATTTGTTTCTTGAATTCATTGAAAATAAGTATTTTACTACTTGTTTGTCTTCCTTTATGAAATTTACGCATATTTTTATTAATAATATTTTGATACTTTTTTCACTCAATAAATGTAATAAATATCACAAATTATATAAACTTTTATTATAGATTTTACTATTGTCTTGTAAGATAGCCCATTTTGATGCTCGCAAATTTGTTCAACTTTTCTCCAACGATCACGTTTTTGAAGATGACCGCTTGTTGTTGACGAATTGTAATTGCAAGTGACTTTTAAATTTCTTATACGACAATAATACCTTGAAAGTTTTATTAGTTTCGTTAAATCTTCCTCTATTTGTTTCATTTTCTATTCGTGAATTGCCGACTGCCAGCATAAAGCGTATAGTCAGTCACTGGTTAATAAAGTATAATAATTGTTCTTTCGTTCCCTTGTATTGAAGAATAGATATTTCTCAATGAATCGGATCGAAACTATCGATAGCATTGGCTTTTTATTGAAAGAAACTAAAATCCGCAAGTGCTTACTCAAATAACTATTGAAAGTTTCGAGTGTATATTCGAATGAATACTATCAATAGTTTTGTTCGAATAACTATCGATAGTTTTCATTGAAATAAAAGCTATCGACAGTTTTCATTTGAATAACTACCGATAGTTTTCATTCGAATAACTATCGATGCTCTCATTCGAATAACTATCGATAGTTTCATTCGTTTGAGAAAACTATATACTATATAGTTTTTACTCGAATAACAATCGACAATTTCATTCGAATCAAAACTATTGATGATGATGATGCAATGAAATGGCGCTACAGCCCATATTGAGCCTTGACCTCCCGGATGCAACTCCTCCAATTGTCTCGGTCCAATGGCCGCATCCTCCAGTTTGCAAAATTGAGAAGCGATCTGCAATCTGCGCCGACTGAGTCCTCCCGTCGCTTCCGTGACTTCCCCTGCGATCAATTGCCTTGAGGTTTGCACTCGTTTTGGAATTCGTTCTTCGTGCATTCGCTCTACGTGGCCAGCTCATTGAAGCTTGCGAAGTTTGATCACAATAGATGCTGGTGGGTCGTCGAATAGTTGATACATCTCATGGTTGTTTCGAATTCGCCAGTCATCTCCTTCATTAACTGCTCCGTACACCATTCGAAGAATTTTTCGGTCAAACATGTCGATTAAATTCTCCGACACCCACGTCAAGGTCCATGTTTCACATCCATATAGCAGCACAGGACGAATTAAAATCTTGTAAATGCGTAGTTTATTGTTTCGATGGACCTTCCTTGATTTCATTATGGGGAGGACCGCATAAAATGCTTTGTTAGCTGTCGTGAGGGTTCTTTGAGTTCCATGTCGTTCATTGCCGCCTTTTGTAAGAAAGGCTCCCAGGTATACGAATTCATCCACCTGCTCAAGGTTGTATCAATCATCAAATTCCTGTTAAGGCTCCCTATGGGACATAGCATAGGACAGAAACAACTCTCTTCTACAAGGCGCGATCCTGAGCATCGACCTTTAGCTGTTGCCAGGATTTGTTTATTTCCCTGGCCTTCTGCTCAACTGCTCGTTTTCATGTCGTCATGCGTCGGAGGCAGAAAAGGGAAAGGATACTGAAGGCCTGACGAGCTGTATTTAGACGAGCCTCAATACCCTTTTTGGCTCCGCGGTCCATGCTGACAATGCTTCCGAGATAACGAAAATTTTTCACATCTTGTCCGTTAAGAACAATCGGTGTGCTTGTGTTCGAATCCTTGTGCATGCACTTAGTTTTACGCACATTTATTTTCAGTCCTACCTCTTTTCATTTAGAATGCAACAAGCGAAGTTGTATGCGCCCATAGTAATATTCTGCTTCTCTGGGACAATCCTTCGTGTCTGGGTTATGTATTTAGTTTTCGTTTCATTGATCCTGAGCCCTATTTCACCCGCTGCCGACTCCAACTCCTGGGATACCTAAATTTATAAAGTATCGATCGGACTAGAATATCCACGTCGTATGCGTACGCCACCAACTGTGCAGATTTTACGAATAGCGTACCTCTCGTGTCCATTGAGGTTACTGAAGTTGCCTTCCTGACGACATACTCGAGCACCAACTTGAACAGCATGGGGGCGAGACTATCTCCTTGCTGGAGACCTGACTCCATTGGGAAGTTTTGAGTCAACTCGTTTTGCTTGGCACTCATTGTTTTCCAACGTGGCTTTTATTAATCGAACTAGTTTCGGTGGGACACCTAGTTCAATCGTTATTCTGTACAGAGCATTACGGTCGACACTATCGTATGCTTGACAAAAATCGACGAACAGTTGGTGCACATTAATATCATATTCCCAGCATTTTGCTAGCACCTGTTTTACTGAGAATAACTGATCCGTTGTCGATTGTCACCTTGACATTCTCCGATGATGTTGTTAGCGTATTCATTAAGTATTCGTTCGATAATTTTCGTCAAAATTTTCTAACACGTACACAACAATGAAATTTCTATGTAATTTTCGCAACGCAGATGGTCACCCTTTTTGTATACAGGACATATAATGCTTTTCCGCCAGTCGTCGGGTAATTTTTCAGTTGTCTAGATTTTAACAATTAATCTGAATATTCGACTGGTGAGCTCTGTTCCACCTTCTTTCAAGAGCTCTACAGGGATTCCGCCTTGCTCGATTTTAAATTGTGTAGGGCTGTCTTTACTTCATCATAGGTTGGAGCAATGGGCAGTTGATCTCCATCTGGATCTTCCGGAATAATAAAAGGTTCAGTCTGTGATGTCGTTCTATTTAATAATGTTCGGAAGTACTGAACCCATCGTGCATTGATTTCGGTAGCGTCGCTTATGATGTTGCCTTCTTCGCCCTTACAGAGGGTAGTTTACGGTTTGTAACTTTGTCTCATTTCTTTCGCTGTTATAAATGCTGTGTGCACGTCATTTTTCTTCAATTTTTCGTCCAGAAATAAAATTTTGTCATTGTTCTGCAGATCTTTTTGGCGTCTCGCCTGAGCCGCTGGTAGTTGTCCTCTCTAGCTCTTGTTCGTCTTTCGAGAAATAGTCGATGGGCTTCGTTTTTCTTGGTGATCGATTCTTGGCATTCCTCATCGAACCAGTCTTTTCGTTTTCTCTGCTCTAAATGCCATAAAGTGTCTTCAGCTGTGCGCTGAATACTATCCTTAATGTTCCGCCATATTTGGTCAATACTTACCTTCGGCTCAGTCTGAAGTAATGCTTCAACATGTCCTTTGATTGTGGTCATATATTTCACTTTCGTTGTGTTGTCCTTCAGTTTTTGCACATTGAGCTTAGGATCCCAGCTTCATTTAGTGTGGCTCTTGGTAGCTATGCAACAGCGGTATTTAGCTCGAACAAGAAAATGGTCCGAATCACATTTCGCGCTACGTACAGTCCTGACATCTAGAATGCCATTTTTTCGATGAGAACGTCAATTTGATTGATGGTGTGTCCATTTGGTGATGCCCAAGTCATTTTGTCAATGTTTCTATGCGGGAAGCAGATGGAGCTTATGATTAGGTTCTTGCTGCTGGCGAAGTCAATAAAAACTATCGATAGTTCAGTTGACTATCAATAGAACTGTCGATAGTAAAAACAATCGATAGTGCCCATCATAAGCCCAGATACACCGACGCGTCTGTGTCCTGGAATTATACGTCGAGCAAGATTTGATCTAACGACCCTTGCATTTTAGAACAATGCGCTTTCCTCGGCTACATACAGTGATATAATTAAGTACGCTTACCTGTGCTAATTTATAGTATTATTTTGTATGTATCGTATTCATACAGATAGCTAAAGGGTTAAAGTCTTAGAAAAAAATTTTATTAGAAAATATTGAACTTTATCGAAGCAACATTCGTGAGTAATACACGGTTCAAAATTTCGGTTTTTTATTCAAACCGAAAAAGTTTGTATATTTATCCAAACGAAAAGCAGATTAAAATTAAAACTTCACAGCCTATGTATTTCTATTTCGCCATTTCTGTTTCAAATTTAAACTAATATAGTTTATGTATTATGTACGAATAAAAACCACAGTGACTAAGTATTAAACTTACAGGTTTATATTGTCAACAATAAAGTTTACGTAGTAGTACGGAAATACTGGATTATAAACCTACAAAGATTGAAATTTGAACTGAAACGTTTAAATTTTAAAACATTAGAGAAGTTATTTTAAACAACTTAGTTTATATTTCAGTACCGTGAGAAACTTATATTTAAAACCAAATGGTTTAAAAAGTTGTTTCCAATTAAAAATAAGATTTCTGGATTTCATACCATTCTGCATTATTACTCATGACGTTTCAGTATATACTGATACCGAAACGTCATGATTAATAAAGCAGAACAGTGTAAAATCCGAAAATCTTTCCTTTATTTCGAAACACACACAAACAAATTGTTTGTGATTACATTACCATTTGATTTCAATTATTAAATTCTCACATGACTATAAACATAATTGTTCAAAATATCTATTCAACTGTTGTAAAATTTACAAGTTTCCTTCTTAATTTCTTAAAAACTTCAATAATTCGAATGAAGATAAAAATCTTTCTTTTCCTTGATACAATTAAAATATACTTCGTTAGAAACTCAAAATATCGTTTATTTCATTACATAACATTTTTTAAGAAACATATTCGAGAATATAGATTTTCAAATAAATGTGATTACAAAAATTCGTTATTTATATATTAACTTCATAATATAAGTTTGACTTTCGAGTAAATTATAGTTAATTTCTTGAAAATGCATTAATATTCATTGCCGAAACATAGCTTGAATATAACATCTGAAATATATTTTTTATAGATTCATTAATATTAATTTTGTATGTATTTTCATTCATATGTCCTTTGGAGCTAGAAGCAAGCATACTTATACTATTATATTCATCAAAATTTTCATTTTCTAAGTATTTCACATTAGGTTCAATTACTTCCATGTTTGCAATTCCATTATTAATAATTATATTTCCATTTTGTGTTTCTAAAAATTCGTTAAAGTGGTACTTTGAGACATGTTTTTTTAATCCACAGTATGTTGCGAATCTTTTCTTACAACTTGAAGATATTATACATTTGTATTAGATCATGATTATATTTCAGATAGAAAATCGTAAAATTCATTTCAGAAAACTTTTGCTTACACACAAAATAGTAAAAAATCGACATTTTAATTACGTCTAAATTAAGTTTTCTTTGTTTGAAAAGTTCGTTAGATTAGACCACACTTCTGCCATTCTTGGCGTTGAAATAACATTCGGAACATTATAAATATACTTTTCGAAAAAGTGTAAAAATAATTTTAAATCATTACTGTATTCAATACAAAAAAAAATTTAAAATATGTATAGATCAAAAACTTGTACGAAATCCCATTGGCTGGGTATTGGCATAACATTGTTGTCAATATTAATAATATATTGCTGGATTGAGTTTTTTGAAGAGCCAACTGCTATTATTATAGGTTGTTTAGTTGATATTTCGAGTGCTTCAATCGGAGTGTTGTTGTTATGAAATATAATTAGCTTTTCTGCTGTTTGCACAAAATTACAGCGAGATGCTGTATGTTGACCTGGTGGATAAAATTTTGAATAGCAATCGGCCAATCTGTAAAGTAAATGTTGTTTCAATTTAGTACTATTCTGGAAGGGAAGCATACAAATCATAATTTTACCTGTCATTGAAAGAATTGATAAGCCCTTTGTTTCAATCACTTGTGACATAAACGCCTCTAGTGGACACCATGCATTTCTTCTTCTTTCTATCAGTTAAACTATGAGTTTTTGAAAAATTATGAAAGATGGCAAGCCCTTCGTTTGCTTCGATGTACGATTTTAGTGTCTAGTGAATACAATGCAGTAATAAGTAGCAAATTGTCAAATCTATCGTCGGTTACTTACGTTTGTTGTAATGGACAGAATCGGCCCTATTTCCGCATCACATTTAATGAGAGGAGAGACGAACGAATTTGTGCAATATTTCAATTGAAAACAACAAAAATAGCTGTATTGAGACAGTAATGATATTAGGATATCCTTTGGAATTACAGTTCCTTTAGAGTCTTTAAAATGGTGGAATTCGACATGTGATGTGTACTGTTTCACTAAATGAGATTGAAATTATTATATGCAAAATGAAAATAACTTACGTGTTGATAGTTGTAGTTATTATTGAATCGAACAAAAATAAATAATATAGTATAGCTATTAATGTTAATGTTACATTAGAGTGATATTAGATCCATCAGGCGCTTTACATATCAATGAATATGCACAAACATTCTTATGTGAAATGTATGTTATAAGAAATTCGATTGAATTCTTTATAAAAGTATGATTTATATGTGAGGTAAAACAAAAAGTTGAGGAATTTAGGCTATGCGAAAACAATGCGACGCACTGACATGTACTGAACACGAAAATGCGTAGAAGATACGCACCGATATTATGAACGCATCGTTGTGTTTAAATGTCACTTTTATCACATTCTGCGTTGCGTTGAAGACTCTCCAGGAATAAAACCTCAGGAATTATGTCTTATCATTAACAGAATAAAAATAAACATTGTCACAGGTTAAAGATCGGTACCATAAGTATTCATTGATCGACGCACCATGAAAACAAATTGAAAAATTAAACTAAATATCCATGAAGTTTTTTCATGAAAACAAAACGCATTTAACTTTTAAACTCAAAAAAATTTACTCACTTACCAGACATTAATAAATCGTCGAACTCGTATCCTTCACTCGCGGTAAACTTTTGTAAAAACACATATTTTCGAACGTTTTCACTTTGAAAAAATATCGGAATAAATTTTCCCGTTAAGGTCATATTTGAATAAAAGTCGGACATGAAATGAACGATCTAATGCGCGTTTTGGCTATTTTTCGCTTCCAACTACGAACGTGTTGCGACTTGTTCCCTTTATAAACCCAATGGGTTTAAGGGCTATAAAATTTAATCTATTGCGTTTAGTTAAATGAAATCAAACCCATTGTTTTTTTTTTAAATATTTTCTTGTTCTCTTTTTAGTCTAAAGTAGTCTAAAATTTAAACGCTTTGGCCTATATATTTGCTTAGGTTTTCTTCGAAAAAAAAAATACGTTGTTAGATAAACCTTTTGGTCGCTTTCCAAAACCAAAACTATCTACATATTGGGACATAAACGAAGAAGTTTAAAATAAAAACTAAAATTCTCTTTAATGTTTTTGTAAACTTTTACGAATTTAGATTTCAGACAAAATAGTTTAAAAAAATCATTTAAACGGTCAATTTATGCTAAAGGTTTAAAAAAAAAACCTAAAATTTCAACAGTGTAGGAAAAACCTGTTTGTTACTTTTATTATCTTACACATACGAAACAAGGAAAGGTTCTAAACTAATTGATTTTTGATAATGATAAATAATGAAATTAATTTAATAGATAAAATAATAAAAAATAAAATGAAGAACTATATTATGTATTTACTTAAGATGTGTGACAAATTCCTTTATGTGGTAGAGACTCGACAAACTGAGCTTCGACAGTTCTAAACTGTCTCGATAATTTAGGGTGTCTTGACTGTTTGATTGTCAATGGTTTGCCAAACCAATTATTTCAGATAACCGAACATATTTTTGCCTTATAGAATCTGTTTACTATGAAAACAGTTTATAAATTTATCAACTGCAAAAATACTTATAGAATATCTTAGAGTATTTACAATAACAACATATTTAATGCTAATTTATGTGGAGACATTTACAGATGTACTCAAGTAAAAAAAGCTTTAAATAAGCACGAAAATTATCACTCTAAACTTTTCTTCCAAGACGTTATATGCACATCTAGTATACAATAATATACCTTGCGTTGTGCAACTGAAAAGCTTCAATGACATTTCTCACTTTTAATTTTCTTCCTTCGACAGACATTTCATTTCATTTAAATAAAGTTTTGTGCATTTTTTTTTTGTGAGAAAAAGTTTACAATTTGTTTATAATAAAAGTTGTGTATTTTGTTCAAATTAATTATTCAAGTATGGTGATTTAGTAAAATTCATTTAGATTTTTCGAATTATCGTTATTTTTGATTTTGTTGTTATCAAATACGCATTAAAATTACTCATTAACGTTGATCCATCCAACGAAAAAAGAAGTGCAAGTGCAAGTGTTTACAAGAAATTTTTAAATTGTCTATTGAAGAAAATTTATTGTATGATAAATTACAAAGAAGAATGCGTACAAGTATGCTTTGAATTTGATGTGCTCTAAACATATAATAAACAATGACTCACACTGCTAATTGGATATAATTGGGTTTTATTGACTTAATCTTGTGGTCAGTTGTGTGGTGTAGAAAGCTAAGAAACGACAATAATTATAGCAGTAATTTAATAATATTTCAATTTAATGTGAATCTACATATGTGTTTGTTATTCGTGAGGTGTGGGTTTACAGTAAAGGCAAACATATCACTGTTATTTTCATGGCAAACTTGAGGTTTGGATGTACATATACTCACTAACGAATTACCAGATGTCTATGATTAATCAGAATTACTATCTTTATTCCATGAATTAGCTTATTATCAAGTTCCATTAAAAATTGTTCAGCCGTTTTTGCGTATAATCCGGAAATACCGCATACAGACAGGCATTGTGTAAAAAAACCAAAACATTGACCTATAACCATTTATTATCAAATAACAAACATAACCCTCTATTATATCTATATGTATGGGCTGTAAGGTGTACACTGTTGTATCCAAGGAGGATATATAATAAGGAGTGACTACGAGCATGCTTTGCCGTGTAAGAAAATGGGAATGAAAGTATTTCCCTCCCTTACTGGCGAAATGATCGAAATTTTTCGAAAAAAATAGTTTCGCTATCTATGTCTGGCACACTTAAAACTATTACAACTAACTCTTTCCCACGTTAAATTGTTCGAAACAATTGTCAAATTTTCGAAAGAATTGTTTCGCTATCCTTGTTTGGCATACTTAAACCCAAAGTATCTATCTCTGTCCTGCGTTAAATTGTCCGTTGCTAAGGTGCTTAGTTTAGACACGAACCAAAAACTAATAAAAATTTAAAAAATAAAGTTTTCTGAAATAAAACAGCAAACCCCATTGTACTAAAAATTACTTAATTGCTAACTGAGTATTAGCAACCAAGAGAGAATATAAATTATGGTATTTTTTGTAAAAGTTTGAAATCAAGTTAAGCTTGGACACAATCTTCGAAAATTTCCGAATCAAAAAGTATTCCCACATGAAACAGCCTATCAGGCACTCCATTTTATATATCCTCCTTGGTTATACCCTATGTAGTAGCATTTTTGTTTTGATTCTAATCTTTGCCTACTCTGTACATATTATACAATTAGGTGATGTGTGAAGACTTTCGTGATTCAGTGTATAAGAAAGTTATGAGTTGCCTAAACAATACCTTCGGGTTACGCGCGAAATCAGGAACCGGCAAATTTCAGAACGACAAATTTCAGAATGCATAATCCAAAACGACAAAATCCAGAAAAGACAAAACGTAGAAACGAAAAAATCCAGAAGGAATTCAAGAATGAAATACGTGCGCAGTTTTTTTATAAAGTGGCTAAATTATAGGAATTGTTTTTAATGGGTTCGCTGAATTAAAATATAGAAACTTACTTCTTATGTTATCACCTTTTCCTAGAAGATTTTCTCTTTTCCTTGGCACTGCTTCGCAGTGACATTAGATGTGTTCTGTCGTTTCTAAGTCTTTAAGACAGAGGGTCATATGTCGGTTTCAGCTAAACTCACCCGTCATAAGGCTAATCAGAGTACTGATATCCTTCTTGCTTTATTTAAATTTAATTTAATTTTCTCGACCTTGTTTTTCTGTGGTAGGATTAATTCTTTGAAGATTGATAAACCTGAAAGCCTTTTCCAGGAGAATCTGTGCTCTTGTGCAATCCACTTTCTAAGTGTAAAGTTTGAATGTCCTTTTGGTTTTCCCCAGTATGGCTCTGGTCCAATAAACTTTGTTTCTGCACCATTTTTTGCAGGGCTATCTGCCTCTTTATTACCCTCAATCCCCATATGTCCTACGACCCTTTTAAGGTTACTTTGTTCCTTTTTCCTAGGATGATAAAGTTTTGAAAGCAGTCCCAAAGTAGCCTCGATCCGCGTTTGTTAGATGCTAGTGCTTTGAGAACTGCCTGACTATCCGGTAAAATATGCATAGCTCCATTGCAATTAGTTCGGATTGAAATATTGTGGCTTATTTAGTGATTTTGAAACCGAAAAGTTAGGACCTTTGACTCCGGCTCCAGTTCCCTCTGAAGTCCGTGAGCGATCTGATGGTTCATTCGTCTTTCATTTTAGGAAAATGGATTGCCAGTTCTTGCGTTCTTTGATTCTTACTTTGAAGGGAGTTTTAAAGTTGAATTTTATCGGTATTTTATCCGATATTGTTGAGGTTAGAACCTCTATCTCCGAATTTTTTAGGATGATGTGGTGACCTTTAAAATCTCTCGATTTGCAATTATTTTCACTCTGTATGCGTAACCCCCCTTTGATGGCATCCTTTTTTTATTTGGACATGTATCGGAGGGATGGGACAGGTTTTCATTGCGCCTGTGATACTAAGATAAGGTAGTATTTGGTTTTTTTTGTGGCTTTCTGTTGTAATATTTTAGTCCACGAGACTGTTGATCCGTATGTGACTATCGGGAGGATGATTGTTCTGTAACACCAGTAGATCACCTTGGGTTGTAATCCCCATTTTCTACCAAACAAACTCTTGCAGGCTCAAAACGCCTTTGATGCTTTGGCATGTGTCCACTCTATATGTTTGTTCCAATTGAGTCTTATTATCAAATTTAACACCTAGATATTTGACCTCATTCGAAAAGGGTATTGATGTTCCATTTATAGAAGGAAGTGTTATGTAGATTTTCGTTATGTTCGTAAATGGTACTATCTTACATTCAGTTAAGCTCTATGTAGTCTCTTTAAGAGTCCGATATCAATCAGGGTGTCTTTTTTAAAGCTTTTTGGAGTCTTGAGGCCGTTGGGAGATCATCTGTCGCTTCACAAAATCTTCTCCATGACTCTTGTTTCTAATTCCTTTGCGTTTTGCCGCCAGTTGCTCGTTCCACCAAGGTGCTTGTTTCGCCCTTTTCTTGTGTAGAACGGGACAACTTTGTTCATAGGCATTTAGAATATTGTCGACGAGTTTGTTATGTATTTGGGCAATGCATTCCGGACTGCATACTGTTTCTTCTACGCTACCTATTTCGCACTCAAGGATTGATTGGTGTAGATTCCAGTTGGTATGGTGGTGTCAACTAGGCTAAGGCTTGTATGATAAGGTAGCAATATTCATGAAGGTTGGGTGCTGCCTTTATTTATTATGTCAAGAGTGTTAGTAGTAAGATAGTCTAAAAATTACTCACCTGTTTAGTTAATATTACTACTTCCCCATATTGTGTGGTGTGCGTCGCAGCCCAGGATGATTCGTATGTTGTGGATCTTACTACTCCTACTAGTTAGTACTCTGTCATCTACTCTAAATCCTATTAATTGTTTCGCAGATCAGAGTACTCTAGATAACATAACATCTACCGATTTGACTTTTCGACGGAGGCATGTCCGGCATAGGTGGCCTCAGTCGTTGAATTCTGACCTCAATTGTTTTTAGATAATAGTTTAAATCCTTAAAAATTAAGTCCTGTTATCTATCCCTTAAGCAATCGTTAATGTGCCCTTAAATGGCGTACAGATTAAACCTTCTTAACATCACTTGGTGTAAAATCTTATATATTAATACGTGAGCCTCTAAAATTGTAGGTAACTTTGTTTTATTTATTATAAAAGGAAGGGAATGAAACTAAATCATAAAAAAGGCACTGTTTGTCATGTTTATTTTTATTGCCGTTAAGGCAGATATAGTAAAGTGGGAAAGGATCCCATTTCAGAACTACAATTTTTCTTTGCTGCTTGATTTTGGTGATCAAACAAGCACCGGTAAATTGTACATTGAAATTGTGGGAGTGGAAAAGTGTCTAATTAAAGAATGCCTAATATTAGGCGAATTCATATTGAAAGTATGATTTTCGTTATTTTACACACAATTGGTCGAATTTCGACCATCGGCGATACTAGCTTAATTTAATTTGATTGGAGTGAAAACATCTACAAAGTCGCTCTTGATGCTTCGAAATATCGAAGCACTCTGCATTTGCTATAGATATTTCCATGGTGGATGCAACAGGCAACTAAAGGCTCTAATACCTCTTCTATTAAATGGCACCGGCTTAACGAGTATTTCGCTAAGCTTCACGCTCACACGAGTACATTGCGCAGCTCTTGCCGTAAAATTCAGGCAGTCCTTCATCCCTTGAACGTGTCTTATTAATTTTAGAGGTTTTTTTTGCAGTTTTTTTTAACAAATTTCAAAGATGGAGAATGTAAGTTTTATTTTTACCTCAAGTAATTACCAAAAAAAAACTTATGTATCATTTTTGGACTTAACAAAAATATCACATACAGAACTAAATCAAAAAATTAAATGTATATTAATTAAAAAAAAATAATCGATAGAACGCTAGCACTTGCACTTTCATATCCACTAAAACTTACAATCCTTAGTCAACGATAAAACTGGAAAGTCTTAACACTTTCAAAAATCGCTATAAACTGGTAACAGATAATCACGAAAAACTATTTACATGTACACATGACTCCTTTTGTTACTTACTCCGAAAATTGAAGAGAATAATTCAATATTTTCATCAGAAACAGGCAAATACCATTCATTCGATTTGTGAAACTTTTCTCTTGTGAAATAATAATGCCATCCGTTAGTTAGTATTACCATACATTGCGATTTATTTAATCTAGAGCATGGAAATTGAATAAGTCCTTTGTATCTTTGTTGCGTTTATAGAAGCCCGGCAATGAATGCAGTCAAAACAACTAGTGAGCTGGATAGTGTGTCCGAGTCTATCCAGACCATATACACTGCACACCCTGACTCTAAAATCGATGTTGCGGGCAATTTCAATGTTCACAACATTGCCTGGCTTAAATATTCCTCCTGCGTGGACCAAGAGGGACCTAATACTGAGTTCTATGCTTCGATAAACGGATTAACATAACTTGTAAATGAGCTAACTCGTTTACCAGAAATTGCAGGACAGTTCTCCAATCTTCTTGATTTGTTTCACACTAACAAACCAGAGAAATACTCCCTCTCTGTAATATCTCCTTCGTCAATTGAAAAAACAGACCACTTGCTGATTCACGAACACTTTTCAGTTGCAGCACTAAAACCGCTGCCAGTTAAGGCACCTCGAAGAATTGTTTGGCATTTTAAAAGAGCTAATTGGAGGGCGCTAAATGAGTTCTTTAATGTCTTTAATTGGATATTATGCTTTAATTCCAATAACTGCGATAAAGCCTGTGAACTTGTCACCAAATTATCCTGAAAGGTATGAAGCTCTACCTTCCAGTCTAAAGAGAATTCGTCCGCCGAAGGACTCTTGGTTTACAAACGAGAGCAATTCAGACGATGAAACAGTCGTTTCAAAATTTAAAAAATAGTCAAACTTAAGCTAACAGAGAGCTTTATATGAAATCAAGAAATACCTGTAAATCTGTCCTCAATAGTGTTTAATTTGATCACGATCAAAAACACCGACGGAAAATCCTTCAGAGTCCCAAAGAATCAAGATCTTTCTGGACATTTGTTAGAACGGTCAACAATAATTTCATCTCTTCATCAACACCATGGTGATGGTGACCGTACCATAATTGATCCTGTTGAAAAAGCTAACCTATTGGCACAAGTTTCGCAAGAAACTCCACACTACCATCTTCAAGCCAAACCCCTCCAATCGCAACACCATATGCTTTTTCGCTGCCTCCGTTACATTTTCGCACACGTATCATATCCAGGATTCTGCAAAAGCTTAATATTCGCAAGCCCGTTGGCCCTGATGGCATTCCCTCCATTACCCTTAAAATGTACTCCTATCCTCTGTTTAAACCTCTTCGCAATCTTCTGGATGCTTTCCATAATTGTGGAAAGTCGCGAATGTTCAACCAATTCCGAAGACAGGAAGCAAAGCGAACCTCGCCAACTACCGCCCAATAGCCATTACTTTTGTGCTCTCGACAGTGATGGAAACTGCTGTCAATCGCAAAATCGTTAAATGTCTCGAGGACAAACAGCTTCTCCACTATCGCCAATACGGTTTTCGTAGTGGAAGATCGACGGGAGATCTCTTGGTCTATCTAACGGAACGCTGAAACTCTTGCCTGCATAAATACGGCGAAGGTCAAGTTCTTCCGCTTGACATTGCAAAAGCTTTTGACAGAGTTTGGCATGAATGTCTTCTTGTTAAACTCACGGCCATTGATCTTAATGCTACCCTTATTCAATGGATTGTCGAAGCGAACTATACAAGTAGTATTAGATGGCGTCCTTCAATCAATTCCGGTGTCCCTCAAGGTTCTGTCTTATGTCGACTCTGTTCTTAGTATTTATTAGTGATCTTTTGGCTTCCACTCTCAATCCAATCAATAGTTTTGCGGATGACAGTACTTTAAATAACACTTATGAATTTGACTCTGCTGCAGAAGCATACTATTGCTTCTAATTGCAGAGAGTTATTCAGTTCGCTGAACTCAGATCAGGATTTAATCTTGGAATGCGGCAGGAAAAATAGAGTAGAGTTCAGTCCCGTTAAGTTACAGGATTGTCATACTTCACTTAAACATGATGTTCTAGTGTTGTCTTCTAATGTAGCCTCTAATGGTGTACACCTTTGCTCTTCCGAAAATGTTATCCTTTTAGGCGTAAAGTTCAATAATCATCTCAACTTCAAAGATCTTTGAAGTTGCCCTTGACGCCTCCAAACGCCTAGGTATTCTTCGTAAATGCAAAAAATACTTTACGCCTCGCGACTTAGCCACTATTGGTGTTTTTTTTAGAAGCGGAGATTTTTAAATTGAAATAAAACACAGAAAAATGTATTTAATATCCATAAAATTGGCTTTATTTGAAAGATAATTTTATAGCATTAATGTTTCAATATGATTTCGGGTATGTGGCCCGCGCGGTTGGAGCCTACATGACGTAATCTGGAAGTCCAAGAGAGGTTTGTTTTTCTCTGCTGAGACCTTTATCAAACTCCAGTTTGATAAGCGTCTGAGCAGAGGCCGAAACATCACGAATGAAGCGTAACAGTTTAAAATCCGGAAATCTTCTCTTTCAATTCGAAATGCACTGATAAGACATGCACCAAACCAGCTCTAATACCTCCTCTATTAAATGCTCCCGAAAATACTTACCAAGCTACATACTCACACGTGTACACTGTGCAGCCCTCGCCGTGAAATTTAGGCAGTCCTTCCATCCCTCCTCGGACGATAGTGGTGTGGAATTCATTACCAGGCATTTTCAACGGAATACAACCTTCAGCAATTTAAGAGCAATGTCCACCGCCACTACAAACTCTTCCCTACTGTGTTTCCCTACTAATTTCCCTGTATTCACTTGCTTCCCTTACCCATGTCGCTTTAAAGGGTGATTTCCTAAGTTTATTTCGGAGGAAAAAAACAGAAAAAAACGAAAAATAAAATATGTACAAATAATTACCAAGAAAAAAAAAATGTGTATTCCATGAATCAAAAAATTAAATTTATAACAATTAAAAAAAAAAATAATAACAAATTATCGATAACACTAGCACTAGCATATCCACTAAAACTTACAATCCTTAGTCGACGCTAAAATTGGAAAGTCTTTACGCTTTCAAAAATCGTTACAAACTGGTAACGGATAATCACTAGAAAGTAATTACACAAACACATGATCCCTTTTGTTACTTAGGAGAATCTTCGAAAATTGAAGAGAATAATTCAATATTTTTACGAGAGACATGAACCGGGCAATCCCCGACTTATTGTTAAACTTTTCTTGTGAAATTAATGCCATCTGTTAGTTAGTACGACATTGCGATTTATTATTCCTAAAGTGTGGAAATTGAATAAGTCCCTAGTAAGTTGATTACTTTGGGGAGTGGAAGCTGCGTAATCGGAATGATAAAAGTGTAAAAATAGATGAAAAAACATTGAGTCATATTGTGAAATTGGGTTGCATTTCCAATGCATGCATGATAAGCAAATTTCTGCAAACTCTACCGGATTTTTAGTTAGTTTGCAATTTCTGGATTTCGTCGTTTCCAGATAATGTCACATCCAGATTTTGTCGATTCTGTATTTCGAGATTCTGGATTTTTTCGTTTCTAGATTTTTGAAATTTCTCTTGATTTTGTCCTGATCCCAATATCGTCACAAGATGATAATTCGAAGCATTAAATTACCGGTAGCGTTTTTTTTTAATATCTTTGGTTCACTGGAATGCAAAACAAAGAAAGTAAACAAAATAAAACTTTACACATCATATACAACTGCCAAATATACAGAGACTGGTGCGATAACAATTTATTCGCTTATTAAGAGTCAAATGTCTTCTAGCAAGTGATTTTTCATTTGCGACAACACCGTATAGTCTTAAACTAAGCTGACGAATGTTAATTAACTAATGAAATAGTCCCATCTATTTTATTCACACAATCATTTTTTCATTCTTAAGATTATATAAAAAAAACTATTAGAATAGAAGAACTACTTGAAATACAGCACGCCACTGTTCTAGCACACCATGCCCAATATAGTAATGTTATGAGCCTTGCATACACTCTAATTGCCGATGTACCTGCCTAAATCTAACTTTATATCTGTATTTTCATTAGTTTCCACAAGTACATGGAATTTGTGGTACTAGACGCTGATAAGGCTTATCGAGGTAAAATTTGAGATATCGTCACACTTCAGTTCAGGTTCCCGACACAAACGAATATTGTGTATATTTTTCGCCAATCAGTATTTGTACATTGAGTTGCAATATTGTAAATAATTAATGCAAAACTAATATTAATAATTTAATTATCGAATTGTGTGGTGTTTTTTATTGGTTATAATCTCCCCGATTGTTGTTTATATAGTTTAACTTTGCAGTACTTTAAAATGCGCGATCTCTAGTTGAATTCGTCATAAAATATGGGTGGATGTTGCGGAAAGAGTGATAAAGTGCACAATTATGTGAACAACGATTTCGAGCTCTTGCCGCAGGACGAAAATCATGAAAGACCTAAAAAATTTGGTAAATTAATAAGTTTTTAGTAGTTAAATGCTAGACCAGTCATAGTGCAAATAATAAAGTAATACGATTTGCCTTCATATGTTATCTCTTCGAAAATTGATTTATAAAATTTATTTCTCATTTTTGTTTTTCGTTAAAAAAATTTCAATCGAATTTTATGATTTTGCTGCGTGATTGTTTCGCTTATTTATACCCATTTATCATTAGCGACTAGTCTTAATTTGTCATTTTATTCGAAAGGCTTATGCCATACCTGAACCGTCAAATTGCCATTTGCTTTGATTAAATACTTCAGTCGAGCATAAACCTTATTTGAATCGGAAACTCAAAAAAAAATTCCGTAGTTTCTTATCTTGTAATAATCTGCAATTTTGTTTAAAGGTAAAAAATATGTAATAACAGGGTTAGTTTAATAATGCTTTTAGGGCTTATATTGTCAAAATTAATCATCATTATCTATTCTTAATCCGTTGCACATTATTTTGTGTTTATTGGAAAGATTTGCATTGGATTAGAAATTATGACAGTTAACCTAATTTTGTCTTTGATTGATAAAAAATTGTTTGACTATGGAATTGTAAGGCCATATACGAAATGTTTTTGTTTAATTCTTTCATGTTTTGCATTTGCCGCATATGAAAAAAATCTGCCAACTTTATTATTCTTGGGACAAGTTAAGGATATGTGGGAGGTCATATGCAGGTTAGGGCGGATGAGGAAGAATATGTGAATGGGGTTCTAGGGCAAGGCTGTTATCAATTTGTGATGCAGTTTTTTTAGGTTTCTTTTGAAAGGTGTTCGTACAACATTTCAAGTTCATAGCTTTTAGTTTGTTGGTTATAAGTTGATTTATTCAAATTGGTCGAAATCATACTTTTGCATGGGAGAGACTGGAAGGGCAGAGAGGTTTGGTGATAATTGATTCGGCCAGTTAACGTATTAAGCATTTTTTATACTCTAAATGAAATCTGAGAGTATTATAAGTTTACTCTGAAGTTAGTAACGCTAAGAAATAAGGCTCGAAGAAAAAAAATGAATGATACAGAAGTTAATATTATCACTCAAAAATTTCAAAATGGGATGTCCGTCCGTCTGTCCGTCCGTCCGTGAGCTCTTTAGCTTGAGAACGCATTGAGCTAGATAGTTCAAATTTTGTACACGTCATTTTTGACAAAAAAGTAAGGTCAAGTTCATGAACGGGCCAAATCGCTCCACCCCTTCTACTTCCTCCCATACAAAATGACACAATTTCGCAATTAGACAATAAACGGATTTGCTACGAGAGTGTAATAGCTATTAGTCTGAAATTTTAGAACATATTATTTTTTTAATAATTCCGACTTACGGTAAAAAAAAATATTTGTGTCCTCCCTTTCCTTCCACCCACTCCCATACAAACTGCATTTTTTCATGAAGTGCTCTAAAACAATTTACTCAGTACGTATAAAATTTATCGATTTCAAATTTTAAACTTAAACTTATTTAAAATCATTAGTAAGACCAAAAAAAAAATTAGACGATTAGCCCTTTCTACCCCCTCCCATACAAAATGACACAATTTTGCAACTCGACAATAAACGGATTTGCTCCAAAAGTGTAGATGCTATTGATCTAAAATTTGGAATATATTACTTTTATGATAATTTTAATCTACTTTATAAAAATTATTTAAGTCCTCCCCTTCCTTCCACCACCTCTCATACAAACTGTACTTTTTCATGAAATACTCTAAATCATTTTACTCAGTGCATATAAAATTTATCGACCTGAAATTGTTCACTTAACTTTTATTTAGAATTATTAGTAAGGCCAAAAAAGATTAGAGTATTAGCTTTACTCCTTCTACCCCCTCCTATACAATCTGACACAATTTCAAAACTTTACAACAAGTGGGTTTTCCTTAAAAGTATGAATGCTATTGATCTACAATTTAAAACATATCAAGGGAATGATGTTTATATTTATTTCTGGAAAAGTCTTTAAGAACTCGACCCTCCGTTTACCACCTCCCATACAAACTGCACAATTTCACTAAATTCAATACACTAATTTTCTCAGTACCTATTAAATTTTTGAATCCCAAATTTTGTATAAAACATTTTGATAGCAACTTTATCGTAATGAGAAAAAAGTTAATTCAATATCGTCAATCCCTGTACCACTTCCCCTACAAAATTTCTTGAAATCAAAAAATTTCTCTTTCATCTAAAGTAACGCACGTCCTATTATGTGTTTTAGTATTATTATGACAATATTTTTTATTCCGCTAGTATAGCTTAATATATGTTTTAAGTTTCAATTACACAGCTTAAGAGATAGTTGAGATATTAGTTTTTAAGTGTTTTTCTTTCGGATCCAAATGGATAAAAAAATTAAATTGTTTTTAAAGTTTGTCCCACAACCCTCTCTATATCTATGCTGATTTTCAGTTTTCTAAGTGCATTTGGAGCTAGGATGTAGCCTAGCGGGTAGCGTGTTGGTCTACAATGCGAAGGTCGTGAGTTCAAATCCCGGTCGACGCACAATTCCAGCACACTGCCTGCTTGGGTATACCTTGGTCACCTCAATCTGCGAAAATGAAAAATTCGTAGATAGAGGGTTGAGCGATGGTCTAACAACCCTTCCACAGTAAATAATGAAAAAATGTTAAGGAACCTGAAGGTCAGGAGGCCAAGGCCCAATTTGGGTTGTAGTGCCATTGTAGAGTAGTAGATCTGCATTCGGAGATATTAGCAAGTGTTGTTTTTGACTCTTTCTCTTCGCCACCTTCCACCTGACACTCTGTAGCACTGATGACTAATTAAGGTACAACATTCTTGAATTTTATTTTATTTTGCTTTGCACTCATCTTAATTTTTTTATATTATTTATTATATTTTATTAATATTAAAATTTTCACAATTATTTATTTAACTTATCTTTACTTAATTTCGTTAATATTAAAATTATAATTCACTAATATTTTATTATTTGGTTATACTCTAGATGGAATCTGAGTGTAAAATGTGTTTGCCTGACCGTTTGTAACGCTAAGAAATTATGCTCGAACAAAGCCGCCAAGGGTACAGAAATATTTGTTGTCGCTCAAAAACGTCGATTCCGAGTGACTGTCTGTCCGTTTGTCTACAGCATAACTCTCGAAGGCTTCGAGCTAAAGTAATTTTAACATTATTAGAATATAATAATTTTGTCCGATGAGCGAATTTCTCGTCATTTTTTAAGTTTTAAAACAATTTTTTTTAGGCAATATTGTGTCAGGAGTACCCTATCTCTTGAGTCTGTGGATTAGCTAGCATACAAATGATATATATGTAGATATGTTAAAACAATACTTTTGGTAAGGATCTCAATACATATGCTAATGTCAGATTTCTTAATCATAACAAAAAAATTGTGTTAAACTTTCGATTCATTGGTCAGAACCTAACATTAATACGTATATTTTACCTGCGAAAGGTTAAACGAAAAATTATGAAATACATTTCAATTAATTTTGTAGTAGTTAGTAGTTAGGCTTTATAGTTACCAACACCAACACCACACGCACTTCATAAAAGTTCTAACAAAACGGAACGGGTACAGTATGAATTTAATTTCCTGACCATTTTAAATTGGGAACGTTAATAGTGCCTCACCAATAACGAATGATTTGCAAAAAAAAATGTAGCTATGTCATGTATTTCTAAATTTAACTTTCTTATTGCATATATGGCTGTGTCGTGAAATTTATTATCTATGCAAAGAACATTTTGTCGCACAAAGTTGGCTGGATGATTTTACTATTTTATTATTTTAAATACGCTTTGGCATTCGAAAAATTAGCAGACTTAAATTTCACATCTGTTGATTGCGCAAAAATTAAGGTTTCTTATTAAAGAATTGTTTGTTTGTGATTTTTTCCCGTCTCGTAATTCACCTTTACAGGTTCATAGAATGAAAATAAAATGGTTCTGCGAGAGTTTATATGTGGCGGGAAACGTTTCGAGGACATGAACTGTTTAGGTTGTTACCAAGCCTATGTTTTGCCTTGTAAGAAAATGGGAATGAAAGTATTTCCCTCCCTTACTGGCGAAATGGTCGAAATTTTTCGAAACAATCCTTTCGCTATCTTTGTCTGGTACACTTAAGCCTATTGCAACTAATTCTGTTAAATTGTCCAAAATAATTGTCAAATTTTCGAAAAAAATTGTTTCGCTATCCTAGTTTGTCGTACTTAAACCCAATGCAACTATCTCTGTCTCGCGTTAAATTGTCCTTTGCTAAAGTGCTTAGCTTAGACACAAACCAAATAAACTGCCAATAAATCGGGCGAAACTTTATTATTCTTGGGACGAGTTGCGGATGAGGAAAGACTAAATGAAAATGATTTCTTGGGCAGGGCTGTTGCCAATATAACAATTTCATTTGTTTCTGCAAGTTTGGGTTTTTATGAGGAGAGGAGGAGGGGTAATAGTAAAAGAGGGTGGATGTTAATAGCTTTTTAATTGATTGCATGAATCACGTCCAATATTCTCTGTATAGAATGTGTTTCATAGACGAAGTTGCATAGAATTTTCATAAAATTCGCTGTATTTTACATTCACGAAACCGGACATTTGTATGGGAAGGGGTAGAACGGGTAAGGGAATCATAATGTGAATCACTTGTGATGCAGTTTTATTTCATTTCTCTTGTAAGGTGCTTGTACAAAATTCCAAGTTCGTAACTTTTAATTTGTTGGTTATTAGTTGATTTAATGATTGGTAAAAATCATAAATACTTTTGTATGGGAGGGGGTAGAAGATCAAGAGCGATTTCAAGACTTTTGACGCAATTTCGTTTCAACTATTTTTAAAAGTTTTTGTACAAAAATTCAAATTGATAGCTTTTAATAGTTAGGGGTTAATTGATTTCTTAATAATGGCCGAAATCATACTTTTGTATGGGAGGGGGTAGAAGGTCAGGCGCGATTTCAAAACTTTTGACGCAATTTTATTTGAACTATTTTTAAAAGTTTTTCTGCAAAATTTCAAATTGATAGCTTTTAATAGTTTGGTGATAATTGATTTCTTGAAAATGGTCGAAAAGTTGCAATTTAAATGCATTTCGCAAATTTTCAAGTTTTTACCTTAAAATTTCACTCAAAAATATATATAATTTATATAATATATAATTATCAGTTTGTGTTTTTTTCAATGCACATGAAACACCTTGTGCACGTTAGACCGGGGGCGTCGGTTTATAACAATTATGGATCAAGTTATTATTATTTTTCTATGTACATCAAATAGACGTATTCACATGCAAAATTTAAATTTTGTGTCTTTCACCAGAGCACTAAAAAAATCACTAAAAATTTTCGACATTTTTGCTCGTACACCTCCCAAGAGATATGAGAGATATGAGTCCATATGTACGGCGGGACCGATTTTTTTTTGCATTTTTCGGCTAATTTAGTCATGAAACGCGAAAAAAACACAATTTCAGGGTAGCAAATTTTTTTTTTTCTGTGTTGATCACAATACTTTATTATTAGAATGATAAAGTAAAACGAATAAAAATTGAAAAATTGAAATAAAACAGCAAACTCCATTGTACTGAAAATTACTTTATTGTTGACTGAATATTAGCAACCAAGAGAGAATACAAATTATGGTATTTTTTTTTTTTGTAAAAGTTTGAAGCCAAGCTTGGACACAATTTTGGAAAATTTCCGAATCAAAAAGTATTCCCACATGAGACTCCATTTTACATATCCTTCTTGGTTATAAGGCGTTAAGTCGTGGTAATTTGTTTTGTGCCTAAAGGGTAAAACATTGAAATCGCGGAAAAAATTAAAGATATCTTTTATCTTTCAAAGTTATCTAAAAGTTTAGGATATTTTTGAAAATACGTTTCATTGAAATTCACGAATTTTTTTTGGTATTATTATTACAAATTATAGTCACTATCTCGAATTCATAATTTTGAAGAAAATTAATAATCTCTACAGGTGAAGAATAAAGAAGACAGTATGTGTACGCCGTCAAAAAAATTGGAATAGTTTTGTGGGGCATAATTTTTCCTTTACGGTATCTGCGAATCTTACAAATTTTTGCGGCTTAAAAGTATTTTTTGGTTGACATAAATCTCATCAATTTGATGCATAAATTTTGTTTCTAATGATACATAGACCGCGGGATAAGTATATATGGCCGTTATTTTCTTCTGAATCAAATGAGTATTTTGAAATAGGTGAAAGGGTTATAACTGTACGATTCATGGCAAAGTTAAAATAATCTTATCGCGGATTAAAATAATCTTATCGCGGATTAAAATTTAATATGATAATGATTCCATGTGTTTAAAACTGAGGCTGTAGTTATCCTTTCGATGGTGTACGTTCCTTTGTGCGTTATTAAACCATCTTAAGACTATTTTTTGTTTTTAATTTTCAAAATCAATTTTTGAATCTATTGCGGTTTTCGAAATCAGACCTTCAGCCGTTAATTTGTTTTATAGCGCTAAATTTATTTCACAAGCTTTGAATTTCTTTTCGTTACTTTTTTTGAAACGCCAGGAAAAACCTTTGGTGAATAGGATACCAAAATTGAGCGCTCTTTAGGGAAAAAACTGATAAAGCTGGTAATATTGCGATTTTCGAGGAAATTTCTACTGGAGAACCGGATAAAATGTAAAATTGAACGCGATATTTCTCTAACAAAAAGTGCTTATCATTTAGTAAAATATTGATTGGAAATGATACTTCAAACAGTTTAATGAATCAATATTAGTGACGTAGTTACGTATTAAACTTTCATCCCCTTGCAGCCGAGTATTCCGTCGTCTGTCGGGACCTAGACCGAAAAAAGTATTTAATTGAGACAAATATGAAGAAATCGTGTGAAAATTGTTGGCTCAGCACCATTTCGCAGTCTTTTCTTCTTTAACTCAATATTTGTTCCAACTTTATTATCCACTGGCACGAAATGGTCGTCTCGTAGAGTCTGCTATAGCCTGGTTTTTCCTTGGGATGGCTTGAATCCATTTCCCTCAATGCCGGTTTCTTTGGTAATCGAAATAGTGTTGTCGTCTTCCCATTGTAACTCAAACCATGCGGTACACCACATCTGTTAGGCATCTAGAAATTGAAATGTTAAATATATACATATATATTCAAATCATAAAATAAGCAATTAACTAAAGTTATAAAAATACACATCTGGCAAAAGAATGAATTTATAACTAAGTGCACTACTTTTCGATACCGTTCATCATTATTGCACTCACGTGGAGCGTACTGTAGTGTAATTGATTCGAAAATTCGCCTGCTATATAAGTTTCAACTGACGCCGTATTTCAGTGTATAAGAATTGGAATTAAAAATTGAACGACAACTACCAATGAATAACAATTAAATTTTGCTACACAGTGTTCAAATGCGGTAAATCCATTTATAGTGATTTCTATTCGGCAAAAAAATGTGACCCGTTTTTGCCCTTAACATTTTTTCTAGCAGTTCCTATGTTCTATTGGAAAAAAAAATTCTGCCCTGCTAGAAAAATGGTTTGCGCACTAGGTAAAACTTGACCTGAAAATGCACATTTCTTGCCCCGAATTTTTCGGCGGTGCAACTCAATTGACCTGTAATGTCCAACAACATGAAAAAAATAAATCATCTGACAACATCGGTAACAGATTCTAACGGATAGATCTTACTTAAAAGGACTTAAAACTTTACATGAAGTATGCAATATGAGTGCATACGTAACTTTTCTTAATTTTCCCAAAATCTTCACAGGACCATTTAGAGATAACAAGACAAATTAAAACGCTTTGTTTTGACAGTTTCGAAAGGCAATCAGCTGTTCGGTATAGAGACAACATGATAAAAAAAAATGAAAAAAACTTGCACTTAAAGTGTTATTGGAAATTGACCTGACCGACGGAACTGAGAAAAATGAGTGCAAAACTGCAATAATTTTGCATTTTTAAGGGTAAAAACGGGTCACATTTTTTTGGCGAATAGAAATCACTATTAGTTGGTTCCATAAAATCACAGAAAATTGTCTACGTAAACATAATAAATATACAAATCGAAAAATTTCAAAAAATTGATACAATCTAAACCATTACTCCTCAAAGGTTTATTTAATTTTCGTTAACATCAGCAGATGTTGATATTTTTTATTATTATTTATTGTTACTCCCTAGTGCTGAAGAATCTGTGGGATATGTGTAAAGCGATGAGAAACATGTGACACAAGCGACAAGGTTGGCGATCGGAAAAAAACCAAATTGGCAATCATCTCTCAACCCGATGACCAAGGAACTCCCGACTTGAGAACGAACTATTGCGATGGTCGTATACAGCTTAAAAAGGCTGTTAGACGTGACAATAGAAAGGCCACTGAAGATCTGGCCAACAACGCAGAATCTGCGGCTTACCTTGGGGGATGTGGGTTCACTATTTCACATTATGAAATAGTTGACGCACAGGAATTTCACTGCCAACCACCTGGTTAAAGATGTCAACGGAACTCTTCTTAATATGAGTGAACACCAGTTGCGGCGATGGAAGGAATATTTCTCTCATTTTTTAAACATCTTGTCAGAGGAAGATATTCCAGAAACAGAACAACTACCAAACATCCAACCGCAACCATCCTCTAATAGGGACGTTGCCCCAGATACGAAAGAGATAGTTTCCGCCATTCGGTCTAACAACGGACTACCAACCGAACTCCTTAAAGCGGACCCTGAAATAACAGCCGATACCACTTTCTACTGAGGTGGAAGGAGGGCGTTATTGTGGAAATGCCGAAGAAGGGCGACTTTCGGGACTGTGGCAATTGGCGTGGTATATGTCTACTCACAGCCGTATCAAAAATCATGTCTAAAGTAATTCTCAATAGGATTAGTGATATCGTGGAGGCTCTTGAAGTTTATCAGGCTGGATTCCGTAAAGGGTCGTCTTGCGCCGACCACACAAATACCCTACGCATAATATAGGAGCAGTCCGCCGATATCGGTTCGCCACTATATCTCATATTTATGGACTTCGAGAAGGCTTTCGACAGCGTTAAGCGAGATTACATATGGAATGCCTTGCGTAGGAGAGGTATTCCATATAAGATCATAGCTATGATTAAGGAATCCTACGAAGATGCAAGGTGTCGCGTCTTACATAAAGGAGAGCTTTCCTGTGCGAATGGGTGTCAGACAAGGCTGCATGTTATCACCAGCCTTGTTTCTGGTGGCAATAAGTGACATCTTGAAAGCTGCACTGCAAGGTGGGGAAGATAAAGGTCTTCAATGGAGACTATTTAACATTTTAAGTCACCTAGATTATGCTTATGACATGTGTTTGCTTGCACATAACCGTTTGGACTTAAAGTCAAATGTTCGCTCATTGCATTCTAAATGCAAAGAGACGGGACTGAGAATAAATGTGCGTAAGTCCAAGTACGTGCTTATGGGTTCGAACATAAGCACACCGATTGTTCTTAACGGACAAGATGTGGATGAGGTGCAAGATTTTTGTTATTTCGGAAGCGGAGCCGAAAAGGATATTGAAGCTCGTCTCAATAAAGCTCGTCAGGCCATCGGTATCCTTTCCCCTTTCTGGAGGCTAAGAGAGATATCCCTTCGCACAAAGCTGCGAGTATTTGACACATGTGTCAAATATGGTGTTGTTATATGGTTGTACTACGTGGAAAGTGACTGTTCGACTTACAAACATATACCAAAACTGCATAAAATATAACTTAATTAAATGCTGTACAAAAGTATTAAGCAAGCGTATGCTTTCTCCTAATAAAAAACGTAATAAAATCATAACAGAATTATGGTTGGGCGTAAAGCCCAATCATATGATACTCTAGATGAAATTGGAAAGATTTTAATGTTCCAAAAAATAAGTCGCCTAAATTTTTTTGGAATAGTGAATAAAGACTTTTGAAAGGGAGGTGGTAGAAGCAGAGCGGGTGGGTGTGTGGGATGGTTTATAATTTTTGTATGTGAGACCGAACGTGGTATGCAAAATGTTTCGTGTTCAATTTCAAGTTTGAAGTTTTCATTATTTTCAAAGAAATTGGACAAAGTTTTCGTGAAATTGGGATATTTGTATGGGAGGTGGCAGAGAAAGTGAAGGGTTTGAGATGATTTTTAAACTGCTCATCAACATCCTTATAACCGTGCTTTGTGTCAATTTCAAAGCCGATAGCTCTTATATACTTTTCTTGAATTTATTCTATAGATATTCGTATGGGAGGGGGTAGAAGGAGTGAAGCGAAGCGTACATTTTTTTAGCATTTATTGCAATTATTAAGGTAGAGATTCTGTCAAAATTTTAAGTTTGTACTTGTTCTAGTTAAGAAATCGATATAATGCATTTTTCAAAATTGTGCATTGTAAGGGATATACGGCTCAAAACAAAATTTTTGGTCTTCAATAACATTTCTATTATTATATGTATGTACTTTCTACAAAACTTCAAGTTCATAGCTTCGAAAGTTTCAAAGAAAATTAATTTAATTGAAATTTCAAAATTAAAATTGTATGGGAGGTGGTAGAAAAAGTGAAGTGAAGTTGTCCATTTTTTCAAAACTGATTGCAATTATATATAATAAAATGAATTCCTGCAAAAATTCGTTCTTTTAGCTTTACTAGTGCTAATGCAAATCGAAAAAAAACATTTTTCGAAATTGTGCATTTGTATGGGAGGGGTAGAATGAATGTGGGGATCGGATAAATATTTTGTGATGCTAATAATATGTATCGTTACACTTTGAACCGAATTTCAAGTCGATAGCTTAAATGCTTTCAAGGAAAAATCAATTTCTTAAAATTTCGATTTAGAAGGAGTGGAGGAATGTAGTCTGTTCACGAACTTAAAGTTTTTTATTTTTTTTTGCTAAAAATTACATCCAACAAATTTCAAAGCGCTCGATAGTTATGTTGTAGACAGGCGGACAGACGGTCACTTGGAATCGACGTTTTTGAGCAACAACAAATATTTCTGTACCCTTGACGACTCTGTTCGAGCATTATTTCGTAGTGTTATAAACAGTAAGGCAAACACAATATACTCTCAAATTTCGTCTACGATTGCGCATAAAGTCCAATCATACGATACTCTAGACGAAATAAAAATTTTTGTGATATCAAGAAATTTCGCATATGGAGTGGTAGAAGGGGTGTCAGTATTGAATTCAACCTAATCACTTAATTTCTTGACATCAATATCATCACACCATTATTATGGTAATTAATTATTTACTACAAAATTTCAGCTCGTTAAATGTTATACGTAAGGAGAAAATTAGTTTATAGTTTTTCATGAAATAGTGCAGTTTGTATGGGAGGTGGTAAAAGGAGTGGGGGATTCGAATAGAATTTATATTATAGATAACATTTATGATAAAAATAATATATTCTAAATTTTAAATTATAAACTGTTATGGTTTCGCAGACACTTTAATTATTTTTAATTTTTGGAATTGAGTCATTTTGTGTGGAAGGGGTGGAGCGATTTGGCTCGTTCACAAACTTGACCTTACTTGTTAGTTAAAACCGACGTGTACAGCATTGTACTTTCAAGCTCGACGCACTTTTAAGCTAGAGAGCGAACAGGCATCCGATTTTGAGATTTTTGAGTGATAATATTGAAGTACGCAAGGGGTTCCTGGATTTCAATTAAAAATAAAACTATTAGTTTACTTTAATTTAATTATAAAACTTTTATTTAACCGTTTTTGTACAATTCTCACAAACACTTTTTCCATTCATTAACTCTTGCTTTCCTAATTTCAACTCGACTGCTAATCTTCACCGTCGATTACACGACGTATTTGCAAACTAAATTCGGCCTGTCGATCACAGGACTTACTCACCTTCTGTCGCTTACTGCTGGACTCCGCCTGTCGATCACAGGACCTACTCGCTTATTGTCGCTTACTGCTGAACTCCGCCTGTCACTCACACGACTAACTTGCTTACTTTCGCTTGCTGAACTCCGCTTGTCGATCACAGGACCTACTAATACCTGTTGATTGCAGGACTTACTAATACCTGTCGATTACCGGACTTAACCGCTTACTGCAGCTTGTTGAACTCCGCTTGTCGGTCATATGACTTACTGTTACTTGCTGAACTCTGCCTGTCGATCACCCACTCCGACCGCCGAGCGCATGACACTCGTCGATCGCACTTGCCTGCCAAATATCCTACTTGAATATTAACTTACACCTGATTGCTCTCACGAATGCTCGCCCTTTTTATACACAGCACTAACGACCATCGTCCATACCGACGTCCACACCGTCGCCATCCATAGCGACCGTCGTCTATACCGTCATCTACATCGTCGTCGTCGTCCCTAGCGGCTCCACAGCGACCGTCGTGTATACCATCATTCACACCGTCACCGCCTATAGCGACTCCACAGCGATCGTCGTCTGTATCGTCGTCGTCTGTATCGTCGTCCAAACCGTCGCCGTTCATAGCGAGTCAACAGCGACCGTAGTTGATACTTCTTGCACACTGTCGCCGTCCATAGTGACTCTGCAGCGACCATCGTCTATACCGTCGTCCATACGACAATGTGCTCCGGACTGTCGGATCGGTACGACATATTCGCTCATGTCAATGAGTAATACGTGTGCGTGTGTATGGACAGAATTGTAGATAGCTTAAGATCGCGAATATTCTATGAACGACTAGAGCTGACATAAATAATATTAACTTCTGTTTCATTAATTTTTTTCTACGATCCTTATTTCTTAGCGTTGCAAACGTTAGAGCCAACTATAATACTTTCAGATTATATCTAGCGTATAATTATTATTGGGCGTAACACTCTAGATGAAATGGGAATGAGTTTAGTGCACCGTAAAATATGTCATCTCAAATTGTTTAAAATATTGAATACATAGTAACTTTTGCATGAAAGGTGGTAGAGAAAGAGTAAGGGGAGGTTTATAATTTTTGAATATGGCACTGAAGTTGATATGGAAAATTTTCTTGCTGCATTTAATTTTTGTAGCTTTCATGATTTTCAAGGAATTTGATACATTTTTCAAATTTCGAAATTTGTAAGAGAGGTGATAGAAGGAATGGAAAGGCTTGAACGATCTTGAAACTGCTTATTAACATTCGTATTACTATGGTGTGTTCCAATTTTAAAGTCTATAGCTCTTATATGTTCGAATAAATGGTTTTCTTAAAATTGTATGGGAGGTGGTGAAGGCAGTAGGGCGAAGTTGATAATTTTTACAATTTCTTGCAAAATCTCATGTTCTCCAGTTTTAAAGCGATGGATAAAATATAATTTTCAAAATTTTGTATTTCTATGGGAGAGGATAGAAGGAGTGAGCGGGAAAAAAAATAGATTTTGATTTTTCATGATATCAGTATGTTTGTGAAGAAGCAGTGTGGGATGCGGTCTGTTTTGCGAACTTGAAGATTCTTTTTCATAAAAATCACATTATAAAAATCTGAACTCAATAGCGCGATGCGGTTCGAGAGATGAACAGAAAGAAAAAATAATTTTTCTTAAATTTTGAAATTTCGTAAGATGTGTATGGAAGTTGATAGATGTAAATTGAAGCGAAGTTGATAAATTTTTCAATATCCATTGCAATCCTTATATAACTAATTCTGGCACAAATTCATGGTTCTATCTTCTCTAGTTTCAATGGAAAAAAAATGTAATAGTTAATGTTTTTTTTTTAATTGTATAATCACAAAAAAAAAGTTTCTTTGCTATTTTCGCAAGATAGCGATTTTGGAAATTTTAGCGCCTGCATTTTTAAACTTTTCATTATTTTGGTGTTATAATCAAAAAAATTCATGTTTTAGTTATATCGCATTATGTTGATGCTATTTTAGTGCCTATATTAAATATATTGTGTAATAATTATGAAATTTTAATCTAAATTTATAACTTATACATTTCAACGTTGAGTTGCAAAGGCATTTTTTTTTGTAATTTTTAATTTTAAACTAATCATACGTTTTCTCATGATTTTCAGGCGAACCTTTAAGATATGACACTGAATTCAAAGGACCGCTTAGTAAACGATCATGCACCGATGTAATATGTTTAATTATTTTTGTAGTCTTCCTAATATTATGGTCATACATAGCGTTTTTTGGTAAATATAAATTTAATTACATTTATTTCTGATTATTCATAAATATACATAACAAAATTTCGTTGTAGCTATTCGTAATGGCGATTTAGAAAAACTTTTAGTTCCAGTCGATTCTAGAGGAAATCGATGCGGTGTAGATAGTCCGGTATTAAATAAACCGTATTTGTTTTTCTTTAATTTGGAAAAATGTATAAGTCCATTGGTACCAATAACCGGATGTCCTACGCCACAAGTTTGTGTAGAAAAGTGTCCAGACGAAATGTTTATTTACGAGAATTTTCATGGAACATTAGCTGAATTAAAGCCGAAACTAATTTGTCAAACGCCGGAAGATAAAAATAAAATATTAACTTTGGAAGATGCACAAGTTGCTGTTCATCAAAATCGATGTGCTGCTTGGTATATTCCAAGCGTTCCCTGTAAGTATTTAGACTTTTAATAATTATGTGTTTGCTTTCAATATTACTATGGCTTCTGCTTTTGTTTTCTGATTAGTATTGGATTCTGAATGTTTAGATATTTTGATTTATTAATGTGATTATTTTTGGTTAATGAATCTTATTTTAGTATAAATACTCAGTACATGAGGATATATTTTGTCGCTCGACCGAAAGTCTTAGGCGCACAGAAGTAAAATATAAGAATAATATTGAAATTACATCACTACCACTACAATGGCACTATAGCCCAAATCGGGCCTTGGCCTCCTGACCTTCAGGTTCCTTAACATTTTTCATTATTTATTGTGACGGGGTTGTTAGACCTTCGCACAACCCTCTATCTTCGAATTTTTCATTTTTCGTAGATTTAGGTGACCAAACAGGCAGTATGCTCGAATTGAAATTACATTGCAGAGTAGAAATAACGAACATTAAGATTCATAGAATTGATTTCGAGATTTCAGAAGGATTATTATTATTTTTTTCAGTTCTGTCCGTCTCACCAAAGAGCTGTGGAAACTAGTTTTTTTGTAGTATATTTTATTTAAACTCCAATTTTTTGAAATATAAGGGGAACTAAAGGACATCTCCAAAATTATTTTCCTATTAATTAGACTTTCTGGAAAATATTGAAAAAATTTTTGCGTATCACTCCACTCACATATATTCGCAATTTCTTCGAATTCTTCCAGCCATTCTGTCACATCTTGGTTCCCATCGCCAGAAAAAAATTCGAGGGATTCCTCTACTTCCTTAAAATTAAAATTAATCGCCATTTTCTACTCTTGTTTTAGCATGTTTGGTGCTGTAGTTTCTTTTCCGTCGTTAAAATTAGTTGCTTTGTAAACTTCTCCTTTTTCAGAACCCGTAGATTTCATGGAGTCTTTTCTCTTTTCAAAATTCGCAGTTACTGCCAAAAATTCTCCCTCGTTGTCGAAATCCGTTGTTCCTACGTCGCTTTCCAAATCACCATCTGTCGTTGCTACGTCGCTTCCTGAGTCGCCGTTATCACATGCAACTTGCAGAGTATTGCTAAAAATTCCTTTAACCGCACGATTAAATCAGTTTTTTTCTGATAATTTGTCGATAGCTTCAAAAGCGAATTTGTTCAAATGTCTCAAAACATAAATATCCTTTTTCGTTTAGAGCTTAATTTGAACATTTCCTTGAAATTTTATGTTTCCAGACCGACCGTTCGCGGGAATACATTTATTTACCAATTAGAGGTTCTCCCCCTATTTCACTCATAAAATACGAAATAACTTAGTGGGTAATCATTTAATGCGCGATGCACAGTTCAGCTGCAAGTAAGAGCTTGCTTCACAGTCAATATGTCGAGAGTTCGATTCCCACTCCAGGTAGTAAATTTTTTTAAGCACGAATTTTTCAGTCGCTACAAGCAATAGAAAATTATTCGAAATAAAATTGGCAAACGATATAAAAGTGAAACAGTTCCACTTCAAGAAGGTCTGTATACTCAGTAGATGGTTTCTGTTCGCTTTCTATCATGCAGTCTCCCATGACGCAAGCTTCCGAAAAAGCAGTTAACGCATTTGAAAGAAAGGTCCTCCGAAAAATTCCGGAACCTGTGAAGGAAGGAACGGAATGGCGAATAAGATACAACGATAAGTTGTATCAATTCTACGACGAGCCAGAGGGTTCATCAACCTAAGCTCTACTCTATTTTTTCTGCTCCATTCCAGGATTGAACACGGAGGTCTGAGTAAAATTATCATATTGACTCATTATGACATGAGGTCACCGAATTCGAAAATGCCTCCGCAGGAAGTCAAATTGGAAGATGCTATCTAGTGTGCTGTCATCTGCGAAACAATGAATAGAATTGAGTAGACGACAAAAGGTCGTTTATATAGACTAAAAAGAGGGTACGAGAGAAAATAGTTACTCCGTTTAGTACGATTCGTATAGAGCGCTCGGAGATGAAACTCTCAATCTATTTAAGGAAGAATGTGTTAAAGCCAAAAGCATTAAGCTTGGCTAAGAAACATTAATGTCAAATTGTGGCAAACGCTTTAGCAATGTCAAGAGCAAGTATTTGACCTTCGTCATATCTATAGATGCAGGAATTCTAACACTCGATAAGATATACAAAGAGATTATCTGTATAACGTCCTGAGCATTTTGGTGATCGTTGATGAGGTTACCCACAAGAAAGTTTACTAACTTATTTTCGACAGCAGATTCAAGCTTTTGGGTTTTCCAATGATTTTGAGGCAACGTTTCTGTTAATTTTCGAATTTAACATAGATTTTCGATTTTTTTCTCGATATTTTCAATGAGTCTCTGTTTTCGGTAGTCAGATTGGTGTGGAAGATTTGGAAAGACTGCTTCTTGGCTATAGTTGCTTCGAGGCGCTCCATAATAAACTACGAATCTTACAAAAGTTTGATCCTTTTGAGATTACATGGAATAAAAAACTCATACCTTCTCAGATTCTCTCAGTCACAAGCGAGATGACTTCACAATTTCTGGCCTCTAAGCGCACGCATT
This sequence comes from Chorisops tibialis, assembly GCA_963669355.1. NCBI lineage: Eukaryota > Metazoa > Arthropoda > Insecta > Diptera > Stratiomyidae > Chorisops > Chorisops tibialis. The sequence goes on along the minus strand of OY770263.1, from coordinate 115,963,044 downwards.
AAGAGCATGCTAATTGGCTTTTTTGTAATTCCATACTATTCTACGTGGTGTCTTTGTTGTTGGTGGATTTATTGCTGAGATAAGAAAGATGGTCAAGTACATTTAATAAGAGGCAATGCCGTAAGTTTTGGTAAAATTTTTTTTACAGTTTGTGAGATACTCATTTCCATTCAAAACCACAAATTCTTTGAAAATTGCCAAAAACGTCTTCAAATATTTCTGTACCCTTGGCGGCTCTGTGCGAGCGTTATTTCTTAGCGTTACAAACGGTAAGGTAAACACAATATACTCTCAGATTTCATCTAGAGTATAAACATCGAGATCGCAACATTTCGCCCCAAAATTCTAATCCGACTGGACTATAAGTAAAGTAAACGTTGAATGCAATTTAAAATCCTCGCTTGTGTACTCAAGCGAGGGTTTTAAATGACATTCTCGCATCATGCAACAATGTGTATTGGTATGAATGTACTCCAGCCTCAATCCAGTAACTTAGTTATTATTCTCTCGTCATGATTGCAATTAAGAACCTAATGACCTAATAAACATATGCAGATATGCCCAGCTTAACGCGGAGTTATGATTTTATAGATCATCAATTGCAAATATTCTATTTAACAATCGTGACTTTGCACCCTAAATGCAAAAACTGCTTAATGTCATCTGTGCACATAGAATCCATTTTAATGAAATTTCGCTGAAATTAGAATAAAAAAAGCAACTAAAGCGAATTCGCGTAAAATGGAGTCTACCTGTAATAATTGAAATTCCTGTTAAGAAACAGTTCTCTTCTACAAGGAGTAGTTTAGTCCACATTCTAACGCCAAAATCGCTACCATAGAATCCGTCCGTATCCGAGACATTATATCCGTTTCTCGTATCAGTTCGAGTTTTAAGATCACGGGTAATAAGCCCATGATCCAGTGAAAGTTTATTTGCCATTTTTACAGCAAGAAAGACTGGCTGGGATGATTTCTCCTACTCACGTCTTAAGCAGGAACTTTTCAGTTGCTACTAGCAATGAAAAATTATTCGAAATAAAATGAGTAAACTATGTAAAATTGAAACAGTTCCACTTCTTTACACTAAGTAGCTGGTTCCTGTTCGCTTTTCAGTTTTTCATAACATCTGTAAATATTTGTCAGTAACAACCAGTACAACTGAAAAATACGCCACCTTATTTTCGTTACGGTCGTTCTCACTCCCGTTCCCTTCCCAAACCTATTCCTTTCCTCCATGACTGTGTTTGTGCAATGCACATAAAGGCCGAAACTGCCTATAACACAAATAAAAAAAAATTCATATTCAAACGAACATTATTAAAGCGATACCCATTACTAAAAATAATAAACTCCTCCTGCAGAAAATTTTCAAAGTTGGAACTAAGAGACCTCAAGATTTTAAAGCCATCAACATTGATGGCAACATCAATGATGATACCTCTGTTTCTAAATATTCAGAATTATTAATTTATGTTGATGGCTTTAAAATCTTGAGGTCTCTTAGTTCCAACTTTGAAAATTTTCTGCAGGAGGAGTTTATTATTTTTAGTAATGGGTATCGCTTTAATAATGTTCGTTTGAATATGAATTTTTATACTCTAGATGAAATCTGAGAGTATTATAAGTTTGCCACAAAGTTTGTATCGCCAAGAAATAAGGCTCGGAGAAAAAAATGAATGATACAGAAGTTCATATAATCACTCAAAAATCTCAAAACCGGATGTCCGTCCGTCCGTCCGTCCGTGTCCTCTCTAGCTTGAGAACGCGTTAAGCTAGAAAGTTCAAATTTTGTATACGTCGTTTTTAACAAAAAAGTAAGGTCAAGTTCGTGAACGGGCCAAATCGCTCCACCCCTTCTACCCCCTCCCATACAAAATGACATAATTGCGCAATTTCACAATAAACGGGTTTGCTCGAAAAGTATAAAAGCTATTGGCCTGAAATTTAGAATATATTACTTTTATGATAATACCAATTTACCGTATAAAAATTATGCGTGTCCTCCCTCTCCTTCTACCACCTCCCATACAAACTGTACTTGTCTTGAATTACTCTAAGCCAATTTACTCAGTGCGTGTAAAATTTAGTAGGCTGAAATTGTGCACCAAATATTTGTTTCAAATTGTTAGTAAGATCAAAAAAAATTAGACGATTATCTTCACCCCTTCTACCCCATCCCGTACAAAATGACACAATTTCGCAATTTGATAATAAATGGATTTACTCGAAAACTATAAAAGCTATTAGCCTGAATTTTGGGATATTTTACACTCATAATGATTTCAATCTACCGTAGAAAAACTATTTGCGTCGTCCCTCCCCTTCTACCCCCTCCCATACAAACTACACTTTTTCTTTAAAAGTATGAATGGCACTAGTCTGAAATTTAAGGGATATCAATTTTATAATATTCCTAGTTATTTTTGGAAAAAATCACTAGAATCCCTCCACTCTTTCTACCACCTCCCATACAAACTGCACATTTTCACTAAATCTAACTCACTAATTTTCTCAGTTCCCATTCAGTTTTTGGAGTAAGCATTTTGTATAAAACATTTTTATAGCTACTTTAGCATGATGGGGAAAAAATTAGTTCAATGCTATCATCCCTTCTCCCCATACAAAATTTCTTGGGATCACTAAAAATTCTATCTCATCTAGAGTATCGTAAGATTGCGCTTTACGCGCAATCGTAGCCCTGTTATGTTTTTTTATTTGTGTTATAGGCAGTTTCGGCCTTTATGTGCATTGCACAAACACAGTCATGGAGGAAAGGAATAGGATTGGGAAGGGAACGGGAGTGAGAACGACCGTAACGAAAATAAGGTGGCGTATTTTTCAGTTGTACTGGTTGTTACTGACAAATATTTACAGATGTTATGAAAAACTGAAAAGCGAACAGGAACCAGCTGAAGTGGAACTGTTTCAATTTTACATAGTTTACTCATTTTATTTCGAATAATTTTTCATTGCTAGTAGCAACTGAAAAGTTCCTGCTTAAGACGTGAGTAGGAGAAATCATCCCAGCCAGTCTTGCTGTAAAAATGGTAAATAAACTTTCACTGGATCATGGGCTTATTACCCGTGATCTTAAAACTCGAACTGATACGAGAAACGGATATAATGTCTCGGATACGGACGGATTCTATGGTAGCGATTTTGGCGTTAGAATGTGAACTAAACTACTCCTTGTAGAAGAGAACTGTTTCTTAACAGGAATTTCAATTATTACAGGTAGACTCCATTTTACGCGAATTCGCTTTAGTTGCTTTTTTATACTCTAGATGGAATCTGAGAGTATTATAAGTTTGCTCTAAGGTTTGTAACGCCAAGAAATAAGGCTTGGAGAAAAAAATGAATGATACAGAAGTTCATAAAATCACTCAAAAATCTCAAAACCGGATGTCCGTCTGTCCGTCCGTCCGTCCGTCCGTCTGTTCGCTCTCTAGCTTGAGAACGCGTTGAGCTAGAAATCTCAAATTTCGTACACGTCGTTTTTGACAAAAAAGTAAGGTCAAGTTCGTGAACGGGCCAAATCGCTCCACCCCTTCTACCCCCTCCCATACAAAATGACACAATTGCGCAATTTGACAATACACGGATTTGCTCGAAAAGTTTAAGAGCTATTGGCCTGAAATTTGGAACATATTACTTTTCTGATAATATCAATCTATCGTACAAAAATTATGCGTGTCCTCTTCTTCCTTCTATCACCTCCCATACAAACTGTACTTATCATGAATTACTATAAGCCAATTTACTCAGTATGTATAAAATTTAGCGGGCTAAAATTGTGCACTATATATTTATTTAAAATTGTTAGTAAGACCAAAAAAAATTAGACGATTAGCTTCACCCCTTCTACCCCCTCCCATACAAAATGACCTAATTTCGCAATTTGACAATAAATGGATTTAATCGAAAAGTATAAAAGCTATTACTCTGAATTTTGGGATATATTACTTTAATAATTATATAAATCTACAGTAGAAAAATTATCTGCGTCCTCCCTCTCCTTCCACCCCCTCCCATACAAACTACACTTTTTCATGAAATGCTCTAAGCCGATTTTCTCAGAACATATAATATTTATCGAGCTCATATTTTGTAATAAATACTTAATTAGTATTATAACTAAGATCAGAAAAAAATATTTGATTAGCTTCACCCCTTCTACCCCCTCCCATACAATATGACAGTTTCACAACTTCACAAAAAATCTATTTTCTTGAAAAGTATGAATGTTACTCATCTAAAATTTAAGAGATGTTAATTTTTTGATATTCTTAGTTATTTCTGAAAAAATCACTAAAATCCCTTCACTCTTTCTACCACCTTCCATACAAACTGCACATTTTCACTAAATCTAACACATTAATTTTCTCAGCTCCTATTCAATTTTTGGAGTAAGCATTTTGTATAAAACATTTTTATAGCTACTTTAGCATGATGGGGAAAAAATTAGTTCAATGCTATCACCCCTTCTAACACTCCCCATACAAAATTTCTTAGGATCACAAAAAATTCTATTTCATCTAGAGTATCGTAAGATTGCGCTTTACGCGCAATCGTAGCCCTGTTATGTTTTATTCTAATTTCAGCGAAATTTCATTAAAATGCATTCTATGTGCACAGATGACATTAAGCAGTTTTTGCATTTAGGGTGCAAAGTCACGATTGTTAAATAGAATATTTGCAATTGATGATCTATAAAATCATAACGAATCATAAAGAATAGAAGTGGTCCTAATTGACTTTCCTGAGGAACATCAGAATTCACAATAAACTGCTTAGAAATACAATGGAATAGCAAAAGGGAACTCCATAAGCCCTAAATTCCTATTAAATAGATATGAAATAATCCAATTGCTTAACCAAGAAGGAAAACCCAATAAATGTAATTTCAACAAAATAATAGAATGAGGCAATTTACCAAAATCGTCACTAAACTGAAGTCAATATAATTACACGCCACCTGCCTCTCGGCAATATCCATAGTCGATTTATCTGTAAACTCCATCAGATTAGTGATAGTTTTAGCAAAACCATGTTGTTTGCTCGAATTGAAAGATTTACAGTGAGGTATTTTGAGTCGGTATAATAAAGGAAGCCTGCAACACACTAGGAAAATGCCTGATCTTAGGAACTGTTGAAGGAGGAAAGAGAGGAAGTACATCATTATATGTAATTGGTATATAAAACAAAGTAATTCAAGCCATATATGTAAAGCCATCAAAGTAAGACTTGTCAGGGATTAAGTTACTGATAGTAAAAGATCCACTGAAAAATGTGGCAAAATATCACTCTGACATAGACGAACTCTTTGAGATAATGATCCTGATAGAGTCAAACATATTTATGTACTGTTGAAAAATTAAAATATCATTAATTTCATAATTTAAATTTTCAATTTTCAATTTTAGTAAAAGATTTTTCTAGATAATTTATAATTTTAACTTTAACATGTTTGAAAAAGACTTCAATTAAAATAAACACTAATAATTTCTTTGTTTAAAAATTACTCTACTGACTCTCAAGATTTGCATAGTATAGCTAGATTAAATTTCTATAAAATGGCAATATAATAAGCTAATTTACATTTAACTGTGTTAATAACATTTTTTGATAAACACTGACATAGTTGTTAAACGCTGCGTTTGGGAGTTCTCGTCAACAAGTTGTCCGTATATTCCGAAACATCTATTGAATCGGGATCGACCTAAACGAGAACTAAGCAATGATACGTCACCTGTGCAGCATAGAGTTGGTGAGAACACAAAACTCGACCTTCCAATATTGCATCAAAGCAATCAACTCGAAATCTACGATCAACGAAAAATTGTTGATGAACCAATTGTTGAGTGCGAGACTAGAAAACAACTTGGTGAAGAAATAATTATCCAGAAAATGAAACGGACAAATACGTATTTAGCAAAGTTTGTTGGAAATTTAGTGGTGAATTTCTACAACGGAACCGATGCACAAGAGGTAAGTACTAGTAGTTGATTTAAAATGTGTACTGTTTAGTATAACTCGTAGTTTTGGTTGTATTAGTGTTGTGTCCTGTTTGCATGCTTTAGCACGTTCACAATATTTTTTTTTTCTGCGAAATTTAAATAAATTAAATAAATTTTACAATTTTGTTTTATGATTAAAAATAAAAACCAGTATCTCGACGATGTTTTCCTAAAAATGGGGTAGATATTTCCGCATTGATTAGTGCGTTGCATATTTTGCCCGACGATTTCAACCAAGCTCTTGAACAAGTCAAACTTTTGGCTAATATTAACGGGGTAAGGTTTTAATTATTATTTTAAATATTTTGTTGTTTCGTTTCGTCAATATTATTGTTATATTTGTTCAAAATTGCAATTAATTGGTAATAATTTTATTTATATGAGAAAATTGTTTGGAAATTTTTAATAGCGCAGGTTTTTTTATGACTATATACCTTAAGATTGTGGCATATCATGGAAAAAAAGAGGGACATACTATTATACAACATACAATTCCTGGACAAAACACGAGCTGAACCTCACATAGTACCCAGTACAAAGACATTCCAGGAGATTTCGGTGTACGCCTCACAGGCTTCTTAGTCTAGACGATAGTAAACTTAATACAATATCTAGCATTATCACACTGTCTCAAAGGAAAAATTGAATCTAGTTAAGTCTGAGATCTGCAGGGTTTGGCAGGAAGGAGAAGAGCGTGTACTATGCAACTGAGTGGCAACCGCACGCAGCAGCTTTCTTTGCTTCGGGAAGCATCTACTAAGCCAATGTGACGTAGAATTATGTATAATATTAGAATATTATTTTGAGGCGAAGGGTCCAGTCTTACAACCAACGCCATCATGAATCTACCTCAGAATACTTTCTCTAGAGTAATCAGAGTTCTCCGTTCAGTTTTATTATTTTGAGGAATTCGATGATTTGGACGAGGTCTAAATTTAAAATGGAGCTAGCATTTATAAAGTGACCTCCAAAGCACTTACAACGTTGGTAGGCGATTGCCTCGCAGCTGCCTAGAATATGCTCGGAGGTCAATTGAGAAAATCTGTTTTGGTCGTCGGTATCCAATACTCATTCTCTTAAGGTGTGCTTTCAGCCATGGTGTTGTCAGCTTTGCTGTTATAATCCGTAACTTATTCCTGTCCAAGCGCGCAGCTGTTGGGCTCGTTTGATGGAAAGCCTTAGTAGGACTTGCTTAACCTGTCTAATAACCCACAAGAACAGTCCAATAATGACTTTTCTTTTATTCTGTCCATTACCTAATGCTTTTTTTGATGATGTATGAATTATGCAGAAAGGATCTGGGCCAATATGATAGGTTGAGGCTTCTTAGCTCTTTATATTTTTAAGTTAAACTTCTGTTTAAGGTAATTATGTCTTTATGTGCACGAACACGGTTATGTAGTGTAGGATTAATCGGAATGATATGAAAAGGGGAGTAAGGACGAGTAATGAGTGGTGAAGCTTGTAGTTAAACAGGCTGCTTCTGACAAATATATACAGATCTTATGGGAAACGAATTATAGAGTGCGAACGAAAACCATCAACTGAGTATAATATAACCTCAAGAAGTGGAACCGTTGTACTTTTACATCGTTGGCCGATTTTATTTCGAATAATTTTTCACTTGCCAGTACCAACTGAAAAATTAGTACTTCAATAAATCCTGCTGCCATTCCAGGCACGCTCAACCATCGTAATCCGATATCCAGTATAAGACTTTATCAATCAATTAATTTCTTGTTAAGATAGGATAAAGACTGTCCTCTACCGCAAGGCATGATCCTGAGCATCGGCCATTAATTGTCGCCAAGACTCTTTTATTCCTCTGCTCCATACATACAACCTGGCGTCTTCCTTGAGGGTTATACGCCAGAGCTTGCTTAAAGATGTTTTACTGTGGCTTCCTCAAAGTGTAACCGATCCACTGCCACTTTCGCCTTTGAATCTAAATGCCCATCTTGGTTTGCCTATAAAATATATTTCTAAAGTGTTTCGGAAGCATTGGATCATATTCCATGAAGTACAACCATATAAGGATACGGATTTGACGTATGCGCTAAACATCCACGGCTTATTGCGAAGGGAAACTTTTTTAATCTCCAGAAAAAAGAAAGGATATCCAAGTCCTGAAGACCTTTATTTATGTTGGCAACCCGAGGTAAAATTTCTTTAAAACGATTAAAGCTGTCGCCTTATCTGCTAGAGTGTTATGTAACCTAGCTATTATTTGGTGGTCATAATAGAAGTTTCGAGTTTCTACGTTTTATTGAATTTCTTTACTTTTATCAGTGAGCTCTTTAAATATATGCGAGATTCTGGCTTTTTTTCTGATTTTATTCATGCGCTAAAAGATGCTCAGCTCAGATATATTTTAATAAAAACGAGCATCATTATGCACCGAAGTGACCCTTATTGGATCCTCCACTCTATGATCTAGTCACAGGTGATTCTAATCTTCGGGATTTACTCTGACTAACCAATAGCACTTCTAGAGTTTCTTGAATTAAGGACCTCCCTAGTTTAAATTCGATAGTCTGAGGTTGAGGTTTCATCTAGAACCACACCTAAATCGCAAAATATGGTGCCTATAACTAAAGCAGTGTGCCGTTAAAATTGAAAAATTAAATTGTCTTACAATCTAGAATATCATTGGTGAAAGTGTGGTACCTTTTTCGAGCATTTAATTCTAAACAGAGTTAAGTACATATACTGCAAGGTAGTGACAGCTATAGGATCCATTTCATAGTCGTTAGCTTTATATCAAAAATAGACATCGAGATTATACAATTTCTCAAAAAAATAAAATTAGATGAGGAGTTCTTGATAAAGAGACTAGAGAAAATGCCTTGAAGTATAGAACAGTAGGCCTATGGTCGTCGTACTTGAAGAACTGGACTCTCCGCCGCTAAAATAAAATTCCAATGGTGGTAACAACAAAGAACCTAGCACTAACCAATGCAACGGATGGCTTGTTTGTGTACGGACGCGGTTCTCTCAGTATCTCCTCCTGATTTTTTTTATAAGGCACAGCAGGCCTAGAGTCCATGCAAGAAGGAAACACTGTATCAGAGTCTGGCAGAAATGTCATAATAGACACCTGCGAATTCACCATTCCCAATTCACCATTCGTGGAGTGGTGAGTTTAGTGGTTTTCTTTTGCCTACTTCATCTACTCTAAGATAAATTGTTCTTTCAAAATTTTTGTATGTGACTTTTTAGTTAAGTATTAAAAACTTTGCATAGTTCTTGATGTTGAGAATGTACCAAAAAAAATATATCAAAACTTTTATTAAATTTCACTCCAAATATCAGGCTTCACCTTTGCCAAACTATAGTAAAGCGCCTCTAGTGTCCCATGGAGTAGCTATAGGCCTAGCTGCCATTAGATTAGGTCAGCACCACTAATTGGTCATGGCAAAATTTTAAACGTCATTAGAGGTGCAACTCCTTTTAGACTGCGAGTACGATTGCATAAACCAATAACAGTTAGAGAAACGGAGGTTTCACATTAAGTTTACTGAACGAAACGAATGGACAACAAACATTATACTCAGCGCCCCCGCATGTCCTCATCTCTATATAGACGGATCTCAAATCAACCAAGGGGACAGGGAAGGAATCTATTTCCACGACCAAAGGGTTCCATCTTACAGAATACAGAGTATTAGCCATTAACGACTGCACAATATTCTTTCAGATATGCAGAACAGTCTCGGAAATTGTTACATTTTCTCGGATAGGAGGGCTGCACTTCTCGCACTCCTAAAGAATAAGAACATCACACTTCAGCTATTACAACGTCGCTATAGCGTCCATACTATTGTCGGTCTGACCACAAATAATTGCTTAAGCTCAACGCCTTCAGGCTGCGGATCGCGAGCGAAAGCCATTGTAGAGGTTGCGAGGAAGATGAAGCATCTATCGAACAATATCTTTGTCACTGTCCGCAAATCTTATGAAAGCTACAGTAGTCTCCTTTCTTTAGGTTCTAGATTCTTCTCAGAACTGGACAAGCTCAGAGCCGTCGAACACTCGAGCTTGCTTCGGTTTGTAAACCTTACCAAGTGGTTAGCAAAAGAGGACATCCATCTCATATTCTTACATATATAGCTTGGACCCGACTCGATGATTTTAGTACAATGGGATCTCTTTCCAAGACCATCCTCCTATAACCTAAACCTATGCTGTGTAGCTGGGGTATAAAATTATTAAAAATCAAAAATAATAATTGTAGCTATAGTTGAAAAAGTCTGTTATGCAATTTGAAAAATCTTTTTTTTTAGTTTAGTAAATACTATAATATCACCAAAAAGTAGATGCAATTTAGATAAAAAAATATAGTACAATAAATAGCGCACACACAGTATTAATTTCAGAGATTAATGGTATTAGTTCAATAAAAAACCATCATAGAACCGGAGCCCTATAACAACAAATAACAACGAAAAATGATAAGGATATATGTACATAAAGAAGACAAAATGATAGTACACTGCGTCATTGAGCCAAACGACGGGTCTTGCGTATTGAATCAAAAAAAAAAATATAATTGAAAATATACAGACACAAACTTGGTATTATTGAAAAACTGAGCACTTTTATGTCCCATTAAGATCGCCTATTTTTAAATTTGAAAAAAACGCAGTGTTTATTTTGAAAGCTCTGATGTTTTTATTTTAATAAAGAGTGTAGACATGGAGGTTATGTATGGAGTAGAATATCCTACAAACGCTACACGACCGATACAAAAAAAAATGGAGCTACATTCTAAATAATTCAAAATAGGCGGTCTTAATGGGACACCCCTAATATTGTTTTCTCATAATTCGCCTTCTTTAACTGAAAGGCGGTAAATTATAAAATTAATAAGACATTTTGTAAGCTGTTACAAACTAGCGCGTGAGAAACAATTACTTTTTCCCTGGCAGCTCCCAATGCCCCAAATTTTTCTCTATATATTTAAATGATTTTACGCAGAATCCATTTGGCATCGGTTTTATTTTATTAATTAATTTACAAAATCTATTATTATACGTAGCTCATATCCTTGTCACTTTCTGTTGGTATTTTTTGTTTTCGTTCGCTTGAACTATTAATAAAATAAAATTTATTTCCAGCTTGGACAGTTGATCGTTGAGGATTTAACCGAATCATGGCCAACGATGGCAACTGCACTAATCCTAGCCATGCTTTTATCACTTCTCTTCATTGCTATAATGCGATGGGTGGCGAAGCCATTGGTATGGCTGTCAATTATCGGCGTTTTAGCATTACTTGCATATGGTAATTATATATTTGTAATTTTTTTAAAACTCAATATTAATATTTTATTTTAATTCTCAAAATAAACTCTAGGTGTTTATTGTACGGTGAAATTATACATCTACTATCGCGATAATCCGGTGCGAACTGGAATTTCACCAAATTTGGCAGCATATCTAAGATCATGGGGAACTGACTCAACTACTTGGCTTGTTTTAACCATAATAGTTAGCCTGCTGTTCATTATTCTTTTATTGGTGGTAATATTTTTACGAGCGAGAATTCGAATTGCAATAGCGCTAATCAAAGAAGGAAGCAAGTACGTCAAGTCTTATTCAAAATGCTAAATATAATTTCTAATGTTTTTTTTTTCATAAAAAACAGAGCCGTTTCTTCGATCATTTCAACGGTATTTTTTCCAATTCTTCCATGGATATTTCAAATAGCAACAATTGTATTCGCAATTGCCATAGGATTATATTTGGCATCGGTAGGAAACTCATCGTTTAAAGTGGCTGGTTCCATACCAAACAATTGCTTATGTACTGGTCCGGCTGCTGCTTATGCTGATGGACACAATTGCGATCCAAAAGTCTTTGATCAATACTGTCACCTTCCAGTTCAAACGGCTGGTGCACTGCTGCGTCTTCTCAATACGAACGAAGTACCATGCACAGATGCTGGCTGTTACTTTGAAAAGATTTCCAATCCCAATATTATTGGCTACATGCAGGTAATGTATATTTTTTTCCTTTCCTAGTTGCAAAATATTTAGTGTACGTTAAATTAGAGTTTTTAAGCATAATCATAACCTAACTAGGTATAAGTCTTGTTTAGACTAAGTTGAATTTGAACATATTCGAAGCTATACCAACTCGCGATGTGCATCTAGTAATGCCAATGCTTCTTGCATTAAAGAAATTATGGAGCTCCGGGGTCGGATTTCACCGTCCATGCATAGTTAGTTATCGTAAACTTCGTACTGTATTTGAAAATGTACATTGTGACCATAAAATACCGATTATTTGTAATTAAAATTACTCTGGGGAGTGATATTTCAACATTTTTTGTAGGACTGTCCTTAATTATTATCCCGAAACTTAGCGCGGTCTGTTAATCAGTTTGTTTACAGCAGCTGGTTGAATGGGTACACCTCAGTAGTCCATGGCGATTTATGTTTTATGTTCGCGATCCAACGTGTTCCACAGAGCGGTAATTCAGTTTCGAGGATAGGAAAATGTCACACGGGGCCAAATCTGGTGAAGACTTTGGTTGATGCAATTTGTTGCTTTTTTGGTCTTAAAGTTGGTCACAATTGAGGCTCTATGGGATGGCGCAATTTCATCGTGGAAAATCGATGAATTCTCCTTCCATAATTCCGGCCGTTTTTTATACAGTCAAATTGATCGTCTGTCCCTCCTGAATGAATTCATGATGGATCAAACCTCGAATATCGAAAAAAAAACAATGAGCATTGTCTTAAGTTTTGAACGGCTTCGGCGTGGTTTTTTCAGTTTCGGCTCATTTTTTTCCTCTATTCCGACGATTATTGACTGGTTTGCATGTAAAAGTCATAGACCCATGTCTCATCACCAGTTATGATGCGCTCAATAAATCATCATCAATGGCACGACAGCCCCAAACGGGCCCTGTGCTCCTGAAGTCGTCGCCTCCAATCGTCTCGATCCAACGACCACGTCCTCCAGCTGCTAATTTTTAATATGGCTTTGCTGTCTTCATCAACCGAGTCTTCCCATCGCTTGCATGGTTTGTCTACTGCCCGGTTACCACTCGCTTTGCCTTTAAGAGCACGTTTGGGGATTCTTCTGTCTTCCATTCGCTCTACATGACCAGCCCACTGCAGTTTACGTAGCTTGATGCACGTTGAAGCTTGAAGAGTTGATACAACTCATGGTTGTATCTTATTCGCCATTCCGTTCCTTCCTTCACAGGTCCCAAAATTCTTCGGAGGACCTTTCTTTCGAATGTGTTAACTGCTTTTTCGGAAGTTCGCGTTAATGTCCACGTCTCGCTGCCATAACAGAGCACAGGTCGTATAATAGTTTTATAAATCCGCAGATTATTGTTCCTGTGCACTTTCTTGGATTTCATTATTGGAAGTACCGAATAGTACGTCTTATTTGCAAGTATTATCCGTCGTTTGATTTCGTCTGATTCATTACCGTCCTCTGCTACATTAGCCCCAACAAATATGAAGTTATCCACACTCTACAAATTATATTTCGCAATTGTTATGTTTTGTCTGATTGGCGTTCTCCTTCTTGTTTGCGTCATTACTTTTGTTTTGCGCAACCCTACTTCTTTTTCGGCGGAGTTGTAGTGAATTATTTTCATCGCGACTTGTAAACCATGGAATACGCGCTAGTATACCAATTTAAATTAAATATATAGTGAAAATAGAAGAACTGTAATACGAAAATCCCGACTCTCAGCTTGCCATGAATAAATAAATGTAATACAAAATAACAATTGGAATTCATTATATTATAAGTGCTTGACACGTTAGATCAAAAAAGAAAATGTTTTATTATTTAATTTTTCCCCTTGTGCCTTTCCTCCAAGATTGACAAATACCTCCTTAGCACTAGGGAAGGATCTTGCTAGAATGTTAATGTCGTCAGCGTATGCTAATAGTTGGGTGGACTTGAATATGGTAGTAGTGTCCCGTTGGTTTCGACTGGGATTTTTCGGACGACATACTCTAGTGCCAAGTTGAAAGTCAAGCATGATTTGGTACAATACGCTCCTGTCGATACTGTCGTATGCTTGTTTAAAATCTACGAAGATTTGGTGCACGTCTGTGTTATATTCCCAGCATTTCTCAACCACCTGTTTCTCCGAGAATATCTGGTCTGTTGTAGATCGTCCGGTTCTGAATCCGCCTTGGTATTCGCCAATTATTTGATTAGTATAGGGCTTAAGACGACTTTCAATTATTTTTGTCAGTATTTTATAGAACGTACACAACAATGATTAATTAAGGACAGCCCTACCTATAAAAAACAATTAAATTTGAAATATCATTTTCCAGACTAATTGTACTCTAGATGAAATCTGAGAGTATTATAAGTTTGCTCTAAAGTTTGTAACGCTAAGAAATAAGGCTCGGAGAAAAAAATGAATGATACAGAAGTTAATATTATCACTCAACATCGGATGTCCGTCTCTCTATCCGTCCGTTCGTCTGTTCGCTCTCTAGCTTGAGCACACGTTGAGCTAGAACGTTTCAATTTTGTACGCGTTGTTTTTGACAAAAAGTAAGGTCAAGTTCGTGAACGGGTCAAATCGCTCCACCCCTTCGACCCCCTCCCCTACAAAATGCTGCATTTTCGAGATTTAACAGTAGACCGATTTTATCGAAAAGTATAAAACCTATTGATCTCAAATTTGAAATTTTTTATTTCTATATAATACTAATCTAAATCTACGGTATAAAATTTATTTGAATAGCTTTATTCCTTCTACCACCTCTCATATAAACTGCACTTTTTCATGAAATACTATAAACTAAATTACTCGGTACGTATAAAATTTATCGAGCTGAAATTTTGAACAAAATAATTATTTAGAATTATTAGTAAGACCAAAAACCAAAACATAACAGGGCTACGATACTCTAGATGAGATAGAATTTTTTGTGATCCCAAGAAATTTTGTATGGGTTGTGTTAGAAGGGATGATAGCATTGAACTTATTTGTTCCCCATCATGCTAAAGTAGCTACAAAAATGTTTTATACAAAATACTTACTCCAAAATTTGAATGGGAACTGAGAAAATGAGTGTGTTAGATTTCAAGAAAATCGATTTTTTGTAAAGTTGTGAAACTGTGTCATATTGTATGGGCGGGGGTAGAAGCAGTGAAGGTAATCAAATATTTTTTTGTGATCTTAGTGATAATACTAATTAAGTATTTATTACAAAATATGAGCTCAATAAATGTTATATGTTCTGAGAAAATCGTCTTAGAGCATTTCATGAAAAAGTGTAGTTTGTATGGGAGGGGGTGGAAGGAGAGTAAGGACGCAAGTAATTTTTTACTGTAGATTATCATCATTCTGAAAGTAATATATCCCAAAATTTAGACTAATAGCTTTTATACTTTTCGAGTAAATTCATTTATTGTCAAATTGCGAAATTGTGTCATTTTGTATGGGAGGGGGTAGAAGGGGTGAAGCTAATCGTCTATTTTTTTTTGGCCTTACTAACAATTTTAAATAAATATTTGGTGCACAATTTCAGCCCGCTAAATTTTATACGCACTGAGTAAAATGGCTTACAGTAATTCATGACAACTATTGTTTGTATGGGAGGTGATAGAAGAAGGGGGAGGACACGCATAATTTTTATACGGTAGATTGATATTATCATAGAAGTAACATACTCAAAATTTCAGGCCAATAGCTTTTATATTTTTCGAGCAAATCCGTTTATTGTCAAATTGCGCAATTGTGTCATTTTGTATGGGAGGGGGTAGAAGGGGTGGAGCGATTTGGCCCGTTCACGAACTTGACCTTACTTTTTTGTCAAAAAGGACGTGTGCAAAATTTGAGCTTTCTAGCTCAACGCGTTCTCAAGCTAGAGAGCGAACGGACGGACGGACGGACATCCGGTTTTGGGATTTTTGAGTGATAATATTATCTTCTGTATCATTAATTTTTTTCTCCGAGCCTTATTTCTTGGCGTAACAAACTTTAGAGCAAACTTATAATACTCTCAGATTTCATCTAGAGTATAATTAAATGATTAGCTTCAGTCCTTCTCCTTCTTTCACAAATTTTCAAAAAGTCTATTTTCCTGAAAAGTTTGAATGCTACTGATCTGCGATTGAAAATATGTCAAATGCATGATGTTTATAGTTATGTCTGAGAAACTCACTAAGAACTCCCCACTCCTTCCACCACCTCCCATACAAACTGCACAATTTCACTAAATCCAATACACTAACTTTCTCAGTACCTATTGAATTTTTAAAGCTTAAATTTTCAATAAAACATTCTGAAAGCAACTCTAGCATGATGTGAAAACTTGGTTCAATGCCGTTACCCCTTCTACCACTCCCCATACAAAATTTCTTAAAATCAAAAAATGTTTCTTCATCTAGAGTATAGCATGATTGGGCCTTACGCCCAATCGTAGTACTGTTATGTTTTTATTTACAAATTATCGGTACTTTATGGTCACAATATATCAATACCATAGTACAAAAATGTGTTAATTGATAAATTTGGGGAAAATCGGGTTAGGTGACAAAATTTAGGTGTTATTTTGCGTACTATTGAATATACAGTTGTTGCAAGTGATAAACTGATGAATTGGCGATACAGCGTCTTGTCGGTAGTGGTAAGTACAGTCACTATGTAAGAACTTTGAGGCAAAGTTTCAAATGCGTTTGTCTCAAAATCAACAGGTAGCACTTAACACATTTGTGCACTATGGTATCGATATACAAGACACAAGCTACCTGATTTTGGCGTTCTATAACGATTGCAGCAAAATAAGTACATCGCCAGCGATTTGCTTATTTATGATAATTTTCCATAGTGCGTGTTCTTTTTCATACGCAATTAAGAAAATTTTAGCTACATAAAAGGGTTATAGAGAGGCCAAACCATGAACACGGTGTGTTCTGCTTCTTCTGCTTCGTCTATACAGGAATACTAAATGTAATGAATTTCACAAATAATGAAATGTCGTTAAAAAATAAAAATCTTTTTATCAAAATATTTGAACCCAATGGTCTTGCACCTGTTTTATCCAAATGGTTTTTATTTGTCTGGACCCAAAATATGGTAGTTACTTACTTACAGCCCAAATCGGACTTCGGCCTCTTGAATACTTCGCCTCCATCCATCTCGGCTCAGTGACCGCGTCCTCCAGTTTGACCAGCCCATTGTAACTTCTTAAATTTTATGAGGGTCGACACTTCTGGATTTTCGAAGCAAATAATTCTCTATTGTATCGTGTTCTCCAGATCGAGTTTTGCCTCACAGGTCCGAGGATCCTTCTGAGGACCTTTCTCTCAAAGGCGTTAATTAATTTTTCGGATGCCTGAGTAAATGCCCGAGTTAATGTCCATGTTTCGCTACCATAGCATAGCACAGGTCTTATATATATTTGTTTTATATATTTGACTTTATTATTTTATTGTGATCGACTTGAAAAATCCCTACCCTGCTACCCTGAAATTTTGTTTTTTCGCGTTTCATGACAAATATAGCTTAAAAATGCAGAAAAAGTCCATCAGTCTGAACGCCGTGCGCCGTACGCTCAGCGCTCATTAAGTCTCAAACCGTTCAAGATAGAAAGTTTTTGGGTGGATTGTAGATAGTTGCGGACAGGCGGACACCCATTTCGGGGGGTGCAATTTGTTCCACAATTGCTATGCACCTAAGTGGGGGTCTAATGTGCACAAGGTGTTTCATGTGCAATGAAAAAAAAACACATAAACTGAAAATTTTTGAATAAAATTTTATGGTCGAAACTGGAAATTTTCCGAAATGCATTTAAAAAAAATCCTTGAAAGTATGAAATATTAACTGGTCTAATATCTTCAAAACTAAACACTAAAAGTTCAATGCACCTCTATGTTACAATTTCACAGGGCGAGAAGTGCCGAAAGTCACACTCAACACTGATAATTTTGTCCGAAAATGATGATATTTCGATGATTGGCAATACTTGTAACGATCGAAAGTGCCGAGAGCTACGAGCGAATGAGAGCCTGGAAATGGAAGCACGCCACGCCACTGATCAGTAGCATTCATACTTTTCAAGAAATTCGATTTCTTGTAAAGTTGTGAAATTGTGTCATATTGTATGGGCAGGAGTAGAGGGAGTGAAGCTAATCGTCCAATTTTTTTCGGTCTTACTAATAATTCTTAATAAATATTTAGTGCACATTTTAGGTCAATAGGTTTTATACTTTTCGCGAAAATGCGTTTATTGTCAAATTCCGAAATTCTGTCATTTTTCATGAGAGAGGGTAGAAGGGGTGCAGCGATTTGATCCGTTTACAAACTTGACCTTACTTTTTCGTCAAAAACGAAATATACAAAATTTGAACTTTCTAGCTCAACACGTTCTCGAACTAGAGAAGAGATAGACGGACAGACAACCGGTTTTGAAATTTTTGAGTGATTATATGAACTTCTGTATCATACATTTTTTTTCTCCAAGCCTTATTTCTTAGCGTTACAAACTTTGTGGCAAACTTTTAATACTCTTATTAGGAGTGCAAATAAGTTTCTGCTGTTTTCTATCAAAAATTAGGAATGTATTATGAAAGAATGGTACATTATCTTTTATTCAAAGTATTGTCCATCACTAGCCACTACTTTTTCTCATCTTTCTGCCAGCATTCGGATACCACGTCGGAAGAACTGTTCATCTTTTGTGGCTATCCACGAATAGACCCAATTTTTAGTATCTTCATATGATGTAAAGCGCTGCTTAGACAGGCCATGTGCCATCGGCCGGAACAAATGATAATCGGAAGAGGCAATGTCTGGTGAATAAGTAGGGTGGGATAGGACTTGCCTATTAAGTGTTTCCAAATAGGTTTTGACCGACACCGCAACATGTGGACGAGCATTATCATGCAGAAGAATAATTTGTCGTATCTGTAGTAGTAATGGGCACGCTTTTCCTTGAGTGCTCGATTCAATCTCATTAATTGTGTTCGGTAGAGAACTCCAGTAATGGTTTCGCCCGGTTTGAGCAACTCATAATACACGACACCAGGCTGATCCCACCAAATACACAGCATGTGTTTTTTTTCCATGAATATTCGGTTTAGCTGTCGATGTTGAAGCATGGCCCGGTGGTCGTCCCCATGATTTTCTCTTCTTTGGAAACTTTGTACTCTTAATAGAATTCATTTAGTGTATATCTGAACTATTCTTACCTTTTTACTAACTACTAGAACAAGCTTCATTAAACCATGCTGCTAGGGTTCGATAAACCCTAGAAATTGACATTTCACATTCGAAGTAGGGATTTTCCCGAAAACATTAACTTTTGTAGAGTTTGTCCATTATTTTTTTGCATAATTCTGCTTTGTCACAATGAATTTCGCACGTGCAGCAAACTTATATCAGTATAAATGTGGAAATTAAGGTTTTTTCTTGCACGAGTAAATTATTAAACTTTGAAGCTTTATAAAAAATTCCATGTAAATTTTTTTTAATCGCCATCTATCTCATTTACTAAGTTTCGAGTAAAATACATGCCTGCAAAATTTGGGCGAAATCGGCCAACTAGTTCCTGAGAAAAGTGTACCTCAATTTGCACTAAAAATGCTCCCCTTAATACACTAGGTCTACTCAGTATACCACTTCAAAAACGTATAAAAAGTCATACCGAGACGGATACGTTAGTAATAAGATAACAAACGATTTTTTTTACAATTGCAGAGAGGTTTTCTAGTAATTAACAATTTATATTATTAATAAACTACTGGCTTCACAATTAAATACAATTTTAAGTTTAAAAGAAGTATGTATTCTAATTCGCTAGTAAATTATGTTTTTCTTTTTCAGGCTTACAATGTAATTGCATTCTTCTGGGTTATCTTTTTCATATCGGCCTATGGCGAAATGGTTCTGGCAGCAGCTTTTGCAACATGGTACTGGACATTCCACAAATCGGATGTTCCATTCTTTACACTAACGAAATCGGTAGCACTTACTACCCGCTATCATTTAGGAACATTGGCTTTCGGTTCATTGATAATAACAATTTGTCGAATACTCCGATTGATTCTCGAATGGATCGATACTAAATTGAAAAAATTCGATAATGCTTGTACAAGAGCGCTTTTATGCTGTTTGAAATGCTTCTTTTGGTGTCTCGAAAAGTTCTTAAGATTCATAAATAAAAATGCGTACATTATGTGTGCGATTCATGGCAACAATTTCTGTACGAGTGCTCGCGATGCTTTCAATTTATTGATGAGAAATTTCTTGCGTGTAATTGCTGTAGATAAAGTTACTGAGTTTTTATTCTTCCTATCAAAATTGCTACTAACGCTTGGTTTGGGAGCTGCTACATACTTTTACGTTGGAACGTATGCCCAAAATCAGGAAATACACTACAGAGTTACACCAACGGTAATTGTTATGATTGGAACGTATCTAATCACATCAGTTTTCTTCGGAGTGTATTCGATGGCTGTAGACACATTGTTCCTTTGCTTTTGTAAGTATATTTAGGTATTTCTATACTTTTTTCTGATTGTGTTTTTTTTATTGTCTTGCAGTGGAAGACAGCGAACGAAATGATGGGTCAGCTGAAAAGCCTTATTTTATGTCGAAACAATTGATGAAAATTCTAGGCAAACGAAACAAAGTTCCCAGAAACGAATATAGTTAGAAGAAGATGCATTTGTCGTGTTCATGTAATTTAATTTATTTTTCCATTCGCTGTCATTGACAATTTTTTTTGTAGCATTATATTATGCATATATTTTACAGAAGCTTGTTACTTTTTGGATTTTATTTTATTCTTTTAGAAGTGTTTGAAAGTACGTCTTTCAATAATTCAGCCACGTGTTTGAACCACTGTGCTCAGTGTTTTGAAAAATTACTTTTTTCACAATACTTCTGATTCAAATCAAATCAAATTCCTGTTAAGACCCTCTATAGGGGCATAGGACAGAAACAGCTCTCTTCCACAGGGCGTGATCCTCAGCATCGGCCTTTAGCTGTTGCCAGGACTTGTTAATTCCTCTGGTGTGCTGTTCAACTACTCACTTCCATTTGCTACATGGTCGACCCACCCGATGTCTTCCTTGAGGATTATAATTGTCGATGTTTCGCTCTGGTTTCCTCAAAATGTGACCGATCCACTGCCACTTCCGCCTTTGAATCTCAATGCCTATTTTAGTCTGTTCAGTTGTACTCCAAAGTTCGTCGTTGGAGGTCACTTCTGGCCAGAATATCCTTTAGTACAACCATATACCAACACGGATTTGACGCATGCGTCAAATACTCGTAGCGTTGTGCGAAGAGAGATCTCTCTTAACCTCCAGAAAGGATACCGAAGGCCTGACGAGCTTTATTTAGCCGAGCCTCAATATCCTTTTCGGCTCCGCCATCCATGCTGACAATGCGCCCGAGATAACAAAAATCCTGCACCTCTTGCACATCGTGTCCGTTAAGAACAATCGGTGTGCTTGTGTTCGAACCCATGAGCATGTACTTGGTTTTACGCACATTTATTTTCCGTTCCGCCTCTTTGCATTTAGAATGCAACGAGCGAACAATTGACTCTAAGTTCGAACCGTTATGCGCAAGTAAATAAACGTCATTGGCATAATAAAGGTGGCTTAAGATGTTAAACAGTCTTCACTGAAAACCTTTATCCTCCCCACCTTGCAGTGCAGCTTTCAAGATGTCATTTATTATCACCAGAAACAGGACTATGATAATATGCAGCCTTGTCTGGCAGCCGTTCGCACAGGATAGCTGTCGGACAGCTCTCCTCTATGTACGGCGCGACACCTTGCATCTTCGTAGGATTCTTTATTTATAGCTATAATCTTATCTGGAATATTTCTCCTAGCCTTCTCGAAGTCTACAATACTTCTGATTAAACAATTTTAAATTGGTTCGCGTATAAGCTAGTAGTATTCATTACTGTGTGTGTTTAATGGATGACTAAAATCAAGAGCCGGAAGACTATATTACAAGCGACATCGGTGAACTTTGTCGTCATATGATAGGATATTTCCAAATTTAAGACGAGTACTTCCGCAACACGATAACGTTAGCCCATAGTTAACACTTCGTCTGTAAACGTTTTATCGGCACCTAGCGTCTGTAAGCCTGGGTCTTTTCATCCTGTCAGCAAACCCAAGAAATTTCGGAAAAAAATTCATGCTAATGTTTGAAGCATTGATGCATCAATCATAAAATTGCTGAAAAAAAAATTTCACTTATTTTTTGTTAAATAAATGAAGCAACTCGGTAGGAAAGCAGTAATTTACTCAAAAAGTTGTACCTTTGAGGAAAATCAAGACAACGAAACTTAAAAAACCGCAAATTAAAGGTTAGTAGTTCAGCATTAAGAAATAAATTATGCTGTTTCAAATGTTTAAAACTAATGGGTTAAATAAAATTATTTTTCGAAACCTTTTAATGCAATTTTAGTCCGTAAACTCTAAACGGCACCTACCACATCTGTAAAGATTAGTCTTTCATGTCCACGTAAACGGCACCTTCCGTCTGTAAACTGGTTCTTTCGTGCTCGCTCCGGATATGAGCTGTTCAGTTGGGTCTGGAACCTTCCACCTTGGGCGTCGGTTCCCCTTCTTACATGATTTTTTTTACGTATGGGTAGCAGCGCCGCCCTCTACCCTTCTTAGAAAGTTATTAACCGAATCCGTTTTGTCTCGGACACGAAATACCCAGGTGTACAGACGAAGTGTTAATGAGTTAACATTACAAAATTGCGTTGGAATTGTCTGAAAAGTTTCTTAATTTTTTCCCGAAGTTTTTTGCCCACTTTCGATTTTAAAGGTTATTTTTGTATAATTCAACTCCAGCAGAAATCTAATTTCATAAAAAATTCAGTAACACAATGTTTCTTTTTTGTGTAATTGATTTTAGGAGTATATTGCAAAATAATGTGGGACGACATAGTCAGTCCTATTTTAGACGTACTGTTTTTTCATAAATAAAATTTTAATTCAGGTTTCGGGATTCTATAGCTGACTTAGTAGTTAATAACCATGCATCCATTTAAATATTTCACAAATAAACCGTTGCAGTCGATGAATTAAATTAGAAAAAATTATTAATCTGCGTCGAAAATTTTACTTAATTTATTTTTGCAATTTAAAACGGGCTTTCAGAAAAAAGAACTTCGAATCTGAAATTTCTCCGCTGAGTTAAATAAAGTAATACTATGAAACCGGAAGTTATGTGCAAGTTATCTTCAGTTAATATATTTTTTCAAAATTGTTTTTTTCATATTTTACTTAGAAGTAACAAGCTTATCTGGAATAGGGTTCCTGTATAAAAAGACACTCTCTTGTAATGCAATCTGAGACAACTCATCAGATTTTCATGTTTTTCTATTAGTCGAAGACACTCGAAGGTGGATTGCGTGGAATAAAAAGCAATTATATAAGGCCTGTAGAATTTGGCCTATGAAAATAGGTCCAAGGTTGTGAAATTATACTCTGTCGGCCGAAACAAAATTTCCAATACGCTAACTCCAAAATATATTAAAAGTAGCGAGACGTCTTCATACACAGGAACTCTAGTATAGGAATAACAGTTTACAAAATTAAAGAAACAAAAAAATATCTTAGGGAAAAAACGATGAAAGGCGTATGGATTGAATCGCTTAAAAGACTGCAGTTTAAGATAATCGAGTAAATCTACATGAATAGCGATCATGTTTCAAAATGAATTGGCAGTATTTTACAAAATGTACCATTAGAATTAATTTTCATTTTAGAATTTATACAACAATATATTGCTATGAAATACGAAAAGTTTATAAATATTAAATAACTAATAAGGATAAGCTCAATTTTTGTACGGAAAGTATCAGAACCAAATGTGTGTATGTATGAGAAGAGGAAGAATTTGAAATGAAGTTTTATAATAAATTTATAAAAAACATAATTGAATATATACATATAAATAGAAATAATAAATATATATATGTGCAAGAAATTTAGATAAGATTGTAATTCTTTTATTTATAGAGTGAAATTGAGCATGAAAAATCTCGAAATTATGTTTAGTGTAGAGTTAATGTAAACGAATCGCGACTCTTTTCTGCCGAGCCGTCACTAAGCGAGATTTAAAGATCAATGAATAAAAGTAAAAAGTACTGAATAGTTGATAAGAACTAACGGTTTCCCACAAAAAATTACAAAACGTAATTATCGGGAGTTGAAATCTAGACTTGTCTTATAACACCTGAGAAAAAGAAGATGCCATAGATGCCAGCACCACCGTTCTTTATATACGGACTAAAAGCACTGTAAACAAAAACTTAAGAAACTAATTTTTTATCAACTGAAGTGAACTTACATAGATACAAATTATGAATCGAACACGTATATAAAGTTAGCAGTCCGCTTGTAGCTGCCTGCAAAAAAAATAGCTCCATATTTTGTTACTTATTTGTTGCTATTTTGTTACGCCAAAATAAAATTTGTATCTTCAAGGATTTCCGAGAAAATTGCGGACTGCTATCTTAAATCTAAAGTTAGCAGCCACCGCGATTGCTCATTGCCTAATTATGCTAGAAGGATGATATATGTACCAGAATTTGTTACTTTTAAAGTACTTTTAGAAAACAATAAAAAACATTTTGCTCCGATTAATTTGACAACAGAAATTAGTACTATTAGCGATGAAAACGAAATTAACGCTAACACGTGAATGAAACGATTTTCGTGATACGAATGCAGGTGTAATATCTTAAGTAGGTACCAAATAAATTTGTATCACTGATATTCGCGTGCAAATGTACACAAAAGAACAAAAATCACCATTTCCGGAAATTCCTCCCACTGATGCGCCTAAAATTATGCCGTAATAAATATCATTTGAAAAAGACATAGAGACAAATGGAATGCAACAAAAGAATGAACAGTATTTTTAATCATCATTTCATTCGTGGATATCTCTATTTTAAGGAATTCAAAAATTTCAAAATTACTACAGATAGCACGATTAAGATTATGCGTTACAGAATGAAATATATAAGAAACCGACAACTGTTTTTCAACTCTAATAAATATCTCTTTCTTTAAATTGTGCAGCAGAAAAAGTTCCCTTTTGCTTCTATTTCATAAAAATAAGTATCCTATTTCATTAAGACAAGTGTTCTGAGTCTAAAAATCAAAAACATCCTGCAGGCAGCTGGAAGCAACAAATTAGATCCTGATTTTTAGGTCCAAATCCGTGAGAAAAATCGACTTATACCTTTCTGCAGTAGTAAATTCCATTTTTCTTCAATTTGTGCAATGCAACAAATTCTATTTATGTTTTTTATCATGACAACAAGTGTCCAGAGTGCAAAAATTAACAAAATCTTGCAAGCAGCTGGGAGCAACAAAATAAATTTAGGTTTCCAGGACCAAATCCGTGAGAAAAATCGCCTTATGCCTTTCTGCAGTAGTAAATTCCATTTTTCTTCAATTTATGTAGTGCAACAAATTCTATTTATGTTTTTTATCATGACAACAAGTGTCCTGAGTGCAAAAATTAACAAAATCCTGCAGGCAGCTGGAAGCAACAAATTAAATTTAGGTTTCCAGGACCAAATCCGTGAGTAAAATCGACTAATGCCTTTCTGCAGTAGTAAATTCCAGTTTTCTTCAATTTGTGCAATGCAACAAATTCTATTTCCTCTTGCAGGCAGGTGGAAGCAACAAATTAGATCCTGATTTTTAAGTCCACCAAATTATATCGAATTTAATGATTTTTTTGATTTTACAATGTTTTTTTTTCAGTGTGTATATCTTAATTACAAAAGCTGTAAATTTTGTGGCTAGTGATCCAAAAGTGAAATAGTTCGGAAATTTCGATAAGAAAGAACTTTAAGTTAGTACCTTTAGAACAGCGAACAAGTTTTTCGTGTCGCGAAATTAAACTAACATGAACACTTTTATTTTTCTATATTTACAAACATCAAAATTTGCGGTTCAACTTTCGAGCAGGACTTAACTCTAATTGGCTTTGCATATCATCAAATTTTAACCATGCAGTATCTCCTCGTCTGTACGCATATGCGACGTTGTGTCCGCTGGTGGCTAATAATTTTTCGTTGGCATCTGTTGTTCGATTTTGGTGATTTTTCACCGACCGAAGTTCGGTGACGCCAACGAGCAGAAATTGGCTTTTCGCGTCAAATGGATTTTCAAAAAATTTTGGCAGTAGATCAAGCAATATTTCCTGGTTGCTATAGGTGGAATCGTTGCAAATTTCGAAAGATATAACAACTCCTGAAAACATAAAATTAAATTTATATTATTTCTCAAAGGATCTGAAATACAGATTTTTTGTAGTTCTTTACCAGCAGTAATGGCATTTGATCGCAGAGGTGTTTCGCACAAGAATCAAACTCCTTCTTCGATCTCCAGTAGGCTTTGAGCCAAGAAACATGATTGAATTTGTGTGTCCTGTATTTGTTTCGCTTCTATACGAACAGTTCTTTTATGGCTGCATGACGCACATTCTGTTTGTTCTACCAGGCTGGGCAAGTCTGTATATAATTTTCGCAGAAGCCATGGTAATGCAACGTCACATTGCAACTCTTCAACAATACCACTTATTCGATTACATTTTACTAAAAGGTTGTATAAAATAAGTGCACGTTGCTGATAGCTTTCGTGCCCAATTCCTTTTTTTAAAACCGAAGTTACCAGTAAAAAAAATGGATTTTCTTCTAGTAACGCGATCTGAAAAATGACAATTGATAAACATATTACAAATAAATAATATATAAAATAATTACTTTGTATGGGGAGCGGTAGAAGGGGAAACGGCACTGAACCAATTTTTTCACATCATGCTAGAGTTACTATTAGAATGTTTTATTGAAAATTTCAGCTTCAACAATTTAATAGGTTCTGAGAAAATCAGTGTATTGGATTTAGTGAAATTGTGCAGTTTGTATGGGAGGTTATAGAAGGAATGGAGAGTTCTTAATGAGTTTTTAAGAAATAACTATAAACATCACGCATTTTACATGTTTCCAATCGCAGATCTGTAGCATTCAAACTTTTCAGGAAAATCGCCTTTTTGAAAAGTTATGAAATTGTGTCATATTGTATGTGAGCGGGTAAAAAGAGTAAAGCTAATCATCTAATTTTTTATATGTACTGCCTAAATTGGTTTATAGTATTTCATGAAAAAGTACAGTTTATATGAAAGGTGGTAGAAGGAGTGGGGAGATTCAAATAATTTTTAAATTGTAAATTGGTATAAAACTAATATATGGACCGTTTATTTTGAAAGTTGTGTAAGTCCATTTTTAAAAAAAAATGAGATATCACGTAATTCATGCTTAATTTAATGTAAATTTTTTATGTATAACTCATCAAACCCATTATGTATAACTAGTCCTTGTTTAATTTCTTAAAAAATTCCCATGTTTTGTACAACTTAAAATTGGTCGGTAAATGAAATTGCATAATCATCGATTATGAAAGTGGTGTAAGTCCAAATGACAGGGGTTGCCGATCAGTAGTCTGTTATTTTTCATTTGTTTTATCTTACGAGTCAAGAGTTGCTAATTTAGGTTACTTATTCTATTTTTTTTTCAAAATGGATAACTTCATATTAACATCAGATAGTGATATAGGTTAGAACAAATGGTAAATCAATATCAATATCAACATGACAAATTCAATTTACATAAAATGAAACGAGAGAATTTCGTTTTAACAAAAAATCTTCAAATAGCGATTAAAAAACAGATAAAAAAAAACACTAATGGCGAACAGGTCAATTGGTTGCAAATATGTTGGTTGAGGTTTCTCAAAAGTGCACCATATACTATTTTATATAAACCATACATGAAGGACGCAGAGTTTAAAACTATTAATTTATTACCTACACGTCCTGGAAGGCTGCTAAAGTTTGAAAAAATCGCCCTGGCGCCTTTGTACCAAAATGCCAGGCCTATTACTTACGAAAAATATAAAGACTTGAAGCAGTTACTACCCTATATACCTCCGCTGCATCATGCATATTTCGAAACACTGCCACATGCAGAGCATAAGTAAATATGTACTATCACTATCTTGTAGTTTTGACAATGTGCTTAGTGTCTAAAATTACATTTTCTGTCTTGTTAAACAAAATCGGATTAAAATGAAGTATATTTTAAGTGATTTTTGATTTTTTAAAATTGAAATTAAACGATTTTTACAGTTGTCTAATTTTGAAAGTGGTGTAAGTCCATTTACAGCCTATAAATATGTATTATTGTAGTATAATTCGCCTAAAACAAATCTATATAATCAAATGAAATATTTATAAAACAATAGAAACATTGCCAGACTTCATATAATTTGCCTAAATTTTTTAATTAACAGATATGCTTACCTCTAATTTTCTCGAAACAAGAGAATATGGACTTACACCACTTTCAAAATAAACGGTCCATATCCCAAATTTCAGTTCAATAGCATTTATACTTTTCGAGGAAATCGGCTTATTGTCAAATCTCGAAAATGCGTCATTTTGTATGGGAGGGAGTAGAAGGGGTGAAGCGATTTGGCCCGTTCACGAAATTGACCTTAATTTTTTGTCAAAAACAACGTGCACACAATTTGAACATTCTAGCTCAACGTAGATAAGATGTAAAAGAATTTAAATCTTGTCCTGTAGGTATATAAGCAAATTATTAATTTTTTAAGGAGCTCTGTGTTCGACTGAAAAGGATCAAAAATAAAGAAACGAAATGAGTGAAATAAGAAGATATATTAATCGAAAAGATATTAAGAGGTTAGTAGATCTACAAAAAAGTAATTTCAAAATAGCAAAATTTATACAAATCAAACACTATGAATTGACGATCCACGTCCAATCAGGTCGAATCGCAAAAAATAAAAATGCTTGTTGTAGTGGTGACAACCTATTGAAGAAAAATGGAATTTACTACTGCTGAAAGACATAATTTGATTTGGTCCTGGAAACCTAAATTTAATTTGTTGCTTCCAGCTGCCTGCAGGATTTTGTTAATTTTTGCACTCAGGACACTTGTTGTCATGATAAAAAACATAAATAGAATTTGTTGCACTACACGAATTGAAGAAAAATTGAATTTACTACTGCAGAAAGGCATAAGCCGATTTTACTCACGGATTTGGTCCTGGAAACCTAAATTTAATTTGTTGCTTCCAGCTGCCTGCAGGATTTTGCTAATTTTTGCACTCAAGATACTTGCTGTCATGATAAAAAAACATAAATAGAATTTGTTGCACTACACAAATTGAAGAAAAATGGAATTTACTACTGCAGAAAGGCATAAGGCGATTTTTCTCACGGATTTGGTCCTGGAAACCTAAATTTATTTTGTTGCTCCCACCTGCTTGCAAGATTTTGTTAATTTTTGCACTCTGGACACTTGTTGTCATGATAAAAAACATAAATAGAATTTGTTGCATTGCACAAATTGAAGAAAAATGGAATTTACTACTGCAGAAAGGTATAAGTCGATTTTTCTCACGGATTTGGACCTAAAAATCAGGATCTAATTTGTTGCTTCCAGCTACCTGCAGGATGTTGTTGTTTTTTGGACTCAGAACATTGGTCTTAATGAAATAGGATATTTATTTTAAGAAATAGAAGCAAAAGGGAACTTTTTGTGCTGCACAATTTAAAGAAAGAGACATTTATTAGAGTTGAAAAACAGTTGTCGGTTTCTTATATATTTCATTCTGTAACGCATAATCTTAATCGTGTTATCTGTAGTAATTTTGAAATTTTTGAATTCCTTAAAATAGAGATATCCACGAATGAAATGATGATTAAAAATACTGTTCATTCTTTTGTTGCATTCCATTTGTCTCTATGTCTTTTTCAAATGATATTTATTACGGCATAATTTTAGGCGCATCAGTGGGAGGAATTTCCGGAAATGGTGATTTTTGTTCTTTTGTGTACATTTGCACGCGAATATCAGTGATACAAATTTATTTGGTACCTACCTACTTAAGATATTTCACCTGCATTCGTACCACGAAAATCGTTTAATTCACGTGTTAGCGTTAATTTCGTTTTCATCGCTAATAGTACTAATTTCTGTTGTCAAATAAATCGGAGTAAAATTTGTTTTATTGTTTTCTAAAAGTACTTTAAAAGTAACAAATTCTGGTACATATATCATCCTTTTAGCATAATTAGGCAATGAGCAATCGCGGTGGCTGCTAACTTTAGATTTAAGGTAGCAGTCCGCCATTTTCTCGGAAATCCTTGAAGATACAAATTTTATTTTGGCGTAACAAATAAGTAACAAAATATGGAGTTATTTTTTTTGCAGGCAGCTACAAGCGGACTGCTAACTTTATATATGTGAATCGAACTATTTTTGCTCACTGATTCTTTATGGTTTTTAATTTAGAATTAGCACAAAAACATTCAAAATTGCACAGAAAACGAAATGTGAAAAAATTTTCCCCATTTTTGAGCTGCAAAAATCTGGATACGATTATTAATTTCGAACCCGGATGCTACTAATCTATAATGCGAAACTTTTGCAAGATGATTTTCTTTCGCGCAAAATGTCAACAACGCCGTATAAAGTAAATATTTAGCAGGTTACTTAATAATAATAATAAAACATATTTAATTGTAAAGGATACGAACGCGTATACTACGATACTTCCCTCAGAAAATTTTAATGTGGTAGTTGCAATTGCACTGCCGAACAAACCTAGACTCGGAGTCCTCGGAGATCTAGGATTGTTTTCGAAACATGGAAAAAGAAAGAAACAAACACCAAACGCGCATTGATATATCGATTCGATCTCGAACCTCTGCCATGCACCTTCGCATCGTTTCGAAATCGATGCGATTTCACTTCGATATTATTTTATTTTCTTCTTTTTTTTTGCTCGGAAAATTAGTCTAAGCATCGAATCGGATCAGAAAACATACATCGAAGTAGCAAAGTGATCTCGAGACGATTTTAATGCGAACTCGAATTGATCTTGTAATAGACGTTCAAGTGTCATGAAAAGTCTTCATTCCAACTTATCCATTTTTACATTTTACTACCTTCCGTTTGAGCTGCCTTTTTAATTTCTAGTCCCTTTTATATAGTAAAGTATTGTTGCGAGCTAGGGGTTCGCCGGGATTTCAAGTAAAACACAATTCGTTTAAAAATAAGGAATAATTTATTTATTCGCACCTTTTACTTAATTCACACTTTAACTTAATTCGCCTATTTGGCACTACCGCCGCGTTTCGCTTGCACTGGTTCGCGTCTCGATCATTAAAATGATTGCCTCCCGACTGAAAGCTTCGTGCTTTTATATACTTTCCCCCTGTTCTCGAAGCTTCTGTCGTGGATGTTTTCGGGTGTATGTCTCGATTATACTGGAGAGTTCTAGATCTTTAATTACCTACATTTTGGAGTATACGGTTCTGTAGGGTGTATGTCTAGACTATACTGGAAGGTTCTAGATCTTTGATTGCCTACCTTTTGGAGTATCCTGTTCCGGTGTATGTTACTTATTAGGGGACTGTTCTGGATTATTCGGGAAAGATCAATAGTGCGTGGTTGCCAGATCTATAACAGTATTCTACCTGACACTTCAACCTCTAAGAACGTACTAATATCGAACAATAATTAGTGAATATACAGTCTTCAGAGAACTGTCATATATACAGGGTGTTTGGTACTCCGTACATAACCTTGTAAGGGGTTATTCCTGGATATATTTTGAGCAAAAAATTTTTCTACGGAGATGGTCAATTTTCAATATCCACGGAGATACAGGGTGATCAAGAAAAGTCCTTCGGACCTGTACCCTCACTCACTCAAAACGCTATATCTTGAAAACTAATAATCACAATTCAAAGTGTTATAGCTTGTTTTTTAGGGAATCAAATTACCTGTCATTTGGTGTAATAGTCCGTATTGTAACTGTATCCAATTCTGAGATATTTGCTTCAGAACACAAATTTTTGACAGTTTGACCGTCAAAATTCTAAGATCAATGTAGTTTTTCTCTAAAAAACCCATTATAAAAATGTCATTTTATTGTTGTTTTCTTTTGTGCCATATTATTGCCTACAAAAGACGCATACACTTGCATTGCATAATTTTTATAGTTTAGAAGAAATTATCATTCCAATAATGTAGCACTTTTGTCAAAAAAGCAAGAATAGGTTGATCAACACTCTCCGCTTGAACTAAAAGAACTTAAGAATGGTTTTTATGGTTTATTTCAAATTTCCTTAATTACAATAAATGTTCAAAATGGCTACCTTCATTTTGAATGCACGCTAAAGCTCGTTTTGCCAGTGTTCTCTTTGTGTTCATACTCCTCAACTGCTGCCTTACTTCTGTTGCTGCCGCATCGATTCTGGTGTTTAGATCCTGCAACGTTACTACTTCCGTTGCGTAGACAAGGTCCTTCATCCGTCCCCATACAAAGAAATCCATAATAGTTAAATCAGGGGATCTTGCAGGCCAGTGTATCGGTCCATTTCTACCGATCCAGCGATTGCTATAATTGGAATTTAACCAATCTCTGATTTGTCGGCCGTAATGAGCTGGAGCACCATCGTGTTGGTAAAACATGGAAGCCAATCGTTGCAGTGGCATATCATCCAATAACTCCTGTAGATCATTTGTCAAAAAATGCAAGTAATTGGAACTATTTAAGGTAGGCGGAAGCCTAATAGGACCAATAAAATCGTTGCCAATCACACCTGCCCATAAATTGACACTGAATGTGTGCTGAAATTATGCCTCTCTTCTTGTATAAGGATTGCTCTCAGCCCATGTGTGTAAGTTGTGGAAGTTTGTGATACCGTCCCTGGTGAATTGGGACTCATCCGTCCAAAGAATGTTGCTGATAAAATTCTCGTCACTTATTTGTCGTTCAAGGAGCCAATTGCAAAACTCCATCCTTTTGGGTAAATCAATGGGTAACAGCTCCTGCACTGGTGTGTGGTGGTAGGGATGCAAACGTTCTGCTTTCAGGACACTCCAAACTTTCCACGTAGAGACGTTAAACCGCAATGCCAAGCGTCGTATACTAGTTGATGGATCATTTTGAACTGCAGCTAGGATTCGTTGATCAATTGAAACAGCGATTACCGGCGCAGGATTTGCATTCACTCTGCTTGTCCTAACACTGCCTGTTTCCCTAATCCTTCTGTAAACGTCTTGGAATACTCTCGCGTAAGGTATTCGACGATTGGGAAATCTGTGATGATACAAAGATCGCGCCGCTTGCTCATTTCCCTGACACTCTCCATAGACGAAAATTATGTCTGCATATTCTTCGTTCGTGAACTCAGGCATTTCGAAATTCTTTTCTAAATTTTAGTGACACCTTGTTCTTTTACAAATTTAACTAAAACTGATAAAAATATGAAGTATGGTTTGCTTTTATAGGCTTTTCATTTTGTTAGGTAACCCATTAAAAAGGGCAAAGTGCTGCACCTAGTTGTGTTGAAACTCATTTTAATTTAATTCATTTTCTCGATAATTTTAATACTACCTAAAGGACATTCATTGATAATTTAAATAGTAATTAAAGGACACAAAGAATATTTCAGTTTAACAACATTTCAGGTAGTTTTTTTAGAACGAGGGTTGGTTTATGGCATATTTTATTTTTAAGCCATATGTATTTTCGCTTATTACCTGGAAAACGGGAAAACCTAAGCCATAAGTATGTGTGCATCTTTTGTAGGCAATAATATGGCACATAAAAAAACAACATTAAAATGACATTTTTATAATGCGTTTTCTTGAGAAAAACTACATTGATCACAGAATTTTGAGGGTCAAAGTATCAAAAATTTGTGGTCTGGAGGAAATACCTCAGGATTGGGTACAGGTACAATACGGACTATTACACTAAATGAAAGATAATTTGATTCCCTAAAAAACAAGCTATAACACTTTGAAATGCGATTATTGGTTTTCAAGATATAGCGTTTTGAGTGAGTGAGGGTACAGGTCCGAAGGACTTTTCTTGATCACCCTGTATCTCCGTGGATATTGAAAATTGGCCATCTCCGTAGAACAATTTTTTGCTCAAAATATATCCAGAAATAACCCCTTACAAGGTTATGTACGGAGTACCAAACACCCTGTATAGTGCTCAATTGACCAATGTAATAAAATAATTTTAGTGTTTAATTATAATCGTTAAACAATGAAATTAAGTTGTGTTTAACTTACGATAATTAATATTGAGTGAAAGTGAGTAAATTAGACAGAAACGGTGACTAAGGGCCTGTGAAACCGGTCCAGTTTAAACCTGACATCTGGTTTAAACTTTGGTATAAATATAAAAGGTGTTTCACAGTGGGCGTTTAAACTCAAAGTAAGGTTTAAACCCGAGATTAACTCAATCGGTGGATGGCTTAGGTTTAAACTGAAGTTTAAGGGCTAATATGAAACTATAAAAGTGTCAGTTTAACGGCAGAAAAAAGGGAATTTGTCTTGGCTTAAGTAAAACATTAAAGATTTTCAAATTGATTGAATTCATTAAATGTTCTCAAGTGGAGATTCAGACTGTAGTGATGAAGAAATTTACTCATTTAAGGTTTTGTTTTCTTTTTTTTTTGTATTTTAATTAGTAAACGACTATGCTTAGTATTAAAAGAAATTTTAATTACCAAAACATTATCGCGAATATCACGTAAATCATTCAAACTGTCGTTATTGTTGTTATTTTACTTGATATATAAGATATATAAGAAAAACGTAAAACTTCACAAGATCAGGAAAATATGACTGCGCGGGTGGCAGCGACGACGTGAAAATTGTGAGGAAACGAAGAAATAAAATGTGGAGCTCGTAATGAAGTTCCGATAAGCCGTGTGCGAGAAACTTTTATTTTTCACGGAATCTTCGATTAATTCATCGTCGAAATCGGTATAGAATTAAATTTTCCTCGGCGCAGTTGAGATGTAACTCGCGGGCGCGCTTATACAAGAAAACTCCCCTTTTAATTTTTTTTTCATGCTTCGCTGACGCAAAAATCGTTGTCGAACGAGAAACGGGTAGCAACACGAGGCCCCGACGAGAAAAATGCATCGCGGCCACGCAGCGGCCAGCAGAAAGTTCTCGAGCAAAGGTCAAATTGAGGTCACCTTAAGCTCGCACTAGATTTTCTAGGATAAAACTGCAGATTCCGTCTCTGCGGAGGAACAAAGCGAATTTCAAACACATCGATTGTATTTCCGTACAAAACGAAACAGCACTTTTCTTTTTTTTTTATTTCAATCGTAATTAGGCGGCAGTAAATTTAATTAAAAAAAAATGGACTAATTCGCGGTTTCCACTCTTACTTTCGTTTCTTATTATTTAACCTGCTACGTCGCTGTTTAGTTTTTCATAAATAGGTATCTCAAAAAAACCAAAAGAAATTTCGAAGACGCACCGAATCTTTAAAATTTTAGTAGTTTCACAAATAATTTTGTTCGAATATAGCCGGAGAAAAAAGAAAAAAAAACCACAACTAAAAGCGAAACTTCTTTCCATTCTGTCATTTTCAATTACCGCGTGCGACTCGTCCACGCCGACAAAATTCAACTTTGAAACTCCATTCAAAGTAATAATCAGAAAACGCAAAGAATCCATGCTACCTGAAATGGAAGAGAGATCAAGTACACAGATGGCTCGCGCACCTCGAAGGAAACTGGGGTCGGAGTCATAGGTCCTAACTCCTCGGCTTCAAAACCTCTTGGTAAGGAAGCCACAATCTTCCAAGCCGAACTTATTGCAATGGAGCTATGTACCCAAGAGAAAATTAGGAGAGCCCATCGCAACAAATCCATTTATATCTTATCGGATAGTCAGGCAGTTCTCAAAGCTTTAGCATCCAACAAGCACGGATCGAGGCTTGTTTGGGACTGCCTTCTAAACCTAATCATCCTGCGAAAAAGGAACAAAGTAACATTAATCTGAATCCCAGGACATACGGGGATTGAAGGAAATGAAGAGGTAGACCGCCTCGCAAAAAATGGCGCAGAAACCAATTTTATTGGACCAGAGCCATTCTGTGGAAAACCAAAAGTACACTTCAACCTTATACTTATAGAGTGGATTGAACAAGAGCATAGAATCTACTGGAATAGACTTTCAGGCTTATCAATCTCATAGAAATTTATTCTACCACAAAAAAACAAAGTGGAGGATATTTTAAAATTCAGCAAGAGTGATATTAGTACTCTAATCGGCTATTGACAGGGCATAGTGGAGTAAACCATCACCTCAAAAATATGGGCCTCGCTGAAACCGACATCTGCCGCCTCTTTCTCAGAGACTCAGAAACGACAGAGCATGTCCTATGTCACTGCGAGACAGTAGCAAGGAAAAGATTCAATCTTCTAGGAAAAGGTTTCCTAAAACTGATGAACTAGCCAACATGGCTCCCTTAAATATACTTAGATTAGCCAAAGCTATCGAGTTATGGTAGGGTAAAGGGACAATAAACGCACAATAGGCCCAAAAGGTCGCGATGCTCTCACGTGTTTCCTAAATAAAATAATAATAAGCAGCTGAAGAAAACCCCCAATTTCCGACGTATTATGAGGGTTCTCCGGCTCGATGTTTTATCCAACGAAGACCTTTGGAGCATAAATGCAGAAACCATTCTTTCAGGACAAAAGCGAAACACATCATCCTGCAGGCTCTGAACTTGAATTATCGGGTGGCTCAACTAATAATAAAAGATAATAGGAATAAGATTGCGCGTACTCTATGATGATGATGAAATAGAAATTTTCGCAACTTTAGGAAACTTTGTATTGGGAGTGGTGGAGGAGGTGACGGCATTGAAATAATTTTTTCACATCATACTAAAGTTGCTTTTAAAATATTTTATACAAAATGTGAGCTTGAGAAAATTGGTGTATTGGATTTAGTTAAATTGGACAGTTTTTATGTGGTGTTAGAAAGAGTCAGTGATTTTTAGTGATTTTTTTTTTTAGAAATAACTAAAATCATCATGCATCATGTTCTAAATTACAGATCAGTAGCATTCATACTTTTCAAGGAACTTTTTAGTATAGTTGTGAAGTTGTGTCATATTGTACTCCTTCGACGCTCTCCCAAGTGGAAGAAGGAGAAAAGCTAGCCAGTTAATTTTTTTTTCAATAGTATTTATAATGCTTCTCACCTGTGGGATAGAGGCAGTAGAATACAACCAACCATGAGTCCCGCTTGCCCTAAAAATTACAAATAGACACTCACTGGATTATGGGCTTATCACCCGTGATCTTATAATCTAACTGATACGGATATAGCGCCTCGGATGCGGATGGATTTCACAGTGCCGACTTTAGGCATTTTAAAACGGACTATGATTGGTTTAACAAGTCCTGCCGACAACTGAAGCCCGATGCTTAGGATCGCGCCTTGAGGAAGAACTGTTTCTGTCCTACGCCTCCTAGAGGGGGTCTTAACAGGAAATTGTTTGGTATAATGCCAATTAAATATTGACATCAGGTTTCGAGATTTTTGAGTGGTAATGTGAACTTCTGTATCATTTCATTTTTATCAATTAGGCTGGGAGAACCTTATTTCTTAGCGTTACAAACTTTGTGGCAAGCTTATATGTAATACTCCCAAATTTCGCCTAGAGTATTAAGAGACGGCCGAAGCAATATTAAACTTCAGGCGCCAACTAAAGGTACGAGAATTGTAAAAGAAAGCTATGGCCGATTTATGACTGTGAAAGGGCCTCCCAGCTAAATTAGTTAATTGCAGATGAGAGAATTATTAATCTTAATCGCTCGTTAAAACAAATTTCTAAACATTTCAACTCATATAATTTCACTTTAAACAAAAATTCAACATATATAAAAATTTTTAAGAAAACTTAACAAGACTTTTCGACTTCGATAACTTACAATTCAACTTGGAAGACTTTCCATTAAATCGTCAACAGTTCTGCTGTCCTCTAAGGCTCCAGTAGTTCTTGTTTCAGTGCTCTCGCTCGATTTTTTAACACTTTTCTGCTTACTTGCTAGGGTTTTTGCATAACTCTTACTACTGAAGGCCTTTTGCTTTTGGTGTCCGAAAGAGAAGTGTTTGGGGACCATCTTTTCCACGCTAGTTTGATCATTTACCGGTGGAACGTCTGTAATGTCCATATGATCATCATCCGGTTGTTGTTTTTCTTTCTTCGGTTTATTAGCCAACGGAGACGTTTCGAAGCGGAAATTTGCCGGAAACTTGTGAATTTTTATGCTGTGATCCTTTCGCTCCTCGGGACTGGCACTCATGTGTTTGCATTTTTCGAGGAAACACGAGTACATCGGCTTGCGCTCAGCCAGGACGGAAAAGTAGGAATCGTGTCGCTCGAGCAGATGAAGATCAAGAAAGTGCGGACTAGGAAGGCATTTCTTGCACTGGCTACACAAGTAACGGTGCAGCGAATTGTAGTGACTTTCGTATTCAAACACGGAATCGAATTCCTTGTTGCAACTGGGAACAGTGCAGAGTACATGATTCCTGTGAAATGCAAATAGGTTAAGAGGATCGAAATTAACGGAAATTTTTAAATACTCAGCACCTTCTGTGAAGATCTTCCTCATCACCGAAGCTAATAACGCCTTGCTTGACAAGTGGCTTCAGTAGTTTGTTGCCGTCATCGAAAAACGCGTCTCGAGAATTTTTGAAACCACCAGGGATTTGTTTCAGCAATTCCAGTAACTCACTTTGTTGAAAAACGTTTCCCAATGTAACAGACATCATTCTCAGATCAGGTTTTAGATTTGCGCGCCTTTCGTTGAAGTGTCAAATCTTAGAGGGATCCGTTCGGTATTTCGTTCAATTCAATTCCGTTCATTTCCAAGCTATTCACCCATAGATGGCACATTCGTAACGGATTTCAAATTCAAATTAACCAACAAACCATTGGAAGGTAAAGCATTTTGATTCTGCAGAAGCTTTTTTGACAGAAAATGGGGATTAGAGCCAAAACTAATTTACTGGTGTTACAGAACAATCATTCTTCTGATAGTCACATACGGATCAACGACTTGGTGGACTAAAATTTTACAACGAAAAGCACAGCTTACGCTACAAAAAAATCCAAAGGCTAAGTTGGCTTGGTATCACAGGAGCAAGGAAAACCTGTCCTACGGCGGCAATGGGAATGTTCCTAAACATCCCTCTGATACATATCCAAATAAAAAAGGAGACTATCAAAGGGGTGTTACACACACAGATGGAAAACAATTACAAACCAGGGGATTTTAGAGGTCACCTCAAAATCCTAAAAGTCCCAAAAATAGAGGTTCTAGCCTCCACACTATCGGACACTATGCCGACAAAATTTAACTTTGAAACCCCCTTCAAAGAAATAATTAGAGAAAGCAAGGACTGGCAATCCATGCTACCTGAAATGGAAGAGGAATCGACCATCTGGTATACAGATAGTTCGCGCACCTCTGATGGGACAGGAGCCGGAGTCAAAGGTCCTATCTACTCGGTTTCAAAACCACTCGCAAAGAAGCCATAATCTTCCAGGCTGAACTAATTACAATGGAGCTATGCATCCAAGAGAATATAAGGAGAGCTCATCGCAACAAATCTATTTACATATATCCTATCGCATAGTCAGGCGGCTCTCAAAGCCCTAGCATCAAATAAACACGGATCGAGGATAGTTTGGGACTGCCTTCAAGACCTAATCATCATGGGAAAAGGAAACGATGTAACCTTAATGTGGGTACCAGAACATATAGGAATTGAGGGAAATGAAGAGGCTGATCGCCTTGCAAAAATTGGCACAGAAACAATTTTTATTGGTCCAGAGTTTTTCTGCGGAAAACCAAAAGGGCACTACAATCCTATACTTAGAAAGTGGGTTGAACAAGAACATAAAATTTACTGGAATAGACTTACAGCCTTGTCAATCTCAAAAAAACTAATCCTACCACAAAAAAACAAAGTGGAGGATATTCTTAAATTCAGCAAGTGCGAGAGTACTAATACTCTAATCGGCGCAGTGAAGTAAACCAACACCTCAAAAATATGGGCTTAGCTGAAAGCGACATCTGCCGCTTCTGTCTCGAAGACTCAGAAACGACAGTACACATCCTACGTCACTGTGAAGCAGTAGCTAGGAAAAGACACAATCTTCTTGGAAAAGGTTTCCTTTCTACCGAGGAACTACCAAACATGACCCCCTTAAAGATACTCAGATTAGCCAAAGCTATTGAGTTATGGTAGAGTCAAATAATAATAAGCTAGGGTGTAGCCTAGTGGGTAGCGTGTTGGTCTTGTAATGCGAAGGTCGTGAGTTCAAATCGCGGTCGACGCAGTATATAATTTCAGCACATTGCCTGCTCGGATATACCTTGGTCACCTCAATCTACGAAAATAAAAAATTCGTAGAAAGAGGGTCGTGCGAAGGGTTAACAACCCTTCCACAATCTATACATAGTAATATAATTGTAGTGTCTGTCTGTAATTTGCTTATAAATGGCTATAAGTTAGTTTTTTGAGTTATTTTAGCACTAACTAAGCATAAAAACACATTTTTGAAATTTTTGTCTGTCTGTCTGTCTGTCTGTCTGTCTGTCTGTCTGTCTGTCCGACCGCTTTTCACGCACAAACGGCTGAACCAATTATAATGAAACTTGCACAGTTTGTTAGGTGTCCATCGGAATGAAATCTGCACTTGGTTTCATTTCACTCCCCTCACGCCTTCTACCCCCTCCCATACAAAGTGACTCATTTTCAAAATATATATTAATCAAATTTTCTTGAAAACCATAAAAGCTATTAATTTGAAATTTGGAATATATTATTTCTATTATAAATACAGTCTTTTGGTTTACAAATTATTTGAGTTCCCTCACTCCTTCCACCACCTCCCATACAAACTACACTTTTTCATGAATTATTTTACACCAAATTTCTCAGTACGTGTAACTTCGATCGAGCTAAAATGTTGTATGAAATCCTTAATTAACATTATTATAAATATCGGGAAAAAATTAACCGATTAGCTTTACTCCTTCTACCCCCTCCCATACAATGTGACACAGTTCCACGACTTCGCAAGAATTTGATTTTCTTGAAAAGTCTGAAAGTTACTGATCTGAAATTTCAAATATATCAATTGCATGATGATTATAGTTGTTTTTCAAAAAATCACCAGAAACCCCCTTCTCCTTCCACCACCTCCCATATAAACCGCACTTTTTCATGAAATACTCTAAACGAATTTTCTCAGTACATTTAAATTCGTCGAGGTAAAAGTTTGGATTTAATCCTTAATTAGCATTATTAGTAATATTGGGAAAAAACTTAACCGAGTAGCTTCCCTCCTTCTTCCCCCTCCCATACAATGAGACACATTCCACGACTATACAATAATTCGATTTTCTTGAAAAGTATGAATGATACAGATCTGAAATTTAAAGTATATCAATTGCATGATAGTTATAGTTGTTTCTCGAAAAATCACCAAAAACCCCGCTCTCCTTCTACCACCTCCCATACAAATTGCACAATTTCATTAAATTCAATGCACTAATATTCTCAGTACCTACTCAATTTTTGAAGCTTAAATTTGGTATAAAACCTTTTTATAGCTACTCTAGCATGATGTGAAACAAATTAGTTCAATGCTGTCACCCCTTCTACCACTCCCTATACAAAATTTCTTAACACCGCAAAAATTTCGATTTCATCTATACATAGTATCGTATGATTGGGCTTTACGCACAATCGTAGTCCTGTTATGTTTTTAAGCTTAATGTTATTTTATTTGTTTTAAATAACACCAGCTACAATTATTCACATATCCTTAACGCTCTTCAATACGTACATATATGATCTCGAATCACGGGTTTGATTTGATCACGAGCCTGTCCCATAAAAATGGGAGTATCATGTTTTCATTGTTAATAATTTATGGTTCTGATTCCAACAACATACAAACCATTTTCTTCAAAGAGCCATTAAAGTAAGCAGATTATGTATCCCACATAATGTATTACTAACTACACTCTCAAAAATTGCTTATTATTGCTATTTTTACGCGGACGAAGTCGCAGGCGTTTGCTAGTAAGTAATAAGAACAAAAAAAAATTTTAAGGAACCTGAATATCAGGAGGCCAAGGTCCGATTTGGGCTCTACCGCCATTGTAGAAGAAAATAATAATAAACTATTGCGCGTTTATTATTATTTTCTTCTAGGCCTCCCAGTGCTCTCACGTGTTCCCCAAATTATATATAAAAAAAAGTAGTTGAATTCCATTTAGGATATAGTCATGCTGATATGAGGATGATTTACGTGAGAAGCTTATCACGTGGCATTTACTGACATTAAGCTCTAATTTGTTCTGACTGCACCAATGGTCTGGCGCGATAAGCTTGGATTGCAGGAATGCGGCATCTACGGGCGAGGTTATGGTATGATATATTTTCATATCATCGACATACATCAGATTGAAACATTTTACAATACTTCCTTGGGGTACCCCATAGGACACTAATATTTCCTTGGAAATAAAACCTAGAAACTTAGCAAATTGAGTTTTATTTTTAAGATAGGATTTAAGCCAGCCAAGTAAGGATACTATCACACCAATTTTTTTTAACTTTAAAATCAGGACATTGTGATCAACTCGGTCGAACGCTTTGCTAAAGTCGGTGTATATTGTGTCGATTTGATGTCCATTTTCAAGTGCGTAGAGCGTATCAGATACAAAAACTAAATAGTCCATTCAACATTGCGGAAGCTAGGTACGACTCATTTTTACGCCGCCTTTTTGTCTACAACAAGAACAACAAAATTCAATTTCTAATTGACACCGGAGCAGAAATTTCTGTTCTACCTAAATTTTTTTTCCTAAATGATTCAAGTTTGATTTTAACTGCAGTAAATGATTCATGGGCTTCAACATTTAACATTAGATTTCAACTTACGTCGGAGTTTTAGTTACAGCTTTGTTATAGCTTGTGTTGATTATGCAATTATTGGTGCAGATTTTTTGTATAAATTCAACCTTTTAGTTGATTTAAGCGAACGCAAATTGACTGTTAATTGCATTTCCGAAATGGTAGAAATGCTCTCTCCGAAGTTGTTTTTAGTCTTACATAAAATGGAAACAACTGGATCACTTCCTTCGTCACGTCCTAGGAGATTAAGTGTTGAAAAGTTCCTGATTGGCAAAAACGAATTCAAGAATATGGTTAAATTAGGAATCTGTCAACCTTCTTCTTTATTTGATTTGCATCACCTCTTCGCATGGTCCCTAAAAGGGTCTCAAAAGATTGGATACCTTGTGCGGGTAACCACTTTTGACAAATATCTATTGCCTAATATCCAAGATTGCACATTAAATCTTTACGGCTGCACGATATTTTCAAAAATTCATCTCGTAAGAGCATATAATCAGATACCGGTTGCTACTGAGGATATTCACAAAACAGCTGTAACAACACCTTTCGGACTCTACGATTTTCTTCGTATTCCTTTCGGAATTAAAAATGC
Source organism: Chorisops tibialis (assembly GCA_963669355.1). Classification (NCBI taxonomy): domain Eukaryota; kingdom Metazoa; phylum Arthropoda; class Insecta; order Diptera; family Stratiomyidae; genus Chorisops; species Chorisops tibialis. The sequence continues at coordinate 115,919,556 of OY770263.1, read as the reverse complement.
CGCTCAAACGTTTCAACGTTTTATAAATGAAACTCTTAAAGGTTTGGAATTCATTTTCGTTTATGTAGGTGATATTTTAGTTGCTAGTAAGACACCAATAGAACATAAAAATCATCTTCGACAAATTTTCAAAACATTAGCTAAAAACGGAATAAGTACTAATCCAGCCAAGTGTATACTTGGTGTAAGCGAATTGTATTTTCTTGGATATAAAATCAGTCAAGGTGGAATATCACCTGGAATTTCTCGAATTGACGCTATTTCTAAATTTCCAACACCATCTTCGTTAAAACAGCTTCAGCGATTTTTGGGAATGGTTAATTTCTAGCATCGTTTTCTTCCAAATTTAGCGGACATAACAATTCCAGTATATTCTTTAGTAAAAGCGCATTCCAAAACTAAGAAATTTCTATTTAAATGGAACGAAGAAGCGATCTTAGCTTTTCATGAAATAAAACAATCATTAAAAAATCGATTCTTCTAGTTTATCCTAAAACAAATGGAAAACATATCTTATGGTGGATGCTTCTAATACTGTAGTAGGTGCAGTATTACAACAATACGAAAAAGACGGTTGGAGACTCCTTGGTGTTTTCTCAAAGAAATTAAGTTCAACCGAGCAAAGGTATTCTACTTTCGATAGAGAGCTATTATCTATATATCTTGCTGTTAAAAAATTTCGTCATTTCATTGAAGGCATAGTATTTACAATTCTAACAGATCACAAATCTCTAACTCGAGCTTACTTCTAAAACGAAAAAATCACATGGACAAATAAATCAGTTAGAAGTCATAACCCAATTCACCAATGACATTCGATACTTTAAAGGTACGCAAAATATAGTAGCAGATACTCTATAACGGTCACACATCGATTTAGTAGATTTTACTAAATTAACTTACAAAACTTGAAACAAGTGCAGGATCAAGAGGATGAACTACATAAACACAATATTAGCAGACCAATATTTAAATAAAATATCTTATAAGCTACAGAAAATACTAATACCAGGAGAAAATTTAGAAACTTGGTGTGAAATCACTACAGGTAAAAATCGACCTTAAGTTCCACACTTGCTACGTCGAACTATTTCTGATTCTTTACATGGATTATCCCATCCTAGCATTAAAGGAATTAGGAAATGAATTACCACCAAATATTTCTGGCCGTTAATGAATAAAAAACAGGTGGGCAAAATGTGTACCTTGTCAAAAATCAAAAATTAAGCGCCACACAAAATCTCCTCATGGAAAATTTGATGTTCCTTCTGGGAGGTTTGAACATGTCCACATAGACCTTGTAGGACCATTGCCACCATCAAAGTGCACACCTACATACTTACGATGAAAGACCGATTTTGATTTTGGAAGCCATTCCGTTGAAGAACTAAGATCTTCTACTGTTGTGTGTTCTTTCATCAATTATTGGGTAGCTAGATATGGCATACCGTAGACAATTACAACGGATCAAGGAGCACAGTTTGAATCATGTTTATTCAAGGAATTAAAAATATTTTTTTTGGCTCGAAATGGATACATACTGCAATGTATCACCATCTATCAAACGGATTGATCGAAAGGTTTCACCGCCAATTGAAGGTTGCGCTTCGGGCCACTAATGAGCCCAATAAATGGTTTGATCATCTTCCATGAATTTTACTTGAAATACGAGCATTCATTAAAGATGACTCAGATGCTTCACCCGCTCAACTTATGTTTGGTCAAGCACTTCGACTACCTGGTGAACTGATCACTTTTAATACTGCAAGTGAAATAAGGACATTAACAAATTCTTTAGCAAATGAAATTCAATACAACATTAGAACAATAAGTCCTAAAATGCAAAATCACAGAAAACAACAGGACATTTTGTTCCTCAAGCTCTGAAGACATACACACATACATATATTTCTTAAGGAAGAAGGTTACAAAAGTTCATTAACTGCAACTTATACCGGACCTGTGTGATATCAAAGACAGAAAAATGTTTTAAAATTTCAACAGATGGAAAAGAATTAATTATTTCAATAGATAGACTTAAACCCGCTTTTATTCTTAATGAAGAAACTTTTAATAATCGATCTGAAACTAAAACATAACACGACTACAATTGGGCGTAAAACCCAATCTTGCGATACTCTAGATGAAAGAGAAAATTTTTGATTCTAAGAACTTTTGTAGGCGAAGTGGTGGAGGGGGTGACACCATTAAACTAATTTTTTCACATCATGCTAGAGTTGCTATCAAAATGTTTTATACAAAACTTAAGATTGAAAAATTTAATAAGTACTGAGTAAATTGGTGCATTGGATTTAGTGATATTGTGGAGTTTGTATGGGAGGTGGTAGAGGGAGCGGCGAGCTTTTAATGACTTCATATTATTAATAATATTTAACAACATCATGTTTTTGACATGTTTAAAATTGAAGATCAGTAGCATTCATACTTTTCAGGAAAATTGACTTTTTGTAAAGTTGTGACATTGTGTTAGATTGTGTGGGAGGGTGTAGAAGGAGTGAAAGTCATCGTCTAATTTTTTTGGTCTTACTTTTAATTCTAAATAAATATATAGTGGGCAATTTAAGCTCGATCAATGTTATAATAACAGAGTAAATTTGTTTAGAATATTTCATGACTTTCATGATGCACTCAGTTTTGAGATATAACGGTTTGAAATTTTAGAAAGTGCCCCATTTTATAAATGCTCGCAATTTTCCCCAACTACTATTATGTCTAAATGTTATATTTTTCAGGTATCACACATGACATTTAAAAAAAAATTCGGCCGACAATTTGTTTTTATCCCCCCCCCCATTTTCAGACTCCGATGGATAAAAAATTCTTAATTTTCGGTTTTAGCGCTAGCCCCGCCTCCACCTTCACCCTTACTTCCCCCAAAATGGGTGTCCGTCTGAGATCCGCAACCATCTACAACCCATTCAAAAATGAACTTTCTATCTTGGAGGGTTAATGTGCTTTAAGCGTGCAAGTACGGTGTACGGCGTACAGACAGACTGATTTTCTTTTGTGCATTTTTTGGCTATTTTAGTTAGAAATTTTGTAAGGGAGTGGTAGAAGGGGTGACAGCATTGAGCTAATTTGCTTCAAATTATGCTAGAGTAGTTATATGTAGAAATGTTTGGTACCAAATTTAAGCTTCAAAAATTCAATGGATACTTAGAAAATTAGTCTATTGGATTTAGTGAAATTGTGCAGTTTGTATGGGTGGTGGTAGAAGGAGTGGGGGGGGGGGGTTACAGTGATTTTTTGAGAAACAACTCTAATCATTAAGCAATTGATATACTTTAAATTGCAGATCAATAACATTCATACTTTTCAAGAAAAGTAAATTTTTTAAATGTTGTGAAATTGTGTCACATTATATGATAGGGGGTAGAAGAAAGGAAGCTAATCGGTTCATTTTTCCAGATATTAATTACAGTGCTAATTAAGAATTTAGTATAAAATTTCTGATAACACGCACTGATAACATTGATTTAGAGTAATTCATGGAAAGGGTCAGTTTGTATGGGAGGTGGTGGAAGGACTGGGGGAATTAAAATAATTTGTATACCATGCATCGCATTTAAGACAAAAATAATATATTCAAAATTTCAATTTGTAAGCTTTTATAGTTTTCCAGAAAATTTAATGATTATATATTTTTGAAAATGAGTTATTTTGTATTGGAGAGGTTAGAAGGTAAGAGGGGATGGAAATAAAACCAAAAGCAGAGTATATCTCCGATCATACCTAACAAACTGTGCAAGTTTCTTTACGTGTGAAAGATGGCCGGACAGACAGGCAACAATTTCAAAAACGTGTTTTATGCTTAGTTATTATTAAAATAACGCAAAGAACTAACTTACATTGTGACAAAAAAGTAAGGGCACTTTGTAATTATAATTAGTCTGGGAAATGATATTTCAAAAATTTTTTGGTAAGCAGGTAAGACTATAATTATTATCCGAAACATCAGTGCGGTCTGTTAATCAGTTTGTTTACAGCAGCTGGTTGAATGGGTACATCTCAGTAGTTCAAGGCGATTTTTACAATGGATGAAAAAATGAAACAAAGAGTTTGTCTCCAATTTTGTGTTTCCAACCAAATTTCGTGTGCGGAATCATTGCGAATGTTGAAAAAAGCTAACGGCGATTCAGTAATGTCAAAAAGACAAGCCTTCGAGTAGTTCACAGTCGTTTGGATTTGGTAAATATGTTGGCTATGAAACGCGTCCTTTCTCGACTCTTTCCAATAAAGCTGAATTTTACTCTAGATGAGATGGAAAGGACTTTAATATACCGGAAAATATGTCATCTCAAATTCTGTCGAATAGTGAATAGAGACTTTTGCATGGGAGGTGGTAGAAGTAGAGGGGGAGGTTTGTATTTTTCGTATATGACACCGAGCATGGCATGCAAAATGTTTTTTGCTGAATTTAAAGTTTTTGGTTTTCATTAATTTTAAAGAAATTGGTCATAGATTTCCTGAAATTGGGGCATTTGTATGAGAGGTGGCAGAGGAAGTGGAGCATTTAAGATGATTTTGAAACTGCTTATCATCATCCTTATCACCATGCTTTGATTCAATTTCAAAGTCGATAGCTCATATACTTGAAGGAGAAATGATTTTCTTGAATTTATAATACATATATTTGTATGGGAAGTGGTAGAAGTAGTGAAGCGGAGCTGATAATTTTTTCTTAAACTTATGGAAATCGATACAATGCATTTAACAAAAATTATGCATTTGTATGGGAGCGGGTAGAAGGAGTGTACGGATCAAAACAAATTTTTTTCACATTAATAATATTTCTATTTGTATACTTTGTACAAAATATCAAACAGTTTCGAAGAAAAATAATTTAATTTAAATTTCTAAATTTCGTGAAATTTGTATGGGAGGGGGTAGAAGGAGTGAGGTTAAGATGATAATTATTTTTAAAATAAATTGCAATTATAGTAGAATTAGTTCTAACAAAATTTCGTCTTTTCAGCTTTACTAGTTTCAATGAAAATCGAGAATATGTATTTTTCAAAATTGTCCATTTGTATGGGAGGGGGTAGAAGGGGTAAGGGGATCGGGTCAATATTCCGTGATATTAATGACATCTATATCATAATACTTTGACCAAAGTTTCAAGTCGATAGCTTAAATAGTTTCAAAGAAAAATCAATTTCTTAATATTTCGAAATTTCATGAAATTTGTATGGGAGGGAGTAGAAGGAGTGGGGGGATGTAGCCTATTCACGAACTTAAAGTTACTTTTTTGCTAGAAATGACACACAAAATTTTTTAGCACTATAGCTCAAAGCTTTCGAGAGTTATGCTGTAGACAGAAGCCAGACGATCACTACTGTACCCTTGGCGGCTCTGTGCGAGCATTATTTCTTAGCGTTACAAACGGTAAGGCAAACACAATATACTCTCAGATTTCATCTAGAGTATAAAAAACGTACCGTGAACAGGTCACTTTGGACATGCTTGATTGTGCGAATTTTGATCCCACATTCATGGAGCGCATCGTAACTAGTGATGAGACATGGGTCTACGAGTTTGACATGCAAACTAATCAACAATCATCGGAATGGAGGGAAAAAATGAGCCGAAATTGAATAAAGCACGCCAAAGACGCTCAAAAACCATGACGATGGTCATTGTTTTTTTGATATTCGAGGTTTGATCCATCATAAATTCGTTCCGGAGGGACAGACGGTCAATAAGTACTATTTGACCGTATTAAAAGCGTTTGCGTGAGTAAATCCTTAAGAAACGGCCGGAATCATGGAAGGACAATTCATGGATTTTCCAAGACGAAAATGTGCCATCAAGCCTCAATTGTGACCGAATTTAAAGCCAAAAAAGCAATATATTGCATCAATCATCCACCGTATTCACTACATTTGGCCCCGAGTGACTTTTTCCGATTGTCGAAACTGAAATTACCGCTCCGTGGAGTCCGTTTTCAGTCGATCGAGGACATAAACAAAAATCGCCGAGGACTACTGAAGTGTACCCATTCAACGAGCTACTGTGAACAAACTGATTAATCAATCAAATTCCTGTTAAGGACAGAAACAACTCTCTACAGGGTGCGATCCTGAGCATCGGCCTTAAGCTGTTGCCAGGACTTGTTTATTCCTTTGGCCTCCTGCTCAACTGCTCGCTTCCACCAACCCGACGTCTTCACTGCCACTTCCGCCTTTGAATCTCAGTACTTACTTTAGTCTGTTCAGTTTTACTCCAAAGTTCGTCGTTGGAGATCACTTCTAGCCAGAATATTCCTAAAATGCGTCGGGGGCTGTGGTTCACGAAAGTCTGTAGTTTCTTGGTAAGCCGAACGGTCACTTTCCACGCAATAACAACACGGATTTGACGCATACGCCAAAAGCTTGCAGCTTCGTTCGAAGGAAGATCTTATCCTTCAGAAAGCGGAAAGTATACCAAAGGCCTGACGAGCTTTATTTAGACAAGCCTCAACATCTTTTTTAGCTTCACCGTCCATGCTGACAATACTTCCAAGATAACAAAAGCCTTGCACCTCTTTAACATCTTGTCCGTTAAGAACAATCGGTGCGCTTGCGTTCGAACCCGTGTGCATGTACTTGGTTTCACGCACATTTATTTTCCGTTCTGCCTCTTTGCATTTAGAATGCAACGAACGAACATTTGGCTCTAGATCCAAATGGTTATGTGCATGCGAACATACGTCATCAGCATAATCAAGGTGACTTAAGATGTTAAATAGTCTCAACCTTCCTGTGCAGCTTTCAAGATGTCATTTATTAACACCAGAAACAGGGCTGAGTGCCAATATGCAGCCTTGTCTGATACCCGTTCGCACAGGGAAGCTCTCGGACAGTTGTCTTCTATGCAAGAAGCGATACCATGCATCTTCGTAGGATTCTTTAATCATAGATATGACCTTGTCTGGAATACCTCTCCTACGCAAAGCATGCCATATGTAATCTCTCTTGACGCTGTCGAAAGCCTTCTCAAAGTCCTCTAACATGAGATGTAGTGGCGGACCCATTTCGGCTAACTACTCCAATATTATCCGTAGAGTATTTGTGTGGTCAGTAGAAGACGACCCTTAACGGAATCCTGCCTGATAAGCTTCGAGCGTACTCTCCACAACATTACTAATCTTATAGAGAATTACCTTAGCCATGATTTTCGATAAGGCAGTAAGTAGACATATACCACGCCAATTGCCACAATTCTGAAGGTCACCCTTCTTTGGAATTTTTACAATGATGCCCTCCTTCCATCCAGTCGGATATCTTCCTTCATTCCACCCCTCAGTAAAGAGTGGGAGGAGTATATCGGCTGTTATTTCCGGGTCTGCTTTGAGGAGTTCAGTTGGTAGTCCGTCTATACCTGAGGCTTTCCTTCCCGCCATTGACCGAGTGGCGGAAACTATCTCTTCCTTATCTGGGGAATCGTCCCTAATAGAGGATTGTTGCGGTTGGATGTTTAGTAGTTGTTCTGCTTTTGGAATATCTTCCTCTGACAAGATGTTTAAAATATCAGAGAAGTATTCCTTCCATTCCTATGGAATGCTTTGCGTAGGAGAGGTATTCCAGATAAGGTCATAGCTATGATTAAAGAATCCTACGAAGATGCAAGGTGTCGCGTCTTGCATAGAGGAGAGCTGTCCGAGAGCTTTCCTGTGCGAACGGGTGTCAGACAAGGCTGCATATTATCACCAGCCCTGTTTCTGGTGGTAATAAATGACATCTTGAAAGCTGCACTGGAAGGTGGGGAAGGTAAAGGTCTTCAATGGAGACTATTTAACATCTTAAGTCACCTTGATTATGCTGATGACGTGTGTTTGCTTGCACATACCCGTTCGGACTTAGAGTCAAATGTTCGCTCGTTGCATTCTAAATGCAAAGAGGCGGGACTGAAAATAAATGTGCGTAAAACCAAGTACATGCACATGGGTTCGAACGCAAGCACACCGATTGTTCTTAATGGGCAGGATGTGGAAGAGGTGCAAGATTTTTGCTATCTCGGAAGCATTGTCAGCATGGACGGCGGAGCCGAAAAGGATGTTGAGGCTCGGCTAAATAAAGCTCGTCAGGCCTTCGGTATCCTTTCCCCTTTCTGGAGGTTAAGAGAGATCTCCCTTCGCACGAAGCTGCGAGTTTTTGACGCATGCGTCAAATCCGTGTTGTTATATGGTTGTACTACGTGGAAAGTGACCGTTCGACTTACCAAGAAACTACAAACTTTCGTAAACCAATGCCTCCGACGCATTTTAGGAATATTCTGGCCAGAAGTGATCTCCAACGACGAACTTTGGAGTACAACTCGCCAGACTAAAATAGGTATTGAGATTCAACGGCGAAAGTGGCAGTGGATCGGTCATACTTTGAGGAAACCAGAGCAAAACATCGCAAAACAGGCTCTGGATTATAACCCTCAAGGAAGACGTCGGGTTGGTCGACCATGTAACACATGGAAGCGAGCAGTTGAGCAGGAGGCCAGAGGAATAAACAAGTCCTGGCAACAGCTTAAAGCCGATGCGCAGGATCGCGCCTTGTGGAAGAGAGTTGTTTCTGTCCTATGCCCCTATAGGGGGTCTTAACAGGAATTTGATTTGATTGATTCCTTCCATCGCCACAACTGGTGTTCACTCATATTAAGGAGAGTTCCGTTGACATCTCTCACCAGGTGGTTGGCGGTGAAATTCCTATTCGTCAACTGTTTCATGATTTGAAATAGTGAGCCCATATCCCCTAGGGTAAGCCGCAGATTCTGCCTTGTTGGCCAGATCTTCAATTGCCTTTCTCTTGTGCCTAACAGCCTTTTTAAGATGTTCATATATGACCATCGCAGTAGTTCTGCCTAAGGTCGCGCGTTCGTTGGTTGACATCGGGTTCAGAGATAATTGCTAATTTGGCTTTTTTCCGATCGCCAACCTTGTCACATGTGTCTTGCGACATCCAGAGTTTTTCACCGCTTTGCACATATCCCACCGATTCTTCAGTACTAGTTAGAAAAGAGTTTCTGGTTGACTCCAAATTGTGTCCAGTGTGCGTATTTCATATTCGCCCAATGTGGATTACTTTTCGCGTATTATGGTGGTGTACTCGCGGGTTTTGTTTGAAGAATTTGTGGTCGTCGGATAACTGCTGTACACAATCTCAAGCAGGCAACCATCAATTGATGATCGCTCCACGTTTTGCTCGCACATCGAGGAGACATCTTCTCCATCGGCGACTTATAGTCAAATGGTCGATCTGGTATTGAGTAACACCATTAGGGGAAACCCAAGATGTTTTATGATGACTCTTGTGTGGAAAAAGGGTCCCTCCGATGACCAGTTGCAACTCCACAAATAATTTGCCGTTTTCGGGTCTCTTAATCCAAGGTCGTGACGCGTCGACTAATTTTTGGGATAATTTATTGTAATAAAGGAAATTTGAAATAAACCATAAAAACCATTCTTAAGTTCTTTTAGTTCAAGCGGAGAGTGCTGATCAACATATTCTTGTTTTTTTTGATAAAAGTGCTAAATTATTGGAATGATAGTTTTTGCTAAACTATGAAACTTATGCAATGCAAGAGTACACATTTTTTGTAGGCAATAATATGGCACATAAAAAAACAACATTAAAATGAGATTTTTATAATGTGTTTTTTTTTAGAAAAACTACATTGATCCCAGAATTTTGAGGGTCAAATTAACAAAAATTTATGTTCTGAAGCAAATACCTCAGGATTGGGTACAGTTACAATGCTGACTTTTACCACCAAATGAAAGGTAATTCGATTTCCTAAAAAACAACCTATAACACTTTGAATTGCGATTATTAGTTTTCAAGATATAGCGTTTTGAGTGAGTGAGGGTACAGGTCCGAAACCCTTTTCTTGATCACCCTGTATCTCCGCGGATATTGAAAATTGACCATCTCCGTAGAACAATTTTTTTTCTCCAAATATATCTAGGAATAACCCCTTACAAGGTGGTGCACGGAGTACCAAACACCCTGTATAGTCATTTATAAATAAATAACAGACAGACACTACAATTATATTTATATTTATGTATAGATAATAAAGTAAAAGTTGATTTTCATGAAAAGTCAAAATGCTACTTAACTGGTATTTATCAATTGAATGATGTTTATTATTTCTGAAGAATCCATTAAGAACTCTCCACACTCTCTAATACCTCCCACACAAACAGCACAATTTCCCTAAATCCAATACACTAATTTTCTCAGAACCTATTAAATTTTTGAAGCTCAAATTTTAATAGCAACTCTAGCTTTATGTGAAAAAATTAAAAATTAGTTCAATGGTGTCACCCCTTCTATGGGGAGTGATACAAAATGTCTTAAAACCGAAAAAATCTCTTTCAGCAAGAGTATCATATGATTGGGCTTTACTCCCAATCGTAGTCCTGCTATTATTATTTTTATTTTTTTCATTCTTCGGCTAATTTATTCATGAAACGCGAAAAAAAATCTGCATCTCCGTTGTCCAGATTCCTGTTTGCAACTTCTTGCGTCGTTTGAACTTTCCAATACTCGAATATACGTATTGGGTGTTGTATTCGCTAACTAGGCTTCGTCGAGAAGTTGGTTGCTCCGAGTTTGCAAAGCTGCTCTGAAACCTCCAGCCTGATGGGCTACTTTTGATGTCATTATTATTCTTACGTGTAATTTAATTTAATTAATTTTTTGCAAATCGAAAGAATTTCAATAATTTCGCCAGCCCTATCGACTAATTCATAATTTTAAATTTTTCTAATAAATAATCAAAATCAAGTAAGATCGTCACTATCGCTGCAGATCGATCAAGCGACCGTTATTAAAATGCAGAGCACTGCATTTATAAGTACGATAAAAAGTTGCAGCCGGTATGGGAATAATTAACCAACCCCTATGATAACTGTGAACTGTCCCCTTTCACGAACTTCCTCGAATGCCACAGAACTATGTCTCGTGCAAGGCACGAGTACTCTGCTATAATGCATCTTCCGAGCATTCCCTTATATGCGGGCTCTCATGTAATCAGCGGGAAAGTTGAGATAAATTAAGGGTGCAATTTTCGATATTAATTAAGAAAAACGAATGACCCTCTCGATGCAACATCAGCTACTGGAACTGATGCATTCCGAGTCTCACGAGCTGCTCCCTTGACTAGGGTCGATATTGTATATTCAGGAATGGCATAATAAGAGGTGAGGGATTTTAACTTTGAACTACGATCATAAAAGCAGCGATGCCGGCACATAAGGGTGCGCGAGTAATATTCTCATAGAAATAACGCATTAATGATGGGAAAGTGTAAAAAGAAAATCTTTCGCATATCAACAAGGAGAAAATATTAAGGAGGCGGTTAAGATTATTCCATGCCCCATCAAGTATTGATGTCAAGATTTTGCAAGATTTCTTGCCGGGCTTATAAAACGCATATGCAGCTGCGATTAGTGTTGAGGCGATGCAATGCAATTTCTGCAGGTAAATTGCAATTTATTGGTCACCTCGTCTAGTCAGGTAATAACATTTATCGAGTTTCGTTTTACTTCATTTCAACGTCTTCCACGGTTTGTGATCCAATGGGCGCGCTCAATTTACCGCATAGTGTAAACTTTACATACTCTGTTACGTCATTACGATAGGTAGGTACACTTGGTGGTTTTGGCGTCAAATTGTACGGAAGTCTTTCGAAAAAATACAAACTAAAAATTAATATCGTATTTTTTTACGACCAATATAAAAACCAATCGATTAGATTGCAAATATGAATACCTCCCAGCTACTAAGTAAAGATACGATCGTTTATGATATTTCAACAGTCTTAATTAAAAAGACTTAATGCAAGTTGAGTCGAACAGGCTCTCTGTATAAGAAAAAAAGTAACGAGTTTCGATTTTATAATATATATGAAAATTCCTTCAATGCAAAACTGAGAAATCTTTTTATATGATACGCACGTGCCAGTGAGGAGGATGCGCTCAAACCGATTTTTAGCCACACTACAAAGTTCCGTGTTTCTTACGTAAACCTTTTGACGTGATCTTAAAACGAACGTTAAGCGACTTAATCCTCCTGATCCTTGACTACTCTTGTTTGTGAAATTTGCATTGCATTTGCTTTTAAAAAAAAAAAAAAGATTTATTGTCCGATCTGAATGATCCACATGGCTCAAATTTATGGTTTGATAGTATTAAGGAATTGCAAGATTTTCATAAAAGCTATTGCACAATATTACAACGATTAATATTGTGTTTCAATTGATTTTCCAGTTTTTTTTCTCCAATTTTTCGATAATAAATCTGTCTAAAAATAAAGTGCATAATTATGTGTCATGGACGCAGCTAATCTAAAGCATTAATGCAATAAATCGATAAATATTTAACTTTTCTTTTTAAACTATTACATCCAATGAGTCACAGTTACATAATTTAAAAATTGTAAAAAAAAAATTATTTATATACATTTCCACCCATCATCATTAGATGGGATCGCAATAACTCACCTTCGACACGTTCGCGTTACGTAACATCGCCGTCACTCGTATATCCTATCCGGACTAATGCCAAGTTGACTTTTAGCCCGGGGCATCTGCGAGACCTCGAAATCAAATTAATCACGTACATAGATCTCTGCGGTTGAGAAGAGGCATAGGTAAATCGGGGAGTTGGTCTTTTATTCACCTTCGAATCAAAAGGTGAAATGAAATCGAAGAATACCTGTGGCATCCACCCATACGACTAGATTACTTATACCGTTCATCTCGAACGATGAGGTAAACAAGCCGGACTGGACTGTTGGTACCCTCTAGCCGGCGCACGGTATCGCTGCAATTACATTATCGCTTATAAGTACTCGTGTGGAGGGACTTGCCTACGGATAAGATAAATGTAGAGATAGAGCTCCAGGTAAAAAAAGACCAGCGCTCCAACAACAATCGACCATAAATTCACTTTCATTTGCTCCCATGATGGCGAACAGTGTGACCCATTGTTGGATTAAGCGAGCCCCAAGAAAAGATATGCCTTACATCACGCTCATTATATCTTCCTCCAGGTAGCCAGCAGGCATGCGATACCGACACACGGATATGAAGACTTGAGAAGGCTCTTGGACCCATTGGAAAAATGGTTTTCTGTAATGAATAGAGTAGGGTGAAGGACGGGGTGGAAAGAGTGAGTTGAGATGATTGGGAAACTTATGGTGTTGGTGGGTGTCACCGGTTCAATTGTTTCAAAGATTTACCTACAGCCAAAAATATTGTCTAATTTTAACTTCTATGATGCTTTGAACGCGTTTTAGACTTTTTGCGGTAAAAATTAATAATTAATTAATGTGCAATAAGTTTGGAAAATTTTAAGCATCTTAGGTTTCTTTCTTAGGCAACATGAAAGTTTTCAGCTTCTTTGCAATCGGTTGTCAGCTTTTTTTAAACCATCTTCGTCTGAATTTTCAACAAAATTACCACTTTTTACTTTATTATTCTAATAATCAAGTATTGTGATCGACAAGGAGAAACAAAATTTGTTACCCTGAAATTTTGTTTTTTTCGCGATTCATGACTAAATTAGCCTTAAAAAGGCTTCCGTGGCGTAGTGGGCAGCGCACTTGCTTCACAATCAATAGGTCGTGGGCTCGATTCCCACTCCAGACAGTTGGATTTTTTTAAGCACGAATTTTCAGTGGCTACTGGCGATGAAAAATTATTCAAAATAAAATGGGCAAACGGTGTATGTAAAAGTAAAACAGTTCAACTTCAAGAAGGTCTACATACATATATACTCAGTAGATGGTTTTTGTTCGCTTTCATTCAGTCCCCTATAACATTTGCAAATATTTGCAAGTAGCAGCCAGTACAACTGAAAAACATAACAAAATTATGATTGGGCGTAAAGCCCCAGGGAATCGGATTCGTGATATTAACGATATTTATATCATAATACTTTGATCTGAATTTCAAGTCGATAGCTTAAATAGTTTCAAAGAAAAATCAATTTCTTAATATTTCGAAATTTCATGAAATTTGTATGGGAGGGGGTAGAAGAAGTGGGAGAATGTAGACCATCCACGAACTTAAAGTAACTTTTTTGTTAAAAATAACACACAAATTTTTAGCACTATAGCTCAAAGCTTTAGACAGTTAAGCTGCAGACAGACGCACAGACGGACAGGCGGTCATTCGAACGGGTCTGTGCAAGCGTTATTTCTTAGCGTTATAAACGGTAAGGCCAACACAATATACTCTCAGATTTCATCATCACATAAAGGCCGAAATTGCCTATAACATAGGTCATTCTGTAAAAAAAAGTAAGCTGCACTCTGCCTATCTGTCGCTGTACATCCATACCCAAACTGCAAGACCGGATATTCTAGAATTTGGCGAATGTAAGGTGTTACCGGGAAGTGGACAGTTTTATTCTGTTCCCGGATATCGCTTTGTCCCAGCTTTTTTTCGCCAGCGGTGTGTCGCACTCTACATTCGCGATGATGTGTCTTTCCAGTTAGTTTCTCATTTAGGAAATTGCTCCAATCCAGAGTTTAATTACATCTGGGTAAAATTACTGATCCAAAGACATATCATGTACTTTTGTTATGTGTATAGAAGCCCAGCAATGACAGCAGCGAACACTTTATCAGAACTGGATGGGCTATCTAAATCTATTCAGTCTATATATTCTGCAAACCCTGACGTTGAAATCGTTATTGAGGGCGATTTCAATGTACATAACATTGCCTGGCTTAAACATTCCTCCACTACGGACCAGGGGGGACGTGATACTGAGCTTTTTGCCTCTTTAAACGGATTAACACAACTAGTGGATGAGCCTACTCGATTACCAGACATCGCAGATCATTTTCCTAATCTTCTTGACTTATTTCTCACCTGAGAAATATTCTGTCTCTGTCATATCCCCATCGCCAATTGGAAATACTGATCACTTCTTGATTCGTGCTCAATTCCCAGTTGCAGCAACTAAACCGCTGACAGTCAAGGCACCTCGAAGAAATATTTGGCATTTCAAAAGAGCCAATTGGGGGGCGCTAAATAGCTTCTTCAATACCTTTAATTGGAAGTTGTGCTTCGATTCCAATGACTGCGATGAAGCTTGTAGAATTGTCACTGAGATTATCCTGAAGGGTATGAAGCTCTACATACCTTCCAGTCATAAAAGAGTCAGGCTGTCGAAGGACTCTTGGTTCAACAAAGAATGTCTTGATGCAATTCAGACCAAGAAACAAGCATTTCAAACATTTAGAGGCAATAAAACACCTGCCAACAGAGAACTTTTCAATGCGTCAAGAAATGCCTGCAAATCCATACTCAATCGTGCTAAATTTGAGCATGACCAAAAACTTCGGCGGAAGATCCTCCAGTGCCCTAAAGGCTCGAGGTCTTACTGGTCATTTGTCAAAACTGTCAACAACAATTTCATTTCTTCTTCTATACCACCTCTAGTTGTTGGCGACCGTACCGTGGTTGATCCTAGCGAAAAAGCCAATTTACTAGCAGCAAGCTTCGCAAGAAACTCTCATCTTCCACCTTCAAACCAATCGCCTCCCGCTGTAAATCCTTCTGGTTTCTCCCTGCCTGTACTGCATTTTCGCACGAGACTTTTTTCTCGGATCCTTACAGAGCTCAATATCCACAAATCCGCTGGTCCGGACGGTATTCCCCCTATTACCCTTAAAAAATGCGCCTCTTCTTTAGCTAAACCTCTTCGCAATCTTTTCTATCTTTCCTACTCTTCTGGGTGCTTTCCGCGTATGTGGAAAGTTGCGAATGTTCAGCCCATTCCCAAGAAAGGAAGCAAAGCGAACCCCGATAACTACCGCCCAATAGCCATTACTTCAGTGCTCTCGAAAGTAATGGAAACTACTGTCAATCGTCAAATATCTGGAGGATAAACAGCTCATCCATGATCGTCAGTATGGGTTCCGTTCTGGACGGTCGACGAGTGGTCTTTTAGTCTACTTGACAGAACTCATGCTTACATAAATATGGCGAAGGTCAAGTCCTCGCATTTGATATTGCAAAAGCTTTTGACAGAGTTTGGCATGAATGTCTCTTAGTTAAGCTTAGTGCCGTCGGGCTTAATGATACCCTTGTTCTATGGATAGGACAGCTATCTCTCTGAACGCACTATACGAGTAGTATTAGATGGCGTTACTTCTTCCTCCTACCCAATTGATTCCGGCGTCCCACAAGGTTCTGTTTTATCTCCAACTCTTTTCTTACTTTTCATAAACGACCTTCTGTCGTCCACTCTCAATCCAATCCATAGTTTTGCAGATGACAGTACTTTAGACAACATCTATGAATTTAACTCTGCTGCGGAATCAAACAATCATTCTATTGCTTCCAATCGCAGGGAGTTATTCAGTTCACTGAACTCGGATCTCAACTTAATCCTGGAATGGGGCAGGAACAACAGAGTAGAGTTCAACTCATCCAAAACACAGGCCTGTCATCTATCCCTCAAACGGGATGTTTCAGTGTTGTCTCACAATGTAACCTTTGATGGTGCACGACCTACCACTTCGGAGAATTTCACACTGTCAGGCGTCAAAATTAGTGACCACCTGAATTGGGCCCAGCATATCTTTGATATTGCCCTTCTCCGAAAATGCAAAAAATATTTCACACCCATCGACATAGCAACTATCTATAAGGCCTACATTAGACCACGTTTAGAGTATAACTCTCATGTTTGGGCTGGGGCTTCCAAAACACACCTCGTGTTGCTCGATCGTATTCAAAAATATGCGTTCCGACAGATTGAAGACGAAACCATCACGTCTTTTATAGATTCTCTCGAGCATCGCAGAAATGTCGGAGTACTCAGCATTTACTATCGATATTTCCACGGTAAATGCAGTACGGAACTAAGCGCACTCATTCCTCCACTGCATACTTTTCCCTGGAATACTCGCCAAGCTGAACGCGCACACGCGTACACGGTCAAACCCTTACCTTCTCGTACAGTGAAATATAGGCAGTCATTCATTTCCCGAACGTCGAGACTTTGGAAAGATTTGCCAGCTAGTTTGTTTCCCAACAAGTACAGCCTGCGGTGTTTCAAGAACAATGTCCACCGTCATTTTCGTCTCTCTCCACCTTAATACCTCCACTTTCACTTCCTATACCGACGTAACTCATTAAAGGGTGACCCCCTAAGTACTGTGCCGTAAAAAAAAAAAACAAATCGGGTGCACCTTTATTATTCTTGAGACAAGTTGAGGATACGAGTCAATATGCAGGTTAGAGGGTTCGAGAAGACTAAATGATGTCAATTTAACATTTAATTGCGAATACGATAGCTCCAGAACATACATTGGGACAACAATGTATCGAAACTTTGTAATTAAAATTATTCTGGGAAACAATATTCCAACATTTTTTTTTTAAGATAAGCAGCTAGTTATTATCCCAAAAATTAGCGCGGTCTGTTAATGGTTGAATCGGTAGACCTCATTAGTCCACGGCGATTTTGGTTTTATGTCCTCGATCGACTGAAAACGGGTTCCACGCCGCGGTTATTTCAGTTTCGGGGAAAGGAAAATGTCACACGGGGCCAAATCTGTTGAATACGGTGGTTGATAGAATTTGCTGCTTTTTTGGCCTGAAATTCGGTCATGATTGAGGCTCAATGCGATGACCCATTTTCATCGTGGACAATCCATGAATTCTCCTTCCACAATTCCGGCCGTTTTTTAAGAATTTGCTCACGCAAACGCTTCAATATGGTTAATTAGTACTCTTACTTCTTCTACTTCTACAATGGCGCTACAGCCCAAAATCGGACCTTGGCCTCCTGATATTCAGGTTTCTTAACATTTTTCATTACTTATTGTGGAAAGGTTGTTAGCCCTTCGCACAACCCTCTTTCTACGATTTTTTTCATTTTTTCGTAGATGAGGTGACCAAGGTATATCCAAGCAGGCAATGTGCTGGAATTACGTATTGCGCCGACCGGGATTTGAACTCACGACCTTCGCATTACAAGACCAACACGCTACCTACTAGGCTACACCCTAGCTCTACTCTTACTTACTTATTGACTATTTGTCCCTCCGGAAGGAATTCATGATGGATCAAGCCTCGAATATCGAAAAAAAACCAGGAGCATTTTTTTCGGTTTTGGCTTAGTTTTTTCCTCCATTCCGATGATTGTTGACTGGTTTGCATGTCAAACTCATAGACCCATATTTCATCACCAGTTATGAGGCGCTCTATGAATGTGGGATAAGAATTCGCATGATCAAGCATGTCCAAAAAGACATGTTCACGGTAATTTTTTTTAAGAAAAATCAGCTTTATTGAGTCGAGCAAGGACGAGTTTCATGGCCAAAGCACCCACCAAAACCGAACGAACGGACTTACGAGAAATATTGAGCTGTTCTGCTATCTCCTTGGCACTGATATGACGATTCGAGCACCATTTCCTTCACTTTTTGAATGTTTTCGTCAGTTGAAGAGGTCTAAGGTCGTCCAGAACGAGGCATGTCTTCAACGATCTATCGACCGTCCTTAAAGGGATTAAACTACTCGAAGACTCGTGTTTTTGATTATATTGAATCACCGTAAGCCTTTTCCAACATTCGCAGTGATTACACACGAAATTTAGTTGAAAATACAAAATTTGAGACAAACTCTTTGTTCCATATTTTTATCCATTGCAAAAATTGCCATGGACCACTGAGGTTGGACACACCTTCAACCTGCTGCTGTAAACAAACTGATTAACAGACCGAGCTAATTTTTGGGATAATCATTAAGGACAGTCCTACCTGCTTATCAAAACAATTTTTTTTTTTCATTTCCCAGAGTAATTTTAATTACAAATTCTCGTTACCTTATTGTCACAATGTATATGATCTATTACTTTGGTAAAAATTTAAGGGGAGGGAGTTGGTGAGTCAAAAAGT
Source organism: Chorisops tibialis (assembly GCA_963669355.1). Taxonomy (NCBI): domain Eukaryota; kingdom Metazoa; phylum Arthropoda; class Insecta; order Diptera; family Stratiomyidae; genus Chorisops; species Chorisops tibialis. The sequence goes on along the minus strand of OY770263.1, from coordinate 115,900,636 downwards.
CGAAAACTTTGAGTAATCTTTTTAGGGCTCAAAGTTAAAATGTTGCACGTGCATACATCTATTTGATATAAATATTTCAACCATAACTGTTATCCCCGAGGGGTGCCCATTACCTGCACAAGGTGTTTTATGTGTAATAAAAAAACACAAAAACTAAACATTTTTGAAAGAAATTTTAAGCTCCGAGCTTAAAAATTTTGGAAATTCATTTAGAAAAAGTATTTAAGATTTTAAAATATTAACTGGTCGGATACTTCCAATTCTTATATCCCCTTCCATACAAAAGTTTTTTTTTTCGACCAATCACAAGAAATCACTTATCACCAAATCATTAAAAGCTATCAACTTGAAATTTTGAACAAATACATCTAAAAATATATAAAATAAAGTTACATCAAAAGTTTTAAAATCCCCCATGTCCTTCTAGCATCTCCCCTACAAAAGTATGATTTCGACCGATTTCAATTAATCTACTAATAACCAACAATTAAAAGCTACGATCTTGAAATTTCGCACGAATACCTTACATAAGAAACTTAATATATATGTATCAGAAATTTTGGGATTCCCTCACATCCTTCACCCCTTCCCATACAAATGTCTGGTTTCGTGCATATAAAATAGATTAAATTTCATAGGAGCAACTCCGCTTCTAGGTGAAACTAAGATTATATGCAGACAATTTTGATCGTTGATTCAAGCAATCATTTTAAAAGTTCTCAACATACTACCCCAACCAGTTTGATAAAGGTCTCAGTAGAGACCGAAACGTCACGAATAATAAAGCGTAACAGTGTAGAATCCGGAAATCTTTTCTTCCAAACTACCCTTCCGTCTAAAGGCGGCTATTTCCACAATTGTTATACTCTAGATGAAATCTGAGAGTATATTGTGTTTGCCTTACCGTTTGTAACGCTAAGAAATAATGCTCGCACAGAGCGCCAAGGGTACAGAAATATTTGTTGTCGCTCAAAAACTTCGATTCCGAGTTGCTGTCTGTCCGTCTGTCCGTCTGTCCGTCTGTCTACAGCATAACTCTCGAACGCTTTGAGCTATCGTGCTGAAATTTGTTGTGTGTCATTTTTAGCAAAAAAGTAACTTTAAGTTCGTGAACGGGCCACATCCCCCCACTCCTTCTACCCCCTCCCATACAAATTTCACGAGATTCCGAAATTTTCAGAAATTGATTTTTCTTTGAAACTATTTAAGTTATCGATTTGAAATTTGAGTTAAAGTGTTATGGTATAGATGTTATTAATATGACTGAATATTGATCCGATCCCGTCACTCCTTCTACCCCCTCCCATACAAATGGATAATTTTGAAAAATGCAGTTTTTCGATTTTCATTGAAACTAGCAAAGTTATAAAAACAAATTTTTGCCAGAATTAATTTTATTATAATTCCAATCAGCACTGACAAAATTATCAACTCCGCCTCAATCCTTCTACCCCCTCCCATACGAATTTCACGAAATTTTGAAATTTAAATTAAATTATTTTTCTTCGAAACTGTTAAAGCTGTCAACTTGATACTTTGCACAAAGTATACAAATAGAAATATAAATAACGAGTAAAAAATTTGTTTTAATCCGTACACTCCTTCTACCCCCTCCCATACAAATGTATAATTTTTGTTAAGTGCATTATATCGATTTCCATTAAAACTAGAAAAAGTATAAGCTTAAAATTTTGCCAGAATTTGTTTTTTAATAACTGCAATAAATGCTAAAAAAAATTATCAGCTCCTCTTCACTCCTTCTACCTCCTGCCATACAAATATCTGTATTATAAATTCAAGAAAAGCATTTCTCCTTCGAATGTATTAGAACTATCGAATTTGAAATTGAATCAAAGCGTGGTGATAAGGATGATGATAAGCAGTTTCAAAATCATCTTAAACGCTCCACTTCCTCTACCACCTCCCATACAAATGCCTTAATTTCAGGAGAACTATGTCCAATTGAAAATAATGAAAGCTACAAATCTTAAATTCATTACGAAATATTTTGCATACCACATTAGGTGTCATATCCAAAAATTACAAACCTTCCTCCTCTGCTTCTACCACCTCCCATATAAAAGTCACTATTAATTATTTAAAAGAATTGGAGGTGACATATTTTCCGGTATATTGAACTATTTCTCATTTCATCTAGAGTATCATATGAATCATAATTCTTTTATTTTTTTACCTAAATTTAGATGCTTAGCAGCCAGGCAGAAAAAAGCGCCAATCAGGCAAAATATTTCAGAAGGAGACTATAACCTTGAAAACGCAGACAACTTTGGGGCAGACTTATCAGGCAGGACGGGAGCATATCGAGAATAAAAGAAGAATAATGATAGCGAACAAGACATAATTAAACCCAAAAACGAACACAGGAAAACAAAACTTCAGGGCCTACATACAACTGCGACGGCTAAAACTACGTTTATGTTTTAGAATTTATTTCGTGCATAAATTTTTTTTGTACCAATTTTTTTCGTGCAGTTTTAATATTCTAGCGATTGCCCTGCATTCTGCGTTTTGAGTTTTTTCTTCAAGTGCGCCAAAAGATATGCTAGAATCAATAATGCACACAAAAGTTTTTCTATAAAATATTTGTTATTACTGTTTTAAATGCCGTGTATTTGAGTAACGTTCTTTCTTTTCTGTTTGTGGTTTACACAGATGTACTGTATAGGAACGAACTATCTCTTATTATAGTTTGGACACCAGTTTAATCACTAAAAATGACTTGAAACGAAATTCTCGGGATTTGAATTACATTCCAAGTCATTCTTAGTGATGTCACATTCTTTTATCATCTTTTTAATACGATCTGTCACTCGTCGACTTTTTAAATATCATCATAAGAACCAAAGGAGACCGTTCGTGTAGTGTATACTGTAGTCTACACAGTATTGTCCAAGCGTAAATTCGCTACCAGCATCACTTATATGCAGAATTACCTGGTTACCTTACGAACTTCACAGTTAACACGATCTACATATACAGTATAGATACTTAGTATCTGAATAATGTATAAAAGTTATGACTATGGCTTAGATATAAATTTTGATCTGGTGTGAATATCAGTCCTGAAACTCATAATATAAGTGAGCTGTGATTTAGATATTTGAAGAGTGGTAAGAATATGATTTGAATATCAAGGCTGGTACTTATAATATATATACATTAAATAGGTTCTGATTCCTGTATAAAATTCAACAGCTATGATGTAGATATTATAACTAAGACGTGACTGCGTCTGATATTGCTAGCCTGAAATTTCTCATCGGCCACGTATAAATATCATGTACGAGGGGAGGTCAAAAATTTCGCGGAATGAAGGGAATGGACAAGGTAAGGGGGGAAACATTTTTACCTGGAGGTATTCCAACACTCAATACAGGTATAAATATAAATTTTCTGTCAAATCAAATCACGAACATTTTAGTTATCGCCAAATCAACAAATCGATCGGAAAGAAAAAGCTTACAATGGACGACATTGAGTTTCGTGCTGTCATAAAGTTTCTAACCAAGCAAGGCAAATGCCACATATCATTTTAGAAGAAATCTCATCTGTTTTCAGGCACTCTTGCCCTGAAAAAACGATGCTTTATAAGTGGCATGTTTCATTCAGGCAAGACAGAGAGTCAACTGAAGATGATAAAAACTAGGGCCGGCCTATTGAGGCCACTTCCCCAAAAATCGTCGAAAAAGTGGAGAAACTTGTTCTCGAAGATGCTCATTTAAAGACGAAACAAAACGCAAAAATAGTTGAAGTATCAGATAAAAAACTCCGACGTAGTCGGTCCCAAGCCCGGTTGAGAAAGGAGGAGGGAGCATGGAGTTAACCTGAATGGCCAGTAACATCATTGCGTCTCAGGAAGTAGGCAAAAGTATGATATACCTAATTGGACTCGCAGCATAGTTGTGAGAACTCCAGCATGTCATATTTAGCTGAAAACTCCCTCCCTTTGTCTACCAGGGTTTAATAAATAAGTAGGACTGGTTCTCCGGGTGTTGGGCGAGGCGCCGACAACACATCACCGAAAAAACAGACACTGTCCAGAAACTTGAAGAGCAGCCTCGGAACGGGTGGACTCAACGGCAAACGAAAAATGGGCTACACTTTTGGATTTTGGAATATTCGGTCCTTATTTAGGACAGGAACTATGAAAGAGTTCCTCGAAGAAGTGGCAAAACACAACATCAACATATCTGCAATCCAAGAAACGAAATGGTTCGGTAACGAAATCATGGACATGACGATCACACACAATCTATCCAAGTGGAAAATTGTCGGGAAGCAGAGAGTTTGGAGTCGCTTTTGTCGTTGACAAAAAATTTAGTCAGCAAGTCACGAGTTTCAAACCAGTAAGTGAAAGATTGTGTGCAATCCGAATAAAAACTAAATTTTTCAACACTTGGTTGATCAACGTCCACGCGCCAACTGAAGACAAGGACAATATAACTAAAGACGAATTTTATGCCAGCCTAGAGACAACCTATGACTCACTGCCCTCGAATGACCTAAAAATTGTCTTCGGGGATTTTAATGCAAAAGTCGGAAAGGAGGAGGCTCATAGAGGAACAACAGGAGGGCACAGTCTCCATGACATAACCAACGACAATGGCCAACGTCTTATTGATTTCGGAAGCAGCAAAAATATCATAGTAAGCTCTACGTGCTTCCCACATCGCGATAATCACAAACGAACGTGGGCATCATCAGATGGTCACACTTTCAACCAAATAGACCAAGTTCTAATTGAGAAAAGGGCTGCTTCCAGCATACTTGATGTACGAACCCTCGGCGGTACGAATTGTGACTCTGATCCCTATCTAATCAGAGCTAAGTATCGATACCGTATAGGTTGTCTTGCATATTCGAAAACGAGTAGAGCTCGCAAATTCAATGTCGATAAGGTTAAAGGTGAAACTGTGGAGCAGGCTTACATGTCAGCATGTAATAAATATCTGACACCAATATATGAAAACATCCAAAATATGCCACTGGAGAATGTGTGGATGAAAATACGAGACGGCATCAAATCCTCTGCAGAAGAGGTATAAGGATATCAAGCACGGCGAAAAAGTAATGATTGGTTCGACCAAGAATGTCGCGATGCAATAGATAGAAAGAACAAGGCTTAAAATTTTTTTTACTGAACAACCAACACGAGCCGAAAAAGACAGATATAACGAGCTTAGGCGATATGCGAAAAAGACCTGTAGGCGAAAACAAAGGAAGTACCATAATGACAACAGATATAAAAAATAACAGGACTACGATTGGGCGTAAAGCCCAATCGTGTGAAACTCTAGATGAAAAACAATTTTCTTGATTTTCAGGAACTTTGTAGGGGAAGTGGTACAGGGATTGACGACATTGAACTAATTTTTTCTCATCACGCTAAGGTTGCTATCAAAATATCTTACACAAAATTTAGGATTCAAAAATTTCATAGGTACTGAGAAAATTAGTGTTTTGGATTTAGTGAAATTGTGCAGTTTGTATGGGAGGTGGTAGAGGGAGGAGCGAGTTCTTAAAAACTCTTCCAGAAATAGCTATAAGCATCATGCCCTTAATATGATTTAAATTGCAGATCCGTAGCAGTCATACCTTTTAGGAAAATCTACTTTTTGTAAAGTTGTGAAATTATGTCAGATTGTATGGGAGGGAGTAGAAGGAATAAAGCGTATAGTATAATCTTTTTTCGGCCTTACTAACAATTCTAAATAAATATTAAGTGCAAAATTTCAGCTCGATAAATTTTATATGCACTGAGTAAATTGGTTTAGAGTATTTAATGAGAAAAGGCAGTTTGTATGGGAGGTGGTGGAAGGAAGGGGAGGACTTAAGCAATTTATTATTATATAGTAGATTGAAATTATCAAAAAAGAAATATATTCCAAATTTCAGATCAATAGCATCTATACTTTTGGAGCAAATCTGTTTACTGTCGAATTGCAAAATTGTGTCATTTTGTATGAGAGGGGGTAGAAGGGGTAAAGCTAAACATCTATTCTTTTTTTTTGGTCTTACTAATAACTGTAAATAAGTGATTAGTGCACAATGTGAGCTCGATAAATTTTATACGTACTGAGTAAAGTGGTTTCGAACATTTCATGAAAAAAATGCAGTTTGTATGGGAGGGGGTGGAAGGAGAGGGAGGACACAAATATTTTTTATACCGTAGGTTGCAATTATTATAAAAATGATATATTCCAAATTTCAAACTAGTAACTATTATAATTTGCGAGGAAATCCGTTTATTGTCGAATTGCGAAATTGTGTGATTTTGTATGGGACGGGGTAGAAGGAGTGAAGCTAATCATCTAATTTCTTTTGGTCTTACAAATAATTCTAAATAAATATTTTGTGCACAATTTCAGCTCGCTAAATTTTATACGCACTGAGTGAATTGGCTTAGAGCATTTCATGAAAAAGTGCAGTTTGAAGATGGTGGAAGGAGTGTGAGGACACGTAAAATTTTTATACGGTAGATTGATATTATTATAAAAGTAATAAGTTCCAAAATTTGAAACCACTAGCTCTCAGATTTCATCTAGAGCATAAAAATGGACGAAGATAAGAGACAAAATAAAACGCGGGACGCATACGCAATGGTAAAAGATATAAGCCAAAAGTCAGTAGAGGGCACCATCATCAGCTATACGCAAGAAATCAAAAGGAGATGGGTTTCCTACTTTGAACATCTTCTCACTCCCATCCCATCAGCACCGATCACGACAGACAACATCTCAATTGAGGCCTCAACTGACCAAAAAGAACCATCATCGATAGTACCCGCGCTTACTGAAATCAAAACAGTCCTATATGACCAAAAACGAACTAAGCGCCGGGAATTGACAAAATACCAGTTGAAAACTGTTTTATTGAAATACTACACAACATGATATGCAAAATGTGGACAGAGGAAATCATACCCGACGACTGGCGAAAAAGCATTATATGTCCAATTTACAAGAAAGGAGACAAACTCTGCTGTGAGAACTACAGAGGTATATCATTGTTGTGTAAGTCCTATAAAATACTGACAAAAATAATTGAACGTCGTCTTAAGCCCTATGCTAATCAAATAATTGGTGAATACCAAGGTGGATGGAACAGGACGACCTACAACAGACGAGATATTCTCAGTGAAACAGGTGCTTGAGAAATGCTGGGAATATAACACAGACGTACACCAAATCTTCGTAGATTTTAAACAAGCATACGACTGTATCGACAGGAGCGTACTGTACCAAATTAGGCTTGATTTTAGAATTCCTCCAAAACTAGTCCGATTAACAAGACTCACAATGACAAACACTAAGTGAGAATACAAACCGATTCCACAACCAGCTTTCGAGCGGAATGTGGTTGAAGGCAGGGAGATGGTATAGTCCCCATGTTTTTCAACTTGGCACTAGAGTATGTCGTCCGAAAAATCCCAGTCGACACCAACAAACAAAACATAACAATTACGGAATATTATTTAGAGAGTGTGGACAGCTTCATATGTATATCTTGGGGCCAATCTAGCAAAGGACGGCACTGGAACGGACGAAATCAATCGATGGATAATACTAGCAAATAAAACGTATTATTCGGTATTTCCAGTAATGAAATCCAAGAAAGTGCACAGGAGCAATAAGCTGCGAATATACAAAACTATTATACGACCTGTGCTCCGTTATGACAGCGAGACTAAACTTTAACGTAGTTAACGCATTCGAAAGAACGGTGATCCGAAGAATTTTGAGACCTGTGATGGATGGAACGGAATTACGAATAAGATACAACCATGAGTTGTATAAACTCTACGACGACAGAAGCTTCAACGTTAATCAAGCCATGTAAACTGTAGTGGGCTGGCCACATAGAACGAAAGGAAGACAGAAGTATTCCCAAACGCGCTCTTAAAGGTAAAGCGAGAACTGAGTTGCTTCCGTGGTTTGCCTACTGGCCGGTTAGGCAAACCACAGAAGCGATGGGAAGAGTCGGTTAATGAAGACAGCAAAGTCACCTTAAAAATTAGCAGTTGGAGGATGAGGTCTTCGGATTGAGACAACTTCGGGAGGTCAGGGCCCAATTTGGGCTGTCGCGCCATTTATGATGATGATCAGATACAACCATTTTGAATATCCTCCATGATCATCTCGGCGTGTCTAAAGTCAGCGATGGGTACCGAGAATGCTGTCAGCGATTCTGGAAAAGCAACGTTTTGAGTGTTCACGCGAGTTTTTGGATCTCTGTATCGAGAATAGGAATGAAATTTTGATCCGGATCGTTATTGGAGCCGAAACTTGGGTTCATCCATATGAGCCTGAATCAAAGCAGGAGTTAATGCAGTGGCTTCGTGAAGGTGCTTCATACCCCCTCCTCTTTCAACTGTAAAGAAAAAGGACGAAATATCACAGGGTGAAGCTATGCCAACATGCTAAAAAAATTAAAGGATGCCATCAAAAAAAAAGACGAGATGTGCTGCTTTTGTACGACAGCACACCTGTTCAGACGAGCCACGTTGCGATGGCTGCCCTACAGAAATTCGGATACAGAATAATGAACCACCCCCTTATAGTCCAGATCTGACCCCTTCCGATAACTACTTGTTTCCAAAACTGAAGAAAGAACTTCGGGCAAGAAAATTTATCAACGATGAAGAGTTGAAGTCGGCAATTTCAGCCTATTTTGAAAGTTTTGATAAAACATTTTTTTTTAGAAAAAATTAATAAACTTTGTGAGAGATTTGTTAAATTTATTAGTCTTGAGGGAGAATATATTGAAAAGGAAAATTAATAATTTATTAAATTTTACCCCTCTTCCCTGTCATTCCGCGAAAATTTTGGCCTTCCCTCGTACTATGTTTATACGGACATCAAACTTTACGATGTAAAGATGTTTCAACCGCGAAGTAAAACATCGTATAAACAGTTATTGAAACTCGCAATCTAGATCGTGAGTGAAATTTCTATTGAGAAATAAAAATATCGGATAAACAGTAAGCTGACAGCCTACTATCGCAAAACATGAATCCATTTTTCGTCTCTATCCAGCGTGTGAAGTATCTTTTTTATGCAATTTCCAACACGAATTAATGAAATTTGAAATAGTTACAGAGAAAATTGCTGACACAAATTGATTACATTTCCACTTTGATGACTGTCATTATAATTGCCATCTTAATTCGGAACTTTTATATTGCAAGTTTATCTTGCATATAAGCATATCGAAAGTTTCAATCGAAATTCACAATCGCAATCGAAACTTCTCCGTATAAACATAATAATTGCTATAACCTCATTGCAAAAAAAAAATATCTGAATTAGGTCTTTTTTTCCTGAAGGGTAATTTAGTATAGTCCCATTCTCCCCTACAATCCAAAATTGTATCAATTTTCTGGGCGGGAGTTCGATAAACCACAATGAAGCGAGATAACTACGGTCGGGTTTATCCCAAAAAACAATTTAAAATACAAAACAGACAAAATAGATAAGAGCTAAAATCTGAAGTTGAATTTATTGGGTTAAACGAGAGCTATGGTAATCGGTAAGAATATTTTGTGGATTTTTATGCAGTGCACAGACAGAGAGAAACATATACAAAAGCAGAGCTGTTTTGAACATAAATTTTCGTGTGATTCGATAATACTTCGGAATCGATCACTGTGGTTTAGTATTTGTTTTTTGTGTTTATCTGACATAAAGTCAAGTTTTTCGACGAAAATCAAAGAATCGCCCGTCAATAACACAATTGACAAGCAAATCTTCATTAAATACGTTTACGATTTCAATAAAGCTTTTATAACAAAAAAAATGGTTATAAATTTAATAAAAAATACATTGTTGAAATAAAGACATTTCAAGAAATTAGTTATTGCTTTAATGTGACTTATATGACTCTATTTCATGTAATTTATTAATTTAATGATGCTACTTTATATCATTTGCAGGTATCACCAATTACCAGTAAGGTATGAGTAGGGTGTACCGTAGTGGGTAGCGTGTTGGTTATAGTGATTTTACTAGGAGTAATTTTCCTGCCATATACATAAATAACCTACTTATAATTTCCTAACCATCATCTCGAAAATTGTCTGAACGCGAATCGCCAAACTGTAACTTTGGCATAGGAGGTTGGGGAAGGGGTAAGACGCTTTCAGAAAATTCTGACAAAGATAGTTAAAGTCAATATAGAAATGATCATTTAAATTTCAGATCAGTAATCTTCAACCTTAGATTACATATGGAGTGCTTTGCGTAGGAGAGGTATTCCAGATAAGGTCATAGCTATGATTAAAGAATCCTACGAAGATGCAAGATGTCGCGTCTTGCATAGAGAGCTGTCCGCGAGCTTCGCTGCGCGAACGGGTGTCAGAGAAGGCTGTATATTATCACCAGCCCTGTTTCTGGTGGTAATAAATGACATCTTGAAAGCTGCACTGGCAGGTGGGGAAGGTAAAGGTCTTCAATGGAAACTATTTAACATCTTAAGTCACCTCGATTATGCTGATGACGTGTGTTTGCTTGCACATAACCGTTCGGACTTAGAGTCAAATGTTCGCTCGTTGCATTCTAAATGCAAAGAGGCGGGACTGAAAATAAATGTGCGTAAAACCAAGTACATGCACATGGGTTCGAACGCAAGCACACCGATTGTTCTTAACGGACAGTATGTGGAAGAGGTGCAAGATTTTTGCTATCTTGGAAGCATTGTCAGCATGGACGGCGGAGCCGAAAAGGATGTTGAGGCACGGCTAAATAAAGCTCGTCAGGCCTTAAGTAACCTTTCCCCTTTCTGGTGGTTAAGAGAGATCTCCCTTCGCACGAAGCTGCGAGTTTTTGACGCATGCGTCAAATCCGTGTTGTTATATGGTTGTACTACGTGGAAAGTGACCGTTCGAATTACCAAGAAACTACAGACTTTCGTAAACCAATGCCTCCGGCGCATTTTAGGAATATTCTGGCTAGAAGTGATTTCCAACGGCGAACTTGGAGTACAACTCGCCAGACTAAAATAGGTATTGAGATTCAACGGCGGAAGTGGCAGTGGATTGGTCATACTTTGAGGAAACCAGAGCGAAATATCGCAAAACAGACTCTGGATTATAACCCTTAAGGAAGACGTCGGGTTGGTCGACCATGTAACATATGGAAGCGAGCAGTTGAGCAGGAGGCCAGAGGAATAAACAAGTCCTGGCAACAACTTAAGGCCGATGCTCAGGATCGCGCCTTGTGGAAGAGAGTTTTTTCTGTCCTATGCCCTATAGGGGGTCTTAACAGGAATTTGATTGATTTGATTGAGTACCATTTACAAATAGAAGAAAAACCCACATCATACCTCCTTCAATAAATGGAACACCAATACTATTTTCAGAAGAGGTAAAATATCTAGGTGTCATACTGGATGGTAAATTCAACTGGAAAAAACATACAGAATGGACTCATACCAAAGCACTAAAGGCATTTTGCTTATTTGGCAGAAAATGGGGGGTAAAGCCCAAAATGATTTACTGGTGTTACAGAATAATCATTCTTCCAATAGTCACATACGGATCAACGATATGGTGGACTAAGATTTTACAACGAAAAACACAGCTTGCGCTACAAAAAATCCAAAGGCTAGCTTGTCCTGATATCACAGGAGCAATGACAATCTATCATACAGCGGTAATGGAAATGCTCCAAATAAAAAAGGAGGCTATAAAAGAGGTGTTACGCATACAGAGGGATAACAATTATAAGTCGGGGGATCTTAGAGGTTACCTCGAAGTCTTAAAAAATCCGAGAATTGAGGTTCTAACCTTAACACTGTCCGACAATATGCCGACAAAATTCAACTGTAAAACTCCATTCAAAGTAATAATTAGAAAACGCAAAGAATGGCAATCCATGCTACCTGAAAGGAAAGAGGAACCAACCATCTGGTATACAGATGGCTCGCACACTTCTGAGGGGACAGAAGCCGGAGTCAAAGGTCCTAACTTCTCGGTTTCAAAACCACTCGGCAAAGAAGCCACAATCTGAAACCGAAATCTGTCGCCTCTGTCTCAAAGTCTCAGAAACGACAGTAGTACACATCCCATGTCACTGTGAAGTAGTAGCTAGGAAAAGACACAATCTTCTTGTTTCCTTTCTACCGAGGAACTAACCGACATGGCTCCCTTAAAGATACTCAGATTAGCCAAAGCTAAGTTATGGTCGGGTGAAGGAGCTATAAACAGACAATAGGCCGAAAAGGTCGCAGTGTTCTCACGTACTCCCCAAATAATAAAAAAAATGTCAAACTCGTAGACCCATGTCTCATCACCAGTTACGATGCGCTCCATGAATGTGGAATCAGAATACGCACGATGAAGCATGTCCAAAGTGAAAAGTTCGCGGTACCTTTTTTATGAAAATTCAGCTTTATTGGAAAGAGTCGAGCAAGGATGCGTTTCATGACCAAAGTATCCACCAAAACCAAACGAACGGATTCGCGGGAGACCTTCTACCATGCCCCATACCAATTTACTCAGTACATATAAAGTTTAGCGAGCTGAAATTGTGCACTAAATATTTATTTAGAATTATTAGTCAGACCAAAAAAAATTAGATGATTACCTTCACCCATTCTACCCCCTCCCATACAAAACGATGCAATTTCGCAATTCGACAATAAATGGATTTACTCAAAAAGTATAAAAGCTATTAGTCTAAAATGTTTAATATATTACATTTATGATAATATCAATCTACCATATAAAAATTATGCGTCCTTCTACCACCTCCCATACAAACTGTACTTGTCATGAATTACTCTAAGCCAATTTACTCAGTGCGTATAAAATTTAGCGGGCTGAAATCGTGCACCAAATATTTATTTAAAATTTTTAGTAAGGCCAAAAAAAATTAGACAATTTGCTTCACCCCTTCTACCCCCTCCCATACAAAATGACACAATTTCGCAATTCGACAATAAATGGATTTGCTCGAAAAGTATAAAAGCTATTAGTCTGAATTTCGGGATGTATTACTTCCATAAAATTTTAATCTACAATATAAGAATTATTTGCGTCCTCCCTCTCCTTCCACCCCCTCCCACACAAACTACATTTTTTCATGAAATGCTCTAAGCCGATTTTCTCTGAACATATAACATTTATCGAGCTCACATTTTGTAATAAATACTTATTTAGCATTATAACTAAGATCAGAAAAAAAATACTTGATTAGCTTCACTGCTTCTACCCCCTCCCATACAATATGACACAGTTTCACAACTTCACAAAAAATCTATTTCTTGAAAAGTGAATGTTACTAGTCTAAAATTTAAGAGATGTCAATTTTATGATATTCTTAGTTATTTCTGAAAAAATCATGAAAATCCCTTCACTCTTTCTACCACCTCCTATACAAACTGCACATTTTCATTAAATCTAACACATTACTTTTCTCAGCTCCTATTAAATTTTTGGAGTAAGCGTTTTGTATAAAACATTTTTATAGCTACTTTAGCATGATGGGGAAAAAATTAGTTCAATGCCGTTCTACCATTCCCATACAAAATTTCTTTGGATCAGAAAAAATTATATTTCATCTAGAGTATCGTAGCCCTGTTATGTTTTTAATTTACGAATTAAACAAAGAGTGAAAGTGTAACGGCCAAAGTGTATTGCATTGGATATGTTCGCAAACGCATCAAATTGATGCCGAATTCTAAGCCGAAGCTGCTGCGCCGAATGTAGTCCGTCCTTCATCATGCATCAAATTTCGATTCTTCTCCATTTTCGTGCTTTTTGGAAAAATACTCTGTGCAATAGGACAAGAATTCATCTTTGAAAATTAAAATTGTACTTGCAGAGCGCTCAATTGACAAGGGCGAGCAGAATTGATCGCTAAGAAAACACGATTTATTTTAACAATTTTAACTTCCATCGCTGGACGTCTGATTTGTTTTCTCCCTGACACAATTTTCCAAAACTGATAAACAGAAATAAATCTTATGTTTACTGGCTTATACAAAACTACGAGCAAGAGGCGTTTTTTTTTTCATTTATAGTTGATAAATTTTCGATTTGGCTTCATACTGAAATGCGTTAAATGTTAGCTGTTCGGGTCACCATTATCAACAACATGTCCGCCATGTTATCAGTCGTCCAGAGCGCTTATCGTATTGCTCATTGAAATTTGGTCATATTTTTTGCTATTTCCAATTTCTCGTTTTTTCAACGCATTTTTGATAAGACTATGAAAACAGGCTTTAAGAAAATTTCTCAGAAAAGTTGGACAAACAAAAATAGTGGAACAGAAAAATAGAAGATCTAGCTATTTGTGAAACAGTATAAAAGAAATAATGTAATTTGCTGTAGAACTTAGGAGTATAACTATGGAATGAAGCATTGTTAAAAACAAATGAGTTGTGAACGAAATAATGATATTTAAATCTCAAATAGTAAAAAAAAAAATACAATCATCGTTTCTATTCTCTTTATTCTAAGCACTGCAATTTAACTAATCATAAACAATTGTTGTTTGGTTGTTTTTTTACGATTATTTTGTGACGTCAATTATTCATAGCTGAAAGTTTGTTCATATTTAAAACAAAATCAGACAAACGTGAATTTTTGTTTTCCTGCCCAGCGACTTTTATAATTCTTTTCATTAAATATAGTAGAACATATTGACGTAAATTTATTTTTTTTTTTTTTAACTTATTTAATGTTGTTTATGAGGAAAAATAATGATTTTTAATTAGGAACGTGAGTTTGCGTTTAACAATAATATTTATGTGAGCTGTGTCGTAGCTCATGGAATAAGCGAATACATCATTTTAACAAGAAACTAACCGTCTGACAACATTTTCTATTTAATTGAATTAAGAAAAATTGTTAATCACTTTTACACGCACTTTTGAGCGAAAAAAAAGTTATAATTATTCCCTCTTATGATCTAATTTCTTTTTTACAGGATGACTTACGTTATAAGCAATTTTGGTCATTGTGTGTAATCAATCAATCAATCAAGACCCCCTATTGGGGCATAGGAAAGAAACAACTCTCTTCTACAAGGCGCGATCCTCTGAGCATCGGCCTTAAGCTGTTGCCAGGACTTGTTTATTCCTCTGGCCTCCTGCTCAACTGCTCGCTTCCATGTGTTACATGGTCGACCAACCCGACGTCTTCCTTTAGGATTATAATCCAGAGCCTGTTTGGCGCTGTTTCGCTCTGGTTTCCTCAAAGTATGACCGATCCACTGCCACTTCCGCCTTTGAATCTTAATACCTATTTTAGTCTGGCCAGTTGTACTCCAAGTTCGTCGTCGGAGATCACTTCTGGCCAGAATATTCCTAAAATGTGTCGGAGGTATTGGTTCACGAATGTCTGTAGTTTCTTGGTAAGTGGAACGAATGTCTGTAGTTTCTTGGTAAGTGGAACGGTTACTTTTCATGTAGTACAACCATATAACAACACGTCAAAAACTCGCAGCTTCGTGCGAAGGGAGATCTATCTTAACCTCCAGAAAGGGGAAAGGATACCGAAGGCCTGACGAGCTTTATTTAGGCGAGCCTCAACATCCTTTTCGGCTCCGCCGTCCATACTGACAATGCTTCCGAGATAGAAAAAATCTTGCATCTCTTCCATATCCTGTCCGTTAAGAACAATCGGTGTGTTTGCGTTCGAACCCATGTGCATGTGGTTTTACGCACATTTATTTAGAATGCAACGAGTGAACATTTGACTCTAAGTCCGAACGGTTATGTGCAAGCAAACACACGTCATCAGCATAATCAAGGTGAATTAAGATGTTAAATAGTCTCCATTGAAGACCTTAACCTTCCCCACCTTCCAGTGCAGCTTTCAAGATGTCATTTATTACCATCAGAAGGAAATTGTGTGCAATGCACAAACACATTCATGAAGGGAAGGAATATGATTGGGAATGTGGGGGAAGTGGAGTTAGAACGACCGTACCGAGTGGTGAATCTGGTATATTTTTCAGTTGTACTGGCTGCTACTGACAAATATTTGCAAATGTTATGGGGGACTGAACGACCAATTGACTGTGAAGCAAGGACTACGCCGAATGCGTTAGTGCAACAGCAAAAACTATTTATATTCTAAAATTTTAAACAATTATTAATCAGAAATTCGAAATTTAAGAGTATACAGTACAGTGCAAGTCAAATGGAACAAGGTATTTTCGCGTATTGCGACGGAATTCGGACCGATCGCGAGAACCAAAAAAGTAAATTCGAGCATATTTAATTGCCTGTCGAATGGCGTTGGTTTCACCGCGATTGATCGAAAGTCGAGCATTGGGTTGGATTACGTGCAATGGAATAAAATCGGGTAGCGCGAAAATTCGCGAGGCAAAAAAAATACGTACGTCGTTCCAAGTGACTGTCTGTCTGTCCGTCTGTCTGCCAGTCTACAAAATACCTGTCGAATGTTTTGAGCTACAGAGTTGTAATTATTTGTGATAATTTTAGCAATAACGAAACTTGAAGTTTGTGAATGGGCTGAGTCTCACCACTGCTTCTACCTACTCCCAATTAAAAAAAAAGTTTCTCAACGAAACTAATAAAGCTTTCGACTAGAAAGTTTGACCAAAGTGTCATGATGTAAGTACTATTAACATCGAAAGTTTCTGTTCCGATCCGTCTACTCCTTCCACCCGCTCCAATATAAATGCCTAGTTTTCAAGGAAAAAATACGTAATATCGATTTCCTATTAGACCTCCGAGGCGTAGTTGACTGTGTGCTTACTTCACAGTCAATAGGTTGTAGGTTCGATTCCCACTCCAGGCACGAATTTTTCAGTTGCTACTGGCCATGAAAATTTTTTTGAAATAAAATGAGCGAAAGATGTAAAAGTGAAACAGTTCCACTTCCAGAAAGTCTGTATGCTCAGTAGATAATTTCTTTTCGCTTTCTATCATTCAGTCCCCCATAACATTTGCAAATATTTGTCAGTAGCAGCCAGCAAAACTGAAAAATGTACCAGTTTCAGCACTAGGTACGGTCGTTCTCACTCCTCTTTTTCCACCTTCCCAATCATATTCCTTCTCTCTATGATTGTGTTTGTGCATTGCACATAAAGGTTGGTATTTCCTATAATACAAGTCGTTCTGTAAAAAAAACTAGGGAGTTAGAAACGTTCATTTTTTCAAAACCTTTTCAATGATAGTTGCAATTAATGTTGAAATAATTATCAACTTCCCATAAAAATTTCCCGAAATATTGAAATTATTCTTTACAGAATATCTTGTGTTATAGCCATTTTCTGCCTTTATGTGCAAAGCACAAGCACACTTACGGCTGAAGGAATTAATCGTAATGGGAAGGTGTGTGAGGATGACCGTAACGAGAAGTAAGTATATTTTCCAGTTCAACTGACAAATATAAATATGTATACTAGTGTTATGGAGGACTGAATGCAGTAGCGTAACAAAGACCAACAGCGCCCTTCCCCCCCCCCCCCCCACGCATAATTTTCAAAGCTACCAGCCAGCCAAGAGTTCGGCTTATTGCGGTAAAATTTTGTGTACAAATTTAATAAAAAATAAACTGCCAACAAGTCAGGTGCAGGTTTATTATTTTTAGGACAAGTTGTGGATGAGTGGAAAGTCAATATGCAGGTTAGAGTTGTTAGGGAAGACTAAGGGGGCAGGGCTGTTGTCAATTTAACACTTCGAATACAATCAATAGCTCCAGTATATATAATCAATATTTATTTCGTTTATTTATGCAAGTTTGGGATTTTATGAGAGGAGGGACGAGGTGAATGTGAATAATTTTTTAATTAATTGCTTGAATCACGTCCAATATTCTATGTATAAAATGTTATGTTCATGGACGAAGTTGTACAGAATTTTCATAAAATTCGGTATCACTTTCAGATCATAGGCATATTAGTTTTGAGATAAAGACTTCACTTAGATACATAAGCCAATATAGAAACCCAAAACGAACCGACTGCAATCTTTACCAGGCAGTACTTGAGTACGAAGTAGGTAGTGCAGAAGAATCAATATGCAGCCCAGACTGAATTGATTATATTGCGAACAAACTCGATGACAATGTAATATATGCCGTTCAACACATGAAAAGGGCAAAAAAAGCACCTTAGTCGAACGCGGAAGTAGTGACAAAACGCAAAGAAACTAGGAAATTGTTCAATACAGCAAAAACCTTTGATAACTGGGACGAATAAAAAAACTCCCTTACTGAATACAATAAACTATTAAATAAGTCAAAAAGAGAGTCACGGACAAGATTTTGAGAAGAGATAGATGATCTTCCAACGGTCTCGAGACTCCAAAAGGTGTTAGGAAAAGAAACCCCGACTGATATCAGACTTTTAGAGAGATCAGATGGATCCTTAACAAAAAGCAGCATGGAACCACTTGAAGTGTTATTGGCACAATACTTCCTAGGCTGCAATTATTAACTATAACGATATAACTATAACGATTTAGAAGAAGAGGAAAGGATGTATCGTCAAACTCCATTCAGCAATAATATTGCTGGTAAAATCTTCACTCGGGAAAGGATAAGATGGGCGATCAACACCTTTAAGCCCTATAAATCAGCCGGAGTATACAAAACCTTCCCCACCTTACTGCAGAAAGGTGCAGAAAGGGTTAGAGATCTTCAAGCCAATAATGATAAAGATCTTCAAAGCAAGTCTTACATGGGGATATATACTAATTATTTGTAGGAAAGCAAGGATGGTCTTTGTACCAAAGGCAGGAAACCGTCCAATTGATCAGCCTAAGTCATACCGCCCAATAAGTCTCACCTCTTTCTTTGTCAAGACGATGGAGTAATTAATGGAACTTTACATAAGAACAGGACCTATTACAGTATGTCTTAATAAGAGTCAACATGCCTACCAGAAAGGCAAATCAACAGAGTCAGCAGTCTAGTTAGACAAATAGACAAGGCTAAAGACTACAAAGAAATTGCCTTTTATGCATTCCTAGATATTGAAGGAGCTTCCGACAATACTCCACATGACGCCATAATAGCGGCAGCTAGGAAAAAAGGACTTGAATCGGCCCCGATGAAATGGATACAGGCCATGCTAAGAAGCCGATTGACAACCGCGAATCTAGGTGATAGCATATTGACTGTACAGACCTATAGGGGCTGTCCCCAGGGAGGAATACTGTCTTCATTTGTTTGGTCAATCGTAGCAGATGAGTTCCTAGACCGGCTAACAGAACAAGGCTATAAGGTAATAGGATATACCAATGACCTTGTTATTATCATTAGAGACAAATATGATGTAACTTCGTCGGAAAACTTGCAATCTGCCTTGGAAGTGATTATAAACTGGTGTGAGTCTAAAACTTAAACATCAACCCAAGTAATACTGAGATAGAACCATTTATGAATAGAAGGAAAATTTACATAACACCTCCTTTTTTACTTTATTATTCTAATAATAAAGTATTGTGATCAACACAGAAAAAAATTTGCTACCTTGAAATTTTTTTTTTCGCGTTTCATGACTAAATTAGCCTAAAAATGCAAAAAAAATCCGTTCCGCCGTACGCCGTACTCATATCTCCGAGACCGTTAAAGGTAGAATGTTCGTTTTTGGGTGTATTATTGATTGGGTAAGTGAACTCCATCATCAAATTTAGGGGAGCGTCAGGTGGTAGGGGGGCGACAGAGGGAGGGAAAGAGTCAAAAACTTCACTTGCTAATATCTCCACCACGAATGGAGATAGGAAGCTGAAAATCAGCAGAAGTATGAAGAAAACTGTGGGACAAACTTTAAAAATAATTTATTTTTTTTACCCATTGGCGTCCGAGAAGGGGAGGCTAAAAACAAATTGTCGCCAAATTTTGTTTTCAAATGTTTATATCTTCGACATTACTTATGGTAAAAAATTCATATTTTGAGACCATTAAGATGGTATATAGCTCCACCAGAATCAGCTTATAGAGTGGCTAATTATTGTAAGGGGGAGGGTCAGGAGGGTGCAAAGAAAAACACACACAAAATTAATATCTCAACTATCTCTTAAGCTATGTAATTGAAACTTAAAACATTTATTAAGCTATACAAGGAAAATACGAAAAAAATATAACATGTGGAAATAATAGTAGTGGGGGGAAATGGGGAGCATTTCAAAAATGACGCACTTTTCAAAATTACAAATCATTATATCTCAATACTGAGTACAGATATCAAATCGAAAATTTGTCAGATTGTAGAACTATATAGTCGTTAATTTTTGTAAAAAATTTAAGTTGGGAAATGTAAGGGGAGGGAGGTGGTAAGCAAAAATGTCGAAAATTTTGAGTGATTTTTTACAGCTCTGGTGAAAGATACAAAGTTTAAATTTTGCATGTGAATACAGCTATTTGGTATACATAAAAAAAATAATTTGTTCCACAACTGTTATAAACTGACCCCCCGGTATAACGTGCACAAGGTGTTTCATGTGAATTGAAAAAAAAACATAACAGGAGTACGATTGGGCATAAAGCCCAATCGTGCAATACTCTAGATGAAAGAGAAATTTTTGTATCTTAAGAATTTTTGTAGGGGAAGTGGTAGAGGGGGTAACGACATTGAAATAATTTTTTCACATGAAGCTAAGGTTGCTATCAAAATGTTTTATGCAAAATTTAAGATTTAAAAATTTAATAGGTACTGAGAAAATTAGTGTATTGGATGTAGTGAAGTAGTGCAGTTTGTATGGGAGGTGATAGAAGGAGGGGCGAGTTTTTAATGACTTTTCAATATAATATAAAATATAATAACTTTACACATCATACTTTTGACATGTTTTAAATTGCAGATCAGTAGCATTCATACTTTTCAGGAAAATCGACTTTTTATAAAGTTGTGAAATTGTGTCATTTTGTAAGGGTGGGGGTAGAAGGGGTAAAGTTAATCGTCTAATTTTCTTTCGGTTTTACTAATAATTCTAAATAAATATTTAATGCACAATTTCAGCTCGATTAATTTTATACGCACTGAGTAAATTGGCTTAGAGCATTTCATGAAAAAGTGCAGTTTGTGTGGGAGGTGGTGGAAGGAAGGGGAGGACTCAAATAACTTTTATACAGTAGGTTTATATCACCATAAAAGTAATATATTCCAAATTTCAGGTCAATAGCTTTTATATTTTTGAGCAAATCCGTTTATTGCGAAATTACGAAATTGTGTCATTTTGTATGGGAGGGGGTAGGAGAGGTACAGGTAATCGTCTTATTTTTTTTTGGTCTTACTAATAATTTTAAATAAATATTTCGTGCACAATTTCAGCTCGATAACTGTTATACGCACTGAGTAAATTGGTTTAGAGAATTTCATGAAAAAGTGCAGTTTGTATGGGAGGTGGTGGAAGGAGGGTGAAGATACAAATTATTTTTGTAAAGTAGATTGGAATTATCATAAAAGTATTAAATTCCAAATTTCAGATCAGTGTCATTTGTATTTTTTGAGCAAATCCGGTTATTGTCAGATTGCGAAATTGTGTCATTTTGTATAGGAGGGGGTAGAAGGGGTGGAGCGATTTGGCTCGTTCACGAACTTGACCTTACTTTTTTGTTAACAACGACGTATAAAAAATTTGAACTTTCTAGCTCAACGCGTTCTCAAGCTAGAGAGGACACGGACGGACGGACGGACAGACATCCGGTTTTGAGATTTTTCAGTGATTATATGAACTTCTGTATCATTCATGTTTTTCTCCGAGCCTTATTTCTTGGCGTTACAAACTTTGTGGCAAACTTATAATGCTCTCAGATTTCATCTAGAGTATAGACATAAACTGAAAATTTTTGATTGAAATTTTAAGGTGGAAACTTGAAAATTTGCGAAATACATTTAAAAAAAACCCCAAAGTATACGAAATATTAACTGGTCGAAAACCTTTAAAACTTCTACCCTCTCCCATACAAAATTATTTTTTCGACCATTTTCAAGAAATCAATTATCACCTAACTATTAAAAGCTTTCAATTTAAAATTTTGCACAAAAACTTTTAAAAATAGTTGAAACAAAATTGAGTCAAAAGTTTTGAAATCGCGTCTGCCCTTCCACCACCTTCCATACAAAAGTATGATTTCGACCAGTTTCATTAAATCAACCAAAAAATTAAAAGCAAAGAACTTGAAATTTTGTACATGCACCTTACAAAAGAAATGAAATAAAACTGCATCACAAATTTTATGATTCCCTTACCCGCTCTACCCCCTCCCATACAAATGTTCGGTTTCGTGAAAGTAAAATACACCGAATACTTTGAAAATCCTATGCAACTATGAAACTGACATTCTATACAGAGAATATTGGACGTGATACAAGCAATCAATTATCTCCTCATAAAAACTCAAACTTGCATAAATAAACAAACGAAATATTGATTATATGTACTGGAGCTTTTGAACGTTTCTGTAAAGTGTTAAACTGACAACTGTCCTGCCCAAGAACCCCTTTCACTTAGTCTTTCCTAACCACTCTAACCTGCATATTGACTTTCCACGCATACACCGAATTTTATGAAAGTTCTATGCAACTTCGTCTATGAAACACATTCTATACAGAGAATATTGGACGTGATTCAAGCAATCCATTAAAAAGCTATTAACATCCTTATTATCACCCCTCCTCTCTCATCATAAAAACCCAAACTTGCAGAAACGAATGAAATATTGTTAAATTGACAACAGCCCTGCCCAAGAATTCTCTCTCACTTAGCCTTGCCTAATCACTCTATCCTGCATATTGACTTTCAACTCATCTGCAATTTGTCCCAAGAATAATAAAGTTTCGCCCGACTTGTTGGCAGTTTATTTTTTTTTTTTTGAAGGCACCGAGTTTAATTTTGAGGGCCACCCTTTAATACATTGCACAATTAATTCGGTAAAGGAAGTGGATACAATTTGGATGTACTATGGAAATTAGGGTGGAGAGAAACGGAAATGACGGTGAAGATTATTCTTGAAGGACTGGAGGTTATACCTACTTGGGAAAACGTTAGCCAGCAATGCATTCCAAAGTCTGCTCGTTCGGGAGATGAATGACTATCTATATTTCACTGTACGATTAGGAATAGGGTTAACGGCAAACTCGTGCGTGCGTTTAGCTTAACGAGCATTTCGGGGAAATGTGTAAAGTGGAGGAATGAGTAATCTAAGTTTTGCACTACATTTACCATGAAGGTGCTGAGTACTCCGACGTTTCTGCGATGCTCGAGGGAGTCAATAGAAACGGAAACAGTTTCATCTCCAATTAGTCGGAACGCATGTTTTTGGATTCGATCGAGCAGTGCAAGGTGAGTTTTGGGAGCTCCAGCCGATAAATGCGGATTATACTATAAACGAGGTCGAATGTAGGCTTTGTAGATGGTAGCTATGTCGCGAGGCGTAAAATTCTATAAATGGAACGCCAATACCCTTTTCCCTGGGGTCAAACATCTAGGTGTGATACTTGATAACAAACTCAAATGGAACAAACATATAGAATGGACTCATGCCAAAGCATTAAAGGTGTTTTGGGCCTGCAAAAGGTTATTTGGCAGAAGATGGGGACTACAGCCAAAGATGATCTACTAGTGCTGCAGAATAATCATCCTCCCAATAGTCACATCAACGGTGTGGTGGACTACTCTAGTACAACAAAAAGCGCAGCTTATATTACAAAAAATTCAAAGACAAGAGTGTCGTTGTATCACAGGTGCAATGAAAAGCTGTCCTACTGCGGCAATGGAAATATTCCTAAGCATCCATCCTATACATCTCAATAAAAAAGAAGGCTATCAAAAGGGCGTTACGCATACATAGGGATAAAAGATACAAGTCGGGGGATCTTAGAGGTCACCTCCAAATCTTTAAAAATCCGAGAATTGAGGTTCCAACCTCAACACTGTCCTACACTATGCCGACAAAATGCAACTTTGAAACCCTATTCAAAGTAATAATCAGAGAACACAAGGAATGGCAATCCATGCTATCTGAAATGAAAGAGGGATCAACAATCTGGTACACTGATGGCTCGCGCACCTCGAAGGGGACTGTGGTCGAAGTTATAGGTCCTAACTTCTCGGTTTCAAAACTTCTTGGTATGGAAGCCACTATCTTCCAAGCCGAACTTATTGCAATGGAGCTTTGCATCAAAGAAAATATAAGGAGAGCTCATCGTAACAAATCTATTTATATCTTATCGGATAGTCAGGCAGTTCTCAAAGCTTTAGCATCCAACAAACACGGATCGAGGCTTGTTTGGGACTGCCTTCTAAACCTAATCATCCTGCGAAAAAGGAACAAAGTAACATTAATGTGAATCCCAGGACATACGGGGATTGAAGGAAATGAAGAGGCAGACCGCCACGCAAAAAATGGCGCAGAAATAAATTTTATTGGACCAGAGCCATTCTGTGGAAAACCAAAAGGACACTGCAACCTTATACTTAGAGAGTGGATTGAACAAGAACATAGAATCTACTGGAATAGACTTGAAGGCTTATCAATCTCAAAGAAATTTATTCTACCACAAAAAAACAAATTGGAGGATATTTTAAAATTCGGCAAGAGTGATATTAACTGAAACCGACATCTGCCGCCTCTTTCTCAGAGACTCAGAAACGACAGAGCATGTCCTATGTCACTGCGAGACAGTAGCAAGGAAAAGATCCAATCTTCTAGGAAAAGGTTTCCTAACAGTTGTTAGTTGAACTAGCCAACATGGCTCCCTTAAAGATACTTAGATTAGCCAAAGCTATCGAGTTATGGTACGGTAAAGGGATAATGAATGCACAAGAGGCCAAAAAGGTCGCGGTGCTCTCACGTGTTCCCTAAATAAAATAAATAAATAATACAGGAATCGTAAAATTTGTGATGCAGTTTTATTTTGTTTCTCTTGTAAGGTGCTCCAATTTCACAGCTTTTAATTTCTTGGTTATTAGTTGATTTATTGAAGTTGGTTGAAATCACACTTTTGCATGGGAGGGGTAGAAGAGTAGGCCCGATCTCAAAACTTTTGACGAAATTCCGTTTCAACTATTTTTAAAAGTTCTTGTGCAAAGTTTCAAATTGATAACTTTTAATAGTTAGGTAATAATTGATTTTTTAAAAATGGTCGATAAAGTAATTTTATATGGGAGAGGGTTAATGTTTTGAAGGTGTTCGACCATTTAATATTTCACACTATTAGGGATTTTTTTTTTCAATGAAGTTCGAAAGTTTTCAACTTTTTATCTCAAAATTTCATTCAAAAATATTCAGTTTTTGTGTTTTTTCATTGTGCATGAAACACCTTGTGTACGTTAGACTCCACCCTTCGTTGCATAACAATTGTAGAACAAATTCCTATTTTTCTCTATGTACATATATCAAAGAGATGTACGTATTTACATGGAAAATTTAAACTTTGTATATTTCAACAGAGCCCTAAAAAAATCACTCAAAATTTTCGATATTTTTGCTTGCTACCTCCCTTCCTTTACACCCCCAACTTAAATTTTTTACCATAATTGAAGACTATGTAGTTCTACAATGTGACAAAATCATTTTGGTTTCTGTACTCAGTTTTAAGATACAACGGTTTGAAATTTTTTAAAGTGCACCATTTTTGAAATGCTCTCGATTTGCCTCCAGTACTATTTTGAAATGGGTTCGCCACTACATCCCATGTTCGTGGACTTCGAGAAGGCTTTCGATAGCATTAAGCGAGATTACATATGGAATGCTTTGCGTAGGAGAGGTATTCCGGATAAGGTCTGAGCTAAGATTAAGGAATCCTACGATGATGCAAGGTATCGCGTCTTGCATAGAGGACAGCTGTCCGAGAGCTTCTCTGTGCGAACGGGTGTCAGACAAGGCTGCATATTATCACCAGCCCTGTTTCTGGTGGTAATAAATGACATCTTGAAAGGTCTTCAATGGAGACTATTTAACATCTTAAGTCACCTTGATTATGCTGATGACGTGAGTTTGCTTGTACATAACCGTTCGGACTTAGAGTCAAATGTTTACTTGTTGCATTCTAAATGCAAAGAGGCGGGACTGAAAATAAATCCCCGTAAGTCCAAGTACATGCACATGGGTTCAAACACAAGTACACTGATTGCTTTTAACGGACGAGATGTGGAAGGGCTGCAAGATTTTTGTTATCTCGGAAGCATTGTCAGCATGGACGGCGGAGCCGACAAGTTAATTGAGGCTCGTCTAAATAAAGCTCGTCAGACCTTCGGCATCCGTTTCCCTTTCTGGAAGTTAAGAGAGATCTCCTTTCGTACGAAGTTGCGAGTTTTTGATGCATTCGTCAAATCCGTGTTGGTATATGGTTGTACTACGTGCAAAGTGACCGGCTGACTTACCAAAAAATTCCAAACTTTCGTAAACTAATGTTGGAGATCGCTTCTGGCCATAATATTCCTAAAATGAGTCGGATTTTAGGAATATTATGGCCAGAAGCGATTTCCAACGACGAACTTTGGAGTACAACTGGACAGACTAAAATAGGTATGGAGATTCAAAGGTGGAAGTGGCAGTGGGTCTGTCATACTTTAAGGAAATCAGAGCGAAATATCGCCAAGCAGGCTCTGGGATCTCGTCGGATTGGTCGCCCATGTAGCACATGGAAGCGAGCAGTTGAGCAGGAGGCCAGAGGAATAAACAAGTCCTGGCAGCAGCTCAAGTCCGATGCTCAGGATCGCGTCTTATGGAAGAGAGCTGTTTCTGTCCTATGCCCCTATAGGCGGTTTTAACAGGAATTTGACTATTATGTCCAAATGTTATGTTTTTCTGGTATTGTGCTAGTATAGCTTAATATATGTTTCAAGTTTCAATTACATCGCTTAAGAGATTGTCGAGGTATTAATTTTTAAGTATTTTCCTTTGCAAAACCTTCTGGCCCTCCCCTCACAATATTAAGCCTCTCTTTAACCTGATTCTGGTGAATCTGTATGCCAGCTTAATCGTCCCAAAATATCATAGCAATCAATTGAAAAAATATTAACATCCACCCACCCTTACTGCCACCCCTCCTCTCATAAAAACCCAAACTTGCATAAACGAATGAAATATTGATATATATAGTACTGGGGCTATTGATTGTATTCGCAATTAAGTGTTAAATTGACAACAGCCATGCCCTAGAAATCCCTTTCTCTTAGTCTTCCCTAAACCTGCAGATTGACTTTCCACTCATCCTGAACTTGCTCCAAGAATAATAAAGTTGCGCTCGACTTGTTGGCAGTTTATTTAAAATGTCCTCCATTCCCACCCATTTAATTGACGTGGAAATCTACACTTGAGCTAGATGAAATCTGGTAGTATTATAAGTTTGCTCTAAAATTTGTAACGCTAGCGAAAAGTCTCGGAGAAAATAATAGACTGCACAGAAATTTGTTTCGCCACTCGAAAATCTCAAAACCTTATGTCCGTCCGTCTGCGCGCGTACTAGCTTGAGAACGCTTTGAGCTAGAGTGTTCAAATTTTGTACATCGCTATTGACGAAAAAGCAAGATCAAGTTCGTGAACGGGCTAAATCGCTCCACCCCTGCTACTCCCCCTATACAAAGTGACTCATTTTCAATAATTTACAATAATCCAATTTTTTTGGCAACTATAGCAGACAAGTTAAAAAACAACCCGGAAACGTAATCATATTGAAGAGGTACAAAACATATAGAAACAAATTAAATTCAATTATTAAATCAGCTAAGATTTCATTCTACAGTAAGCAAATTCGAGACTGTAACTCTGAGCCAAAGAGGCTATGGAAGAAAATCAATGAAATTTCTGGGCGAAAAAATAAGAAGAATCTGGCGAACGTCACTCATATATATGATAAAAATAAAGATATCTATCAGATCCAGATCTAGTGGCTAATGCACTGAATGACCATTTTATCACTGTAGGACAATCTTTTTGCAATAACTTTCAATCTTCTGCTTATAAAAATGGATCTTCAGACGTTTCTCCTTCATCTTTCCACATACTTCCTATTTCGCCAAATGAAATTGAAAATCTAATACGTGAATTAAAATCTGATAAATCGCCAGGTATTGATGGCATTACCCCTAATATCTTAAAAGCTGCAAGTAGCAGTATATCTCATCCACTATCACATATTTTTAACACATGTCTCTCTCAGGGAATTTTCCCTTCCAAATTGAAATATGCCGTTGTAATTCCACTGCATAAAGACGGAGATAAGAAAGATCCAAGTAATTATAGGCCGATCTCCTTGCTTTCCTCTATCGCGAAACTATTTGAGAAATGTTAAAAAAAAGATTATTAAAATACCTTGAGGAAAATGAAATTATAGCGACAAATCAATATGGGTTTAAAAGTGGACTAAACACAGCGGATGCAGTATATGATCTCACAGAATATATAAGTCGCTCTACAGATAAAAATGAAAAAGTAGTTGCTCTGTATTTAGATATAAAAAAAGCATTTGACAGTGTTGATCATGATATACTTCTTGTGAAACTTAACTCGCTTGGAATCGTTAATAAAGCTCTTTGCTTTTTTCGATCATATTTAAAAAATCGAAATCAAGTGGTAAGAGTTGGTGATACTTTTAGTCGACCTTCAACAATAAAATGTGGTGTTCCGCAAGGGTCTGTGCTAGGGCCAATTTTATTCAACATCTACATAAATGGCCTCTGCAAAATGAGTGAACTTGAAGTTAATGGACGTATAATCACTTTTGCAGATGATACAGTTCTGTTATTCAAGAGTAATATGTGGGAAGACACTTTTGTAAAAGC
Source organism: Chorisops tibialis (assembly GCA_963669355.1). NCBI lineage: Eukaryota > Metazoa > Arthropoda > Insecta > Diptera > Stratiomyidae > Chorisops > Chorisops tibialis. The sequence goes on along the minus strand of OY770263.1, from coordinate 115,871,908 downwards.
AAATGCAAGCATACAGAGTGTAGTTGGCTGGCTGACGGCTCATAAAATGTCACTAAACTTAAACAAAACCAAACTCATGATGTTTGGTAAGGATAGCCCCAACATCCCTAATATAAAAATTCTAAATGAACCAATTCAGGTTACGAAGGCAGTTAAATATCTTGGTGTTATCATAGATAATAATTTAAAATGGGATTGTCATATTTTGTACTTGTGCAAAAGATTAAGAAAAACCCTACATACATATTTCAGTCTACGTAGGCTTACTGATAGACAGTTAATTAGAACCGTATATTTCTCCTTAGCACAGAGTATCATTCAATACTGTATCTTAGCATGGGGACCCGCATGCACGGCAACATTATCGCCATTGATAAATTTGCAAAATAGGTTAATTAAAATATGTTTGTTGCGGTCCAAGTTTTATTCTACAACTCAAGCGTTTTCTGAATTTGAAGTCATGAATTTGAGACAGCTCTTTGTCTATGCTTTATAAGTCTATGGTTGCAATTTATCGAAATTTAGAATAAAAGTTACGAACTATTCGACAAGGAGTCAAACAAAGAACTTATTAGCTATAGAAAAATGCAATAAAACTATGTTGCAAAGACATGCTTGTATTCTTGGACCTAGAGCCTTTAACATCTTACCAGATTTGATAAAAAATACTTTAAATATCAACAATCACAAAATTGTCATAAAAAAATTTGTTTACGATAATATGAACTTTTTCAATGATATTGTTTCATAAAATTACTTTTTTTTTCTCTTTTAAAGTTTTCTATTTTTCTTCTGTTAGCTTTTGAACTCCCACACACAAGCTTTGGCTTATGTGGGTTTGTATCTTTAATTTTTATTAACATTTGTGTATTATACACGCATTGTGTCATCACTTATTATTTATATTGGATACAAATAAAGAACTATAACTTATAATAACTTATAATAAATACTATAAACCAATTTGCTCAGTACGTATAACATTTATTTAGCTCAAATTATGTACTAAACTAGCATTATTATTAAGATCGGAAAAAATTAACTGATTAGCTTCACTTCTTCTACGCCCTCCCATGCTAAGTGACACAAATTTACAAAAAAAAATCGATTTTCTTAAAAAATATTAATGTTACTGATCAGAAATTTAAAAGAAGTCAATTCCAAAATGTTCGCTTTTATTTGTAAAAATCACAGCACCCCATACACCGATACAAACTGAACAATTTCACTAAATCTAATACATTAATTTTCTCAGTACTTATTAATTTTTGAAGCCCAAATTTTTTATAAAATATTTTTAAAGCTACTCTAGCATGACGTAGGAAAAATTAGTTCAATGCTGTCACCGCTTCTAACACTCCTCATGCAACATTTATTAACATCACAATTTCAATTTGATCTATTGTACCGAATGATTGGGCCATACGCTCAATCGTGGTCCTGTTATGTTTTTAATTCGAAAAATATTCGTTAAATCGATCCTGAGATTTTTGAATCATTCGTTATATAGTTTAGAGAATAAGGATCAATAAACGTTCCGAGTATTAGATATTCTGCTCAACAGTTTCGACAAAAAAAAATTTTTATTTTATTTTATTTTTATTTAATTTCTTGAAAATTTTATAGGATGGGGTAGAAACTAGAGGGACTTGATGTGTTCACGAACTGAAAGCTACTTTCTGTTAAAATCAAGGCGGACAAAATTTCATCACAAAGCGTTCCAGAGTTATTGCGTCGTCTGACAGCCGAACAGACAGGGGATGAGTCGGTTCCGAGGTTCTCGACAATAATCATTTCTGCACCCCTTAGCGACTGTGTACGTGCATTATCTTATAACGTTACAACGTACGCTCAGATTTTATCTATGATAGTATGAAAACAAATAATGCACAATGAAAATACATTTTCGAAAACAAGCTGACAAATTAAATTTAATTTATCTTATTCAGTAAAATAAATAAAATTACACGATGAATTTCTGTATTGAAATATCTACCAAAATAAAAAAATAAAAAAGAAACTTGAATAAAATGTTGACACAGTTGTTGGTTTTTTTGATCAAATTGGCTAGGAATTTCGCAGTATCAAGTTACAATAATATTTTTTTATTATAGGTATGGTTATGTTTATGCCTAGCATATATATGTAGTTTGAATTTAGCAAATAATGATGCATACCGAAAGGTATCGTTTTAGGTACGGAAACTCGAATACGTGTGAAGTAAGCATTTTAGAAATACGTACTATGTGTAGAACGAAACTCGAAACTCGATAACTTTTAATGAAATCTTGACTACATGAACTTGATCTAAGCCGGGGCATGCTTTTCAAAATTAACGTTGTGTATTTGCTAAACCAAAAGTGATTTAATCCGTTTTATTTACAGCACTTCGCAGATAGAGAAAATAATATCTTACATGTGCAGTCCGTAGATAATTTTAATATGAAATTTTAAATGAACAGGAGCGATATTTTGCATAGCATTGCAATTTTTTTTTTAATCAACAATTTACTGTCTATATGTTATTTGCTTATAAATGGCTATAAGTTAGTTTTTTTGCTTTATTTTAACAATAACTAAGCATGATGAAAACAAGTTTTTGAAATGTTTGTCTGTCTGTCCGGCCGCTTTTCACGCACAAACGGCTGAACCGATTGCAATGAAACTTGCACAGTCGTCCGAGATGCAATCTGCTTTTGGTTTTATTTCACTTCCCTCACGCCTTCTACCACCTCCCATATATGACTCATTTCAAAAATATATGTATATTAATCAAATTTTCTTGAAAACTATAAAAGCTATTAATTTGAAATTTGGAATATATTATTTCTTTTATAAATGCAGTCTTTTGGCATACAAATTATAATAATTATATACACTGCTTCCACCACCTCCCATACAAATTACACTTTTTCATGAAACCACTTACACCAATTTTCTCAGTACGTGTAACTTTCATCGAGTTAAAATGTTGTACTAAATTCTTAATTAGCATTTTTATTAATATCGGGAAAAAAAAATTAACCGAATAGCTTCACACCTTCTACCCCCTGCCATACAATGAGACACAATTCCACGACTATATAACAATTCGATTTTCTTGAAAAGTGAAAATGATACAGATCTGAAATTTAAAGTATATCAATTGCATAATAATTATAGTTGTTTCTCGAAAAATCACCAAAAACCCCTCTTCTACCACCTCCCATATAAATTCCACAATTTCATTAAATTCAATGCGTTAAGTTTCTCAGTACCTACTCAATTTTTGAAGCTTAATTTTGGTACAAAACATTTTTATAGCTACTCTAGCATGATCTGAAACAAATTAGTTCAGTGCTGTCACCCCTTCTACCACTCCCCATACAAAATTTCTTAACACTACAAAAATTTTGATTTGATTTATAGTATCGTATGATTGGGCTTTACTCATAATCGTAGTCCTGTTATGTTTTTAAGCTTAATTTTATTTTATTTGGTTTTTTTTTTAATTAACACAAGCACATGTCCTTAATGCTTTTCAATACGTAAATGAGCTCAAATCACGGGATTGATTTGATCACGAGCCTGTCCCATTCAAATGCGCGTATTACGGTTTCATTCTTAATAATTTATGGTTTTGATTCCAATACAAAACATAACAGAATTATGATTGGGCGTAAAGATAAAAATTGAACAATTTTTGTCTGAATTTATGGTATTTGTATGGGAGGTGGCAGAGAAAGTGGGAGATTTTGGATGATTTTGAACAATTTTTGTCTGAATTTATGGTATTTGTATGGGAGGTGGCAGAGAAAGTGAGAGATTTTGGACGATTTTGAACAATTTTTGTCTGAATTTATGGTATTTGTATGGGAGGTGGCAGAGAAAGTGGGAGATTTTGGATGATTTTGAAACTGCTTATCAACATTCTAATCACATTGCTCTGTTACAATTTTAATGTCCATAGCTCTCATATGTTCGAAGGAGAAAAACTTTTCTTGAACTTATAATATAAAAATTTATATGGGAGGTGATAGAAGGAGTGAAGTGAAGGCGATAATTTTTTTTAGCCTTTATTACAATTGTTAAGGGACAAATTCTGGCAAAATTTCAAGTTTCTACTTCTTCTAGTTTCTATGAAAATCGGTTAAATGCATTTACCAAAATTCTGCATTTGTATGGGAGGGGGTAGAAGGAATATACGAATCAAAACCAAATTTTTTGACATCTATCATATTTAAAATAGTATACTTTCCTCAAATTTGAAAGTTGATAGCTTTGACGGTTTTGAAGAAAACTAATTTAATTAAAATTCCGAAATTTCGTAAAATTTGTATGGGAGGGGGTAGAAGGAGTGAGGTAAAGTTGATAGTTTTTTTTTAATTAGTTGCAATTATAATAAAATTAATTATGACAAAAATTGGTTCATTTGGCTTTGCTAGTTGCAATGCAAATCGAATAAATACATTTTTGAAAATTGTGCATTTATATGGCAGGTGGTAGAAGGAGTGAGGAGATCGGATCAATATTTCTCAATCAATATCATTATACTATGACCTAATTTTCAAGTCAATAGCTGAAATAGTTTCGGAGAAAAATCAATTTCTTTAAATTTCGAAATTTCATGAAATTTGTATGGGAGGGGGTACAAGGAGTGGGGGGATGTGGCCCGTTCACGAACTTAAAGTTACTTTTTTGCTAAAAATGACATAAAACAAATTTCAGCACGATAGGTCAAAGCTATCGAGAGTTATGTTGTAGACAGATGGACAGACGGACAGACAGACGGACAGACAGCAACTCGGAATCGAGGTTTTTAAGAGACAACAAATATTTCTGTACCCTTGGCGGCTCTGTGCGAGCATTATTTCTTAGTGTTACAAACGGTAAGGCAAACACAATATACTCTCAGATTTCATCAAGAGTATAACAAACCGCAGATTTTCCGATAAGTAAAAGTGGTCAAAAAATTAATTCAAAGTTAGGCACGTCGGCGTAAATGGTACTACCTGTCTGTTAGTGTTTTTGCTCTCCTGAAAAGTTTTTATTTCACATTTTTATCCACTTCGGTACATTTTTCTTGAACATATATCAGTATGATTTTTTTTTGGTCGATAGTTAGCAGTACTAGCTAACTACAGTACAGAGGAAGTTTCAAATAGTTGGTTACAAATATTTTTTTCAAAACAACATGAAAAAATTCACAGCCTTTCAATGACTTAATTTTGAGTATTTTTGGAATTCCTCTGCGACGCAGCATTAGTTTCACTAAAGTAATAGGTGTACAAAAAATTATTAAAATCGGTCGAGCCGTTCTCGAGAAAATGGTACCGCATTTTGCATTTAAAACGGCCAAGTCAATAACCCCCTTAATGGAAATCGAAATAATGCATTATGCAAAATTATGCATTTGTATGGGAGTGGGGTAGAAAGAGTATACGGATCAAAGCAAAGCTACTGGTTAGTTTTAGTTTGGATAGTTTTCGTAATTTCGAAGCAAAATTATATAATTGAAATTCTGAAATTTCGTGAAATTCGTATAGGAGGGGGTAGAAGGAGTGAGATGAAGTTGATAATTTTTTTAGAAATGGTTGCAATTATAATATATTAGGAGTACAAATAAGTTTCCGCCGTTTTCTATCAAAAATTAGGAATGTATTTTGAAAGAACAGTACATTACCTTTTATTCGAAGTATTGTCCGTCACTAGCCACTACTTTTTTCCCATCTCTCTGGCTGCATTCGGATACCACGTCGAAAGAACTCTTCATCTTTCGTGGCTATCCACGAATCGACTCAATTTTCAGTATCTTCATATGATGTAAAGCGCTCCTTAGACAGACCATGTGCCATCGACCGGAGCAAGTGATAATCGGAAGAAGTAATATCTGGTGAATACGGCGGATGGGGTAGTACTTCCCAATTCATTGTTTCCAAGTAGGTTTTGACCGGCGCTACAACATGCGGATGAGCGTTATAATGTAGGAGATTAAATTTGTCGTATCTGGAGTAGTAATGGGTGCATTTTTCCTGGAGTGCTCGGCTCAATCTCATTCTTTGTCTTCCACGTCAAATTAACTGTTTTTAAACTTTTGAAATCACTCACGACAACTTCTCTCACTTAAGGCAGTCTCACCATATGCTTCTACAAGCAATCGATGCCCCTCAACTGCAGATTCAAATTAAAGAAGTAAATGAAAAGTTCTCGCAAATGGCGCTTATTCGGCACAAAACTTGACATTTTCGCACGATTAAAATTATGTGATGCTGATACGGAGTCACTAATACTTCAAGGTTATGTTGTTGCCAGATGTCCAAACTTACGATATTACGTTTTATATTTGACAATTTCAACATAACCTGTTGGTAGGGCTATCATTTGTTAAACGGCAGAAACTTACTATATATTTTTCAAAGAAAAATGAAATTCCTTCACTCCTTCCCCCCCCTCTAATATGAACAGCACAATTTTACGAAATTTAACGTACCCATTTTCTTGGTATCTCAAAGAAATTAAGCTCTAATTTGATGCGAAATATTTTCGTAGCGATTATATTAAAACATTAAGAAATAAATTCCATCTTCCAATCCCTTAAACCACCTCCCACACAATATGTTACAATTTTAATATTGACTAAAATAAATATTTTTTCGAAAAGCATAAAGGTTACTGACCTAAAATTTAAATCGTATCGTTTTTAAATAGAAAGAGTTCCGGATTATACATTGTTTGATTTATTATATGTTACGTTTCGGTCTCTGCTGAGACCTTTTCCAAATTGTCCAGTTTGATAAAGGTCTCAGCAGAGACCGAAACGTTACATATAATAAATCAAACAGTATAAAATCTGGAAATATTTCCTTTTTATTCAAAATGCACTGTGAAAACATTCACCAAACCACGTATTATTATTATATTCTTTTAAGCAACCTCTATGAAATGTCTTCACTCTGTATGTAACCTCTTAAAAGTTGCAGTTTGCCGAAACGCGTTAAGACAATTTTTAAAACAACGGCGCTATTTAGACATAATGTGCTGTTATGAATAGTTTACTGATATAAAGGGTGTCCCATTTTCGTCCCATATTTTGAAATTCGAAAAAATGCAGTGTTTATTTAAAAAGCTCTGATGTTTCTACTTTAGATAAAATCTGAGAGTATCATAAGTTCGCTATCCAGTTTGTAACGCTAAGAAATAATGCTCGAACAAAAATAAATGACACAGAAGTTAATGTTATCACTCAAAAATCTCAAAACCGGTTGTCCGCGTGCTCTCTAACTTGAGAACGCGTAACGCAAAGAAGTTTAAATTTTTCACGCGCAATTTTTGGCGAAAAAGTAAGGTCAAGTTTGTGAACCCCCTCATACAAAATAACTCATTTTCTATCATTTACAATAATCAAATATTCTTGAAAACTATTAAAGCTACTAGCTTGAAATTTAGTGCATTATTTTTATCATAAATGTGATCTATGGTAAACAAATTATTTGAATCGCTCGACTCCTTCTACCAACTCCCATACAAACTTCACTTTTTCATGAAACTCTAGAAACCCATTTTCTCAGCACTTAAAACATTCTTCGAGTTCAAATTTTGCTTTAAATAATTAATTAGGATGACTATTAACTTCGCTAAAAATTAACAGGTTCGCTTCACTCCTTCTACCCCCTCCCAAACAATGTGACACTTTTTCCACAACTTACATAAATCAATTTTCTTGAAAAGTATGAATTTGTAATTAGAGCGATATTAATTGCATAATATTGAAAGCTGTTACTGAAAAAATATCTAAGAACCTTCCACTACTTCTACCACCTCCCATACAAAGTGCACCATTGCACTAAATCCAATACACTAATTTTCTCAGTACTTTTTTTAATTTTTGAAGCTTAAATTTTGCATAAAACATTTCTATAGCTATTCAATCATGATGTGTGAAAAATTAGTTCAATACTGTCACCCCTTCCACCACTCCCCATACAAAACATTTTATGATCACAAAAATTTCTATTTCATCTGGAGTTTAGTATGATCGCACTTTACGCAAAATCGTAGTACTATTATGTTTTTATTTTAATAAAGAGTGCAGATATGAAGGTTATTTAAAGAACAGTATATCCGACAAATAGCCGCCTCCTGACTGATGGCACTCGTTGATCTTTTTGACGAAATTCAAAAGAAAGAAATCCAATGGCGTCAAATAGCACGATCTTGGTGACCAATTCACATCGCCGCGGCGCGAGATAAGTCGCCTTTCAAGTTTCGTTTCCAACTATTTCGTCGTTTCGTTCGCTGTATTGCAGGTTACGCCGTCCTGTTGAAAGCGTATGTCTTCGAGATCTATTTCAGCAATTTGGGGCCAGAAGAAGTTGTTTATCATCTCACGGTAACGAACACCGTTGACAGGGACTGCATTTCCGTCCGCATTCTCGAAGAAGAACGGTCCAATCACTCCCTCTGCCTAAAACTTGCACCAAACAGTGGGATATTCAAGGATCACTCTTGGGTGCTCAACTCCCCTAATACGACAATTCTGCTTGTTGACGTAGCTATCAAGTTCCAAATGTGCTTCATCAGAGAAGATGATTGTCTTCGAAAAATCACCATTTTGTTGCTCTAAGATCCAAAGTGTGAACGTTTGGCAGCATGGCCTGCTGGCTTCAACTGTTGTGTCACCTAAATCTTGTAAGCATCTAAATGCAAATCTTTAGTCAAAATTCGCTATAAACTGCTTCGTGAAAGTTTCAATTGTTGAGAACGATGGCGAACCGAGGTGGAAGGATTTGGGTCGTCACTATCACGAACAGCTGCAATTTTTTCATTAGACCGAGCTTCAGGAACACGGATAGGTCTTTTCTGGGTTTGAACTGACCCATTCCCCTCAAATTTCTGAGTTAATCGGACCACTGTACGGCGACAAGGTGCGTTATGATGACCGAAGAAGCCCCGATATTTTCTAACCGTCTCCGCAAAACTCTCACTATTTTGGCAGTGGATTTTCACAATTTTTATACGTTCCGAGTCTATGTAATTCTCCTCTCATTTTCATTACTTATTATGGAAGGGTTGTTAGCCCTTCGCACAACACTCCACCTGCGAATTTGTCATTTTCATAGATTGAGGTAACCAAGGTATACCCAAGCAGGCAGTGTGCTGAAATTTTGCGTTGACCGGGATTTGAACTCACGACCTTCGCATTGTAAACCAACACGCTAGGCTACGCCCTAGCTGGTCACACAATACAACTGTGAAACAAGAACGATGCACGAGTGATCCAAAAAAAATGGGCCGAAATTCAAAATAGCCGATCTTAATGGAGCACCCTTTAGCAGGAACAAGGAACATAACCTTGTAAAACACTGAAACTTCCATTCCATCTAGTGTATCGCATGATTGGCTTTTATCCGCAATCGTAGTTCTGTTATGGTTATACTCTAGATGAAATCTGAGAGTATATTGTGTTTGCCTTATCGTTTGTAACGCTAAGAAATAATGCTCGCACAGAACCGCCAAGGGTACTGAAATATTCAAAAATCTCGATTCCAAATGGCTGTCGGTCCATCTGTCTACAACAACAACGTGTTGAGCTATTATGCTGAAATTTGTTGTGTGTCATTTTTAGCAAAAAGAAACTTTAAGTTCGTGAACGAGCTACATCCCCCCACTCCTTCTACCTCCTTCCATACAAATTTCAGGAAATTTTGGAATTTTAATAAATTGATTTTTCTTCGAAACTCACTCCTTCTACCACCTCCAATACAAATGCACAGTTTTGAAAAATTCACTTATTCTATTTTCATTGAAATTAACAAAACTGAAAAGACAAAGTTTTGCCGGAATTAATTATTCATCATCATAAATGGCGCGACAGCCCATATCGGGCATTGGCTTCCTGAAGTCGTCGCCTCCAATCGTCTCGATCCAAAGACCGCGTCCTCGAGCTGCTAGAGTAGTCCATTTTTCGTTTGCGGGGTCGTTGCCGTTGAGTCCATCCTTTCCGAGGCTGTTCCTCAGGTTTCTGGACAGTGTTCTTTGTCCGGTGATGCGTTGTTGGCACCTCGCCCAACCCCCGACCTGGAGGACCGGTCCTACTTATTTATTACACCCTAGAAAAAAAAGGGTGGGAACTTTGAGCTAAATATGACATGCTGGAGTTCTCACAGCTATGCTGCGAGTCCAAGTATGTCATATTTTTGCCTATTTCCTGAGACGCACTGGTGTTACTGGCTATTCAGGTTAACTTCATGTTCCCTCCTCCTTTCTTAAACCGGGCTTGGGACCGTCTATGGCGGAGTTTAATTATTAGGAGTACAAAAAATTTCCGTTTTTGACAACCAGAAGGTTATGATGAAATCATCAGATGTGAAACGTAATATCGTAAGTTCGAATATTTGGTAGCAACATGAACTTGAAGTGACCCCGTATCAGCACCACATAATTTTGTTCGTGCGAAAATGTCAAGTGTTGTGCCGAATAAGCGTCATTCGCGTCGGGAACTTTTGATTTGCTTCTTTAATTTACAGAAATCTGCAGTTGAGGTGCATCGATTGTTTGACTTTGAAAACAAAGACCGTAGTGGAAGGCCGAAAGTGTATGAAAACATGGGATTGGAAGCACTATTGAAGGAAGATTCGTGCCAAACGCAAAAAGAACTTGCACTTACATTAGAAATTATTTATAATTATTAATCGTTGAAAATGATTCAAAAACAAGGAAATTGGATTCCATATGAACTGAAGCCGAGAGAAGTTGAACGCCGATTTCGCATGTGTGAAATGCTGCTTGTCAGGCATAAAAGGAAGGAAATAGTCAGTTGTGATGAAAAATGGATCCACTACAATAACGCAAAGAAGAGAAAATCATGGGGACTACCTGGCCATGCTTCAACATCGACAGCCAAACCGAATATTCATGGAAAGAAACTCATGCTGTGTATTTGGTGGGATCAGCTTGGTGTCGTGTATTATGAGTTGCTCAAACCGAGCGAAACCATTACTGGAGCTCTCTACCGAACACAATCAATGAGATTGAGCCGAGCACTCAAGGAAAAATGCGCCAATTACTACTCCAGATTCGACAAAATTATTCTCCTACATTATAGTCCTCGACCGCATGTTCAGGCGCCGGTCAAAAGCTATTTGGAAACGCTGAATTGGAAAGTCCTACCCCACCCGTCGTATTCACCAGACATTGCTCCTTCCGATTATTACTAGTTCCGGTCGATGGCACATGGCCTGTCAAAGCAACGCCTGACATCATTTGAAGATACTAAAAATAAACTACCAACAAGTCGGGCGAAACTTTATTATTCTTGGGACAAGTTGCGGATGAGTGGAAAGTCAATACGCAGGTTAGAGTGGTTAGGGAAGACTAAGTGAAAGGGAGTTCTTGGGCAGGGCTGTTGTCAATTTAACAATATTTCATTTGTTTTTGCAAGTTTGGGTTTTTATGAGGGGAGGAGGAGGGGTAATAGTAAGGGTGGGTGGATGTTAATAGCTTTTTAATTGATTGCTTGAATCACGTCCAATATTCTCTGTATAGAATGTGTTTCATAGACGAAGTTGCATAGAATTTTCATAAAATTCGGTGCATTTTACATTCACGAAACCGAACATTTGTAGGGGAGGGGTAGAGAAGGTAGGGGAATCATAAAATTTGATATGCAGTTTTATTTCGTTTCTATTGTAAGGTGCTTGTACAAAATTTCAAGTTCGTAGCTTTTAGTTTGTTGGTTATTAGTTGACTTATTGAAATTGGTCGAAATCATAGTTTTGTATGGGAGGGGGTTTCAAAACTCTTAACGTAATTTCATTTCAACTATTTTTGTAAGTTTTTATGCAAAATTTCAAAATGATAGCTTTAAATAGTTAGGTGATAATTGATTTCTTAATAATAGTCGAAATCATACTTTTGTATGGGAGGGGGTAGAAGGACAAGCAATTTTATTTCAACTATTTTTAAAAGTTTTTGTGCGAAATTTGAAATTGATAACATTTAATAGTTAGGTGATGATTGATTTCTTGAAAATGGTCGAAAAAATAATTTTGTATGGGAGGGAGTAGAAGTTTTAAAGGTTTTCGACCAGTTAATATTTTGTTTACTTAGGATTTTTTTTTAAATGCAATTCACAAGTTACTACCTTAAAATTTCACTCAAAAATTTTCACTTTATGTGTTTTTCTCAATGCACATGAACACCTTGTGCACGTTAGACAGGGGGGTAGGTTTATAACAATTCTGGATCAAGTTATTATTATTTTTCTATGTATATCAAATAGATGTATCCACATGCAAAATTTAAACCTTGTATCTTTTACCAGAGCCCTAAAAAAATCACTCAACATTTTTGACATTTTTGCTCATCACCTCCCTCCCCTTATAATCACCTAACTTGAAATTTTTATCAAAATTAACCACTATATAGTGTATAGTTCTACAATCTGACAAATTTTCGATTTGACATCTGTACTCTTTTTTGAGATATAAGGATTTGTAATTTTGAAAAGTGCGCCATTTTTGAAATGTTCCCCATTTCCCCCCACTACTATTATTTCAATTTGTTATATTTTTTTTGTATTTTTCTAGTATAAATTAATATATATTTCAAGTTTTAATTACATAGCTTAAGAGATAGTTGAGATAATCATTTTTAAGTGATTTTCTTTGCACCCCCTCTGATCAGTAATTAGCCACTCTCTAAGCTGATTCCGGTGGTACTATATGCCACCTTAATGGCCTCAAAATATGAATTTTTTACGATAAGTAATTTCGAAGATATAATCATTTGAAAAAACAATTCGGCCGACAATTTGTTTTTAGCTCCCCCCTTTTGGACGCCAATGGATAAAAAAATTAAATTATTTTTAAAGTTTGTCCCACAACCCTCTCTATTTCTCTACTGATTTTCAACTTTCTATCTGCATTCGTGGTGGAGATATTAGCAAGTGTAGTTTTCGACTTTTTCCCTCCCTCCGGCTCCCCCTTCCACCTAACACACCCCAAAATTTAAAAAATAGAGCTCAATTACCCAACCAACAATCCACCCAAAAACGAACATTCTACCTTTAACGATCTTGGAGATATGAGTCCATATGTACGGCGTAATGGAATGAGTAATTGTACTCTGGATGAAATCTAAGAGTATATTGTGTTTGCCTTACCGTTTGTAAAGCCAAAAAAAAATGCGTACACAGAGTCGCCCAGGGTAAATAAATATGTAATGTTGTTTGATAATATGTTAGTCATGTATACATGAAAGGTTTTCTGTATCTTAATTGTGAAATCTAATTTATTATGGTATATTAATAAATAAGAAAATGCTAATAATTGTCAAAAAAACTCTCGAACGTTTTGAGCTATTGTGCTGAAATTTCTTTTCAGCACAAAAAAATAAAACTTTATGTTTGTTAACGGGTATCACATTCTTCTACTCCTTCTGGCACTTCCCATACAAATTCTATGAAATTTCGGAATTTTGATTTTTTCTCCGAAACTATTTAAGTTATCGAATTTAAAATTAGGTCAAAACATAATGATATCATTAAAGTTAAAGAATATGAATCCAATTCCCTCTAACCCCTTATAAACAAATTCACAATTTTGAAAAAAGCATTTCTTCGATTCTCATTAAAACTAGCAAAGTTAAAAGAACAAATTTCTATTATAATTGCAATCATTTTTGGGAAAGCTGTTAACTTTACCTCAATCCTTCTACCACCTCCCATAGAAATTTCACGAAATTCCGAGATTTCAATTAAATTGTTAATTTTCTTCGAAACTGTTAAAGCTATCGAATTGAAATTTTGAGCAAGGTTCAATAATGCAAATATCATTAATGCCGAAAAGTTTTGTTTCGATCCTTATACTCCTTCTATCCGTTCTCATTACAAATGTATAATTTTGGTAAGTACATTATACCGATTTGAATTAAAACTAGAAAAAGGATAAATTTAAATTTTTTCCAGACTATATGAGGTGTCGACATTAAAATTGAAACAAAGCATGATGATATGGAAGTTAATAAGCAGTTTCAAAATCATCCAAAACCTTCTACTTCCACTGTCACCTCCCTTACAAATTCCCCAATTTCAGAAAAACAATGTCCAATTTCCTTGAAAATTTTGAACGCTACAAACTATAAATTCAGTACGAAATACTTTGCATACAATATTCGGTGTCATATACAAGAATTCCAAACCTCCTCCCCTGCTACTACTTTTGTATGGGAGATGATAAAAAAGCCGCTATTCACTGCTTGAAAGAATTTGAGATGACATACATATTTTCCGGTACATTACTTTTTTTCCCATTCCAGCTTTACGCCGAATCATAATTATTAATCACAATTATTCTATTATGTTTTTCTCATAATCACGTTTGTTTATGCAAGAAAAAAAATGAAATAAGTTATAATTATTAATGAATCATTATTTCGTAATTCGACCGTAAGTCATCGAATTAATTACTGCAATTTCACGAAAAGATTACGAAATACTTGCAATGTCGTTATTTCAAGATTGTAAAGCGCTTTAATGTTTGATGATAAAAATTAATCATAACTATGAATAAAGCTACGAATTAAAATTTTAGTTGCGAGAATTGCATTATACCAACGGTAATTTTCGAATTTAATTTAACTAATTGAAAAATAATTTGAAAAAGTATCGTCCATTTTTTTTAGATTTTTTAATGGGATTGCGTGTTGAGTATTACATCGAACTTTCAGCCCATCTTATCACCCGACAAATACTCATACATAAAGTTAACGCGATATTTGGTAAAAAATGTTATCACACATTCTTATCGCTATCTTGAATTATTTATTTTATTTTATCAAACGAGACTGCGATGGATTTTCGTCCTCCATAGTAATTTATCTTCATAATGATCTGACTGTTGGTAGTAGTGAGTCTTTTGACTAATAACACGATAGCTACGACGAGTAATCAGTAAATTGAGATAAATAAGTTAACAATCTCGTGAAGGAACCATTCCTAGACAGACGGCAACTTAAAATGTTGATCCACATGTACTTATGCTTTATAGGAATTGCCGGTAACTCAAATAAAATGATCACATCTTAAGATTTTAAACATCTTAGGTATTCGAAATCCTAAAATGAAAAAAGACAATTTTTTCCTATCTCGAAAAAAGTGGGCAATAATTCAGGCTTCTATATTGAAATATCAAGAAATATCAGGACGAGTCATTCTTCAAAACACTAAACAACCACTTTATTGGTTTCAATACAAAACATTCTTTGTGGGAATCAAGAGTATCCGATAGGATATAAACAGATCTGTTGCGATGAGCTCTCCTTATATTCTCCTTGATGCATAGATCCATTGCAGTTAGTTCATCCTCGAAGATTGTGGCTTCTTTGCCGAGTGGTTTTGAAACTGAAAAGTTATGACCTTAGATTCCGGCTCCTGTCTCCTCAGAGGTGCCCGAGTCATCTGTGTATCAGATGGTTGATTCCTCTTCCATTTCAGGTAGCATGGATTGCCAGTCCTTGCGTTCTCTGATTATGGCTTTGAAGGGGGTTTCAAAGTTGAATTTTGTCGGCACAGCGTCCGAAAGTGAGGAGGTTAGAACCTCTATTTTTGGGTCTTTTAGGATTTTGAAGTGATCTCTAAAATCCCCTGATTTGTAATTGTTTTCCCTCTGTATGCGTTACACCCCTTTGATAGCCTACTTTTTTATTTGGAGATGTATCGGAGGGATGCTTAGGAACATTTTCATTGCCGCCGTAGGACAGGTCTTCATTGCTCCTGTGATACCAAGACAACCTAGCCTTTGGATTTTTTGTAGCGTAAGCTGTGCCTTTCGTTGTAAAATTTTAGTCCACCTTATCGTTGATCAGTATGTGACAATTCGAAGAATGATTGATCTGTAACACCAGTAAATCATTTTGGGGCTTAACCCTCATTTCCTGCCAAATAAGCTATTGCAGGCCCAAAATGCCTTTAGTGTTTTGGTATGAGTCCATTCTATATGTTTGTTGCAGTTGAGTTTGCTATCCAGTATGACACCAAGATGTTTTACCTCATCTGAAAAGGGTATTTGTGTTCCATATACTGAAATTTGATTATGACCAAAAACTTCGTCGGAAGATCCTTCAAAGTCAGCATTTACTATCGCTACTTCCATGGTAAATACAGTTCGGAACTATGCGTACTTATTCCTTCACTTTATACTTTTCCACGACATACTCGACAAGCGGAACATGCGCACCAGTATACAGTCAAACTCTTATCTACCCGTACAGTGAAATTTAGGCGGTCATTCATTTCCCGAACATCCAGACTCTGGAACGCATTGCCGGCTAGCGATTTTCCAACCGGGTATAACCTCCAGTCCTTCAAGAATAATGTTCACCGTCATTTCCTTCTCTATCCATCCGAATTTCCATAATACTATAAATTTTAATCCACTTCCTTTACCGACTTACCTGTGCAATGCATTAAAAGTTGACCCACTAAGTTATACTCGGTGCCTTAAAAAAAAAAAAAATGTGGATTTTCCTTCTATTTGTAAACGGTACTATTTCAGTCTTACTTGGGTTGATGTTCAAGTTCTTAGACTGACACCAGTTGACTATCACCTCTAATCAGGAAACTCATCACATATATACCAGGAAACAGAGTTTTCGCCCAAACCGCATGTTCTCAGCGATAACAAAAGCGAAATTCGAGGATAGGCAGTCCATCAAAAAGTAATGGTTTCTAGGACCCAATTTTAAAGACCAAACTTATTGAATTTAGAAAAGAACTGGAAATACTCCATAAATCAGAAGGAAATCGAGGTTTAGAAGAATACCTGCGAATTTCTAGTCTCTCGGCATCATCTCACTTTTGATGACCGCTAAAAACTCAAAGCAATCACAACGTGCATTCCCACATATTCGTAAACCTGACCAGAGTTGGGCTAGAAATAATAGTGAAAAGCTGCTACTTTTAGTAACCATCTTTCAACAGTATTGGCTCCCAACGAAAATGTACAAAGTACATTGCTATTAAATATATGTAAATACGTAAATAAAGTATACGAGCTGGAACTCCCACTGTAAGGATAGGAACTACACAGAGCTATTACGAAGGAAATGTACCCAAAAAAGGAATCACATTTCTAACTTACTTGCTTCACTCAGTTCTCCAGTTTTCATTTACCTCACCGCTTAAGTCACAATGATTTTAAAAATTAGTAAAAAACCTGGAGATGCGAGATCGTATAAAGCAGATAGTGTGCTAACCAGCTGTTTGAAAAATTACTGACTTAGAAGTTTTTGGCAAAAATCAAATCAGTCAAGCCACGCGCGAAGGCATTTCTTGTGTTACTTCGCTCAGGATTATTTTACCGACGCCTTGCTTCGCCGATATTGTGACCTCAAACTGTTGGCTACCGTCTGCCGCTTTATCACAAAGCTTATCATGTCTCAGTGTTAAAAAACTCGACAATATATCGTTAAGAACGTAAGCGGCATAGGTACAAAACGAAACAACTTTATGTCGCAGCTGCTCCGTCCTATTTTGATGTTACGTTTATGTATTACACCCAAATCACTGAGTCTTCCATGCTCAGTGATCTCACATTGATGATAGTGTGTAAAGATGTTGGTCACGCTTTGAGGTCGACAATATCCTGCCACCTGTCTCTGATAGCCTTGGTGGTGAGACCATCCTAACCCCTGAAGTTAGTCTTAGTAATCGTGCCCTAGTTAAGACCAAGCTGAAACGAAAAGCTGCCAAAGCAATGTTTGACGACGCGGTAGAGACTCAAGTACCTGAAGTCCTGAGTCCACTGCCCTGGCGAATTACAGTCTGCAAAAGCTTCACGCCTACCCAGCATGTTTACCGAAATAGTCAAAAATAAGACGAAAAGTCCGCAGCCACTTCTCTGACTAACAACGCTAGGACATTTACCGCAAATGTGATCAGAGTAGCCTTTCGCGAAGGAGTCTTTGCACTCCCAGAACACAACGCTGAAGGTACCGCAAACATTGCTCCGGATAGAACTATACGTTCAGAAGCTGTGGGCAATAAAAATGAGGAACGTGCTCGGGAGGCAGTCCAACGGAGAAAGTCTCATAGCTTGACTCCAGATCCTGAAGCAGCTTCTATTCCTAGTTCGCAGCCGTCATTGGAAAATGCCAAAGTAGTTCAAACACTGCATCGTGACGATTGATTCGCGGCAACGCCAAATAACCCTCATCGTTCGCGTGCACAATCACCGTTAACAAGTTCCAACCACTGAAGTCGTAACACAAGCGCATCCAATCGGATGACAGTATTACGCCGTTACCTCCAGCGGAAAAGACTTAGCCGAGAACGTTCACCTACAGCGACCTCGCTAGTAGAGTACCATCCAGGCAGCAATCATCAACACCAACGACTTGCATCATACCGGAGTCGGTGAGGCCTCAGATCTACTCTTCATTGAGAAATATTCTGAAGGAACATCTCACCTTTAAATGAAAACAAAGAGACAAGGGTCTTGTTGTTCTCGGAATTGACCAAAGCTCCATGGAAAGGTTGTCTGTCTGTAGCGATAGGTTCCGCAGATTGTGTATTCGACAAGATCCAGTTCAAACTCTCAAAACCAAATTTGGCCAACCTTCGTAGCTGGTATGCTCAGAGTGGTCCAAGACAATCTACATCACACTAGAGCGGCTAACGCTACTATGCAACAACACCTCTTAAGAGGATATTCAGGTGTTTCACTTGTTGAGGAACCGTGATTGAGGGGCTTTAACCACATTTAAGCTGGTGTAAAAAAATTGTTACACTCTTTCATCGACTCAAAACAGGTAGCGTTGCAACGAAGGCACTAAACTTGACATTAATTCCGCAATTTAACAATCCAGATAAGACAACGATGCTCTGGGAGAGGTCTCTTAACGGAACATCGCAGCGTCTTAAGCTTCATCATACCAGCCATACGAAGCATTAACAGACCTGCGTCAGCTTGTGCAGCCCAATAAGGACGATTTGGTAATAGGTTGTGTTGCCAGTGGTCACCACACATAATGGTCTAGCACAGACTATAGATCGCGAAATAGTTTCTTACCATCAACAATCTAAATATTTGTAATTTCGGTAATAGTTCTACCTTCATCAATAGAGCAAGAAGTGAGATTATCGGACTGATTCTTGCAACTAATTTTAAATGGCTAGTGTTGCCGACTGCAGCATGAATTAGACGCACTCTAATAAGTTGCGGCCAACTTTGAGCCGGACGCTGGTGGCGCGCCATGTGCAACAATGACTAAGAGCTTTCTTTTTGAATCGAGCACTGGAGGACGTCCACACACGTTTTTTTTGGTAACCACGGAAGGTACAACCACTTCCAAATTTATGTTATCTCTTTTTTACTATCTTTTATTTTGTTATTTAATAGATAAAGAGCAAGCAATTTGTAGAAAAGAACATACTATGTTCAACCTAAGCTTAAAGTAAAATTAAACTGAAATTGTACGAAATTTATTGAATTGAATTAAACGGAAATTGAGCAAAAAGTCTTTCTAACAAATTAAACTCAACAGCTAGTGTTCCGCAACTGAAAAATTTCGAATGAACAACCTTCTTTGTCAGACCATACGTGGATAAGATTATAAATATTCGGATAAAAAAAAAGCCGGTTCTACAGGAATCCAGCAATAACTAATCGGGTTAAATATAAGGAGCTAATAAACCGTAAACTACCGGCGATAGTTTCTTATCCAATAAAAGTGTCAGATTCCTTAGATGAAGAGTTCGTTTGCTAACAAATATACTAATAGCCTCCTACAAGAGCTCTTGCTCTGAAAAGTCTGCCAAGGATAGTAAGTACGCTGTCTGGTAGAATAAGGAAATTGATATTTTGAAAAAAAAGGCGGCAGGAAGCTCTTTAACAAAGCTAATTCCAGTAAACGTAATATAAACTAGGACAAATATCAAGCAGCACTTACACTGTATAAAAACAGTTAAGAACCGTCAAACGAAATTCATGCAAGAGATGTAAAGGAATCGATTTCGTCAGTGATACTTCTAGGATAAAAAGGACCCTATCCAAAAATCCAAACATGCCCGAATTACAGGATAAATGTGATGGTTTCTGGACGGAGTTTCGTGATTTCTTGCACTTTTAATGGAAACGCATTTCCCCGGATGCTTTGATCTCCAGCCACAAAGTTCAGGTATCGATCGCGTTTTAGCTAACTCGGAACTAGTTAATACATTCGTGACGCTAGAAAACATAAAAATTGCGTTGGGTTCTTTCAAACCCTACAAATCATTAGGAATGGACGAAGTTATTGGAATGAAGATGAAACGACAATTCAGTACCTGGTTAACATAATCACAGCATGTATCAGTTTTTGCCACATAACTAGGTTCAGACAAGAAGTTAAGGCAGTTCTCATATCTGGCAGAGCCTTAAATCACATCCCGAAGGTATTCCGACCCATCAGCCTTCGTTCTTCGTTCTTTCTTGAAGGCCTGGAATGACTGGCAAATTTGACCTTCTCGGTCAGGTGCCCATACCAATACGCCTATCTGAAAGATAGATTTACTTATACCGCCTTATAAATCGATAACGTCAACGAAACTGCTAGGATAAAGAGGACCCTATCCAAAGACCCATACATGCCGGAACTACTGGATAAAGGCAATGGTTCATGGACGGGGTCTAGCGGCGAGTCACTTGAACTTTTAATGCAAACGCATTTCCCTGGTTGCTTTGAGCCTCCACCACAAAGTTCATGTGCCGATCGCATTCTAGCTAACTCAAAACTAGTAGATACAGTCGTGACACCAGGAAACATAGGAATTGCGTTCAGTTCCTTCAAATCTTACAAGTCACCAGGGCTGGACGAAGTCTATCCCGCAATGATCCAGAACGCTGATGAAACAATAATTCAGTACCTGGTAGACATATATAAAGCGTGCATCAGTCTTTGTTACATACCGAAGCTATGGCAAGAGGTTAAGGTAGTTTTCATACCTAAACCAGGCAGAGCCTCCCACAACATCCCGAAGGCTTTTCGACCCATCAGCCTGACTTCGTTCCTTCTTAAAAGGCCTAGAAAAACTGGTGGACAGCTACCTGCGGGCAAATCTGAACCTCTCGGTTAGATGCCCCCACCAACACGCCTATCTGAAAGGTAGATCCACTGACACCGCCTTGCATGTGACGGTAGCCGCCGTAGAGAAAGCTTTCCATCAAAAAGAGGTTGCACTCGGTGCCCTCCTAGACGTGGAAGGCGCGTTCAACCACGTCAACATAAATGCCATACTTGAGGGCTTGCACAGCCATAGTGTGGAACCTTTACTGACTGCATGGATATCAAAGCTTCTTCGTTCACGGAAAATCGTAGCACGAATGGGTGACGAGACAAGAAAGGGCTCTGTTCACAAAGGAACGCCACAGGGCGGTATAATATCACCTCTCCTGTGGGTCCTAACAGTGAAATCAGAACGGCTACCCCACAATAGCATATACAGACGATCTTGTCATCATGCTAACTGGTAAGTTTGAGCAAGTTCTAGGAGACATCATGCAATCCGCTTAACAACTGTTAGATAGCTGGGCACTAGATAAAGGACTTACCATTAACCCACAAAAAACAGATCTGGTCCTCTTCTCAAGAAGAAGAAGACCATATGTTTCAATCCACCAAACATTCGAGGTATCAATATGGTCCTCTCGAATCAAGTTAAATATTTAGGCCTAATTCTTGATAGCAAATTATCGTGGAAGGCCAATATTCAAGTCCGAGCAAAAAAGGCTGCGGTAGCCTTCTTTGCTTGCAATAAGACATTCGGTTTGAGATGGGGCCTTAAGCCGCACCTCACCCAGTATTGTTAGACCAATTATTTGCTATGGTACGCTGGTGTGGTGGTCGGCGGTGGTACTAAAAACCAACCTAGCACCCTTACAGCTGATCCAACGGATGGCATGTCTGTGCATAACAGGTGCCCTTAGAACCACACCGACTGCAGCTCTGGAGGTGATTCTCTCACTACCTCCACCTGATCTTTTTATAAAACAAGCAGCGGGTCTGGCAGCCATTAGATTAAAAACCACAAATTGGTCATGGAAAAATTCTAGACGTCATTAGAAACGCAAACTCCCTTTTAGACCGCGAGTATGATTGCATGAACCAACCGCAGGTTGAGAGACCGAAGATTCACATTAAGTTTCCTGAACGAAACGGGCAACAAATACGATACTCAGCACCTGTATAGGTTCTCATCTCTATACGGACGGATCTAAAACTAGCCAGGGGACAGGGACAGGGATTTATTCCCACGACCTCGACATCCAAACTTCATTTCATCTTCCAGAACACGCGACAGTGTTCCAAGCAGAAGTATTAGCCATTAACGAGTGTACAAAAATTATTCTTGATAAGCAGAACAGTCTCGGAAATTATTACATTTTCTCGGACAGCAGGGCTGCGCTTTAGGCACTCCAATCCTACACGACTACATCCAAACTAGTGTCCATTTGTAGACACAATTTAAATCGCCTAGCTGCCATAACGGAAGTTTTTCTAATTTGGATACCGGGTCATAGTGACCTGCTAGGTAACGAGAAGGCAGATACGCTTGCACGGCAAGGATCTGCAAACATCAATTCCACTAGGAAGTCAGTCGATGTAGCACCAACAGTGCTAAAGACTAGCTTCAAACAGACTATTTCGGATTCTGTCTTGGCGGGGTGGCGGCAGCTGGAAAGCTGTAAAACGGCCAAATCCTTTTGGGAAGAACCGAACAAAAATATTACAGCTCAGCTGTTACAGCGTAGTCGCTATAGTATCCGAACTATTGTCGGCCTGACCACAGGCCATTGCTTGCTAAGGCTGCACGCATTTAGAATGAGGATCGCGAGCGACAGCTTGTGTAGAGGTTGCGAGGAAGACGAAGAATCTATCGAACATTATCTTTGTCACTGTCCGCAAATCTCCAACAGTCGTCTCCTTTGTTTAGGCTTTAGATTCTTCTCAGAACTAGACGACCTCAGAGGCGTCCAACATTCGAGCCTGTTAAGGTTCGCAAACCGAACCAAGTGGTTAGAGCAAGAGGAGTGACTTCCAACATATAACAATAGGGGGAGTACAATGAGCCCAACTAGATGGCCTCAGTGCTTGTGGTTCCGTGTAACCATCCTCCTACAACCTAAACCTAAACCTATACCGCCTTATATGTGACGGTACCCGCTGCAGAGAAAGCTTTTTATTATAAAAAGGTTGCCCTCGGTGCCTTTCTAGTTGTGGAAGGCGCATTTAACCACGCCAACATTGATACCATACTTGAGACCTTGCGCTGTCATAGTGTAGAACCTTTCTGCATGGATAGGTAACGAGACAAGGAATAGCAATAGCATGTACAAAACTTCTTATCAGCATTCTAATTGGTATGTTCGAGTAAGTTCTTAGTGACCTTATGGAGTCTGCTCTACAACTGTTAAATAATTGCGCACTGGATAAAGGGTTTACCATTAACTCTCAAAAAATAGACCTGGTCCTCTTCTCCAGAATACATTTTCAATCCACCAAACATTCGGTGTACTACTATGGTTCTCTTGAACCAGGTTAAATATTTATTTTTTATTTTATATTTATTTTGAATAGAAAATTATCCTGGAAGGCCATTACTCATTAACGAGCTAAAAAAGATAGCGTAGCCTTTTTCGCTGACTAAAAGACATTCGGCTTGAGCAGGGGCCCTTAGCCGCTTCTCATCCACTCAATGTATACTAGTGTAGTTAGATCAATTATTTGCTATGGTGAGCTGGTGTTGTGATCAGAGGTGGTAGTATAATCAACTTAGCACCGTTATAGCTAGCTAGTCCAACGCGTGGTATGTTTGTGTATAACAGACACTCTTAGAGCCACACCAACTGCCACCCTGGAGGTAATTCTGTTACTACTTCCACTTGATCTTTTTATAAGAAAAACAGCTGGCCCAGCTGCCATTAAAAACCTCTAATTTGTGACCAGTACCACTAAGTGGCCTTAGCAAAATTTTAAACGTCATAAGGAACGCATTTCTCTTTAAGACTGTGAGTACGTTTGCTTGAACCAACCACAGGTTTCGAAACGTAGGTCTCACATTACGTTTTCTGAACGAAACGAATGGGCAACAAACACGATACTCAGCGCCTGCGTACGTGCTCATCTCTATTCGAACAGATCTAAGACTGGGAATATAATTCCTGCACCTATCACCTCGTTGACAGCGGCTTTAACCAAAGTTTTTTAATTTGAATACCGGTTCTGTTTAGTAACGACGCAACAGACACGCTTGCCAGGCCAGGATCTGCAAACATTACTTCCCTTAAGAAGTCCGTCCAGTGATGATTTCAGGTACCACCAAAGGGGGCACATTAAGTGCCTCCCTTGGAAAATTAACTACGAATCATATTTTCAATAATAAAGTGAAGCCAATCTCTGTTTCGACCAAATTATACCTTTTTACCAACGAAAATTAACCCATTAGACATATGTTTGCGGAGATTGGAGGACTAGACACTCCGGCCCTAAAATGAGATCTACATAAACTTACTGCATCATCGTTTAATAAAACATACATTTTGGATCGTTTACATACTTTTATTCAGAAAATCAGCATTAATTGTTCTCATCGTGAACAAGCAGAATGCCAAAGTCCTGCTTGAGTTGTAATCATGCTAAATGAAAATGGAGCATTCGTACATATGTATATACATATAAATTCAAAAAATTACGATTGCGGAGTTTATCCTATCGAAACTCTAAATGGAAAAGAGATTTTTGTGATTTTAAGGAATCATTACAGTACCTTGTCAAATTATTAGACCCATTGTCAACAAATCATTCGTTTTACTTTGGATAAGATATCTTACAACTAATTTTATGGATTATGTGGTTTTCTTAATCTTGGTTGTGTTGGCAACGCTTTAATGTTAACATTGTTGCCTAGCAACTCGAATAACGGCAAAAAATTCCCTGTTAAGTGAAATAACATACCCGGCCAGTTTTTTTAAAATAATCACTTGTTATAACTAAGGGTGCAATATTTGTGAATTAAGGTAGTAATAATAATTTTTTTTTGGGAAATTGGATAACAGGTGAGTTGATTAGTTTCTATTTTGTAGAATTTATTACCGAGATTTTGGGCATATGGTGTTTTATAGCGATGGGAAAGCGAGGTGACTTGTCGCAATTGAAGGTTGGGGAAATTTTCGGATTATTAAGGGCGGGAAACTTGTCCCAATACAGGATTGCAGCAATGTTGGCATATCAAGAAGTTCTCTAAAGAATATTAAGAAAAGGATGGATGCAGGTGATGATTTGACGCCAAAACGTAAGGGCGCATGCAGTCGACGCCGAATAACGACTGTGCGAGCTGACTGAAAGATACGTGATTACAGCACGCAAACCAGAAAACTACCTGCTAAAGTCATCATTAAAAAAATCCAAGAAGGTTTCGCAGAGAACTATCCAGCGGGTATGGGCTGAAGAGCATCTCATAGCCAGAAGACCTGCGAAGAAACCAAAACTGACAGCCGCCATGATAAAAAAAAAACGTTTTCAATGGGCTAAAAAGTACACGCATTTCACCATTGATGACTGGTAACGGGTAAATTATAGTTTAGTGGTTTTAATTTGCTAAACTTTCACAGGGAAATTTTAAATATTTGTGTTCTTCCTTCTGTTTTTCAGGTATGTTTTTCGGATGAATCCATTTTTCAGGTTATGGCTGAAAAAACGAAATTTGTGAGATGACGGCCGGAAGAAAAATCTCTTTCGGAGTGCATTGTAGCCACAGTTAAACAGCCCCCTTCAGCCCCATGGTGTGGTCTGTTATCAGCGCCAAGTGGCCGGGACCCCTGTATATTGTAGAAGGCACCCTCAAAGCCGCTCAGTACCAACGAGTGTTGAGCGAGCAACTGCTACCGCAGATGAGAAAATGGTTTAAGGATATTTATGCACGATGGAGCGCCATGCCATATAGCCAAGGTTATAACACAGTTTTTGGCTGAAAATAATGTTACGGTCCTTGATTGACCGGGAAATTTGCCGAACATGAACCCTATCGGAAATGTTTGGGAGCTTATCAAAATTGAAGTAAGTAATACCGCACCTACTACAAAACATAACAGAATTATGATTGCGCGTAAAGCCCAATCAAATGATACTCTAGATGCAATGGGGATGACTTTAATTACCGGAAAATATGTCATCTCAAATTCTTTCGAATAGTGAAAAGAAACTTTTCCATGGGAGGTGTTAGAAGTAGAAGGGGAGGTTTATATTTTTCGCATATGACATCGAAAATGGCATGCAAAATGTTTTCTGCTGAATTTAAAGTTTTTAGTTTTCATTATTTTTAAAGAAATTGGACATATTTTCCTGAAATTGGGGTATTTGTATGGGAGGTGGCAGAGGAATTGGAACATTTTATCATCATGCTTTGATTCAATTCTGTACCCTTGGCGGCTCTGTACGAGCGTTATTTCTTAGCGTTACAAACGGTAAGGCAAACACAATATACTCTCAGATTTCATCTAGAGTATAAAAAAGAGTTAGAGGTGCTTACAAAGATTTGGAACCATAACCCAAACATTAAAACCACCATTGAAGACTGTATGTAACAATAATCGTCGTATAGACGCATTACTGGAGGTTAAGAGCAGGCACACGAAATATTAAGTATACTCATGTTTGTTTTTTGAGTTTAATAAATACTTATTAAATAAGGTTTGTGTTGTATTTTATTTCCTAAGGGACAGGGAAAGTGATTAATTAAAAATAACGGCCAATTATTGAAAACACTTAAAGTTATCATAACTTAAAATGAAAAAAAAGCTATTTTGCTAATGGGTCTAATAATTTGGCAAGGTACTGTATATTTCATACAGGAGGTATAGGAATAGGGAGTAACGATAGATAAATTAGATATGATGGAAAAAGTTGCAGGATTTTTACAGAAATAACAATAATAATTATAAAAACGACGAATTTAAAAATTTAGATTCGCAGATCTTATACTTTTCAAGGAAGCTGGGTAAATTTAATATATTCGAAAAAAAATTGGTTTATTTTATTTCGTGAAATAGTGGAGTTTTTTCGGAAGGAGGGGAGAGTTTTGATATCTCAGAATACTGCCAAAATATTATGCTCCAAATGTCAGATCAATATCACTAGAACTTTCCGAAAAATTTGGCTTATCGTCATGGTACGAAACATTTTGAATGGGAGGAGTAGAAAGGGTGGAGGGATGTGTCCCATTAATGAACTTGGCTAAACTTTTTCAGCGCCATTGAACAATTAAAAATGAATAAATCCCAGTAAAATCGATAGCTATATGTAAAAATCACTGGGCTTAGTAGTACAATGCGATTTACAATTAGAGTTACCTTTCAGGACAAATAAAGAACAATTTATCAATAAGCGAAGAGAAGAGATCGTTCATATAAAAACAGAACGTTATATCTAAAAATGACAAAAAGCTGCTAATTATCGCGGCGGTATGATGCTTACATAAAATAAACTGCCAACAAGTCGGGCGAAACTTTATTATTCTTGGGATAAGTTGCGGATGAGTGGAAAGTCAATATGCAGATTAGAGTGGTTAGGAAAGGCTAAGTGAGTGGGCAGGGCTGTTGTCAATTTAACAATATTTCATTCGTTTCTGAAAGTTTGGGTTTTTATGAGCGGGGGTGGAGGGGTAATAGTAAGGTGGGGTGATGTTTATAGCTTTTTAATTAATTGCTTGAATCACGTCCAATATTCTCTGTATAGAATATGTTTCATAGACGAAGTTGCATAGAATTTTCATAAAATTCGGTTTATTTTACATTCACGAAACCGAACATTTGTATGGGAGGGGGTAGAGAAGGTAGGGGAATCGTAAAATTTGATATGTAGTTTTATTTCGCTTCTCTTGTAAAGTGCTTGTATAAAATTTCGAGTTCGTAGCTTTTAGTTTGTTGGTTATTAGTTGATTTAATGAAATTGGTCGAAATCATAGTTTTGTATGGGAGGGGGTAGAAGGGCAAACGCGATTTCAAAACTTTTAAAGCAACTTCATTTGAATTACTTCTATACGTTTTTGTACAAAATTTGAAATTGATAGCTTTTAAGAGTTAGCTGATAACTGATTTCTTAAAAATGCTCGAAAAAATAATTTTGTATGGGAGGGGGTAGAGGAGGTAAAGGAATCGTAAAAATTGTGATGCAATTTTCTTTTTTTTTTTGTTGTAAGGTGCTTGTACCAAATTTCAAGTTCGTAGCTTTTAATTTGTTGGTTATTAGTTGATTTAATGAAATTAGTCGAAATCATACTTTTGTATGGGAGGGAGTAGAAGGACAGGCGCGATCTCAAAAATTTTGACGCAATTCTATTTTAATTATTTTTAAAAGTTTTTGTGCAAAATTTCAAATTGATATTATTATTATTATTATTATTACTAGGGGAACGCGCGAGAGCACTGCGACCTTCTTGGCCTATTGTGCGTTTATAGCCCCTTCACCCTATTTTAACTCAATAGCTTTTGCTAATTTGAGAATCTTTAAGGGAGCCGTATTGGCTAGTTCCTCCGTAGAAAGGAAGCTCTTTCCAAGAAGACTGTGTCTTTTCCTAGCTACTGCTTCACAGTGGCATAGGATGTGTACTGTCGTTTCTGAGTCCTCTAGACAAAGGCGACAAATGTCGGTTTCAGCTAAGCCCATATTTTTGAGGTGGTGGTTTACTCCACTGTGCCCCGTCATTAGGCCGATTAGGATACTAATATCCTTCTTGCTGAATTTTAAAATATCCTCCACTTTGTTTTTTTGTGGTAGGATCAGTTTTTTTGAAATTGACAAGCCTGGAAGTCTATTCCAGTAGATTTTATGTTCGTTTTCTACCCACATTTTGAGTATGGGGTTAAAGTACCCTTTTGGTTTTCCGCAGAATGGCTCTGGACCAATAAAATTTGTTTCTGCGCCTTTTTTTGCAAGGCGATCAGCCTCTTCATTACCCTCAATTCCCATGTGTCCTGGTACCCACATTAAGGTTACATCATTCCTTTTTCCCAGGATGATTAGGTTTTGAAGGCATTCCCATACTATCTTCGATCCATGTTTGTTGGATGCTAAAGCTTTGAGAACCGCCTGACTATCCGATAGGATATAAATGGATTTATTGCGATGAGCTCTCCTTATATTTTCTTGGATGCATAGCTCCATTGCAATTAGTTCGGCCTGGAAGATTGTGGCTTCTTTACCGAGTGGTTTTGAAACCGAGAAGTTAGGACCTTTGACTCCGGCTCCTGTCCCCTCAGATGTGCGGGAGCCATCTGTATACCAGATGGTTGCTCCCTCTACAATATCAGTTAGCATGGATTGCCAGTCCTTGCGTTCCCTGATTATAACTTTGAAGGGGGTTTCAAAGTTGAATTTTGTCGGCATCGCGTCCGATAATGTGGAAGTTATAACTTCCATTTTCGTGTCTTTTAGGATTTTAAGGTGACCTCTAAAATCCCCTGACTTATAATTGTTTTTCTCCTGTATGCGTAACACTCCCCTGATAGCTTCCTTTTTTATTTGGATATGTATCGGAGGAATGTTAAGGAACATTTCCATTGCCGCTGTCGGACAGGTTTTCATTGCACCTGTGATACCAAGGCAAGCTAGCCTTTGGATTTTTTGTAGCGTAAGTTGCGCTTTCCTTTGTAATATTTTAGTCCACCATATCGTTGAACCGTATGTGACTATAGGGAGAATGATTGTTCTGTAACACCAGTAAATCATTTTGGGCTTTAATCCCCATTTTCTACCAAATAAGCTTTTACAGGCCCAAAATGCCTTAAGTGCTTTGGTATGAGTCCATTCTATATGTTTGTTCCAGTTGAGTTTGTTATCCAGTATAACACCTAGATATTTTACCTCATCTGAAAAGGGTATTGTTGTTCCATTTATTACAGGAGGTACAATGTGGTTTATCCTTCTATTTGAGAATGGTACTATCTCAGTCTTACTTGGGTTAATGTTCAAGTTTTTAGACTGACACCAGTTCATTATCTCCTCTAAGGCTGATTGTATTCTTTCCGATATTATTGAATCATATTTGCCTCTAATGATAATGACAAGGTCATCAGCATATCCTATTGCCTCGTATCCCTGGTCTGTTAGACGGTCCAGGAGCTCATCTACCACAATTGACCAAAGTAGTGGGGATAGTACCCCACCTTGAGGACATCCTCTATAGGTCTGTGCAGTCACTGTGCTATCACCTAGTTCCGTGGTTGTCATTCGGCTTTTCAGCATGGCGTGTATCCATTTTATTGTGGCCGTTTCCAGACCCTTTTTCCTAGCTGCCGCTATTATGGCTTCATGGGGAGTATTGTCAAATGCTCCTTCTATATCCAGGAATGCACAAAGGGCAATTTCTTTATAGTCTTTTGCCTTTTCGATTTGTTTAACCAAACCATGAAGGGCTGACTCTGTTGATTTGCCTTTTTGGTAGGCATGTTGGTTTTTATTAAGACAGACTTTGTTAGGTCCCGTTCTTATGTGGGTATCCACTAATTTCTCCATCGTTTTGACAAAGAAGGAGGTAAGACTTATAGGGCGGTATGACTTTGGCTGTTCACTGGGACGGTTCCCTGCCTTCGGTATAAATACCACTCTCGCTTTCCTCCAGATTTTGGGGATGTATCCCCATATAAAGCTAGCTTTAAAGATCCTTATCAATATTGGCATTAGGATCTCTAACCCCTTTTGCAATAATGCGGGGAATATTTTATCTACTCCGGCTGATTTATAGGGTTTGAAGGTGTTGATCGCCCATCTAATCTTTTCTGGAGTGAAGATTTTACCAGCAATACTTTTGCTGTATGGAGTTTGACGACACATCCTTTCCTCTTCATCTAAATCTTCATTATTGTTAATTATTTTGCAGCCTGGGAAGTGTGTTGCCTATAAAACTTCAAGAGTTTCCATGCTGCTTTTGGTTAAGGAACCATCTGGTCTCTCTAAAAGTCCGATGTCTGTCGGGGTGTCTTTTGATAACACCTTTTGGAGTCTTGAGACTGTTGGGAGATCATCTATCTCTTCACAGAATCTTTTCCAAGACTCTTTTTTTAACTTTTTTAGAAGTTTATTGTATTCAGTGAGGGACTCTCTATAATCGTCCCAGGTACCAAAAGTTTTTGCTCTATTGAACAATTTCCTAGTTTGTTTGCGTTTTGCCGCTAATTCCTCGTTCCACCAAGGAGTTTGTTTGGCCCTTTTTTTGTGTAGAACAGGACAACTTTGCTCGTAAGCATTGATAATATTGTTTACGAGTTTATTTGTGATTTTATCAATGCAGTCTGGGCTGCTTATTGTTTCTTCCTCTATACCTATTTCGTACTCTAGGATTGTCTGGTAAAGATTCCAGTTGGTACGTTTAGGATTTCTGTATTGTTCTATGTAACTAAATGAAGTCTTAATATCAAAACAGATGTGCCTGTGGTCTGATAATGAAGCTTCCTTAGATACGTGCCAATTTTCGCACTTGTCAACCAGGCTGGGGCTTGTTATAGTTAGGTCAAGTACTTCCTGCCTTATTGAATTTATGAAGGTCGGTGTGTTTCCTCTATTGATTATATCTAGGTTGTTAGTAGTAAGAAACTCCAAAAGTGACTCACCTCTTTTGTTGCTATCACTACTTCCCCAGATAGTGTGGTGTGCGTTCGCGTCACAGCCCAGTATAACCTGTAGTTTGTGTTGTCTGCTGTACTCCACTAGTTCCATGACGCCTTGAGGTGGAGCCTCTAACTCCTCACCAGGAAAGTATGCTGAGGCTATTATTACCTCTTGGGTCCCTCCTGCCTTTGGTATTTTCACCAATACAGCTACTAGATCTGTTTTAATGAAACTTGGAATGATTAGATATTTAATTTCAGATGATATAAGAAGTGCCGCCCTTGGCCTCTCGCTTCTTTTATCGTAAATCAACTTACCAATTTTGTGTGGAATTCTAATAATTTTGCCCTGCATGGCCCTCGGTTCTTGTAGGAGGGCAACATGGAATTCCTCTTTTGCAAATCTCCACGTTAATACGTCCATGGCCGCTGCTGCCCGATGGAGATTTGCCTGAATAACTTTTATGTTATTCAGACTTTTGGCCATCGTCGGTAGATTGCGGCTTGCCGCTTCTGACCTCCTTAGCCTTAGGGCGTAGAGTCACACTCGAGAACTTGTACCAGACTCGGTGCCCCTTCTGTTTTAGCCCCTCCATCGATTGGCCGTCGATGGAGAAGGTTAAGATTGTGTTTGTGCCCTCTTTCCTTCTACTAAGGACTCTCCAATTAGAGACGGACAAACCTTCGTTTTGAGAATCGATGAGGGTTATGATCTTCTCTGTCGAGTCTTCTTCTTGGGGGAAAAATCCCGTGACTATCTCTAATCTCGGGATGTCCTCCTCCCGGACCGCCCTGATGGTGGTGGTGTCGTCCGGTTTTATGCTTTTAGCTGCTGTTTCAAGCCACGATGCGGTTTGTTCATCTCCGCATACAATTAACATCCATCCTGGCTTGAGGCTAAGTCCGCAAAATTGTGGCCTTATTCCTTCTATGGCTGCTGATGGAATGCTGTCCAGGATGGATTTTTGTATAGCAGCTAGCTGCTCTGGAGTAAGTATTTTTTGGGGATGTTCGGTGTGGATTATACCCACCTTTACTCCTTTGACCGCGTCTCTGTAGCTTATGCCCGACGTGGATGGCTGAGCATCTTCTGCCGGTCTAAGCGTAATTTTATTTACAGTCTTCTGTTTTTTGTTTACATTTCCGGCGGCTGGCGGGGTTGCTGAAGAAGTTCTACCTCTTTTTGTCGCCATTTTCTGCGCCGGTTCCAATGTGCTTTGCATTGGCAGGCAGGCAGGGTTGTATGCCTCATTTGGGTTTTTCCCGTGGCTGCGGTGGTACATATACCTTCTTCTGCCGGCCCCGCTTAATCTCTTCTTATTCTCAGTCAGACTCAACTGCTTTAGCTCTGCTAGTATCAGTTGTTCGTCAGATTGTGGTTTTTTTGCGGTTATTCTATCCGCTTTTAGTGGTGGTCTTATATGCTTATTATTAACCGAAGGATTACCCTCTACAGTCAAGTCAAGCATATTTATTGGAGGGGTGCTTGTTCCACTACCCACTTCCGTTGCGTTATTAGCCGCTGTTTGTGATGCATTGGGGGAAGCATCAGCCCCTTGTTTGTTTTTTTTAATAAAATTGTTGTTCATGTTCCCACGAGTAGCGCGAGAAAGTAGAGTCACCCCTAGCAGAGCTCCGCATTACTAGGGGAAGGCTGATTAAAACTGGAGGTCACCAGGTATCCAGAGTTCGCATATTAATGGTTAGTTACCCACTAACCATTCATCCATTGGCATATGCTGTTCCACCGTGGATTAGGGGATTTTTATATACGAGGTTTACTCCTCTAGCGTCATACTTTATATTGGTCACCATATAGGTAGTACGTACACTTGCGAATCACTACAGGGATAAATCCCCTTGTAACCATAGAGCTTCTTGAAAACTGCCTGAAACATGACCAGTCCAGCTTTCAGTAGGCTCCATGCTGTGATAGGATACGGAACCGACAGCTAGCTGAACGATTTAAATCCCCCCCATCACATCCGCCAAAGACCATAGATAGGATACGGAGCCGACAGTTGTCTGTTCGACTTGTTCCCCCCTATCTTGATAGGATACGGAGCCGATAGCAAGCTATTCGACTTATTCCCCCCTATCTGTAGATCTTTCAGCATTACCCAGTCTGCACCACGTGGAGGCGATCTACTCAACAGACCTCAAATTGATAGCTTTTAGTAGTTAGGTGATAATTGATTTCTTGAAAATGGTCGAAAAAATAGTTTTGTATGGGAGGGGGTAGAAGTTTTAAAGGTTTTCAACCAGTAATATTTTGTGTATATAAGGATTTTTTTTAAATGCATTTCGCAAATTTTCAAGTTTCTACCTTAAAATTTCACTCAAAAATTTTCAGTTTATTTGTTTTTTTTCAATTCACATGAAACACCTTGTGCACGTTAGACCGGGGGGTTGGTTTATAACAAATATGGATCAAGTTATTATTATTTTTTTATGAACATCAAATAGACGTATTCACGTGCAAAATTTAAACTTTGTATCTTTCACCTGAGCCCTAAGAAAATCAGTCAAAATTTTCAACATTTTTGCTTATCACCTCCCTCCTCTTACACCTCCCAACTTAAAATTTACCAAAATTAACAATTATGTAGTTCTACAATCCAACAAATTTTTGACTTGATATCTGTACTATTTTTTGAGATATAAGGATTTGTAATTTTGAAAAGTGCGCCATTTTTGAAATGCTCCCCATTTCCCCCACTACTATTATTTCAACATATTATATTTTTTTTGTATTTGTCTAGTATATTTTAATATGGGTTTCAAGTTTCAATTACATAACTTAAGAGATAGTTGAGATATTCATTTTTAAGTGTTTTTCTTTCCCCCCTGACCCTCCCCCTTACAATAATTATCCACTTTTTAAGCTGATTCTGATGGAACTATATGCCACCTTAATGGTCTCAAAATATGAATTTTTTACAATAAGTAATTTCGAAGATATAATCATTTGAAAAAACAATTCGGCCGACAATTTGTTTTTAGCCCCCCCTTTTCGGACGCCAATGGATAAAAATATTAAATTATTTTTAGAGTTTGTCCCACAACTTTCTCTATATTTTTACTGATTTTCAACTTTCTATCTGCATTCGTGGTGGAGATATTAGCAAGTGTAGTTTTCGACTTTTTCCCTCCCCCGCCTCCCCCTTCCACCTCTCACCACCCCAAAATTTCAAAAAATAGAGCTCATTTACCCAATCAACAATCCACCCAAAAAAGAACATTCTACCTTTAACGGTCTCGGAGATATGAGTTCATATGTACGGCGGACGGCGTACGGCGGGACGGATTTTTTTTTTGCTTTTTTAGGCTAATTTAGTCATGAAACGCGAAAAAAAAATTTCAGGGTAGCAAATTTTTTTTTTCTTTTGTCGATCACAATACCTTATTATTAGAATAATAAAGTACCGACTCTAAAAGAAATTTGCCAATTAATTCATTGAATGGAATTTCTGTGAAACCGAAATAATTCCGGTCTTGTGCGATTCTTAGGAAGAAATTCCGCAAGTTTTAGTGAAATACATTCCGAAAATTGTCAAAAACTTGTTCAAATCAATTTGTATCTCTGGTTCAAAAGGACTAAATTTAACTTAACAAAAGGTTTTAATGTCCGCAATCAAACTTAATTTTTATACTTTCAAATTTGATTGAAATTGATAAAAGCTACTAAAAAATGCGAAAATTTACAGATTTTACTGGTATATGCCCCACTTGTCAAATATGCCAAACATATTTCCGGTAATCTACCAAAAAAACAGCTAGGCCGAGAAAATACCAAGATCGCAACATTTCGCTCAAAAACT
This sequence comes from Chorisops tibialis, assembly GCA_963669355.1. Lineage (NCBI taxonomy): Eukaryota > Metazoa > Arthropoda > Insecta > Diptera > Stratiomyidae > Chorisops > Chorisops tibialis. The sequence goes on along the minus strand of OY770263.1, from coordinate 115,836,471 downwards.
CTAATCCGATTCAAGCACCTTCTGAAATTCTTGACAATTAAATTTGAACAGGTGTCTTAATACAGCTAATTTTAAAAGTAGCTCGACCGATAATTTCCATCTTTATTCAAATCCCTAAGGATACCCACCCAAATTTTGTACACCACAAATTTCAGCAAGGCAAGAGCCAGTAACTGCAGGACTACTGTGAACACTTATGCGAAATTTCAATATACTCTTTCATAAGGCCCCCGATCCCCTCACATACAAATGCACAATTTTTAAAAAAGCATTTTTTCGATTTTAAAACTAACAAAGCTAAAAGGACGAGATTTTGCAACAATTAATTTTATTATAATTTGTAGGGTTCTTGGGTGTTTGTAGAACTCTTTTTAGTTGGGGTCGCGTTGGTTCTCTTCATTAAGCCTTCAACTAGTCTCCTGTGTCAGATTTTTGCTTTTCGGGTAGGAAATTCACTCCAGACAGACTAAGATTTGTTTTAGTGCCGTGCTTTCGTGAATTGTCAGGAGGAGGGTAAGGTAAAAATAAAAGGAAAGATTCTTTGTAAGTCAGACAGAAAGTTATTTATTCCGTGCCGAGCAAACTCAGAATGTCTGCTGAGGGCCACGGCTCCGAGTTTTATAGGTACATGTCAGATTGGCCGTGCGGCTCTTTTGTGTGCAAGATTGGCCATGCGGCTCTTTTATGTATAGTGTTGCCGTAAGGGCTTTATATTTCTTAGGTACCAGAAGGGTTTATTACAAAATTTTTAACTTAAAATTACGGAGTGTTACAAATTGCAATTAGTTTTTAAAAAATTATCAACTTCACCTCTCTCCATTTATCCCCTACCAAGCAAATTCACTAAATTTTGAAATTTCAATTAATTTTTTTTTACGCAAATCACAAAGTTATTGAGTTGAAATTTCGTACAGAGTATAACAATAGAAATATCATTAACGTCGAAAAATTTTGTTTTGGTCCGTATACTTCTTCTACCTCCTCCCATACAAATGCATAATTTTTGTAAATGTGTTATATCGATTTGCATTAAAACTAAAAAAAGTACAAACTTAAAACAAATTCTGTCCTTAATAATTGCAATGAATGCTAAAAAAATATCAGCTTGGCTCCACTTCTTCAACCCTCTCCCATACAAATTCCTATATTATAATACATATAAATTCGAGAAAAGCATTGCTCCTTCGAACATATGAAAGCTATTGACTTTGAAATTGAAACAAAGCATGGTCATAGGCATGTTTATAAGCAGTTTCAAAATCATCCAAAGCACTCCACTTCCTCTGTTACCTCCCATACAAATGCCCAAATTTCAGGAAAACAATGTTCAATTTCTTTGAAAATAACGAAACCTAAAAACTTTAAATTCAGCACGAAATATTTTGCATTCCACCTTCGGTGTCATATACAAAAATAACAATGCGCCCACCTCTGCTTCTACCTCCTTCTATACAAAAGTCCCAAGAATAATAAAGGAGCGCCCCACTTGTTGGCAAATTTTTCTTAAGAATATGTTAAATGACTTTAAGTCAGAACCAAAAAAAAAACTGTGTTGTTGTTATTTGTTCATATTCCAATAAACACCTGTTCTAAACTCCTAAAAGCTCTTGGAAGTCATTGCTCTAGATAAAAGTACGATTTAGTGATAACAAATCAAAAATAGTAACGTATATCTTATATTATTATTGAAATCTGCAATGAGTAAGTTCATTGATCTAAAATTGTGTCGTTGCTATGATTAGTTTAGAGTTATTATCAAAAGATAAAAAAATAAAATAAATTATTTACTTATAGATTGCTTGACCGGTAGATTGTAATTCTATAAAACAATTAATGGGTAGAACATAAGTACAAAAGGTTTTTTTTTTGTTTAGAATGGTTAAACGGAGACAGATATTAGTTTGGATTTAATTATTACATTTTTAGAATAACAAAAACAAAAAGATATTTGAGGACAATAGTAGAAAATGTACATATTCAATAAAATTTATTACTCGTGTACAAAGACTTTCAACACTATTTAAATTAAGATTTTCTGAAATGCTTTCAATTCCATTCATTCTGACGCATTTGAATTGATTTATGTAAATAAAATCTATAACGAAATTCATTAAACAAAATCAAGAGATTTAGTTACGAATTCATTGCACAGTCTGTACCGATTTGTTTTATTCATTAGTCCTGTGATTTATTTATTTGGAAGTGCTTACATCAGATCTCGCCCGATCTTCGCATTCGATGTAAGTTTATACATAAACTTTTATTTTGTAGAATCTGATGACAAGATAGACGATTTTAAAATTAATTTCGTTTTTTTCCGCCTTTTTACTGAGAGGATCTTATATTTGCGGCTAATTTTGAGGTAACAGTTTAACTTAATATTGAGGTATAGACTAGTAGTAACGTGTCGAAGGCACCAACAATGGAAAATTCGTCACTGAAAATTTCAGCCCATGCATTATTCTACTCGAGATTTTACTTAACCAATTGTATAAAAAAAATTTTCGAAGACTCAAGGTGGTGCTACCACATAGTTAACCAGTTAACAGGTAGCGCGTTTTCAAGCAGCCGCACAATCTCGTCGGCACCGCTGACGATGTTTAAAAAAATTCCATAACCCTAGAGGGAGGTCTGGTCCAAGATAATTTGCGGCCCTAATCATTTTATTGAGATCGCACCCTTTCAAATAACTAATCGTGGATATTTATATTTTTTTTAGATTTCACGCTTGCCTTGTATGTACAGTACCGAGCAAAACTGAATGGACGATTGCTTCTGCTGCGTGTTTGTGTCTATAAAAAGTTTAATAATTAAGTAAATTAAAAAAAATCAATAATTTTTAATTTTTTATTCACTTCTGAAATGTAAAACGTAATATTTCAAAAAAGAAAACAAATACTTTTTTAAACAAGGAAGAAATTAAAAATAAAACACGTCTGTTCAGTTTTGCACGTTTCGTGATTAATCCAAATAAACTGCCAACAAGTCGGGCGAAACTTTATTATTCTTGGGACAAGTTGCGGATGAGTGGAACGTCAATATGAAGGTTAAAGTGGTTAGGGAAGGTTACGTGAAAGGGAGTTCTTGGGCAGGGCTGTTGTCAATTTAACAATATTTCATTCGTTTCTGCAAGTTTGGGTTTTTATGAGGGGAGGAGCAGGGGTAATAGTAAGGGTGGGTGGATGTTAATAGCTTTTTAATTAATTGCTTGAATCACGTCCAATATTCTCTGTATAGAATGTGTTTCATAGATGAAGGTGCATAGAATTTTCATAAAATTCGGTTTATTTTACACTCACGAAACCGAACATTTGTATGGGAGGGGGTAGAGAAGGTAGGGGAATCGTAAAATTTGATATGCAGTTTTATTTCGTTTCTTTTGTAAGGTGCTTGTACAAAATTTCAAGTTCGTAGCTTTTAGTTTGTTGGTTATTAGTTGATTTAATGAAATTGGTCGAAATCATAGTTTTGTATGGGAGGGGGTAGAAGGGTAAGCGCGATTTCAAAACTTTTAACGTAATTTCATTTCAATTATTTTTGTAAGTTTTTTTTTCAAAATTTCAAATTGATAGCTTCCAAAATTTAGGTGATAATTGATTTCTTGAAAATGGTCGAAAAAATAATTTTGCATGGGAGGGGGTAGAAGTTTTAAAGGTTTTCGACCAGTTAATATTTCGTATATTTAGAAATTTTTTTTAAATGCATTTCGCAAATTTTCAAGTTTCTACCTTACAATTTCACTCAAAAATTTTCAGTTTAAGTGTTTTTTTCAATGCACATGAAACACCTTGTGCACGTTAGACCTAGGGTCGGTTTATAACAATTATGTATCAAGTTATTATTATTTTTCTATGTACATCAAATAGACGTATCCACATGCAAAATTTAAACTTTGTATCTTTCACCAGAGCCCTAAAAAAATCACTCAAAACTTTCGACATTTTTGCTTATCACCTCCCTCCCCTTATACCTCCCAGCTTAAAATTTTTACCAAAATTAACCACCATGTAGTTCTATAATCTGACAAATTTTTGATTTGATATCTGTACTCATTTTTGAGATATAAAGATTTGTAATTTTAAAAAGTGCGCCATTTTTGAAATGCTCCCGATTTCCCCCCACTACTGTTACTTCAACATATTATATTTTTTTGTATTTTCCTAGTCCAGTTAAATATACGTTTGAAGTTTCAATTACATAGCTTAAGAGATAGTTGATGTATTAATTTTTAAGTGTTCTTCTTTGCACCCCCCCCCCCCTGACCCTCCCTCTTACAATAATTAGCCACTCTTTAAGCTGATTCCCATGGAACTATATGTCACCTTGATGGTCCCTAAATATGATTTTTTTACGATAAGTAATTTCGAAGATATAATCATTTGAAAAAACAATTCGGCCGACAATTTGTTTTTAGCCCCCTCTTTTCGGACACCAATGGATCAAAAAAATTATTTTTAAAGTTTGTCCCACAACCCTCTCTACGTCTCTACTGATTTTCAACTTTTTATCTGCATTCGTGGTGGAGATATTAGCAAGTGTAGTTTTCGACTTTTTCCCTCCCCCGCCTCCCCCTTCCACCTAACACCTCACAAAATTTAGAAAATAGAGCTCACTTACCCAATCAATAATCTACCCAAAAACAAACATTCTACCTTTAACGGTCTCGGAGATATGAGTCCATATGTACGGCGTACGGCGAAGACGGTTTTTTTTTTTTGCATTTTTAGGCTAATTTAGTCATGAAGCGCGAAAAAAAAAATTTCAGGGAAGCAAATTTTTTTTTTTTCATGTGTCGATCACAATACTTTATTATTAGAATAATAAAGTAAAATCAGTATCATTCTTCGTCCTAGTAACTCACTAGTGTACCAAGGGTATGACGATGAGATGTTCCTGCGATAGGTAAAAGGAACTGCAGCACCAAAAAATTGATACAGAACATAATAAAACTCAACTACGGCACCTTCAAAATGAGAATTGTCAAGAATTTCACTTAAGTTGAAATTAGATATAAGGTAGTCCAACCGCTTTATTAAAATCAAAAGAAAGTTCTTCTTTCACTGCTCCTCTTGAATTATAAGAAAAATGTTAATAGGAGGATGCAAGGCATCAATGATAGAAATTGAAGCTAAGCTCTCTTCCACGGAACAGGCACAGTAGTCAGAATAAAAAACTAGGTCAAGCTGTCTTCCATAGGAATTCCGAACAAGGCTAAGTTGATGGGGACCAAGTGCAAATATACTATCAACAAAAAAATATTCAAGCACGGACGAAGAGTAGAGTTATCGTCATAGAGAGGCCACAAAAGACCTGGAATATTAAAATCACCCAGCAAAATGAGTTCGTCAGAGATATTCATACTATTATGAACAAAAGTTATACAGTCAACTGTTTTTTCGTATGAAGTATAAGAACTCGACGGGGGAATATATGTCAAAAAGACATAAATATTCTTATTGCTAACCAAGAGTTTAACACACAAGATCTGCAGACCGTGAGGGTTCGGCACAAGAACAACTACACAATTAATGCATCTACGGATTGCTAATAACACTCCACTACCCTTCAATCTCAGATCGGAAACACAGCGATCCCTACGAAAGACTTGGAAGTCTGAACTAAAGAGTTTACAGCCAGAAAACAAGAGACAAAAAGGTCCTTTGGACGATGCGCAATAGTAAGCATATGTGGACATGTTGGTAAGGAAAAAGAAGACCCAGTGGGATTAGCATCAGTAAGGGGCGTTTGAGAACTACTCGAAGATTCTTTGGTAGACTTATTAGCGTGCTTTTGAAGACGGTTGGCTTATAGTAAAAGATGTGGACTGTGCTGAACTGTTTTTAGCAGATGTTTTTGCCGAAGCTTGGCTAATATTAGTAGATTTAGATTTATTCACTCTAGTCTTTGTGCGGATAGAACGTGGATAAAATGCGGGACTAACAATATTACAATGAATTTCGAATTGCAAATCTCAATCCAAGAAGCATTTCCTGTAACACGATTCAGCATTAGGGTTAGTGGAGTCAGTAGGAATAGAAATGTGCTTGTTGCAAGGCATATCCTTACAACAAGTCGAGGCATCAACCAAAGTTGAATGGTCTGTACTAGTCGAACAGTCTACTAACGTGGGAGTCGTTTTAACCGAATTAAAAAAGTTGTTTACTTTCACAAGCGCATCAGTTCTACTATCTAGTTGCGCCTTAATTCTTGCCATTTCATCACCAATATTAGACATCTTAAATGATATCGAGGATAGTAAGAGCCTCCTACAGTACCAATAAAGCCCAGGTGTAGAATTAAACCTCTCGGCAAAAATGTTGGTGAGACCAACACACTTCGCGTGACAATTTCTACCACAAACGCCAAAACAAGCAAAATAGGGTGTCGAAGATTTCGACTCAACACATTTCTCAGCATTGCACGAAAAACCCATACTGATTAAGTAAAAGCTTCCTAAAACAAAAAACAATGTGCAAGAAATAACGCCTAGTAATAAGCAAATTAAATTGCATACGAAAATTATGATTGCGGTTCAAATTTCTTGGCAACCCGTAAACTTTCAATCCACTGAACAAGGTTAGCGTTAGTCCCTAAGCTTAACTATGAGACATTCATGCCAAACACTGTCAAAAGCTTTTGCAATGCCAAGTGCGATAACTTGACCTTCGCCGTATTTATGTATGCATGAGTTCCCACATTCTGTCAGGTAGACTAAAAGATCTCCCGTCGACCTTCCAGAACGGAAACCATATTTACGATCATGGATTATCTGGTAAACTTGGACTTGTTTGTAACTCTTTAGATAACGCTCCAAACAAAGTAGTTGAGGGGCTTCAAATTCGGGCAATTGGGTGGGATAACTCCACAACACGTTCACGTTACGCGATAAGCAGTTTTGGAGCAAATGGCTGCACAATCCATATCATAGACCCTCCTCTATAATCCGACGCTCATTAACAATCAACACGTTAACGCCAATTTCCTTAAAGTTTTCCCGAGTTCTCCGACGTTCGAACCTTTTCCTCGACTGTCATAGTCCGTGTCACGCGTTTACTCGAATGACTCTTTCTCGATGAGTTAACGGATCCTTCCCCAGACTTATCAGAAACCTTATGTGGAACAAAAATGACATACATACGTAGTTGATCCCCGAGTAACCAAAGAACTGAATTATTTCAGTAGGCGAATATCCAGCACGAATTTTTTCGATACCCGCCACACTTGGTTGTACTCCGCACTTGTTCGCAATGGCACGGTTGTGGTTATTAATGTTTACTAGAAATGCGTGGCTTTCACGAACGTCAACAACGACCTATAGCGAAACTACAATGTGGCGGAAAATTAAATTTTAAATTTGACCGGATTTAAGCGCCGCTGTAATTCTGTTGCGAACCCAATGGGGATGTGTTGAATATACATACATTTTCGTGAAAAATGTTGGGACGATTTGAGTGAAATATTCTCAGCAAGTACGATATCAAGTAGTTAGCACGTTATTTTTAACTGAAAAATTACTGGTAATGCTTCGTAATCTCTATTATATTTCATACATTTTAGGGTTCTTTCAACAGATCTGGAAGGTCGTGAAATTTTAGCCAGAAAGTTAGCAAAGCAAACTCCGCTATTATTGCCCCATAGCAATTACCTCAATGCTTTCAAAAGTAAGGGAAACTGCTGTCTTGTGGATAAACATCTCATCCATAATCGCCAATATGGATTTCGCTCAAAACGTTCTACAGGCGATCTCTTGGTCGATCTGGCCGAGCATTGGAACTCCAGCATTCACAAATTTGGCGAAGGTCAAGTACTTGCTCTTGACAGTGATTAGGCGTTCAACAGAGTTTAGCACAAATATCCCTTAGTAAAGCTAAAGCCCTTTGGCCTTAACGCATTGTTTCTTAAATGAATCAAGAGTTTCCCTTTCGAACGATCTATACGGAGTAAATTCTGCACCGTTTTTCTTCGATTTGGGCGTCCCACAGGACTCGGCTTTGCCTCCCACCCTCTTTTTGGTCGTCTTCATAAACGATTTTGTTTTGTCTACTCTCAATCCTATTCATTGTTTCGGATATAACAGTTCTCTAGGTAATATCTACCAATTTGTCTCCCCGCCGGAGGCAAGTCCGATATAAGTTGCCTCATGTCCTATGCAGTCGATATAGTCATTGAATTCGGACCTCAGTTTAATCCTGGAATGGAGCAGGAAAAACTGACTAGAGTTTAAAGCCAGTCCTGTCATATATCTCTTAAGCCGAACGACCCTACGTCAACAGATAGTATGTCCTAGCGTACAGATTTCACCTTCTGCAGATTTTACTTGGTGTAAAATTTAACAATTGCCTTGATTGGAGCTAACATATCTACCAAATCGCTCTAGATGATTCGAAACGTCTAGATATTTTACAGAACTGTAAGAAATGCTTTTCTGCCACGCCAAGCTGCACGCTCACACGAGTACACTTTGAAGCCCTTACCGTGGAGAACAGTGAAATTCAGGAAGTGCTTCATCCCTCGAACGACAATAATGTAGAATTCATTAACAGGTATTCTCCTTCCAACGGAATACAACCTCCACCAATTTAATAGCAACGTCCACCGCTACTTCAAACTCTTCCCTCCCGTGTTTTTCAACTAATTTTCTTATATCCACTTGTTTCCTTTCCTCATGTCGACTTAACTGTTCATCGGGCATTACGGGGCGACCCCTAAAATTATTTCGATGGCTTCAAAAAAACGCTTTTTATTTATTACATAGCTATAGTTTATATTTGATATTCAATAATAATTTCCACGAAAATCAGTAGAAATTAAAAACGCTTCAATCGTACTCAAACTGAACGACATGGTCATCCAAAGTGCGCAGGAATTATCACTCTGATCCAGCTGAAGTTTACAATCTTCTCCATATGCTTAATTATCTAACTTATCTTTTTTTCATAATGAATACGAGTTCGATCCCGGATACACTGGAAGATTAACGTGAAAAGAGCCAACGAAATTTGATTGGAAGTAATCGCCGTAAGATTAATGAAGCCGACTGAGCATCTACGTAATCGGTTTTCGCTATGATCTTCACATTAACAAGATTATTCGATGTATTACTTGAAAATTCAATACGTTTGTGATGAGCTCTGTATGGAAATTCCAAATCTATTTGCGGAACTTGAATTTCCATACGAAATGCCGAATAATCTTTTAGCGTATTTTGCTACTTATCTATCAATCTCAAGGTTACATCTCATAATGGATTTTTATTTATAAATAGTTCTGAATTAGAAATTTTGAAGAGGCTTATTGGAAATAAGCAGAAATTCTGAATGATCATGCTCAAGGTCGAATATGAAACCCATTGAAATTGAAATTGAACAGAAGAAGGCGTTCTTGTTGTCTAAGAAAGGCCTTGAAAAAATTCTTTTGTACATCAGATTCTTAAGATGTTTTTCAATAACGTGATGTGATTGGCAAAAAATTAACTGCTAGACTCTAGGTATAAACAATTCAGCTTATTGTTAAATTTATTGACGGACTCAAGACTCGAATGCTTTCGAGAGATGAAAAGATAAGACCGTTGCCAATTGCACTATACAATTATTTTATTATCACCTTGGAAATAAATAAAGCGTCTGAAAAAACATAATTTTAAAAACAGGATAATTGAACAACGATGCGACATACAAACCAAAGTGATTTGGTGGATCGCTTTCAACAGAAAAGGTTCTACAGTTAAAGAGCTATCTAAGGGCTTAATAACAATCAATACTTTTTAAATCGCAGAAAAAGTTAAATTTATATCTTTGTTATTAGAGTAACTCCATGCAAGAAGGAGACACACTGTGTCTGGCAAAAATGTCACAATCGACACCTACGAATTCACCATTCATGGAGTGGTGAGTTTAGCAGTTTTCTTTAGCCAATTTCATTCACCCTGAGATAAATTGTTCCTTCAAAATTTGTTTGCTTAAAACTTTTTAGTTAAATATTAAAAACTTCGCACAGTCCTTGATGTTAAGAACGTACTAAAAAAAAGATCGATACTTTTTTTTAAATTCACTCCAAATATCGGGTTCCACCTTTGTCAAACTATGATAAAGCAAGTCTAGTGTCTCATGGAGTAACTATATTTATTATCTAAAATTTCACTAGTCTCATCCTTTTCAATTGGTTATTCTAATAATAAAGGAGTCTCTCAAAAAGGATGTTGTTTCGCAGTTAAAACACCTTCAAGATGACATAACCTCACACCAAAGTTTGACCATCTTTACCGTAATCTTCGACTCATCAATGTAATCCAGTTCTCGCGAACTTAACGTTGTGAAAAACTTGGCCACAGTCCGTAAATGATAGGTTTTCACCTTAAATCGTCGCTTTTTGAGCTAAGCATGTGGTATGCACACGTCGACATCTAATTTATCCAAAAATTATTTTATAATTTACAAGATGTCCTGTCGCAACAAAGCGAATGCGTTCTTCAATTCGGTTACCCCGAAGGAAAAATTAACTTATTTACTAATTTCAGGGCAAAAAGTCCAGATTATGCAAACGAAACTTTATTGCCTAGTATGTAAAGACTTTTGCGTAAAGCCTTCAAATTCCTTGAAGGCCCCTTTAGGACAGAAACAGCTCTCTTCCACAAGGCACGATCCTGAGCATCGGCCTTCAGCTGTTGCCAGGACTTGTTTATTTCTCTGACCTTCTGCTCAACTGCTGGCTTCCATGTGCTACATGGTCGACCAACCCAATGTCTTCCTTGAGGACTATTATCCAGAGACTGTTTGGCGATGTTTCACTCCGGTTGCCTCAAAGTGTGACCGATCCACTGTCACTTCCGCCTTTGAATCTGAATGCCTATTTTAGTCTGTCCAGTTGTGCTCCAAAGTTCGTCAATGGAGATCACTTCTGGCCAGGATATCTCTAAAATGCGTCGGAGGCATTGGTTCACGAAAGTCTGCAGTTTCTTGGTGTCGAACGGCCACTTTTCATGTAGTAGAACCATATAACAACACGGATTTGACGCATGCGTCAAATACTCGCAGTTTCTTCAGAAAGGTGAAAGGATACCGAAGGCCTTCTTCCTCTACAACGCCACTACAACCCAAATCGGACCTTGGCCTCCTGACCTTCAGGTTCCTTAACATTTTATTTGTCATTGTGAAAGGGTTGTTAGCCCTTCGCACAACTCTCTATCTGGGAATTTTAATTTTCTTAGATTAAGATAACTAAGGTATACCCTAGCAGGCAATGTGCTGGAATTATGCGTCTACCGGGATTTGAACTCACGACCTTCGCATTGCAACCCAACACGATGCACACTAGGCTACACCCTAGCTTTTATACCGAAGACCTGACGAGTCTTATTTAAGCGAACCTAAATATCTTTTTCGACTCCGCCGTCCATGCTGACAATGCTTCCGAGATAACAAAAATCTTGCACCTTTTCAAATCTTTTTTTTTTAAGGAGCCGAAAACTTGCCCGTCAAGAATAATCGGTGTGCTTGTTTTCGAACCCATGTGCATGTACTTGGTTTTACGCGCATTTATTTTCAGTCCCGCTTCTTTGCATTGAGAATGCAACGAGCGAAAATTTGACTCTAATTCCGAACGGTTATGTGAAGTAATGCGTAAAGCTCAAAAGTTAGGTAATTCTACAAGAGATGTCTTAGTCCGTGTTTTGGTAACTAAATATTAAGTCACTATGCAGGCTATCTAAATGTATTAAATTGCAATTGGATACGGTGGGATCACTCATGAATAAATTTTGTCTATCACTTGAATCGGAGATAAGTGAAGACATAAAGTTTTCTTACTCCATAAAATAAAAACATAACAGGACTACAATTGGACGTAAAGCCCAATCGTGCGATACTCTATATGAAAGAGAAATTTTTTCATTTTAAGAAATTTTTGGTTGAGGGGGTGACGACATTGAACTACTTTTTTCACATCACGCTAGAGTTGCCACCAAAATGTTTTGTAGAAAATTCAGAATTAAAAAATTTAATAGATACTGAGAAAATTAGTGTATTGGATTTAGTGGAAGGGTGCAGTTTGTATGGGAGATGGAACAAGGAGCGGCGAGTTCTTAATGACTTTTTAGAAATAACTAAAAACATCATTTTTTGACATGTTTTAAATTGCAGATCAGCATTCATACTTTTCAAGAAAATCGACTTTTTGTGAAGTTGTTAAATTGTGTTAGATTGTATGGGTGGGGGTAGAAGGAGTGAAACTAATAGTCTATTTTTTTTGGTCTTACTAATAATTCTAAATAAATACTTAGTTCACAATTTCAGCTCGATAAATTTTATACGTACTGAGTAAATTTGTTTATAGTATTGAAAGAAAAGATTTCCGGATTCTACACTGTTACGCTTTATTATTTGTGACATTTTGGTCTCTGCTGTAACCTGCTGCATGCACCGTGAAAACATTCACCAAACCATTTGCTTATAGTATTTCACGAAAAAGTGCAGTTTGTATGGCAGGTGGTGGAAGGAAGGGGAGGACTCAAACAACTTTTATACGGTAGATTGGAATCACCATGAAAGTAGTACATTCCAAATTTTAGATCAATAGCATTAATACTTTTCGAGCAAATGCATTTATCGTCAAATTACGAAATTATGTCATTTTGTATGGGCGGGGGAAAAGAGGTAAAGCTAACCATCTAATTTTTGTCGGTTTTACTAATAATTCCAAATAAATATTTGGTGAACAATTTCAGCTCGATAAATTTTATACGCACTGAGTAAATTGGTCTAGCGCATTTCTTGAAAAACTGCAGTTTGTATGGGAGGTGGTGCAAGGAGGGGTACAAATTATTTTTATACAGTATATTAAAACCATCATAAAAGTGTTACATTCCAAATTTCAGATCAATAGCATTTATACTTTTCGAGTAAATCAGTTTATTGTCAAATTACGAAATTGTGTAATTTTGTATGGGAGGGGGTAGAAGGGGTGAAACGATTTGGCTCGTTAACGAACTTGACCTTACTTTTTGTCAAAAACGAAGTGTGCAAAATTTGAACTATCTAGCTCAACGCGTTCTCAAGCTAGAGAGGACACGGACGGATAGACGGACGGAAGGACATCAGGTTTTGAGGTTTTTGAGTGATTATATGAACTTCTGTATCATTCATTTTTTTCTCCGAGCCTTATTTCTTGGCGTTACAAACTTTGTGGCAAACTTATAATACTCTCAGATTTCATCTAGAGTATAAAAAGTCAGAACTCGTAAAAGCTCGCATACTAGCCTCGAATCCAAGCAAATGACACCAGTACCAGCACGAAGGGAACTAAAGTTCAAAGCGAAAAATGACATAGCACGGCAATTTTGATATTCGACTTTGATAATGAACTGGTTTAGGTTTATGTAGTAAGTGGGTGGTCTTGGAAAGAAAACTACATTGCACTGGGACTATCTAGTTGGGTCCATTTCACTTCCCCTATTCATGTTTATGAGATAGATGCTACTTCTCTGGAGCTAGCCACTTAGTACGGTTTGCGAACCGAAGCAGGCTCGAGTTTTTGATCTCTCTGAGGTCGTCTAGAAGACAAATGTTGTAGATTTGTGGACAGTGGTAAAGATAATATTCGATAGGCTATTCGGCTTCTTCGCAGCCTCCGCAAAAGCTGTCGCTCGCGCTCCGCAGCCTAAATGCGTGGAGCATAAGCAGGCAATGACATGTGGCCATGCTGCCAATAGTTCGGACCCTAAAGCGACTACGTTGTAATAGCTGAGCTATGTTCTTCCCAAAAGGATTTGGTCATTATACTGCTATCCAGCTCCCGACATCCCGACGAGAAAGAATCTAAAATATTTTGCTTGAATCCAGCCGTCAGCGCTGCTAGTGCTAAATCGACTGACTTCCTAGTAGAATGAATGTTTGCAGATCCTTGTCTGGCAACAGGTCGCAATAACCCGTTATCCAAATTTCGGTAATAACCGCTAGATGATACAAATTGTGTCTGCAAATGAACACTAGCTTGGATGTGGTTCTATTGGACTAAAGTGCCAGAAATGCGACCCTGCTGTCTGAGAAAATGTAAATGTATAATAATTTCCAAGACTATTCTGCACACTACTTTTAGATCCGGTCTTATGATGATGAGGACCTACATAGGCGGTGAATATCGTGTTTGTTGCCCATTCGTTTCGTTCAGGAAACTTAATGCAAAACCTCTGTGTCTCAACCTGTAGTTGATTCATGTAATTTACTCACAGTCTGCTGATCACGAATTAGAAGCTCTTAATCTAATTGCCTTCAGTTGAGCAGGAGGCCAGAGGAATAAACAAGTCCTGGCAACAGCTTAAGGCCGATGCTCAGTATCGCGCCTTGTGGAAGAGAGTTGTTTCTGTCCTATGTCCCTAAAGGGGGTCTTAACAGGAATTTGATTGATTGATTGAATCTAATTGCCGAAATAAGTTCACCACTTCATCTCATGTTTGTGGACTTCGAGAATGCTTTCGACAGCGTTAAGCGAGATTACATATGGAATGCTTTGCGTAGGAGAGGTATTCCAGATAACGTCTGAGTTATGATTAAAGAATCCTACGAAGATGCAAGGTCGCGTCTTATATAGAGGAGAGCTGTCCGAGAGCTTTCCTGTGCGAACGGGTTTCAGACAAGGCTGCATATTATCACCAGCCCTGTTTCTGGTGTTAATAAATGACATCTTGAAAGCTGCACTGGAAGGTGGGGAAGGTAAAGGTTTTCAATGAAAACTATTTAACATCTTAAGTCACCTTGGTTATGCTGATCACGTGTGTTTGCTTGCACTCAACCGTCCGGACTTAGAGTCAAATGTTTGCTCGTTGTATTCTAAATGCAAAGAGGCGGGACTGAAAATAAATGTGCGTAAAACCAAGTACATGCGCATGGGTTCAAACACAAGAACACCGACAAGATGTGGAAGAGGTGGAAGATTTTTGTTATCTCAGAAGCATTGTCAGTATGGATGGCGGAGCTGAAAGGCTCATCTAAATAAAGCTCGCCAGGCCTTCGGTATCCTTTCCCCTTTCTGGAGGTTAAGAGAAATCTCCCTTCGCACGAAGCTGCGAGTTTTTGACGCATGCGTCAAATCCGTGTTATTATATGGTTGTACTACGTGGAAAGTGACCGTTCGCCTTACCAAGAAACTACAGACTACTGAACCAATGCCTCCAACCCATTTTAGGAATATTCGGGCCAGAAGTGATCTTCAACTACGAATTTTGGAGTACAACTGGACAGACTAAAATAAACATTGAGATTCAAAGGCGGAAGTGGCAGTGAATCTGTCACACTTTGAGGAAACTAGCGCGAGACATCTCCAAACAGGCTCTGGATTATAATACTCAAGGAAGACGTCGGGTTGGTCGACCATGTAGTACATGGAAGCGAGCAGTTGAGCAGGAGGCCAGAGGAATAAACAAGTCCTTGCACCAGCTAAAGGTCAATACTCAGGATCGCGCCTTGTGGAAGAGAGCTGTTTCTGTCCTATGCCCCTATAGGAAGTCTTAAGAGGAATTTGATTCATTGATTTGAATCTAGTTGAAGCTAGGCTGCTAATTGTCTTATAAAATGACGAAATGAAGTTAATATGAGCATTACCTCCAGGGATACAGTTGATTTGATTCTACGAGCATCTGTTATACACAAACATGCCATCCTTTGGATTAACTGTAAAGGTTGATACCACCGCTGGCTACCACACCAGCGCGCCATAGCAAATATTTGGTCTAATAATACTTGAATATACCCAGAGAATGAGATGCAACTTGAAGATCCATTTCAAGACGAATGTCTTTTTGCAAGCAAGGAATGCTACGGTATCTTTTTTTGCTCTTTCTTCAATGTTTCCTTCCTGGATAATTTCCAATTTAGAATGAGACCTAAACATTAAAACTGGTTCAATGGTTCACAATGGATGTTTCAATCGAGAGTTTGCAGAAGTTTCACCGCAATAAAGCCGAGTTTTTGCGTCGATTCATAACCGTGGATGAAACATGGGTTCATGACTTCACATCTGAGGCGAATGATCTGCCAAAACAATGGACTGAAAAGGAAGAATCCGCTTTAAGGAATCTGCTGGTAAGATTACACTACTTACGTACGATGGTGCTACAGCCCAAATCGGACTTTGGCCTCCTAAATGCTTTGCCTCCATCCATCTTGGTACAATGACCGCGTCCTCCAGTTTGAAAATCTTAGCAGTGATTTGCTCTCTGCGTCAATTGGATCCTTCCAGCGCTTCCTTTTAGTATGCGTTTGGGAATTCTTCCGTTATCCATACGCTCCACATGATCAGTCCATTGTAATTTCTCAAATTTTATGAGGGTTGACACTTCTAGATTGTCGAAGATGGCATACAATTCTCTATTGTATCGTGTTCTCCAGATCGAGCCTTCCCCCACAGGTCCGAGGATTCTTTTCTTTTAAAGACGTTAAGTAGTTTTTCGGACGCCTGAATTAATGTCCACGTTTCGCTGCTATAGCATAGCACAGGTCTTGTGATCGTTTTGAATAGCTTAAGTTTTTTTTCGTTGTACGTTCTTGTTTTTAATTATTGGAAGTACCATCATTATCCTTCTTTTGATTTCGATATATAAAGTTGTCTACGTTTTCAAGGTTATAGTCTCCTACTGTAATATTTTGGATGATTAACGTATTTTTCCTAGTTTGAGTCATAATTGTCATTAATACGTAGTCCAACTTCACTTGCTACCAAGTCAAGGCTTACAAATACCTCCGTAGCACTCTCCAGAGAAATTGCAAGGATATCTATATCGTCGGCATATGCTACGAGTTGTGTGGATTTGAAGCATAGTGTTCCCTTGATGTCAACGGGAAGTTTCCGGAAAACATATTCGAGTGTCAAATTGAAAAGCATTGGTGCTAGGCTGTCACCTTGTTTAAGGCCGTTGTCTGTTTTAAAACTAGAAGTCAGATCGTTTTCTACTCTGACTTATGACAAAAACTCGGTTATTGTCATTCTTGTAAGCCGAACCAGTTTTGGTGGGACTCCAAACTCTCACATAGTGTTATACAGTACGCGCCTGTCGATACTGTCAACAAATGAAGTCAACAAATATCTGGTGCACATCAATATTATATTCCCCGCACTTTTCCAGCACCTGTTTAACTGAGAATATCTGGTCCATGGTCGATCGTCCAGCTCTAAATCCACCTTGGTATTCACCAATTACTTTGTTAGCATAGGACTTAAATCTTTTTTTCAAAATTTTCGTCAAGATCTTATAAGACGTACTCAGCAGAGATATTCATCGGTAGTTTTATTGGGATGCGCGCGGGATTATTTCCATTGATTATCTTCTGAAAGAAAAACAGTCAATGTGAACTTAAGCCCGGGGTACATTGAGTGAGAGAGTGCGATTCGAGACTCGTAGATACTCGTATAACTTGACAAATCTTTTTCATAACACGTACATATCTGACATTGCTGTGTGGTGCCTGACGATTTCGAAAAATTGAAAAATCCTCGAATAGCTTTCACTTGCAAACCGTGTTTCATATGTTGAAGCTGTCAAGCAAACGTGTTTAAAAAAGTGACTGTGAAGAAAAAGAGACGTTTTAAAGAAAGGTAATACAATTTCAAAATGTTTGTTTTGTTTGAGTGCAGATTTTTTATGACGCTTGGATGTCTATTGCAAAAGGATTGTTATTCCCCGTAATTTGGAAATACCATTTAAACTATTTTATAAAAATATTTCATCCTAACACAAAAAGGTTTTGCAGCGATTTAAATACTACTATTCATAGGCTTGCGAAGAAGTATGTAATACGACCCTTGTGCGACTCTCGCACGAGGCTCGCATCGTACTCTCGCGTTCAATGTAGTCCGAGCTTTATTGCAGCGTTTGATTGGCGAAAAAAAAAAATACGGTCACATTTGGCGAAAAAAAAGCATTATTTAATCAAGGCAATGCACCAATTCATACATCCGTTATCACGATGGATAAAATCAATGCGTTAAAGTTCGAATTACTTCTTAACGCACCCTATTCGAGAGATTTAATCCCCTAATATTATTACCTGTTTACAAACTTGAAAAAAAGTCAGAGCTATGGTAATTATCGATGCCAAATAGCTCGCCGTGGTAATTCGAAAACGAGTAGAGCTCGCATATGCAATGTCAACAAGCTTAAAGACGAAACGGAGTGGAGAATATGTGGATGAAAATACGAGACGGTATCAAATCTTCCGCAGAAGAGGTATTAGGATATCAAGCACGGCGAAAAAATAATGATTGGTTTGACCAAGAATGCCGCGATGCAATAGATAGAAAGAACGAGTCTTACAAAATTTGTACTAAACGACAAATACGACCCAAAAAAAATATGCTGATCTACACAACAACATATTCTCGGTGAAACAGGTGCTTGAGAAATTCTGGTAATATAATACAGACGTGCACCAAATCTTCGTAGATTTTAAATAAGCATACGACAGTATCGACAGGAGTGTACTGTACCAAATCATGCATAATTTTGGAACTCCCCCAAAACTAGTCCGACTAACAAGACTCACAGTGACGAAAACTGAATCCCAAGTGAGAATACAAGGCGATTCCACAACCAGCTTTCGAACGGAATGTGGTCTAAAGCAGGGAGATGGCCTCGCCCCCAAGCTTTTCAATCTGGCAATAGAGTATGTCGTTCGAAAAATCCCAGTCGACACCAACGGGACACTACTATTCAAGTCCACCCAACTAGTAGCCAGCGTATGCTACTAGACATTAACATCCTAGCAAGATCCTTTCGTAATGCTAAGAAGGTATTTGTCAATCTTGACTCCGCCGAAAAGAAGTCGGGTTGCGCATTAACGAAAGCAAAATAAAAGTAATGACGCAAACAAGAAGAAGAACGCCAATCAGACAAAATACAATAATTGCGGAATATAATTTGGAGAGTGTGGACAACTTCATATATCTTGGGGCTAATCTAGCAAAGGACGGTAATGAAACAGACGAAATCAAACGACGGATAATACTAGCAATTAAGACGTATTATTCGGTACTTCCAATAATGAAATCCAAGAAAGTGCACAGGAACAATAAGCTGCGGATATATGAAGCAATTATTCGACCTGTGCTCTGTTCTGGCAACAAGACGTGGACATTAACGCAAACTTCCGAAAAACCAGTTAACGTATTTAAAAGGAAGGTCTTCCGAAGAATTTTACGACCTGTGAAAGAAGGCCTAATGGGTAGCTTGTTGATCTACAATGCGAAGATCGTGAGTTCAAATCCCGGTCGACATAAATTCTAGCACATTGCCTGCGTAGATATATTTGAGCAACCTCAACCTGCGAAAATGAAAATTCGTAGACAGAGGTTTATGCGAAGGGCAAACTACCGTTTCATAATAACAAATAAAATGTTAAGGAACCTGAAGGTCAGGAGGCTAAGGCCCAATTTGGGGAAGTGCCATTGAAGAAGAAGAAGAAAGAAGTAACGAAATGACGAATAAGATATAACCATGAGTTGTCAACTCTACGACGAGCCAGAAGCTTCAACGTTCATCAAGTTACGTAAACTGCAGTGGGCTGGCAATGTAGAGCGAATGGAAGACAAAAGAATCCGCAAACGTGCTCTTAAAGGCATAGCGAGTGGTAACCGGCCAGTAGGCAAACCACGCAAACGATGGGAAACTCGGTTAATGAAGACAGCAAAGCAATCTTAAAAAACATAGCAGGACTACGATTGGGCGTAAAGCCCAATCGTGCGATGCTCTAGATGAAAGAGAAATTTTTTGATTTTAAGAAATTTGGTAGGGGAAGTGGAGAAGGGGGTGCCGACATTGAACCAATTTCTTCACATCACGCTAAAGTTGCCATCAAAATGCTTCATACAAAATTTAGGATTCAAAAATTTAATAAGTACTGAGAAAATTAGTGTATTGGATTTAGTGAAACTGTGCAGTTTGTATGGAAGGTGTTAGAAGCAGAGGCGAGTCCTTAATGACTTTTTCAGAAATAACTGTAAACATCATGCTTTTCAGGAAAATCGACTTTTGGTAAAGATGTGAAATTGTGTCAGATTGTATGGGAGAGGGTAGAAGGAGGGAAGCTATTTGTCTATTTTTTTTTGTTCTTACAATAATTCGAAATAAATATTTAGTGCATAATTTCAGCTCTATCAATTGTATACGACGCACTGAGTAAATTGGTTTTAGAACATTTGATGAAAACGTGCAGTTTGTATGGTAGGTGGTGGAAGGAGGGGGAGGACACAAATAATTGTTATACGGTCTATTGAAATCATCATAAAAGTATGACATTCCAAATTTCAAATCAATAGTAGCTATACTTTTCGAATAAATCCGTTTATTGCCAAATTGCGAAGTTTTGTCATTTTGTATGGGACAGGGTAGAAGAGGTGGAGTGATTTGACCCGTTCACGAACTTGACTTTATATTCTTGTCGAAAACGATGTGTGCAAAATTTGAGTTCTCTAGCTAGAGAGGACACGGACAGACGGTCTTTGGATCGAGACGATTGGAGGGTACGACTTCAGGAGGCCCGATTTGGGTTGTCGCGCCATTGATGATGATAAATCTTGAAAAAAATGACTCGATGGTAAAAGATTTGCCAACAAAAAAGGGAATGAGTCTACCGTTGGCTCAACGATTCTAAATGAAACAAGGGTTTCGAGGCTATTGAACATGACACGTAAAAGTGTATCGAACTAATAGGAGACCGTATAGAGAAATAAAGACATTTTTTCCTAAATTTTTTGTGTCTTCCATGTACTTTTGGGACTACACTATTTAAATTTAATTAATTATAAATAAAAATCCAAAACTGAATTATTAGCTCAGTTTTTGTATCAATTTTGACAAACCTACGTAAAAACCAAAAGGATTGGTTTGATACCGCATTTAGTGATATAAACTGGAATCGTATTAATTTCATACTGAAAATGACCATTGGCAATATTTTTTGAAATACATATAATTTTATGAGCTTGGATTTGATTTGGTTTTATAAAAAAATTTTGTTTGCTTAATTTTTATTTGTAAATAACGCTTGACCTGCTTGATTCTGATTTGCCCTCCCTAGTAAAAAGTCTGAAATCAACACTGTAGGTCATACTAAACAAAAGCCGAGAACTTTTTGAACTAGGGAATAGTATAATGAAATATTGAAGCAGCGATTGGCTCCCAGTTAAGTTAATAGATAAAAATAATGTTAACTTTCAAGGGAGGCTCTTCGTGTACAACCAAGGTTCACACCGTACCCCCTTAGTTTAGATTAAACGGTGAGGTAGGTTTGGTTTCTCCAATCAGTGTGGCCACTAAAGGACCTATTGTGGTGCCCCACGGTACATGGTTTCAGACACTGTTTAAATATTCATACACAGTTTACAAACTGTAGAGAACTTCCCGAAATAATCACACCAAATGCATACAATCTACACGCACATGCGAATAATCTACGTGTAAAATATGTCTCATAAGTGTAAGTCTATGCGCAAGATAGGAGCTTTTGGACTCTTCGAAATATTTTGAATCTGATTTTAGAGTTCCTCGTTGAATCCCGTGCTATTGAACCGCACTCTGGTTGTACCTCAATTCAACACAGTTCTATTTATCGAACAAAACTAATTTAGGTCGGTTGGATAAAATTTCGTGTTATTGCTTTGCAATAGATTTCCTGGATATGAAAACGAACAAAAAGAATTTCAAATCTTGAAATTATCATTCTTAATCTCCACATGCAAAAATCGTTCAATTAGAATTTTAAACGATAAGATTCATTCGCCATTGAAAGGAAATGAATAAACATTTGAAACTGAAGATTATTTTCAAACAGATGGATGAATTGAAAATACATGTAATCATTTTCAACTCGTATAGAGTATGTACGAGTATATTGTATGTATGTATGTATATAAAATATACCAAAAATTTTTTTTTTTTTGTACAAACGCGGGGAAATTAAAACTGCTTAGTTATCAGCTTCAAGTATTTTCCATTTTATTTTCAGAACTAAATTGTGCACTAAGAGGGGTGACATTTTCTTATCAACGCTGGTCTTATCATTTAAGAAAGAAAAAAAAACGACGACTTTACAATAAAAATGTGAAATATGAAATATGCGCAGTTTGTGAAGATAGGGGCTATTTACGGTGGCCGGGTAATCTCTCTGTTTAGTGCTTTTACGAGAGTGTGTTAAGTCGCTGATTAGTAAATATGACGGACGTTATCGCTTCCTTCTGCGCTTATTTTGGGTCTTGCATTTTATCTCGCCGGTTATTTTCCACAATCCTTTCGAACAACGAAAGATTCTACTCAAAGTTTTATAACAAAATGAGTGTCAAAATGTTGACCAGAGGTGAACGATTTTCGAAATTCGAAGAGCTTAGTATGTGCTTGATAGTAATTCTAAAATAAATACCAATTTATAAGATTATAATTTTTATTGAGAACTTTCTGACCAGATTTCATCAGACCTCAGCAGGTTTTTACGGAAAATACATTTGTTTTCAATTTAAAGCTTTCCACAATGTACTTACTAATCTCTGATTAAGGCTTAAGATTAAATTCAATTAAAAAAATAAAAAATAAATAAAAATAAAAGTATGATACAACATGGTTGATAATGAATGTGCTTGAAAATTTAAGATTATTATTATCATAGAGATCCTATCGCACCATTTTTATGCTTAGTCAATCTGTAATCTTGGAAAATAAAAATCTTTTAATTTCATTTACAATGGGTCAATTTCATATCGATGCCAGATATAGTCGTATTTTAAACCTCTCTAAAAAGCGATAAGTAAATTGTATTTTTGTTTTTGTTAAGAACGTATATTGCGTCTTAATTTTAGAGTTATACGATAAACGTCCAAAATAGAAGCAGCGATGCACAGGCGTGAGGATAATCTAGCTGAATTAAACTTAGTTAGCCTTATTCAATTCGTAGTATTTACAAAAAAGACAGTAGAAAATTTCAATATTTCAATCCGATTTGGAGTCACGAACACAATAAAAAAACTGAAAATAATAAAAATAAACTGCCAACGAGTCGGGCGCAACTTTATTATTCTTGGAACAAGTTGAAGATGCATGGAAAGTCAATATGCAGGTTAGAGTGGGTAGGGAAGACTAAGTGAAAGGCGGTTCTTGGGCAGGGCTCTTGTCAAGTTAACAATTGCGAATACTGTTAATAGCTCTAGTACATGTAATTAATATTTCATTCGTTTATTTATGTAAGTTTGGGTTTTTATGAAGGGATGGGGAGGGGTGATAGTAAGGGTGGGTGGATGTTAATAATTTTTTAATTGATTGCTTGAATCACGTCCAATATTCTCTGTATAAAATGTCAGTTTCATAGACGAAGTTGCATAGAATTTTCATTAAATTCAGCATATTTTACAGTCAGTTTAAGGTATAACGAAAAAGTGCACCATTTTTGAAATGCTTCCCATTCCCCCGCCCCCACTACTATTATTTCCACATGTTATATTTTTTTCGTATTTCGCTAGTGTAGCTTAATATATGTTTCAAATTTCGATTACATAGCTTAAGAGACAGTTGAGATATTCGTTTTTAAGTGTTTTCCTTTGTACGCTCCTTACAATAATTAGCATTTCTCTGAGCTGATTCTGGTGGATCTACCTATATGCCACCTTAATGGTCCCAAAATATGAATTTTTTATAATAAGTAATTTCGAAGATATAATCATTTGAAAAAAAAATCGGCGGACAATTTGATTTTACCCTTTTCGGACGCCAATGGATAAAAAAATTAGATTATTTTTAAAGTTTGTCTTACAGCCTTCTCTATATCATTGCTGATTTTCAGCTTCCTATCTGCATTCCTGGTGGAGATATTAGCAAGTGTAGTTTTGGACTCTTTCCTGCCTCCTCCTTCCACCTAACACTCCCCAAAATTTAGATAATGGAACTCACTTACCAATCAACAATCCACCCAAAAACGAATATTCTACCTTTAACGGTCTAGGAGATATGAGTCCATATGTATAGCTACGGTATAAGACGAGACGGATTTTTTTTTTTTTTGCATTTTTAGGCTAATTTAGCTATGAAACGCGAAAAAACAAAATTTCATGGTACCAAATTTTGTTTTTCTGTGTCGATCACAATACTTTATTATTAGAATAATAAAGTAATAACTCTTGAAGGATTCGAAACTTTTTTTACTCCAGATAAAATCTGAGAGTATTATAAATTTGCTCTACAGTTTGGAACGCCAATAAATAAGGCTCGAAGAAAAAAATGAATGTTACAGAAGTTAATTATTGTCACTGAAACATTTCAAAAAAGGATGTCCAGCCCGTCTGTATGGCCGTGCACTCTATAGCTGGAGAATGCACTGAGCTACAAAAAAAAATTTTGTACAAGGCGTTTTTGATGAAAGTGTAAGGTCAACTTGTGTAAGGGCCAAATCGTTAGGCCTCTTCTAGCAACTCCCACACAGTATAATATATTTCAAAACTTTGCAGCAATCAAATTTTCTTGGAAACTATAAAAGTTAATAACTTCAAATCTAGAATGTATAATTTTTATCATAAACTAGCAATCGCCCGCGACTTTGCCCGCGTAAGAATCGTGAAATAAGCAATTTTTGAGAATAATACATTATCCGGGATATATAAACTGATTAGTTTAATGACCCTTTGAAGAAAATGGTTTCTATTTTGTTAGAATCAGATCCATAAATTATTAAGAATGAAACCAAGATACTCGCATTTGTATGGGACAGGCTCGTGATTAAATCAACCCCGTGATCTAAAACCATATTAGTATTGAAGAGCACTAAGGATATGTGAATAGTTACAGCAAGTGTTAATTAAAAAAAAAGCCCAAATAAAATAACATTAAGCTTAATACCATAACAGGATTACGACACTGCGTAAAGCCCAATCATACGATACTACAGATGAAATTTTTGTGATGTTAAGAATTTTGTATGGGGGTGGTAGAAGGGGTGATAGTACTGAACTAATTTGTTTCACATCATGCCAGAGTAGCTATAAAAATGTGTTGTACCAAATTTAAGCTTCAAACTTAGTGCATTGGATTTAGTGAAGTTGTGCAATTTATGTGGGAGGTGGTAGAAGGAGGGGAGTGTTTTTTGGTGATTTTTCGAGAAACAAAACTGAAACATTTTAAATTTTAGTTCAGTAACGTTCACACTTTTCAAGAAAATAGAATTTTTGAAAAGTTTTCAAACTGTGTCACTTTGTATGGGAGGGCGTAGCAGGAGTGAAGCTAATCGGATTATTTTTCCCGATATTAATACTAATTAAGGATTCTATGCAAAATTTTAGCTTCATTGAAGCATTGAGCATTGAGCATTGAGAAAATTGGTTTAGAGTATTTCATGGAAAAGTTCAGTTTGTATGGGAGGTGGTAGAAGGAGTAAGGGGTTTTTAGTGATTTTTCGAAGAACAACTACACTACATTATATAATTGATATATTTTAAATTTTAGAGCTGACGTGGGGAGCGATCATCACTTTATGGTTGCCTGCTTGAGATTGTGTACAGCAGCTGTCCGACGACCACAAATTCTTCAAATGAAGCGCAAGCTTAATGTGGATAAACTCAGAGATCCCAACAAAAAACGCGAATACACCACTATTCTACGCGAAAAGTCATCCACATTGAGTGAATATGAAATGCGCACACTGGACGCCAATTGGGAGGCAACCAGAAACACTTTTCTAACTAGTGCTGAAGAATCTGTGGGATATGTGCAAAGCGGTGAGTAACCCTGAATGTCACAAGACACATGGGACAAGGTTTGCAATCGGAAAAAAGCCAAATTGGCAATCATCTTTCAACCCGATGTCAACCAGCGGACGCCCGACTTGAGGCAGAACTACCGCGATGCTCATATACAGCTTAAAAAGTCTGTTAGACGCGACAAGAGAAAGGCCATTGAAGATCTGGCAAACAAGGCAGAATCTGCGGCTTACCTTGGGGATACGAGTTCACTATTTAAAATCATGAAACAGTTGGCGAACAGGAATTTCATCGCCAACCACCTGGTGAGAGATGTCAACGGAACTCTCCTTAATATAAGTGAACACCAGTTGCGACGATGGAAGGAATACTTCTCTGATATTTTAAACATCTTGTCAGAGGAAGATATTCCGGAAACAGAACAACTTCCAAACATCCAACAGCACCAATCCTCTATTAGGGACGATCCCCCAGATAAGGAAGAGATAGTTTCCGCCATTCGGTCAATGGCGGGAAGGAAAGCTCCAGGTATAGACGGACTACCAACCGACCTCCTCAAAGCGGACCCGGATATAACAGCCGATATACTCCACCCACTCTTCACTAAGGTGTGGAATGAAGGAAGATATCCGACTGAATGGAAGGAGGGCGTCATTGTGAATATTCCGAAGAAGGGCGACCTTCGGGATTGTGGCAATTGGCGTGGTATATGTCTACTTACTGCCATATCAAAAATTATGGCTAAGGTAATTCTCAATAGGATTAGTGATGTCGTCGAGTGCACTCTCGAAGTTTATCAGGCTGGATTCCGTAAAGGGTCGTCTTGTACCGACAACACAAATACCCTACGGATAATATTAGAGCAGTCAGCCGAAATGGGTTCGCCACTAAATCTCATGTTTGTGGACTTCGAGAAGGCGTTCGACAGCGTTAAGCGAGATTACATATGGAAAGCTTTGCGTAGGAGAGGTATTCCAGATAAGGTCATAGCTATGATTAAAGAATCCTACGAAGATGCAAGGTGTCGCGACTTGCATAGAGGAGAGCTGTTCGAGAGCTTCCCTGTGCGAACGGGTGTCAGACAAGGCTGCATATTATCACCAGCCCTGTTTCTGGTGGTAATAAATGACATCTTGAAAGCTGCACTGGAAGGTGGGGAAGGTAAAGGTCTTCAATGGAGACTATTAAACATCTTAAGTCACCTTGATTATGCTGATGACGTGTGTTTGCTTGCACATACCCGTTCGCACTTAGAGTCAAATGTTCGCTCGTTGCATTCTAAATGCAAAGAGGCGGGACTGAAAATAAATGTGCGTAGAACCAAGTACATGCACATGGGTTCGAACGCAAGCACACCGATTGTTCTTAATGGACAGGATGTGGAAGAGGTGCAAGATTTTTGCTATCTCGGAAGCACTGTCAGCATGGACGGTGGAGCCGAAAAGGATGTCGAGGCTCGGCTAAATAAAGCTCGTCAGGCCTTCGGTATCATTTCGCCTTTCTGGAGGTTAAGAGAGATCTCCCTTCGCACGAAGCTGCGAGTTTTTGACGCATGCGTCAAATCCGTGTTGTTGTATGGTTGTACTACGTGGAAAGTGACCGTTCGACTTACCAAGAAACTACAGTCTTTCGTAAACCAATGCCTCCGGCGCATTTTAGGAATATTCTGGCCAGAAGTAATCTCCAACGAAGAACTTTGGAGTACAACTCGCCAGACTAAAATAGGTATTGAGATTCAACGGCGAAAGTGGCAGTGGATCGGTCATACTTTGAGGAAACCAGAGCGAAACCTCGCAAAACAGGCTCTGGATTATAACCCTCAAGGAAGGCGTCGGGTTGGACGACCATGTAACACATGGAAGCGAGCAGTTGAGCAGGAGGCCAGAGGAGTAAACAAGTCCTGGCAACAGCTTAAAGCCGATGCTCAGGATCGCGCCTTGTGGAAGAGAGTTGTTTCTGTCCTATGCCCCTATAGGGGGTCTTATCAGGAATTTGAAGCGTAAATCTGATGGTTATCCAGCTTCCTTTCAATTCCTTGGCAACAATAGTAATGATCAATTTACTATTTGTAATTTTCTTGCGACATTCTTTAGTGGTTTTTTTTCTGGTAGTAACTTTGTCCCTGACATGTCGTACTTTGATAACTTGAGAGGTACCGCTTCAGCTACTTTGTCTGCTATACCGATTTCTTATAATGATATAGTTAACCATAACTCTCACCTTAAGGATGTTTCTTCTCCTGGCCCAGATGGAGTTCCTGCAGTTGTGTTGAAACGCTGCTGTCTCTCTATTGCTGAACCACTTTCCCTCCTCTTTCAAAGGTCCCTAAAAACTGGGATTTTCCCGAACGTATGGAAGGCCTTCTTTATCATACCAACTCATAAGAGCGATGCAAAATCTGATGTTATTAACTATCGAACAATAGCTAAGCTATCAGCTATTCCAAAGCTTTTTGAGTCTGTAGTGTATGAGTGCTTGTCGTTTTACTGTAAATCCCTGATTTCAAGTAAACAACATGGTTTTGTCAAAAATAGGGCAACAGTCACTAATTTGATGGAGTTTACGAATAAATCCATTGTGGATATTGAGGAGGGTAAGCAGGTGGACTGTATTTATACTGATTTTAGTAAGGCTTTCGATAAACTACCCTATTCCATTATCTTGTTGAAGTTAGACATGTTGGGTTTTCCTACATGGTTTATTAATGGGATTAAGTCATATCTATTTAATAGAACTTATCAAATTCTCTTTCATGACTGTACTTCTATGCCATTTACTGCGCATTCCGGTGTTCCTCAAGGAAGTCACTTGGGGCCACTTTTGTTTGTCCTGGCCATTAATGATGTTGCATCTGTTCTTAAATACTCGGAAGTACTTATTTATGCAGACGACATTAAAATCTTTAGGTCTCTTAGTTCCAACTCCGACAATTTTCTTCAAGAAGATTTGATTAGTTTTGGTAATTGGTGTCGCCACAATGATCTTCGTTTGAATGTGGATAAATGTCATGTTATGTCATTTACTAGGAAAGTCTCACCGTTTGTAATAATATATAGTCTTAATAACTGTATTTTGGATCATGTCAAATCAATAATTGACTTAGGTGTTACATTTGACCATAAACTTGATTTTAGCTTGCATATAAATAAGATTGTGCAAAAGGGTAATTCTATGTTAGGATTCACCACACGCTTATCCAAGGAATTTAACAATGCCTTTGTTAAATTGATTCTTTATAATACCTTCGTTAGATCTCACCTTGAATATGCTTCTCAAGTTTGGTCTCCTTATTATGATGATCACATTGGCAGAATTGAATCAGTTCAGCGTAAATTTGTGAGAATTGCCTTATGCCACCTTAATTGGAATGACAGAGTTTGTCTTCCCCCTTATATTGATCGACTTAAGTTATTAAATATGTCATCACTCTCTAAACGACGTGAGGTAGCTGATGTAGTTTTTGCTCATCAACTTCTTACAGGGTTAGTTGATTCTCCTACACTTTTGAGTTTGATGCAGTTTACTGTTGGTCAATTTTTACCAAGCTAGCCTAGATTGCTACAGATTTGCTTTCACCGGACAAACTATGGTATGAGTGAGCCGGTTTCGCGTCTTGCGAGAGAAGTTAATAAGAATGCTGATGTATTCGACTTCTTTATTGATAAGATGTTCTTAAAGCGTAGACTTAATGCTGGTTGATACTAATTTTTTTTATCAATTTTTTGTTATTTTTATTTATGTACTTGGTGTAGGGATGTTCTTGTTTGTTTCGTCCCTTCACTAAATGATGGGCCAGAGGATAATTCGATTTCCATTTTTTGAATTTGGAATCGATTTATGGCATTTCCTAGCATTATGGAATTCTGATAGTGGTAACTGCGATTGAACGCGAATTTTCGTAATCAAATTCAACAATTTCCATTTTCTCTTGCACTATGTAGTGTTCCACGGTTAATTTCCCATGATTACAGATACCAAATGTCAACATTTGACAACTGTTAAGCGACCAGCTGTACAATAATAGGCCTTTCCAACACTACACCTCTTGTTCATACACCCAATATAATTAATTGAAATCAGCTTCAAAAAGTATTGTGTATGCTTAAAAAGAGTGAAATCTTCATGCTAAACTATCCATTCTACTATTAATCCAGTCGGATTATAATTTCGGAGCGAAATGTGGCGATCTCGATGTTTTTTTGTTTTAAAAAACCTCATTGCTTTTGCGCAGATTACGATAAAAATATTACGGCTGCTTGGGGAGTGGGGGAAGGACTCGAAAAATAGCGATATTTGCAAATTTTTGCTTGTTTTAGAGGGTTTTTCAAATTTAGGACGTTCTACTAAACTATATTGAAAAACTAAAAATGATGTTTGTTTGCAAACATTTAGACCTCTTATTTGAGTGGTACATAGTTAAATTCGGTTTATCTTAACCTCTGATATAGACTGCTATTGAAGACGTTTTTGGCAATTTTCAAAGAATTCGTGCTTTTGGAAGGAAATGAGTATCTAACAAACTGTAAAAAAGATATTCTACTAAAACTTGCGGCATTGCCTCTTAATAAATGTACTTTAACTAATTGAAACAAAATGCAGTCTAAATTAAGCCGGTCTCATAGAAATTGCATCTGGTGAAGTTATTGCAAAATAACTTTTCGAGTAAATTTTTTCTTAATGTCTTTTTCAAAAAAAAATGGTCTAAATCAATCTCCACCTGACGTCTATAGCCAGGTTGTATTGTAAACATCCTGACGAAAAATTTGCGGGATTTGAAGTTCAATTTGACTCATCCTGAACTGAGATATTGATCCGTTTCTTCCAGATTTTAAGATTTTTAAGTAATTATGTTATTTTTACTCATAAAAATTGCTTCTTAGGCTGTCCTTCCCCACTTCCCCAGCAGCCGTAATATTTTTATCGTAATAAGCGCAAAAAACACTGAGGCTTAAAAAAAAACATCGAGATCGCAGCATTTACCCAAACAGCCCATTATTTATCTAATCCGACTGGACTATACAATGCGGAATGCTTGCTAATTAAAAGACAATGCCCCAGACTCTAGAAAAAAAATAAAATTCTATTAGGAGAATTTCGGATAAATAAATTGTGTGTAATGGTCCCGTAATGAATGTCAAAGTGCGGAACAAATGTAAACATCATCCCCTAAAGTAACAGTACTTACAGGGAACGGTGCAACGCATACAGCAAATGCAACCCTTCCTACGATTTCGCTGAACGCTTAACGCGATATCGACCGAACCCTCAGCACTCATCAATTTTATTATTACAAGAGTGAAATTATACGGTTTTGAAGGGTGTGAGTTTCTAATCGCGTCTCAGAGTGCCCACCACTCGAGTAGTATGGCACCCGCCCGGGACCTGGGAGAAAGTCAAATGAAAAATAATGCAACACTCTCCGAATCGCAATGTGATGTTATTTCAAAGGACCGCGTCCCTATAAGCTGCTAATATTTCTACATCACGCACCCTTCGAGCAAGCTGGCGTACCGGGTTCATCGTATGTAACGGTTTTCGCAGGACTACGTGTCACGTTTCGAAAGTGGACCCGGATTCGGCTGTTATTTTTTTGATAAACTACCACAATTTGATAATTGAAGGGTAGCACCGTTTTTTCCCATGGGATTTTTCCAATTTATGCGGGTGAGTTTTCAAACAGGAGCCTTGTAACGGTTTTCACGAAGAAGTGAAATATTTGATTTATACTGGTCTTTGGAAATCCTATAAAAGTTGAAATTGTTGTTATCACGTTATGTCAGAGAGCTTTGCGCGTATTAGTTGGGGTAATAGTGAAAATGATATGAATCAAACTTTAGAGGGGAAGATCAATCAAAATCATCAAATGTGCTTATAATTTTACTTTATTATTTAAATAATAAAGTATTGTGATCGACTTGGAAAAAGAAAAAAATTTGCTGCCCTGAAATTTTGTTTTTTCGCGTTTTATGACTAAAATAGCCTAAAAATGCAAAAAAAACCGTCTGTCTGTACGCCGTACGCCATACATGTACGCTCAGTGCACATTAACTCCCAAACCCTTCAAGATAGAAAATTCATTTTTGGGTGGATTGTAATTGGTTGTGAATCTCAGGCGGATATCCATTTTGGGGGGTGAAGGGTTAAGGGTAGCGCTTGAACCGAAAATTAAGAATCCAAATATCTCAACCATGGTTACAGCTAGGAAGCTAAAAATCAACATACATATAGAAGGGTTTGTGGGACAACTTTTAAAAATAAATTAATTTTTTTTATCCATTGGGGTCCAAAAAGGAGGGAGGGGGGGGGGGGCTAAAATCAAATTGTCGACCGATTTTTTTTTCAAATGATTATATCTTTGAATCACTGGACGAAAACCAGAAGAAAAATGACGTGCGAGCAGCATTTAATACCGTGAAAGAAATGAGACAAGGTTACAAACCGCAAACTACCCTCTGTAAGGACGAAGAAGGCAACATCATAAGCGGTAGCCCGAAATCATTACACGATGGGTTCAGTACTTCACTGTTAAATAGAACGACACCACAGACTGAACCGTTTATAATTCCGGGAGATCCAGATGGAGATCAACTGCCCATTGCTCCAACCTATGATGAAGTAAAGACAGTCATACATAATTTAAGATCGAACGGCGCACGAAATTGATGGAATACCTGCAGAGGTCTTGAAAGAAGGTGGAACAGAGCTCACCAGTCGAATATTTAAATTAATTGTTAAAATCTGGACAACTGAAAAATTACCCGACGACTGGCGGAAAAGCATTATATGTCCTGTATACAAAAAGGGTGACCATCTGCGTTGCTAAAATTACATAGAAATTTCATTGTTGTGTACGTGTTACAAAATTTTGACGACAATTATCGAACGAAAACTTAATGAATACGCAAACAACATCATCGGAGAATGTCAAGGTGACAATCGACAACGGACCAGTTATTCTCAGTAAAGCAGGTGCTAGAAAAATGCTGGGAATATGATATTAATGTGCACTAACTGTTCGTCGATTATTGTCAAGCATACGATAGTGTCGACCGTAAATCTCTGTACAGAATAACGATTGAACTAGATGTCCCGCCGAAACTAGTTCGGCTAATAAAAGCTACGATGGAAAACAATGAGTGCCAAGTAAAAATCCAAAACGAGTTGACTCACAGCTTTCCAATGGAGTCAGGTCTCAAACAAGGAGGGGGTCTTGCCTTTATGCTCTTTAACTTGGTGCTCGAGTATGTCGTCAGGATGACAACTTCAGTAAGCTCAGTGGAGGTACGCTACTTGTAAAATCCGCACAGTTGGTGGCGTACGCAGACGGAAGCATTGCTTCCCTTACATTTTACTTCTCAATCGTGTTTAAATTTAGTTTCCAAGGATTTTGTGAAATCTTTTAAAAATTCATGCACGCTCAGCATGGCACACAACCTATCTGACTCTTTTTCTCTACAGTCCAAAGTCCACCTAAATTCGCACAGTTTGTACTCGGACACGGATGAAAAGTGTTAATAATTTCAAATCAATTATTTTGTGGTATAAATTTGATCCAGACCCCAGAATTGAAAAATAGCAAATTCAAAAACTTTGTCAGTGATTTTATTTAATGAAAATTCATACATGCGCACGTATATATGTATACATACAACAATTTTACAATTTAAAAGATTAAAAGATCTTGCTAAAGAATTGCTTCCCCGAGCCGTAATAGCACGCCACGCCACTGAGCCCTTCTCACAAAGGACGGCAATGAGCGACATGAAATTCAAAGAAGAATCACTACAGCTAACAAAGCACTTTATGCGGTCCTCCCCATAATGAAATCAAGGAAGGTCCATCGAAACAATAAACTACGCATCTACAAGATATTAATTCGTCCTGTGCTGCTTTATGGATGCGAAACGTGGACCTTGACGCGGGTGTCGGAGAAGTTAATCGACGCGTTTGAGCGAAAAATTCTTCGGAAGGTTTACGGAGCAGTTAAGGAAGGAGATGATTGGCGAATTCGATAAAACCATGAACTGTATCAACTATTTGACGACTCATCAGCATCTATCGTGATCGAACGCAAGCTTAATGGGCTGGCCCCGTTGAACGAATGCACGAGAAACGAATCTCGAAGTGAGTGCTCAAGGGCAAAGCTCAAGGCAACCGACCGCAAGGGAAGCCACTAAAGCGACAGGAGGACTCAGTCGACGCAGATTACAGATTACTTCTCGATTTTTCAAACTGGAGGACGCGGTTGTTGATCGAAACAACTTGAGGAGGTGCATCCGGGAGGTCAAGGCTCGATATGGGCTGTAGCGCCACTGCATCAACATCATTATATCTTGCCATGGTGGTCTACAACGCGAAGGTCGTGAGTTCAAATTCCGGTCGACGCACAATTCAGCACACTGCCTGCTTCGGGTATACCTTGGTCAACTCAATCTACGAAAATGAAAAATTCGAAGATCGAGGGTTGTGCGAACGTCTAACAACCCTTCCGCAATAAATAATGCAAAATGTTAAGGAACCTGAATGTCAGGAGGCCAAGGCCCGATTTGGGCTACAGTGCCATTGTAGAAGAAGAAGTGAAGAAGGTGGCATACAGATCCACCAGAAACAGCTTGGAGAGTGGCTAATTATTGTAAGGAGGAGGGTCAGGGGGTGCAAAGAAAAACACTAAAAAAAGAATATCCCGACTACCTATTAAGCTATGTAATTGAAACTTAATATAACATCATCATCATCAATGGCGCGACATCCCAAATCGAGCCTTGGCCTCCTGAAGTCATCGCCTCCAATCGCCTCGATCCAAAGACCGCGTCCTCCAGCTGCTAATTTTTAATATGGCTTTGCTATCTTCATCAACCGAGTCTTCCCATCGCTTGCGTGGCTTGCCTACTGGCCGGTTACCATTCGCTTTGCCTTTCAGGGCACGTTTGGGGATTCTTCTGTCTTCCATTCGCTCTACATGGCCAGCCCACTGCAGTTTACGTAGCTTGATGAACGTTGAAGCTTCTGGCTCGTCATAGAGTTGATACAACTCATGGTTGTATCTTATTCGCCATTCCGTTTCTTCCTTCACAGGTCCCAAAATTCTTCGGAGGACCTTTCTTTCAAATGCGTTAACTGCTTTTTCGGAAGTTCGTCTTAATGTCCATGTCTCGCTGCCATAACAGAGCACAGGTCGTACAATAGTTTTATATATCCGCAGCTTATTGTTCCTGTGCACTTTCTTGGATTTCATTATTGGAAGTACCGAATAATACGTCTTATTTGCTAGTATTATCCGTCGTTTGATTTCGTCTGTTTCATTACCGTCCTTTGTTAGATTAGCCCAAGATATATGAAATTGTCGACATTCTCCAAATTATACTCCGCAATGTTTATGTTTTGTCTGATACGCGCTCTCCTTCTTGTTGGCGTCATTACTTTTGTTTTGTTTTCGTTAATGCGCAACCCGACTTCTTTTGCGGCGGAGTCAAGATTGACAAATACCTCCTTAGCACTAGGGAAGGATCTTGCTAGAATGTTAATGTCGTCAGCGTATGCTACTAGTTGGGTGGACTTGAATAGTAGTGTCCCGTTGGTGTCGACTGGGATTTTTCGGACGACATACTCCTAGTGCCAAGTTGAAAAGCATAGGGGCTAGACCATCTCCCTGCTTTAAACCACATTCCGTTCGAAAGCTGGCTGTGGAATCGGTTTGTATTCTCACTTCGGATTCATTGTTCGATATTGTGAGTCTTGTTAGTCGGACTAGTTTTGGAGGAATTCCAAAGTCAAGCATGATTTGGTACAGTACGCTCCTGTCGATACTGTCGTATGCTTGTTTAAAATCTACGAAGATTTGGTGCACGTCTGTTTTATATTCCCAGCATTTCTCAAGCACCTGTTTCACCGAGAATATCTGGTCTGTTGTAGATCGTCCGGTTCTGAATCCGCCTTGGTATTCGCCAATTATTTGATTAGTATAGGGCTTAAGACGACGTTCAATTATTTTTGTCAGTAGTTTATAGGACGTACACAACAATGATATTCCTCTGTAATTCTCACAGCAGAGTTTGTCTCCTTTCTTGTAAATTGGACATATAATACTTTTTCGCCAATCGTCGGGTATGATTTCCTCTGTCCAAATTTTGCATATCATGTTGTGCAGTATTTCAGCGACACAATTTCCACCGTTTTTCAGAAGTCCAACTGGTATTTCGTCCATTCCCAGCGCTTTGTTTAGTTTTTGGTCACATAGGGCTGCTTTGATTTCAGCAAGCGTGGGTAGTGTCGATGATGGTTCATCTTCGTCAGTTGAGGCTTCAATTGAAATGTTGTCTGTTGTGATCGGTGCAAATGGGGTGGGATTCAAAAGATGTTCAAAGTATGAAGCCCATCTCCTTTTGATTTCTTCTGTGTCGCTGATGATATTGCCCTCTGCGTCTTTGAAGAGACTGGTTTTTGGCTTATATCCCTTTTTTAAGTCTTTGCGTATGCGTCCCGCGTTTTATTTTTTCTCATATCGTCGTCCATTTTTTGTATTTTATCATTATGGTACTTCCTTTGTTTTCGTCTGCAAGTCTTTTTCGCATATCGCCTAAGCTCGTCATATCTTTCTTTTTTGGCTCGTGTTGGTCGTTCAGTAAAATTTTTGTAAGCTTCGTTCTTTCTATCTATTGCGTCGCTTGGTCGAACCAATCACTATTTTTTCGCCGTGCTTGATATCCTAATACCTCTTCCGCGGAGGATTTGATGCCGTCCCGTATTTTCATCCACGCATTCTCCACTGGAATATTTTGGATATTTTCATATATTGGTGTCAGGTGTTTATTACATGCTAACATGTAAGCCTGCGCCACCGTTTCGTCGTTAAGCTTGTCGACATTGAATTTGCGAGCTCTACTCGTTTTCGAATATCCACGACAAGCTATTTTGCATCGATACTTAGCTCTGACTAGATAGTGATCAGAGTCACAATTCGCACCGCGGAGAGTTCGTACATCAAGTATGCTGGAAGCAGCCCTTTTCTCAATTGGAACGTGGTCTATTTGGTTGAAGGTGTGACCATCTGGTGATGCCCACGTTCGTTTGTGAATATCGCGATGTGGGAAGCACGTAGAGCTTACTATGATATTTTTGCTGCTTGCGAAATCAATAAGACGTTGGCCATTGTCGTTGGTTATGTCATGGAGACTCCTGTTGTTCCTCTATGAGCCTCCTCCTTTCCGACTTTTGCATTAAAATCCCCTAAGACAATTTTTAGGTCATTCGAGGGCAGTGAGTCATAGGTTGTCTCCAGGGTGGCATAAAATTCGTCTTTAGTTATATCGTCCTTGTCTTCTGTTGGTGCGTGAACGTTGATCAACCAAGTGTTGGAAAATTTAGTCTTTATTCGGATTGCACACAATCTTTCACTTACTGGTCTGAAGCTCGTGACCTGCTGTTTAAATTTTTTGTCAACGACAAAAGCGACTCCAAACTCTCTGCTTCCCGAAAATTTTCCACTTGGATAGATTGTGTGTGATCTCATGTCCATGATTTCGCTACCGAGCCATTTCGTTTCTTGGATGGCAGTTATGTTGATATTGTGTTTTGCCACTTCTTCGAGAAACTCTTTCAGAGCTTCTGTCCTAAATAAAGATCGAACATTCCAAGATCCAATAGAGTAGTCCATTTTTCGTTTGCGGGGTCGTTGCCGTTGAGTCCATCCTTTCCGAGGCTGTTCTTCAGGTTTCGGGACAGTGTTCTTTTTCCGGTGATGCGTTGTTGGCGCCTCGCCCAACCCCCGACCTGGAGGACCGGTCCTACTTATTTATTACACCCTAGTAGAAAAAGGGTGAGAGTTTTGAGCTAAATATGACATGCTGGAGTTCTCACAGCTATGCTGCAAGTCCAACTATGTCATACTTTTTGCCTACTTCCTGAGACGCACTGGTGTTACTGGCCATTCAGGTTAACTCCATGTTCCCTCCTCCTTTCTCAAATCGGGCTTGGGACCGTCTATGGCGGAGTTATATAACATATGGACACAAAAGTAGTGTGGGAAGATAGGGAGCATTTCAAAAATGGTGCACTTTCCAAAATTTCAAGCCGTTATATCTCAACAATATGTAAATATATCGCATTGAAATTTTAGAACTACAAGATCAAAAACATAAAACT
The DNA here is from genome assembly GCA_963669355.1 of Chorisops tibialis. Classification (NCBI taxonomy): domain Eukaryota; kingdom Metazoa; phylum Arthropoda; class Insecta; order Diptera; family Stratiomyidae; genus Chorisops; species Chorisops tibialis. The sequence goes on along the minus strand of OY770263.1, from coordinate 115,798,614 downwards.
TGCAAAACTCTATTATACGATGCTCTAGGTGAAATATAAATCTTTGTAATCATAAGATTTTGCATGTAGAGTGTTAGAAGGGGTGACACCATTGAACTAATTTGTTTCACATCATGCTAGAGAAAGTATAGAAATGTTTGGTACCAAACTTTGTATGGGAGGTGGTAAAAGCAGTGGGGAGTTTTTAGTGATCATCATGCAATTGATATACTTTAAATTGCAGATCAATAATATTCATACTTTTCAAGAAAATCGAATTTTTGAAAAGTTGTGAAATTGTATCATATTGTATGAGATATTCATAATAATGCTAATTAAGGATTTAGTGCAAAATTTGAGCTCGATAAATGTTATACGTACTGAGAAAATTGGCTTGAAGTAGTTTATGAAAAAGTGTAGTTTGTATGGAAAGTAACGGAAGAAGTAGGGGAATTCAAATAATTTTTATACCCTGGATCAAATTTATGATAAAAATAATATATTCAAAATTTTTATTTATTAGCTCTTATAGTTTTCCAGAAATTTTGATTATTACACATTTTACAATGAGTTATTTCATATGGAAGGGGGCAGATTACATCTCGGCGCATACCTAACAAAGTGTGCAAAATTTAATACAATCTGTTCAGCAGTTTGTGCGTGAAAGATGGCTGGACAGACAGACAACAATTTCAAAAACGTGTGCATACGGATTCCGCGTCGAAAAAAATGTTCTTCTTTTGAGCCGATCCACGAATTGCCCCAATTTTTGGCATCTTCGTAAGAATGTAAGTGCTGCTCAGCCAGGCCATGCGTCATCGATCGGAATAGGTGGTAGTCAGATGGAACGATATCTGGAGAATACGGCTGGGGTAGAACGTCTCATTTCAACATTTTCAGGTAGGTTTTCACAGCGTGAGCACCATGTGGCCGAGCGTTGTCGTGCCTCTCCTCGTATTGCTGCTTCAATGCTCGGCTCAAACGCATGAGTTATTTTTGTAGCGATCTCTCGTGATGGTTTTACCCGGTTGCAGCAGCTAATAATACACCACGCCGAGCTGGTCCCACCAAATACACAGTATGATTTTCGAGCCATGGATAATGAGATTGGCCGTCCATGGTGATGCATGGTCGAGGCATCCCCACGATTTTCTTCGCTTTGGATTATCGTAATGGATCCACTTCTTATCGGCAGTGACGTTGCGTTGCAAAAACCTTTCTTTTTTTGCCGTTGGAGCAGCTTTCCGCATGTGAAAAAACTCCGATCGACGTTTCTTGGCTTCAATTCGTATGGCACCCAATTTCATTGCTTTAGCATTATTCCCAAGCTTTTCAAACGATGTGAAATGGCTTGTTGAGTCACGCCCAGTGAATCTGCAAGTTGCTGTTGCATTTGGCGTTAATCTTCGTCCAGTAATTCCTCCTGCGTCATCAGAATTTTTAACCGCTCCAGGAAGTTCTTTATCTTCCACGCCGAAATCACCCATTGTATAACGTTGAAACCAGTCACCGCACGCTTTTTCACTAATAGCACCCTCACCATAAGTTTCAACAATCATTCGACGTGCCTCAGCAGCAGATTTTTTCGAATTGAAGGCAAAAAGCAATTGACCCTTATTTGACCCAAACTTCGACACATTCGCGCACAAAAAAGTATATGACGCCGATAAAACTTCACAATGATGAGGAGTAGTTGAGTTTACCATGTAGCGTTTCTGATCCGCCGTTGTTGAACAGCATTTGCTACTGGCACCATCTATTGGGAAACGGCGAGTTTCAATGTATACTCCCGATGTAATTTAAAGGTAAATTTAAGATAAACACATTTAGCAAAACTAATTACACTAACATTTTCCTAAAATTTATATCAGTCGAAAGGTTTTTACATTTCGTCTTAAAAATGAGCGTTTCGGCAGAGAAAAACGAACAAAACAAAGTAACATGTTACGATATTTTTGTCGTTTCGGCTATTGATTGGAACTAGTCGAAACGAACTTCTTCTACTTCTACAATGGCGCCACAGCCCAAATCAGGCCTTGGCTTCCTGACCTTCAGGTTCCTTAACATTTTTTCATCACAACCCTCTATCTACGAATTTTTTATTTTTGTTGATCGAGGTGACCAGGATATACCCAAGCAGGCAGTGTGCATTGTAGACTAACACGCTACCCACTAGGCTACACACTAGCTTCGAAACGAAGTGCTAACATTTGAACGAAATAGTCGAAACGACTGATTCACAACACCTTACATGCTTCGACCCCAATTTGTAACTGCTAGAAAAAGTTAGATATGCTTGAAAAGCTCCTCAAGGGCTTTCCAATGACACCAAGTTTGTGTCGATATCTTCTAATTATTTTTTCGTTCAACTACACAGGATCCCTTTGGCACCGAATTTGGAATTAATTTTCCGCCCGTCGTCTCAATTACACAGTGTACTATCACTATATGTTCTTCATATCCTTGCCGCTGTTATATTTTGTTCTAAGACTCTTGGCCTATTACCCCTAGTTTTCATCTAAGGTTCCGACCTCCTTACTCGAGCTACATCTGTTACCACAAACTTTACCCTACAAACTCAAAAATTTCGCGGAATGACAGGCGTAAAATTAAACAAGTTATTATTTGTCCTTTTACTTTATTATTTTAATAATAAAGTATTGTGATTGACACAGAAAAAAAAATTTCCTACCCTGAAATGTAGTTTTTTCGCGTTTCATGACCAAATTAGCCCAGAAATGCAAAAAAAAAAATTCGTCCCGCTGCTGTACGTCGTACATATCGACTCGTATCTCTGAGAACGTTAAAGGTAGAATGTTCATTTCTGGGTGAATTATTAATTGGGTAAGTGAGGAGGAGGCGGGAGGAGGGAAAGAGTCAAAAACTACACTTGCGAATACCTGGAGGTAAATGTAGATAGGAAGCTGAAAATCAGCATATCAGCAATCGGCTGTGGGAAAAAACTCTAAAAGTAATTTAATTTTGTTTATCCATTAGCGTCCAAAAAGGAAGAGGGGGGGCTAAGAACAAAATGTCGACCAAATTTTTTTTTAATGATTATATTTTGGAAATAACTTTTGGGACCATTAAGGTGGCATACAGATCCACTAGAATCAGCTTAGAGAGAGGCTAATTATTGTAAGGGAAAGACTGAAGGGTGCAAGGAAACACACTTAAAAATCACTATCTCGACTATCTCTTAAGCTATGTAATTTAAACTTGGAGCATATATTAAACTATACTAGCAAAATACAAAAAAAATATAAAATTTGGTTATACTAGTAGTGGGGGGAAATAGGGAGCATTTCAAAAATGGCGCACTTTCCAAAATTGCAAACCGTTATGTCTCACAACTGAGTACACTGATATTTTGTCAGATTGTAGAACCACATAGTCTTTAATTTTGGGGGGTGTAAGGGGAAGGAGATGATAAGCAAAAATGTCGAAAATTTTCAGTGATTTTTTAGGGCTCTGGTAAAAGAACAGTTTAGAAAAAAAATAATAATAATTTGTTCTACAATTGTTATGCACCGAACTCCATGGCCTAACGTTCACAAGGTTTTTAATGTGCAATGAAAAAACCTCAAAAACTAAAAATTTTTGAATGAAATTTTAAACTAGAAACTTGAAAATTTGCGAAATGCATTTAAAAATCATTCTTAAGAGTATGAAATATTAACTGCTCGAATACCTTCAAAACTTCTTTTGTCGACCATTTTTAAGAGATCAGTTATCACCTACCTATTAAAAGCTATCAACTTGAAATTTTGCATAAAAACTTTTAAAAATAGTTGAAACGAAACTGTGTCAAAATTTTTAAGATAGCGCTTGTCCTTCTGCCCCATCCCATACAAAGGTATGATTTCGACCAATTTCAATAAATCAACTAATAACCAACAAATTAAAAGCTACGAGCTTGAAATTTTGTACGAGCACTAGTGATGTAAAATTTCGTTACCTTTCGGTACCAGTAACTATTCGTTACTTTAAGAAAAGTAATCGTTACAGTTTTATTTGTTACTAGTACTCGTTTTTTTTTAAAGACTGCCATTTCATGTTGTAGGGATGGGTAAGCTAGTTTTGCAAATCAGAAATTCAAATAGAATAAAACTACAGAGAAAACAAAATTTGTGTTTAAATAAAAAAATCCAAATTTCCATCAACGAAAATCCCTCAAATTGATAAAAGAAAATCCCATTATCACCCCGAACATTACAATTCTACAATTATTCTACAATTTGGTAACACTGATCCCACAACATTAACTCTAGTAACAAACGACTGCCTACTCTAAAGCTCGGTCCACACTATATAACAAAACATGCTATATAACCATGTTATGTAACATGTTGTACAATTTTTGGGAAAATCTAACAAAACTTGATGTTCTATAACATGTTATATGCTATCGGTCGAGTGTCGGTAAACATCAAAGGAAGTTATATAATATTGCTATGTGACATGTTGCAGGATCGTCCACATTTGCGTAACATGTTATAAGAGCTTCAGTTTCATTTTGATTGTCAAAGTGCGAACATGGAGTGGTCCCAACAAAAAGTAGGATTCTTAATTCAACTCTTTCGCGAAAAAACCGAACTGTGGGATAAACGAAATCCTTATCATAAGATAAGAGAGAGGATACATGACACATGGATGGAAATCGCAATGTCATTAGGAACCGAGAAGGCAACGATTGCCAAAAAAAAACGATCGCTGATAGGACAGTGCTAAAGAGAACTGAAGAATCTAAAATCCGGATCGGCGGCATGTTTAACGTCAAAATGGTTTGGTTTTAAACTTTTATTATTCTTAAATGATAACAATAAATAAAAAAATAAAAAGGCCGAACCCAAAATTTTCTTTTGCGTTTTTTGGCTTGTCGAACTTTTGCAGCTATTATAACAGAAACCGCGACGCAAGGAACAGCTGCTCTCACCACCGACATGTTGCACTACACTGACAGATAAATGTTATAAAACATTTTGCTAGGTGTGGACATAAATGTTATATAACAATGTTACAAAACATTTTGTTATATTACAAAGTTAAATAACATGTTATATAGTGTGGACCGAGCTTTACCCTGTCGCTCGAGCCTAGCGCCACAACTCAACTCGCCGACATTCTTGATGTGGAAGAAACGAAACGAAAGAAACACATTATTTTCTCAGTGGACTTTGCTGAAAGGTAGAGTAAGAGAATTCCTTCTCATCCTTGCTTTGGAATGGCGGTACGGCGTTATTTACAAGTGTAGATAACACTCCCGTGATGTAACGAAAAAGCAACTAAATATTACTTTCGGTATATGTAGGTATTATTTTTGTATGTGAAACGAATACTCGAGTAACGAAACAGTAACGAAACGTTTCGACAGTTACTTTTTGCGAGCTTATTTCGTTACTGAAGTAACGAATATAAGTGTGCGTCCGTACTCGTTACTTCGGATTTCGGTCGGTAACGAGTACTCGTGTACCGAATATTATGCATCACAAAATTATTTGTACCGTGATAAAAAATCCCAATCTTCAAGTTAAGCCATGTTTAAAGAGCGCTTAACAGCTTTAGGGAAAAATATGTTTCGAGGGAAAGGTAGCGACTAATGTCCTTAAAATACCTAATAATAAAGTGAACGCAATTTATTTAAAGCAAAGGAATTAAAAGCAAAAAACATTTTAACAAAACTATTTGTACCATTGAAATTTATTCACAAAATTATTTGTGTACTTCATATAATAATACTGGAAAATACCAGAAATGAAAAGAAAAAGTCATTCTTTTTCGATATTTAATATGATGTGCTACCTCCCTTTGCATTTATTACTGCCTGCAGTCGCCTTGGAACTGATTCCACTAAATTCATTGTTATTTCCTTGGGAATATTATTCAAAATTTCAATTATTGCATTACAGGCAGCTCGTTGCGATTTTCCGATTTCATGTTTCATTTGTTCCTTTACGTAATGCCAAAGGTTCTCAGTCACATTCAAATCCGGGCTCTAAGGGGGCCAAAGTAGAAGCTCTTGTTGAATTATGTTAAAAAATAAAGTAATTTGTCGACCTTTGTGGATAGAAGCATTATCTTGCTGTAGTATGAAGTCCCTCCCCCCATTCAAGGCCTTTGCTGACTGGAAGGTATTATCATTAACAGTTGCAAAATAAACGAAATGGATTGCCAAATAAACGAACTGGGGTTTCCTTTTAGTTCAACCAGTTTTCCTATACCATTATATGTCATACAGCCCCAAGCCATTATTGTTCCGCCATTGTGCAGGCGAAACGGAATGGTACGATAATATTTATTGCATCGAACGAAAATGCTGACTCATCTGTCCACAGAATGGTTTTCCAGAAGTCTAAGGGCTTATCAATATATTCTTTTGCAAATTTCAGTCTGCGAACTTTATTTTGTTCCGATATAAAGTGTACCTTCCTTTTTATATAACATATTGTATTCGCTTCCTCCAACCTCCGTCGAATCGTCATATGACTTATTTTGTGTTTACGGTGCAAGTTAACATTTTGAAGCAATATTTTAATTTGGAATTGCGTCATTTTTAGTCACCGGTCTAACGATTTCCCAATCTTCTCTATTGGATGTCACACGCTTCCCGCCCCTACCGGGTACCGTTTTCAAAGTTTTTGTATTATTTAATTTTCAAACTTGATACAAAACGGTATTTCTGAAATTTAAATTGTTTTGCTATATTAGTCAAAGTAACCCCGGCTCTGTACTGACTAATGATATACATTTGTATATGTGTTATCCTCGAATGACAGCTCTCGCACTTTCGGCATTTTCACACAATATTTAATCGTCACACTTGTACTAAGCACGAAAAACAATTGAAAAGTAAATACCTTACTGATTGAAATAACTAACGGTTGTCTCACATTTTCTTAGAAATAATAGTGTTACCATAGGGTACAAATAATTTTGTAAATAAATTTCAATGGTACAAATAATTTTGTTAAAATGGTTTTTGCTTTAAATAAATTGCGTTAACTTTATTATTGGGTATTTTAAGGACATTAGTCGCTACCTTTCCCTCCAAACATATTTTTCCCTAAAGCTGTTAAGCGCTCCTTAAACATGGCTTAACTTGAAGACTGGGATTTTTTTCCATGGTACAAATAATTTTGTGATGCATAGTAGTTGCTTTTTGACAGCACTAACAAAGTAAAACTGCATCAAAAATTGTACGATTCACTTACCTCCTCTACCGCCTCCCATACAAATGTTTGGTTTCGTAAATGTAAAATACACCGAATTTTATGAAAATTCTATACAACTTCGTCTATGAAACTGGTATTCTATACAGAGAATATTGGAGTGATTCAAGCAATCAATTAAAAAATTATTAACATCCACCCACCCCTACTATCACCCCTCCCCTCCTAAGAACCCAAACTTGCATAAATAAATGAATGAAATATTTATTTAATGTACTGCCACAGTTAAGTGTTAAATTGAGCCCTGCCCATGAACCACCTTTCACTTAGTCTTCCCTAACCACTCTAACCTGCATATTGACTTTCCACGCAACTTGTCCCAGGAATAATACAGTTGCGCCCGACTTGTTGGCAGTTTATTTAATATACTAGCAAACGCCCGCGACTTCGTCCGCGTAAAAATAGCAATAATAAGCAATTTTTGAGAGTATAATTAGTAATACATTATGTGGGATATATAATCTGCTTACTTTAATGGCTCTTTGAAAAATGTTTGTATATTGTTGGGATCAGAACCATAAATTATTAAGAATGAAAGCATGATACTCCCATTTTTATGGGACAGGCTCGTGATCAAATCAAACCCGTGATTCGAGATCATATACGTGTTGAAAAGCATTGAAGACATGTGAATAATTGTAGCTGGTGTTATTTAAAAAAAAAAAAAACAAATAAAATAACATTAAGCTTAAAAACATAACAGGACTACGATTGTGCGTAAAGCCCAATCATACGATACTATGTATAAATGAAATCGAAATTTTTGCGGTGTTAAGAAATTTTGTATGGGGAGTGGTAGAAGGGGTGACAGCACTGAACTAATTTGTTTCACATCATGCTAGAGTAGCTATAAAAATGTTTTGTAGCAAATTTAAGCTTCAAAAATTGAGTAGGTACTGAGAAAAAAATTGTATGGGAGGTGGTAGAAGGAGTGGGGGTTTTTGGTGATTTTTCGAGAAACAACTATAACTATTGATATACTTTAAATTTCAGATCTGTATCATTCATACTTTTCAAGAAAATCGAATAATTGTATAGTCGTGGAATGTGTCTCATTGTATGGGAGGGGGAAGGAGTGAAGCTACTCGGTTAAATTTTTTCCCGACATTAATAATAATGCGAATTAAGGATTAAGTTCAAATTTTTACCTCGATGAAATTTAAATGTACTGAGAAAATTCGTTTAGAGTATTTCATGAAAAAGTGCGGTTTATATGGGAGGTGGTGGAAGGAGAAGGGGGTTTCTGGTGATTTTTTGAAAAACAACTATAATCATCATGCAATTGATATATTTGAAATTTCAGATCAGTAACATTCAGACTTTTCAAGAAAATCAAATTCTTGTGAAGTCGTGGAACTGTGTCACATTGTATGGGAGGGGGTAGAAGGAGTGAAGCTAATCGGTTAATTTTTTCCCGATTTTAATAATAATGTTAATTAAGAATTTAATACAAAATTTTAGCTCGATGCAAGTTACATGTACTGAGAAATTTGGTGTAAAGTAATTCATGAAAAAGTGTAGTTTGTATGGGAGGTGGTGAAAGGTGTGAGGAAACTCAAATAATTTGTAGACCAAAAGACTGCATTTATAATAGAAATAATATATTCCAAGAAAATTTGATTAATATATATTTTGAAAAATGAGTCACTTTGTATGGGAGGGGGTAGAAGGTGTGAGGGCAGTGAAATGAAACCAAAAGCAGATTTCATTCCGGTGGACACCTAATAAACTGTGCAAGTTTCATTACAATCGGTTCAGCCGTTTGTGCGTGAAAAGCGGTCGGACAGACAGACAGACAGACAAAAATTTCAAAAATGTGTTTTTATACTTATTTAATGCTAAAATAAATCAAAAAACTAACTTATAGCCATTTATAAGCAAATAACAGACAGACACTACAATTATATTACTATGTATAGATTCTCCTTTAAGCCTAACAAATTTGTCACATCTCTCACAAAGTTTATTGATTCCATGCAAGGGAAATTGCTGACTTCACGTCTTCATCGTTGGTAAATTTTCTTAGCGCAGTTCTTTCTTCAGTTTTGGGAACAAAGAGACTAAGAGGGAGTTGCTCAATATTCCGTATCCGCTTTCTGTAGGGCAACGAACCATTGCAGCGTGGCTCTCGTGAACAGGTGCGTTGTCAAGCAAAAGCAGTACTTTCCTCTTCTTTTTTCTTTGATAGCATCATTTAATTTTTTTAGCAGATTGGCATAGTGTCCCTCTGTAATATTTTCTCCTTTTTCTATTTAGTCGGTCATGAAAATCCCCTCTGAATCCCAAAAAATAGTGCCATGATTTTTCCGGCGGACTGTGAGACCTTGAACTTCTTGGGGGTGAAGCGCCTTCTCGGAACGAATGCATTGACTTCAATTCAGGATCATAATGATGAACCCAAGTTTCGTCTGCAGTAACAATCCGGGTCAATATTTCATACCTGTTCTCACTACAGAGATTCAAAAACTCGCGTGAACACTCGACGCGCTGTTTGTTTTTTTCTGAACTGCTGAGAGCATTTTCGGTACCCATCTTGCGTTGACTTTTGACATGCCGAGATGATCGTGGAGGATATTCAAAATGATTGTATCTGATACTCCAACCTTTTTTGCGATTTGTTTCTTCTTTAACGCTTGTGTCAATACCTGGCCACAAATGTGGCCATCTTTGATTAGCTGTAGACACTACTGTTATTAAGTTTTTTACTTGAAACTTCAGGACATCCGCAATCAACATGTTTCTAAGAGATTGTAACTTTTTAGTACATTTCTAAAAAAAATTTATGTATCGTTAGTAAATACAAGACCACACGTGTGCCCCATATATTTTTAGGCTGAAGCTATCACTGAAAGTATTGAAAAACGGTGAAACAAAGTGAAAAATAGGAAATATAATTCACATTTATAACATATTACGTATATTATATTATTATATAATTTTTACATATGTTTTTTATGTATATGTATATAGGTACATTATTTTCAGTTGGGAATTAGGTATTACATAGAAAACATTTGGTTGTAGTTACGCAGTACTCGCCACAAATAGGCTTCCTGTAAATAAAACAAGATTTTCTGGTCCCTTTTTATTGCAGTTGCCAAACAGCCATTGCATGTTCCCACGTGTTGCGCTGGTTCAATTAAATGTATTTCGCCTGAGGAAACAGATAACTGCATTGGTTTTCTAAAAACACTTTCTATTCCACTGAGTTCTGAAGTTTCTTATTATTGCAAGATTTTTAGCTCCGTGATTAATATTTGGTAAGCCTAACCGTTCACCAAGCTTCTGGAGAAAAATTCGTCTTCTATCAGAGCGATTGATAGGACTCTTTTTCATGAAAACCTTAAAAAGAAGCCTCCTCCTCTCAATGGCATTATAACCTAATTGGGGTGTTGGCCTTCTGACCTTCAGGGTCCTTAACATTTTCATTACTTATTGTGGAAGTATTGTTAGCCTTGAAAGAAAATATTTCCGGATTCTACACTGTTACGCTTTATTGTTCGTGACGTTTCGGTCTCTGCTGAAACCTTTATCAAACTCCCTTCACACAACCCTCTGTCTACAAATTTATTCATTTTCGTAGACTGAGGTAACAAAGATATTTCCAAGCAGGCAGTGTTCTGGAATTATACGTCGACTATAGCCCCGCTTGATGGCAAGGTATGTCAATAATATTATAGAAAAATGCTACCGTAGAAAAGTGCCAGGGTCTTCTTTTTGTCCTGTAGTACCATTTATCCATTGTACATATTTACCAGATTGATGTACTGAGAAAATTAGTCGTGCAATTTGTATGGGAGATGGTAGAAGGAGTGAGGGTTTTTAGTAATTTTTTGAGAAACAACTATAATCATTAAGTACATAATTGATATACAATATTTTAAATTACGGATCAGTAACATTCATACTTTTCAACAAAATCGATTTTTTTGTGAAGTTGAGAAATTATGTCACGAGAGGGGATTGTAGAAGTGATGCTAATAAGATGATTTTTTGCGATCTTAATTATAATGCTAATTTAGTATTTAGTAGAAAATTTGAGCTCGACAAACTTTAAACGTACTGAAAAAATTGGTTAATAGTATATCATGAAAAGTGCAGTTTATATGGGAGGTGGTGGAAGGAGTGGGGGGATTCGAATAACTTTTAATACCGTTCATCACATTTATGATAAAAATATTTTCCAAATTTCAAATTATTAGCTTTTATGGTTTCCAAGAAAATTTGATTAAAGTAAGTGATTGAAAACGAGTCATTTTGTATGGGAGGGGGTAGGAGGGGTGGAGCGATTTGTCCCGTTCACAAGCTGAATCTTCCTTTTTTTGCAAAAAACCCCGTATAGAAAATTTGTATACTCAACGTGTTTATAAGCTAGAGAGCGAATGGACGGACTGACGGACATCCGGTTTTGAGATTTTTAGCAACAACAAATATTTCTGTACCCTTGGTGCCTCTGTGCGAGCATTGTTTCTTCGCGTTACACGCTTTAAAGTAAACTTCTAATACTCTCAGATTCCATCTAGAGTATAAATATTAAAAATTTTCATTTAAAATAATGTGGCCAGGTATTGAGTGTTTTTTTTTTCGCTTTGACACAAGTGTTGAACGAGCATCTTCAATCGGGCGTCCCGAGTGTTTATTATCTTCAATTGACTCTCTGCCTTGCCAGAATTAGAGATACTCGATAAAACTAACACTACTCTCCTAATACAGTTTGGACAATGCATGTACAGCGATTGCGCGGGGATTTTTCCTTTATGAAGTAAACACAATCATAATGAATTGTTATTTATGAAAGTCATGTTTATTTTTGCTAGGGTGTAGCCTAGTGGATAGCGTGTTGATCTTGTAATGCGAAGGTCGTGAGTTCAAATCCCGGTCGGCGCAATATATGATTCCAACACATTGCCTGCTTGAATATACCTTGGTCACCTCAGACTACGAAAATGAAAAATTCGTATAGAAGGTTGTGCGAAGGGCTAACAACCCTTCCACAATAAGTATTGAAAAATGTTATGGAGCCTGAATGTCAGGAGGCCAAGGTCCGATTTGGGCTGTAGCGCCAGATGTTTATTTTTTACTGTAATGAGTGAATCTATACAAAAACTTGAAGTTTAACGCAAGTTTGTGCTCATGTCTACTCATTTGAAAACAGGGAAATTACAAGTTTGCCTGTTTTCCACATGCTTATGTTGCCTGCTTGTAATCACGCTGAACTGTTGGTATTATTGCATTGTACATCTCTTGCCTGAATAAACTATGACACTTAAAAAGCATCGTTTTTCCAGGGCAAGAGTCCCCGTAAACAGATGACATTTCTTTAAAAATAATTTGTGGCGTTTTCTGTGCTTGGTAAGAAACTTTATGACAGCACGAATTTGAATTTTGTCCATAGTTAGCGTTTTCTTTCCGATTGATTTGTTCATTTGGCGATAGCTAAAATTTTAGTGATTCGATTTGACAGAAACTTTGTATTTATACCTGTTTTGTGTAGTGTTACTTTCAGGTCAAAATATTTAGCCCCTCCCTTGTCCCCTTCATTCAGCGAAATTTTTTACCTCCCCTCGCTCATACATTCGCACGCACACTATTGTGTAGTGTTATGAGCGTGTGTTTTCTGAAGCACTGAAATTTAAACTTTTTCACCTGAAATTTAAATTTGAAATTCCTCTCTAAAATAAAACATTTTTTTTTTTTTAATATTCGTTTATATTCACTTTTTATTAAATAATTTACAAAAAAATAGTATAAATATATAAATTATTCTTCATTTCGTAATGCGTAAAATCTAAATCATTATTCTTTACACAAAATATAACACAATTTTGTTTATTTCAGGTTTCAGTTTTCTTTTTTCCCTTTTATACGAATTCCAGAGGCAGTTTTTTTTTCATTAATCTGAATCCAATATAGATGTCAAAAAAAGAAAGAAATGTAAAAAACATTTTAATATGTACATTAACTACTAAAAAAAAAAATTACATAAATATTGTGGATCTTTTAATTTATTCAATAATTTTTTATTCTTTTTTTTTTTCTCGTCAAAAATTAATCATTTTTCGTTAAATGTTTTCGAATGTTCTTATTTTATTTCAAAATAATGATCTATATACGTAAAAAATTTGTTTGTTGTAAAAAATGTGTTTCGTTTTTTTTTTTCATAAATTAAATATTTTAATATAATATTATGATTTATTCAAGTAGTAGTGTGAAAAAAATAATAAATTAAAAACCTTATTTAGCAAAAAGTAAACAAGAAAATAGATAATATATATAAAAAAATTAAATTATATAATGCAGCACACAATATTTTTGTCTTTTATGGGGTTTTGTAGTTTTTTTGTTGTTGTTTTTTCATTCTTATTTTATAATTTATAATTTAGGTAAATATATAAATTGTCTTAAAAACTATTTAAGAAGCATATCGATTTTTTGTTGTTATCTCATCATAATTCTTATTTCTAAACCAAAAATACATAATAAATATTTCATTAAATTACTAGTTTTTTTTTTTTTTTGCTTTTCAAAATAATTTTTATTTTTCATGTTTTTTTTTCAAAGAGGTAATAAAATAGTTTCATTTATAGTATATGAAATATATATCTATAGAATAAAAAGGCAACTATTAAAATAAATATGAAACTATAAAAAAAAAATTATAAATTTAGCAGCAGCAATCAAAAAGCTTTTACCAATGATATTTCAAGCTCGAAATGTAAATAAAGTGAAGAAAATTGTAAATAAAAAATATATAAAAAATAATTTTTTGTTTAAATAAAATATAAAAAAAATGAAAAAGCAATCAAGTTTTTTTTTTCGGAAGACAAATATTTCTAAACTAAATTTCTACGAATTATTTTCTCTTTTGAAAATCAAAATTGTTTTCGCTACAAATAGGTTTTTTTTCAATAATATAAATGGAATAGAAGACAAATATTTTATTTTTCATGAAAATTGATATTTTTCTTTTGCTTTGTTTCAAATAAATGTTTGTATGTAAATATATATAATAAAAAAAGTACAAATAATTCACACAATAAAAAAAATAATAAATTACAAAATAATAAGGCACTTGAGAAATATTATATTTTATATATTTAAAGGGATTTATTTTATAGCATTAACATTTTAAGTTATGAAAATTGTTTTTATCAAATATCTAGACGAGGAGTTTGTATACCGCACGTCAATAAGATTTACGCGTTTTTTTTAATATTATTACCACACATGATATATCACTAAATATATATAATTAGATAGAAAAAAAATGAAAAAAGTATTTATTACAAATATAATAAAAAAATAATAATAATAATAATTAATTAAAACTGAAATATTTCTGTGTTTTGTGGTGCAAATAAAAGATTGTATTAAATAGTTGGTTTCCATTAAAAACGAAAATTAATTAAAACAATGCAACCCCGTTGTGCTATTTGTCCAGAAATCCGTGTCAACGATATTAATTGATAATCAAATCGAAATGTTTTACTTCTCTTGATCGATTCTGTTCAATTTAAATTATGATTCAATAGAGTTAATACAAATTTCAAATGTATTTTCAAATTAATATCATATAACACGTATTTCATACTTTTATCGCATGTCATCTATATCAAAACTGATTCGAATTGCTAAAATAAATATTCTTAGGGAAAAACTCAATGCAGTAATGATATAAGAACTCGACGAATTCAATATATCACAACAATTTCTGACGCGGAAAACACTGCTTTTGTTGTTCGCATTTCAAAAAAAAAAAAACATGTTTTATAAAATTTAAATTAATTCAATCATATAAAAATATAAAAGGCACTGAGGCATTTGTGGAAAAAAAAAATTTTCATAAGAAATTTGCGTGTAAAAAAAAAAATTAATAGAAAAAGAATTTATTTTCTTAATTAATAACAGAATTTGAGCAAATTTTTTTCGGTTTTAATTAAAATATTAACTGTTTAGGATGTTACGGAAAAAAATTATTTATATAATATTATATTATTATTATAATACCTCTCTCTCGATTGTGTGCCACGATACTCAAAGTTTTTTTTTGTTTGTTGTTTTTTTATTAAAACCAATTAGATAATCGTCAAGATTTTTTGGATAAAAAGCCAAATTACAAAAAAAAAGAAAAACAATGAGTAGCTAAAGGGATTGTGAATTTACGACTCGAAATGTATAAAAAATTGAGTGAGGTAGAGGGAGGCACGAACGAAGAAAATAATTTTGATCCGAGAAATGCAAATTTAATTTCTTCAATTTCTTGCGATTTTCTTTCGTATTCATGGTGATTCTTGTATTGTTTTCGATTATATACATTTTTCTTGGAATTGAATTTAACAATACATAAGATATATTTTTTGTTTGTTTCTTGTTAAAATTATTATATTATACTTTCTAATAGTATTTTTTTTTTAGTTTTATATTTTTTATATTTAATATATTATTAATAAAGGATCTCGACTCCCCTTTAAATGCTCAAGTTCGTTAAAGCATCGACGGCCGAGCTTAGACGATTGAAAACTGGTAAACGTGCCTCTTCGGTGTTACCGGCACCAGAAGCTGCTGCTGCTGCGGCAGCAACATTGCCACTACTGTTTACAGTAGTAGCATTATTATTAGTGGTCGTATTATTATTCACAATGTTCGATTGAGATACGGCAACAACGTTCTGTTGATTTAGTGATTGCTGCTGTTGTTGCAATTGCGATTGGGAATGATTATTATGGAGTGGTGATTGGGAAGTTTGTGAGGACGATACTGGTCCCGACGATAATGAAGATGCCGAACCATTCGACGATGATGACGATACAATCGACGATGTCGAAAGCATCGATGGTGAAATTCCACCACCGTTCATTAGATGATGTGGCGGCGGTGATGGTGTGGTAACTGGTGAATTGCCACCATGTGGACTAGCTGGTGGACTATTGAAATTGAACGTGGCTTGTGCCAACACCGAACTAGCCGGACTTATTTGATCGGGGAATGGAAAATTTGCCATCGAATTAGTTGGACTCAACGACAGAGATCCGGTCGGTGATGCACGATCCGAACCAGTTGACATGCTCAACGGTGGACTAAGCGGCAACTGATGATGTATCGATCCGTTGTGCTGGGCTTGAGCAGCGGCCGTTGCAGCAGCTACAGCGGCTGCTGTTAAACGTGTATAAGCGGCATTGCTCATATTGCGGGCAGCGTTGCGCGCTTCATCAGCATTATGAACGAAATGACAACGTGGACCATATGGACAAAATCCAACACTATGGAATGTACGACAATATTCTGTTTTGTATTTCGGATGACGCTGAAGATTGCGCAGTTCATGTGCTCCATGAGCGAATTGGCATTTTTCGCCGTACTTACATTCTCCGGCTTCCTCAAATGGTCGACACAATTCGGTCTTGTATCTGAAATAATAAAAAAAAAATTTAATAATCGTTTGAAAATAGTAATTTATAAAAACAAGAAACGGAGGGTAAAAAAAATTGCAAGCTATGTAATCCCATCCCTTTCCTCATTTCTCTCACCCTAGAAACACACAACCGCTGTAGTTTGGTTCAGCGTGTATTTTTATCTCTTTCAATATAGAGGTATCTATATGAACGTGCATCCTGGGTGTAGCCTAGTGGATATAGCACGTTGGTCTGAAATGCGGAGATCGTGTGTTCGAATCCCGGTCGACGCATAATTCCAGCACATTGGGTATATCTGGGCTACCTCAGGAAATGAAAATACATAGATAGCCGAGAGCTATGCGAAGGGCCAAGAACCCTTTCACAATAACAAACAAAATGTTAAGGATCCTGAAGATCAGGAGGCCAAGGCCACTTTACCCTGCATATTGTCTTCCGACACATCCTCAACTTGTACCAAGAATAGTAAAGTTGCGGCCGCCTTGTTGACAGATATTTTTCTAGGAATATGAATCGGCGTTATTTATGTCTTCACATATTTGTTTTGTATCGATTGAAGAAAAGTTTCGTTAAATTTCATAAATAGTAATAAATTTTTACACATCAGCCCTAGTCGCTCATCGCATGAACGCATTCTTCTACTATTCTCCACAGCAAAAAAAATCGCGCACACACGCACACATATTACTCACCAACTCGGAAGAAGCCGACAGTTAGGAACACGTAGTTGTATGGGCGGCGAGAGTAAGAAAAACATCGTCGTATATGCCCAAGCCGACAGGGAGGAACACACTGTCGTATGGACGACGGTATAGACGATGGTCGGTTGTGCTGGGTTTGAAAAAGGCGAGCGTTCGTGAAAAGAGGCAGTTGAGATCGGACAATCGACAGAGCAGTGACGTCTTAGAAAGCGAAATAGTGGACGATTGAATGTCGAAGGCTTCCGCTCCTTCAGTGTAAAGCGAAGTTGGAAAAAGCGATTAAATAAAGTTTGTGGTGATCCAGCGATCCCTATATTCTTTATTCTTTATAATCGAACTAGTTTACTTTTATTTTTAAAGTTACAAGTTAACTTCAAATTATGCATGCAAAATTAAAGATTTATTCTCCGACCACTATAAAGTAAAGCTTTAAAACAACTTTTTTCCCGCTCTTTCCCAAAATTTATGGTGAATCATTTGTTCTTTTTGCTTTTTTGCCCTGGAAAATCGATGATTTATAAGTGGCATAGTTTATTCCGGGAAGGTAGAGAGTTAATTGAAGATGATAAACACTCGGGCCGACCGATTGAGGCCACTTCCTCAAAAATCGTCGAAAAAGTGGAAAACCTTGTTCTCGAATATGCTCGTTTAAAGAAGAAGCTAATCGTGAAAATGGTTGGAGTATCAGATATAACCATTTTGAATATCCTTCACGATCATATCGGCATGTCTAAATTTAGCGCAAGATGGATACCGAGAATGCTCTCAGCGGTTCAAAAAAGGCTGCGCGTCGAGTGTTCGCCCGAGTTTTTGGAACTCTGTAGCGCCGAACAGAGATGAAATTTTGACCCGGATTATTACTGCAGACGAAACTTGGGTTCATCACTATGAGCCTGAATCAAAGCAGGAGTCAATGTAATAGCTCCGTAAAGGCGCTTCACCACCCAAACTTTAATATAATAATGGTGTTACAGCTAATATGAGTGATAAAGAAAATTTCTTATGTCTATCGGAATTAAATTTCAGATTCATTTAAAAAAAAACTTTTAACTTACCGTGAAGTGTTAACCTGAGGCAATGGTTCCGATTGTGTTCTCTCCAATTTTCGATGTCCCAAATCGATCAAAGTATTCATCAGCGTATTCATTACATTATTATTAACACCACCTTGGGGATGGGATACGGCACGAGACAATGCACTATGCAATAATTTTTGCTGTTGCTCCTGTTGCTGTTGTTGTTGTTGCGCAACAACGACGGCATTAATATGCTGCTGTAAAAGAGCTGGTGTTGTTGATGCAACAGCAGCAGCAGCAGCAGCTACAGCTGAATGATAATTATTATTGATTAGATTACTATTTGTCGTGCCATTTAATTGTTGCTGGGATTGTTGTTGATGAATATGATGATTTGTGATTGGTGTTGGAGATGTTGTTCCACCATTTGTTAACAGTGTTTGCATTGATGAACCGATCACGCTTGATAGTAGCTGCGAATTAGTCGCTGCGTTATTGTTATTAATGTTGTTGATGTTGTTATTATTATTTATAGTATTGTTGTTTAGTAGATTATTAACATGAGAGGTATTCGAATTGTTTGTTGTACTGGTCGTATTGCCAGTTTGTTGCTGCTGTTGTAGATGAACTAATGCCCGGGATGATGTTTGATTCTGAAAAAGAAAAGAAAGATAAAGTTAGTAAGGGAATTTTTGCCAAAAATATTTTTTGTTACAAGGTTTCAAAACAAAATTTTTTTTACCCGTCTTCTTTTCGTTTTACTGAAAAAACCACTCCTACTTCGGATATTGATCATAGCTCCACCGTTCAACTGTCCTCCAAGCCAATTAGTATTGTTATAATTGTTAGCCGCTAGGATAGCTGCCGCCGCAGCACTATCTTTTGGACTGATGGACAGAGAACTAGTTGATGGCGGATTTTTACCAACACGTAGAAACATATCACACAACCCGGTACGATCGCAATACATATTTACAGCCATTGTTTTATTAGACAACTTTGTAATATTTTCGGCTTCCAATTTATTTCAATAGAAGCTGCGGTATATAATAAAATTCAGCTAAAATAGAACTTCTCTTACAGCAGGATTTGTCTTACGCCTAGAAGTCAGCAGTGAACAATCACAGGTTGCACCTCTTTTTGTATTATTTCTTGAGTTCTTGACTTAAGTTTCTTTCCTAACCAATCTTGCGTTTTTACCGCTTTTTTATATTTGAATTTCGATTAAAACCGATAATGCCCAATTTGTCGAATTTGAATCAAACAATTTTAGTTATTTTTTTTATTTTCAAAAAGAATTACGAATGACAAAACAGGGACACAAAACGGTATCACAAAAAAAAATTTTCTTTTTTTCAAAAACAAACAGAAATAATGTCAAAACAAAAATAAATAAAAATTCGTATGATTGGTAAAATTTTCGGAAATAAAATTCAAAGAAAAGAAAAGAATTCCGGGAGATTTGCTCTTTTTAGAAAAGGGACGAAACCGAGTTTGTTGTTGCGTTTCTTTTCAAGTTTCCAAAAGTCCACTTAACTTTTTATTTTTTCTTTTAGTTTCAAAATAAAATTCCAAAAAGTTAACGCGCCGTATAAAAAAAAAAAATTGTAAAAAAAATGAAAATATGGAAAAGAATTGAAACGTTTTAGCAATTATTATGATTAAAATTTTTTGTTCCGGAAAAGTTAAAAAAAAGAGAGAAACATACAAAAGCTAAAAATTATTAAAAACAAATGATATTGAGCAGTGACATGGCGATGAACTGGTTTGTTTTAGAACAATTTCAATGCCTGCTTGAATATTATCAGGATATTTTTACCGGTAAAAGTTTAAACGAATTTTTTGTTATGATTTGTGTGGGAGAAAAAATTGAAATATGCAACAAATTCTAAAATTTCGATACAGAAAGGTTTTTAAAGTCAACAAGAGATAATTTCGTAGATTTTTGTTAATTAAAAAATTGTTCAGTTTCATCGTAGTGATAAGACAAATTCGATGGAATGACATCACTGATAAGCTGCGACTTGAAAAACCAAACATACAAAACAGAACATTTACAAATGACGATAATAAGTACACTACACACCATAATATAGAACTTGCCTGCTGCGAGCAATTTCATTCAATCAGATTAATTTTGATGATGATGTTATGAGCATTATACGATGCCATCCATTGATTGTAAACCTTTCGAGACTAACTAGTGAATTGTAAAAAAAAAATGCAAGAATAGCATCATTGTTTTTTTTTAACATGAAGTACTAGAGATGTGTAGTTCACGAACGAACTAGTTCATTTGAACTATTCACATCTTTGAACTAAACGAACTATTCACTAAAATTGTCACATTTAGTTCGAAATGAACTGGTAGTGAGCTGAATGTTAAGCTCTATAGAATGAACTGAATGTTCGTACGATATATTATGGAACTAAACTCTCAGGCTGATTACTCTAATGTATATGTTTAGTTCACGAACGAACTATGGCCACAATATGATCGTATCTCGCAAAGAAGTGTAAGCATTTAGTTCGAAGACAGACTACAGAATTGTTTGTGGATTGAACTAGTTAAACTGGTGTAATTTTTTTCCTCCATTTGATATGTTTAATTCACGAACGAACTTTAAGCTTTACGGTTTTTTCTCCTTCTTTTTTTTGTGACCCTCCACTACTGATTTGTATGTCTCTCGGGAACGGATGTTTGAATTGGGTCGGGTGCACCATTTTCCCCTTTTTCGACTCGAGATATCTGTAAAATTCAGTTAACGAGATTCAGTTTGTTGTGATTTTTTTCGTATCGCGCTTTTTTTTTGACTCGATGCATCTGTAAAAAATCTAATTAAGCATTTTTTCCCAGATATCTTGACAATGTCTGCTTGAATCGAGTGGCGTGTTTTTTTATCCATCTTATTCCTTTTTTAGTCGGGTGGTCTGCGAAAAACCGTGTTTGCAAATTTTTTCATATACCTCGAGAACAGCTGCTCGTATTAAGTCGAGTGAATTTTGTTTTATTTCTTCTCTTTTTGACTATTTTGCATAAAGCTCAATTTCGCATTTTTTACAGACATCTCGAGAATGGCTGCTCGACCCAAAAATTCCCGAACTTTACAAAAATAGAAAACTAACTACAAATTATTTATTGGCTTCAATCCCCTTCGCACTCAAGAAGCGTTCAAGAAGCATTTCGAATGAGAGTTTTAGCTCGGTAACTGGGATGCCGATAAAAGCCTTCTTGTAAAAGCCTTCTTTCATCCACTAAACGCTTTCCTTCCTTGGCACATTCACAGAACGCTTTCCTTTCACGGACAAATTAAGTTTCCATATTAATAAGCAAAAACTGTGTTTGAATCCACTTGATTCACATTAAGTAGGTCACTAAGTATTAGCGAGATTATTTCGTCGGTATCGATGGTTCAGAGGAACAACTCGCCTGCCACGCGGGCAGCCTCGGGTTCGATTCCCGATCGATTTTTATTTATTTATTTATTTATTTTTAGATTTCACTAAAGTAAAAATATCATGATTTCAAGTAATTTTGATTCCATACTTGAGTTGAAAAAAATACTTTTTCAACGCCTTGTATGCCCTTGTTCCGATTATAAAAAGCGTACGGAGCTATAAAACAGGCGAGTACGGTGAGTAGTTGATGGTTAAAATGCAATTTTGATCAAATTAATGCCAACTTTCTTCTGCGCAATATACGATGCATCAAACGCTTCAAAACACCAAGATAACATACCTAGCATTAATGGTTTGACTGCAACAATGCCCTTCGAGTCGCAGAAATACATACATACGCGGTTTTTTTTTGGGATTTTGCTCGTCGCCATTTAGCACTTTGACGCTTGGTTGCAGGATCATATTGAAAACACTACGTCTCATCAAAAGTCAAAATGTTGAACAAGGAGTTTTGATCCTTTTGACATGGATCCGTCTAATAGCTGAACTCAACCAAAAATTGTGTGTATCCCGAAATCGTTGCCATGAAATCGTTACTCTAACAGGCGCCCATAATTTCAACTGAGCATTAAGTAAAAAATCCGCATTTGTGCTCTGATTTTATTCCAAAGAGGGCGGTATTTTTTTTATTATTGCTTTGTCAACTGCTCGATTGAGATTATGGGCATCTGTTAATCGGAGCTGGTTTTGTGGGATTTTCACTTGTTGGCTGCGAGTTCAGTGTTTTTGTTTTTGGATTCTGTATCGTCGGGATGTTCGACCGCGTAGCGAGAAGGAGAACATATGACCAGGGGAGTCGAGGGGCTGTGATGCTCAGGATCGCGCGCCTTCCAGAAAATGAAGAGAGGAAGCGGAGGGGTCAGTCTTAACTGTGGGTCCATCTCTCTCGCACTTGAGTGTACACAATATGTAGGATATTTAGCCAAAGTGTTTTGAGTTTGTTTGTAACGGTTCTATGGCTCCCCCCAAAATCTAATGCCGAATTAATGCGCGAATCACGTTAGCGTATCGAGTATATGAAGTTTCCTCAGTTCAAGTACTATAGAAATTGAAAAGTTTCAAAATTTCTACGATAGCGTACGCCGAAAAGTGCAGCGTAAGTGTGAATGGTGCAACCACACGGTTGCTCGATCCACTTCCATATTGCTTATGTAATTCCGCGCAGCAAAGGTCATTTACACCTTTTTTGCTTCCACAATGGCGTCTCTCTAAATCCGACGTACTTTTTCTTCGTCATTCAGTTTGTGTGGAAAAAAACCGTGCACACACTTTTCTGAGGTCCGAATGCTGAGTCAAAATGCGATGAATCGAAGTCTTGGGGATATTTCATTTCATTTTGATATATTGCACCGAAGATTTTAGCTCACTTTTGATGAATTTACGGACAATTGTATTGCTATCTTCATTCACAACTTCTAATGAATCGACACGAACGTTCGTCGTCATTCAAGTCATCCCGACCTTCCTTTAAACGCGTAAACCAGTCGTAAATTGTTATACGGGATAGACAATCATCACCATAAACTTACGTCATCATTTGATAAATTTTGATCAAATGTGTGACAAATATTTTGAATTTCTACAAATACTGTGACACAGCTTGCCTTAACGTTTTGCAGAGATTTCACCTACGAAATTTTGGGTCAATATTTGAAACATTAAGCTTTTTAATGTACCGAATATTACCTAGGGATTCACCCTATAATGTTATGCACAATTATGAACTCTACTCAATTTCTCCTGCCCCATTCCAGGATCAAGTTGAGATTTGAGTTCAGCGGACGGGATAAATCCCTGCGATTGGAAGCTTGTTTGATTCCGCAGCAGAGTGAAATTCATAGGTCTTATCTAAAGTACTGTCATCTGCAAAACTATGGATTGGATTGAGAGTAGATGACAGAAGGTCATTGATGGAAACTTAGAAAAGCGTTTGAGATAAAACAGAGCCTTGAGGGACGCCGGAATCTATTGCGAAGGAGGAAGAAGTAACGCCATCTAGTACTGCTCGTGTAGTGCTTGTCGAAACGATCCTATTTATGGATCAAAATAAGATTTTTTTTGTGAATTTATATTTATTGCTAGGATATCACTAATATTACGCAATCCGCAGGTTAATTGATCTTTCAAAGCTTCCGACAAAGCAACCAGAATTACAATTAGAAATCAAAAAAGGATGTAAATTATTTAAATTCTGAAATAAGAAGCCAGTGCTATATGGAAGCGAATGCGATTACTTAAATGAATTTTAATAATCAGAATTATTCT
The DNA here is from genome assembly GCA_963669355.1 of Chorisops tibialis. Taxonomy (NCBI): domain Eukaryota; kingdom Metazoa; phylum Arthropoda; class Insecta; order Diptera; family Stratiomyidae; genus Chorisops; species Chorisops tibialis. The sequence continues at coordinate 115,774,552 of OY770263.1, read as the reverse complement.
CCCATTAAATACATAGTGGGAAAAAATTATGCATGAACTATCAATTAGCCTTAAAACAAAAGACACAGAATTCTAATTCCATGCGGTATTAAATAATAAAAAAAAATAACCATTGGAACTGAATACACTTATATTGTTAGTTCTCGCATCACATTACGGGTGGAGGCAGATTGTCGTAAAAATTTCGACATCGAATAATTCAACGTGCTTTTTTTTATATATTTTCCTATACATCTTGAAGGTTGCAGAAATTCAGACTTGGCACTACACTGAAAACGAATAAATTATTAACTATTTGACTAATTATTCTTATTACAGCTAGCACCATTCAGAGAGCGCTAAAGATACGGCATTACACAAAGTTAATAAAGCTGGTTGGGTCAAAGCAATTTTAATCGACGAACCCACATAAATTGTGACAAGTAGTCTTTTTATGTTATGTACGTATATTTAAATTAGTTATCTCGGAGTGCAGTTGTTCACCTGCCCTTGGATCAGTTCATGCTGATTGTTGAAGGCTGTGTGAATTACAAAAAAAAAATGCTCTATGCATGAACAGGTGGAACGCCTCCTAAATGATAAACGAAGATTCATAAATTCATGTTTTATATGAAGGTAGTTACAATGAAATTAAAATTTTAATCAGATACTTCGAATTAAACGAGTCGTCATTTAGTTTTTGGCAAAATGAATAGCAATTATAACATCGCCAAAAACCACAACTGGTTTTCTTTCAAAACAGATTAGAATAAAACTTACCACTACATCCATCTGACTCACTATTCTTGTTGTATGAATCAATGAGCATAGTACGAAAATGTCACTTTAGTCATCTCACAAAGATGATATCATCGACATTTGATTTAATAGTAAATAAAAGCCAATATGTTAATTTCTATGCTGTTTATTTATGAAAGAGAATTCTCGACATGGCAAATAAAAAACACCCAAAAGAACAGAAAAACAATGACTCAAAGATTTGAGAGGCTCATGTCAATAAAGATCAGATAAAACCATATTTATAGCCGGATATAATTATATTTCTTTAATATACACACTTTTAGTAAGAACTCAGAAGTGACATTTATCTAAGAGGTGGTAGTACTGGTCAGTTTTTTAAGAATCTATTGCTTTGTATTCTAAACATGTCGATTGTATTGGTAAAGTTATACACAAATTGAGAATTTTGTAATGGAGATGGGTGATCGAAGGAGTGACCTAGGACCTAGCCTAGTGGATAGCGTGTTGTTCTACAATGCGAAAGTCATGAGTTCAAATTCCGGTTGACGTATAATTACACCATAGTGTCCACAATAAGTAATGAAAATGTCATTTGGGCTGTAGTGCCATAGTAGAAGATGTAGAAGTAGTTCGAAGGAGTTAAATGATACAATACCTAAGGCCAAGGTATTTTTGCCTAGGGTGCTGCTTGCAAAGACCGCCCTGAAGCTGCCCAGCGAGAGAACCCCGATAGGAGAGTCATTAAGATCGGCGAACAACTAGCTGCGGACGGCTGCCAAGTATTGATTCTCCACATTAAAAAAAAGCCGGGAACATACCCTTCCCGCGCGAAACCCCAAAAACGGTAATAAAAATACTCTTGAGGCCAACGAAGTGGAAAGAGATCTAAGGATAGAAACCCTGAGTTCAGCTGCGGATAACATTTCTATCGACACGGATGAGGGGAGCAGGAATGAGACAGCAGATCCATACACGTCCGCAACACTGAATCATATTCTGGCTCCTCAAGATGCTGAGAGTGATCCAAATAAACGTATATTACAGTAGATTAGCTTCGGTACCCTGTAGGAGGGTAATTTCGATGTGGCATTAATATAAGAGCCAATGATCTCCCGAAACATCAGGTATCAAGGGCCGCGGGAGCGTGCTAACTTATAATGTTCCTACTTAACACTCTATATGGACTCGAACGGCTGTAGGTTGGAAAATTGGAAGATCCTTGACAAACCATCACTTTCCGACCACAGGCATATAGGGTTTGATATGGTGTTTACTCCAAACCAAAGTGTAAAAGCATACAGAAATCCGGCAAAAGCGGACTACTCGAAAATCGTCAAAAGAATACTAGAAAATCGGAAACCGGACGGTATTTGGAATACACGTAAGTTGGAATTCAACACAACCTTTCTAACAAACACTCTAAGGCATGCCTTTAAAAAACCTACCACAAAGATCTCAACCACCATGGTAGAACAGGAAGCTGGGAGAAATACGTAAACAAATTCTTAACATCGCTAAAAGGGAACTGAGGAAAGACAAAAGAAAAAGCTGCAAGAAAATTCGGCAGCCAGATAGAGAAGCTAATTCACAAGCCTCAATACTCAAGCCTCAATACTCAAGCCTCTAGACTATCCAAGAACTCTGCTCCGTCAGCCTTACTCTAGACCACGGAAGGAAGTTGGACAAAGGACAACAAAGCAACGTTTGAGGCGCTTCTAATCACTCACTTCCCCGAAGCCAAAAGAAGCCATGATACAAAACGTGGAAGGAATAGTGACTATGTGGCTGGCAACGATTTCCAAAGGATGTATCAAACTAAAGTACGTATCCCTAATATAGAGGGAAGCTCGAGTGGTATTCATACTAAAAGGAGGGTAGCCACGTTATCCCTAAGGACTACCGACCCATTACCCTTACGTCCTCCTTTCTAAAAACGCTAGAAAGAGTACTAGACGTATACATCACAAGTTCAGCATGTGTACTGAAAAGAGAAATCGGTAGACGACAGTCATTCATGAGGTGATAGACATAGAAAAATCGCTACAGTAGAGAGTACACTCTAAGTACTTTCCTAGCCATAGAGGTAAGTTTCAGCAATGCAAAGACAGAAGCTTTTTTGAAGGATGTCCGCGCTGCCCAAGTAAATAAAACGATCAGCGTATGGATCGAAACATTGCTTAGAAACAGATTCATAGCGACGGAATGAGGCAAAGCACAATTCTGCAAACGCACCAGTAGAGGAACGCCATAAGGCGGAGTTTTATCTCCACTTTTGTGAGTACTGACTCTGAATGGAATACTCAAGGCACTGGGTCTAACGTAAACCCGAAAAAAAACAGAACTATTACTCTTCACTACAAAAACCAAAACTCAGGAGTTCAGGTTACTGAAAATAGGAAGCACGGAACTGACTTTGCCCAACCATGCAAAGTATATGTGAGTAATATTAAATAGTAAGCTAACATGGAAACAAAATATTAAGGAGCGATCAACGAAAGCTAACATTGCGTTCTACTTGTGCAAGAAGATGTAGGAAGTGGGATATGAATCCGAATATAACACACTGGATCTACGCGGCTACAGTAAAGCCAATTCCATTGCATGGCATACTGCACTGAATAAAGTAACATACCGGCAAAAAAATGGAAAAAAGGGCATGTCTGGGAATCACTGGGGCTCTTAAGACGATATCCTCTGATTAACTGAATGTCTTACTCTCTTTACCGCCAATTAGCCTGTTCGCAACAAACGTAGCATCCAAGTGCGCTCTTTGACTCAAGGATTCCAATCCAAGCAAATTAAAACGCACCCGTACGGACATAACAGCAATAACCACGGATTCTATGGTTATAAAGTCTGAGTTTGATAGAAAATTCTCGATACGTACACCGAACAGAGAACACTGGGAAACAAGAACTGGAGACCGTACAGGGTCAATAAATCTATACACTGATGGTTCTAAAATGGAAGGAATGGATGCAACAGTGTACCAACTGACCTTCCAACGGGCTCGAAATTCTGGCAAACCTGTTGATTAATAAAAAACTTTGTCAATACCTTGCCTAAAGATGGAGGAGATGGAATAAACTACTTGAAGAAAAAGTTTCCCAGGATCAGCGATGGAAAAATAAAAAAAAAAGTCTTCGTGGAGCCATAAATAAGGGAGGTTTGGACTGATCTAAATTTCAACTCAGTGTTTGAGCAAGCAAGTTCAGCCTTCAAGAACGTAGTCAAAAACTTCCTTAAAAGCGAAGACTACCTACCTACAAAGATATTTTGATTTCTACCCAGAAATTTTGGGTGATGTCAGCGACAAGCACGGAGAGCGCTTTTATCAGGAGCCTATCTATGCTAGCCGACTATTGCTGACATGATCTGTAAACACAAAAAATTCTGTCATGCATAAAGCATAGTAAATACTTCCCGAAAAATGCATTTAAACTAAAGGTATAATACATTCGTCAAAATTTGTCAACCAGTGTAAATTACAGTTAACGATTTTCTTTTAGATAATTATTGCACTGCACTTCGAGAAGTTTGTGAAGATATATCTCAACATCTTCACCGTGTTTGGCAGATCGTTGATAAACACCAAAAATATTAGCGGACTTAGAACCGTTCCTTGGGGCACACCGCACATTCTGAACAGTATTGATGACGAGAAATTGTAATTAGTCTTATAAATAGTCTGACATTGGACACCTTAGTATCATATCCCACACAATCGTTGAAAGCGACGGTTAACTTTTTGCATACTGAATAGTGCGCCCAGGTTGGTATAGATGATATTTCCATATGTTGAAAAAGGGGATTACCAGACTTTATTATCGAAATCTTTGAAAGTGACCCAGAGATATCATAGAATGCCAAGCAATTTTGCCTTACCGAGCGCTTGTTTGGTCGCAGTAAGAATGGTTGGCAGAGTCGAATGCCAATAGATTGATTGGAATCAACACATCTACGAAGTCGCTTTTTAGGCTGGGGCCCCAAAATCTAACCTAGCGTTGCTCGATCGTATCCACATGCGCTTCGTCTTATTGGAGATGAAACTGTTACCCCCTAAGTTATTTTGGTCACCGAAAAAAATAGAACTAGAGCAGTTATATCACCTTATCAATAGCATGCCTCGACAGAATCACAGAAATGCTTGACTCGAAAACCAGATTGCCATTTAGAAATGAGATAAAGGATGTACCATTTGCTTGTTCATAATGTTTTCAAAAAATTTCCTTAGAAAGTACAAAATTTATGATAGATCTGTTATCTTCTGGAACAATCGGTACCTTAAATTTTGGTATAGGTAGTAAGGCACTCTATTAATAAAGATTCAAAAAGTTAAGGAAGTTTTACTAATGGTTTACATGATGATTATGTATTTTTCATGCTATCGGAAAATTACCTATCAGTGAAAATTCATTGAAAGGAAAGAAAATCAGATACACAACGTTAAACTATTGACGATACACTGTCTAGTTCATATGCAAATTTTTCTTCTAATTTGAGAACAGAGTTGCATTTTCACTGAGAGAGCTTCATTACGAGTGCTGGATTGATTTTGGATTTGTTTTTTTAAGACATTCTACAATGGCACTACAGCCTAAATCGGGCCTTGTTCTTCTGACCTTCAGGTTCCTTAACACTTTTTTTTATTTGTTGTGGAAGGATTGTTAGACCTTCGCACAACCGTCTATCTTCGAATTTTTGATTTTCGTAGATTTGAGGGGACCAAGGTATACCCAGGTGTGCTGGAATTATGCGTCGAACGGGATTTGAACTCACGACCTTCGCATCGTAGAACAACACGCTACCCACTAGGCTACACCCTAGCTTTTTTTAAGACACCAAGCTGGATTTAGGGGGTCACCCGTTAATACTGTAACGTAAAGTCTAGTCAGTTTAGGGAGGGACATACGAATTAATTGAGTAAGGACGGACAGGATAAAAGAAGTCGATGAATAGGAAAAGCGGCCGCGGGTAATACATTCCACTTTTTACCTGCTCGAGGTAGGAAGACTCTATATTTCACTGGACGTGATTTGCGTGGTTCAACGGTATACTCGTGAGCGGGTTCAGCAGCACGTGTATTATGCGTATTATATGACTAATTTTACTACTGCAATGGCCATCTATAATAGATTGTGAATACTCCGACATTTCTACGATGTTGGAAGTCTATTGATGCGGTGATGGATGAATTCGGTCCAGTTTTGGATGCACCAGCCCAGACACGCGAATTGTACTCGAGTAGGGGTCTGATTTGGGACTTGTAGATGGTCGCAAGATCAGACGGTGTAACATATTTGTTGTATCTTCGAATAAAGGCTAGACACTTGGAAGCATTTAAAGCTACATTGTCAATGTGCTAGCTCCAGTCAAGTTTTTATTAATGTAACTAATCCTGCCGTAATTTCAGCTATAAACAAAATTTTCAATAGAAAACGAAGATCTTAACTTTCTAAATTTATATGTTCAGGAAATAATTCGAACAATATTACAAATGATAAGAAAAAAAAATTATTCAAAATGACCACCTTTTGCCTCAAAACAGGCAAGCAATTGCAGTGCGCACTTTTTTCCAGTGGAAACTCGTCCCTTCGATCAAGAACCTCTTCAGGCTCTCCAAATTAGTGTGACATCTTTGGCAAGCCATTTCCTCAAGGGCAGACCATAAGCAGTAGATTGAGGTCTGAGCGCCAATCTGAGGTCCTCATGAACTCAGGAATCAGCCACAGCTGAGATGATTTGACCTTGTGGGCGGGTGCAGAATCCTGCGGGAACACCCAGTGTTGTCGTTCGAACATGGTATCGCACAAAGGCATTACAATACGCTCTAAAATATTTTCTTGATATTTACTGTCCCGACTGTTGACGCTATTTTCATAAAAATGGAGGATTAAGGTGTAACTGATCCTCCACCAGGCCATCACTGATGAGGGATGATGTCCTCTTTGTGCCCGCTCAACTTTTTCCGTGCTTCCCGAGAGCTGGTAGCATAGACCCGGTAATTTTGACGGTCAGATTTCTCTTCGAGCGTGAAGATTTATCCGCGTAATGAGCAAACAACGCCTTTGATCTTTCTGCTCGTATGGTTTAAGAGCTGACGAAATCATCTGGCCTGTCGCTGTCCAAAGGGCACACATCTAAAGGTCATTTATGATCAATCGGAACATTGATCGGTTGTTCAAAGAGAATTAGAAAAGCTCAAATATTGTAAGAGAACTAATTGCAGGGCTAGGTACATACGTCGAAGATAGAAGTTCTCCGAATGATCAAGTGTTACACCATTAAAGGATCAGTCAGATACAGGCTTGTATTTTTGAGGCATTGAATTCTACTCAATTCGTCCTACCCTATTCCTGGATAGTGTTGAGGTAAGAATTTAATGAATCAAATAACTCACCGCGCTTAAAGGGCACGGGGTATTTTCAAGTGTACTGTCATCGACAATAAAATGATAAGACTGAGCCTTGAGGGATGCCGCAATTCATAGGAAACGGAGACGAAGAAATGTCATCTAATACAATTTTTATGGTGGGCTTCGAAAGAAAACTCTGAATTCATATTAGGTTTACAACTTTGCTTCCACCGTTTTTCGATAGATGGCTGAAGTGCTTGTCTAAATAGGTAAATCAAAAATGTCAAACAGTAAGTTTGGACATCTGTCAACATAACGACAGCACCACATTGGTGAATTTGTGTTTGCATAATTAATTTATTCTCGAACGATGATGTCATTTTTCGAGCCAAACTCTCGTCATTGGCGGGAAATTTCGATTTTCTACTTCCATTCGAAGAAAACTGCGGCTTAGGCTCATCGAATACTCTCAAGTGCTTACATTGAGGTTGCTCTTAGTTAAAGAACATATCTTGAGTGGTTTCAGCGCTTCAAAACCAGTGATTTTGACGTCGAGGACCGGCATGGCGGTAAAAGACAGAAAATTTTTGTGATATATCCTGAGCTGTTAAAACCGAGCGAAACCATCACAAGAGATCACTATCGACTACAATTGATGCGTTTGAGCCAAGCATGGATGGAGAAATGGCCACAAAACCACGACAAAATGTTTTTGGTGCACGACAATTCTCGGTCACATGTAATTTAGATTGTGAAAACCTATCTGGAAACACTGAAATGGGACATTCTACCCCACCCACCGTATTCTCCAGACATCGTCCCCGACATGTGGTAATGGAAAGTGGAAATTAGCAGGGAGATACAAGAGTGAAGAGTTTGAAGTGGCGATGACTGTTGCTCTTAAACTGCTGGAGGTTGTATTCAGTGGGAAAGAGATTGCCTGGTATTGAATTCCCCAACACTGTCGTCCGAGGGATAAAGAACTGCGTAAACTTCACTGTTCTCCACGGCAAGGGCTTCAATTGAATATAGGTGGTATCACGGTTTTTAGTTACTTGCTGCATTTACCATGGAAGTATCTATAGTAAATGCAGAGTACTCCGATATTTCGACGATGATCGAGGGAGTCAATTGAGGCCGATATAGCTTCATCTCCAATTTCTGGATACGGTCAAGAGCCATATTTTGCGAAACGATTCGTTACAGTTCAATCTAGACGTTAGCATCAAAAATCATATTTTGCCAAAACTGTTTCACAAGTTTGAATAAAGCAATGTTTAACATAAAGAAAGTTATCAATAACGAAACAGCTGAATTATTAAGGTAAATGTGTAAATAAAAATTGCCTAATTTACAAAGAAAAAAAAAATAACAATTATTAAAATTTTCAACATCTTTCTGTGCCGAATTCTCTTGAACTAGATTGCTGCTCTTATTTCAACAACAACTGTCGATTGATCTTCATGCCACGACAAATAACGACTGTCACACAATCAATTCAACAACACATGTTGCATAGCCACTTGTTTCTACAGCTATTTTACTTAATGCATACTTTAAATTTATGTCACAATCATCTAACGAAAACAATATTCATAATTTCTCCAATACTGTAATATTTGAAACCTTCAAACTGATACTAAAAAACAAACCATGTCAAAATCAAACAACTCAACAAAAAGAAGATCTAACAAAAATTATGAAATTCGTCAATCAATGACATATCGAATGGCATAATGGCCACCGCGCCATGATACACAAAACCAGTAACAAAAGCGCGAGTGCCAACAAGAAGCCCCCAATATTCAACAAAATAATTACATAACCTCGCTCGGTTACCTGGTCAACCTTTATTTTCGTTTTGGCTGGGTTTTTGTTTAAATGGTGAAATGTAATAGCGCGATTGTTGTTACTACAAAGAAAGTTATGCTATTGCAATGCGTGAAATGTTGATTGTTATGTTGTAGTTTTTTTTTTATCCGCTGGTGCGACCGGTTACATATCACATCCGTGATTTTTATTAACAATTCTGTTGGTTTTATTGTGCAGTGTGCAAGAAAGAAAGTGAAAGGACCGTGACTTGAGTTGCACAAGTTACTCGGTACGGGAGAAAGGGGGGTGGTTTAATGCATTACATGAGCTCAGATCGACTTACAAGATGGAAACCAACCTGGAAGCTGCTGACAGTCTTCGGAAGCAGTTTTATAATTTTCAAACTACTTGGCGCCTACAATTTGGAAATCTGAAAGAGATACTTGAGTTATGCCTTCTTGTTAATCTGTAAGTAGATCCGGAAGAGACATTACGTGCATGATGTCGTTACGGTAGATAGTGCGTGGTTGAATTCGTTGCTATTTTCAACTTTTGTTAATCGATTGTTTAGATCGGGGGCTATTTTGGTGCGCGCCTTTTTTAGTTTGCCTGTCAAGCCAAATTCGAATTTGCTAAATTTCAAATGGCATCATCATATTGCTTGAAGCGATTTCATCATAGCCTTAGTTAGGGGCCCTATTTTGGTTTTCATATTTTTCTATTTATGTACTATTAATTTAGAACATTGTTCAAAAAAATTTCACAAAATTTTCAAAACACAAATTTTTTGAAGAAATTCTTTATCAATCATCAGTTAAATCGTTTATTTGCCTTTCCTGTCTCAATTGTGTAATTAAATAAAATACCACTGTGTAGATGGAAAACAACAGCGAATATTATGTACATACTACTAATTTTGGAAAACAAAAAAATAAAAATGATGATATGAAGAGTGTTATTAAATTTTTTACTGTAAATACACAAATTAGCATCAAAAAATTCTTGTTGTTTTTTTATTTTTCAGAAAACACATTTTTCTTATCTTATCATGTGTGGTTGGAACCCGATAGTATGTTATTGTGGGAGGGTATCAAATAAATCATTTTCTTTTTTTTATGAAATATACTATGAGTGTACCGATTTTTTTTAGCGATGATAATGAGAAACTCGTAAGAAATTAATGATATGGGAATAGGATGTTAGATAAAGAAAAATAAAACAAGTAAAATACAAAATGAAATGTTAAGTCACAGTCATTAGTCTGACTTATTATTTTGAAAGAAAATAACGAGTATGTTGAATGACACACAACAATTGAATAAAGTTCAGATAATGGTGAATAGCTTTTATTTAAGGCATCTACTATAATAATTTTATGAATAAATTTTCATGGTACAAATAATTTTGTTAAAATCTTTTTTACTTTTAATTCCTTTGCTTTAAATAAATTGCGGTAACTTTATTATTGGGTATTTTAAGGACATTAGTCGCTACCTTTCCCTGTAAACATATTTTTCTCTAAAGCTGTAAAGAGCACTTTAAACATGGCTTAACTTAAAGATTGGGATTTGTTTTCCATGGTATAAATAATTTTGTCATGCATAGTAGTATAGCCACTGTACTACTACACTACGTGGAAAGTGACCGTTCGACTTACCAAGACACTACAGACTTTCGTAAACCAATGCTTCCGGCGCATTTTAGGAATATTCTTGCCAGAAGTGATCTCCAACGACGAACTTTGGAGTACAACTGGCCAGACTAAAATAGGTATTGAGATTCAACGGCGGAAGTGGCAGTGGATCGGTCATACTTTGAGGAAAACAGAGCGAAACATCACCAAACAGGCTCTGGATTGTAATCCTCAAGGAAGACGTCGGGTTGGTCGACCATGTAACACATGGAAGCGAGCAATTGAGAAGGAGGCCAGAGGAATAAACAAGTCCTGGCAACAGCTTAAGGCCGATGTTCAGGATCGCGCCTTGTAGAAGAGAGTTATTTCTGTCCTATGCCCCTATAGGGGGTCTTAACAGGAATTTGATTGATTTGATTGAGTATAGTAACCCTAAAAGGCAATACGTAGTAAAGTCAGAAGTGGAACTAGCTCGAATCGAGCATCAAATTAGAATTTCGAGTGGTTTTTGGTCGAAAAGAAAGAAATAATTATTTCAAAATTCAAATAATAGATATTTTGTATGTTAGTTATTGTTTAAACGCAATTATTCGTTTTTTAATCAAATTCAATCTACAAAAAAACATAACAAGACTGCGACTGTGCGTCCAATCATACGATACTTTAGATGAAATAGGAAATGTGATCTCAAGAAAATTTGTATGGGAAATGGAAAAAGAGACAGCATTGAACTATTTTTTTTTATAAAATGCCAAAATAGCAAGAAAAATGTTTTATACAAAATTTAAACATCAAAAATATTATATAGGTAGGGGAACCCGTTGCGGAACGGGGTAATAAGTTGAAATTATACGTTAAAAACATTCAAGGGATAATTAAAGGAGCTGCTGCAAATTTTTCTATAAACATCTCGTAATTTAATAATCACAAAAATAGAATAATATTGTTGGAAAACAAAAGAACAGTATTTTTGTTTTCAAAAATAGAAAAATATTTCATATGACCGCAATATAGACATTCACAATCAGAATGGGATACTTCCCCATTCTGCCCCAGGGACACGAGTCAGGTAAAAGCGGTATACGTCGTATACCCATTTATGCTCATTTCCTCGAAAAAGCGTATACCCTCTGGGGTACCAGGGCTGTATAAGGTGGTATACGCTGTTTTATACGTTTTATTTTTCAAGTATCCGCGGTATTCCACTGTACTCGAAAGTAATGCAAAACATGTCAGCTCTACTTCCTTATCATCAAATTAATGCGCCCGTAAGGAACTCTATGCGCTTTCAACCAAAAACAAATATACGCGCGATTATCGAATTACCAACAAAGAGCAACAACTACATTCGACCGATAGAGAACTCGGGCAACTGTCAACTGAACACCTGCACTATAGAACGCACGATCATCGAGTTTCGGGGAACTTGAATTCCACCATCCGGCCTACTGCACGTATAGATTCAACCAGAACAGGAAAAACAATCGCATAAGAACGAAATAATTCTGAACACCTGCGTGGTCTTTACCAAGTAAGCAACGTAAGTGATCGAGCGACAGAAGAATGAGTCGGGCAGGATGAAATGCTTTACAGGCCTCAAAATTTACGTGCAACCTAGCACGCACGATCATCGAAGGTCTCCAATAAAAAATAACATGGATAAAGTAGAGAAGCGGTCGGCTGCGATAGGGCGACACGGAAATACTCGGACGACGATAAAATACTTTATATAAACCAACAACAACCACACGTATGGGCTTTAATCAATGGGAAAAGATTCGGGCGATGATGAAATGCTTTATAGAAGCGATTAACTGCGTTCGACCGATAAGGAAAAGATACACGCGAGAAGGGGAATGTTTCGGCGACGAAAGCAATATAAAAATGCAAGCGATTTTGGACAATGGTCAGGTTTGGAGCCGTCGACGAGTCCGTCGAAGTTTAGAAAGCGAAACAGTGAAGATTGATATGCGATAATTTGTGGACAAAAAAAAAAATTCTTTAATTGAAATTCGGCGACTGAACAAATTGGTGAAATAACGAATAATGACACTCTCCGAGCAAAAATTTAAGCACCCATGCGATAGCATGTAAGGTTGGCTACAGTCACACCGCTGTAGGTAGGTTTTGACGAAACCGGTTCTTTGGAGCGCAAGAAAGGTAGTGGAAGGAAAAGAATTACGATTGTCGCAGAAGATCGAGTCATACAGCGTACCAGTATTCGGAAACGTTTTAAAACTACTGCAGATATTCGACCAGAGCACGTAAAAAGCGGAGGAAATAATATCGGTGTCCATACAGTCCGAAATCGACTGAGGGACGCTGGTTTGAAGGCGGCCAAACCGGCAAAAAAACCATTCCTAACGCCGAAAATTCGCAAAATCAGACTAGAATGGGCCAAAAAGTATAAACACTGGGCTGAAATCCATTGAAGAAATGTTCTTTTCTCTGACGAGAGCAAATTTATTTTGTTCGGATCAGACGGAATGCAGTACGTGAGACGAAGAACTGGAGAACGATTCAGCAATGAGTGTATCACATCATGTGTAAAACATCCGGCTGGGAATATGGTGTGGGATGTTTTTTTTATTTTTCGGAGTGGGAGAACTAGCCTTATTCGAAGGCATAGTGAATGTTTTAGCCTATAAAAATGTGTTAATCAACAATTTACTTCTTTCGGGCGAAAATCATTTATCGTTCATCGACGAGTGCATATTTCAAGATAATTCTGCACCATGCCATCGCCCCAAATTGGTAAGCTTATATGTTTTACTAATATTGACAAAGTTCTTAATTGGTTTCATAAGAAAAGGTATAATTTTTTTTTCTCCCTCCTTTGTAGATTAAGGATTTTATTTCTGAAGTTGGACTTTTGACCCTTGACTGGCCCGGTAATAGTCCCAATCTCAACCCCATTGAGAATCTATGGTCCATTATGGAGGCCAGGATTTCAAAAGCGAGATCAACTTCAAAGCAAGAGCTCGTGAAATTACTCGGAATATTTTGGTATGAAAAGATCAACATGCCTCGAAGGATAAAGGCGGTAATCAAAAGTAAAGGCAGCACCACAATATATTAAAATTGATTTAATTTAGATTGTTATAACGCCATAATAAAAAAAAATGTATACAGAAGAAATAAATATTTAGAAGTTATTTCAAGTATTTGATGTTGCACAATTTCTCTAAAATTTGACCAAAAAGTGAACTATCTATCTATCTGACCAATTCTTCTATAAAAAAATCCCAAGCTATATATTTTATATAGTAAATATTTAACACACAGCAAATTACTGCTCAGATTTTCTAACTGGAGGACGCGGTCACTGAACCGAGATGGATGGAGGCACTTTTAAAGTTTGATTGGAACGGGTGATACCAAAAATCACAATAAAAATTATGTCAAAACTTGACAGACTAAAATAAGCACTGAGATTCAAATGCGGAAATGGCAGAGGATCGGTCACAAGTTGAGGAAACCGGAGCAAAACAAGCTCTGGATATTCCCCAAGGCAGACGTCGGGTTGGCCGACAATGTAGTAGCACATGGAAGCGAGCAGTTGAGCAAAAGGCAAAAAGAATAAATAAGTCGCGGCGACAACTTAAGGCCGATGCTCAGGATCGCGCCTTGTGGTAGAGAACTGTTTCTGTCCTATGCTAGGGGGTCTTAACAAGAAATTGATCGATTTGTATTATATTATTTAGGAGAGAGAAAAAAAAACCAACCGATTCGATTTAAAAATACTAAAACCAGTCATACTTTCGATTTCTTTATTATTTTTATTACTCTACTTGCGCGCTGCTTAGTTCCGTAACGCAGAATTTTTAAAGTTGTTAATTTAATTGCTCATAATAGTCATAAATTTACCTCACGAGGAACGCAAAAATATCTCTTCAAATTTCGTAATTGTTTATTTTTATTTTTGTTGAATGAAACAGTAAAGTAATCGACAATAAAACAAAATGGAAATACCTTTTGAAAACAAACTATAAACAGTATAAATACTTAGATTGTATTTATATCTACATATAAAATCTTATGTAAACATTTTCTTTAATCGATTTTTTTATAGTGTTTTCCATTGAATAACATCAGATATAATTAATTGTGTATAATGCAATTTTATGATGAAATTTTATTATATTTATTTCCTCCTATATATACAGAAAATATTTTATTTTTAGATATAATTTATATTAAGTATTTGTTATGGATGGGATCTGTTCACAAAACACTTCCCACTGTCTCATCCTTAGGAAGTTGCTCAAGGACATAGCTGAAAATCAATGTGCGCAAAAACAAGTAAATGCGGAAGGGTTTGACCGAAGCTCATCCATTATCCATAACGAACAATAAAATGTGTATGACTTGCAAGATATTTGTTACCTCGGAAGTATTTTCAGCATGGATGGCAGAGCCAAAAAGGATATTGAGGCTCGCATAAATAACGTTATCCGACTTGATCCTTGAGGGTTATAATCTTCAGCTTTTTCAAGATGCTTTGCTCTGGATTCCTAAAAATTTCACTGATTCACTACCATTTTCACCTCCTAATCTCAATACATTTCTTAGTCTGTCCAGTTAAACTCCAATAATCGTCGATGGAGATCACATCTGGCCAGAATCTCCCTAAAATGCGTCGGAGGCATTGGTTCACAAAAATTTGAAATTTTTTTTTTTTTTTTACGGGAACACGTGATAGCACTGTGACCTTCTCGGCCTATTGTGCGTTTTTTGCCCCTTTTCCCTACCACAACTCGGTAGATATGGCTAATATAAGTATGTTTAAGGGAGCCATGTTGGCTAGTTCATCGGTGGTAAGGAAACCTTTCCCAAGAAGATGATGTCTTTTCCTTGCTAATGCTTCGCAGTGACATAGGATGTGTACTGTCGTTTCTGAATCTTTGAGACAGAGTCGGTAGATGTCGATTTCAGCTAGGCCCAAATTTTTAATGGTAATGGTTTAACTCCACTGTGGCGCGTCATTAGGCCGATCAGCGTACTAATATCACTCTTGCTGAATTTTAGAATTTCTTTTACTTTGGTTTGTTGTGGTAGTTAATTTTTTTCAGATTGATAAGGCTGGAAGTCTATTCCAGTAGATGCTATCCTCTTGTTAAACACACTTTGTAAACATAAGCTTGCAGTGCCGTTTTGGTTTTCTGCAGAATGGCTCTGGTCCTATAAAATTTGTTTCAACGCCGTTTTTTGCAAGGCGGTCTGCCTCTTCATCAATCCCCAAATGTCCTGGGACCCACATTAAGGTTACTTTGTTCCTTTTTTCCCAGGATGATTGGGTTTTGAAGGCAGTTCCAAAATAGCAATTTCTGGGTACAACCGCAAGTTTCCATGCAGTATAACCACATAACAACACGGATTTGACGCATTTGGCAGCTTCGTACGAATGCAGATCTCTCTTACCCTCCAAAATGGATAGGCCTGACGGGCTCATCGGTTGCCTCGATTCATCATAACTAGTATTCCGTTTTGCACCACTCTCCTCTACATATATATTGTATGTAGCATTCTGATCTAGCAGGAGAGCGTATGTATGTAAATATTTCAAATGGAATCTTGTCAATTTTCATCTATTAACGAGCCTCACCCGACCCTCTCCCTCGCATGCACCATTATAATTCGAATACAAATGACACTGCGAATATACTGATAAATTCGCGTTGGCACCGAGCGTAAGACTAACGCAACACAACTTAAACACTTATCATAAAAACAATACAGTAATCATTATGAAACCAACTGATGAAACATTAGCCTAAATTTTCTTGAATTGATCGAAGAAAACTTCCTCAATTCATTATTGAGATAAATTAAATGACGTATTTGCCAATAGACGCCATTTAAGTATCATATTGTTTGCGTTAGACGGTTGAAACTTTATATTATATACAGATCACAGATGTTTTAAAGAAAATGTTTACAAACTTGATGTTGTTCTTAAGAAAGTTGAATGCACTATCCACATGAGTTCAATGTTAACTTTGCTTACCTGCAAGAAAAAGAAAAAAAAAATTTTTTAGAGAAAATTTCAAATATTTTGGAAAACTATAGAATATAGCGCAGAGGAATAAAATTACTAATTTACGATGTGCGTATAACGAGCACAACTGCAAACTCATTAAAGGTAATTTACTCAAACATATTATGAAAATGGTATTTTTTAGAAACAATAAGGAGGCAGACACTTATTATGTATCGGGATAGACATACAGGCGCGGCTGAAATATTCATGTAGACTCGAATGTGGTTTGAAACTCTTCAGATAATTTTTATGAACTTCAATCGAATTGAATCTGAGCTCTGTCGAGTAAATTAGACCAATGTTGAAGACATATTTGCTCTTACATAGTGCAATGCACTAACGTAATCTTAAAAGGAAAGATATTCAGAACATGAAGGACGAATCTAATCGCAGTTAGTGGTTAAAGTGGAAGTATATTAACCTTCAGAAGTAAAAGTACTCCAGTCTGGAATTATACGTCGATCGAAATTTGAACTCACGACCTAACACGCTACCCACTAGTTTATACCTACAAATGCTACCGAAATACAATTGAATAGTTGCTGCTTCTTCGTAAAGTCCAATTTTAAATTCTTCCAAGAAAAAACCCAAAATATTTATAAAATCATAATTCACCTTCATTCCAACAAACCTATTTATTTAAAAAAATTATTCATTTCCATAGAAACATTTACATATCATTAGATAAAAATCCCGAAATGAATAAACCATCATTAGCAACAAATTAGCAGCGATATTGCAAAAATAACAATTAAACAGTTGAATTAACTCCCGCACTGTGAACCCTGAAGAAAACATATCGCATCAAGGTTGCTTAGCCATAATTGAAGAAACACTATCACTTACGAAAACAATAGTATCGAACCGTACAAACAGTAAAATTATACTTGTAGGTAGTTATTTCCTTTATTTGCGTGCAAAAAACGACAGAAAACCAAAAGTTACTAAATATACAATGTGCATACATATGGAGAAAACTAGTGCCATAAATAGTTAAAGTGACTGCAGTGTACAAAAACAGGGAAAAGATGTCTTAAAATTGTTTTTTTAACAAGTCTTAAAAAAAAAACTGGTTCCACTTGATGTACCTTAAACGGCAAGACACGCACTTCTTCTTCGGCATTTTAAATTCTCGAGCTAGTCACATTTTTTCTTTATCTATTATTAAATGTGCAGGTAATATCGTGTATAATTGTGCTGGATTCTTTTCAAAATGTAGCTAAAATAATTAACTTTTATTTTTAAGGAATTTATATAAAAAACAAACAGAGTTCAATTTTTATACTCCAGATGGAATCTGAGAGTATTATAAGTTTGCTCTAAAGTTTATAACGCCAAGAAATAATGCTCGCACAGAATCGCCAAGAGTACAGAAATATTTGTTGTTGTCGCTTAAAATTCTCAAAACCGGATATTCATCCGTCCGTACGCTCTGTAGCTCGAGAACGCATCGAGATAGGAAGCTCAAATTTTGTACACCTCGTTTTTGACGAAAAAGCAAGGTCAAGTTCGTGAATGGGACAAATCGCTCCACCCCTTCTACAACCTCCCATACAAAAAGACTCATTTTCAATTATTTACAATGAACAAATTTTCTAGGAAACAATAAAAGCTAATAATTTGAGATTTAGAATTTATTATTTTTATCATAAATGGGATGTATAGTAAAAAAATTATTCAAATCCCCTCACTCCTTCCACCACCTCCCATATAAACTGCACTTTTTCATGAAACACTCTAAACCGATTCTCTCAGTACGTATAACATTTATCGAGCTCAAACTTTGCACTAAATACTGAATTAGCATTATCATTAATATCAGAAATAATTTACTGATTAATTTTACTGCTTCTACCTCCTCCCATATAATATGACACAATGTCCCAACTTCACAAAAAATTGATTTTCTTGAAAAGTATGAATGTTACTAGTCTGAAATTTGAGAGATGACAATTTTATAATATTCATAGTTGAAAAAATCACTAAAATCCCCCAACTCCTTCTACCACCTTCCATACAAATTGCACAATTTCACTAAATATAATCATGATTTTCTCAGTGCCTATTCAATTTTTGGAGCTAATATTTTGTATAAAATATTTTATAGCTACTCTAGCATGATGGGAAAGAAATTAGTACAATTCCATCACCCCTTCTACCACTCCCCAGACAAAATTTTTTACGATCAAAAAAATTCATTTCATCTAGAGTATCGTAAGATTGGGCTTTACGCGCAACCATAGCCCTGTTATGTTTTATATTTATTATAGCAGTCCCTTATGAAGATTTTAAAAAGTTTTCTTTTTTTTTCCTATTTTACAATTTTATAAAAGTAAACGTTCACAATGCTGCCAAAAACATCTTGCATAAACCGCAAAAAAAAATTTTTTTACATATTATCGTCATTCGATGAAAAAGTTGAAAGTTCTTACCATGGAGTTTTTGTTCCGCATACTGTGAAAGTGACGCGAGTTGCACGCGGTAGGAATATAATGTAGTCTGTTTTTTTTTTTAAATTCAAACCAAAGATTTTCGAATTTCACACTGTTCTGCTTTATTAATCGTGGCGTTTCGATCTCTGCTAAGACCTTTATCAAACTCAGTTTAATTAAGATCTCAGCCAGGGCTATAGTCATGCGTATACCCTATAAAGGGCATACATTACTTATTGTGCAAGGGTTGTTAGCCCGTCGAATTCGTGATGTCAAGTGTCATTACTCTTCGGTATCAGTAACTATTCGAAACTTTAAGGAAAGTAATCGTTACATTTTATTCGTTACTAGATACTCGTTTAATTGAAATGACCGCCATATTATCACTATCAGGATACCTTAATGCAAGAAATTGCCACAAATCGGTTCCGAATTTAAAAATTGAAAGTCGATTTATCCTCTGGCTCATCGTTTAATGAAGGGATGAAACACAGACATCAACATCCCAACACCTAGTACAGATAATAAAAACAAGAAATTGGCAAAAATTCACATACATCGGTGTCAACTAGCGTTAAGTTTACATCTTAAGCACTGCTTATCAATAGAGAAGTCGAATACATCAGCATTCTTATTAACTTCTATCATGAGACGCGAAATCGTATCATTCATGCCATAGTTTGTCCGGTGAAAACCAATCCGCAACAATCTAGGATACCTTGGTAAAAATTGACCAAAATCAAACCACATCAAACCCAAAAGGATGGAGGAATCAACTGAGCCTGTAAGAAGGATATGAGCATAAAATTTTCTTGAACAAAAATCCCATTTATCACCCAAACATTAAAAAAATTCTACGATTTGATGTCACAGATGCCAAGCCGCTCGGTGTTGAACGAAACGAAACAAAAACACATCATTTTCTCAGTAGACTTTGCTGTAAGGTAGAGAAAGGGCATTTCTTCTCGTTCTTGCTTTGGAATGACATCATGCCGTTATACACAAGTGTAGGTTTCCCTCTTGTACTGTAACGAAAAGAGTAACTAAATGTTACTTTCGGTATAAGTACTTTTTTATATGCGGAACGAATACTCAAGTAATGAAACAGTAACGAAACGTTTTGACAGTTCAGTTACTTTTTCGGTCGTTACTCAAGTAACGAATATAAATCTGCATCGGTACTTCGGATTTCAGTCGGTAACGGGTACTTGTGTAACGAATAGTTACTTTTTTGGCATCACTACTTCGCACTAGAGATACTCGATACACACTAATACTACTCTCCTAATAGAGTTTGGGCAAGCATGTACAGCGATTGCGCGGAAAATTTTGTCCAAAATTTGATTTTTTCAATTCTTTTTCTTTTATGAAATAAACAACCATAATGAATTGCTATTTACGAAAGTCATATCTATTTTCGATTGTAATAAGTGAATCTATACAAAAACTTGACGCAAGTTTGTGCTCATTTTCATTAATTTGAAAACTGTTAAACTCAAGCACAATACAAGTTTGACAGTTTTCCATATTCTTATGTTGCCTTCTCAGGCTTTTAAACAAACTCTGAGTTGTTGGTATTATTGCATTGTCCAAACTCTATTAGAGTAGTTTAGTGTGTATCGAGTATCTCTACTTCTCACAACCCTCTAACTACGAATTTTTCATTTTCGTAGATTGAGGGGACCAATGTACACCCAAGCAGGCAGTGTACTAGAATTATATGTCTACCGCGATTTGAGCTCACAACCTTAGCATTGTAGACTAATACGCTAACCACCCTGGCAGTGAAAGTATGATTATAGGGCACTATATGCTCAATGGTATACACTCGGAAAAATTTAATTGAACAGCGTAAATGCGCTGCTCAATTTACGACTGGAGGCTCAGCAGCAACCGAAACATTACGTTTAATTAAAACACCACAGTGTGAAATCCGAAATTCTAGTCTATTCGAACAAACTAATTTTCTGTCACTCACACCAAATACACAGAATCTTCTTATCTTACTTTCTGACAGCAACTTTTCCTACTCCACGCCCCACCCATCACATCTTACGTAGCGACAAAAATACATGTAATGCCTGCAATACGGCATAGTAAAATAATTATAAATTCCGAAAAAGAAAAACTTTCAATCTGTTATGAAAATATCGAGAAAAGTCTAAATTTCTAACTCGTTATTTCAAAATTACTAAATTCATAAACAATTTTAATTTGTAAAATTCGTAAAATACAGTCATCAATAAATGAAAATAAAAAAAAATAAAGAAAATCATTCCCATCGATAAAGATAAACAGGAAATTTTATTGATAGATTGAATTTATTTTGAAATGATGAATAACACCTGGTAAAAAAAAAAACAAGGTGCGATAAAATTCTGTCGAATTTTTGTTTATTTTCCGATACAAATTTTCAAAAAAAAAAAACGCATGATAAGAAAAGTTCATAAAAAATACCAAAACGAATTAAAATTAAATTTAACGAAAAATGTCATTGATTTGAAAGAAACAATTTCCGGATTCTACACTGTTACGTTTTATTATTCTTCAATTCAAAATGCACTGTGAAAACATTCACCAAACCAATGTCATTGATATTTTACCAATAATCGACGTTCGTCAAATTTTAAGTACATTTCATTCATAAACTTTCGAATTAATTAAGAAAAAAAAAACGAAATTAAACTAAAATTGATTTATTATTCACAAACACACCAAAATATATCATTTCCTGCCTAGCTAATTTATACTTTGAAGGTGATGCAAAGATATATTCGCGGTTCGAGATTAAAGTACAGTTTTTATAATGTTTACACAATAATTTCCTATCTAATAAAAAAAAAAAAAACATTCTTTTTTTTCTCTCCATTTTTTCCATTTAATCTTATATTAATAATATCAGTTATTTTATTTAAAACGGGATGTTTAAAAAAAAATTAAGCTTCGAATTTTATGAGGACAAGATGAAACGAAAAAAAAATTGCGGTATATTTATTTATAATAATATTTTATAAATGATAAGGAAATAATTTAATATTTTCTATTAAGACCATAACCTTACATTTGGGACTTACAACCATCTTTTAGGTGGTTACATGTCTTTATCTCAGCCACACGTCGAATGTAGGTTTAGCAAGTAGTATTCACAAACATGCCAAAAATAGAATTCTTACCTTTAATATCTTCAAGAATCTCAATAGATTGCTAGAGACGAAATTTTGATTAAATTCGTATATTAATTGATGGAAAAGTGTCTTTTACTGCGGTATCCCTCAGGATTCTGTTCTATCTCCCTCTTTATTCTCAACTTTTTAATAAATCAAATTCAACATATTACGTTAATGTCATATAGCTTTTTCAATGGCACTACAACCCAAATCAAGCCGGGGCCATCTGTCCTTAACATTTCTTTCATTATTGTGAAAGGGTTTTTAGCCCTTCGCACAACCCTCTATCTACGCATTTTAATTTTTGCAAATTGAGTTAGAGAATCAGCATAGCTTTTGTAAAAGACTGGAAGAAAGTGAGAACTTACATTTGAACGAGATTGAGCAAAGACGTAGATAGGAATTGAAACATATTTCAGCTGTTTATTGTCAATCTAACATAAAACGAAAAAAACAACTGGAAAAGATGCTAAGGTCGATAGCCGAATTGTAAAATATCCAAATGTTTTTAGTTTTTGCAGTCTATACTTTTCCAAATAGTAAAATTATACGCCAACTAAACTTCCTACATTTTTATGATCACCGCCCTATTGCCTCTGCAGCTTCCATAAAACACAACCTACTGCTTTCAAAATAAATATCTATTTTAATTTGCAATCTCACCAAATCTATATACATACAACAATAATAATTGTACAATGTACGATATAAATTATCTCCTATTAAAAATTTTACTTAACGAATTTTCTCCGTATTACGTTCAGATCAAGTTATTGTTGTCGTACCGAGGGAAACTAGAAAAGTGGGTCTCCTTCCCACGCATATTGAAACTAATAAAAAAATACTCACAATAACAACAATGTGAAAAAAATAACTCTGCAAAGCCAGTCAACCAAAAATGCCTACAGAGTACGTTTTATATAGTCAACAAGCGGCAACAAAAAAATCTACCCAATCGACCCGACCTTCACAGTGCAACACTATATTACAATGAGGTCTTACCAGAACTGTTGGACACATGTGTATATTGCCGCGCGAGATTATAGGACAATGCATCCGAAGAATCCTCGTCATACTAATAAAATCTCAGCGGGGGATATAATAAGGTTTTTTTTTATGACGGTACAACCGAGATTTTCTTAAAAGAACTGAAACGCCTAGGACATTACCAACCTAAGGAACCCCGAACTGTACGGGTTCAGGTAGTGCTGTTATAAGATGGTCAGGTCTAATTGCACTACCCTCTGTGCAACATACCGTGACAGGTAATCAACTTTGCCAGAGAATAATGAAAATAAGCCGGGGTTTCGTAGGCGTTCCTAGAAATGGAAAAAAAAAATAACAATAAACCAGAACGAACAGCATAAGACCTCTGTTATTCAAAATCATACCGAGTATATTTCCGCTTTATCAGTTGAAAAATGTGAAATAGAGTTCCTGTTATGCCATATCCAGCCGAGCTCAGATAAGGCAACAAATTTCATACCGGAAACTGAAAATTTGCGTCTTATTCCGGGGGGAAATAAAAATCATTAATACAGTGGGTGGTACAAGTTTTAAAAGCTCACTAAATCCACTTTCACTGTCAAAACACTCATTTTCAATTTCGCTGAAGTGCAATGGAAAATTTTAGTTAATTTTTCAGTGCGAAAAACGAAGAAAACTTTACGATATTTTATTAATCTTTCTGTATGTAAGGGGGAAGATTGCATGAAGCGGTGGTGTTGGAGGTGGGCCTACCATCATCTGCACCGCAACAGACGAAGAATGTACCACGCAACAACTGTCACGGAGGTGAAAGTTATATCTCGCGAGGTTGTTGCTTCATTTTATCTTATTCGCTTACGTTATAGACCATATCTGAGATGGTGTCTTGGAATAATCTTTAGATCATTTAATTTAAACAAAAAAAAAAAACTTTATTTCCTCTTGTTGAGCCGTAGAGTTCAAGCACAGTTTAAAGTGCATAGCGATGCATTAAATTCGTTCGTAGTATTATCAACAATTTGATTGGGGCATTGAAATTTTGGAGGACTTGTGTCGATTTTAAATTTAATTTTTTGTTTTCTATAAGAAAAGAAAGAAAGTTTTTTTTTGTATTGTATATTAAGTTCCATGCAATCTTACGTATGCTAAATGGAGATTAGATGCTAATTTATAATTTTAATTGAACGTATGGAAACCTTGGTTATTGTAGCGGATGATGTGTGTTTGTATTTAAAGGTGTTTTTTATACATTCAATTCCCGATAAATTTGTTTCTTCTTTTTCAAGTTTTAACAACCACTTATTTTTGAAATTAGATTTTGGCAGATTCCCCAAGCTAGGGTGTATCCTAGAAAGTAGCGTGTTGGACTTACTATGCGATGTCAAGTTTCGTTACTATTCGTTACTTTAAGGAAAGTAATCGTTACATTTTTTTCGTTACTAAGTACTCGTTTATTTGAAATGACAGCCATATCATGTTGCAGGGTTGGGTAAGCCAGTTTTACAAATCTTAAGTTCAATTAGAAAAAATCGCCGTTAGTCTCCATATAGTAACTATATGCAACAAGAATTAGTAAATCAAAAAGTAATTATTCCTCTACTAAAAAGAAGATCCCTTTAAATACTAATGCGAATACTGTCACTGTCCTTAATTCCTAGTCTGGTTTCTTAGTCCATTAGATCATAATCATCATCACGTCATGACAAAATGATCTGTTTCACATGACTGACAAATGACGTACCGGTACGAGTACTGCATTATCGATAAATCGTTTGCAGAATTCAAGCACATATCAAACGCTATATCTCCATTATTATTTTTTGTTTTGTTCTCCGGAAGGATAATAAAAATTGAATTGAACGTGCTCGCTCTCGTTTCGAATAGCAGGATAGCATATAGATATATTGGCAAGGTGTATGCCAATAGTACTGTATGCATGTATTTATAGACATAAATACAATTCAATTGTAGAAGAAAATAACTTTTATTTCATCGAAATTTTCTTCAACAAAAAATCCTGAAATTTATAACAAAAAATCCCTTTATCACCCGAAACATTAAAAAAATCCAACAATCTCGTATCACTGAATCCACAGCCCTAACACAAGTAAGGACTGCTTACCCTGCCGCTCGAGCCGAACACTACAACTCCACACGACGACATTCTTGGTGTTGAAAGAAACGAAATGAAAAACCACATCATTTTCTCAAGTAGACTTGAATGGCGGTACGGCGTTATGCACAAATGTAGATTTCCATCCTGTGATGTAACGAAAAAAGCAACTAAAAGTTACTTTCGGTATAGGTACTTTTTTATATGTGGAACGAATACTCCTGTAACGAAACGTTTTGACAGTTCCGTTACTTCCTCCTCCTGCTTTCGGGAACCCATTTCGTTACTGAAGTAACGAATATAAATCTCCGTCGGTACTCGTTACTTCGGATTTCGGTTAGTAATTAGTACTAATGCGAAGGTCGTGAGTTTAAATTCCGGTCGACGTAATATATTGTGTATATCAAACACACTGCATGCTTCATAGATAGAGGGTTGTGCGGAGGGCTAACAACAATAAGTAATGAAAAAAAATGTTAACGAACCTGAAGGTCAGGAGGCCAAGGCCCGATTTGGGCTGTAGTGCCATTATAGAAGAAGATTGCTCAAATATTATGCGTCGATCTAACAACCATTGCCTGGCTGGTAACCACTAAACATCCACTAGAATCCAATGAACATAATCGCAGGGAATCAGAAAAACCGACTTTTTCATCACGTTTAATTATTTCGAAATGTCTGTTTCTAGGCCAATGATATATGAAAATAACTGATTTATAAAAAAAACCCAACTATACGATACTCTAGATGAAATAGACATTTTTTTAATCTTAAGAGATTTTGTATAGGGAGTGGTAGAAGGGGTGAAAGCGTTAAACTAATTTTTTTACATCATTCCAGAATAGCTACAAAATGTTTTATACAAAATTAAAGCTTTAACTGAAAGAAATAGTGTATTGGAGGTAATGAAATTGTGCAATTTGTATGGAAGGTGGTAGAAGGAGCGGGGGGTTTTAATGTTGTTTTTTTTTGCATTACTAACTACAAACAATCTTCTATTAAAATCTTTGAAATTCCATTAATTCTTTTCAAGAAAATCAATTTTTTGTAAGGTTTTGAAACCGTGTCACATTGAATCGGAGGGGGTAGAAGCAGTGAAGCTAATAGATTATTTTTTTCCAACCTTAATAATATTGGTGATTAAGTGCGAAATTCAAGCTCGGTAAATGATGAACGTGCTGAGAAAAATAGTTTATAGTATTTCATGAAAATGCGCAGTTTGTATGGAAGGTGGCTTAAAATGTGAGGGGAGAAGATTCGAATAATTTGCATACCATAAGTCACATTTACGACAAAAATAATATATTCTAAAAAAACGTTTACAAAATTTGAACTTTCTACCCCAGCACGTTTTAGAGATAGAGAGTAAACGGACGGACAGAAACCAGGTTTTGAAATGGTCGAAAATAATAAAAACTTCTATATTATTCATTTTTAATGAAAGCCCTTCGATACGCTTCTTATTTTTTAGTGTTTTTTGCTAAATTTTACTCTTTTGAATCTTAAATAAATTGTTGGCTACTCTCAAGCGTTCTTACACTAAACACCGAGGTTGGAAATTTAGAAAGCTATTGAGCCGGATTTCATAAATTTCAAATTAAAGCTCAGAGAGTTCTGCTTTTGCAGTAAATTGAACTACAAAACTTCGGCGATTAATGTAAAAACGCGCAAGTTTTTTGGCAAGTCACATTTAAACTTCAAAAGAGTAAAATTTAGCAAAAAAAACATAACAGGACTACAATTGGGCGTAAAGCCCAATCGTGTGATACTCTAGATGAAAGAGAATAATATTAAGTGCGTAATTTCAGCTTGATAAATTTTATATGCACTGAGTAAAAAAAAAATTGGTTTAGAATATTTCATGAAAAATTGAAGTTTGTATGGGAGGTGGTGGAAAGAAGGGAAGGACTTAAATAATTTTTATATAGTAGATTGAAATTATAATAAAACTAATATATTCCTATACTTTTGGAGCAAATCCTTTTATTGTCGAATTGCAAAATGGTGTCATTTTGTATGGGAGGGGGTAGAAGGGGTAAAGCTAACCGTCTAATTTTGTTTGATCTCACTAATGACTCCAAATAAGTGATTAATGCACAATTTGAGCTCGATAAATTTTATACGTACTGAGTAAATTGGTTTAGAGCATTACATGAAAAAAGTACGGTTTGTATGGAACTATGGAAGAAGAGGGGGGACAAAAGTATTTTTTATACTGTAGATTGGAATTATTATAAAAATAATAATATAAAATATATATTCCAAATTTCAGACTAGTGGCTATTATACCTTGCGAGGAAATCCGTTTATTGCCAAATTGCGCAAATGTGTCATTTTGTATGGGAGGGGGTAGAAGGGGTGAAGCGATTTGGCCTGTTCACGAACTTCACCTTACTTCTTTGTTAAAAATTACGTGTACAAAATTTGAACTATGTATCTCAACGCGTTATCAAACTAGAGAGCGCACGGACGGACGGACAGACATCCGGTTTTGAGATTTTTGAGTGATTATATGAACTTCTGTATCATTCGTTTTTTTTCTCCGAGCCTTATTTCTTAGCGTTACAAACTTTAGAGCACACTTATAATACTCTCAGATTTCATCTAGAGTATAAAAACACTAAAGAAGAAGAAAATGCACACACATCGAAGGCTTTGACCATATTTCAGAACCACTGAAAGGAAAGATTTCCCGATTTCACACTATTACGCTTTATTATTTGTGACGTTTCTGTCTTTGCGGAGACCTTTATCAAACCGGAGTCTGAGCAGCGACCGAAACGTCACAAATAATAAAGCGTACCAGTGTGAAATCCGGAAAACTTATCTTTCAATTCGAAATGCAGTATGAAAACATTCACCAAACCAATACACACACTGTTCTGCTTTTTCAATCGTGACATTTCAGTTTCTGCTAAGCCGAACTGATGATCTTAGCAGAGACCCAAACGTCACGATCAATACGACATCAAAGTGTGAGATCCGGCGAACTTTTCTTTAATTCAAAATGTAAAAACATTTCTAACCAAACCACTCGAAAAAATATATTTATTTTATATTTCGAAATTTTCAGTTCTTTTTAGAACTATTTTAATTTTAATTCACATAGTGGATTTAATTTTATATGTAAATTTTTACATCATAGAAATTAAAGCTGACGAATTTTTCAAAATAATATTTACCTAAATTATTTACTATCATCAATTTTATTTCCATCGAAAAATATCATCATTTTTAATAAACTCTAATATGCGCTTATTTAACATGTCTATCAAAACATCGATAATTTTTCGTATAGAAGAAAAGAAAAAAAAAACACAACAAAAGCCGATAAGAAAATTGCCTTCTTCAAAATTACATTCACAAATACATTATAGAATTACAAAAGATAACAAAAATCAATGACGTAGACAATTTACTTGTAATATTTCGTTCAATTTTTATATAAAATTCGAAAATATTTTGTAAAAATTTTTCCATGCATAAATAATATTTTATGAGCAGTATCTACTTATACCACTTATAGTTATTAATCGAATATAAATTAATTCATGGATTTCAGAGAATTACGAAAACAGATAACAAATATCTATAAAAAAAAACTTGCTGCTTGTAATGGTTCAACTATAGAGATTTATTTTGATTTATGTAATTTAAAAAAATTTTAATTATAAATTAGATCAAGCGTTGTGCAATTTGGATCAGGTTTTCGTTCATTTTGAATAAATGATTTATGAAGATTTCATATTTACTATGTTATTAACACTAAGTTGCTAATCCTATGGTTGTAAATAAAATCGGAGTCATATTAATGTAATGAATTTTAGTTATTGCGATTGCGATTAAATTTACTATTACAATATAATATTAGATATTAAATGGCCGATGTTGCTAAACCTCCTGGTCAAAAAATTCACGGCTTTTGTGGAGTGTGAAGGATTGATCGCGAAACTTCAAAAAAGTTTTCACAGGTTACGTTTCACCAAACTAGTGCCAAAATCAGTGATGCATACTACTTTAACGAATACAAATATCTATAGATGAAAATATAAATTAAAAAAAAAAACACTGTATTTTTGGATAATTTTAATATTCAAAATTAATGAATTATAATTTTGAAATTAAAAAAAAAATGTTAGAGAGGAGTTAAAAGGAGTTGGGAGATGTGACCCTGTTTACTGACTTTTATTCATTTATTTATTTATTTTTTTTAATTTAAATTTTATTATTTTTTTTATTACCTTTATTTTTTTTATTTCATTGGAACTTTTATTTCTTTTTTTTATATTTTAACTTAAAGTTATTTTTATAAAAAATACATCAGAAGGTTTTAGCTCGATTGCTAAATAAAAAAGAAAACGGCGGAAAATCATCACATTTGTGAATTGAAAAGTGCTAAGACAAATTATTTTTTCTGACTGAATTTGATCAGATATCGAAAACAAAAAAACTCGGCAAATACGAATATCAGTACTCGTATTCGTTGCACTACTAGTTAAGCATATTCATCAAAGCTATTATGTTTACAAGAGTTAAACTACTTTTTGGTACTCCGGCAAATTTCACACTGGTCAAAAACTAACAGTAACGCATTTGCATAAAAATTTGTCAAAAAATGTGTAACTGAAAAGTTTCATTTCCTGCTAACGGCCTTTGGTGTGGACGCGTGATATACTTATCAACTACCAAGGTATTTCAACGATTAATTGATCAAATCAGTCACGGAGCAGTGGAAAAAATCTCAATGAATTTCATTGATTCCATGTTTTGCTAGTTTACATCGAACATGAACGAACGATTTTCCAAAACAAGCTGCTTTACCAAATACTTCGTTTTGACATTGTTTACATCCATACAATAGTTAATCAATTATTTCCGCACAAATTCATTTCAGAAAGTGGGCTGATAAAATGATAATTTTGAAATTTCGATATTTTAATTCCCGAAATTTCGTTCCAAGAATCCAAAAAAAAAAGTAGATTTCTCTGTAATGTCTGTCTGTGTGTCTCGACGATAACTCTTAATAAACATCAACAGAAAAGTTTGGGAGTGGTCGCAAATGATCAGGTATCATCAGCAGGAGATGGAGTTTTCTGGAGAGGTACTATAATTGTCAAGAAACGTATTCATCATTGACGATAATAAAATTTTTAAGAACTTCGGGTTTATGTTGCCAGGGCCGATTGCATTAGATTTGATGAAGTACACGGCTTCGAATAACTTCTTTCCATTAATGCATCTAAACGAAAATGTATTATCGCCATCTTGATAAACATAATTGGGTTGTTCCGCTATATGGTTTTTCGTAATTATCTCCTTAGAATCAAAATTGCACTGGAAATTTGCCTTAACATTCACACCAGCTTGTCCAAAGGACTCTAGAAACTGGTTATTGCACAGATCCTGGCATTCTCACCGGTAAAAGCTAGAGCAAGGAATCGCCGTAGTAGGGTACTAGGTGATTGATTTATGAACAATAAGCGATTGGCATCAGATGAGAGCATCAGGTCAAATTGGACTCGCTCTTTACAATTCTTGAATTAATGATTCCTAAAAGCAACTGGAGCGTATTATTTCTCATGTTCGTAAGCTACATGTTTAAATCGAATTCACCATCAACAATAACATTTTTATAGCTTTGCGAAAGCCTGCAATCTTCTCCCCAAAGGCTTTTGCACACCAATTCCTCGGGGCAATAAGATGATGAAAGGATCAGCTTTTCCTTTTTCCACCAGCACAACAGTTACCATGATCTGCTCTGAAAAGTTTATATCCGGTAATATCGACTGCGGAAGATGGCACATGTTATTTAAGCCAAGATTCACTAATAAAGCGAGCATTTTCAATCAATCATAGGCATAGGGCAGAAACAGTTTTCTTCCACAAGGCGCGATCCAGACCATCGGCCTTTAATTACCGCCAGGACTTGCTTATACTTCTAGTTTCCTGCTTAACTGCTCGCTTCTATGTGCTACAGGGTCGATTATAGTCCAGAGCTTGTCTTCCGATGTTTTCCTCTGGTTTTCTAAAGATGTGACCGATCCACTGCCATTTTCACCTTTGATCCCAGTGTCTTTGTTAGTCTGTCCAGTTGTACTCTAAAGTTCGTTGCTGGAGCTCACCTCTAGCCAGAATATCCCTAAAATGCGCGGAGACATTGGCTCACGAAAGTTTTCAGTTTATTGGTAAGCCCAACGATCAATTTTCATGTAGTACAACAATACAACAGCACGAATTTGACGAATGCGTCAAAGAGTCGCAGCTTCGTGCAAGTATCAATATATTCATTAAAGATTTTTTTTGCTAAAAACGCTGGAAATGGGTACTGCTTTTTTGTAGAACGAAGATGATGCTTTTTAATTTGATATTCGCAAAGGTATTCGAATGAATACGAAATTCATTCATTTACTGACTTATATTAGGCAAATACGAATATTAGTATTCATATTCGTCGCATCAGTACTTTTAATAATGAAATCAAGAGTTCATGGACAATATATAATTGAATTGCGATTACGTGCTGTTTATTTTAAATTATGATTAATTTAATTATTGTTTTTTTCCCCGAATTTCTATAACATACCTTTAGGCAACACCACATCAAATTATGTAATTCCTTGAAAAACTCGAATAGAAAAAAACACACACAGAAAACCATTGAATCAAAAGCCACAAGTAGAAAATAAAAACTTTACCGCCGTCATCAACCAGTACTTAACGTAAAGCATACACACAGAGAGGTAGTAATTACCTGTCCGATAAGATCACGCGATTACATCAAGATACGATCAATTTTGCCGCACGTCCTATTAATTATTGTACCCATTTCCTCACACCGCTTTATCTCATATTTCTCCACAATTCACTTTGATTCTGCTATGGAAAACACTATGACCGATGATTAGATCTATCGAAACAATGATAGTGCAATAATTTTTTATTTTTTTGTTTTGCAAGTACTATAAGCACATAAATAGTAAAATTATCTACTTTTTTCCTGTCATTAAGTTGAAAAAAAAAACAGCACAGAAATGCTAAATGTTATGACGATTAAAAAAAAGTATTCACTACTCGTAGAAGTGCAGATGAATGTGACCGCGAAAGGTCATATAGTTATAATACTGCGAGCATAATTATTATTATAATAATTGGGGTCAACACAAATATTTTATGAGCTAAAATTATGAATGTAACATATTAAAAATTCCATATTTTCGCAACATTGGGATGGGCTCAACATATTCAAAATAACATGATAAAAGCCTCCGAGTTTTCAGGATTTTCAAAATATCTAAAACAAAATACCAGTTTTCTAAAATCTATTTAGAATTCTGAAACAGAAATGATATGAATTTTTTAATGAATACTTTTTTGCTTTGTTAAAAATACAAAAAAGAAAAACGTAATAAAAACATTAAGTGAAAGGAAGACGCTGGTGATTACGGCGATGAGCGAAAGCAACCTCCAAGCTAAATAACAACATTAAAAACCAGTCGTCGTCAATGTGCTCTTACATAAGAGGCCGTAACATCATAATACCATGGGGCCGGTCATGTAAAATTCATGTATAATCGAATTTTTTGGGAACACTTTTTTTATATAAAGACCGAAAAATAAAAATTATTCATAGTTTATGATTTTTCATGGTAATTTTTTTTTAATAATATATTTTTTTGTTTTTTAAGTAGATGTGCATTTTTTTTGATTACATATTACATCATAAACAAGTTTAATAAACGAGTTATGGAATCATGACGATGAAGAGGCGGAGTAGTTTTAAATGAATGGCTATGAAATTATTATTAACTTTAATCAAAATGGAAAAAAAAAGAAGAAACATTACGGAAATTATCTTAAGTTTGAATATTATTATAATATTAATGATAGAATATAAGTGATATATAGTAGCTTTTTGTGATTTGATGTTTTGTTGCCCATTGAACTTTGATTTTGGTACTCATTTTAAGAAATATTGCATGCATATAGAAAGTTTATCTGTAAACTCGTTAATGCTAGATTCGTCAAAACTACTGTGAGAAAGGAATTTCTCAAAAATATTGAAAATATGAAGAGTTATTATGTATCGTTACAGATAAAACAGACTGAATCAAGCAGAAAAATCATTGCCAACCTGAAATTGTTTCAATTGAAAATGATACTGTAATTGTATCGGGAGTACGAATTGGAACCAGCCGTTTCACAATAGATGGCGCCAGCAGTAAATGCTAATCAACAATGGCGGATCAGAAACGTGATCTGTCAACAAATCCTCATCATTAGATTTGTGAATTTTTATCGGCGTCATATACTTTTTTGTGCGCGAATACTTCGAAGTTTGAGCCAAATAAGAGTCATATTTCACTGGACGGGAAGTTGTAAGCTTAACAGTTAACTCGTGTACGCTTGAAGCTAGGCGAGTCTATAGAAACCGTGTGGGCTTCATCTCCAATTAGCCGAAACGCTTTTCTCTGAACACGGTCGATTATCGCAAGTTGCGATTTGGGTGCCCCAACCCACATATGCGAATTGGACTCGAGGCGTGGTCTAATGTATAGATATTAGCTAGGTCACTGGGAGTAAAATATTTTTTACATCTTCGGAGAATTCCTAGGCGTTTCGAAGCGTCAAGTATGTGCTGGTTCCAATTAAGATGGTTATTTATTTTAATGCGAAGGAATAACAAGTATTTGGAAGAGTCTAGTTGGACACGACCGAAGGTTACATTAGAGGCCGACGCTGGAACATCACGTTTAAGGGAAAGATGACAGGTCTGTGTTTTTGAGGTGTTGAACTCTACTCTATTTATCCTGCCCCATTCCAAGATTAGGTTCAGGTCAGAGTTCAATGATCCAAATAAATCGGCACGTTTAGATGCTACCGGGACACGGTGAGCGCTAGTAATCGAGTCAAATTCATAGATGTTATCCAGGGTGCTCTCATCTGCAAAGCAATGTATCGGATTGAGCATTGACGATAGAAGGTCATTGATAAAAATAAGAAAGAGTGTGGGTGATAAAACAGAGCCTTGGGGGACTCCGGAATCTATCGGAGAAGGAGAAGATACCACGCCATCCAATACGACTTGCATGGTGCGTTCATATAAGAAAGCCGACTGCTTTGAGCTTCACTAGGAGACATTTGTGCCCAACTCTGTCAAACGCTTTAGCGATGTCAAGTGCCAGAACTTGACCTTCGACAAATATATGGATACAGAAGTTCAAACAATCAGTCAGATAAACCAAGAGATCACCTGTAGATCGTTAGGAATGGAATCCATATCATGTGCTGTTGAAACCGAGTGAAACCATCACGGGAGATTACTATCAACTACAATTGATGCGTTTGAGCCGAGCATTGAAGACAACATGGCCACAGTACCAAGAGAGACACGAGAAAGTGATTTCGCTGCACGACAAAGCTCGGCCACATGTTGTTTAGGTTGTGAAAACATACCTGGAAACACTGAAATGGGACCCCGCCCGCCGTATTCTGCAGACTTCGCCCCTTCTGACTACCACTTATTCCGATCGATGACGCATGACCTGGTTAAGCAGCACTTCCATTCTTAGCAGCTAGAAGAGCAGTTTTGTCGACGCGGAATCCGTATACTGCTGGGCATTTCCCTATATAATAAATACTTAGCCATTTTTGCACATAAAGGCTCGAATTTTGATAAAAAAAAAAACGGCGGTTTTCAATTGACACTCCCAATGACATTTCACATATTTCGTACAATTGCCCAAACTCTCATATTTCATTCGAATCAATGCGACTGGCGCCGAGTTGTTAGAACCCTTATGTTTTTTCTTAAGATAGTATGATACGATTTCAAATGATTTTCTATGCTTTTGAAGAGCAGCATCGAGCTCTATCTCTACAATTATTATTACTATCGGCAAAAATAGATGAAAGAGCCATCATATCGTCCCAGGCAATTGGCATCACAATAACAATTTAATTGTGTAGATGTATATATTCTTGTTATTCGTCGTTATCTTCGTCAACTCGATAATTGTCTACTATATGCCCCGTTTGTATTCCACTTTAGACCAATCGCGATGTATCACAGTTTTCCCTCATAACTGGCGGCCCCCGACTCGTATACGCATCCTATACACAACAACATCGAGAGGAAAAGTGTAATTAAAGTGCACATGGAGAAGTCCTACGTATCTGTATGGTGCAGTAATAGCGTAACCACTCACATATAAATGAAGAAAAAAAAGGGAATTTCGACCAAAGATCGTGTCGCTATATAACATACAAAAGACTAACTATGCGGGCATTGAACAAAATAAAAGCAACGAAACTATAAACTTGATCGAGATACGTACGTTTTAAGATGTATAGAAAGAAGGTCTCTGATCTGCTGCACTCTTTTTCTTCAAGACGTTTATGGTCATTATGGCGCCTTGTCGTGCCTGTCGTGTAATGGATTTCAGCGCGAAAGTATTTTTTTTTCTAGTTCTTTTGTTGACTTCAAATTTAAGTTGCGTGAATGCAAGAATAAGATGACTGCGGTTAGCGAACAAAATTGCAACTATTGAGCACAATTTACTAAATTTGCATAATAAATTTTTATTATGATTTTAAGATGGAAGTTAGTATGCACTTCGAACTGATTAAATATAAATAATTTTTTTTTGCA
Organism: Chorisops tibialis; assembly: GCA_963669355.1. Lineage (NCBI taxonomy): Eukaryota > Metazoa > Arthropoda > Insecta > Diptera > Stratiomyidae > Chorisops > Chorisops tibialis. Next base: position 115,738,624 of record OY770263.1, on the reverse strand, counting down.
ATTATAGAAGTATCCAAATGGACCCTCTAGATTTCAAAATTTGGAAGAACAAATTAAGGAGGGGGAGGGAGGAACACAGTCCTGAAAATAAATAAGCGTAAACCCAAGAAAGTGGATATGGGTTCGAGCACAACGGTCAAGATGTAAAAGAGGGTTTTGTTACCTCGGTGGCATTTGAGAGCATGAACGGCGGAGCTGAGAGAGATAATAAAGCTCGTCGGCCCATAGCCTTTCCCCTTTCTGGAGGTTAATGGAGATCCTCCCTTTGCAACGAACCTGCGAGTGTTTTACGAATGTGTTAAATTCATGTTATTATATGGTTGTACTACATAAAAAGCAACCGTTAAGCTTACCACGAAACTCTGAACTTTTGTGAATATTCTTATCAGATCTCATCTCCAACAACGAACTTTGAAATAAACGTGACCGGACTATTACTAGCTAGGATGTAGCCTAGTGGGTAGCGTGTTTGTTCTACAATGCGAAGGTCGTGAGTTCAAATCCCGATCGACATCTAATTCCAGCACGTTGTCTGATTGGATATACCCTGGTCATCTCAATTTACGAAAATGAAAAACTCGTAGGTAGAGGGTTGTGCGAAGGGCTAATAACCATTCCACAATAAATAATGAAAAATGTTAAGAAACCTGAAGGTCACGCCCGATTTGGACTGTACTGCCATTGTAGAAGAAGGAAGAACTACAAGATAGCCATTGAGATTCAAGAACGAAAGTGGCAGTGGATCGGTCCCACGTTGAGAAAACGAGAGCAAAACATCTCCAGGAAACCTCTAGACTATAACCTTCGAGGAAGTCGTCGCAACAAACCGAATATTACCTACTTACAATATTATCGATTTTTTTCCAATTAAAAATATTGCAATAAACGAATCTAGTACGATTTATTACACAACACATACGGAGTACATTTAATTTCAATCGACTGCAATAATAACCACTTTCGATCTACAGTAAAATAAAAAAAAAGTGATTAAGTTTGCGCAATTCCAGAACCATTCTCACGACGACGGGAAAACAAAATGCAATAAGATTAACAAAATTGAAATAACAGACGAACAATACTGATAAGATTTTTGTATTCACACGAAACATTCGTATTAATTTCACATTTTGTATACAAAAGATCAGAAGTTTCTCTTTGTCAGCCTTTTTATCATTATCTTGCAACTGAATAATGTTTTGAAGATTTTCGAAACTCAGATATACGAAATATGATAATTTCTTATGAAATCCGGTGAATAATAAGTCATGAAAATTCCGAAAAGAAAATCTTTATTATTTACGAGGTCTATCGAAGGCGTGATAGTGTCAATTTCCGAATGATTCAAACCAGGACGACTTCTGACAACGAATTCAATGCTATTAAAATATGTCTGGCTCGATCTAGATAAAAACTGCTGTCGTCCTGTTATCATTAATTAAACCGCACCTTTGGTGGTAATCAGTGTTTTTTTTTTCATTTGAAACAAACAAACTATTAGATAGGAAAAGATATGATAAGATGATATCAACGAGTTTAGAAAAGAAATTAAATAGATTGTATTTCCGATGATCGATTTTAAGAAATGTAATAAAACAATGTGTGCCCGATTGTTTGTATGCTTATTGTCAAGCACTTTTTTTGCTCCAAAAGTCCACACAATAATAGCACTCAAATTCTTTTTCAATGTTTTCATTTTGAGTTCGTAAACGGTCACTCCTTCTACAACCTCCCATATAACTTAAAAATTTGAAAAAAGTAATGATGTTAATATCATTAACGTCAATCAGTTGTTTTTGCCTCCTATCGCCTCTCATATAATATACAATATGTCTTTCCCCTGCCCCCAGATAAAAATTTTCAGATTCCAGAAAGCATTTTCCCACCAACAAATAATTTGATTTGAAGTTTCAAAATCGTCGAAATCTTTCTACTCCTGCTATCACCTCCCATATAAATGCCTAAATTTCAAAAAAAAAATCAATTTATCAAATGGCTTGAAAATTATTAAAGTACCAAATATGAAATCTGGCATGAGTAATATTGGCATCAACTTAAAAACTACTCCTACTCCTTCACATCCCCCATTCCAAACAAATGTCCCTATTCCGTATTCAAAAGAATTTGAGATAACGTAGTGCATTAATCTCTATTTTATTTCATCTTGGGTATCGCGAAGTTATAATGTGTTGAACAAAGCTATCGTAAAGGCGATGAGTGATGCGATTTTTGAGTTGCCTCAGTTTTAAAGCTGGCTAAATCGTTCGTTTGTAATCACTCGTCTGATCAAATGTTTTTAATTGAAACGAAATATTCCCGGATTTTACACTGTTTCCTGCATTATGCGTGACGCTTCGGTCTGAGACTTTCATCAAATTCTCAGCAGAGAGCGAAACGTCGCGCATAATAAGGAAAACAGTGTTAAATCCGGAAATCTTCCCTTTTAATTCAAAATGCCCTGCGAAAACATCCACCAAACAGTTTTTAGTTGTCCATTTTTCTGCTGTTGCGTGGAAGGAAAAGGTAAAAGACAGAGACGGGGAGCTGGGTCTGCTAATTGATACTTGAAATTTACTACGAGATTTAACTGTCCAAGAATGATACATCGTTGCCTAAGGAGAAGGAGGAACACCGCATATCTCAATTTTTGTTAGAAATTGAGATATCCATGAATTTTCGTGAGGAACAATATTTATTGCATATCTCAATTTGACCAAAAATTGAGATATATGGCTTTGCTCCTTAGGCTACGTGAGGTCCCTCCTCATGTGCTCTCACTTCCAATTTGTTTTGGATGGTTGAGCAAAATACAGATTTAATGAATTAGGAGAGGATCTTTTTTGCACTTTCCGTTCTTTTTTATATATTTGATGCCTTTTTATTCAATATACTAAGTAGGTTGATGCATAGAAGAAAAGAAAAAAAAATCCAAAAATAACTTATCACGAAGAATTAATTAAATTATCATAGAAAAAATGAAGATAAAAATAAAATCAATTTGAACATTTATATTATAATAAAAATAAAACCCAAAAAATATCAGATAAATTTATGTTCATAAAATTATATAAATATTAGCAATTCAAATATTTTTAATAAAATTAAATCTGAATAATTTAATTTAAAAAAGTGTCGTAATAGTTATCTGTATTTTTATTTCTTTTTCCCAAACATCTAACGATCATAAAATTTGTTCTCATACAAAAGATTTACTTGAATAATGTCGAACATTTAGTTAAATTTGATTATAGTTACTCCATGGGATACTAGAGGCGCTTTACCGTAGTTTGGCTAGCCCGATATTTGGAGCGAAATTCACATTGAACTTCATTCCGCCCCGGTACATCGTTGTGCCCCGGGTTCCCCTACTTAATTTTTCGTTTACCCAACACTATTGTCTTACTAACGAAATCCGCCTATGCTCGTTGTGTTCAGAAGAGCCCCCCCTACCACTCACTGTTGCCAACTTTAGAAAAAAATTCTCACAGTACGATAGGGTAACCAGTACTCTTACTTTTCGGACGTGCCTATATTCTATTATAGTTGTACAGCAGAAATCATCAAAATTAATATTGAAATTATTTTGATCAAATCTGCTTTTTATGATAATTTCAAAATTTATATTTCTAAATAACAGGCAGGTTATATACTAGCTCAATCAATAAAACAGAAAACATCTTCCTTTTTCTTTTTTAATAAAAAAAACATTTATGACCAGATATAATCTAATTCAGTTTTTATGCTAAATTCAACAAAAAGCGCCAACTTTTATTTCGCTATCTTTCGTAATCATACCATAGATCGAAATTATTAAGGTAAAAAGAAAAAAAAATTATCTAAAACCTAAGAAATGGCAAATAGTCTCGAATAAAATTTTTACTAAATCCCACTTGCCATTGACATTTTGAATTTATTAGCCATCATTAAAAAATCCTCCCAAGCCAGTTTCTTCTACATAGAATTTTATTCAAAATAGTTGAAAAATGACACAAAAAAAAAAAATTAAGGTAACCAACCATTCTACCAAAACAATTATAACATATAGTGACATGAAATTAACTCTGTTAAATAAAACTATTCCATTAAAAATAACTGCCAGAATCGAATGACATTTTGGCATTAGACCAAGGGTCATATAGTAGGGGGCATACCTACTTATGTAAATTACACTGAAAACTGCCCGATCACAATTTAGATACGGCCCGGCCGGCATGTCGTACAAGCTTTAGGCTTTTATTGCCTGCAGAGAGACGAATAGGATAATCTGGTCGTAGCTCTACCTCGTCTTCTATCGGATCAAGATCTTTTACCCATTTTCTACCTGTAATCTTTCTACAAGATCTTTTAGATTTTTTACTGTCGTCATTATTGTCAATCGTTCTAAGAAATCATAAAATCCAAAGAAACCAGTTTTTTCCGTAGTTTGTATATTGGATTTCTACAACTTTAGATTGTAGTTTTATTTTTCTGTATAAGTTACAGTATAAAAGGCCACGAACATGTAGAAAAAATTATGAATAGTCGTAGTTTTTATACTCTAGATGAAATCTGAGATCTAAGTTTGCCACAAAGTTTATAATGCTAAGAAATAAGGCTCGGAGAAAAAAAATGAATGATACAGAAGTCCTCTCTAGCTCGAGAACGCGTTGAGCTAGAAATTTGAAATTTTGTACACGCCGTTTTTGATGAAAAAGTAAGGCTAAATTCGCCAAATCGCTCCACCCCTTCTACTCCCTCCCATAGAAACTGACTAACTTTCGGCATTTCACAATAAACGGATTTTCTCAACAAGTATGAAAGCTATAGATCTGAAATTTAGATTGTATTATTCTTATGAAGGGAAAATAATTTGGCCTCCTCCTTCCACTCCTTCTACAACCTTCCACACAAACTGCACTTTTTGTTGAAATACTATAAACCAATTTACTCAGTATGTATAAAATTTATCGAGTTGAATATAAACTTAGAATTATTAGAAAAATTTAAAAAAAATAAACTGATTAGCTTCACTCCTTCCAACCCCTCCCATACAAAGTGACACATTTCGAAAACTTTACATAAGATCGATTTTTTTGAAAAGTATGAATGTATGAATTTGAGAGATGCCAACTTTGCATAGTCTTCAAAGTTATTACTGAAAAAAAACACACTGAAAACCCCTCGCTCCTTCTACCACCTCTCATACAAACTACACAGTTTCAGTAAATTTAATATACTAATATTCTCAAAAACGATAAAATTTTTGAAGATGAATTTTGTATAAAACATTTTGATAGCAACCCTATGATGATGTCAAAAAATTAGTTAGTTAAATCCGTCCCATACAAAATTTCTTAAAATCATCAAATTTCTCTTTCATCTAGATCATCGCACGATTGGGCTTTACGACCAATCGTAGCCCTGCTATGTTTTGTATTTCATTCCGAAATTAAAGAAAATGTTTACAAAATTCCAAAATATCAGTAAGCTCTTTGTGTTTAGAATTTTGTGGTTAATCCAAACTTCTCATTGCCAACGAACGACTTCCACTTCAAAATTGCAGTAACTGTCGCCAGTACGATAGATCCCAGATTCACGATGAACAACAAAATTAGTCAAATACGAAGATTTTCCCATACGGAGCGATGAACCCTGCAATCTTACAAATACTTATGAATTTCTAAAGGTAATAATGAAAAAAAAACCATTCAATGAGCATTAAAAAATTTCTGCTATTTTCAAACAAATCCATATAACAATGCACAATTAAAAATAATAATATTATCATCGTAAAATGCATTCTACAACAATCGCGTGTTTTCCACTCCCTCTCAATCGCTGAAAAGTTTATTGAAAACTAGATGCATTTAAAAAAAAAAGTTCTAAAAACAACTCAGAATAAAATCTATGAATAACTGCATTGAATTGTTACACGCGACATTGAAAACTAACATATATAGCAACATAAGGGAATAAATTAACTTGTGATCGATTAATTTAAACTGCATTCTTATGAATCGAAATAAAATTAGAACATTTTCTAGGGTAGTTTTACATGGTAATTAAATTATTATCCAAGAGTACAGAATACTTCATGGAATGATTATTTTTTATTGCTATATTCGATACTCTAAAATAATGAGTAAATCGAGATAAATTACGAGAGAAATTACACATTCTAGATTGCTGTTTAAAAAAAACAACATAATATTGCAACCTGTTCTGACGTTTTTTAATTAGCACCGCGATAATTGATTTAATTAATAGAAACTAACTAAAGTGCTATTTTTTCCGTATATATTTATAGCGCCATTAATAAATACAAATCTGGCCGTCAAGAATAATGACTGTGTTGTTTTTATGCATAATAAAGCAATTGTTTGTTCCGCTCTGAAGTAATGTTTAAATTGAAGGTAAATCCAATCGCATCTTAAACATTTCCTTAGTCGAACTACTCTAGCTAAATCGATGCGGAAAGGACAGAACAATTAGATGGAAAATATGAGATATGATATTCGATCAATTTCAGTTTGTCTCATAATTCTTAGCTGGAGGTTTTCTGCATCTGGAGTGTTAAATACTTAAGAAGACTTCATATCCATTTGTCCAATAAAATGATACGAACAGTTGAAACAGTTGAGTCTTAAAGAAAATAAAAAGAGATTAAGCAGTGCTGCTAGGAGACGGTATATGCACCACCGTAACCACGCCAAAACAGCGAATGAAGCGTACCAACTTGCGTTTTTTTTTTTTTTTAAGTAGCCGAACACAACTTAGGGGGCCACCCCCTAATGCAAATTACACAGTCATGTCGGTAAGGGAAAAAAGGAGTTAAGGTTAGTCGGGATTAAAAGGAGGGAAAAGCCTAAAATGCCGGTGGACGTTGAGTTTGAAACGTCGAAGGTCGTATGACAATGGGAATACATCTTTAGGCAATGCATTCCAGAGCTTACAAGTTCGGGGTATGAATGACTGCCTATATTTCACTGTACGGGAAGTTGGAAGCTTAACAGTAAACTCGTGTGCGCTTGAAGCTAGGCGAGTAGTTCTAGGGAATGTGTACAGAGGAGGAATAAGTTTAGCAAGTTCCTCATGAATTTACCATGTACACCAACATTTAGTACACCAACATTTCTGCGATGCTCAAGAGAGTCTATAGAAACCGTGTTGGCTTCATCTCCAATTAATCGGAACGCCTGTCTCTGGACACGGTCGATCATCGCAAGTTGCGTTTTGGGTGCCCCAGCCCATAAATGAGAATTGTACTCGAGGCGTGGTCTAATGTAGGCCTTATAGACATTTGCTAGGTCATTGGGAGTAAGTCAAGTGCTACGCCAAGTATGTGCTGGTTCCAATTTAGGTGGTTATTTATTTTGATGCCAAAGAGTGAGAAGCATTCGGAGGAGTTTAGTAGGACACCACCAAAGGTTACATTAGAAACCGACGCGGGGACATCACGTTTAAGGGAAAGATGACAGGCCTGTGTTTTTGAAGTGTTGAACTCTACTCTATTTATCGTGCCCCATTCCAAGATTAGATTCAGGTCAGAGTTCAATGATCCAAATAGTTCGGCACGTTTAGATGCTACCGGGACACGGTGAGCGTTAGTCATCGAGTCGAATTCATAGATGTTATCCAGGGTACTGTCATCTGCAAAGCAATGTATCGGATTGAGCGTTGACGACAGAAGGTCATTGATAAAAATAAGAAAGAGTGTGGGTGATAAAACAGAGCCTTGGGGGACTCCGGAATCTATGGGAAAGGGAGAAGATGCCACGCCATCCAATACGACTTGTATGGTGCGTTCATGTAAAAAACTCTCGATCCATTTTACGAGGTTATTATTAAAGCCGACTGCTTTGAGCTTCACTAGGAGACAATTGTGCCAAACTCTGTCAAACGCTTTAGCGATGTCAAGCGCCAGAACTTGACCTTCGCCAAATTTATGGATGCAAGAGTTCCAACGGTCAGTCAGATAAACCAAGAGGTCACCTATAGATCGTCCGGAACGGAATCCGTATTGTCGATCATTGATAAGTTTGTTATCTTCAAGATAGCGGACTATTTTGCGATTTACAGCCGTTTCCATCACTTTCGACAGAACGGAAGTAATGGCGATGGGGCGATAGTTGGCGGGCAACGCTTTGTTACCTTTCTTGGGAATCGGCTGAACATTCGCCATTTTCCACGTGCGCGGAAAGTGTCCAGAAGAGTAAGAGAGATGGAATGCTGGATGGAGAGATGGCGTGCTAGCCAATGGAAGATACCTTAGCACCGGCACAGAATAAGGCAATGAAAAGAGGCAGAACCTTATCAACAACACCGCCATCTGTCGGAAGGAATAATAAAAGACACAAGTCCTCAAGTGAAAGCGTCATGCATAGACCCGCAAGAGAAACTCTGGTTAAAGATCAGCACTCCACTTCATGCCCTAGCTATAGAGACGCGGCCAAATAAATAAGGAGCGGTACTATACATACCGCTCAAGATCCTAACTCCGGAGCAGCTAGCTGGAATTAAAACAGCCATAGTGGCCGAAATCCCAAAAGCAGCAAAAGCAACGAGAGTATAAATCCACAATTTGGTGGGATATCCTCAAGGATGGATGCTAATTGTTTGTTTGGATGAGCAATCTGCATCTTGGCTGGAACGAACAGCTTAGAGCATCAAGCCGGACGAGTCCACCAACATCAAGGCTGTTCGGGAAAATATTCCACGGTTAGAAATAATCATGGAAAAGACTCGTCAGAGGAGATAACTACCCTCATTGATGCTCAAAATGCTGGTTTGTGAGCCTCAAATTAGAAAGTTCTCACCAGGAGGAAACAGGGCACAAATACTATTATAACCTTTTCCATCGACGTCCAAAATGGGTTGAGGAACTGTAATTATATTGCAATTTTATCTTGTATATAAGCATATCGCAAGTTTCGATTGCAATTCCCAATCGTAATCGAAACTTCTCCGTATTAACTTAGTAAATAACATTTTTAGTAATTTTACATCTTACTAAAGTGTATTGCTTCTCCTAGCTATAAAACCATGCAACTCCACTGATTACTTGATAAATCGCAGCCGCGAATAACAAAAAAATTCTTTCAAATTTTCGCAAAATCCCATGGCTCCGCGAAATCCCAGTTGAAATACTCATAAAAAAAAAGTAACAATTATTTTTAATCCGACAAACACGTAATGTTTTATTGCACTTATTATGAAACTATGTAAGTCGCACTTTTGAAGTGGTAAATTATAAGTAATAAGGATGTTAGTCATTGCTTTTTTCCGATATGAGGACAAAAGAAAAACACTTATCACCAAAGTATAATTCACTGGAAATTCTTTTAACAATACGAATGAAACAAAATACCATATCGGTATTTTTCTAGTAATATTCACTTAGCCAATAGACTGGATTATGCACTATGAATATGCTTATTACTAATAATCAAATTATCGCAAAGTTATTACACTGAACTACTCCGCAATTTACGACCCTAGCATATGCGGATTCACGATTACGTTTTTATTACTGTCCTCAAAATTTGCCGCCCTTATAGCTGGCTAGGGTGTAGTCTAGTGGTTGGCGTGTTGGTCTACAATGCGAAGGTCGTGAGTTCACATTGCCTGCTTCGGCATTCCTTGGTCACCTCTACGAAAATGAAAAACGAATTTTAAACTACGGAAGTCAATATTTCAGTTTCCGGCAGGTGTAGGTCAGTTGAAGGAAGGGTTTTTTCTCCAATTGGCAATACCGATTATTTTTTGTTTGCAGCACAGTTTCCAATTCTTCCAGATAATTCACTTCATGTACGGATGCCTAAAAAGAACTATTTGGTATTACAGAAGAGCAGAGAGCACTAAATGAGTTCTACAGAGATTTCTGTGGAGAAAGCCAATCTTCTGAGCTCGCAAGAAACTCTAAACTCCCACCATCGAATCAGTCTCTCCCAAAACCATTGCATTCTGGTTTCTCACTTCCACATATTCGCTTTCGAACACGTCTTATCTCCAAGATACTCAAGCAGTTCAATATTCACAAATCTACTGGTCCTGATGGCATCCCCCTCTCCTTGCCCATTTTACTTAAGAAATGTTTTTCCTCTGGCTAAGCCTCTTCGCAATCTATTTGACCTATTTTTCTCTAAAGGACACTTTCAAACCATGTGGAAAATAGCGAATGTCCAGCGATTCCCTCGAACTGCCGCCCTACAGCTATCACTTTAGTGCTGTCGAAAGTGATGGAAAAAGCTGTCAATCGGACGTTCCACTAGAGATCTCCTAGTCTATCTGACTGAACATTGGAACTCGTGCATTCACAAATACGGCGCAGGTTAAGTACTGGCTCTTGAAATTGCGAAGACCTTTGACAGAGTTTGCCACAAGGCTCTATTGGTAAAACTCATAGCCACAGGTTGTAACATAACCTTTATCAAATGGATTAAGAGTTTCCTTTTGGAACGCTCGATACGAATCGTAATGGATGGCGTATTATCCTCACCATTTTAGATCGATTCCGGCGTCCCTGAAGGCTCTGTTCTATCCCCCACTCTCTTTTTAATCTTCATTAATTACCTTCTGTCAACAATACTCAATCCAATACATAGCCTTGTAGATGACAGTACACTATTACTGAAGCTCATCGTGCTTCGGTGAATTCTAAATGCGTCGAATTTTCCGATTCATTGAACTCAGACCTCAACTTAATTCTAGAATGGGGCAGAAAAAATAGAGTGTAGTCCAATGCATCAAAAACTCAGAGCTATCAACTCTCCGTTAAAATGGATGTTGCGGCGGGTTCATCGAATCTAGCCTTCGGTAACATACGATTACACTCTTCAGAAGAATTTACATTACTCGGCATAAATCTTAATAAACATATTTTTGATATTGCACTTGATGCTTCCAAACGCCTTGGTTTTCTTCGAAGATTTAAAAAGTATTTCACGCCTCACGATCTAGCTAATTTCCAAGACTATGAATAATATATCTCAAGCCTATAGAAGAAATTCAACCCAATTGAGATACGTTAAGATTGATGAAAAAGGTTTCAACCACCCAAAGCTCATGATCCCCGCTCATTGGCCGCTACCCGCGCGCCCATATCCAACAGTCAAGCGATTCAATCGACAGCCGTCGCTTTCAGTATTTAAAATCTTTACGATCAATCTCAATGGGTAAAATTTCTTCCTTATGCTTGGGGTATCTTATATTTATGATAGTCGTTGCTGATATCTACAAGGCCTACATTCGTCCCCGTCAGGCGCAACTCACACATATGGGCTGTAGCACCCAAAACACACAATTTGCGGTACTCGATCGAATCCAAAAGCATGCGTTCCGTCTAGTTGGAGATGGGACTATAACATCTTCTATAGATTCCCTCGAATATTGTAGAAACGTCGGGGTACTCAGCGTTTACTATCGATATTTCCACGGCAAATGCAACGAAGAACTGTTGAACTACGCCTTTATCTTCGCGTAAAGTGAAGTATACTTAGTCCTTCATCACCCAAACATCGAGATTTCGGAATGCATTGCCGCACCACGTGTTTCCATCAACTTACAACATGCAGTGTTTCAAGGTTAACATCTACCGACAGTTTAGGCTCTCCCCTCCAGAAACTTCCTTCTAACCTCATCGCTCACCTGTCCTATACCGATTTGACTGTGCATTAAATGCAATACAGGATGACCCCCAAGTTATATTCGGTGATAAAAAAAAAAGAAAACATTTCTTTCCCTGTAAAGAGTTGTAAAATTTCCAAAATATATAAAGAATTTTTTATTGAAGAGAGCAAACATTCCCATTGCTTATGGAACACAACTTCATTCTGATGGCTATCGCGGCTGGCTTCGCAATAGGGCATCCTGTCAGCCCAATTTTCCAAGACGTTGTCGATAGTTACGAGCTCTATCTGACGAATAGCTCGGTTAAGAGCCTAAATCGTTCGTTCATCCGCATAACATCGATCTTTCACGGCACCCACAAACATATGTCCGAAGGGTTCAAATCGCAACTCCGAGCCGGCCAATAGACATCGCAAAGACGGCTAATTACACGATTACGAAACTTGGTGCGCAAAAGATCGACTGTTTGATAGGCTGTATGGCATATCGCGTCATCATGTTAAAACCAAACCAGTTATCATGCCTCTGTAGCGCTACCCCTTGACCAAAACGGTGTTTCAATCCACATTTGCGAAAAAAAAAGTAGTCACATCTCCAAAATTTACTCCAAACTGTCACTCTCTAAGGATGCATTGGCATTTCGACTATCACGTGCGGCTTTGCCGAGGCCCAGATGCTGCAGTTTGCTTGTTTATATAGCCGCCAAGATGGAAATGCACCTCATCAGAAATTTTGATTTTTCAAGCATTCAGTTTGGAAATAAGTTTTCAATATTTCCTAACGTTGATGATCGATTCATTTTGTTCGTCGGAGCTATGACACTAACTTCCTGACAATATTTCAAGCAGGAAAAAGCTGTCAGTCAAAGCTGTCAAAATAACCCAAAAAAAAAACTAAATAGCCCATCCTAGCTAGAGTATAGCCTAGTGGGTAGCGTATTGGTCTCAATTGTAAAGGTCGTGAGTTCAAATCCCGGTCGACGCATAATTCCAGCACATTGCCTGGTTGGGTATATCTTGGTCACCTTAATCTACGAAAAATAAAAAATTCGAAGATAGAGGGTTGTGCGAAGGTCTAACAACCCTGTCACAATAAATAATGAAAAATATTAAGGAGCCTGGAGGTCAGGAGGCCATGGCCCGATTCGGGCTATAGAAGAGTAGAAATAGCCCATTCTCAGGGGCTTCCAAAAAAAAGGCACTTTTGATACTCGGTAACGCTCCATGCCATCGCTATGATCTTCATCAACCCAAATTGGGCTTTGACCTCCTGACCTTCAGGTCCCTTAACATTTATTTGTTATTGTGAAATATTTGTTATTGTGAAATATTTGTTAGCCCTTTGCACAACCCTCTATCTACGAATTTTCATTTTCACAGATTGAGGTGGCCAAGGTGACACCCACGCAAGTAGTGTACTGAAATTATACTTCGGGCGGGATTTCAACTCCCGACCTTCGCATTGAAGACGAACACGCTACCCACTAGACTACACCCTAACTTTCCCATATCCCAAAGATGATCTTCAAAGTGACAATGACATGATAACCGTTGTTTTTTTTCTTCCAATTGTACCGCACTTGTTCAACTTTTGGACCAAAATGCCATAAAATTAACAAAACTTTTGTATGGCTCATACTGTAGGTTCAGAAGAGCTGGATACAGAGCAACCCATCAAAAAAAACGAAACCTGAGACACGCGGATTCCTTTTCAGCTGGAGCATGGCCAAAGCTAAGTCCCCATATTCTAAAGAAATGCCGGGAGAAATTAATGACGCCTATTACTGGCTGGAGCGATGAGGATGGTGTTCCACTTAGTAACTTGAAATTCAACATTCACGATTTTAATAGTTTACTAGAACCTTTGAATGATCTTATTTAACAAATTGAGCCCAGCGATGGTTTGACATCGAGAGTGTAGCCTAGTGGGGAGCGTATTGGTCTTCAATGCGAAGGTCGGGAGTTCCAATCTTGTTCGACGTATAGTTCCAGACAAATGCCTTGCTTGTATATATCAATCCACGGAAATGAAAAAAATTCGTAGATAGAGGGTTGTGCGAAGGGCTAACAACCATTACACAATAAGTAATGAAAATGAAGATTTCCGGATTCTACACTCCTACGCTTTATCATTCGTGACGTTTCGGTCTTTGCTGAAACCTTTGTCAAACTGTGTGGAATCCGGAAATCTTTTCTTTCAGTTCGAAATGCACTGTGAAAACATTCACCACAGTAATGAAAATATTAAGGAACCTGAAGGTCAAGATATAGGATATAAGATATCCGAAGAATTGATTGAATGAATTATGAATCCTGTCATGTATGCGAGATGTGTTTTGAGGACGTAGATACGTCAGATACTGAGTCAGATGTATGGTATACATGTGGGCCAAAAATAAAAGCCGAGAAAACAATACGAACTGCATTCAATGAGCTGAGCAAAATGAAATCGATCTGCAAGATATTATCGCCTTGCAAAAAAAAAAATGAAGTAGAAGGCTGTTATAAAACTAAGCAAATGTCAGAAGCAGTTATCTATTTTTAGTTTTTTTGAATAAAATATAAATTTCAATTATACAGTATTCCGGTTTTTTTTTCTCCTAATATAATAATAAAACTGTTATTCTTTATTTATTGCTCTTGTTCATCTATACAAAAATGTAACTCGAAAAATGCAACAACTCGAAAATTGCAACTGGCTGCATTAATTAGTTGCAATTTTCGAGGTTGTAATTTTCGAGGTTGCACTGTATATGTGTGTTAAGGGCCTTGAAATTCAGGAGAGAATTATTTTATTCGTACATTTAGCGAATTGTCAAATTTTAATATCTGGAAATAACTACGTTCCGCAGGAGACCTCACACTCACTGAACGATGGAACAAGACTATTCACCAGTTTGAGGAATCTTGTAATCTCCAAGGCTTTCGACAGAGTTTGGCACAACACCCTTTTAACCAAACTTTAAGCTATTGATTTTGACGACTCCCTTGTTTACTGGATTGAAAGTTTTTAGCCAATCGTTCAGTGCGTGTTGTATTGGATGATAGTGTGTTTTCTAGTTATAAAATTAACGCTGGTGCCCCTCAGGGCTCGCTTTTTTCACCCGCTCTTTTTCTAAGATTTATTAATGAATTGCTATCTTCAACTTTCAATCCTAAACATATCTTCGCTGATGACAGCTGATTAGACTTCTGCTATCATTTCAACACTGCTTCCTTAGCCCGACCAACGTTTCCTACTAAGCTAGTACAGTTGGGAAAAGTAGGTTCGTGGTTCAATCATTGAATGACAACTTGGCTAAAATTCTTCTACATCTTCTACAATGGCGCTACAGCCCAAATCGGACCTTGGCCTCCTGATATTCAGAGCCCTCAATTTTTCCATTACTTATTGTAGAAGGGTTGTTAGTCTATCGCACAACCCTCTTTCTACGAATTTTTCATTTTTGTAGATTGAGGTGACCAAGATATATCCAAGCAGGCAATGTGATGGAATTATACATATATTGTGTCGACCGGGATTTGAACTCACGACCTTCGCATTACAAGACCAACACACTACCCACTAGGCTATACCCTAGCTAACATTCTTAGTTAACGCAAAAAGAATCAAGTCGAATTTAACGCTTCGAAAACGCAGTGATGTCTTGTGTCCCACAATCGTGACTCTAACCTAGTTCCAATCACCTTCGGAGGCCAGCCATGATCCAATTCTAAGTGTTAAGATGTTATCCAAATCACAGATAACTTATCTTGGAACGATCATATATTTAACATCGCCAAGGAAGTATCTAAATATTTGGGCTACCTAAAACGCTGTAAAAACTCCTTCACCGCTTCTAGAATAATGACGATTTATAAGACCTATATTAGACCACGTGTTGAATTTAATTCCCTCCTATAGTCGGGAGCAGCTTTTCAATGGTATGTGGTTTAAAGCAGGGAGATGGCCTAGCCCCATGCGTTTCAACTTGAGTATGTCGTCCGAAAAATCCCAGTAGACACCAGCAGAACACTACTATTCAAGTCCACCCAGCTAGTAGCATATGCTGACGACATTAACACCATAGCAAGATCCTTCCCCAGTGCTAAGGAGGTATTTGTTAATCTTGACTCCGCCACAAACGAAATCGGGTTGCCATTAATGAAAGCAAAACAAAAGTAATAACGCAAAAAAGAAGAACGCCAATCAGACAAGACATAACAATTACGTAATATGGATTGGAGAGTGTCAAACTTTAAATATCTTGGGGCTGATTTAGCAAAGGACGGCAATGAAACGGATGGAGTTAATCGACGGATAATACTAGCAAATAAGACGTATTATTCGGTACTTCCAGTAATGAAATCCAAGAAAGTGCACAGCAACAAATCGACAAACTCTGAATTATAATCTTCAAGGAAGAAGACATAGGGTTGGCCCACCGTGCAGCACATGGAAGCGAGCAGTTGAGCAAGAGGCCAGAGGAATAAACAATCGGGCCTTGTCCTATGCCCCTATAAGGCGTCTTAACAGGAATTTGATTGATTTTCTTAAATCAATTCATTCTGCGAAAAATGACCCAAGAACTTACCTTGCATCATCATTCGAATGTAATTCATCGGAAAGTTCGAAACAATTACTCGCGGGACAATTCCAACTACAGTGTCTCAAAAAAGTATCCGGCCAAAGGGACAATTATCAGCAATAATGATAGAAACAAATTTGGCAAGAAAATAAAACCGTTTCTTTTTTCCCCTTATTCAATGGAGCACGATAACGCTTTGAAGTGGATACCAAAAAAAAGTCGCATTCGATTTAACTAGAAGCATTTTTTAAAGAATTAATGTGCACGTGTCTATCATGGCAGTCAAAAAAATATTCGGGCAGAAACGAATTCTTGGCAAATTGAAATTTGTGTTAGGAAGCTTATTATTAACAATTTTAAGGACAATAAATCGAAACGTAGTATTGCGGAAATTGTGAAAGTGAGTAAATCGGCAGTTTATGATATAATTGCGCGTTTCAAGGAAACTGGATCCATCGATAAAAAAGCGGAGGTCAGGGTGTCCACGTGTATTTAATGGCAGTGAAGAAAGGTGGTTAGTGCGGCAAATTAAGAAAAATCCGAAGTTAAGTGCTACTAAATTAAATGCTAGAGTGTAGCCTAGTTGGTAGCGTGTTGGTCGTGTAATACGAAGGTCGTGAGTTCAAATCCCTGTCGACGCAATATATAATTCCAGCACATTGCATGCTTGGATATACATTGGTCACCTCAATCTACGAAAATGAAAAATTCGTAGAAAGAGGGTAGTGCGAAGGGCTGACAACCCTTACACAATAAGTAATGAAAAATGATATGAAACCTGAATTTCAGGAAACCACGGTCCGATTTGGGCTGTAGTGCCATTGTAGAAGAAGTAGAAATTAAATGCACGGGAGCAAACCAGATTTGGAGTGGCTGCCAGTACTGAAACTGTTAGAAACCTCCTTCGAAAACAAGGACTCCAGGGCAGGATTGCTAGGAAAAAGCCCTACATAAACAGAATAAACAAACGAAGGCGGTTTCCATTTGTGGTTGAGCATAGAAACAGATCCCACGATTTCTGGAAAACAGTTATTTTTGCAGACGAAAGCAATTATAATATATTTGGATCAGATAGAAGTGATTTTGTCTAGCGGAGGCCAAACACAGAGTTGAATTTAAAGAATCTCAAATGTACAGTGAAACATTGTGGCGGGTCGCAATTAGTGTGGGACTGTATTTCTGTAGCTGGTGTCGACAATCTAAAATATATAAATGGTAAATACTACAAATATGGCCATCTCACGACTCTCAAAGAAAACTTGCTTCAAAGTGACGGAAAATGGAAATGGAGCATTTTTGTTATTATGAAGACAATGATCCCAAGCACAACTCGTATATTTGCCGAATCTGGCGATTGAACAATTGCTTACCCCAGCACAAAATCCAGATCTCAACCCTATTGAGCATTTGTGGATCACTTGGAGAGAAAAATTCGTGTTCGCCAAATCACAAGTCTGACAACCATCAGAACGGCTCTGCAGAAGGAGTGCGAAACGATTCCAACACAATTTTGCGAAAATCTTATCAAATCTATTAAGGGAAGTAATAAAAAGGGGCGGTGGTCCAACAAGATATTAAATTCCAGATAAAAACGGTAAATTTTGTTGAAATGTTTCCTTCCCGAATACTTTTTTGACTTTAAATTTCAGGCTTTTTCGACAAAATGACGCGAAATTATTTTAAAATCGCTCATTTGGGAACAATTTTGTTTTAAATTAATGATAAACCGTTCAAGCATAATTATAATTTGTAAAAATTATGCCTCCCGGATACTTTTTTGAGCCACTGTATTTGCGGGACTGCGCGAAATTCCACGATGAGTTCATTAGTATGCGTCTACTAAGCAGCCTTTCAACTCATTATTCCTCCTATTAATGAAGCTGAGAGAAAACTACGCAATCACCCCTTTGAAAAAAAAACAAGGGTGCGAATAATTGCATGTAGTAAATTTATGAAACTCGAAACCATGTAAAACTTCGAATGACGAAAATTACGCACAAATAAGCTATGCGCTGTAAAATTTTACGAAACGCGTGCACACCACATGTACATTCGCCTATAACACGTGGACAGGGATGAATTCCGTTGCCCCTATAAATTTCCAGACAGGAAATTCAGCCCTGAAAAAAATCGGTAAACATTGCGCGATTTCTTCGAAATATGCAACAGTTTGGCAAAAAATTCAAACAGTGCGCAGAAAAACGATTTCTGCACGCGATTGGGTTTTAAATTTCAAAAGCGCCGTTAAATGAAAATTTAAAGAACAAAGTGAAATTTAGGGCTAGAGCGAAGGTCATTTGGAAAAAAAAAGCGCCGCATCAGTAAGAGAGGTGGTGCCTAGACAGCCTTACAACTAGAACGGGGCAAAAAAAAAAAACGCTTACCTTCAGAATGCAATCTCCAAATTCATACAGCGATGCGTGCATGATAGCGGTAGACATTTTCTCGGCTCGATAGGGATCGTCGAAATCGAATTTGAAAAAATCGCAAAAGTAACGGATAAATCCAAATAAATATTGGCTTGGCGATCGCGTAAAATTTTTATAAATAAAAAATCACACGGCACATGCACTGGTAATTTTTTTTTTATTATTTTATTCCTTTGCTTCTTCTCCTTCACTTTAGTTAAGCACTTGACTATTTCGGCGGCTGCACTTTAGACATAAAAATTTTCTTATTTTTTTGCTTCCTTATGGAATTCCCTTGCGTTGCGGAATTCAAGCACGAAACACGGTTAAGTAAATCCCGGGACTTGTGTGTGCTGGCTGCGATGAGATCAACGTTAAGGTCTTATTTTCTTTTCTTATTAACTACCTTAAGCTCGCACTCGATTTTCTCGGACAAAACTGCAGATTTAGTCTCTGCGGAGGAATGCGAATTTCAAACACATCGATTTTATTTTCGTACAAAACGAAACAGCACTTTTTTTTTTAATCGTAATTAGGCGGCAGTAAATTTAACTAAAAAAAAAACAGATGGAAGAATTAGCGGTTTCCACTTTTACTTTCGTTTCTTATTATTTAAGCAAACTACGTCGGCCGCTTAAGATTTTAGTAAATATCTTCAAAAAAAAAATAACAAATTTTCGAAGACGCACCGAATCTTTTAATTATTATTATTTTCATAAATAATTTTGTTCGAATAATGAAAAGGAAAAAAAACAACTAAAAAGCGAAACTTCTCTATCTCCTTTCTTTTCTCAAATACCGCGTGCGCTTCGAACGCCGCTCGTTTCAGTACTGACGGCAACGTTTCAAAATGAAAACGAAACTGCCTGCGCGCGATGATTATGTGTGCGTGCGCGCGGCTATACAGCAGCGGCAAACAAGAAAACAGCAACAAAAACAACAAAGCCATGGTCCGTGGAGTTTTTTTCCTTGTTTTCTTGTTGTTTTTTCTTTTTCTGTCTCTCCCATGCGGTCCCGCCGCGTCCCGGTCCAGTGCGATATTTTCTTTCCACCGTCGCTATTTCGCGTTTCATTTCAACGTTTTTCGTAGTTTGATGGTGTGTGTGTTGTTTTCCATATTTTTATTACGTGATCCGTGATGTTCTTTTCGTAGCGTTCTGAGTGGTTTACGTTGTTTTTTTTTTGTTTGTTGCTTTTTCTTTGCGTTCAGTTTCTTTTGAAGCTCAGTCAAACGATAGGGAAATGCACCGGATATTGGACATATCGCGATCTGATAAATGCGACGACTCATACGATTGTAATCGCCTTTCGTTCTACACTGAGAAAAATTTTGATAAAATTTATCTTAAGGGATAAACTCCATGTGGTGCGCTTTCAGTTCTGCTGTCAATCTGACAACTTGATTCGATTACTGTCTCAAATTTTTTTTTTTTTTTCCTTCGATAGAAAAAGTATTTAAAGTCTTTAAAATGGTCAACTGTGCGGAATTCCAAGAATTAACTCAGCGTGGAAATAAAGAGTCCCTTGCATGGCGTAGTAGGCAGCGTGCTTGCCTTTCAGTTAATAGGTCGTGGGTTCGATTCCCACTCCAGACAGGCGATTTTTTTAAGCACGAATTTTTCAGTTGCTATTGGCGATGAAAAATTATTTGAAATAAAATCGGCAAACGGTGTAAAAACGTAACAGTTCCACTTCAAGAAGGCCTAGATACTCAGTACACCCCTCGGCATAAGTATTTTGTCATGCAACAAATCACTTTTATTCTGTTTTCATTTAAAATCTATGCAACGGAAAATTCTGAAAAAAAACTGTGGGTAAAGCAAATCTATGTTTTATTTAAAAAAAAAAGTTAAATCATACATTTCAACTGCACCTTTACAATATTTTAAATTAGGATTTCAATTTTCAGTATTTGGCATAAGTATTTTGACATTTAGACATTTTTAAGGCAAATTTAATCACTCGAATATGTATCCTCCTTTAGTTTGAATTACTTTTTGAAGTCGTCGTGGGACGGAATCCACTAGCGATTGCAGGAAGTCTACTGGGATTTCGTTCCAAGCCTGTTTTACTTCTGCGATTGTTCCTTCTTTTGACCTAGTTAAGTCAGCACTTCTCTTTCCTTTTATGAATGACCAAACATTTTCAATTACATTTAAATCTGGACTTTGTGGTGGCCAATCCAAGGTTTCAACTCCAACATCCTTCAGGGACTTCGTTATCATTTTGCTCTTATGGCAAGGCGCATTATTCTGCTGCAGTACGAATGCCTCACTGATTAGTTTATCTCCAGATGGAAATGCGTTTTCATTCAACACTCTTAAATATTGTTTTTGGTTCATGGAACCATCTATGGGCACGAAGTCTCCCAAGCTACTGTATGCAATGGATCCCCAGAACATAACACTACCGCCTCCATGGCTAATTTTTTCACAGACAGGTGCCATTTTCTTACGCATCGTTTGGGAAATTCTCGCGTAAACTTTCTTTGGCGAGAAATGGTACTCAAAAGTACTCTCATCTGTCCACAATATATTTCGCCAAAAAGATATTGGCTTATTCACAAATTTCTTGGCGAATTCCAAACGTTTAATTTTTTTTTTAGGAGATATAAACGGGATCGACTTTGCTACGAACGTTTTAATTTTGGCATCTTGCAAACGACGGCGAATTGTTCTTTCATTAATGCTTACATTTGAACATTATTCCATTCTAAAGCCGCGGCTTTAGGTGTTTTTTGCGGATCGATTCGAAATTTTCGAACAATCAGTCGATCCTCATGGTCAGTAGTTTTCCGATTTCTACCTGATCGGCGTAAGTTACTCACACTTCCAGTTTTTTTACCTAGTCAAGTCATATATATTGGTACTCAACTAAACGCATTCACTACGAATGCAATATTGGGCGCATCCATTTCGTCTTGACTGCGATTTGACAGCTGACATTTCTGCTTCATTGCCACGTAAATAGTTGTTGACATCAATTGTTTACAATCATGGAATGGGGCGACATCGAAAATCGTATTGTTGTAGTTAGCCTACTAAAATGCAACATGGAAAATGGCGATATCTTTCGAACGTTGCGACCGCTTGGAAACACTCGCAATTTTATGTATCGTGCTGTGAAGTTGTTTGAGGATACTAGTGGAGTACGAGACCGTCAAAGATCCGGCCATCCGCGCACTGTGAGAACTCCGAAAGCGATCAAAGCCGTGAAGAAACGAATCGACCGAAAACCGCTGCGAAAACAGAAAATCTTGTCGCGGGAAATGCAAATTTCGCAAAAATCCATGTCTCGCATTATCAAAGAAGATTTGGGACTCAGCGCGTACAAGCGACACACTGGACACCTGCTCACGGCCGCATTGAAGGAAAAACGCGAGCGAAAATCGAAAGCGTTACGCAGCCGATACGCGAAGAACGCTCACAGACAAATTCTGTTTACTGATGAGAAAATCTTCACCGTAGAAGAATCGTTCAATAAACAGAACGACCGTGTGTATGCTCGGTCATCCAGAGAGTCATCCCAACTCATCCCGAGGATCCAAAGAGGCCACCATCCCGCGTCTGTAATGGTATGGTGGGAAGTGAGCTACGATGGCGTTACCAAGCTCCATTTCTGCGAGAAAGGAGTGAAAACATCGGCCAAAATATATGAATCGACCGTTTGTGAAGCCTCTCAACCAATCAATATTCGCCAACAAGCCGTGGACTTTCCAGCAAGACTCTGCTCCAGCTCTCAAGGCAAAAACGACTCAACTATGGCTTAAAAACAACGTTCTGGACTTCATATCAACGGAAGATTGGCTAGCTGGTAGTCCAGACCTTAACCCGTTGGATTACAAGTTGTGGTTCGTCTTAGAGGGCATGGCTTGCTCTACTCGACACCCAAATATTGAGTCGGTGAAGCGAGCCCTTGTCCGTGCAGTGGACAATTTCCCCATGCATGAAGTGCGTCTCGCGATCGATGAGTGGCCAGATCGTCTCAAGCCGTGCTGGAAGGCAAATGGAAGTCATTTCGAATAAGTTGTTCTAAGATTTGTAGCCATTGAATAACCCAATAAAAAGAAAAAAAAAGTTTTGAAAAATATTTATTCGTTTTCATTTGGCGTCGAT
Source organism: Chorisops tibialis (assembly GCA_963669355.1). Classification (NCBI taxonomy): domain Eukaryota; kingdom Metazoa; phylum Arthropoda; class Insecta; order Diptera; family Stratiomyidae; genus Chorisops; species Chorisops tibialis. The sequence continues at coordinate 115,715,927 of OY770263.1, read as the reverse complement.
TTTTCTGTGTACCAATATTTATGACTTGACTAGGTATATTTATTCACTTGATAGTAAACCATTTGCCGCGACAAATTATATTCTTTAGCGATATTTATTACTGAAATACCCAAATTATATTTTGTCACAGCTAGATCATGGTGCTGATGATGATGATACTGTTGGATTAATATAAATCAGATAAAGATGACCGAAACTTGAATTGAAAAATATACAATGGCGGACAAAAGTCTACGGCAGCAACTTATATTGTGATTCTGATTAATTGGAAGCTTTAATTAAAAATCCATTGATGCACAGTTTTTCAGTAACGTAAATATATTTATAGCTAGGGTATAGCCTAGTGGGTAGCGTGTTGGTCTTGTAATGCGAAGGTCGTGAGTTCAAATCCCGGTCGCAATATATAATTCCAGCACATTGCCTACTTAGATATACCTTGGTCACCTCAATTTACGAAAATGACAAATTCGTAAAAAGAGGGCTGTGCGAAGGGCTAACAACCCTTCCACAATAAGTAATGAAAAATTTGAAGGAACCTGATTGTCAGGAGGCCAAGGTCCGATTTGGGCTGTAGTGCCATTGTAGAAGTAGAAGAGATATATATTAAAAAAAAAAACTTTTCATAACAAACTTCAAGAGAAATTTATAAAAACATAAAAAATTTAATGGACAAAAGTCTACGGCAGTCAGTGTTGGCTGACTTATACACAAAAAATATCCAACTAAACGTATCGGAATTTTTAAAATTATTTGCTGGCTTAATACTTGGTTGGATCCCTTTTAGCATGAACTACTGCTTGCAGTCTTCGGTGCATAGAGGCGACTAAATTACCAGTTTCTGCGGATGTCATTTTCTCCAATTCTGTAATGAACGCTTCAACAAATTTTTATTTTTTATGCAACATTTCTGAATGTTCCACTCCAGAAGCTCCCATACATGTTCTATTGGGTTTAAATAGTTTATTTATTTTATTTATTTATCATAACAATATAGTTTACATAATAATAAATTGCTTAATTTAATTTATATTAATATATCTTAATATAGCTAAATTAACCTTAATTAATTAAACACAATTTGGTATACCTATATGATATATGATGGGTGGTTGGATGGGTATAGCTAGGGTAGCCATCTCATCGGCGTCATTAGGCGACGCCCAGTGTTGTACCTGTCATATACACATCAATTGTACTCATCATACCTCCACGTGGTAGCCACCGGATACTGGTCTTGTCCATCCGGACTTGACTTGCTGAACTGATGGGCGCGAGTGCTAATGAAACAGAAAAATTCTAGCACTATAATAATATGGCCCTTCAAGTTGGGGGTTGGGCGATGTGCTAACAACTCATCCTTGGAAAAACCACACCCGTTTCGAAACCTGAAGCAACGCCTCGGACTGAATTGATTCAACGGCAACGACCACGCAAACGAAAAATGGACTATTCCTTCGGATCTTGGAACGTGCGATCCCTGTACAGAGCAGGAGCAGTGAGAGCGCTTCTGGAACAGGCAGCCAAATACAATAACAATTACAATTTCAAAAGTGGGAAATCATCGTGAAGCCGGGAATTTGGAGTTGCGTTTATCGTCGACAACAAGTTTAAACACCAAGTTACCAACTTCAAATCCATCAATGAACGATTGTGTGCAATCCGCATCAAAACAAGTTTCTTTAATGTTTGGCTTATTAATGTCCACGCCCCAACAGAAGACAAAGACGACGAAGTTAAAGACGATTTCTACAGCACCTTAGAATCAACATTCGACTCCCTTCCGTCGAATGATATTAAAATAGTATTAGGTGAATTTAACGCGAAAGTGGGCAAAGAAGAAACATACATAGGGACAATTGGAAGGCACAGTCTCCATGATATTAGTAACAACGACCAGAGACTGACGGATTTCGCCAGCAGCAAAAATCTTATTGTAAGCTCGACATGCTTCCCGCATCGTGGCATTCACAAGAGAACGTGGGCATCACCCGACGGACGAACATTCAATCAAACAGACCATGTTCTGATAGAGAAAAGGACGGACTCCTGCATTCTCGACGTGTGTACATGTCGAGGGGCTAATTGCGACACAGATCACTATTTGGTAAAGACCAAGTTCCGATGTCGAATCGCAAACCGAGGACACCCAAAAACCCAACCGGTCAAAGACGAGAAAATAGTTGCGAAATATGTATCAGCCTTGGAGAGGCACTTCGCGACAATGCTGAATACCACCGCCAGCAAGCCAGTAGAAGAAATCTGGCAAAATATCAAAGATGGCATTACATCTGTCGCAGAGTAGGTGATAGAACAACAACCCCGGCGCAAAAGAAATGATTGGTTCGACAAGGAATGCCAAGACGCCTTAGAATGAAACAATCAAGCTTACAAAATATTAACGGAACGGCCGACACGAGCCAAACAGGACAAATACAAGGATCATAGACGCTTTGCAAACAAAATATACAGACAAAAAAAACGGAAGTACAATAATGACGAAATTAAAAACATGGACGAACAATTTAAATTACACAACACAAGAGCCGCGTATTCCCTTGTTAAAAGGATGAAAGAAGGATACAAACCGAAAACGACTCTCTGAAAGGATGCAAAAGGGAACATTATAAGTAACGCGGAAGATATAAAACTGAGATGGGCACAATACTTTGAACACCTTCTTAACCCGAGCCCATCACCTACACGAACAGCAGCAGCAGATACAATAGCAGGTATAACTGATGTAACAGCTGATGAAGGAAACTCTTTGAGTCCTCCCACACTCGAAGAAGTAAAAACAGCCCTAAGGAACCACCCAAACAACAAAGCGCCCGGCACTGATCAAATCCTAGCTGAACTTCTGAAAGCCGGCGACACCTGCATAGCGCATCTCCTACATAGATTAGTCACGGACATATGGACGCAGGAAATACTTTCTGAAGATTGGCGCAAGAGCATCATATGTTCAATTTATAAAAAAGGTGACAAACTCTGCTGCGAAAACTACCGAGGAATATCTCTGTTGTGTACGTCTTATAAGATCTTGATGAAAATTCTAGAAAAGAGTATTAAGCCCTATGCAGACAAAGTAATTGGTGAATACCAAGGTGGATTTAGAGCTGGACGCTCGACCACGGACCAGATATTCTCAGTTAAAAAGGTGCTGGAAAAGTGCTGGGAATATAATATTGATGTGCACCAGATATTTGTTGACTTCAAACAAGCATACGACAGTATCGACAGGCGCGTACTGTATAAAATCATGTTGGAGTTTGGAGTCCCACCGAAACTGGTCCGACTGACAAGAATGACAATGACTGAGTCTTTGTCACAAGTCAGAGTAGAAAATGATCTGACTTCCAGTTTTAAAACAGACAACGGCCTTAAACAAGGTGACGGCCTCGCACCAATGCTTCTCAACTTAACACTCGAATATGTTGTTCGGAAACTTCCCGTTGACACCAAGGGAACACTATGCTTCAAATCCACTCAACTCGTAGCATATGCCGACGACATAGATATCCTTGCAAGATCTCTGGAGAGTGCTAAGGAAGTATTTGTAAACCTTGAGTTATATAAAACGATTATACGACCTGTGCTATGCTATGGCAGTGAAACGTGGACATTAACTCAGGCGTCCGAAAAACTCCTTAACGCCTTTGAAAGAAAGGTCCTCAGAAGAATCCTCGGACCTGTGAGGGAAGACTCGATCTGGAGAATATGATACAATAGAGAATTGTATGCCATCTTCGACAATCCAGAAGTGTCAACCCTCATAAAATTTATAAAGTTAGAATGGGCTGGTCATGTGGAGCGGATGGATGACGGGAGAATTCCCAAACGCACACTAAAAGGGAAAGTCAACGGACAAAGACCGGTCGGAAAACCACGAAAGCGCTAAGAGGATTCGATTGACGCAGACAGCAAATCACTGCTAAGATTTTCAAACTGGAGGACGCGGTCACTGAACCGAGATGGATGGAGGTAAAGCATTCAGGAGGCCAAAGCCCGATTTGGGTTGTAGCGCCATCGTAAGTAAGTATATGATATATGATAAGCACTGGTGGAAGGGTCAAGCGGGGTGTGGGGACCTTATAAAACGGAGCGTAGTCTCAGTTTATATGTCAGCTTATTTATTGGAGGTGTAGTGAGCGCTGAATTTGTTAAATACTCTACAGCATCTGTTAATAGGTTCATTTTGTCCGTAATCAGTACGATGTGGATATTCCTTATGTGGTTTTGAATGTCTCGTCAACCTGACATTGTCATTGAGTCTGAATTTATTTGAGATGTGGTCAACCTTAATATCGCCATTCAAAACATCTAAGGTAAAACAGGATGTTAGTATAGTTCTTCTAGAACCAAGCGGTAAAAGATTTAGTAATTGGAGCCTAACTGTGTAGGGTGGGAGGTTTTGCAAAGTCTCTAGGATCATACAAGTCCCTGAGAGCAAAAAGAAGGAATTGCTTCAGGATTGACTCTATTCTGTTGCTATATAACTGGAAAAAGGGGTTCCAAATGGGACATACATATTCCATATTAGGGCGGACAAGAGAACAGAATAAAGATTTGGTAGCCCATACATTCTTAAACTCTTTGGCTTTTCTCTTTATGAACCTAAGAAGTTTATTGGCTTTTGAAATTATTCGATTATAGTGAGATTTGGAGCACAGTTTGTTGTCCAGTAGTAAGCCGAGGTCCTCAATTTGATCAACACGGTGTAGCTGAGTTCAAATTAGGACATAGTCATGGTGATATGAGGATGGTTTACGTGAAAAGCTTATAACGTGGCATTTACTGACATGAAGCTCTAATTTATTCTGACTGCACCAATGATCTAGCGCAATAAGCTTGGATCGCAGGAATGCGGCATCTGCGGACGAGGTTATGGCATGATATGTTTTTAGAACATCAGCATACATCAGATGTGAAACATTTTCCAATGATAGATCTGAGATGAAAATATTAAATAAGAGAGGTCCCAAGTGACTTCCTTGGCGTACCCCAGAGGACACTAATATTTCCTTGGAAATAAGACCTTGAAACTTAATAAATTGAGTTCTATTATTAAGATAGGATTTAAGCCAGTCAAGTAAAGATCCTGTCACACCAATTTGTTTTAACTTTAAAATCAGGACATTGTGATCATCATGAGATTCCTTATGGTCATCATGAGATTCGTTATGGTCGAGCGACCTTTTCTAAAGCCGTACTGCTGGTCATTAAGAACAGGGTTGATCATATTGGTCAATTTATCGCAGATAATTTTTTCGAACAATTGATAGAATTGCTATACCTCTGTAGTTCTCAACTTTTCGCTTGTCTCCATTCTTGTGGCTGGGTGTGAGATGCAACGATTTCCAAGCCAAGGGGAAAGTTCCCAATGTTAGTGACTTGTTGAAGAGAAAATGTAAAGGTTTTAAAAGTTGATGGGCACACTTTGATAAAAATAGAGAGGAATAAGATCAGGACCTGGACCTTTTTTGATATAAATAGTTTTGAGAGCATCGAACACCTCCTCAATAGACAATGAGATATTATCAACAAGTGTAGGAACCGAAATGTTGGGTTTGCTGCGGGTCGAATCTGACTGGGCACCAAAAACTTCTTGAAAACGGTCAGCAAACATATCGCATATATTACGCCGGCAGGAAGACTGCGTGATTTCATTTGACATGGTTACGGGATACCCCGAACTTTTTCGTTTTGTATTAACAAATTCGAAAAATCTTTTTCGTTCTGTTATGATATCTTCACCAATGTTTTTTACATAACACTCATACGCATCCCGGGACTTAGAAGAGAACTCTGAGGCCAGCGTGTCATATTTTCTCTGAAGATTAGGAGTAATCGCGCCCGTTTTCTTAAGTTTTTTAAATAGCTTATTTATTCCTTTCCGCAGTGATCTGAGGTTTTTATCCAACCAGGGTTCTGAAACTTTGTCTTTTTGTGTTATTGCAGGGACATAATTATCGACAATCTTAAAGATCACATCATAAAACGATGTTATGGCATTGTCAAGATCATTACATGTTGTGTACTAGAGAAAAGATTCTCCGCGTCAGAGGCAGGGCTAACAATCATTTCATCATATGCATCGATAAAGATCATATCAAGCCATCACCGATTTTTATTGGGAAAATTCACTACCTGATGTAAATCGTTATTATACAGTGTGTCGATAATAGTGGTATCAATGTCAGACATAAGATCCCCGGTATAATAATTTTATCGGAATGATTAGTCTGAAAAAAGATATTTAGGCGATTAAAATCGCCGAGAAGGAAGATATTGTCGTAGTCTTCAGAGCATATCTATTTATCAGTTTGATTCTGATAAATATATGTTCAAAAAATGTTGTTGGTGTTGTGTCTACAATCTCACTAGATAAAGATATGTGAACTGCAATTAGGACACCCCCTCCTTTTGACAGACTTGTTGCGCTGTAATTCCTATCATTTCTGTATACGGGCCAGCTATTGTTTAGTATTTCTTCATTTTTCAAGGAGTCATTTAGGCCAGTTTCCGTAATAATAATGACATTAAAGTGACATGATTTCGCATCAATGAAGAGATTATTCCTTCTTGTGGAATGGAAAGTATCAGACTGGTTTTCGTTTTGCCATTTATACAAGTCAAATCAGATTTATTATGCATATAAGCAAGATACAGCCGCACATTGTCAAATATTCTATGCTCTCTCAACCCTGATAATAAATACCTGTTCTCCTCGGAACTTGCCGAATTCTTTGATAGCTTTACGACCGGGGGAACAAGTGGGTCAAGGAAAAGGGCGTTATTGGTCACAACGACTGCAGTATCAAGATTTGTGCAAGATAACTTTTCATTTTTATCTTCAACACATGTTACTGGTAACGAAGGGTAGGGATTGATTGTGTCGCCTCGCAAGGAATTTTTGTAACGACCCGGAACTATGACAGAATTTGAAGTAGGAATTGGGGCTAAACTCAAAGTAAGAACTGGGACTAGATTCGAATTAGGTAGTGGATTTGAAATAGGAAGGTTAATGGAATGAGATAAACTGGTGTTAACACGATTAGTTGTAGCTGTATTAATGGTGTTAGTGTTAGTTTTATGGTGCATAGAATTGGGAAAAGTTTTTTTCTTATTCATACTCATATTGTTCCTATAATTATTATTGTTATGTTACTATTTGTATTAATATTTTAAGTTTTGTTATTGTTTATACTCTTATATCTAATATTGTGATTGTTAGTGGTATACTTATTATATTTTAAATTTGACTTCCAGTGTCGGATTTGTATGTTGTTCCATTTGAAGACATCAGATTCCGTGGTGAAGAAAAGTCAGTACGTTCCATGGGCATATAAAGTTTAAAATTTGTGTGTTTCGGTGTAATCCCACTATATCTGTGGGACGATAACTTCTCACACTTACAGCCTTTCATCGTAATTTGGTTCACAAGGGTTTTACATACCAACGATGCATCCGAGTTTGGAGGAGCTCCTGTAACAAAAATCGGTTGAGTCCGGACTTTGGGGAAGCGTATTCAGCTACCTGGGAGCGTAGTACAACAACCAGTTCTTGATGAAAAGTGCTGTGTGCTTCGGATGATTGTCCTGTTGGAAAATCCAACTCCCTCCAAGGCACAACTTCTCAACTGATGGCCTTAAATGTTGTTCTAACAGGTTCTTGAAAACATTGCGGTCCATAGTAGCCAATCTGCTGACTCCAGATGCAGCTATGGCTCCCCAAACCATAACATTACCTCCACCGTGCTTGACAGTAGGAATCAAATTTTTGGTCTCTAAAGCCGTATTCCTTTTTCTCTATATTTTACTGCGACCATCACACCCGCAGGAGGCCAGAGGAATAAACAAGTCCTGGCAACCGCTTAAGGCCGATGCTCAGGATCGCGTCTTGTGGAAGAGAGTTGTTTCTGTCCTATGCTCCTATAGGGGGTATTAACAGGAATTTGATCACACCCGAACATGTTGTATTTCGACTCATAGGTAAAAAGGACTTGATTCCAAAAATCATCCTTGTTGATATGACCCTTGGCGAACTCTAGGCGCAGAAGTCGGTTTTTATTGGTTTTTTACTTGGATTAATGGTTTTTTACTTGGAGTTTTGCTTTGAAACCCATTAGAATTTAATGCTCTCGAGATTGTTCTTGCATGGACATCCTTTTTCCTTACCGCAGCCACTTTTTCGCCAAATCTGGAGCACTTATTTTTGGATTTTTGTTCACTTCTTTTAAAATTGAACTAATGTTTCTGCGCGAAAGCTTTTTTGGTCGGCCAGTTCCCGGCTTATTTTCAATGCAACCAATGTTTTCAAAATTTTTGATAATGGTTTCAACAGAACTTCGTTTTAGTTTCAATAATTCCGCAATTTCTGAGCACGATTTATTGTCTTTTGTATGCCCAAATTTCGGATATGACTAGAAATTTCTTTTCGCGATGATATTTTGCGGTCCTTACTGTTCGAAACTAGCGATAAACCTATAATAGAGTTGCAGCTGCACATGTACTGAATGGCAGTAAGAGCAAATAAACGAATTTCGAAGAAATACCGTTAGGTTTAGTTGGAAATTTTTCGTATAAAAGTTAGCCAGCACTGAGTGCCTTAGACTTTTGTTCATTTAATTTTTTTAATGTTTTTATGAATATCTCTTTCAGTTTGTTATGAAAAATTTTTGTTTTTTTGTTTTTTTTATAAATATATTTACGTTACTAAAAAAATGTGCATCAATGGATTCTTCTCTGTAGAAATTTTAACGCCAAACACAGGAATTGGAACTGCATTAAGGCCAACACAGCGGGCAAGATTCTTTTCGAATCACTGTTAAAAAGTATTTGCATCCGTCACACCCCTTCTAAGCCAACGTTTTACCCTCCAAAAGGTCACGAGTCAACGCTAGATCTAATCATTAGTAACGGCATAGTTAATATGTCACAGCCTATTACTCTAAATGAACTTTCTTCACCCCATCTACCCGTAGAGTTGACTTTGTCAGATAAAACTCCCGCTTACATAGAAGAATTAAATACTCTTGACTTATCTAAGACCAAATGGTTCGAAAGAAAAATTCAACTTATCATCCCATCATCTTTGCAGTCCTAAAGTGCTAAGAGCACTTATTAAGAGAACATCAAAATTGCAAATGCTCGGGTTTAGACAATATCCCCAATGTGCTTATTAAAAATTTCCCCGAAAAAGTTGTCGTTTACCTGAATGCAATTTTTAATAGTTCCTTGCTTATGACTACTTTCCATACAAATGGAAAGAAGCAACAGTTATTGCTTCACCAAAGCCAGGTAAAAATCCTACTGATCCATGCAACTACCGGTCAATAAGTTTACTTTCAAATATGGGTAAATTATTTGAGAAAATAGTCCTCCATCGTCTCCAAGTTTTTATTGACGATAATTCTGTTTTCCCTAACTTCCAGTTTGGTTTCAGAAAAAAGAACTCTCTGGTAAATCAGTTAGTCAGAGTAACTAATGACATCAAAAAGAGCTTTCTCAACAAGGAATCGGTAGGAATGGTAGTTCTTGACATTGAAAAGTCATTTGATTCGGTATGGCATAAGGACCTAATAACCAAACTTATTGAATTCAAGTGCCCAACTTACCTCACTAAACTAATTGAATCATTTTTATCAGACAGATCATTCCAAGTCAAAGTCCAATCAACACACTCTTTTAAGCGCTTTATCTCAGCTGGAGTTCCTCAGGGATCTTGCCTCAGCCCGACTCTGTACAATATCTATACTTCTGACTTGCCTCAAATACCTCAATACAAAATTGCTTCTTTTGCTGGTGACACTGCTGCTTATACTAGCTCCACTGACCCTTCTGTTGTTACTAATAATATTGAATTACAACTTGAGAAATTTCACCAAAACTTCACAGACTGGAAGATTAAATTAAATGCCTCTAAAACAAAATTAATTTTTTTCACAAAGCGAAGAGTCAAGAAATAACTTCCGAATCCATCTCCAATCATCCAAGGGGAAATTCAATATTTAGGAATTCACTTAGATAAAAAATTAACCTTCCATCACCATATCTCACAGGCCGCATCTAAAACATTGAAAAGCATCAGGATCTTATACCCCTTCATCAATAGAAAATCATTGCTCTCCACTGATAATAAGCTGCTCATATACAAAACGGTAATACAACCAATCTTCCTTTACGGAGTACCTACCTTGCAAACTTGTGCCAAAAAACACAAAAAGACCCTCCAAATTATCCAGAGCTAATGTCTAAAGATAATTTTGGATAAGACGTGGCATCATTCTACAAGACTACTGCATGAAGAGGCCAGCATCCAACTAGTAGTTAACACTATAACAAAATTAAACAATAATTTTATAAATAATTGTCAAAACTCCGAGAAACCTTTGATTCTCTCTTCGATTCCATTCTAGTTTATTTGCTAGATTTATTTAGTTTTTAAGTTAGTTGTAAAGTTTGTAAGGTAAACTCAAGAAGGTTATTTTTATTCCATTTTTCTTCAAACTTTATATTATAATTGAATTATGCTGTTATTTGCTTCATGCTTCTCACATTAACACGTCCTGTTAGATTTAAGTCTGATCACCTAAATGTTATCACTAGCTTAAGCCTTACATATATTTGTAATACTATGGATTATTAAACTATTCTATTCTATTCAAATGTTAAAGCTTTATCTAGAAGGGTATAATTTCCAGAGCATCGTGGGATCCGCGGTTTATTTCCAAAAAAGCGATTTCTTTTTTAATTATTTCATGTTGCAAAAAAAAAACATTTTCAGTGCCATATTGTGCTAAATAGCTTACGGAAGCTTTTAAAAACATTTCGTAAGGATTGGTGTTGGGGAGGTGCTAGAAGCGCGTCTTGTTTATAAGCGATAGAAAGAATTAAATTTTTTTTGCTAAGTTGTCATAGCGTAGTTAAGAAAGAACATTTTTGAACGAGCACTGACTCAACTCCCCTACGGTAGAAAACCGCAAACAAGAAAGTAAAATCTTAAAAAATACGAGACGACTCAGAATGACTCTGGAGGAGGCATTGGTTAAGAAGTAAAGAATATGCGATTGCGTAAATGAAATGAAAAATCATGCCCATGCGCAGCCATGGTAACGACAGAGATGGAGTTTTGTTGTTTGCATTTTCTGTTTATGATAATAACAACCAAATCGTAAAAAAACTACAGGAGTACGTAGAGAAGAGGAAGAAAGAATCGTCGTTGTAGACGTCGCGCGGGTCGAGGATAAGCGCCTTGCAGAACCTATTGATTAAAAATTTCGGGGTAATATACAGGGTGTTTGCTACTCCGTGTGCCACCTTGTAAGGGGCTATGCCTAGATATATGTATTTAGATAAAAAAATTGTTCTACGGAGATGGTCAATTTTCAATATCCGCGAAGATACAGGGTAATCAAGAAAAGTGACACATAATATGGCACATAAGAAACCAACATTAAAATGACATTTTTATAATGCGTTTTTTTGAGAAAAACTACATTGATCCCAGAATTTTGAGGGTCAAAGCATCAAAAATTTGTGTTCTGAAGCAAATACGTCAGGATTGGGTACAGTTACAATGTGGACTATTAGACCAAATGAAAGGTAATTCAATTCCAAGCTATAACACTTTGAATTATGATTATTAGTTTTCAAGATAAAGCGTTTTAAGTGAGTGAGGGTACAGGTCCGAAACCCTTTTCTTGATCACCCTGTATCTTCGCGGATATTGAAAATTGACCATCTCCGTAGAACAATTTTTTTCTCGAAATATATCTAGGAATAACCCCGTACAAGGCGGCACACGGAGTACCAAACACCTTGTATATGTATGTACATACATATTGCAAAATATGAAATTAAAGGACGAGAAACTAGAATTCAGTTCTATTTTTGGCAATCTAGCAAATCGAGGATAAGGTTTTGCGTGTGCACTTACTTATTATCTTTGTCACTGTCCGCAAATCGCCTACGGTTATCCCCTTTGTTTTTGTTTGTTGCTCTAGATTCTTCTCAGAACTAGACGACCTTAAAAACACCAAATTCGATTCTGTTTTGGTTTGCAAATCGAACCAAGTGGCTAGAACAAGAGGAGTGACATCCATCTCATGATCAATAGGGGGAGTACAATGGGCCCAACGAGATAGTCCCAGTGCATTGTGGTTCTACGAAACCACCCTCCTACAACCTAAGACTAATTCTATCTACCACAGTATAGCCAGTAATATAACTCAGTCAAATATAGGGCTTGGTTTCGAAAACACACGTGCGTTTTCTCTCCCAAACACGTATGTTGCCTCTCCTTCAAGCTTTCAGTGAACATTTAATCTGATCTCTCAATTTCATTTTCGTGAAGATTTTTTTTTATTAGACAAGACCTAGCGAAATTGTAAGAACCGCCGACCATGACCCGCGCACCCGCCATCCAAGTCGAATACGACGCGAGCAAAAGCTTTAAGACGTCATGTACAAGAAAGAGAGGTAGGAGGTTTCGTGGACTCGGCCTGTGGGTTGGGCAACCTATCAGGCGCGTCCTCAGGTGGTGGATGGAGGACGCCGCGGTGTGTCGCAAGACCCTCGTCCGCGGTTAGCATGGCAATAGCAAGGAATTAAGTTTGACAGTTATACTCTCTTCAACAAGCTCATCGGACACACGTAGGCAACCGCCACGTTGTGAGCCTAAATGAATGTACATGTTGAGGAGGATATGGCAGCAAATATCTTTCCTGTAAAAACCATGCCGCAAACCAGACCAAAAAACTATGAGATGGAGTCCCCCCGTATTGGCCCTCAGTCCCCGGCAAAAGAGGGTGCTAAAATCACTGGGTCCGAACGCGGTTCGGGAGCTACTAGAACGGTGCAACCAGGTTCTAGTAGTGCTGTGCTACTGGCAAACACCCAGCGCACTGAGTCTTCGATGTCAAAGCTCAGTGATCTCGCTTTTATAATGGCATTAGAGGATGCAGACTCAGAATCGAGTAAGCCGATGGAGATGAGTATAGATGTTGGTCACGCTTCGACGTCGACAATATCTTGCACAACTATCTCGGCTGACCTTGCTACTGAGACGATCCAAACCCCTCAAGGCGGAATTAGCAACCGAGCCCGTCGCCGTGCTAAAACCACCCTAGAAAGAAAAACTGCCGGCCTAGGTGATCAGAGTCGAGGCGAAAGGTCTTAGGACCACAGCAACGTCTCTGATTAATAAAGCTAGTACTTCCGAAGCGAATGTGGACAGAGTAGTAAAGACTCCTGCGAAAGAGTCCTTACAAGCTCCGACCACTCCGCTGAAAGGAGTATCAAACATTGCAACGGATAGCACTATGGTTCCGAAACTGTCGGCAACAAAAAGGAGAAATATGCTCAGAAGGGCAGCCCAACGAAGCAAGACTCATAGCTTGACTCCGGGTCCCCAATCAGCTGCGACTCCCATTTTGCAGCCGTCAGTGGAAAATGTCGAAGTGGTTCAAATACTTTCATCCCCGCTGGCTTCGGGACGATCGGTTCATGGCACCGCCTCTGGCAAAGCCAAAGAACCCTCGTCCGCGGGCACAGTCGCCGGTAAGAAGCTTGAACCACTGAAGCAGAAACATAAGCGTATCCGATTGGACGATAGTAATACGCCGATACCTGCAGCAAAAAAGAAGCAGCCGAGATCGGCTACCTATAGCGACGTCGCTAGGAGTTCCCTTTAGGCAGCAGTCATTAATACCAATGACTTGCTAGGCATTATATCAGAGTCGGTGAGGCCTCAAATCTACTCTTCATTGAGGAACATTCTGAGGGAACACCTCTTAGGTAATTCACCAGCTAAACCAAGCTTTTTGAAGTATGACTTCGAGCCAGGTTATCTTAGTATAACTTGTGCGGACCAAAACACTCTGGTCTTCCTTCAGGAGGCGGTTCCCAAGATGAACGAGCTCTTGAAGGACATCAAGCTACAGGTGGTGGAAGGTGCCGAGGCTCCTAGACTGACAAAAGTGTCTGTATGGATCCCGGGTATCATTGAAGACCCTGAAATCCTATTGCAGGATATTAAGCTTCAAAACAATCTTTCTACGGAGGAATGGAAGCTTTTCCATAGAGAACAAAAAGACAAGGGCCAACTTCTTGTTCTCGGAATCGACCAAAGCTCTATGGAAAGGTTGTCTGTAGCGAAAGATTTCGCGGATTGTGGACTCAACAAGGTTCACTTCAAATTACCGAAACCAAACGCGGCCAACCTCAGAAGCCGGCAAACTGAGAGTGGTTCAAGCCAATCTACATCATAGTAGAGCGGCGACCGCCACTCTCCAACAACACCTCTTAAGAGGTTACTCGGATGTTGCACTTGTCCAGGAACCGTGGTTGACTGGCTCTAACCACATTCTAGGATGGTGCAATAAAACTTTTACGGTCCTTCACGGACCCAAAACAGGTAAGCTACGGACATGTTGCGAAAAAAAGCACTAAAATTAACTTTAATTCCGCAATTCAGCAGCCCAGACCAAACAACGACGCTTTGGGAGAGGTCACTTAACGGAACACCGCAGCCAGTTAAGCTGATATCATCATACCAGCCATACGACGCAAGGGTTGTTCCAACGACTGACCTGTGCCAGCTTGTCCAGTCCAACACAGGGGACTTGGTAATAGGTTGTGATGCCAACGCCCATCACACCTACTGGTCTAGCACAGACTGCAACGATCGCGGTAAGTCAATTCTAGAATTTCTTAGCATGAACAATCTAAATGTTTGTAATGTTGGTAACAGTTCCACTTTCATAAATAGAGCAAGAAGCGAGGTTATCGACCTGACTCTTGCAACTAACTCTAAATCAATAACGGTCCACAACTGGGGAGTTTCGAAAGAACCATCCTTGTCAGACCACATGTGGATAAGATTTGAAATAGTGGGATCAACAAAAAATAGCCGGTTTTACAGGAATTCAGCAAGAATTGATTGGGTCAAATATCAGGAGCTAATAAACCAAAGACTACCGGCAATAGTTCCTTACCCAATAAAAACAAAAGATTCCTTAGATAAAAGAGTGGGTATGTTAACAAATATACTAACAAACTCATACAAGAGTTCCTGCCCTCAGAAGTCTGCCAAAGATAGTAAGAACACTGTCTGGTGGACCAACGATCTCGACATACTGAAGAAACGAGCAAGGAAACTCTTTAATAAAGCTAACTCCAGCAAACTTGACACAGACTGGAACAAATACAAAGCAGCACTTACACTATATAAAAAACAGCTAAGAGCCGTCAAACGAAATTCATGGAAGAGATTCTGCGAAGAAATCGATAACGTCAACGAAACTGCTAGGATAAAGAGGACCCTATCCAAAGACCCATACATGCCTGAATTACTGGATAAAGGCAATGGTACATGGACGGGGTCTACCGGCGAGTCACTTGAACTTTTAATGCAAACGCATTTCCCTGGTTGCCTTGAGCCCCCACCACAAAGTTCATGTGCCGATCGCATTTTAGCTAACTCAGAACTAGTAGATACAGTCGTGACACCAGGAAACATAGGAATTGCGTTCAGTTCCTTCAAACCTTACAAGTCACCAGGGCTGGACGAAGTCTATCCCGCAATGATCCAGAACGCAGATGAAACAATAATTCAGTACCTGGTAGACATATATAAAGCATGCATCAGTCTTTGTTACATACCGAAGTTATGGCAAGAGGTTAAGGTAGTTTTCATACCTAAACCAGGTAGATCCTCCCACAACACCCCGAAGGCTTTTCGACCTATCAGCCTGACTTCGTTCCTTCTTAAAGGCCTAGAAAGACTGGTGGACAGCTACCTGCGGGCAAATCTGAACCTCTCGGTTAGATGCACCCACCAACACGTCTATCTGAAAGGTAGATCCACTGACACCGCCTTGCATGTGACGGTAGCCGCCGTAAAGAAAGCTTTCCATCAAAAAGAGGTTGCAATCGGGGCCTACCTAGACGTGGAAGGCGCGTTCAACCACGTCAACATTGATGCCATACTTGAGGCCTTGCGCAGCCATAGTGTGGAGCCTCTCCTGACCGCATGGATAGCAAAGCTTTTTCGTTCACGGAAAATCGTAGCACGAATGGGTGAAGAGACAAGGAAAGGCTCTGTTTACAAAGGAACGCCACAGGGCGGTATAATATCACCTCTCCTGTGGGTCCTAACAGTGAATGAACCCCTTTCCATTTTAAATCAGAACGGCTATCCCACAATAGCATATGCAGACGATCTGGTCATCATGCTAACTGGTAAGTTTGAGCAAGTTCTAGGAGACCTCATGCAATCCGCTTTACAACTGTTAGATAGCTGGGCACTAGATAAAGGACTTACTATTAACCCACAAAAAACAGATCTGGTCCTCTTCTCCAGAAGAAGAAGACCATATGCTTTCAATCCACCAAACATTCGAGGTATCAATATGGTCCTCTCGAATCAAGTTAAATATTTAGGTCTGATTCTTGATAGCAAATTATCCTGGAAGGCCAATATTCAGGAACGAGCAAAAAAGGCTACGGTAGCCTTCTTCGCTTGCAAGAAGACATTCGGTTTGAGGTGGGGCCTTAAGCCGCACCTCATCCACTGGATGTATACCAGTATTGTTAGACCAATTATTTGCTATGGTGCGCTGGTGTGCTGGCCGGCGGTGGTACTAAAAACCAACCTGGTACCCTTACAGCTGATCCAACGGATGGCATGTCTGTGCATAACAGGTGCCCTTAGAACCACACCGACTGCAGCTCTGGAGGTGATTCTCTCACTACCTCCACCTGATCTTTTTATAAAACAAGCAGCGGGTCTGGCAGCCATTAGATTAAAAACCATAAATTTGTCATGGAAAAATTCTAAACGTCATTAGAAACGCAAACTCCCTTTAAGACCGCGAGTATGATTGCATGAACCAACCGCAGGTTGAGAGACCGAAGATTCACATTAAGTTTCCTGAACGAAACGAATGGGCAACAAATACGATACTCAGCACCTGTATAGGTTCTCATCTCTATACGGACGGATCTAAAACTAGCCAGGGGACAGGGACAGGGATTTATTCCCACGACCTCGACATCCAAACTTCATTTCATCTTCCAGAACACGCGACAGTGTTCCAAGCAGAAGTATTAGCCATTAACGAGTGTACAAAAATTATTCTTGATATGCAGAACAGTCTCGGAAATTGTTACATTTTCTCGGACAGCAGGGCTGCGCTTCAGGCACTCCAATCCTACAGGACTACATCCAAACTAGTGTCCATTTGTAGACACAATTTAAATCGCCTAGCTGCCATAACGGAAGTTTTTCTAATTTGGATACCGGGTCATAGTGACCTGCTAGGTAACAAAGCGGCAGATACGCTTGCACAGCAAGGATCTGCAAACATCAATTCCACTAGGAAGTCAGTCGATGTAGTACCAACAGTGCTGAAGACTAGCTTCAAACACACTATTTCGGATTCTTTCTTGGCGGGGTGGCGGCAGCTGGAAAGCTGTAAAACGGCCAAATCTTTTTGGGAAGAACCGAACAAAAATATTACAGCTCAGTTGTTACAACGCAGTCGCTATAGTATCCGAACTATTGTCGGCCTGACCACAGGCCATTGCTTGCTAAGACTGCACGCATTTAGGATGCGGATCGCGAGTGACAGCTTGTGTAGAGGTTGCGAGGAAGACGAAGAATCTAGTGAACATTATCTTTGTCAATGTCCGCAAATCTCCAACAGTCGTCTTATTTGTTTAGGCTCTAGATTCTTCTCAGAACTAGACGACCTCAGAGGCGTCCAACATTCGAGCCTGTTAAGGTTCGCAAACCGAACCAAGTGGTTAGAGCAAGAGGAGTGACTTCCAACTTATAACAATAGGGGGAGTACAATGAGCCCAACTAGATGGCCTCAGTGCTTGTGGTTCCGTGCAACCACCCTCCTACAACCTAAACCCAAACCTTCGTGGACTCGGCGGGACACGTCGCGAATGAGTCTGTCAGTACTTTTCTTTCTTTTTTTCGGAGGTAATGATGTCAAATTTCAGAGGTCTCTCATGTAAAACGTGTTAATCCAGGCAATATGGAGAGTTATTTTACTTGGTGGACGGTACTGTGATCTAGACATGGCATACATACACTTGCTAGAAAAAGTATCCGTACATGCAAGGAAATAAAGATATTATATTAAAAAATTTGAGATATTTATTTAATTTTACTGCTTTCTTTTATAATCACATAAAATCGACCTTTTTGCATAATTCCCAGCATATTTCATAATGATCACTAATTTAAAGAACTTCCTGGAACACATAAATGAGTACATGGCAGCACTTTTGACCAGAAAAAGTTTCCGTACAGATCAAAACGGGGGATTTCCCGTATTATGGGGCGACATATTTAGACGCAATGGCATGTGATAGATTTTGAAGTGAATAAATTACTTTGCAGCTATTTCATATTTCTGGTGTACAAGAATTTTGTGATGACGTCCAAAACCAAAGAAATTAGTGTTGGCGAGAGGAAAATTATATTAAAACTTAGAAAAGAAGGCAAATCTTTCCTTCACAAAACAGGAAGAACTTATTCTTCTGTCTAATACGTTGTGAAGAATTTAATGCTACAGGATGCATTGTGTCAATGGCACGCTGTGGTCGACCCAACAAATTGACCGTACGCGAAAAGCGAAATGAAGTGAAATCAGTAAAAAATAATCCTCGAATAACTGCTTCTGAAATAAGTGAAAACTTAAAAAAACCTTTTGGCAAGGATGTCCATGACGATACAATTCGCAAAATACTCAAGAGATAGAGGGTATCGTGCACGAATGGCCCGTAGAAAGCCGTACATATCAGAAGTCAATAGAAAGAAACGTATGGCTTTCGCCAATGACTACATAAACAAGTCTCCAGAATTTCGGGAACATGAATTATTCTCCGACAAACGCAAGTTTTGTATATTTGGCATTAAAGGAAAAAAGTTAGTGTGGGGAAGGAGCGGTACTGCCCCCGAAAAGGAAAATCTTGTATCAACTGTCAAACATGGTGGAGGTGGTGTGATGGTCTGGGGGTGTATGGCGGCGGAAGGAGTTGGCAAACTTGTTGTTGATGAGTCAGCAATAGCATTCGCTTATCTAAATATTTTGAAGATCAATATGAAGCAAAGCGGTCAACAGTTGGGGCTTGGTAACGATTTCTGGTTCCAGCATGATAATGATCCCAAGCATACGGCAAACAATGTGAAGCTCTGGTTGCTATGTAACACAAAATATCAGTTTCGTACGTCATCCCAATCCCCAGACCTTAATCCCATCGAACTATTATGGGATTTGCTGGAACGCAGGATCTGTCAGCATAGCATAGCTTCGAAAGAAATGCGTAAAAGCGTCATCATCAATGAATGGGGCAAAATTACCAGACAGGACACATTCAAATTGGCACTCTCCATGCTACATCGACTTCAGAAGGTCCTCCAGCGGAAAGGTTATCCCACAAGTTAGTAAACCCTTACATTTAATAAAATAAGTTGAATATTTAAAATTAATATTTCTACGTACGGATACTTTTTCTGTATCTACTTCTACAATGGCGCTACAGCCCAAATCGGACCTTGGCCTCCTGACATTCAGGTTCCTTAACATTTTCATTACTTATTGTGGAAAGTTTGTTAGCCCTTCGCACAACCCTCTTTCTACGATTTTTTTATTTTCGTAGAATGAGGTGACAAAGGTATATCCAAGCAAGCAATGTGTTGGAATTATATATTGCGCCGCCCGGGATTTGAAGTCACGACCTTCGCATTACAAGACCAACACGCTATTCACTAGGCTACACCCTAGCTTTTTCTGTATCGTTTACGTGAAATTTGTTGTTTTTGTTTTGTGAAATTTAGTTTTTAGAGATAAACTGAAGAATAAATGTATAGAAAAGGTAGTTAAGTTATTAAATAAAAATTCGTGATAAAAAAATTAAATGTAAGTCTTTTTTCAAAAATTCCTTAATATGTTGTTTTCTTTTCATTTTGTACAGATACTTTTTCTAGTAAGTGTATGACAAGAAAGTATCGATAATTTGTAATTAAAATTACTCTGAGGAATGATGTTTCAAAAATTTCTATTTTTTGGTAAACAGGTAGGACTGTCCTTAATTATTATAACAAAAATTAGTACGGTCTGTTAATCAGTTTGTTTACAGCAGCTGGTTGAATGGGTACACCTCAGTAGTCCATGGCGATTTTTACAATGGATAAAACAATGGAACAAAGAATTTGTCTCAAATTTTGTGTTTCCAACCAAATTTCGTGTTCGGAATCATTGCGAGCGATGGAAAAGGCTTACGGTGGTTCAGTACAATGAAAAACACGAGCCTTCGAGTAGTTCAATGCCTTTAAGGACGGTCGAGAGATCCTTGAAGACATGCCTGGTTCTGGACGACTTTCGACCTCTTCAACTGACGACAACATTCAAAAAGTGATGGAAATGGTGCTCGAAAAAATCATTATACCAGTATGAGGAAGATAGGAAGGAGAGCTTGACATCTCTTGCGAGTCCGTTCCTTCGATTTTGGTGGACACTTTGGCCATGAAACGCGTCCTTGCTCGACTCGTTCCAATAAAGCTGAATTTTCTTAAATAAAAGTGCCTTGAACAGGTCACTTTGAACATGCTTTATCGTGCGAATTATCAACCCCTCATTGAGCACATCATAACTGGTGATGGGACATGGATCTATGAGTTAGACATGTAAACCAGTGAGCAATCATCGGAAAAGTAACAAAGAAATGAGCCGAAACCGAAAAAAACACGCCAAAGCCGCTCAAAAATCAAGACGATGATCGTTGTTTTTTTTGAGATTTGATCCATCATGAATTCATTCCAGAGGGACAAATGGTCAATAAGAAGTACTATTTAACCATATCAAGGCGTTTGCGTGAGCAAATACTTAAAAAACGGCCGGAGAATTCATGAATTTTCCTCCATAAAATTGCGCCTTTGCATAGAGCCTCAATTGTGACCGAATTTAAAAAAACAAAAAATTGCATCAATCAACCGCCGTATCCACCAAATTTGGCCCCGTGTGAAATTTTCCTATCCTTGAAACTGAAATTACTGCTCCGTGGAATCTGTTTTCAGCATTTTAAATGCAAAGAGGCGAGACTGAAAATAAATGTGCGTAAAACCAAGCACATGCATATCGGTTCGAACACAAGCATAACGATTGTTACTAATGGACAAGATGTGGAAGAGGTGCACGATTTTTGTTATCGCGGAATCATTGTCAGCATGGACGGCAGAGCGGAAAAGGATATTGAGGCTCGTCTAAATAAAGCTAGTCAGGCCTGCGGTATCCTTTCCCCTTTCTCGAGGTTAAGAGAGATCTCCCTTCCCACGAAGCAGCGAGTTTTTGACACATGCGTAACATCCCTGTTGTTATATGGTTATACAACTTAGAAAGTGACCGTTCGACTTACCAAGAACCTGCAAACTTTCGTGAAGCAATGCCTCCGAAGCATTTGAGCAATATTCTGCCCAGAAGTGATCTCCAACGACAACCTCTGGAGAACAACTGGACAGAGTAAAATAGAAATTGAGATTCAAAGGCGGAAGTGGCAGTGGATCGGTCACACTTTTAGGAAAGCATAGCGAAACATCGCCTTACAGGTTCCAGATTATAGTCCTCAAGGAAGACGTCAGTTTGGTCAACCATGTAGCATGGAAGCGAGCAGTTGATCCGAAGGCCAGAGGAATAAACAAGTTCAGGCAATAGCTAAAGACAGATGTTCAGGATCGCGCCTTGTGAAAGGGAGCTGTTTCTGTCCTATGCCCTTATAGGGGGTCTTAATAGGAATTTCATTGATTGATTGAGGTGGGAGGTAGCCATTCAAGATAATTTGATAGTGCGCTTTATTTGAATTCTGTACTATAATATGCAAATACTAGGAGCTTCGCACGATAACATTCGTTAATTGGAAAAAGAAAGAATATTTAATAAAGTATGTGCCCTGGTACTCTTCAACTGCTTCAGATGTTTTTTTTCACATATTAATGGTGCTATTATATATAAATGGAAAAGATTGACCTTCATATTAAATTTGTTATGTGAAGTTTCAGTTTTTTGTTAAATACATTATAGGTAATCGCTGATTCTTTTCATTTAGCTGTTTTGGTCCTATTTCACCCCTTTAAATGAAAAGGGTTACAAACCCAAAACAAACCCATAAGGTAAGTTGTATGTTTCTAGATGGAGGCTTTACGAATGGGATATCGACCAAAGGACCAAAGGATCTAGTCGCATTTAAATAGAAATATAGATACATATTCCTAATGCTTATTATCTGTTTCCGAGTCCCAGTCAAGAACACACTCTGAGCTCTAAGCCAAATTTGGATGGACATTTTTGCAGTACTGAGGGAAGGAACCTATGAAATCAGAGATGACTGTGAAGCCCAGATTGTTATCTTACTGTCTACGGCCCAATATAAATTGATATGGTTATAGATTTTGCTTAGAAAAATCTTAAATTCATTCAAAAATTTGCGGCTCATTACGAAATATATCGAAATATAATTTACCCCACAAACCGTAGCTTTCCTTACTGCACAAATCCTTGTAATCTAACGTTAAAAAACTTCTTCATGTTGTTTTTAAGTCGATAGGTTGATAGGTTAAAAAGGATAGGAGAATTTCGAAATGAGCTTCTTACCTCACTACATTCTCCAATAATCATCGAGCGGTCATCAACACATGCTTGGACTTCAAATTTTAAAAATTTCTCCGAGCTCTAATATATTCTCAAATTTTAGATTTGGACCTATTTAGATTATTTATGAAACTGTCTTCCAATAAACGTTATAAAAGTTTATTTAAGGTTAAATTCTGAATTTTGGCAATGTAATTTTCAACAGCTGTATCGAATCAGTTGCAATTTTGAATTTTGACCGTAAGAGGTTATACGGTTAGCGTTTTATCTATTCACTACTCGTAAGCACCGATGAGAAGATTTTTTTTTTTTAAGTAACACCGGAACTAGAGGGGTTGCCCTTTTGTACTGAAGCACAGCTCCGGTGAGGGGGGAAGGATATTGGTTTTTGGGAATTTAGAGGATAGAGTCGGAAGTGGCTATGAATATTTCCCTTGAATTGCTGAATGTTGTAGTCATGCGGGAACACCGAGATGGGCAGCGAGTTCCATATTGGAACAGTCCGGTTTAAAAACGAATCACGAAATTTGACAGTGCGACCGAAGACGGGGTTGAGAGAATACTTATGAGCGCGCGAAGCAGCTCTAGTATTACGGGGTAAGGGCATGCATGGGGGGATGAGATTAAAGATTTCGTCCGAACAATCTCCATTGTAGTAGCGATACAAAAGGGTTAGGGAGCTTACAGTTCGTCTATACTCGAGTGAATCGAGCGAAGAAGTGATGACAGAATCTCCTATAATTTTAATTGTCCGAGACTGGATACCATAGGAGAGAGAAGTTTTTGCAGCTCCCGCCCACTGGTGGGAATTAAATATAATAATATACGTCTTATAAATGGTTAATAGCTCAGAAGCGGTGAAGAAGTTTTTACATCGTTTTAGGTAGCCCAAGCATTTAGATACTTCCTTGGCGATGTTAAATATATGGTCGTTCCAAGATAAGTTATCTGTGATTTGGATACCTAACATCTTAACACTTGTAGAAGTGGTTAGTGGCTGACCTCCGAAGGTGATTGGGTCAAGGATAGAGTCATGTTTGTGGGACACAAGACAGCACTGGGTTTTCGAAGCATTAAACTCAACTTGATTCCTATTGCCCCAACTAAGAATTTTTGCCAAGTCGTCATTCAATGACTGAACCATGTACCTACGTTGTTCTACTAAGCTAGTACATCGCGCTAAGGACGCACTGTTGTAGTGATAGGAGAAGTTTAAGGTGCTGTCATCGGCGAAGCTATGTATAGGATTGAAAGTTGAAGATAGCAGGTCATTAATAAATATCAGAAAAAGGGTGGGAGAAAGAACCGACCCCTGAGGGACACCAGCGTTAATTTTATAAGAAGAGGAAACCACACCATCCAATACCACACGCATTGAACGATTGGCTAAAAACTTTCAATCCAGGAAATAAGAGAGTCGCCCAAACCAATAGCTTTAAGTTTGATTAAAAGGGCAATGTGCCACACTCTGTCAAAAGCCCTGGAAATATCAAGAGCAATAACACAAGACTCACCAAACTGGTGAATGCTCTTGTTCCAACGTTCAGTGAGGGTGGTTAAAAGGTCTCCTGTGGAACGTTTTTTGCGGAATCCATACTGTTTGTCGTCAATAATATCATTGATGTTGAGATATTCTATTACTCTATTGTTGATGATTGTTTCCATGACCTTGGACAGAATTGAGGTTTTGCTATTGGGCGATAATTAGCGGGATTGATGCGTTCTCCTTTTTTTGGAACTGGTTGAACATTTGCAAGCTTCCATGAAGATGGGACAATGGAGGACGATAAAGAGAGACGGTAAAGTTTGCATAGAGGTTTAGCTAGAGAAGCGCAACAATTTTTAAGGACAAGGGCAGGGATTCCATCTGGACACGACAATTAATTAGCATCTAGATTCTTAAGAACTCGGTAAACGTTTCGCGGATGAATACAAATCTGTTCTAAAGAGGAATTTAGCGTAGTATACGTTGAAGGGCTAGAGTTCGTTGGTGGTAAAGAAGAGTTGGCAGCGAATTGGTCCGCTAAGATGTTTGCCTTCGTGTTAGGATTCGTAAAAACCTCATTATCGCAATTTAGTTTAAAGAAACCTTTACCGATTGAAGTCTCGATTGCAGGTCAACAGAGTATTTTAATTCGGAAAAGAAAATGCTTAAAACAAAATTTACAATTTTATTCCCCACCCAGAAAGAAATCCTAGTTACGCCACTTTTGGTCAAATCAATCCACGAAAATAAAAAATTCGTAGATAGAGGGTTGTGCGAAGGGTTAACAACAACCCTTCCAAGTAAATGCTAAGGAATCTGAAGGAGGCGAGAGCCCAATTTGGGATGTAGTGCCATTGAAGAATAGAATGCTAGAAATGAAAAAATGTCTTTGAATATTTAAGTATTCTAGCATATATTTTAATATTACCAGTACATAAAATGTCTTTACAAAAATGGAGAGCACATCATTTATGAAAAGAGAAATAGCAGATGATCCAACCGACTACCTTCAGGAACAGCTCATTCAACATCAAAGGCGTAGAAATAAGATCATCTATTTTGAATAAATGTATTCAGTTTTTTAAATGAGATGATATTCAAAAAATAAATTAGAATGAAAGCCAAATGCTTGTAATTGATCGATATAAAGCGAATGGTCGATAGTAAGCTTTTTGGTTTGGTGATTGTTTTCACAGAGCTTTCGAATTGAACGGAAAGATTTCGGAATTCTACACTGTTATGCTTTATTATTCGTGACGTTTCGGTTTCTGCTGAGACCTTTGTCACATGAGTTTGGCAAAGGTTTCAGCAGAGACTGAAACATCACGAATAATAAAGCGTAACAGTGTAGAATCTGGAAATCTCTCCTTCAGGCCTCAAACGAGTTTGGAAACGGCCTCAGCAGAGACCGAAACGTGACGAATAATAAAGCGTAACAGTGTAGAATCCGGAAATCTTTCCTTCTTTCCATTAAACAATTTTGGTAAAGGTCTCAGCAGAGACCGAAACGTCACAAATAATAAAGCGTAACAGTAAAGAATCCGGAAAATTTCCCTTTCAGTAAGCTTTTTGTAAACTAGTATACAGAACATGAATTTGATATAATTTCGCAATATTATTAATGCAATATATTGAAGTTAGTAACAATTGAAAGACCGCTTACAAATCCGAGTTGATACTCTGAAATAGATTTTTTAATAGAAAAATAAAGTTTATTTTTCATAAAGCTCAACCATGAAATTGTGGCGCAGATTCTTATATTCGTGAGGGCGAACAGAAGTTATTATAATTATTTCTGTCATTTCGTATACAACCTGGTTTGAAATAATAAAAAGGTTGTCCCTTTTTCTAAAATATTAATAGCAATTAACTCTGATCTCATTTCTAAATAAAATTTCACAAATAGTCAGAAATCCGATATAATAAGCCATGTGCAAGGCCCTTGCACAACATTTCTTATAAGAACAATCATACCCGACGAATTTGGGTGCCAGCAAAAACAATGAAATCGATACGTTTTTTTCCTCCAAGATTTATATCGCGAGACCCCTCCGATCCACCTAGATCATAATAGGTCTTGTGCTAACGAAGAATAGCATTAAGAAAAAAACTTAATCGGATATTTCATAAACAAGATCCTTTGCACATCCGTAAGCTATAATCCTAATTTAGACTAAACATCAACTAGTGCCGACTTAACGCTCAATTAACATGACGGGTTTTTTGTTGTTTACTTCACCTCCTTCCCGATCAAATATCAAAAATTTCTTTGAATCGAAGATTAATTTCGGTCATTTTATCCTCGAGCTGGGCGATTAGCGGCTTCCTCTATTTCTCTAGCTCAGTAAATCTCTAATCTCGTTTGCTAAATAAATTAATAACGAACTATAGGGTGCACATATGTGTATGGTTCGTTTGGTTTTATTTCTTAATATTCTGGCTAAGTATTAATTCTGTATCTTAAATAGGAAGATCGAATCTTAGATAGGAAGGAAATCACGACTTGAAAACTGCTAAATCAATGTCAAATCTTTGAGTCGGTTTATGATAATTCAAAGTGACCAGGAAGAATATTGGAGGTTATTGACATCTGTTGTTTAGATGTTAGCCACTCCCTTTAGAAAGGTGATTTCGTCGTCTAGAAATCTGCACATAATTCCGTTTAAATAGGAGTCATTTAAATCCAACAAGCTTAGCAGTTATTTTTACAAAGATCTTGGAGATATAATTAGATTGAAAATTTGTAGTTTCAAATCATGCACGTACTGATAGGATTTTTTTTGGGATCTTTTAGGTATTTTAAAATAATTTTTTTATCTGATGGATATTAGCGGCATCTTTAGTAGAGAACGTCGAAACATGAACAAACACACCGTTTGTGGGAACAAAAATTCAGAGATCTTGGTTCGGCCTTCTTCCTCCTGGGGGATGAGGGCAGTAGAATATCCACAGCCAATCTTACCTGCCTTAAAAATGGCAAATGGACAATCATTGGGTTATAGCCTTATCGCCCGTAATCTTAAAACACTAACTCATACGAGAAACGGATACGGACGGATTCTACAGTAACGACTTTTGGCATTCAAAAACGGACTATGATTGGCTTCTAAAATGTTCGACCATTGAATGGCGGTGGAAATGGTGAGGTCACTTATTCCATATACCACTAATCAGTGATCGAGCGTGCATAATAAAACATCCAAACCTTGGTCTTGAGTGAGGTCAGGTGAACAGGATCAGGAGAAGAATCAACCCCGACCGGAAAAACCATTATTTACGTTGGCCTTACGTGTAGAGCCAAAAATGGCATAACGGTCGTCCTTACACCGAGCGAGAAGTAGGCTCATCAGCTGGGAACCAATCTCGGATGATTATCGTCGTCAGGCTCAGGATACGTGTCAAGAAAGTCACAAATTTGCACCTAGTAATGCCACGAAACCGAATGACAAGAGAGTGTTCTAAGAGGTGATAATATTATCATCTCTGGAAATTTGAACGCTCTGGTTGGTTCTGACAATATTAGACTAGAATACGTCATGGAGAAGCAAGGTGACCCTTACTTCAGGACTTTGGATTAAGATATCCGAAAACTAGGAATTATTTGTACAGTTTTTTTGCACTCGGCAAATGGACATCGAAGGGACTCTTTTCCACACAAAAGTCACCATAAACTATCTTGGGTTTCCCCTGTTGGTGTTACTTAGAACCAAATCGAAATCACAATTCGTCAACGAAGAGATGTCGTCTCGTTGCGAAACCGAAGAGTGGAGCCTGCTAGAGATTGTACACAGCAGTTACCCGACGGCCACAAATTCTTCAAATAAAGCGCAGGCTTAATGTGGACAAACTAGGAGACCCTAACAAAAAACGCGTATATACCAACATTCTACGCATAAAGTCAGCCGCATTGGCTGGATATGAAACGCGCACGTTGGACACCAATTGCGAGCCAACTAGAAACACATTTCTGGCAAATTTTGAGGAATCTTCGGGATATCCGCAAAGCGGGGAGATGGACTTAGCAAAACTCGTGGGACAAGGTAGGCGATCGGAATAACACCAAATTGGCAATCATCTCTCAACCCGATGTCAACGAAAGCACTTCTGATTTGAGACGAAACCACCTGCCATCATGCTCAAGGCGGCAGGAGAAGGGCCATTGAAGGTTTGACCAATAAGTCGGAATGTGCGGCTCACCTTGGGAATATGTGTTCGCTATTTAAAATTATTATTAGCGTTAAGCGAGATTACATATGGAATGCTTTGCGTAGGAGAGGTAATCCAAATAAGGTCATAGCTATGATTAAAGAATCATCAATCAATCCTACGAAGATGCAAGGTGTCGCGTCTTGCATAGAGGAGAGCTGTCCGAGAGCTTTCCTGTGCGAACGGGTGTCAGACAAGGCTGCATATTATCACCAGCCCTGTTTCTGGTGGTAATAAATGACATCTTGAAAGCTGCACTGGAAGGTGGGGAAGGTAAAGGTCTTCAATGGAAACTATTTAACATCTTAAGTCACCTTGATTATGCTGATGACGTGTGTTTGCTTGCACATACCCGTTCGGACTTAGAGTCAAATGTTCGCTCGTTGCATTCTAAGTGCAAAGAGGCGGGACTGAAAATAAATGTGCGTAAAACCAAGTACATGCACGAACGCAAGCACACCGATTGTTCTTAATGGACAGGATGTGGAAGAGGTGCAAGATTTTTGCTATCTCGGAAGCATTGTCAGCATGGACGGCGGAGCCGAAAAGGATGTTGAGGCTCGGCTAAATAAAGCTCGTCAGGCCTTCGGTATCCTTTCCCCTTTCTGGAGGTTAAGAGAGATCTCCCTTCGCACGAAGCTGCGAGTTTTTGACGCATGCGTCAAATCCGTGTTGTTATGTGGTTGTACTACGTGGAAAGTGACCGTTCGACTTACCAAGAAACTACAGACTTTCGTAAACCAATGCCTCCGGCGCATTTTAGGAATATTCTGGCCAGAAGTAATCTCCAACGACGAACTTTGGAGTACAACTCGCCAGACTAAAATAGGTATTGAGATTCAACGGCGAAAGTGGCAGTGGATCGTTCATACTTTGAGGAAACCAGAGCAAAACATCGCAAAACAGGCTCTGGATTACAACCCTCAAGGAAGACGTCGGGTTGGTCGACCATGTAACACATGGAAGCGAGCAGTTGAGCAGGAGGCCAGAGGAATAAACAAGTCCTGGCAACAGCTTAAAGCCGATGCGCAGGATCGCGCCTTGTGGAAGAGAGTTGTTTCTGTCCTATGCCCCTATAGGGGGTCTTAACAGGAATTTGATTGATTGATTTAAAATTAAACATGTGTCAAACAGGGATTTCTCTGCCAACACTCCGATGTGAGAGAGGAACTCTATTTAATATATAAAAATGGGTAAGGTGATCTTTGATAAAACAAGTGACAGGCCAAGAGCTGCAATTCTAATATCACCAGAAATTAATTACCTGAATATGCCTATTTTCATCAGAACAGATTTAGTAGCGGTACTGGTGAAAATACCAAAGGCAGGAGGAAGCCAAGAGGTAATAATTGCCTCGGCCTACTTTCCGTGGGAGGAGCAAGAGGCACCACCTCAAGGTGTCATGGAGCTGGTGGAATACAGTAGAATCCACAAAGTACCAGTCATTATGGTTCATCACACTATCTGAGGAAGCAGTGATATCAACTAAAAAGGTGAGTCAATTTTGGAGTTCCTTACTACTAACAACCTAGACGTAATAAATAAAGGTACCACACCGACTTTCAAAAACTCAGTTAGGCAGGAAGTACTTGACCTAACTATAACAAGCCCCTGCCTGGCTGACAAGTGCGAAAATTGGCACGTATCAAAGGAAGCCTCAGATCATAGGCATATATGTTTTGATATTGAGACTTCATTTGAATATATCGGACAATACAGAAACCCTAAAC
Organism: Chorisops tibialis; assembly: GCA_963669355.1. Taxonomy (NCBI): domain Eukaryota; kingdom Metazoa; phylum Arthropoda; class Insecta; order Diptera; family Stratiomyidae; genus Chorisops; species Chorisops tibialis. The sequence goes on along the minus strand of OY770263.1, from coordinate 115,685,845 downwards.
GCACCAACTGGAATCTTTACCAGTCAGTTCTAGAATTTGAACTAGGTATCGAAGAAGAATCAATAAGCAGCCCAGACTGCATTGATAAAATCACGAACAAACTCGTAAACAATATAATTAATGCTTACGAACAGAGTTGGCCTGTTCTACAAAAAAAAAGGGCCAAACAATCACCTTGGTGGAACGAGGAACTAGCGGCGAAACGCAAGCAAACTAGGAAATTGTTCAACAGAGCAAAGACCTTCGGGAACTGGGACGAATACAGAGAATCTCTAACCGAATATAACAATCTTCTAAAAAAGTTGAAAAAAGAGTCTTGGAGAAGATTCTGTGAAGAGATAGATGATCTCCCAACGGCCTCAAGACTCCAAAAGGTGTTATCAAAAGACACCCCGATAAATATCGGACTTTTGGAGAGACCGGATGGGTCCTCCACTAAAAGCAGTATGGAAACCCTTGAGGTGTTATTGGTAACACATTTCCCAGGCTGCAAAATAATAAACAATAATGAGGATTTAGAGGCGGCGGAAAGGACATATCGTCAAACTCCGCACAGCAAAAGCATTGCTAGTAAAATCTTCACTCTGGAAAAGATCAGATGAGCGATCAACACCTTTAAGCCTTACAAATCAGCCGGAGTAGATAAAATATGCCCCGCATTACTGCAGAAGGGGTTAGAGATCTTAATGCCAATAATGATAAGGATCCTTAAAGCCAGCTTTATTTGGGGATACATCCCAAAAATTTGGTGGAAAGCGAGGGTGGTATTTGTACCGAAAGCAGGGAATCATCCCATTGATTAGCCTAAGTCATATCGTCCTATAAGCCTCTTTCTTCGTCAAAACGATAGAGAAGTTAGTGGGCATACACATAAGAACAGGACCTAACTAGGTTCGTCTTAATACTAATCAACATGCATACCAAAAGGGCAAATCAACAGAGTCAGCCCTTCACGGTTTGGTAAGACAAATCGAAAAGGCAAAAGACTATAAAGAAATTGCACTTTGCGCATTCCTAGATATAGAAGGAGTATTTGACAATACTCCTAATGAAGCCATAATAGCGGCGGCTAGGAAAAAGGGTTTGGAAACGGCCGCGATTAGATGGATACATGCCATGCTAAGGAGCCGAATGACAACCATGGATTAGGTGATAGCACATTGACTGCACAGACCTATAGAGGCTGTCCCCAAGGATGGGTACTATCTTCTTTGGTCAATTGTAGTAGATGAACTCCTAGACCGTCTAACAGAACAGGGATACGAGGCTATAGGATATGCCGATGACCTCGTCATTATCATTAGAGGCAAACATGATTTAATTATATCGGAAAGAATACAATCAGCCTTAGAAGTGATAATGAACTGGTGTCAGTCTAAGAACTTGAACATCAACCCAAGTAAGATTGAGTTAGTACCATTTACAAATGGAAGGAAAACGTACATCATACCCCCTTCAATAAATGGAACAATAATACCCTTTTCAGATGATGTAAAATATCTAGGTGTCATACTGGATAGCAAACTCAATTGGAACAAACATATAGAACGGACTCATGCCAAAGCACTAAAGGCATTTTGGGCCTGTAAAAGCTTATTTGGCAGAAAATAGGGACTAAAGCCCAAAATGATTTACTGGTGCTACAGAACAATCATTCACCAATAGTCACATACGGATCAACAAGAGCTATGAAAACCTGTCCTACAGCGGCAATGGAAATGTTTCTTAACATCCCTCCGATACACCTCCAAATAAAAAAGGAAACTATCAAAGGGGTGTTACGCATACAGAGGGAAAACAAGTACAAAACAGGGGATTTTAGAGGCCACCTCTGTTTGTGAACATCGAGAAAGCTTTCGACAGCTTTACGTGAGTATACATACGGAATGTTTTGCGTAGAAGAGTTATTCCAGATAAGGTCATTGCTATGATTAAGGAATCTTACGAAGATTCAAGGTGGAGCGTATTGCATATCCGAGAGCTTTCCTGTGCGGAAGGGTATCTGGTGGTAATAAATGACATCTTGAAAGCTGCACTGGAAGGTGGAGGGATAAAAGTCTTCAGTGGAGACTGTTTAACATCTTAAGTTACCTTGATTATGCTGCTGACGTGTGTTTGCTTGCATATAACCGTTTGGATTTAGAGCTTATTGTTCGCTCCTTACATTCTAAATGCAAAGTAGCAGAACTAAAACGAAAAGTGCGTAAAACCAAGAACATGCACATCGGCCCGGACACAAGCGCACTGATTGTTCTTTACGGACAAAATGGGGAAGAGGTGCAGAACTTTTGTTATCTCGGAAGCATTGTCAGCATGGATGTTGAGATTCATGTAAATCGTCAGTCCTTAGGTATCCTCTCCCCTTTCTGGAGGTTAAGAGTGATCTACCTTTGTACGAAGCTGGGAGTATTTGACATTTTTTTTTCTGGTTACGTCAGTGAGGTGTGGAATCTTCATTAGATACCAGCAGCCCGTGCTATTAATATGCACGACTCACATACCTGATCCTGACAGAGAACTGGCAGCCGATATGAGCCCGCGTACTAAACTACACCCGCGCACAAAGGCTTCTATTACTTTCCCCGCAGGATTGCCGTCAGGTATTTCTGCGCGGGGCTGGTTAGCATTTTATGCTATGCTGCTTGTATTGCTTTTGCTCTCCTTTCTCTCTCGATTCTCCGAAGATCCTTTTGCACATTCGTTACGAATGCGCAAATTTCCATCCAATATTCCTGATTCCTTCATATAGTCTATGATGAATATTGGACTCGGCACATTATTTCTTCATTCTGCGCAGCGACTTCGGTTGAAAACCGCGTGCTCTGTATCTTCTTCTTAATCTGGTCAATCTAGACAAAGAGGTGAATTATCGTGTCCAAATCTGTGTAGGTATTTGCGGTAGCCGCCGTGACCTGATAGGAACTGCGTGAGGTGATAGTTGCAATCCCCATACACTCGCTTTGTTCAGACCTCGACAGCAGGGATTAACTTATAGGTCCTTCTGACTTTTGTAGTGATTTCTCCCCTGGTTTGGCACTAAGATTCAAAGTCGGAAATGGCAGTGGATTGGTTACACTTTGATGAAGCCAGATTAAAACATAGCAAGACAAATTCTGGATTATAATCCTAGAGGAAGACATCGGGTTGGTCGACCATGTACCACATTGAAGAGAGCAGTTGAGCAGCAGGCCGAAGGAATAAACAAATACTGGCGACAATTAAAGGCCGTGTGGCTGAGAACTGTTTCTGTCCTTTGACTCTATAGGGGGTCCTAACAAGAAATTGATCTTAGTAATGTAGGATATTGAATTTTTCAGGTCATCAGGAGGCAGTGATCACTTCCGCTTACTTCGCAGGGGCAAAGATGAAGCTTTAACTGCAGAGGTACGGAGATTAGAACGAAGTAAACAGTTCCTGTTGACCTACGTGGATAGTGTCTATAGCACAATATGGCTATTTAAATTTATATATTTCATATTTTTCATAATTCAATCAATCAATCATCACATTACTACTTAGATTTTTTTTAAACTCAGAATAATTTACTTCTCACGATTTGCACTGTACTCATGTTTTACACAGTTTTGTATTTTATGCATGTATAGCCAGCCTGTTATGTAGGCAGCCAAAATATGTAGAATCAACACATTAATTTTCACATTGGCGTAAGCATTTTCATTGTATATAAGCTGTAGCTTTCAAGTAATAAATGTCTCAGTAATTCAAAGTCATTGTTTCAAATCAGGACAAGGAAAGGCCCTTGTCCAAGCATAACCATTTGGAGGCCCCGGCGAGATTTGTTTTGATCTAATTATTTAATTATAATCTTCCTTCCACAGTTTAAATGGAGGACAAACTAATTTTAGCCCAGGTGTCGGAAGGTGAGGGAATTGAGCGGTTGATAGTTAACTGCCGCAAGGATTCTCCGATCTGCAAGATGCTGGACTATTTGAGGGTGAAACTCGAAAAACTGAACTAAAAAAAAAAATTTTGAAAGAGGTTGTCGAGCGCTACTTGTTATCGGACCTAGCAAGTCAGAATACTTTACGAGCCACCATTTCGAAATGGTCAGCGATGGTTTCAAGCAACTGAAGGAAGACATCCTGGAGCAGCTGACACTGAAAACTGGTACTTCATTGGGCGATTCTTCTAGATTTGGCGTTGAGAACACATCAGCGGAGGCAGAGAACAGGATGTCTTCCACTTCAAAGTTTGCCGACACCCAGCCTTCTATATTAAAGAAAGTTCTGAGCAAGGATTCATTCCCGGCAGATTCGGAGCTCGCTGCCATCTTCAGACGACAACGAGCGTTAATCAGTGCACTGCAGCGCATGATTTGCGACATTGAAAGAAGACTGCGCTCACCGAACTCATCGATTTACTATCAAGTAAAAATCTCGGTCATCAACCAATCCATATGGACAAGTTGTAGTGAACCTGAACGATATGGCTGCAACATCAACACCATCTGCGACATTGAAGAGTTAACTCAAGACATAATCATCAGACTAAAGGAGTTGGTTCCTAACACATCTTCTCCATCATCAGGCGGATGCAGTGGACCGTCGACAATGAAGCTGTCCACCATTAATGGCAACTACATGGAGTAGAGGTCTTTTTCCGAGCTTTATCGTCGGTTGATTCTTGAGCAAAACGGGCAAAATGTTTTAACTAATAGCCAACCTGTCAGGTGAAGCCAAACAGGTGATCCAGCATTTCTCAGTATCGAAGTCCAGCTATAGCTCGGCCTGGGACACTTTAGTGGAACGTTACGATGATTGACGGTTATTAGTAACTTCTTTCCTTAACCGGCTATTAGGTTAATCAGCATGTGAGTTTAACTTTGCTGCCAGCATCAAATCTCTCCATGATGTCACCGAAGAATGCGTTTTGGGGTTAAAAAATCTTGGAGTTTCCACCAAATCATGGCACAAAATTCATTCTCACATCATGGTTAAAAAAATGGGTAAAATTACTCATGGCTTGTACGAGCAAGCTTTGCAATACCCGAAGCAAATACAAGGCATGCAGGAACTACTTAATTTCTTAGATGTACGGTTTCAGTCTCTTCAGACACTTGGCAGTGACCTCAAGTAGAGAGTTGCTCGAAAGGGTCATCACTGGTAACATGCGGAACCACTACTTGTCTGCTTTGTCATCTTGCCCACGCAACATACGCTTGTCCAAAATTCCTTAAGATGGATATCAGCAGCCGTTTCCAAGCAGTAAGAACCCATAAGTTTTGTATGAACTATTTACAATGTGGGCATTTTGTGAGTCAATGTCAATTTGTAAGCTGCAAGAAGTGCTCCAAAATGCATAGTACACTGAGGCAATTATTCTACCAAGGATCAAACATTGGAACTTACCATCTAACATAAAACTTGCTAACTCAAATTTTTATAAACTCAGGGAGATCGGCCGGCACTGAGCATTTCTCAGCTTTGATGTCCGTTGGTGAGATTCAGCTAGACAAAACCCTATCCATTCTTCAAAATTCCATATTTGGGTGGGTGGTACTAGGAAAAAGCTCAGACAATACATCCCTTAAGGCATTCTGCGGAGTAGCCACTACAGATGAAACTACGTTCAATATTCAGCGCTTATGGGAACTACAACAGGTTAGTACACCAATCTCACCACGAACTTAAGCAGAGAGTCTCTGCAAAAAATATTTTGAAAGGTCTACATTCTCGGGATAACTCAGGTCGATTCGTGGTGAGACTTCCATTTAAGAAATATCCAACGGTCAAAGGTGACTACAGTTCGTCGATTCATTTCGCTATGGAGTTCTACAAGCTAAAGACTTTAACATATGGAACTACTCCAGTCTCTTTTTTGGTAACCAAGTACTTACAAAAACTATCAGAAGAGAAAGCAAGTGTCTAACTATTAATATCTGAGGTAGCAAGACAAGATTTCTAAGTAGACGATATCATAACAGGGAGCAACAATTTGAATGAAGCCTTGCAAATTCAGGCACAGTTAAGAAGTCTTCTCAAAGATGTAGGCTTTAATCTTCGGAAGTGGTGTTCCAACAATCCCATGCACATAGCAACTATACCCGACGCAGATATTGAGTTCAAGCTAGACTTGAATGACAAATGTGAAGAAGGCAACAAAACTCGAGGAGTTAGCTAGTTAAAAGCTCAAGGCAGACCAGTTTTTCATCCAAACAAACGGGCCAACGTTAACACAGATTATAAAACGTTCAATACTAGTAGACATCGTTCATATATTTGACCCGCTTGGCTTAATTAATCAGGTTATAGCACATTGCAAAATATTCTTTCAACAGCTATGGAAGCTTAAGCTGGGTTAGGACGCAGCACTCCCAGAAGAGCTTCATACACGTTGGTTGAAACTTCGAGATGACCTCCCATTGTTGAACAAACTGATAACACCAAGGCAAGTGTACATTGCAACTTCAAAGGCACTATTCCAGATTCACAGCTTCAGTAGGGCTTCTGAGAAGGTATATGGGGTAGCTATAAGTCTTCGCTCGATTGGAACAAAGGGGAATACAGCTGCCAAGCTACTATCCGCTGCTTTCAGCGTTGCACCAGTAAGAACGACTACCTCGTAATGATTAGAACTATGTGCAGTGCGAATGTTAGCTCACATCACTAATCGGTTGAAGCACATATTAGAACTCAACCGAGTTAAAGGCCAATGAAGCATTAAAAATCACCGTTCGTTACATGCAGTCCCAAGGCTTCGGAGAAGAACGCAAGACACTAACGGCAGGCAAACAACTAAATAAGCGTAACCGATTAGTAAGTTTAACTCCATTTGTAGACAAAGACAACATACTACGAGTGGGGGAAGGCTTCAAGCAGCAAATGTTTCATCGATACTAAACATCCAATGCTGTTACCGAAGGACCATACTTTAACACATTTATTGGTAACCGATGCTCATAAAACAAATTTTCACGCAGGACCACAAGCACTTCTGTCAATAATTCGATATCGTTTCTGGCCACTGAAAGGAAAATTGCTAACGCGATAAGGAGTTTTAAAGCCAAACCACAATTAGGTATTCAATTAATGGAAAATTTACCTGCTCCAAGGATTCAACAAGGCCGACCCAACTTATGCCGCAACACCTGGTGACAAAGAGGAGTTTCTTAGCCAACTGAGTGCCACCTTCGATCGTGTTCCAAGAGGTGATATTAAATGTTTCATTACCATTCATCGATGAAGGGTATTGCCTAAATAAGTATGAAGTTCCTATTACCGATCAGCGATGAGCGGTAATTGGGAATTCACAGTTGTTTCATTATTTTGGCAAGTTTGGCTATGAGGGCTTATTTCTCTGTAGCTAAATGGTAGTGATGAGTCGCATAAGATACTTGGATGCCTCTTGGTATTGTAACGAGCACGTCTAATCAGACCAAGATCGATCTTCAAACTGCGGAAAATTTTTAAGATCTAAAGTAAACATAAACCAAAAAATCTTTTTTCTATTTATCATTGGTACTAGTTATTTCGTAAGGAGAAAACCCTTAGGGGAAAATATGATATGGACTGAATTTAGTTCTGTCCCTTTTTTCATCGAGTGTAAGCAAAATAGATATCTATGCTAATTGATGATTTCTTGCTTTTGTTTACATCGGAATGCACAGTTGCGAACTCTCGGTACTTTAGTATTGGTTCGTACATAAGAAGGCATGATTTTTTTCCGAGTTTTGGCTATCAGGGGGGTGGTGATGTGAATGTGCGTGGAGATATCTACTTGTGTGAGTTGGTTTCTGATATACCCCGAATCTTAACGATGTATAATTTCTTTCTACTAGTACACCCAAGAATTTCCCGATGGTTTCCGCTCCCAAGGTCAATTTAATTTTCTCGTGGTGTGAGTTCAGATGTGCTAAAAATTTGTCGAGCTCTTGATGAAGGTTTCATCCACATAACGTAGATACAATTTCGGTGTTAATGGAGCTGAGCCCAGTGCGTTCTTTTCGAATTCCTCCATGAAAGATTTCCGCTACAACTGGTGAAATTGAACATCCCATTGCCGCTCCTTCCGTTTGTTTGTAATTTTCTTAGATCTGAAAAAAAAAAACATTATTTAAATAAAATTCTATTAAGTCCGGGATGAGTTTCCTGATGATACTTAAGGTGACCTTGGTCGAGATTCTGGTGAACAGTGATTCCACGTCTAGGTTGACTAAAATATCTTTTGGTTCCAAGTTGATTTTTTGCAGTATCTCTACTAGATGAGCGGAATTTTTGACAGAGTGCGATGTGTTATCTATTAGTGAGCGTAACTCCATTGCGAGCCTTATCAAGTTTTTTGTTTTTAAGTTTAGATGCTATCTCTGCAGACACCAAGCCAGATACCAGAATCGGCCTCAAAAAGAAGTCGTCGAAAGGACAGTGCCATCTCTGAAGACACCAATACAGTCACCAAACCTGAGAATTCAGAAAAAAAAGACACCGAAAAGGCGGCGCTATCAACGCACTTAGCCGATTGCTTCTCACACTTATTTTACCAGCATTCGCAGAATCGATTCAAATTATACCGTTCTCGTCTCCTCCTGGGCTCTAATAAACCTGATATCAGACGAATGGAAGATTATCGTATATTGCAATATGACGACATACTGGCAAGAAGCAAAGGATGTGGCGATCGAATTTGACAAACTGGTGGAACTGTGCAAACAGTCTAAAGGTAGGAGATACTGCTCAGCCATCTTAAAACAGTTGCAAATTCGGGCAAATTCAAGAGTTAAGCATTTCCTTCCTCGGGAGATAGATACCAACAATAGAAGTGAGAACTTATTAGAAGTTCTATGTGAGAGAAACTGCAATTCATCAACAAAGGAGATAGTCGCACGTTTGTGATAAGAGGCAGGAGGTTCTAGATCTGACTTATCATCAGCCAAGGTAACAAAATAGTTAACTGGCATATATCAAACAAACCTTCGATAATGGATCACAAGCTTTCTGGGGCTCACGCCATCTTAGATTTTTCGACTAATAGCCCTGCAGCTCAACTTCAGGCTCAAACTATTTTTCTATACTAGTCCTTCGCACTACCCTCGCCATCTTCGAATTTTGATTGAAATTGACGCAGCCCGGATACGAGAATAAATGAATGCAAAATCACCAACTTTTCAACACCCAAATTACTTTTAAGATGGTGAAGTTGAAGATGCAATCTTTTTTCAGAGTTTCCATTTCTGTTTAAACATCATAATTATACAGCTTGGAATATAAATTTTAACGTAACACAAATTAAACAAAAATTTGAATTAATTATTTAATAGATCCGGATTTTTTTTTTCAAATCCAAAATCATATTTTTCTATCCCTCAATCATACTGAGCAAATTATCTTAAGAAGAGCCATTGAAAATTAAGTTCAATTATTACTTCACCCAATCCGTTGAAGCAGGCTTAGCAAAATAAGAAAAAAAACCAGTCTTGGTTTTTGGTCAAAAAGCGTTTACGTAACAACGTGTTGTTCGTAATCGAATAATATCTACCTAGCTATGTCTGAAGTGCAAAAAAATACTGCTGCTGCGATCTTCGATACTTAAAAAAAAACCGTCAAAAGATAAAAGTCGATAAGATCTCTTTTTAATAGATTTCGAGAGTCGGCCGAGACTCGAACTAAAAAGCAAAAGTGCACGGATGTTAAAATATTGGATGATGTGTGCAATAACTAATAAGTATAATTTTTTTTTTTTGGCCAAAAAGCTTAGAATGTTTTTCTCCCATGACCTTTAGACGCCTTTCAAAGTGTTGGGTAAAACCTGCGATTCCGACCAGGAAACTGAAGAGGATTCTCGACTTCTCGCTAATTATTATTCTGCAGAATATTTTTACACACGATTAGAATTTATCTAATCAGGTTTTGTGCTTTTTTTTTTATTGGTTTTGCTGTTGTTGTTGTTGTTAATACTTGAATTTTAAGTATCATCGAAAAGTCGACGCCATCTTTCCACTTGTCGCTAACAACAACTGGTTCTGTTTTTTTTTTCCCGAGCATCATTTCGTTTTCGAATAATTTTTGGTATTGATGAGCATAGGCGATTAACAACCACGATCTTGAGCAGATAAATTCGATTTAATGTATTTTATATGCAATCGACTCAAGATTCGATAAGGTCCGGTGTGCTATAAAACAACAGATTTACGAGATGGGATCCGCGAGAGGAGAAACAAGAACGACGGCCATTATTAGATCAGGCTGATACACCGATAGATATTATCTGGTTATACGCTCGTGCATCTAAATGGTCACCCTTTCGCTGCTTTAACCGATTTAATCAGGTGTAAAAATAATGAAGCGAAGACCTTGTCATTCTTTCTGAGAATAAATTAACGCTTATTTTTCGTAATTGCAATAAATCCTTAGTTTTCTTTTCTTTTTAATATGAAATCTGAGAGTATATTCTGTTTTCTGTAGCTTTGTTAATATGTGATATACTGTTGGTGTACAATGCTTAGTATTGCGAACGTAGTATAGAATACAAGGAAGATTGATACACGGCCCATACGAAAGTGATTTGTCATGATCAATGAATCAATCGAATTCCTGTTAAGGACCACAGGACAGAAACAGCTCGTTTTCACAAGGCGCAATCCTGAGCATCGGTCTTTAGCTGTTGCCACGACTTGTTTCTTCCTCTGGCCTCCTGCTCAACTGCTCGCTTCCTACATGGTTGACCAACCCGATGTCTTGCTTGAGGATTATGATCCAGAGCTTGTTTCGCACTGGTTTCCACATCAGTGTGACCGATTCACTGCCACTTTCGGCTTTTAATCTCAATACTTATGTTAGTTTGTCCAGTTGTACTCCAAAGTTCGTCGTTTGAGATCATTGGTTCACGAAAATTTGCAGCTTCTTGGTAAATCGAACGGTCACCTTCCACGTAGTACAACCAGATAACAACCATACCACAAAAGCTCTCAGCTTCATGTGAAGGGGATCTCTCTTAACCTTCAGAAAGGAGAAAGGAAGGTCTGACGAGTTTTATTTAAACGAGCCTTAATATCATTTTCGGCTCTGCCGTACATGCTGACAATGCTTCCGAGATAACAAAAATCTTGCACCTCTTATACATCTTGTCCGTTAAGAACAATCGGTGTGCTTGTGTTCGAATCCATATGCATGTACTTGGTTTTATGCACATTTATTTTCAGTCCCACCTCTTTGGATTTAGAATGCAACGAGCGAACATTTGACTCTAAGTCCGAACGGTTATGTGCAAGCAAACACAAGTCATCAGCATCGTATCCACATGACCCTCTCATGCCCAAGATTTGGATGTGCTCCATTTCACGGTCGATCACTGATTGGCGGTGCAAGAACCGAGTGACCCCTACCCTTCCCTCGTCATTCAGTGACCGAACTTTCGAGAAGCCAGTTATAGTCCGTTTTCGAATGCCAAAGTCGTTAATGTAGAATCCGTCCTTGTTCGAGGCACTGTATCCTTTTCTCGTATCAGTTAAGTTTTAAGATCACGTTTAATAAGCCCATGATCCAGTGAGTGACCATTTGTCATTTTTAGGGGAAGCAGAACTGGCTGTGGGTGAGTTCTACTGCACCCATCCTAGGTCAGGCTAGGTCAGGTCCGTGGAGTCGCTATTCTTCAAAGATAGTTGCATGAATTGGTAAAACCTTATCCTACAACTAACCTGGGGTGTAATTAATTGACTCTAATTATATTCCCTATTTCCCATTAATCCCTTTCTTGAAGCATATCATTGATTTTTTTTGCAAATGCCGAAACGTTACGATTAATAAGTCAGAATAGAGTGAAAATATTTAAGAAATATGAAATAATATTATAGTTTGTTAATGACACAAAGTATGTAAATATCTGCTTAGTTATTTCCCTGTACAGTTGTAATAAAACCCTCGGAAGTACCTATAATATAATTATCGTTCTGATTGAAACCAATTCGCGGTAATTTGTTAAATAATACACAAAAGATACTGAGAAATATTTTTTTCCTCTAAGATCGTAATTAAAGAACATACTTGAATGGTGCGACCTTCTTTTAAGTGAATTTGAGTTATGTAAATCATAAATCTTATGTTGTTTAAAGATTAAATAGGATTATGCTTTAGGGTTTTATAGACTATTTAAATAATAAAAAACGTATGTTGTCATCTTTGGAAGCAGATAATGTTAACATATGTACCTTGACAGTTGTTTACATAAGCAATCATGTTTATGTGGTTGAATATTTCAAATTATTTTTAAGTTGATCGCGAATAAAGATCATACAACTTTACGATTATAAGTTGATTACCTACAAAACCATGGTAAAGTCACGGCAGTTAGTGTTGGTCAGGTACTCGTTTACCCGCTTTAATAATTTCAATTTTTAACTGACCTTAGTGCCCATATAGATAATTTTATTCACTGTTCATAACACGGAAGCATTACATCTAAGATGTTTGTTTCATTCGTAACATTTTTTTATGTGAGACGTTTCGAAAACTGGTAGTTAAGTTTTTTTTTCGGGGCTGTCTTCTCTATAGCATTTCAGATAATATCTTGAAAGGTATGAGCTATTATGTGTTGAAAGTATTTATACTAAGTATTACGAAAGATCGAATTTAAATGTTTTTTTTTTTATTAAATACAGGATTTAATAGTAATTGATGTTAATTTTGATGTGGGGTAATGAGTCCAGTTAATTTTAATACACGATGTGGAAAATAATAATTAATGTAGATAGTTTGAAAATATGTATCAGAAAGTATTAATAACCTATCTATATTGTATTTATTTATTTATTTATTTATTAATCGCTTTGAACAAAAAGATAACATTTTCAATTATACAAAAGCAAAAATACGAGAGCAGTGATAATAAGATTTCAAACATTAAAGATTATAGTTTTTACTCTATTTTTAAATAAAACAAAAGAAGTAGTTAAAGATCCAAGTTGAAGTTGATCGTGGTTCCTTTGCATTCTCAACATCGGGGAATGGTAGTAAATATCGAGTGAGGCTCGAGGAAGATAGAGAATATCTGAATTCCTGGTTGAGACTGTTGCCTGCCGGAAATTCAGGTCATTACAGAAGTAGGTATTAAGCAAGTAGTTGTAAAGTTTATAGAGGAAGCAAGCATCAAGAAAAGCCCGTCGTAGATGCAAAGGTTGAAGTTGAAGTGCTATAAGTCTATCATTGTAGCTGATATGAGGCTTTTTTAGTCTGTAGAAAAGGGTGCGAGTAACTTTACGCTGGACGGATTCGACGGCCGTAACATGGCAAGCATGCTGAGGGTTCCATACAATAGAGCAGTATTCTAAGACACCACGGACGAGAGTGGAAAATAGCAAGGCTGCTGCTCTTGGACGGTTAAACTGAACTGTCGTACGGAGGACGAACCCAGCAAGTCTGTATGCCTTCTTTGTAATCTCAGAATAATGATTAACCAATTTAAGCTTGCGATCGAAAGTCACTCCTAGATCCTTTATTGTAGATACTGCTACAAGGGTGGTTCCGTTAATAGAGTAAGTGAGGACAGGAGAGGTAGTCTTATACGAAAACTCCATAGCAAAACACTTCTCAATGTTCAGACAAATATCATTGTTATAACACCAACTGGACAAAGTCGACAAGTCAGTCTGGAGGTCCAAGCAGTCAGAATAAGAAGAAATTTCACGGAACATTTTGAGGTCGTCTGCGTATAAGAGACAATTTGATGATAGGAATTGGGGCAGATCGTTAATGAAGAGCGTAAATAGCAGTGGACCAAGAATAGATCCCTGTGGAACACCAGAGTTAGAGAGAAACTCAGCTGAAGAATGTCCATTGAACGTTATTCGCAGACGACGATCAGTGAGGTAAGAATCAAACCAATTCAGAGAGAGTGACACCGTACCTATCAAGTTTTGCAATAAGAATTTTTCTATTGACAGTATCAAAGGCTTTTGAAAAATCAGTGTATATGGCATGAACAGTGTTGTGTTGATCTAAGGATTGTGCTACGAAGTCAGTGAATTCACATAAATTCGTGGTAGTTGACCTTCCTTTAACGAATCCATGCTGGACGGGTGATATTAAATGATTAAGTTTCTCCCAGACCGCATTGTGGACTAATCTTTCAAAAAGTTTACCGAAGCAGTTTAAGGTAGAAATTGGGCGATAGTTGGCAACATTTTCGGTGTCTCCTTTCCTTAAAATGGGAACAACATTAGCTAACTTCCAGCAAGCAGGAAAACATCCTTCCTCAAGTGATTTATTGAACAAAAGAGAAAGCGGCACCGAGAGCTCCGAAGAGGCAAATTTTACAAAGAGATTAGGAATCCCATCAGGACCGCCACTAGTCTTTGGATTTAGGGAATTGATAATGGAGATAACATCACTCTCGCTAAAGGACAACTCACTGATGTGGTTCTGTGGTGGGATAAAAAAGTCATATGATAGGTCTTTGTTGGAAAAGGTAAACACAGAGGAAAAGTATTTGAGAAAAAGCTCACACATTTCGTGCGGAATGGAAGTTGTAATATCCCCAAACTTAAGTTGGGAAGGAAAATAATGCTTTTTGCTACGCTTTCTAACGTGTGACCAGAATGGTTTGGTATCACTACGTGACAGAGACTCCTCAAGCTGAGAAATGTATTCAGAGAAAGCTTTCTTGATAGCCGATTTCACCTGTTTACGCTGGGAGGAAAACATATTATAATCAGATAAGAGGGAAGTACGCTTATATAGGTACTCTTTATGTAGAAGTTTTTTCTTATGAAGAGCTTTAATAACCGAGTGGGCAAACCATTCTGGGTATTCTTGTTTAGAAGTCCCTCCATAGGGAACATTCCGATGAATTATGTCCTCAAGAATTAAATAAAGTTGAGTAGAAGATTCATTAGAGCTTTTGTTATTAAAGAGTTCGACCCAATCGACATTACTAATTTCACGACAGATTTGTTCATAATTGCCCTTATAGTAGTTATATTTTTTGATCGCACTATTAAGAGAGGGATTCGATAATTCAATCAACACATTAATCTGGAGAGGAGGATGATAAGGGTTGGGTGGCACTAATCCAATGGTGGTGACAACACTGATTTGGGAATCACTAACATTGGACAAAATTAGGTCTAAAATCTTACCACGATGATTAGAGTATTTATTATGTTGAGTTAACGAACATAGGCTCATAAAATGATCGACACATAAGTCTGCGGTAGACAAAGGCAGTGCAGGGCGTGTCCAATCTGCATTCCACTTTAAGTCAGGAAGATTGAAGTCCCCACAAATAAGAAAAGTGGAGTTAGGACCAGCAGAGTTGGCGAAATCAGAAAGGTTGTCAAAGAACTTATCGATAGTTCCCACATCACAGCAGCATGGGATATAAACACAACAAATATAGAGGTATCGACCACGAGAGACCTTAATTTTAAGAAGAAGGTGCTCAATAGGAAAAGCATCGAAGTCGGAACAACGTGACGATGGCAAGGTGTTTTTAACGACAATGAGTACTCCACCTCCGTCCTTTTTGATCGAGCGTAGAAGATCACGGTCATGCCTAAAAACTGTGTAGCAATTTGGGGAAAATTCGGAGTCAAGCACAGAAGGGTTCAACCAGGATTCAGTAACACATAGAACGTCAGGCATACTTTCAAGAGTGGACACCAGGAAGTCATTCAACTTGGTTCTGAGACCATGTACATTTTGATAAAGAATTGTAAGATTCGATAAATTATTAATGAGTGAGGTAGAACTACAGCCAACGCTAGATGTATAGATGAGTTCACTCGAAATTAACGGGTTGTTTACATGCAAACCTGTAGGATTTACATATGTTTCCGCTGTTTGGATCCCCGACGAAAATTCCGCTGAGAGCTATTCCTCGGTAGAAACTCCTGAACGATAACACCAGGAGGCCAAAAGTTAGCAGAGTCGGCAATAGTTAGGTTAGCTGTAGGTAAGTCATATACATAGTAATATTGTAATCAGGGATCCATATCGATATATGCCAAATTCCCAGGCTACATCCAGGACTGTTTTTGATTGTCGCGTGTCTCTGAGGTAGATTCCTGAACAATTCGCCAATGCGGAGTAGTAGACGATGGGCAGATTCGGGCGAATTGCAAGCCTGACGAACTTACTCGGCACGAGACTATCTTGAATATTCAGTCTGAAAAAGAGAAACTGAGCATGACTCGTGCTGCAGGCTAAAACTTCAGGTGGATGCGATTAGCAAACCCAATACCAGATGAGCGAATGGTGTTACATGTAATTCCACCTGTGCCGTATCTAAAACGTTCTGGAAGACTGATCTCGATAAGAAGGCAAATAGATGATCAGCTCCATAGTAGGAGTGCTTACAGGGCACTGCTTGATAGGGAAACATGGTGACTGGCTTGGCCTTCCTTTTAATGAACTTCGCAGGAGCTGCAAAGAAGAGAAGGAGGCAAAAACGATTCTTTATCTATTATGTACTTGCTCTGCTCTCTATAGAAAGTGTAAGGCTCATACTTCTTCGACAGCCTTGTAACTTCAGGAGCCCTCACTGCTTCATAGAAAGCTTCAGTTGATTCACAGAGTAGGGCTATGGTTATTGAGCTCCTTTGGCATCACAACATACCATGGTCTATGTGCATCCTAGCTTTTGTCTGGGCTGCCACCTCTACCTACCTTATATACCTAATTATCAATTTTTATTCAATTATTTTCCATTCATTCTTCTTTATAGCTAAAGGAAACTATAATGTAAGAATTACAATGGGGCAGCCGTCAAGTTTGAACGTACGGTGGTAACCTGAAATTACTGTTTGCATCGCAAAAGTGAAATCTATTTAGTCTTTGCGGTATCGAAAAAGTGTGTATTCAATATTTCAAAGAAACACCACAAACCAACATATCCAATACTAAAAGAGAAATTAACATATCTCACCCCAACACCATGCAAACCAATCCCTTAAGTTATACTAATATCGCAACTCCCAGTACAATAGATTTCTTCACGACACCAACAAACAATCTAATTGCAACACAACTTTGCTCTGAAACCAACTCTCAAAAAAAATTACCAGAATAAGAAAATCGTATGCCCACAAAAATCAGCACTTTACCAGATCTTCCCAATGAAAACTTCGAAGGTATGCAAATCTAACCGACACTATCGTCATCTCTTTCAGCCACAATGCCTAATAGTACCATGGAACATTCAGAGGTTAGGTAAATAACAAAAACATCCTTGAACATCTTATTTGCCTACACACACCTGACATCATTGACCTACAAGAAACCAAAATCATGCCTCTATCCATCTCATGAAACTGCGTCAATATATCCTTATATCAAAATCACTTCTAGTCTAACACCAGAGGTGGCATTGTTCATTTAGTGAAGGATTCCTTTCCAATTATTTCTACTAGCATCTTAGCCACATCAGAATTTCTCCATTTAATGAATATAACAGAATTATGATTGGGCTTAACTTCTAATCTTATGATATTCTAGATGGAATGGGAAAGAGTTTAGTGTACCGGAAAATATGTCATCTCAAATTCATTTGAAGGGTGAAAGGTGATTTTTTATTGGAGGTGGTAGAAGTAGAGGGGAAGGCTTGTAATTTTCGTATATGACACCGTACGTGGCATGCAAAATGTCTTGTGCTGAATTTAAAGTTTGTAGTTTTCATTATTTTCAAAGAAATTGAACATAGTTTTCCTGAAATTGTGGCATTTGTGTGGGAGGTGGCAGAGGGAGTGGAGGGCTTAACATGATTTTGAAACTGCTTATCAACGTCCTTATCAATGCTTTGTTTCAATTTCAAAGTCGATAGCTCTCATATGTTCGAAGGAGAATACTTTTCTTGATGAATGAAAATATTTCCGGATTCTACACTGTTACGCTTTATTATTCGTGACGTTTCGGTCCCCGCTGAGACCTTTTATCAAACTTAGCAGAGACCAAAACGTCACGAATATTAAAGCGTAACAGTGCAGAATTCGGGAATATTTTCTTTCATTTCGAAATGCACTGCGAAAAAATTCACCAAACCAGTACTTGTGTTGAATTCATAATGTTGATATTTGTATGGGAGGGGTAAGAAGGAGTGCGATAATTTTTTAGTATTTATTGCAATTATTAAGGGGCAAATTCTGGCAAAATTTTAAGTTTTTACCTTTTCTAGTTTTAATGACAATCGATAAAATGCATTTACCAAAATTATGCATTTTATGGGAGATGGTAGAAGGAGTATGCGGATCAAAACAAAATTCTTTGTCGACAATAATATTTCTATTATTATACTTTCACCAAAACTTTAAGTCGATAGCTTTGACAATTTCGAAGAAAAATAATTTAATTAAAATTTTGCGAAATTTGTATAGGAGGGGATAGAAGGAATGAGGTGAAGTTGATCATTTTTTCGAAACTGATTGTAACTATAATTCTGGCAAAAATTTGGCTTTGTTAGATTCCATGAAAATCGAAATAGTGATATTTTCAAAATTGTGCATTTGTATGGGAGGTAGAAGGAGTGAGGAGACCAGATCAATATTTTGAAATGCTAGTGATATAGAAATCATTATACTTTGACCCAAATTTCAAGATGTAGGTTAGATTTCTCAAAAGGAGTGAGGGGATGTAGCCCGTACACGAACTTAAAGTTTCTGTTTTGCTAAAAATGACACACAAAAGATTTCAGCACTATAGCTCAAAGCGTTCGAGAGTTATGTTGTAGACCGACTGATAGACAGACAAATAGTCACTCGGAATCGAGGTTTTTGAGCAACAACAAATATTTCTGTACAATTGGTGACTCATCTAGAGTATAATCACTATCTCTACGCAACCTGCTATCATCATATCAAATATATAAAAAGACCCCACCACGTCTCTCACTCTAGGGGTGCTTGATGAAATACCTAGCCATTGAGAAGTCCATCAGCTAGTGGTGGGTGATGTGAAAGCAGTTAACTTGCTGCGGGGTTCTTCGCACATTTCAAATGGTGGCCGAATCTATGGGAGCTTCATCGAGGATCGTGATCCAGTGATACTGAATGATGGAACGCCATCTCGTTTTAGCAATAGAAATACTATGACGGTAATAGTCATATCTCTCACTATTCCTGACCTTGTTCCTCTGCCTGATTGGATGGTTCATTCTATCCCTCAGAACAGTGATCATCTAACTATTATTATTTGTTCCAAACTCTACTCGTACGCAGCCGAAAAATCACATCACTCGATTCAAATATAACCTGGCGAACAGGGAACGCTTTGAATCGGTTACTCACTCTGCGAATATCAATCAAAAAGCAGCAGAATTGAAAAGAATTCTTTGTCCTGTCACATCTAAACTTATCCCTGAATCCTATCCAACCCAAAGTTCGCATAATTAACCTCACTGGTTCACTCCCCGCATTGTCGAACTAGTTCAATCTAAGAACGCATGCTGTAGACAGTTTAAGCGGTCTCCTTCTCTATCCAACTGTATTGAATAACGTAAGTCCCAAGCTCTACTCCGTCGAGGGTCCAAAGTTGCCAAACGCGTTTCTTGGACTACGTTTGTCAACTCTCTAGAACCAACTTTTGACTCGTGCGTCATCTGGGATTAGGTCAAATTTCTCAGAGTTAACAAGCCAAGTCCATATTCCTCTATATAATCCCAGGGTGAGCAACCAGCGGCGAACCCCAACAAATATTCAATCTTCTCGCAAGTAAATGAATCAATTACAGTTCCAACTCCTCATTTCACTCTCAACTCATCTATGAAAAATCCAATTTTAATCCTGATTCCCTATAACCGCTACCACGGGCTTACGAATGGCTCCTTTCACAATGCTCGAGTTGAGGTACAAGCTTAAAGTTGCCAAAAACACGGCGCCTGGAGAGGACAAAGTTTCATACTTCTTGTTGAAGCATTCCCTTTAAATCCCGTCTCTTTACTCTATACATTAATATTCTACATACTGCCATTTTCACTCGATCTTGGAAATCCGCCAACATACCAATCCAAAAAATGGGAAAGATGTGCATGTGCTGGATAGCTATCATCCAATTTTCCTCCTCCCAGCTTTTTCCCAAGTCTTGGAAAAGACTCTAGCTAAAGGGAGCACCAGAGCGTCAGAGTTATATCTATCGAAACTGGAGCTTCGTAAGGCTCTTCCTAGTTGGTAGCATCTACGCTAACCTCCTTCTTTGCCACTCAGTTCCCATACTAATGTAGACTTTGCTGGTGCCTACTCCGAAATTTTTCACATCATCTCATCAGGCAATCAAGCAGCGGTTCACAGCAAACTGCAAGCCGTCTGTCGCTCTCTGGACCCAGCAAATATGCGCAATCATTCGCTCCTCTGAAATCGATGCGCTCCATATGTATCCAAAAAATTTCTACACCTGTAGTACTATCGAAATATTAGACTTCTTAATGCTTAATCTCTCTCCAACACTCAGCACTGTTCTGGAGCGGTTAATGCACAACCGCAAATCATCAGTTGGCAATGGGCTGTGATTGCTCCGAAGCCTATACTCACTTAGATGGAGCTGGGTCATTACAGTTCCGGACAGTCACAGTGATTTTAGTTAGTCCATCACTGTCAGTTCTAGCTTCGGGGTTGTAACTCCGAAAAAATTACAGTACGTCACATCACACCCCATCTATAATAAGGATGTCCATCGTAGCAACTAGCTACTGTAAACTCAAGATTCCCTAATAACCAAGTTGGGAATTGCTCAAATTTCGTACGTCATCACGGATCTTATAACTAAAATTATTACATAAATATAGTTAACAATTATTGTAATGGACATAAATGATTTTTTTTACAAAAAATATATAAATATTTATGAAATCAGTCAATAATAACAAATCGCATTAATCAGTCAAAATTATGCCAGTCGAATGCAAATAAAACATTTACATAAAAAAACTAGGGGTCCAGCGGTCCGGATTTATCAATTCCCCATATTCAAAAATGTCGAAAATTTTGATTGATTTTTTTTAGGACTCTGGTGATAGATACAAAGCTTAAATTTTGTACGTGGATACATCTATTTGATATGCATAGCAAAAAATAATAATTTGTTCCACAATTGTTAAGCGCCCTGGTCTAGCGTTTCGTGTACAATGAAAAAAAAACACAAAAACAACAATAATAAAATATTGTGATCGAGTTGGAGAAAAACAATTTGCTACCCTGAAATTTTGTTTTTTCGCGTTTCATGACTAATATAGCCCAAAAATGCAGACAAAAATCCGTCTATCTGTACGCCGTACGTGAACGCTCATCGCACATTAACGCCCAAACCCTTCAAGACAGAAAGCTCATTTTTTGGTTGATTGTAGATGGGTGTTGATTTCAGGCGGACTCCAATTTTGGGGGGTATAGGGATTAAGAGAGAGGCGGGGGACTGCTGGAACCGAAAACAAAGAATTCGATTATCTCAACCATGGTTCTAGCTAGGGAGCTGAAAATCAACATACGTGTAAAAGTGGTTTTGGGACAAACTCTAAAAATAATTTAATTTTTTTATGCATTGCTGTTCAGAAAGGGGGGCTTAAAACAAACTGTCGGCAGGTTTTTTTTTCAAAGACTTCGGAATTACTTACTACAAAAAATTCATATTTTAGGTCGAATAAGGCGGCATATACATAGGTCCATCATAATCAACTTAGAAAGAGTCCAGTTATTGGAAGGGAGAGGGTCAGGTGCAAAGAAAAACACCTAAAAATTAATGTCTCGACTGTCTCTTAAGCTATGTAATTGAAACTTTGACATGAGGCTTCCGTGGCGTAGTGGGCAGCGTGCTTGCTTCTCAGTCAATAGGTCGTGGGTTCGATTCCCACTCCAGACGGGATTTTTTTAAGCGTAAATTTTTTTCAGTTGCTACTGATGATAAAAAATTATTCGCAATAAAATAGGGAAACGGTGTAAAAGTGAAACAGTTCCACTTCAAGAAGGCCTAGATACTCAGTAGATGGTTTCTGTTCGCTTTCTATCATTCAGTCCCCCTTACAACATCTGCAAATATTTGTCAGTAAGCAGCCAGTACAATTGAGCAATATACCAGCTTCTCCACTCGCTACGGTCGTTCTCACTCCCTTTCCCCAACCTTCCCAATCCCATTCCTTCCCTCCATGACTGTGTTTGTGCATTGCACATAAAGGCCGAAATTGCCTATAACACAGGTCATTCTATAAAAAAAAAATGTATAGTAATCTATACTAGCGAAATATTTTGACATTACTGTAGCGCTGGGAAATGTAGAGCATTTCAAAAATGGTGCGCTTTTCAAAATTTGAAACCATTTTATCTTAAAATAAAACACAGATAATAAGTTGAAATTTTGTTAGATTGTCGAGCTTTACGACTTTTAATTTTGGTAATATGTTAAGTTTGAGAGATGTAAGGCGAAGGAGGTGGTGGGACATAATGTCAAAAACTTTCACTAATTTTTTTAGGGTTCTGGTAAAAGATACAAAGTTCAAATTTTCCATGTGCATACATATATTTGATAAACAAAAAAAAACTGTTAATTGAAATCTTAAGTTGTAATCGAAAATTTGCGAAACTTGTTTAAAAAAAAATGGTTGAATGTTTAAGATATTAACTGGTCGAATATATCTTCAAAACTTCTACCCCTAATGTGAAAAAGTAATTTTTCGTCCATTTATAAGAAATCAATTACCACAAAACCATTAAAAGCTATCAACTTGAAGTTTTCCACAAACACTTCCTAAAATATTTAAAACAAAGTTGCATCAAAAGTTACAAAATTATGAATTCGACCAATTTCATTAAGTCAACTAATAATCAACAAATTAGAAGCTACCAACTTGAAATTTCGTACGAACACCTTCTAAGACAAACGACGTAATACTGCACCTCAACTATGTACTCTACCTCTCCCATACAAATGTTTGGTTTCAAGAACATAAAATACTCCGAATTTCATAGAATTTACTTCAACTATGAAAGAACAGCGAATTTTGAACGTGATTCGAGCCATCAGTTAACAAATTATTAACATGTAACCATCCCTTCTATTGTACCCCATCCCCCTCCCCCTATAAAATACCAATCTTGCACCGTATGAAATATTGATTCTATGTATTGTAGCTATTAATTGCTAAATTGACAACAGCCCTGCCCTAGAACCCCTTTTCACGTAGTCTTCCCTAACCACTCTAATCTGAGTATTGACTTCCCACGCATCCTTAACTTGTCTCAAGAATAATAAAGTTGTGCCCGACTTGTTGGTAAATTTTTTTCAGTTTGGTCATAAAAGAGCATCCTTGAAATTAAATTTGCCACTTTATATTGTAAAATAAGATCTTCGATTCAAGTGTTTATCAGCTCTCGTCTTGCCTTCATATGGTACTTATTTGTTGCTTAAATAGTTGCTATAGAACAAGTTTTTTTTGCTTGATTTTCCGGTCCAAACGATTTACCGAGATCTTGAAAGCTTAAGCGAAAGCTAAAGACAGATTCTAGTGGATTCTGCGATCTGAGTTGTGGCGTCATCCGCTCTGCAGGCAAGGCAATTACTTCGAAGACGGAACGCGAAGAACCCGTTCTTGGAGCAAAAACGCACTTAGCCGTCTTGGCCAAAATACAAGAATGTCTCATCGTTGTTTGCTGGACGGAGCGGGCGGCCAGCGGCTACATTTCACTCCTTTCTTGCCCCGGACCATATCGCGAAAATGTGTTTTTGCAAATGAGAACCGGATCGTATTTTTGGACAACGTCAGACCTAAAAGGAACACATTGAAGCGAAAAACACATCTTTCGAGTATTAATATATATTCATATATAAAGTTCAGAATCTAAATAATAAAAACATCAAATAATAGATAAAATGAAAAGAAAACATTAAATGTTGAGCATTATAAAAATATTAACCAACTAAAAGAATCAAACATTAACAAATAATTCAGCTTGAAATGAACTAAATTTGCAGAAGAAAATCACTAAACTAGCCACTTCACGAGTTGATTATTTGTAAGAGTATTTTATGCATCATCTACTCTTATACATTATAAATATGATTTAAATGTCTGTTTGTTAATTGAAAATAAATTTGCCATAATTTTTTGAACTAAATGTTATTTTATTTAATCTTTTTTCTAGAATTAATACAAACTACAAATATGTATTTATATTTCTTTAACGGTCTTCAATACATTTAATGGTCTCAAAAAATCGAATCCGTTTTTAGTATATTAGGATGTGTTATCTGAATCTAACCAGTCCGTAAACGCTGCAAACCCCGACGTTGAAATGGTTATCGCGGGCGATTTCAATGTTCATAGCATTTCCTGGCTTAGACACTCCTCGACTACGGACCAAGAGGGGCGTGATACTTAGCTTTTTGCTTCTATAAACGGTTTAACGTAGCTGGTAGATGAGTCTACTCATTTACCGGATGTTGCAGGACAATTTTCCAACCTTCTTGACCTTTTTCTCACCAGCCACCCAGAGAAATATTCTGTTTCAGTTATATCACCATCGCCAATTGGAAATACGGCTCATTTTTTGATTCGTGTACAATTTCCAGTTGCAGCACTTACACCGCTGACAATCAAGGAACCCCGAAGAAATATTTGGCATTTCAAAAGAGCCAATTGGGGAGCGCTAAATGACTTTTTCAATGCCTTGGAAATTGTGCTTTGATTCCAATAACTGCGATAAAGCTTGTAGATTGTCACCGAGAATATCCTAAAAGATATGAAGCTCTACATACCTTCCAGTCATAAGAGAGCCCGGCGGTCGAAGGACTCTTAGTTCAATAAAGATTGTCTGAAACTTTTAGAGGCAATAAAACACCTGCCAACAGAGAACTCTTCATTGCGTCAAGAAATGCCTGCAAATCCATACTTAAGCGTGTTAAAATTTTTATATATTACTGGTCATTCGTCAAAACGGTCAACAAAAATTTCATTTCTTATGCCGGTATTCCCCCCATCACCCTTAAAAGTAGTTTATCGTCTTTAGCTAAACTTCTTCGCAATCTTTCCTATTTTTCCTATTCTTCTGGGTTCTTTCCCTGTTTGTGGAAAGTTGCGTATGTACAGCCGATTCCCAAGAAAGGAAGCAAAACGAACCCCACCAACTCCCGCCCGATAGCCATTACTTCAGTGCTTCCGAAAGTAATGGAAACTGCTGTCAATCGCAAAATCGGTCGATATCTTTGGTATAAGCAGCTCATCCATTATCATTAGTATGGGTTCCGTTCTGGACGGTCGACGGGTGATCTTTTGGAATACTTGACAGAACGTTGGAACGCAGGCTTATATACATACATATGGTGAATACCAAGTTCTCGCACTTGAACGCAAAAGTTTTTGGCAGAGTTTGGCACGAATGTCTCTTAGTTAAGCTTAGGGCCATTGGCCTTAATGATGCCCTTGTTAAATGGATTCAGAGTTATCTCCTTGAACGCACTATACGATTAGTATTAGATAATGTTACTTCATCCTCCTGCCCAATTGATTCCAGCGACCCTCAAGGTTCTGTTTTATCTCCAACAATTTTCCAAGTTTTTATAAACGAAAAATACATAGTTTTGCAGATGTCAGCACTTTTAATAACACCTATGAATTTAACTCTGCTGCAAAATCAAACAAGCATTCTATTGCGTCCAATCGCATGAAGTTTTTCCGTTCGCTGAACTCGGATCTCAGCTTAATCCTGAAAAAGGGCAGAAAAATAGAGTAGCGTGAAAAGTCTCGAAAACATAGACCTGTCATCTATCCCTCAAACATGATGTTCCAGTGTTATCTCACAATGTAACCTTTGGTGGCGCACCTAGGATAATTTGACACATCTAGGCGTTAAAATTGATGACCACCTGAATTAGGCCCAGCACATCGTTGATGTCCTCGACACCTCTAAACGTCTACGTATTCTTCGAAAGTGCAACCTCCATAAGGCATACATTAGACCACGTTTAAAGTCCAACTAGCATGTTTGGGCTGGGGTACCGAAAAAACACCTTACGTTGCTCGACCGTATTCAAAAAAATGCATTCCGAACGGACCGGATAAAAAGACCCCAGTAAGCCTCTCGTGGATGAGCAACTTTTATCAGCAGAGCTGAAATAGTTGACTCTCAAAGAAAATAAAAAGAGGCTAAGTGTGCCTGCCAGGAGACGATATTCGTACCACCGCAACCCAGGCAAAACAGCAAACGAAGCGTACGATCTTGCTTGCCAGCCAATGCAAAAGGCCTCATCTACATTACCACCATCTGTAGGAAGTGATAACAAAAGGTCTAAGACCTTAAGTAATAGCGGCAAGCATTGACCTGCAGAAGAGGCTCAGACCTCCACGTCGGGTACAGATACGTGAATAAAGGGATCAGGATCATTATTATATATACTGAACATTCTCACAAGACAACAGGAAGGAAGATAATTAACAACAATGAAGATTTCAAGGACGTATCGTCAAATTTCGTTCCGTAATAGCATTGCTGGTAAAAATTTTCACTACGGAAAAGATCAGATTGGCGATCAACACCTTTAAGCCCTATCAGCCGGAGTAGATAAAATATTCCCCGCATTACTGCAGAAGAGGTTAGAGATCCTTATGCCAATAATGATAAGGATCTGTGAAGCTAGTTTTGTATAGGGATATAGCCCAAAAATCTGGAGGAATGTGAGGGTGGTATTTGCACCGAAGGCAATCGTCCCACTGATAAGCCTAAGTCATATCGCCCTATAAGCGTTATTCCTTCTTCGTCAAGACGATGGAAAAGTTAGTGGACATTCACATAAGAACAGTGCCTAACAAGGTCTGCTTTAATAATAATTAAAATGCCTACCAAAAACGCAAATCAACATAGTCAGCCCTTCATGGTTTGGCTAGACAAATCGAAAAGGCAAAAGACTATAAAGAAATTACCCTTTGCGCATTCCTAGATATTGAAGAAGCATTTGGCAACACTCCCATGAAACCATAATACCGGCAGCTAGAAAAAAGGGCTTAGAAACGGCCACGGAAAAATGGATACGCATCTAGGTGATAGTGCATTGATTAAACAGACATTTAGGGGCTGTCCCCAAGGTGGGGTACAATCTCCACTTCTTTGGTCAGTTGTAGTAGATGAGCTCCGGGACCGCCTAACAGAACAAGGATGCAGTAGGATATGCCGATAACCTCGTCAATATCACTAGGGGCAAATATGATTTAATAATATCGGAAAGGATACAATCAGTGAACTGGTGTCAGTCTAAGAACTTGAACATCAACTCACGTAAGACTGAGATAGTCAATCAAATTCATGTTAAGACCCCCTATAGAGGCATAGGACAGAAACAACTCTCTTCCACAAGGCGCGATCCTGAGCATCGGCCTTAAGCTGTTGCCAGGACTTGTTTATTCCTCTGGCCTCCTGCTCAACTGCTCGCTTCCATGTGTTACATGGTCGACCAACCTGACGTCTTCCTCGAGGATTATAATCCAGAGCCTGTTTTGCGATATTTTGCTCTGGTTTCTTCAAAGTATGACCGATCCACTGCCACTTCCGCCGTTGAATCTCAATACCTATTTTAGTCTGGCCAGTTGTACTCCAAAGTTCGTCGTTGGAGATCACTTCTGGCCAGAATATTCTTAAAATGCGCCGGAGGCATTGGTTTACGGAAATCTCTCACCAGGTGGTTGGCGGTGAAATTCATGTTCGTCAACTGTTTCATGATTTTGAGTAGTGAACCCATATCCCCAAGGTAAGCCGCAGATTCTGCCTTGTTTGCCAGATCTTCAATGGCCTTTCTCTTGTCGCGTCTAACAGCCCTCTTAAGCTGTATATGAGCATCGCGGTAGTTCTGCCTCAAGTCGGGCGTTCGTTGGTTGACATCGGGTTGAGAGATGATTGCCAATTTGGCTTTTTTCCGATTGCCAACCTAGACCCATGTGTCTTGCGACGTCCAGGGTTTCTCACCGCTTTGCACATATCCCACAGATTCTTCAGCACTAGTTAGAAAAGTGTTTCTGGTTGCCTCCCAATTGGCGTCCACTGTGCGCATTTCATATTCACTTAATGTGGATGACTTTTCACGTAGAATAGTGGTGTATTCGCGTTTTTTGTTGGGATCTCTAAGTTTATCCACATTAAGCTTGCGCTTCATTTGAAGAATTTGTGGTCGTCGGATAGCTGCTGTACACAATCTCAAGCAAGCAACCATCAAGTGGTGATCGCTCCCCACATCAGCTCCACGTTTCGCTCGCACATCGAGAAAACATCTTCTCCATCGGCGACTTATAGCCAAATGGTCGATCTGGTTCTGAGTAACACCATCAGGGGAAACCCAAGATGTTTTATGATGACTCTTGTGTGGAAAAAGGGTCCCTCCGATGACCATTTGCCGAGTACTACAGAGCTCCACA
The DNA here is from genome assembly GCA_963669355.1 of Chorisops tibialis. Classification (NCBI taxonomy): domain Eukaryota; kingdom Metazoa; phylum Arthropoda; class Insecta; order Diptera; family Stratiomyidae; genus Chorisops; species Chorisops tibialis. Next base: position 115,657,528 of record OY770263.1, on the reverse strand, counting down.
AATAATTCGCCGTTTTCGGGTCTCTTAATCCAAGGTCGTGACGCGTCGACCCAAGGGTCACCATGCCTCCCCATGACGTGATCTGGTCCAGTGTTGTCTGGTCTAACCTGGGCGTTCATATCTCCCGAGATGATAATAATATCACCTCTTGGAACACGTTCGAAGGTGGCACTCAGTTGGCTATAAAACTCTTTGACACCAGATGTTGCGGTATTAGTTGGTGCGTAGCACTGCAGAATTGTGACGTTTCTGACACTGGTCCTGAGCCTGACGACGATAATCCTATCCGAGATTGGTTCCCAGCTAATGAGACTGTTTCTCGCTCTCGGCGTAAGGACGAACGCCACGCCATTTCTGGCTTCACTTTCAGGGCCAATGTACAGAATAGTGTTACCGCTTGGGGTTCGTTCTTCTCCTGATCCTGTCCACCTGACCTCGCTCAAGCCCAAGATTTGGATGTGATAGTGCTCCATTTCACGGTCGATCACTAATTGGCGGTGCAAGGACCGAGTAACCCCAGCTCTTCCCCCGTCATTCAATGTTCGAACGTTCCAGAAGCCAATCATAGTCCGTTTTCGAATGCCAAAAGTCGTTACCGTAGAATCAGTCAGTATCCGAGGCGATGTATCCGTTTCTCGTATCATTAAGGTCTTAAGATCACGGGTGATAAGCCCATGATCCACACTGAGATAGTACCATTCACAAATAGATTTGATTGACTGGATGGTAAACTCAACTGGAATAAATATATAGAATGGACCGAAGCACTGAAGGCATTCTGGTCCTGCAAAAGCTTATTTGGCAGAAAATGGGGACTACAGCACAAGATGGTCTACTGATGCTACAGAACAATCACCCTCCCAATAGTCACATACGGGCCAACGATATGGTGGACTAAAATTTTACAACAAAAAGCACAGCTTACGCTACAAAAAATCCAAATGATAGCTTGTCTTGGTATCACAGGAGCAATGAAAACCTTTCCTACGGCGATAATGAAAATGTTCCTAAGCATCCCTCCGGTATATGTCCAAATGAATAAGGAGGGAAAATAATTACAAATTAGTGAATCTTAGAGGCCACCGCAAAATCCTGATTGACCCAAAAATAGAGTTTCTTATCTCCATACTATCGGACACCATGCCAAAAAAATTCAATTTTGAAAACCAATTCAAAGTGCAATCCATGCTAACAGAAATGGAAGAGGGATCAACCATCTGGTATACAGATGGCTCTAGCACATCTGAAGGGATTGGAGCCAGAGTTAAAGGTCCTTGCTTCTCGATTTCAAAACCACTCGGCAAAGAATCAACTATCTTCCAGGCTGAACTAATTGCAATGGAGCTGTGCATCCAAAGAATATAGGGAGGGCTCAACAAATCTATTAATATCCTATCGGATAGTCAGGCGGTTCTCAAAGCCCTAGCATCCAATAATGACGGATCGAGGATAGTTTGGGATTGCCTTCAAAACATAGTCATCTAGGGAAAAGGAACAACGTAACCTTAATGTGGGTACCAGGACATATGGGAATTGAGGGAAATGAAGATGCTGATAGCCATGCAAAAAACAGCGCAGAAACATTGGCCCAGAGCCATTATGCGGGAAACCAAAAGGGCACTTCAACCCTATACTTAGAAAGAGGGTTGAACAAGAGCATTATATCTAGTGGAATAGACTTTCAGGCTAATTAATATCAAAAAAATTAATCCTTCCACAAAAAAAACATTTCCATAGCCGGTCCCAAGCCCGGTTGAGAAAGAAAGAGGGACCATCCAGTTAACTTCTATGACCGGTAGCACAGTGCGTCTCTGGAAGTAGGCAAAAACTATAACATAGCTGTGAGAACTCCAGCAGTCATATTTAGCTGAAAACTCTCACCTTTTTTCTACCAGGGTGTAATAAATAAGTTGAATTCCAGGTCGGGGGTTGGGCGAGGCACCGACAACGCATCACCGGAACACTGTCCAGAAACCTGAAGAATAGCCACGTTCTAATTGAGAAAAGGGCTGCTTCCAGCATACTTGATGTACGAATCCTCCGCGGAATGAATTGTGACTCTGATCGCTATCTAGTCAGAGCTAAGTATCGATGCAGAATAGCTTGTCGTGGATATTCGAAAACGAGTAGAACTCGCAAATTAAATGTCGACAAGCTTAACGACGAAACGGCGGTGCAGGCTTACATCCTTCTTCTACAATGGCGCTACATCGGACCTTGGCCTCCTGACATTCAGGTTCCTTAACATTTTTTTTTATTATTTATTGTGGAAGGGTTGTTAGCCCTTCGCACAACCCTCTTTCTACCAATTTTTCATTTTCGTAGATTGAGGTGACCAAGGTATGTCCAAGCAGGCAATTTGCTGGAATTATATATTGCGTCGACCGGGATTTGAACTCACGACCTTCGCATTACAAGACCAACACGCTACCTACTAGGCTACACCCTAGCTTCACAGGCTTACATGTTAGCATGTAATAAACACCTGACACCAATATATGAAAATATCCAAAATATGCCAGTGGAGAATGCGTGGATGAAAATACGAGACGGCATCAAATCCTCCGCAGAAGAGGTATTAGGATATTAAGCACGGCGAAAAAATAATGATTGGCTCGACCAAGAATGCCGCGGTGCAATAGATAGAAAGAACGAGGTTTACAAAATTTTTACTGAACGACTAGCACGAGCCAAAAAAGGAAGATACGACGAGCTTAGGCGATATGCGAAAAAGATCTGCAGGAAAAACAAAGGAAGTGCAACAGATAGACGACGATACGAGGCAAAATAAAACGCGGCACGCAGACTCAATAGTAAGAGACCTAAAAAAGGGATATAAGCCAAAAACGGGTCTCTGCAAAGACGCAGAACGCAACATAATAAGCGACACCCAAGAAATGAAAAGGAGATGGGCTTACTACTTTGAATACCTACTCAATCTCACCCCATTCGCACCGATCACGACAGACAACATTTCAATTGAGGCCTCAACTGGTGAAGATGAACCATCATCGACACTACCTACGCTTGCTGAAATCAAAGCAGCCCTATGTGACTAAAAACTAAACAAAGCGCCGGGAATTGACGAAATACCAGTTGAACTTCTGAAAAACGGTGGAAATTGTGTCGCTGAAATACTGCACAACATGATATGCAAAATTTGGACAGAGGAAATCATACCCGACTATTGGCGAAAAGGCATGATAAGTCCAATTTACAAGAAAGGAGAGAAACTCTGCTGTGAAAATTACAGAGGAATATCATTGTTGTGTACGCCTTATAAAATACTGACAAAAATAATTGAACGTCGTCTTAAGCCCTATACTAATCAAATAATTGGCGAATACCAAGGTTGATTCAGAACCGGACGATCTACAGCAGACCAGATGTTCTCGGTGAAACAGGTGCTTTGAAAATGCTGGGAATGTAACCCAGACGTGCACCAATTTTTCGTAGATATTAAACAAGCATACGAAAGTATCAACAGAAGCGTATTGTACCAAAACATGCTTGATTTTGGAATTCCTGAAAACTTGTCCGACTAAGAAGACTCCCAATGACGAACACTGAATCCCAAGTGATAATACAAACAAAAGATTCCAGAACCAGCTTTCGCACGGAATGTGGTTTAAAGCAGAGAGATGGTCTAGCCCATATGCTTTTCAACTTGGCATAGAGTATATCGTCCGAAAAATCCCAGTCGACACCAACGGGACACTACTATTCAAGTTCACCCAACTAGTAGTATACTCTGACGACATTAACATCCTAGCCAGGTCCTTCCCTAGTGATAAGGAGGTATTTGTCAATCTTAACTCGGGCTATCGGGTTTCGCATTAACGAAAAAAGAACTAAAGTAATCACGCAAACAAGAAGGAGAACGTCTATCAGACAAGACATAACAATTGCGGAATATAATTTGGAGAGTGTGGACAACTTCATAAATCTCATTTCAAAAGTACTTATCCATTTATATTTTAGTTTACAAACTTGTTTTTTTCGTTATTTTTCAAATAATAGTAATAGATAAACTAGGTACCTTCCATTGTAAAATAGGATAAGTAGGTATATAGGAATCAGAATAACAATAAAAATATAAAAAAATGATAAAAAACATAACAGAATTATGACTGGGCGTAAAGCTCAATCATATGATACTCTAGATGACTTTAATATACCGGAAAATATATCATCTCAAATTCTTTCGAATAGTGAATAGAGACTTTTGCATGGGAGGTGGTAGAAGTAGAGAGAGAGGTTTGTATTTTTCGTATATGACACCGAAGATGGCATGCAAAATGGTTTTTGCTGAATTTAAAGTTTTTAGTTTAGTTTAAAGAAATTGGACACAGTTTTCCTGAAATTAGGGAAATATGGGAGGTGGCAGAGGAGATGGAGCGCTTAAGATGGTCTTGAAACTGCTTATCATCATCCTTATCACCATGCTTTGATTCAATTTCAAAGTCGATAGCTCTCATATATTCGAAGGAGAACTGTTTTTCTTGAATTTATATTACAGATATTCGTATGGGAGTGGGCAGAAGGAGTCACGCGGAGCTAATAATTTCTTCTAGCGTTTATTGCAATTATTAAAAAACAAATTCTGGCAAAATTGTAAGTTTGTACTTTTTCTAGTTTTAATGGAAATCGATATAATGCATTTAACAAAAATTATGCAATTGCATGGGAGGGGGTAGAAGGAGTGTACGGATCAAAACAAATTTTATTGATATTTCTATTCTTATGCTTTATAGAAAATATCGAGTTGATAGCTTTAACAGTTTCGAAGAAAAATAGTTTAATTTAAATTTCAAAGTTTCGTGAAATTTGTATGGGAGGTGGTGGAAAGAGTGAGGTGAAGTTGATAATTGTTTTTAAAACTAATTGCAATTATAGTAGAATTGATTTAGACAAAATTTCGTATTTTCAGCTTAACTAGTTTCAATGAAAATCGAAAATATATATTTTTCAAAATTGTCCATTTGTATGGGAGGGGATCTGATCAGTATTCTATGATATTAATGATATCTATATCGTGATACTTTGACCTTAATTTCAAGTTGATAGCTTAAATAGTTTCAAAGAAAAATCAATTACTTAATATTTCGAAATTTCATGAAATTTGTATGGGAGGGGGTGGAAGGAGTGGGGGGATGTAGCCCATTCAGGAACTTAAAGTTACTTTTTTGCAAAAATGACACACAACAATTTTTAGCACTATAGCTTAAAGCTTTAAAGAGTTATACTGTAGACAGACGCACAGACGGACAGACAGACAGACGGTCACTCGGAATCGAGGTTTTTGAGCGACAACAAATATTTCTGTACCCATGGCGGCTCTGTGCGAGCGTTATTTCTTAGCGTTACAAACGGTAAGGCAAACACAATTTACTCTCAGATTTCATCTAGAGTATAAAAATACTAATCTAAAACAAGATTACTAAAACATATTAGGAACTAATAAAAGTATAAAAATTAGATTGAAAATATAGTGGATGTTACACTTTTTACAAAAAATATGTAATCTATATGTACAACCCTTACTTTTACATCGGTTCGGTAAGGAATTGTCGTCGTGGTGCGCCCGGTGAGCCACCTCATCATGAACAATTTCTTATAATTTTCTTTTATTAAGGGGCCGTATATCTTCATTTGGTAAGTTAGCCAGGCGACCACGCCTTTTTTTGTTTGAAATTTTTGTTATAATCAGTTGCTCCGCAAGGACCATTTTAAACCCTAACAAATCCAACTGATCTTTCTCACGGATTCCACGTCGTTTTGCGTTGTTTTTATATTCCTTCCATGCACAAACGATTGCAATTTCAATTCCGTGGGAAGTCGTTCGTAGTGTCCATTTTTTGAAGCAAATATAAATACGATATAGACTTATAAGTTGCTTTATCTTGTTGCCCAATTCCAATAAAGTTAGAAGCAAGAATTACTGATTTGTTGTACAACCATTTCACTACCACTGCGACTTTTTTTTCATCTGTTACAGCTTCACTGAAACCCCTTTCCTTTTTTAGGGAATCTTTTTCTTCTGTTAGTGGGGGGTTGAAAATCCGATTCAAGTGGATTGTGCCATTTGCGTCAATATTTATTTGCTTTAGTAAAACTAGTAGATGGTAACTAGAAAAGTAGTTGTCGTAATATAATTCATATTTTTGGTTATATGTAATCCTTCTTTGAGCATAGACTACTGCACTAGACGATCCAAGGTATTTTTTGCAGATCTGTAAAACTCTGTGGTTTCACCTTAATAGATGATAAAGTCATAAGGATATCCCGGACACGGTTTACCTTCTGTGTATTGGCGGACGTTAATTTTACCACGAAAAGGTTCATTTTCAAGGGACATTATTAGGCATCTCTTCTTAATTGAGTAATATAAAGGCCTAATCTTATGGAACCTGAGCGTCGATGAGGGTTGTAATTACTTCTGTCGAGTCTTCTTCGTGGGGGTAATCCCGTAATTATTTCTAATCGCGGAATATTTTCCTCCCGGATAGCCCTGACGTTGATGGAGTCGTCCGGATTGGTGTTTTCGGCTATTGTCCCTAGCCGCAATGCGGTTTGCTCGTCGCCGCACACAATTAGCATCCACCCTGCTTTGAGGCTAAGTCCATACAATTTTAACTTTGTTCCCTCTATGGCTGCTGTTGGAATATCGTCGATTTATAGATTGCAGCTAGCTGCTCTGGAGTTAGAATTTTGAGCGGATGCTCGGTATGTATAACTCCCACTTTTACTTCTTTGATCGCGTCCTCATAGCTAGTACTCGACGTGGATGGCTGAGCCTTTTCTGCAGGTCTATGCATGACGCTTTTGTTTGCGGTCTTGTGCCTCTTATTTTCATTTGCGGCAGAAGGCGGTGCTGTTGATGAGGTTCTACCTCTTTTTGACGTCATTTTCTCTGCCGGTGCTAATGTGTTTTGCACTGGCATGCAGGCAAGGTCGTATGCCTCGTTTGGATTCTTGCCGTGGTTACGGTGGTACATTTACTTTCTACTAGCGGCACCGCTTAACCTCTTTTTATTCTCTTTCAGACTCAGCTGCTTCAGCTCTGCTAATAGCAGTTGTTCATCCGTTTGTGGTTTGCTGGCGGTTTTGCTATCCGCTCTTAGTGGCGGTCTGATAAGCTTTTTATTGACCGAAGGATTAGCCTCTCCAGTCACTTCAAGCGTGGCTTCTGGAGGGGTGCTTGTTCCGCTAGCCACCTCTTTTGCGGTATTAACAGCTGTTTGTGATGCATTGGAGGAAGCATCAACCCCTTGTTTGTTTTTGTTTTTGTTATTATTCATGAGATTCCCACGAGTAGCGCGAGAAAGCAGAGTCACACCTGGCAGAGCTCCGCATTACCAGGGAAAGTCTGATTAAAACTGGAGGACACCAGGTATCCAGAGTTCGCATATTAATGGTTAGTTACCCACTAACCATTCATCCATTCACATATGCTGCTCCACTGTGGATCAGGGGATTTTTATATACAAGGTTTACTCTCTTATAAATCGCCTTGTAACCATAGAGCCTCTTGAGAACTGCCTGGAACATGACCAGTCCAGATTTGAAGAGGATCCATACTGTGACTGGATATGGAACCGACAACTAGCTGAACGATTTCAATCCCCCCTATCACTTCCGCCAAAGACCATAGATAGGATACGGAGCCGACAGTTAGCTGTTCGACTTATTCCCCCTAAGCCTACCGACACACGATGCAAGTTAATATATATTATCTCGCTTTTCGATATTACTAGTGTCATTATCCTATACATAATTCGGCCTACTTATATCAAAATAGGAAGTTAATATATATTAACTCGCATCGTGTGTCGGTAGCCTTATCATGATAGGATACGGAGCCGATAGCAAGCTATTCGGCTTATTCTCCTCTATCTGTAGATCTTGTAGCATTACCCAGTCTGCACCACGTGGAGGCGATCTACCCTGCAGACCTGACTGACTGATGCGGTTAATCTAATCCAATCTGATCTTCAATCTCTTGTAACCTTATTTAATTCTTTTTTAATTGCAAGCTAATATTAAAACATAAAACTATAAATAATAATCGAAAATTAATATTCTTGACTCCTCACCTCTACTACAAGGTGAAAACTTTAAAAGAGGGAGTAGTGCTTACAAGTAGTTTAAAATGATAAGAAATGTTAGGAATAATTGATGTAATATAGATTGGTGTATACCTTAATAGTTTTAAGCATTATACTAAAAAAAAATATATACTCATAGATTTCATCTAGAGTATAAACATCAAGGCACTGTTGACCAGCTTTTACTTCTTCCTTCTACAGCAGAAACTGATAGTATACAACAAATGTGCAAAATGTACTTAAAAGCACAAGAGCAAATTTAAAAAAATGTGCTAACATTTTTGTCTAACAATTTATGTGTAGGCATCTCTCGAGAGCACTCAATAGAAATTTTTGTTTCGGGAGAAACTGTGACGCCTACATTTCTTAGCAAAATAATTTTTCAAAAAAAATTATGTTTGCGTGAATTTGTTGAGCTCATTCGACTACAGATTTTGAGCCCGTAATATGAAAATCCGCTCTAATTTCAATCGTTTCGTTTTTTTTTGCTAAATGTCTGTCGTCATGTTAGTTGAATAATAGAGTTAAGTGTATTAAAACAAAAAACTTTCTTTTCTTTTCGTAAACTAATCAATCCCCCCGGTGGAGTAATAGTGCAGTAAATTGAGACTATTGCGCAATACTTGCACACATTTCGCTGACCGATTAATTTCGATAATTATTTCCCAAAAAAAAAATTATGTACATGTTTTTTGTTTTAATTCCTTGGCATCATTTTTTCTTCGCTTTTTTTGAGACTTGAAGAAGTCATACCTTCACTGCAGGAAACTGGTCGGTCATTGCAGGCAGTACCAAGGTAACTGCGCGTGGCGACTCTTACATTGTATTTATTTTTTCAAAAATTGCTCGAAACCAGTTCACAACAGAATCGCTATAATAATTGCAATATCATAGTCCGCTTTCAAGTATGGATTTCGTTTTCATTATTTGCCAATCACTGTGTAGCGTGACGTCTAAATTTCATCAAGGCAGACGCTTTTAGTTGTGATCAAAACTATGCCGAAACAACAATAAGACCAAGAAGTGTGAAATCTCGATAGCTTGCGATCCTTACTAGGACTCGAACCAGCAGATTATTCTACTAACCTAATGAGATGGAACAATTACTTTGCAGCGTGCAGCTCGTATTCTCGAATCATAATAAAGCGATTTTTGCAGCGGGATTAGTAGAACATTGCACGCTATACGGATATACATATGTATCTAAGCTATAGCAGAATAATACGTAGTTGTAGGCTTATAGTTAAGTATGTTGTTTATTATACGATATGCCTGCACAGCACGTATAGAGGAGCCTATACGTGTGTATTTTATAAAAACAAGATTCGAAGCGAAAGATCATCGAAATACTCAGAAAAATTATAAAATCATTTCTTGAGCATCGTAACCGGTAATTTCAAGGTAAACCAAAGGTGAGTTTGTGCAAAACGAGAGGAACAAAAAGAAAAAGCCTGATCGAAATAAGAAGGAGAAGATGGAGCTGAAGAAGAACAAAAACTAGAAACGTGAATCGGTCGGAAAAGATCGCGGCAAGGAAGCGGACAGTAGAATTCGCCACGATCGCCTCCAGCCCAGTAATTTCAGCTTCACTCGTTGATTACTTCTTTACAATTTTTTTGTTCCGCAAAGCTCTCGTCGTGCACATAACGATCTACTTACAAAAAGCGCTCTTTTTGCGAATGTGAATCGAATTAACTCACACCTCCCACTATAATCCCAAGAAGTACGAGCATATTCACTTTTACAGGTCTTTTCCGATCAATAGAACCGCATATGTACCCAAGATTTTCTGTAATAACGATCACTGACGACGTCACACTATGTGGAAACGTCGCGTCATCATCTATGCTACACACGATCGCATCATGCGTATGAGTTCCTGCATGATGTATTTTATCGTCGCAGCTAAGTGCTGGAGTATAGCGTTCAGCCTCAGCTCATAATTGCAAGAACGCGCAAGTGGAAATGAAATTAAAAGGTGAACGACGAGATGGTGATTGGAAGGTACAAGTAGAAAAAATTGGATCCCTCCTCTCGACCGAATAACAAATGGACACATTAATTGATTCCACTTTATATGCAAATCGTTGGTTACCGTGTGCAGACGAACGAGAACGCAGCGTAACACGATCTCTTCGCACCAGAGAATCTTAAGAAAAGGTTCTTAACGAGTTCTTTCTCGGATGATCGAGTAAATCTCGAGAACCTGCTATAAAAACCTCCACGGTACCGTCCATTCTGGACAGAGCATTTCGTTTGAGTTTTTTCCCCATCGTCGTCATTCACTACGATCGACGGAAAAAAAAGGATCTCGACGCGAAAAGTATTAGTCGACTGGAACATGACAAGGTGAAAATTTTTTCTTCATACCTTGAGTACTATACGGATAGCACCTCTTCCACCCTCCGTCCACCCTTGCTTTCGCAGCACTATAAATAAGCAAACTCATAAAGTAACGATCGTGCTGATCGTGTACAAGACTTTGATTGGTGTTTCAATGTTTCTCCCATCGAGCATTCGTACACCCTTACGGCCGTGTTTATTTTTCTGGTGAATGATTCGCGTGGGCTTTTCAACTATACTGTGGCTAATGCTCCGGAATGGGTTTTAAATGCGAACCGAAATTTTTTTACGAGAACTAATAAACTAAACCAATTTCATAGTCGAGTTGACAGCAAAAATAATGTTCAAGATTTTTATTTTTGTTTTTGGTTTAGTTTGATTTGAGGGAGGCAAACCGCAAAGTACAAGTTCACTCTTATTGATTTTTCGTGTTTGAACGGCACGTAGCTACATTTATTACATTTCTAGAAAATGGAGATGATTTGGTTCATGCGCTAGACAAGTCATTTCATACACTGGGAACATCATGCATACCCGTATGAAGTAGTTGCATATTTTAAGATACATAGTTGCTCAATCTTAAGCGATTGGACACTGAAGCTTATATTAGTTTTGAATATGTACTAGCTATGAACACATTTCGCAGATTGAATGAAATTGAAAATAATGGTGCGACAGCCCAAATCGGGTCCTGGCCTCCTGAAGCTGCAATTTTACTTTATTATTTTAATAATAAAGTATTGTGATCGATACAGTTTAGTTTAGTTTACGATGGCGCTACAGCCCAAATCGGACTTTGGCCTCCTGAATGCTTTGCCTCCATCCATATCGGTTCAGTGACCGCGTCCTCGAGTTTGAAAATCTTAGCAGTGATTTGCTGTCTGCGTCAATCGAATTCTCCCAGCGCTTTCGTAGTTTTCCGACCGGTCTTTGTCCGTTGACTTTCCCTTTTAGTGTGCGTTTGGGAATTCTTCCGTCATCCATCCGCTCCACATGACCAGCCCATTGTAACTTTTTAAATTTTATGAGGGTTGACACTTCTGGATTGTCGAAGATGGCATACAATTCTCTATTGTATCATATTCTCCAGATCGAGTCTTCACTCACAGGTCCGAGGATTCTTTTGAGGACCTTTCTTTCAAAGGCGTTAAGTAGTTTTTCGGACGCCTGAGTTAATGTCCACGTTTCGCTGCCATAGCATAGCACAGGTCGTATAATCGTTTTATATAACTTAAGTTTTGTTTTCCTGTGTACGTTTTTGTTTTTAATTATTGGAAGTACCGAATAATACGTCTTGTTTTCCATAATTATTCTTCTTTTAATTTTGATGAGTTCGCTTCCATCCTTCGATAGGTTCGCCCCTATGTATATAAAGTTGTCTACGTTTTCTAGGTTATAGTCTCCTACAGTGATGTTTTGTCTGATTGGCGTCTTTTTCCTAGTTTGCGTCATAATTTTTGTTTTATTTTCATTAAAAGGTAGTCCAACTTCCCTTGCTACCGAATCAAGGTTTACAAATACTTCCTTAGCACTCTCCAGAGATCTTGCAAGGATATCTATGTCGTCGGCATATGCTACGAGTTGTGTGGATTTGAAGCATAGTGTTCCCTTGGTGTCAACGGGAAGTTTCCGAACAACATATTCGAGTGTTAAGTTGAAAAGCATTGGTGCGAGGCTGTCACCTTGTTTAAGGCCGTTGTCTGTTTTAAAACTGGAAGTCAGATCATTTTCTAGTCTGACTTGTGACAAAGACTCAGTCATTGTCATTTTTGTCAGTCGGACCAGTTTCGGTGGGACTCCAAACTCAAACATGATTTTATACAGTACGCGCCTGTCGATACTGTCATATGCTTGTTGAAGTCAACAAATATCTGGTGCACATCAATATAATATTCTCAGCACTTTTGCAGCACTTGCTTAACTGAGAATATCTGGTCCGTGGTCGAGCGTCCAGCTCTAAATCCGCCTTGGTATTCACCAATTACTTTGCCAGCATAGGGCTTAATTCTCTTTTCTAGAATTTTCGTCAAGATCTTATAAGACGTACACAACAGAGATATTCCTCGGTAGTTTTCGCAGCAGAGTTTGTCACCTTTTTTTATAAATTGGACATATGATGCTCTTGCGCCAATCTTCAGGAAGTATTTCCTGCGTCCATATATAGTTTTATATCTTCCGCGTTACTTATGATGTTCCCTTCTGCATCCTTGCAGAGGGTCGTTTTCGGTTTGTATCCTTATTTCATACATTTAACAAGGGAATACGCGGCTCTTGTGTTGTGTAATTTAAATTGTTCGTCCATGTTTTGAATTTCGTCATTATTGTACTTCCGTTTTTTTTTGTCTGCATATTTTGTTTGCAAATCGTCTAAGATCCTTGTATTTGTCCTGTTTGGCTCGTGTCGGCCGTTCCGTTAATATTTTGTAGGCTTGATTTTTTCGTTCTAAGGCATCTTTGCATTCGTTGTCGAACCAATCGTTTCTTTTGCGCCGGGGTTGTTGTCCTATCACCTCCTCTGCGACAGATGTAATGCCATCTTTGATATTTTGCCACATTTCTTCTATTGACTTGCTGGCGGTGGTATTCAGCATTGTTGCGAAGTGCCTCTCCAAGGCTGATACATATTTCGCAACTATTTTCTCGTCTTTGAGTTTTCCTATGTCGAATTTAGGAACCGGTTGTGTTTTTGGGTGTCCTCGTTTTGCGATTCGACATCGGAACTTGGTCTTTACCAAATAGTGGTCTGTGTCGCAATTAGCCCCTCGACACGTACGCACGTCGAGAATACAGGAGGCCGTCCTTTTCTCTATTAGAACATGGTCTATTTGGTTGAATATTCTTCCGTCGGGTGATGCCCACGTTCTCTTATGAATGTCACGATGCGGGAAGCATGTCGAGCTTACAATAAGGTTTTTGCTGCTGGCGAAATCAGTCAGCCTCTGGCCGTTGTCGTTACTAATGTCATGGAGACTGTGCCTTCCAATTGTCTCTATGTATGTTTCTTCTTTGCCTTCTTCTCCCTCTTCTTTCTAAGGTGCTGTAGAAATCGTCTTTACTTCGTCGTCTTTGTCTTCCGTTGGGGCGTGGACATTAATAAGCCAAACATTAAAGAAACTTGTTTTTATGCAGATTGCACACAATTGTTCATTGACGGATTTGAAGTTGGTAACTTGGTGTTTAAACTTGTTGTCGACGATAAACGCAACTCCAGATTCCCGGCTACCCGATGATTTCCCACTTTTGAAAATTGTGTGCGATCTAATGTAAGTAATCTCGCTACCTAACAATTTAGTTTCTTGGAGTGCAATTATGTTTATATTGTATTTGGCTGTCTGTTCCAGAAGCGCTCTCACTGCTCCTATTCTGTACAGGGATCGCACTTCCAAGATCCGAAGGAATAGTCCATTTTTCGTTTGCGTGGTCGTTGCCGTTGAATCAATCCAGTCCGAGGCGTTGCTTCATATTTCGAAACGGGTGTGGTTTTTCCGAAGATGAGTTGTTAACACATCGCCCAACCCCCAACTTGGAGGGCCATCTTATTATAGTGCTAGAATTTCTCTGTTTCATTAGCACTCGCGTCCATCAGCTCAGCAAGTCAAGTCCGGATGGACAAGACCAGTATCCGGTGGCTACCACGTGGAGGTATGATGAGCACAATTGATGTGTATATGACAGTTACAACACTGGGCGTCGCCTAATGACGCCGATCAGATGTCTACTCTATCTATACTCATCCAACCACCGATCGATACAGACAAAAAACAAATTTGCTACCCTTAAATTTTAGTTTTTTGCGTTTCTTAGAATATGTGTATATGGAAATGAAAAGCTGTATAAAGCCTAATAATGAAAACTGATACTGTTCCTATTCATAAATAAAACAATCCCCAACTGTCATCGACCCTTTTCGGATTCCCTAAAATTGGTAAATTCGCATGCAAAAGTGCAGGTATCACATCTGGGTGTGAATTAGGCGCGCACTTAAAATACAAGGGCCCCCATCGAGTTATTTAAACTTTAACGGCGGCACTGGGATATAAAATGGTTTCTCATTTTTTTTAACCGGCAAAAAGCTTCAATTCTTTTTGGTCTTCCTTTACTACTATTTCTATGGGCGTAAGGTCCAATCATGCGATACTCTAGATGAAGAAAAATTTATTGATTTTAAGAAATTTTGGATGGGAAGTGGTAGAAGGGGCGACGGCGTTGAACTATTTTTTTCACATCATGCTATCAGAATGTTTGATTGAAAATTTACGCTTCAAAAATTTAATGGGTACTGAGAAAATCAATGTATTGGATTTAATGAAATTGTGCAGTTTTTATGGGAGGTGGTTAATGGAGTGGCTTCTTAGTGAGTTTACAAAAATAATTACAAGCATCATGCATTTGACAGATCGGTAGCATTCAAACTTTTCAGGAAAATCTACTTTTTTTGAAATTTATTTATTTAGCCTACTGTACAAAGTCCTTACAGGCCAGATTATTCAAAATACAATTTAACATCAATTGAGAAATAAAAAAATTTAATCAAACAATAAATATCAAGTCAATGAAACAATAAAATTAGTAGATTGAAGAAAACTTAAAATAAAATTAATATTGAAATTTAAAATTTAAAAAAAGAGAGAAAAAAAAAACAAACAAACTAAGCAGAATTAAAACATAAATCCACACGTATGATCAGGTACGATTTAAGGCGTCTAATACCATCTCTCTAAAGCGGTTTCTATTCAAGCTGATATCAATAAAATTAGCAACCGAATTAAAATTAAGTATGCTGCGACTTAAGGGCTCATTGGATCCATAAACTGTCTTATGAGCAGGATATGCCAAAAAATCACGAATACGTAGAGGTCTCTCAGGAACTTAAATGGAGATTTTATAAAGCAGCTCAGGAGAATTAATTCTGCTACAAAGAATATCTCGCAAAAACACTATTGACTGTTGTTTTCGTCGAATATCTAGAAATTGCAGGCCGATTAACTTACAACGATTTTCATAACATGGCATATCATTTGACCAATCCAGCATTCTCAGTGCAAAACGAGTGAACCTTCTCTGAACACCCTCAATTCGTCTACTATGAATGGCATATGATGAATCCCAAATAACTGAACAATATTCCAGAAGGGGCCTTACCAGCGAGCAAAGTATTTCAAAGTATATGGATCTTGAAAATCAACTGAATTTCGCTTAACAAAACCCAAACGAGAATTAGCTCTTGCAACTATGCGATCAATATGAGAGACAAAACTTAATTTATGGTCCAGTAATACATCTAGATCATTTGCTTCCTGGGATCGATGTAGTTTTGTATTATCCAGAAAATAGCAATTCAGAATGGGTGAGAGACAACGATAAATGGACATTATTTTACATTTAGAAAAACTTAACTCCAAAAGATTAAATTTACACCATTCAACAATTGAATTAATCTCACTTTGAAATTTTTGGCAATCTTCTAGCTCTTTAACTCGAATGAAAATCTTCAAATCGTCGGCATAACCCAAACAAGAACAATACTGAAAAATAGAGAAGACATCATTTATGAACAATATGACAAAAGTGGCCCTAAGTGACTACCTTGAGGAACCCCCGAGTTGACACAAATACTTCTAGATAGAAAAGAATCAATCTTTACATATTGGGTTCTATTGCTCAGGTAAGAAGTAAGCCAATCAAGCATTTTGGAATGAAAGTCAAGAGCATATAACTTAGACATAAGGAGATTGACATGCACTCTATCAAATGCCTTGACGAAGTCCGTGTACAGAACATCAACTTGACCCCCAGCTTCAAGTGAATTAGTGGAAAAATTAGTAAAGAGAGTAAGGTTAGTTAAAGTTGACCTACCAGCAAACAAAACCATGGTGATAGGTTGAGATGTGTTCTCGAACTAAAAAACTAAAAAATAAAGCTTGTCCTTTACAATATTTATTTATTTATTTAGCCTACCGTACAAAGTCCTTACAGGCCAGATTATTCAAAATACAATTTAACATTAATTGAGAAATAAAAAAATTATATCAAACATTAAATATCAAGTCAATAAAACAATAAAATTAGTAGATTGGAGAAAACTTAAAATAAAATTAAAATTTAAAAAAAGAGAAAAAAAAACCAACTAAGCAGAATTAAAACATAAGTCCACATGTATGATCAGGTACGATTTAAGGCGTCTAACACCATCTCTCTAAAGCAGTTTCTATTCAAGCTGATATCAATAAATTTAGCAACCGAATTAAAATTAAGTATGCTGCGACTTAAGGGCTCAAAAAGTTTGGGAATCGCAGATAGTTTAGAGATGGGTCTATAATTTTCAACTAGATGTCTAGATCCTGATTTATAAATGGCTGTGATATAGGAAACTTTCCACTGGTCTAGAAATTCACCGTTTTGCAAAGAGAGGTTAAATATAGTTTTTAATGGAATTACCAGAGAATCGCGGCAAAACTTTAACATAGATGCAATATTATCTGGGCCAGGACTCGCATTATTTTTTAATTTACAGAGTGCGGCATAAACATCATCATCAGATAATCTAATTCAGCCAATGTCAGTTATAGAACTAATACTAGCATATCGATTGGGATTAAAAGGTATACTATTATTATTATTATAGACCGATTGGAAGAAAACTGCAAATAAATCACAAGACGACGATATGTCACCAGAAATTTGATCTTTATACTCCATGTCAGAGGAGTAACCGAGGTGTTTTCGCTTCGAGTTAACAAAAGTCCAAAAATAACTAATATCCGATTTTATTTTAGATTCAGCATTCATTAAGTAATTCTGAAATAAGAACTTATTTAGAACCTCATACTCTCTACGTATTCGAAAAAAGTTATTACGATGTGCAATGCTATGCGTGGTTATGAACTGCTTATGCGCTTTATTTCTTGCATTTTTATACTCTAGATGAAATCTGAGAGTATATTGTGTTTGCCTTACCGTTTGTAACGCTAAGAAATAATGCTCGCACAGAGCCGCCAAGGGTACAGAAATATTTGTTGTCGCTCAAAAACTTCGATTCCGAGTTGCTGTCTGTCCATCTGTCCGTCTGTCCGTCTGTCCGTCTGTCCGTCTGTCTACAGCATAACTCTCGAACGCTTTGAGCTATCGTGCTGAAATTTGTTGTGTGCCATTTTTAGCAAAAAAGAAACTTTAAGTTCGTGAACGGGCCACATCCCCCCACTCCTTCTACCCCCTCCCATACAAATTTCATGAAATTTCGAAATTTTCAGAAATTGATTTTTCTTAGAAACTATTTAAGCTATCGATTTGAAATTTGGGTTCAAGTATTATGATATAGATACCATTAATATGACTCAATATTGATCCGATCCCAGCACTCCTTCTACCCCCTCCCATACAAATGCATAATTTTGAAAAATGCAGTTTTTCGATTTTCATCGAAACTTGTAAAGTTATAAAAACAAATTTTTGCCAGAATTAATTTTATTAGAATTTCAATCAGCACTGAAAAAAATATCAACTTCCCCCTACTCCTTCTACCCCCTCCCATACGAATTTTACGAAATTTTGAAATTTAAATTAAATTATTTTTCTTCGAAACTGTTAAAGTTATCAATTTGATATTTCGCATAAAGTATAAAAATAGAAATATCAATAACAGGAAAAAAAATTGTTTTCATCCTTACACTCCTTCTACCCCCTCCCATACAAATGCATCATTTTTGTTAAATGCATTATATCGATTTCCATTAAAACTAGAAAAATTACAAACTTAAAATTTTGCCAGAATTTGTTTTTTAATAGTTGCAATAAATGCTGGAAAAAATTATCAGCTCAGCTTCCCTCCTTCTACCCCCTCCCATATAAATATCAGTATTATAAATTCAAGAAAAGCATTTCTCCTTCGAATATATGAGAGCTGTCGACTTTGAAATTGAATCAAAGCATAGTGATAAGGGTGATGATAAGTAGTTTCAAAATCATCTAAAACGTTCCACTTCCTCTGCCACCTCCCATACAAATGCCTCAATTTTAGGAAAACTATGTCCAATTTCTTTAAAAATAATGAAAACTAAAAATTTTAAATTCAGCACGAAACATTTTACACGCCATTTTCGGTGTCACATAGGAGAAATACAAACCTCCGCCTCTACTTCTACCACCTCCCATGCAAAGTCTCTTCTCACTATTCGAAAGAATTTGAGATGACATATTTGCCGGTATATTAAAGTCATTTCCATCTCATCTAGAGTATCATATGATTGGGCTTTAAGCCCAATCATAATTCTGTTATGTTTTAACCTAGAGAGGCGAGAGTTTAGTCATATAGCATGGGAGGGGGTAGAAGGATTAATATCAATTAATAATTCTAGATAAATATTTACTGCACAATTTTAGCTCGATAGATTTTTTACTTACTGAATTTTAGTAATTCGTTTAGAGTATTTCTTGAAAAAGTGCAGTTTATATCCGAGTATCCGAGGGTATAAGGGGTGGAGCAATTTGACTCGTTCACGAACATGTCCTTACTATTTTTGCAAAAACGAGGTGTACAAAATTTAAACTACCTAGCTCAACGCGTTATCGAGGTAGAGAGGACACGGACGGACGGACATCCGGTTTTGATATTTTTGAGGGATAATATTAGCTTCTGTTTCACTTATTTGTTTTCCCTGAGCATTATTTCTTAGCGTTGCAAACTTTGTGGCAAACTTATAATACGCTCGTATTTAATCTAGAGTATGAAAAATCCGTCACGCCGTACGCCGTACATATGGTCTCATATTTTCGAGACCGTTAAAGGTAGAATGTTCGTTTTTGGTGGATGGTTAATTGGGTAAGAGAGCACCATCATCTAAATTTTGGGATTGTCAGGTGGAAAGAGAAGGTGGGGGGACGGAAATAGTCAAAAACTACAATTGCTAATATCTCCACTACAAATGCAGGTAGGAAGCTGAAAAATAGCATAGATATAAAAAGGGTTGTCAGGTAAACTCGAAGAATAATTTAAATTTTTTATCGATTGACGTCTGAAAAGGAGGGGCTAAAAACAAATTATCGGCCGAATATATTTTGAAATGATTATACATATGTTCGAAATTACTTATCATAGAAATTCATATTTTGGGACCAACAAGGCGGCTTGTAGATTCATCAGAATCAGTTTCGAGGAAAAGTAATTCTTGTAAGGGAGAAAGTCAGGAGGAATGCACAGAAAAATACTTAAAAATGAATATCTCGACTATCTCTTAAGCTATGCAATAGAAACTTCTAATATATGTATATAAAGCTATACTAGCAAAATACGAAAAAAAATATGATTTTGGACATAGTAGTATTAGGGCGCAATGGGGAGCATTTTAAAAATGGTGCACTTTTCAAAATTTCAAAGCGTTATATCTCAAAATTCCGGAATTAAGTTGAAATCTTGTCAAATCGTAGATCTATGTGGTCTATAATTTTTGTAAAAATTTCATGATAGGTGGTGTAAGGGGAATGAGTTGGTGGGCCAAAATGTCGAAAATTTTTACTAATTTCCTTAGGGCTCTGGTAGGTCCAGTTGATATATAAAAACAAAAAATATTAACTTGAACCAAAACTGTTATGTTAACCAGCACTGGATGTTTTTGTGAAAAAATAACAACCAACTAAATTCCTGTTAAGACCCCCGATAGGAGTGTAGGACAGAAACAACTCTCTTCCTCAAGGCGCGATCCTGAGCATCGGCTTTATGCTGTTGCTAGGACTTGTTTATTCCTCTGGCCTCCTGTTCAACTGGTCGCTTCCATGTGCTACATGGTCAACCAATCCGAAGTCTTCCTTAAGGATTATAATCCAGAGCCTGTTCGGCGTTGTTTCGCACTGGTTTCCTCGAAGTGTGACCGATCTATCAATACCTATTTTAGTCTGTCAGGTTTTACTCCAAAGCTCGTCGATGGAGATCACTTCTGGCCAGAATATTCTTAAAATGCGTCGGAGGCATTGGTTCACGAAAGTTTGTAGTAAGTCGAATGGTCACTTTCCACGTAGTACAACCATATAACTACACGGATTTGACGCATGCGTCAAAAACTCGCAGCACGAAGAGAGACTTCTCTTACCTCCAGAAAGGATTCCGAAGGCCTGAGGAGCTTTATTTAGACGAGCCTCAATACCCTTTTCGGCTTCGCCGTCCATGCTGACAATGTTTCCGAAATAACAAAAATCTTCCACATCTTGTCTGTTAAAAACAATCGATGTGCCTGAGTTCGAACCCATGTGCATATACTTGGTCTTACGCACATTATTTTTAGTTCCACCTCTTTGCATATAAAATGCAACGAGCGAACATTTACAAATTTAAGTCCGAACAAGAAAACACACGTAATCAGCATAATCGAGGTGACTTAATATATTAAATAGTCTCCATTGAAGACCTTCCAGGGCAGCTTTCAAGATGCAATTTATTACCACCAGAAACAGGGCTGGTGATAAAATGCAGGCTTGTTTGAGCTCTCGGACAGCTCTCATCTATGCAAGGCGCAACACCTTGCATCTTCGTAGTATTTTTAGTCATAGCTATGACCTTATCTGGAATACCTCTCCTACGCAAAGCATTCCATATATAATCTCGCATAACGCTATCGAAAGTCTTCTCGAAGTCCATATACATGAGATGTAGTGGCGAACCCATTTCGGCTGACTGCTCTAATATTATCCGTAGGGTATTTGTGTGGACGGTACAAGACGACCCTTTATGGAATCCAGCCTGATAAACTTCGAAAGTGCTCTCCACGATATCACTAACCCTATCAAGAATTACCTTAGCCATGATTTTCGATACGGCAGTAAGTAGACATATAACACGTCAATTGCCACAATCCCGAAGGTCGCTCTTCTCCGGAATTTTCACAATGACGCCCTTCTTTCATTCAATTGGATATCTTCCTTTATTCCACACCTCTGTAAAGAATGAGAGGAGTATATCGGTTAGTATTTCTGGGTTCGCTTTGAAGAGTTCGTTGGTAAGACCGACCGCCACGCAATTTTTGGTTTCACTCTCAGAATCAACGTAGAGAATGGTGGTTACGCTCGGGGTTCGTTCGTCTCCTGATCTTGTTCACCTGACTTTGCTCAAGCCCAAGATTTGGATGCTCCATTTCACGGTCGATTACTGATTGGCGGTGCGAGAACCAAGTAACCCCAGCTCTTCCCCCGTCATTCAATGTTCGCACGTTCCAGAAGCCAATCATAGTCCGTTTTCGAATGCCAAAAGTCGTCGAATCCGTTCGTATTCAAGGCGCTATATCCGTCTCTCGTATCAGCTAGGATTTAAGACCTAAGGTAATAACCTATGATCCAATGAGTGTCAATTTGCCATTTCTATGGCAAGCAGGACTGGCTGTGGGTGAATTCTACAGTCCTCATCCTACAGGGGAATGGTTAGCTCAGGTCCGTGTAGCCGTCTCCAAAGATAGTTGCAGGAATTGGTAAAACCGCATCCTAAAACTACACCCCTGCTGGGAAAAAACACAAAAACTAAAAATTTTTGGGTGAAATTTTAAGCTACTAACTTGAAAATTTCTAGAATTCATTTAAAATAAATACTTAATAAGAAATCAACTATCACTAAACCATTAAAAGCTTTCTACTTGAAATGTTGTACAAACACTTCTAAAAATATTTCAAATAAAATTTCATCAAATGTTTTGGAATTCTCTTTGCCGTACCACCCTCTCCCATGCAAAAGTATGATTTGTTCGAACACCTTCCAAAAGAAACTCAATAAAACTGCATCGCAAATTTTGCTATTCGTTCACCTCCTCTATCCCCTGCCATATAAATGTTTAGTCTTAAGGATATAAAATACATCGAGAATTTCGTAGAATTTACTTCGTCTATGAAACTAACATTCTATACAGTTAATTTTGAGCGCGAATCGAGCAATCAATTAAAAACTTATTGACATGAAACCATCCCTATCGACCCGCCTCCCATACAAACCCAAACTTGCATATATAAACAGCCCTGCTCTAGAGCCCCATTCACATAGTCTTCCCTACCCACTCTAACCTGTATTCCCATGTATCCCCAACTTGTCGCAGGAATAATAAAGTTGCGCCCGACTTGTTGGCAGATTTTTTAAAAATATCAGCGATAAAACTTTATACTTGAATTATTAAGCAAAATGTTGATATATTTGTAAAGATATTACTAGAATACCTGAAATGTAATTTCTGTCAATTTAAGAATATCAAAGAATGTATTTAGTGCTTGAATTAATAATTTAAATATTGAATTAATTTTAACTTTAATAAGGGAGATGTTGTAGTAATAGTTGTAAGCACTCGTTAATATTGACATGTAGTAGTTATTGTAAGTACGAGTTAATCTTGTACTGAACGTCATGGAATAAGGACGTACATTAAATAATATAAAGGCCTTATCATTATTAACAGTGTACTGTAAATCTTTGGCTTCATCTTTGATTTTAAAGTTCTTTTGTAATTCGGATCTCCGAAAAAAGATCGGTTGAAACTTAAGTAATTATACTCTAGATGAAATCTGAGAGTATTATAAATTTACTCTAAAGTTTGTAACGCTAAGAAATAAGGGTCGGAGAAAAAAATAAATGATTCAGAAGTTAATATTATCACTCAGCGTTGAGCTAGATAGTTCAAATTTTGTACACGTCGTTTTTGACAAAAAGTAAGGTCAAGTTCGTGAACGGACCAAATCACTCCAACCCTTCTACCCCCTCCCATACAAAATGACACAATTGCGCAATTTGACAATAAACGGATTTGCTCGAAAAGTATAAAAGCTATTGTCCTGAAATTTGGAATATGTTATTTTTATAATAATACCGATCTACCGTATACAAATTATGCGTGACCTCCCCCTCCTTCTACCACCTCCCAAACAAACTGTACTTGTCATGAATTACTCTAAGCCAATTTACTCAGTGCGTATAAAATTTAGCGGGCTGAAATTGTGCACCAAATATTATTTAAAACTAGCGATTGCCCGCGACTTTGTCCGCAGAAGAATCGCAAAATAAGCAATTTTTGAGAATGTGGTTAGTAATATGTACATTATGTGAGATATATAATCTGTTTAGTTTAACAACTCTTTAAACACAATGGTTTGTACATATTTTGTTAGAATCAGAACCATAAATTGTTAAGACTGAAACTACGATACTCGCATATGTATGGGACATGCTCGTGATCAAATCAATCCCGTTATTTGAGATCATATAAGTATGGAAGAGCGTTAAGGACATGTGAATATTTGTAGCTTGTGTTAATTATAAAAAAAGAACAAATAAAATAACGTTAAGCTTAAAACCATAACAGGACTACGATTGTGCGTAAAGCCCAAACATACGATACTATAGATGAAAAAGAAATTTTCGCGATAAGAAATTTTGTACGGGGAGTGGTAGAAAAGGTGGCTACTACTTTATTTCACATCATGCAAGAGTAGCTATAAAATGTTTTGTACCAAATTTAAGCTTGAAAAATTGAAAAGGTACTGAGAAACTTAGTGCATTGGATTTAATGAAATTGTGCAATTTGTATGGAAGGTGGTAGAAGGAGGAGGAGGGGGGGGGGGCGGAGTTTTGCTGATTTTTCAACAAACAACTATAATCATAATGAAATTGATATATTTTAAATATTGGATCAGTAACGCTCACACTTTTGACGAAAATCGAATTTTTGAAAAGTTGTGAAATTGTGTCAAATTGTATGGGAGGGGATGGAAGGAGTGAAGCTAATCGGTTAATTTTTTCCCGATATTAATAATAACGCTTATTAAGGATGTACTGAGAAAATTGGTGTAGAAGATTTAATGAAGAGTATAGTTTGTATGGGAGGTGGTGGATTCAAATAATTTGTAAACTAAAAGATGGCATTTGTAATGGAATTAATATATTTTAAGCTTCAAATTAATAGCTAATCTAGTTTCGGAAAAAATCGATTATTACATATTTTTGAAAATGTGTCACTTTGTATGGGAGGGGGTAGAAGGCGTAAGCGGAGTGACATAAAACTAAAAGCAGATTACATCCTGGAGCATGCCCAAAAAACTGTGAAAGTTTTGTTACAATCAGTTGAGCCGTTTTTGCATGAAAGCCGGACAGACAGACAGACAGAGAAGAATTTTAAAAACGCATGTTTCTGCTTAGCTATTGCTAAAATAAAGCAAAATACTAACTTATAGCCATTTCTGAACAAATAACAGACACTACAATTATATTTATATAGATTGTTAGTAAGGTCAAAAAAAATTAGATGATTAGCTTCACCCCTTCTACCCCCTCCCATACAAAATGACGCAATTTCCCAATTTGACAATAAATGGATTTACTCGAAAAGTATAAAAGCTATTAGTCTGAGTTTTGGGATGTATTACTTTCATAATGATTTAAATGTACAGTAGAAAAATTATTTGCGTACAAACTACACTTTTTCAAGAAATGCTCTAAGACGATTTTCTCAGAACATATAACATTTATCGAGTTCATATGTTGTAATAAATACTTAATTAATATTATCACTAAGATCAGAAAAAAATATTTAATTATCTTCATTGAATCTCTCCATAGAATATGACACAGTTTCACAACTTCACATAAAATCGATTTTCTTTAAAAGTATGAATGGCACTAGTCTGAAATTTAAGGGATGTCAATTTTATAATATTCCTAGTTATTTCTGAAAAAAATTACTAAAATCCTTCCACTCTTTCTACCACCTCCCATACAAACTGCACATTTTCACTAAATCTAACACACTAATTTTCTCAGCTCCTATTCAATTTTTGGAGTAAGCATTTTGTATAAAACATTTTTATATCTGCTTTAGCATGTCGGGGAAAAAATTAGTTCAATGCTATCATCCCTTCTAATACTCCCCATACAAAATTTTTTGGGATCACAAAAAAATCGATTTCATCTAGAGTATCGTAAGATTGCGCTTTACGCGCAATCATAGCCCTGTTATGTTTTTATACTCTATATGAAATCTGAGAGTATAAGTTTGCTCTAAAGTTTGTAACGCTGAGAAATAAGGCTCGGAGAAAAAAATGAATGATACAGAAGTTAATATTATCACTCGAAAATCTCAAAACCGGATGTCCGTCCGTCCGTCTGTCTGTGCCCTCTCTAGCTTGAGAACGCGTTGAGCTAGATAGTTCAAATTTTGTGCATATCGTTTTTGACAAAAAAGTAAGGTCAAGTTCGTGAACGGGTCAAATCGCTCCACCCCTTCTACCCCCTCCCATACAAAATAACACAATTGCGCAATTTGACA
Source organism: Chorisops tibialis (assembly GCA_963669355.1). Taxonomy (NCBI): domain Eukaryota; kingdom Metazoa; phylum Arthropoda; class Insecta; order Diptera; family Stratiomyidae; genus Chorisops; species Chorisops tibialis. The sequence goes on along the minus strand of OY770263.1, from coordinate 115,631,799 downwards.
ATAAACGGATTTGCTCGAAAAGTATAAAAGCTATTGGCCTGAAATTTGGAATATGTTACTTTTATGATAATATCAATCTACCATATAAAATTATGCGTGTCCCTCCTCCTTCTACCACCTCCCATACAAAATGTACTTGTCATAAATTACTCTAAGCCAATTTACTCAGTGCGTATAAAATTAAGAGGGCTGAAATTGTGCACCAATTATTTACTTAAAATTATTAGTAAGGCCAAAAAATATTAAACGATTAGTTTCACCCCTTCTACCCCCTCCCATACAAAATGACACAATTTCGCAATTTGACAATAAATGGATTTACTCGAAAAGTATAAAAGTTATTAGTCTGAATTTCGGGATATATTACTTTCATAATGATATAAATTTACAGTTGAAAAATTATTAGCATCCTCCCTTTCCTTCCACCCCCTCCCATACAAACTACACTTTTTCATGAAATGCTCTAAGACGATTTTCTCAGAACATATAACATTTATCGAGTTCATATTTTGTAATAAATACTTAATTAATATTATCACTAAGATCAGAAAAAAATATTTAATTATCTTCATTGCTTCTACCCCCTCCCATACAATATGACACAGTTTCACAACTTCACACAAAATCGATTTTCTTTAAAAGTATGAATGGCACTAGTCTGAAATTTAAGGGCTGTCAATTTTATAATATTCCTAGTTATTTCTGAAAAAATCACTAAAATTTCCCCACTCTACCACCTCCCATACAAACTGCACATTTTCATTAAATCTAACTCACTAATTTTCTCAGTTCCCATTCAATTTTTGGAGTAAGCATTTTGTATAAAACATTTTTATAGCTACTTTAACATGACGGGGAAAAAATTATTTCAATGCTATCATCCCTTCTAACACTCCCCATACAAAATTTCTTGGAATCACAAAAAATTCTATTCATCTAGAGTATCGTAAGATTGCGCTTTACGCGCAATCGTAGCCCTGTTATGTTTTTTTAGTAGGGTTTTTATTTGATGGGGCTAATTTTTTTGAACTGTTATTTTGAACCGTAGAAATAAAATTACATAATTTTGAGCAATGAGGGGAATACGCAGAAGCCATCTATGTCGAACAAAGAAAAAAGGAAGAGAAAAACTGCTAGTGACGAGCAATTCGAAAATTAAATCACAATGTCGCAGACAAGAGGTGAAGTTTAGAAATTACTATTGTTGAAAATTAAATCAAGTATTCATGAAATTTGGCTTATTTCATTACTTTCGATCTATAAGCCACTATTAAAATTCGTTTTCGTAACATCTATAGAAGCGATCTTAAAGCACGTTTTCTGCTGTTTGTAAAAGAGAGGATTAGATCAGCATTTACAGATCATTGGTAACTAATGCATAATAAGGTATTGTATGTATAGACTCATCCAGCTACGTAGCGACTGCTGGTTGCTAGTGCTAAATTAATTTGAAATTAACATAGAACTAAGCGATGCTGGAACTGGTAGTACTTACTAGAGAATCAGGGAAACATGACGTGAGTAATCGGTTAAACCCGCAATTGGAATACCATGCAGCGCACGAAAAGTTTGAGAGTTTGGTGATCTCGCGAGGCGGCAATTCCAACTGACTCCAACATCATGTGACTCAAAGCCTTAAACATTTTCTTATAGTGATAGTTTAAGTCCCTAATTTATGCGAACAAATCGCAAACATTTGATGGCATTGCCCACCCAGATTACCCTTGCCATCAAAGAAATCGTGCCCGTTTTACGTACCCAAGTTATCGAAAATTGGATCGCAAAAGTACGTACTACCAAGCTGGTATTTCTCAGATATGGTTTTTTCCAAAAATTATATCTATATCGCTCACTTAACGTTTTTTATTTAGCTTTAGAGATCGAGCGTCCTCATTAAAAAACTCTTTTTATAGCTTTATGCATATTTACTTAGCGACAGCATCAATTTGCCATTGCTATAATCAAATTATGCGTATATAATTTATGAACATTTTCGCATTAATTAGTAATAAAATTTTATAGATACTAATTTATTTTAATAACAGAAATTTTAATATTTTTACAGAAGCCCACGAAAATATATTGTGTATGGGGCCATGACTTTTTCTTTAAAAAAAATTTAACTATTTATAACCTAAATAAATACCTACCTGACATTATCGACTCGTACCTAAAAGTAGTGAGCTGTGTGACAAGTCTTTCGGCGAATTTGCAAGGTAATGGGTGGCTATATTGTTCCCCTGCCAGGTTTTCGATCGCAGCTTAAGGAGAGCCAGCTGACATCGAACGTTCACGGTTTCCGAAAATTGCAACTCTTTTCATCTCGAAAATTGCATCGACTGCAGAAAATCTCTAACCACAATCATTTCGTTTCGTTGTTGTTGTTGTTGTAATTTCCAATTTAATAACTCGGACAAGAAACAGCCAAGAATTATGTAATAAGCAAAAAAGGCCGAATAACACCTGATGGGTTGCAATTTTGTGTTTTTTTTTGTATTCGAAATACACCCAGCAAAAAATACCTACTCACGCCATTGAGTAACCAAAGCTCTTGAAAGCGAAAGTTTTACCATTTCGTGTTGTTGTCGGTATTTCGAATTATAATGATTTTCGGTTTCGCCTAAAATAGAAATAAAAATTTGCGGGAACCCATTAGAGTAATGGCTATTTGAAGCGACCGCCAACCGCTATAATATGAGTTTCAACTGGTCAGTCGGACTTTTTTCCTGGTCGGACAGACAGACTTTAAAAAAAAAAATTAGACGATTCGTAATCGTTATGGGAGTTGGTGGTAGCCGATAATTCTACGTCTTAGCACCAGAGTACTGAAAATCTTGTATCTCAATTGTATACAATTCTGAGAAGCAGTTACGAAAGTGAAATCATAGTGAAATTGATGATCGGATAATAGTCCTAGTTTATACAAGAATCTCTGAGATGTAAATTTAATTTATCCAGCATCAAAATCAATCGGGGGCTGGTCAAATTAAAAGATAAGAATTAGAAGTGCCCGGTGTGGCGTTACCAAAATTTTTCCTTAATATAAAAGTATAGTATACAATGGCACTACAGCCCAAATCGGGCCTCGGCATCCTGACTTTCAGGTTCCTTAACATTTTCATTATTTATTGTAGAAGGATTGTTAGCCCTTCGTACAACCCTCTATCTACGAACTTCATATTTTTGTTGATTGAGGTGACTAAGATATACCCAAGCAGACAGCATGCTAGAATTATACGTTGTTCGGGATTTGAACTCACGACGTTCGCATTGTAGCCCAACCCGCTACCCACTAGGCCCTTTAATATAAACGTAAGTTGAATAAATATAAAAAATAGTGCGTTTGGAAGAACAATTTTACAATTTAGGAAAAAACATAACAGGGCTACGACTGGGCGTAAAGCCCAATCGTGCGATACTCTATATGAAAGAGACTTTTTATTATTTGAAGAAATTTTGTAGGGGAAGTGGTAAAGGGGGTGACGACATCGAACTAATTTTTTCACATCACTCTAAGGCTGCTATCAAAATGTTTTATACAAAATTTAGGATTCAAAAATTTAATTGGTACTGAGAAATTTAGTGTATTGGATTTAGTGAAATAGTGCAGTTTGTATGGGAGGTGGTAGAAGGAGTGTGACTTTATTAATGACGTTTTTAGAAATAACTATAAACATCATTTAATTGACACATTTTAAACTGCAGATCAGTAGCATTCATACTTTTCAGGAAAATCGACTTTTTGTCAAGTTGTTGAATTGTGTCAAATTGTATGCGAGGGGGTAGAATGAGTGAAGCTAATCGCCTGATTTCTTTTTGGTCTTACTAATAATTCTAAATAATTATTTAGTGCATAATCTCAGCTCGATAATTTTCATACGTACTGAGTAAATTTATTTAGAGTATTTCATAAAAAAGTTCAGATTGTATGGGAGGTGGTGGAAGGAAGGGGAGGACTCAACTAGGTTTTGTACAGCAGATTGAAATTATTATAAAAATTATAGATTCCAAATTTCAGATCAATAGCTTTCATGCTTTTTGAAAAAATCCGTTTATTGTCGAATTGCGAAATTGTGTCATTTTGTATGGGAGGGGGTAGAAGGGGTGAAATTAAATGTCTAATTTTTTTTGGTCTTACTAATAATTCCAAATAAATATTTAGTGCACAATTTCAACTTGCTGAATTTTATACGCACTGAGTAAATTGGTTTAGAGTATTTCATGAAAAAGTACAGTTTGTATGGGAGGTGGTAGAAGGAGGGAAAGGACACGCATAATTTTTACACGGTAGATTGATATTATCATAAAAGTAATATGTTCCAAATTTGAGACCAATAGCTTTTATACTTTTCGAGCGAATCCGTTTATTGTCAAATTGCGCAGTTGTGTCATTTTGTATTGGAGGGGGTAGAAGGGGTGGAGCGATTTGGCCCGTTCACGAAAGCGTCCTTACTTTTTTGTCAAAAACGATGTGTACAAAATTTGAGCTTTTCAGATCAACGCGTTCTCAAGCTAGAGAGGACACGGATGGACGGACGGACAGACGGACGGACATGCGGTTTTGAGATTTTTGAGTGATTATATTAACTTCTGTATCATTCCTTTTTTTCTCCGAGCCTTATTTCTTGGCGTTACAAACTTTGTGGCAAACTTGTAATACTCTCAGATTTCATTTAGAGTATAAACATAACAGGGCTATGATACTCTAGATGAAATAATATTTTTTGTGATCCCAAGAAATTTTGTATGGGGAGTGAAGGGATGATAGCATTGAACCAATTTTCCCCGTCATGCTAAGGTAAATGTTTTATACGAAATGCTTACTCCAAAAATTGAATGGGAACTGAGAAAATTAGTGAGTTAGATTTAATGAAAATGTGCAGTTTGTATGGGAGGTGGTAGAAAGAGTGGGGGGATTTTGGTGATTTTTTCAGAAATAACTAAGAATATCAAAAAATTGACATCTCTTAAATTTTAGACCAGTAACATTCATACTTTTCAAGAAAATGGATTTTTGTGAAGTTATGAAACTGTGTCATTGTATGGGAGGGGGTAGAAGCAGTAAAGCTAATCAAATATTCTTTTCTGATCTTAGTGATAATGCTAAATAAGTATTTATTACAAAATATGAGCTCGATAAATGTAATATGTTCTGAGAAAATCGTCTTAGAGCATTTCATGAAAAAGTGAAGTTTGTATGGGAGGGGGTTTAAGGAGAAGAAGGACTCAAATAATTTTTCTACTGTAGATTTATATCATTATGGAAGTAATATTCCCGGAATTCAGACTAATAACTTTTATACTTTTCGAGTAAATCCATTTAATGTCAAATTGCGAAATTGTGTCATTTTGTATGGGAGGGGGTAGAAGGGGTGAAACTAATTGTTTAATTTTTTTTAGCCTTACTAAAAATTTTAAATAAATAATTGGTGCACAATTTCAGCTCGCTAAATTTTATACGCACTGAGTAAATTGGCTTAGAGTAATTTATGACAAAAACAGTTTGCATGGGAGGTGGTAGAAGGAGGGGGGGGGGACACGCATAATTTTTATATGGTAGATTGATATCCGTTTTTTGTCAAATTGCGCAATTGTGACATTTTGTATGGGAGGGGGTAGAAGGGGTATAGCGTTTTGGCGCGTTCTCGAACTTGACCTTAATTTTTTGTCAAAAACGACGTGCAAAAAATTTGAACTATTTAGCTCGACGCGTTCTCAAGCTAGAGAGCGCACGGACTGACGGACGGACGGACATCCGGTTTTGAGATTTTTGAGTGATAATATTAACTTCTGTATCATTCATTTTTTTCTCCGAGCCTTATTTCTTAGCGTTACAAACTTTAGAGCAAACTTATAATACTCTCAGATTTCATCTAGAGTATAAACATAACAGGGCTACTTTTATATTTTTCGAGCAAATCCGTTTATTATCAAATTGTGAAATTGTGTAATTTTGTATTGGAGGGAGTAGAAGGGGTCCAGCTATTTGGCTCGTTCACTAACTTGACCTTGCTTTATTGTTAAATATTACGTGTACAAAATTTGAGCTCTCTAGGTCAACGCGTTCTCCAGCTAGACACGACTCGGACGGATAAACGGACGGATATCTGGTTTTGAGATTTTCGAGTGATTTCATGAACTTCTGTATCATTCATTTTTTCTCCGAGCCTTATTTCCTGGCGTTACAAACTTTGTGGAAAACTTATAATACTCTCAGATTTCATCTAGAGTATAACCAGTATCTACCTATTGGAAAACGTACAAAAACTAGAGAGTCAGAATTCCAAATCCGAAAAGATACTCTTTAAAGTGTCCGGCAATCATGGGTAATCATTGTATGGTTAAATAAATGATTCGATGAAAACTATTCGTATTTCGGGAATATTTCCATGATAACGCTCTCGGCTGACGTACGTGATTAAGATTTCGATAATCGTCGTCGAATATTAACCTTCACACCCAAAATAGTAGATTGCATTTTTTGAGATCATGACCTTAGGACCGAAAATCTTATACCAAATGAAATCCACATTGCGAAATCATTTTATTTTTTTAAAATATTTTTTATTGCAATCGATTACTTAATCAAATGATGTTTGAAATCAAATCGTCAGAGCACAGATTTATTATTTTATCAATTTAAAATAAAATAAACTGCCAACAAGTCGGGCGCAACTTTATTATTTTTGTGACAAGTTGAGGATGCATGGAAAGTCAATATGCAGGTTAGAGTGGTTAGGGAAGACTAAGGGAGAGGGGATTCTAGGGCAGGGCTGTTGTCAATTCAACACTTATGAATACGATCAATAGCTCCAGTATATATAATGGGATTATATGAGGGGAGCGTGGAGGGGCGATAGTAAGGGTGGGTGGATGTTAATAATTTTTCTTGTGCTGTTGGAGGTTATCGGTTTAGAAAAACTACGATGTATTTTTATATTAACTTTGATATTTATTGGTATCGTTTGTATAACACTAAGGTCGATATTCAAGTGAAGTTTTTGTAATCTGATGAGAACGGAAGTACTCTATGATCTTAGGTCTGAAGTTAAACTTCATTTCAAATGTTAAGGAAATCGTATTTAGCTTATTGAAACATACATATATTAAAAATACAAGTTAAAAATATTTTATTTAATAAGCTTTTTTTATGGTGATGTTAAAAATGTTATTCATTGGGAATGGGTAAACTTAAAGTATTACAATTACTTTCGTTTATAGATAATCCAATTGGCGATTTAATCGTTCTTTTAGATCCACGTAATTCTACTTTATGTGAAGGCTCTTCTACATGGTTACGTGTTTTTTTCATATTAATGGTTGAAGTAATAGTCGAGAGAACAGTCTTATCTATTGCTTTTTTTGAATCGCTATCTTGAACATCCGGAAGTGTGTTAGTTGTTTTTACCTTTCCGCCTTTAAACGTTTCGCAACACATTTCAATAAATTCGCGATCTTCCACTAAAGTTTCAAAGTTTACGCCCAAAATCGACCGTCGTCCAAAGTTACTATATAATGGGTCTGCCTAATCGCTCTTCTATTTTCCCAAATTTCCATTTTTCTCCCTTTTTATAGTTTCTAACAGCAAACTGATCATTTACTTCCTATTCGCGACTCGATGTTAGCTCATCGGACCTTTGCTTTATAGGTTCTATCGAAATCATCAAATTTAGTCTTGTAAGAATTTTTCGATTAAACATAATCGCCTATACCGCATAATGATAAAACTAGGGTGTAGCCTAGTGGGTAGCGTGTTGGTCTTCAGTGCGAAGGTCGTGAGTTCACATCCCGGTCTTCGAATAATTCCAGAACACTGCCTACTTGGGTATACCTTGGTCACCTCAATCTACGAAATTGAAAATTTTTCGCAAAATGCATTAAAAACAAAAATGTCTAAAAGTACGAAATATTAACTGGTCGAATACCTTCAAAACTTCTACCCCTCCCATACAAAGTTACTTCTTCGACCATTTATAAGAAATCAATTATCACCTCACTATTAAAAGCTATGAATATGGAAGAAATTGCGTCAAACGTTTTGAGATCGCGCATTCCCTTCTGTCCCCTCCCATACAAAAGAATGATCGACTACTAACCAATAAATTAAAAGCTACGAACTAGAAATTTTGTACGAATACCTTACAAGGGCGACCTTCGGGATTGTTGCAATTGGCGTGGTATATGTCTACTTACTGCCATATCAAAAATTATGACTAAGGTAATTCTCAATAGGATTAGTGATGTCGTCGAGAGCACTCTCGAAGTTTATCAAGCTGGATTCCGTAAAGGGTCGTCTTGTACCGACCACACAAATACCCTACGGATAATATTAGAGCTGTCAGCCGAAATGAGTTCGCCACTACATCTCATGTTCGTGGACTTCGAGAAGGCGAGATTACATATGGAATGCTTTGCGTAGGATAGGTATTCCAGATAAGGTCATAGCTACGATTAAAGAATCCTGCTGCCGCGTCTAGCACAGTGGAGAGCTGTCAGAGAGCTTTCCTGTGCGAACAGGTGTCAGACAAGGCTGCATATTATCACCAGCCCTGTGTCTGGTGGTAATAAATGACATCTTGAAAGCTGCTCTGGAAGGTGGGGAAATTAAAGGTCTTCAAAGGAGACTATTTAAAATCTTAAGTCACCTTGATTATGCTGATGACGTGTGTTTGCTTGCACATAACTGTTCCGACTTACAGTCAAATGTTCGCTCGTTTCATTCTAAATGCAAAGAGGTGGGACTGAAAATAAATGTGCGTAAAACCAAGTACATGCACATGGATTCGAACGCAAGTACACCCATTGTTCTTAACGGACAGGATGTGGAAGAGGTGCAAGATTTTTGCTATCTCGAAAGCATTGTCAGCATGGACGGCGGAGTGAAAAGGATGTTGAGGCTCGGCTAAATAAAGCTCGTCAGCCTTCGGTATCCGTTCCCCTTTCTGGAGGTTAAGAGAGATCTTCCTTCGCACGAAGCTTCGAGTTTTTGACTCATGCGTCAAAACCGTGTTGTTATATGGTCGTACTACGTGGAAAGTGACCGTTCGACTTACCAAGAAACTACAGACTTTTGAGAACCAATGCCTGAGACGCATTTTAGGAATATTCTGGCCAGAACTGATCTCCAACGACGAACTTTGGGGTACAACTGGCCAGACTAAAATAGGTATTGAGATTCAAAGGTGGAAGTGGCAGCGGATCGGTCATACCTTGAGGAAACCAGAGCGAAACATCGCCAAACAGGCTCTGGATTATAATGCTCAAGAAAGACGTCGGGTTGGTCGACCATCTAACACATGGAAGCGAGCAGTTGAGCAGGAGGCCAGAGGAATAAACAAGTCCTGGCAACAGCTTCAGGCCGATGCTCAGGATCGCGCTTTGTGGAAGAGATTTGTTTCTGTCCTATGCCCCTATAGGGGATCTTAACAGGAATTTGATTGAAAAAAAATTGATTGACCTCACAAGAGAAATAAAATAAAACTGCATCACAAATTTTACGATTTCCTTACTTTCCATACAAATTATTGGTTTCGTGAATGTAAAATACACCGAATTTTATGAAACTTCTATGCAACTTCGTCTATGAAACTGACATTCTAGAGAATATTGGACGTGATTCAAGCAATCAATTAAAGCATTATTAACATGCCCCCACACTTACTATCACCCCTCCCTCTTCCTCTAAAAAAAAAAATCAAATTTGTCCAACTTGTCCCAAAAATAATAAAGTTGCGACCGACTTGTTAACCGTTTATTTATATTCTAGATGGAATCTGAGAGTTACTGATCTGAAAAAAAAAAAATCATTTCTATATCGATTTTAGTTACCTCTGTAGAAATCGGTAAAATCCCTCCACTCCTTCTATCACTCATACAATAGTCACAATTTGGCAAATCCCGTTACGTCACTTATCAAGGCAATACTGACTGAATTAGACATAAAGTGTATTTGGTATTATATGTAGTTTATTGATACGGCAGGAAAATCAACCTTTCTAAAGTTATTAGAACTACAATTCCATTTAGAGTATCGAATGATTGGGGTTTACCCGCAATCATAGTTCGTTTGTTCCCATGTTTTTAAATGATTTTCCAAATTTTGGAAGTTTAGCTTAAAATTTCAAGGTGTTTTTTTCATTTCCCATAAAACACCTCATGTATGTTAGGGCCCCTTTTGGTGGATAACAGTTCTGGCTTATTTCATTATTATTAGTTTTTATTTATTGACTGTACAAGATGTAGATAAGTATGTGTAAAAATTAAACTGTGTATCTCTTATCGGATGTTTTAGATGTTTTGGTCCACCACCTCCCTTCTCTTCCACCCCTCAGAATAACTTACCAAAATTATACGTCATATATGTTAGCTCTACAATCTGGCATAAATTGGAACTTAAGATCTTCATTGAGTTTTGAGGTTTAACTGTTTGAAGTTTTCAAAAGTGCACCATTTTTGAAATGCTCTCCATTTCCCCCCACTACTATTATGTGTGATTGTTATAGTTTTCTCATATTTCGATAATATAGCTTATCCCGTGTGCCAAGTTTCAATCACATAACTTAGGAGATAGGCGAGATATTAATTTTTGAGTGTTTTTCTTGCAGCCCCTTAGAACTATTGGTCTTCCTCTAAGGTGACTATGGTTGATCTATATGCCACTTAATTTCCTCTTCTACAATGGCACTACAGCCCAAATCGAACCTCCACCTCCTGACATTCAGGTTCCTTAATATTTTTCATTAATTATTGTGGAAGGGTTGTTAGCCCTTCGCACAACTCTTTATCTATAAATTTTTCATTTTCGTAGGTACTTACATCCAAGCAGGAAATGTGCTATAACTATATATTGCGTCGACCGGGATTTGAACTCACGACCATAATTTGTTGGTCGTAAAATATGAACTTATTATGTTCGGTAATTTCAGATCATTTGAAAAAAAAAAAAAGATTTAGCCAACAATTTTGTACTCGACTGGATAACCCTCTCCTATAAAAAAATATTTTTTTTTTGCAAGGTCACTGCAGAATAGTTTTCTCTGAAAGTACGAATCTGGAATTCGATAACAATTTTAGTTATCCTACTCCTGCCACCACCCCTCCTACGAAGTTCATTGTTCACCGAAATACAATGAACCAATTACTTTATTATTATAATAATAAAGTATTGTGATCGACACAAGAAAAAAACAAATTTGCTATCCTGAAATTTTTTTTTTCTCGTTTCATGACTAAATTAGCCTAAAAATGCAAAAAAAAAAATCCGTCTTCGCCGTACGCCGTACGCCGTACATATGGACTCATATCTCCGAGACCGTTAAAGGTAGAATGTTCGATCTTGGGTGGATTGTTAATTGGGTAAGTGAGCTCTATTTTCTAAATTTTGGGGGTGTTAGGTGGAAGGGCGAGGCGGGGGGAGAGAAAAAGTCGAAAACTACACTTGCTAATATCTCCACCACGAATGCAGATAGAAAGTTGAAAATCAGTAGAGATATAGAGAAGGTTGTGGAACAAACTTTAAAAATAATTTAAATTTTTTATCCATTGGCGTCCGAAAAGGGGGAGCTAAAAACAAACTGTCGGCCGAATTGTTTTTTCAAATGATTATATCTTCGCAATTACTTATCGTAAAATATTCATATTTTGGGACCATCAATGTGGCATATAGTTCCATCGGAATCAGCTTATAGAGTGGCTAATAATTGTAAGAGGGATGGTCAGGGGGGTGCAAAGAAAAACACTTAAAAATGAATATCTCAACTATCTCTTAAGCTATGTAATTGAAACTTAAAACGTATATTAAGCTATATTAGGAAAATACAAAAAAATATAACATGTTGAAATAATAGTAGTGGGGGGAAATGGGGAGCATTTAAAAAATGGCGCACTTTTCAAAATTACAAATCCTTATATCTAAAAAAAAAGTACAGATATCAAATCATAAATTTGTCAGATTGTAGAACTACATAATGGTTAATTTTGGTAAAAATTTTAAGGTGGGAGGTGTAAGGGAAGGGAGGTGATAAGCAAAAGTGTCGAAAATTTTGAGTGCTTTTTTAGGGCTCTGGTGAAAGATACAAAGTTTAAATTTTGCATGTGGATACGTCTATTTGTTATACATAGAAAAATAATAATAACTTGATCCATAATTGTTATAAACCGATCCCCCCGGTCTAACGTGCACAAGGTGTTTCATGTGCATTGAAAAAAACATATAAACTGAAAATTTTTGAGAGAAATATTAAGGTAGAAACTTGAAAATTTGGGGAATGAATTTAAAAAAAATCTCTAAATATACGAAATATTAACTGGTCGAAAACCTTTAAAACTTCTACCCCCTCCCATACAAAATTATTTTTTCGACCATTTTTAAGAAATCAATTATCACCTAACTATTAAAAGTTATGAATTTGAAATTTTGCACAACAACTTACAAAAATAATTGAAATGAAATTACGTTAAAAGTTTTGAAATCGCGCTTGCCCTTCTACCCCTCCCAAACAAAAGTATGATTTCGACCAATTTCATTAAATCAACTAATAACCAACAAATTAAAAGCCACGAACTTGAAATTTCACACAAGCACCTTACAATAAAAAAAGAATGAAAATTGCATCACAAGTTTTACGATTCCTTTACCTCCTCTACCCCCTCCCATACAAAATTATTTTTTCGAGCATTTTTAAGAAATCAGTTATCAGCTAACTCTAAAAAGCTATCAATTTAAAATTTTTCGTGAAAACTTATAAAAATAATTCAAATGAAGTTGTTTTAAAAGTTTTGAAATCGCGCTTGCCCTTCTACCCCCTCCCATACAAAACTATGATTTCGACCAATTTCATTAAATCAACTAATAACCAACAAACTAAAAGCTACGAACTTGAAATTTCATACAAGCACCTTACAAGAGAAGCGAAATAAAACTGTATATCAAATTTTACGATCCCCCTACATTCTCTACCCCCTCCCATACAAATGTTCGGTTTCGTGAATGTAAAATACACCGAATTTTATGACAATTATATGCAACTTCGTCTATGAAACACATTCTATACAGAGAATATTGGACGTGATTCAAGCAATTAATTAAAAAGCTATTAACATCTACCCACCCTTACTATTACCCCTCCTCCTCCCCTCATTAAAACCCAAACTTGCAGAAACGAATGAAATATTGTTAAATTGACAACAGCCCTGCCCAAGAACTCCCTTTCACTTAGCCTTCCCTAACCACTCTAACCTGCATATTGACTTTCCACTCATCCGCAACTTGTCCCAAGAATAATAAAGTTTCGCCCGACTTGTTGGCAGTTTATTTTCTTAGTGCCTATACAATTTCTCCAACTTGAATTTCGCACAAAAGTTTTTAATAGTAGTATTAACACAGGACTTTCTTAAAAAATGACATCACTAATTTTGAAAAGACTCCACCTCTTCTACAACCTTCCAAGCAAATTAATGGTTTCATGAATTTAAATTACACCGAACTTTTTGGACTTTGCCACTAATGCTATACTAACATTCTGTAGAGAGAATTCCAACCATGATTCAAGTGGTCGATCGAAGAACTACTAACAACCACCCCTTTCACCACACCTAAGCAATTTAAACTTGCACAAACAAACGAACGAGTACCGGAACTATGGATAATAATTAAAACTAATATCCCGGCCCTAGTACTACCTCTTCATCCGCTCTTCTACCAAATTAACCTGATTGACTTGTCCGGAGAATGATAAAGTTGTGCTCAGTTTTATGGCACCTATGATACACTTCCGGCATATTTTTTCGGTGCAAGGTTGTTTCTTACGAATATGTTTTGAATTCGCACACTTCTGATCGAAAGACTTGTCACATGATAATCATTTTACCGTCACGAATTCACTTTCTACAACTTGAACCGATAGTGCCGCAACATGATGTAAAAATAAGCATCTTTTTTTTATGATAATAAACGTGTAAATTGTCGAGCAATTTGAGCTTTTATGACACGACTTTGGACTTTCCTGCTATCGTAATGCTTCAAAATACTAGCACGAAAAAAAACTCCATTGTTTACCTTTCTTATTCGTTTATGGTGTAACGAGAATAATTTTTTAAGCGTTTTAACGTGTGCACTTCGAGAATTGTAAATATTGAACTTGTCCAGCCATAATTTTAGCAGTAAGGTAAACAGGTTTCCTAGGTATGTAAATGATTTTATGACTAAGTATATAGTACTTAGTTGGTGTGATGCGCTATTGTTTACAGTCTGAGGCCAGCAAAACGTCCTTCAAAGCTTAGCTGAATATGTTGCGTATAAATATAATGCTCCGGCATTTTCGAATAAGGGTTAAATATTGAAAAACAAGAACTTTGAAGATCGAAAAATAGGAACCGCAAAAATCGAGGTTTTACTTCATTAAAATTATGTATATATACATATATATGTAACTCCGCCATAACCAGTACCAAGCTCGGTTGAGAAAGGAGGAGGGAGGATGGACTTAACCAGAATGGCCGGTAATACCAGTGCGTCTCAGGAAGTAGGCAAAAATTATTGGGTGTATAAAGAACCGCCGGTTTTTTTCCAGAATTCGAGCCTTTATAGTGCTAAAATAGTTAAATATTTATTATTAAAAGAAATTCCCATCACTAGCTACAAATTTTTTCACATACGGATGCCACGTTGAAGAAACTGCTCTTCTTTTGATCGGATCGACCTAATTTTTGGCTTTTTCGTAAAAATCGAAGTGCTGCTCAGCCAGACTATGCGTCATAGATTGGAATAGGTGGTAGTCAGAATACAGCGGGGAGGGAAGAATGTCTCATTTCAGCGTTTCCAAGTGGGTTTTCCAACCTAAGCAACATGTGGCCGAGCGTTGTCGTGCAGTAAAATCACTTTGTCGTGTCTCTATTGGTACTTTGGTCATTTCTCCTTCAACGGTCGGCTCAAAAGCATCAATTGTAATCGATAGCTATCTCCCGTGATGGTTTCACTCGGTTTCAGCAGGTTATGAGATACCACAACAATTTTCTCTCTTCCACCACCATTCCGGTCATCATCATCAATGGCGCGACAGCCCAAATCGGGCTCTGGCCTCCTGAAGTCGTCGCCTCCAATCGTCTCGATCCAAAGACTGCGTCCTCTAGCTGCTAATTATACTCTAGATGAAATCTGAGAGTATATTGTGTTTGCCTTACCGTTTGTAACGCTAAGAAATAATGATCGCACAGAGCCGCCAAGGGTACAGAAATATTTGTTGTCGCTCAAAAATCTCGATTCCGAGTGACCGTCTGTCCGTCTGTCCGTCTGTCTGTCTGTCCGTCTGTCCGTCTGTGCGTCTGTCTACAGCATAACTCTCGAAAGCTTTGAGCTATAGTGCTAAAAATTTTTGTGTGTCATTTTTAGCAAAAAAGTAACTTTAAGTTCGTGAATGGGCTACATCCCCCCACTCCTTCTACCACCTCCCATACAAATTTCATGAAATTTCGAAATAAAACGAAATTAATTTTTCTTTGAAACTATTTAAGCTATCGATTTGAAATTTACGCCAAAGTATTATGATATAGATGTCATTATTATCACAGAATATTGACCCGATCCCCTCACTCCTTCTACCCCCTCCCATACAAATGGACAATTTTGAAAAACACATATTTTCGATTTTCATTGAAACTAGTAAAGCTGAAAAGACAAAATTTTGTCAGAATTAATTTTATTATAATTGCAATTTATTTTGAAAATAATTATCAACTTCACCTAACTCCTTCTACCCCCTCCCATACAAATTTCACGAAATTTTGAAATTTAAATTAAATTATTTTTCTTCGAAACTGTTAAAGCTATTAGCTTGATTTTTTGTATACAACATTCAATTAGAAATATTTATAATGCGAAAAAAATTTGTTTTGATCCGTACACTCCTTCTACCCCCTCCCATACAAATGCATAATTTTTGTTGAATGCATTTTACCGATTTCCATTCAAACTAGAAAAAGTACAAACTTCAAATTTTGCCAGAACTTGTTTCTTAATAAATAAAACAAGTGCTAGAAAAAACTATCAGCCCCGCTTCACTCCTTCTACCCCCTCCCATACAAATATCTGCATTATAAATTCAAGAAAAGCATTCCTCCTTCGAATATATGAGAGCTATCGACTTTGAAATTGAATCAAAGCATGGTGATAAGGGTGATGATAAGCAGTTTCAAAATCATCTTAAACGTTCCACTTCCTCTGCCACCTCCCATACAAATGTCCCTATTTCAGGAAAACTGTTTCCAATTTCATTAAAAATAATAAAAACTAAAAACTTTAAATTCAGCAATAAACATTTTGCATGCCATGTTCGGTGTCATATAAGAAAAATACAAACCTCCCCCTCTACTTCTACCACCTCCCATGCAAAAGTCTCTATTCACTATTCGAAAGAATTTGAAATGACATATTTTCCGGTATATTAAAGTCATTTCCATCTCATCTAGAGTATAATATGATTGGGCTTTATGCCCAATCATAATTCTGTTATGTTTTTTAATATGGCTTTGCTGTCTTCATTAACCGAGTCTTCTCATCGCTTGCGTTGTTTGCCTACTGGCCGGTTGCCACTCGCTTTGCCTTTAAGAGCACGTTTGGGGATTCTTCTGTCTTCCATTCGCTCTACATGGCCAGCCCACTGCAGTTTACGTAGCTTGGTGAACGTTGAAGCTTCTGGCTCGTCGTAGAGTTGATACAACTCATGGTTGTATCTTATTCGCCATTCCCCACTATGCCGGTCCTCGACGTCAAAATCGCCCCTCTTCTTTCCGTAAATGATGCTTATTTGGCTCAAACTTCGACATATTCGCGCACAAAAAACTATATGACAACGATAAAAGTTGTCAAACCCAATGATGAGGAGTTATTGACAGATGCCTAACCTCGCCATATGACGTTCCCGATCCGCCATTTTTGACCAGCATTTACTGCTGTCGCCATATATTGGGAAATTGCGGGTTTCAATTTATACTTCCGATATATAACATAGTTGGACTCGCAGCATAGTTGCATGTTATATTTAGTTGAAAGCTAACACCCCTTTTTTACTAGGGTGTAATAAATAAGTAGGACCGGCCCTCCAGGTCGGGGGTTGGGCGATGCGCCGACAAAGCATTACCGGAAAAAAACGCTGTCCAGGAACCTAAAGAACATCCTCGGAAAGGATGGACTCTACGGCAACGACGCCGCAAATGAAAAATGGACAACTACTTTGGATCTTGGAATGTTCGATTCTTATTTAGGACAAGAGCTTTGAAAGAGTTCCACGAGGAAGTTGCAAAACACAACATCACAACTCCAAGAAAAGAATTGGCTCGGTAAAAAAATCATGGAGATGAGACCACACACAATCCCTACAAGTAGATAACTGTCGGAAAGCAGAGAGTATGGAGTCGCTTTTGTTGTTGATAAAAAATTTCAACAGCAGGTTACGAGTTTCAAACCTGCAAGTGAAAGATTATGTGTATCCGAAAAGTACTTCATTTTTCAAAGTTTCGCTGATCAACGTCCACGCACCAACAGAAGAAAAGGACGGTATAATTAAATACTAATTTTACTAGAAATAATCTATGATTCACTGCCCTTGAATGACCTAAAATTATTTTATTGGCTTTTAATGCAAAATTCGGAAAGGAGGAGGCTCATAGAGGTACAACAGGACTGCACAGTCTTCATGACATAACCAACGACAATGGCCATCGTCTTATTCATTTCTCAAGCAGCAAAAATATGAAAGTAAGCTCTTCGTGCTTTCCACATCGCGATATTCACAAACGAATGTGGGCATCACCAGAAGGTCACACCTTCAATCAAATATACCACTTTTTAGTTAAGAAAAGGGCTGCTTCCAGTATACTTCGTGCCCGAACCCTCCGCGGTGCGAATTGTGGCTCCGATTACTACCTAGTCAGAGCTAAGTATCGATGCCGAATAGCTTGTCGTGGATATTCGAAAACGAGTCGAGCTCGCAAATTGAATGTCGACAAGCTTAAAGACGAAACGGTTCCGCAGGCGTACATGTCAGCACTGGATCAACATTTGACATCAATATATAAAAACATCCAAAATATGGCAGCGGCGAATTTGTGGATGAAATTACTAAATTGCACCAAATCTTCTGCAGAAGAGATATTCAGATATCAAGCACGGTGAAAAAATTGATTCGACCGAGAATGTTGCGATGCGATAGATAGAAAGAACGAGGCTTACAAAATTTTTTCTGAAAGAGCCAAAAAAGAAAGATATGACGAGCTTAGGTGATATGCGAAAGACACCTGCAGGCAAAATCGAAGAAAGTACCATAATGAAAAGATACAAAAAATGGACGACGATATGAGACAAAATAAAACGCATACGCAATAGTAAAAGTCCTAAAAAAAGGATATGAGCCAAAAAACCAAGGTGGACTCAGAACCGGACGATCTACAACAGATCAGAAATATTCGGTGAAACAGGTGATTGAGTAATGCTGGGAATATAACACAGACGTGCACCAAATCTATGTAGATTTTAAACAAGAGGGAACTGTACCAGATTATGCTTCATTGTGGAATTCCTCCAAAACTAGTTCGACTAACGAGACTCACAATGAGCAATACTGAATCCCAAAAGAGAGAACAAACCGATTCCACAACTAGCTTTCGAGCGGAATGTGGCTTATAGCAGGGAGATGGTCTAGCCCCCATGCTTTTTAACTTGGCACTAGAGTATGTCGTCTGAAAAATTTCAGTCGACACCAACGCGAGACTACCACTCACGTCCACCCAACTTGTTCCATACGCTGACGACTTATGGTAAACATCCTGTCAAGATCGTTCCGTAGTGCTGAGGAGGTATATCTTGACTCCGCCGTAAAAGTCGAGTGGCGCGTTGACGAAAGCAAAACAAAATTAATCACGCAAGAAGGAGCACACAGGAACAATAATCAAATTTAAATCAAATATACGACCTCTGTTATCGCAGTGAGACGTGAATATTAACTCGAACTTCCAAAAAAGAAATTAACGCATTCAAAAGAAAGGTCCTCCGAAGAATTTTGGGACATGTGAGGGACGGAATGGATGATGAATGAGATACAATCACGATTCTACGACGAGCCAGAAGCTTCAACGTTCATTGAGCTACGTAAACTGTAGTGGACTGGCCATGTAGAGCAAATGGAAGATAGAATCGAGTGGTATCAGACCAAAAGGCAAACCACGCAAGCGATGGAAAGACTCGGTTGATGAAGACAGCGATCTTAAAAATTAGCAGCTGGAGGACGAGGGCTTTAGATCGAGACGATTGGGAGCGACGACTTCTGAAAGCCAGGGCCCGATTTGGGCTGTCGCACTGTCGACGATTTTAGGCCTGCAAAAGCTTATTTGGTGGTTGAATGGTAGTCACAGAGCGTAATCGTGATCTGGTACATGACGTAGCATAAATTCTGTGAAAAGCCCACTGTAAATAAGATCAACAGCTCTGCTAATGAATCCTATCTCCACCTCCCCGCGGTGGCCACCGGGTGTTTTGTTTAAAACAGCAGACGGAAAAGGGTGAAGGCGAGAGTTCCGCGCCTCTAATCGGAACTGCCATCCAGACTGGCCTTCCAGGTTGGGGGTTAGGCGAAACGCTTACAACGTCTCCCCGGAAAAACCCGCGTGTCCAGGAACCCGGATTACAGCCTCGGATTGGACGGATCAAACGGCAACGACTACGGCAACGGAAAATGGACTATTCTCTTGGATCTTGGAATGTGCGTTCACTACATCGAACGGGTGCTCTGCGGGAACTTCTTCAGGAGATGTCTCGTAATAACATCAGCATCCTCGTTCTCCAAAATACGAAATGGCTCGGAAACGAAATTAACGATAGCAGATCTCACACGATTTTTACCAGCGGGAAAAAAATAAGAAGCAGAGAACTCGGTGTCGCCTTTGTGGTAGATAATGCGTTCAAACAACTCGTAACGAAATTTATACCGATCGACGAACGAATCTGCTTAGTACGCTTCAAGTTGAAGTTCTTCAGCTTTTGGTTCATTAACTGCCATGCTCCTACAGAGGAGAAAGATGATGTCACTAAAGACGAATTATATGCCCGACTTGACAGCACTTTTGACCAATGACATCAAAGTCCTAATAGGAGACTTCAACAGTAAAATTGGTAACGAACTTTTTCATAGGGGCGTATCAGGAGGGCATAGCCTCCATAATGCAACGAACGATAATGGCCAAAGACTTATTGACTTCGCCAGCAGTAAGAACCTAGTCATAAGCTCCACCTGCTTCCCGCATAAAAATATTCCCAAAATGACGTGGGCGTCACCAGATGGGCACACCTTCAACCAAATTGACCACGTTCTCATCGAAAAAAGGGCTGCCTCCAGCATTGTAGATATCAGGACTCTACGTGGCGCGAACTGTGACTCGGACCATTTTCTTTTTCGAGCTAAATACCGCTGTTGCACAGCTAACAAGGGCCACACTAAAAGGAGCTGGGCTCCGAAGCTCAATATGCAAAAACTGAAGGATGACACAACGAAAGTGGAATATATGACCACAATCAAAGCACATATTGAGGCATTACCTCAGGCTGAGCCTGAGGAAAGTATTGACCAAATGTGGCAGAACATTAAGGATAGTATTCATCGCGCAGCAGAATATACTTTAGGACATTTAGAGTGGAGAAAACGAAATGACTGGTTCGATGAGGAATGCCAAGAAGCCGGAATTGACGGAATCCCTGCAGAGCTCTTGAAAGAAGCTCAAAGCTCACCAGTAAAATATTTAGAAAAATAACCCGACGAGTGGCGGAAAAGGATTATATGTCCGGTATACAAAAAGGGTGACCGTTTGCGTTGCGAAAATTACAGAGGAATTTCATTGCTATGTACGTGTTACAAAATTTTGACTAAAATTATCGAACGAAGATTCAGTGAATACGCTAACAACATCATCGGAGAATATCAAGGCGGCTTCAGATCTGGACGATCGACAACGGACCAGCTATTCTCAGTAAAACAGGTGCTAGCAAAATGCTGGGAATATGATATTAATGTGCACCAACTGTTCGTCGATTTTTGCCAAGCATACGATAGTGTCGACCGTAATACTCTGTACAGAATAACGATTGAACTAGGTGTCCCACCGAAACTAGTTCGGTTAATAAAAGCCACGATGGAAAACAATGAGTGCCAAGTAAAAATCCAAAACGAGTTGACTAACAGCTTTCCAATGGAGTCGAGTCTCAAACAAGGAGATGGTCTCGCCTCCACGCTCTTTAACTTAGTGCTCGAGAATGTCGTCAGGAAGTCAACTTCAGTAACCTCAATGGACACCAGAGGTACGCTACTCGTAAAATCCGCACAGTTGGTGGCTTACGCAGACGACGTGGATATTCTGGCCCGATCAATACTTGGCATTAAGGAGGTATTCCAGGAGGTGGAGTCGGCAGCGGGTAAAGTAGGGCTCAGAGTCAGTGAAGCGAAAACTAAATATTTACATGACCCAGACACGAAGGACTGTCCCAGAGAGGCAGAACATTACTATAGGCGAATACAACTTCGAGCAGGTGGATGAATTCGTATACCTGGGAGCCCTTCTCACAAAGGACGGCAATGAGCGACAGGAAATTAAAGAAGAATCACGGCAGCTAACAAAGCATTTTATGCGGTCCTCCCCATAATGAAATCAAGGAAGGTCCATCGAAACAATAAACTACGCATCTACAAGATATTAATTCGTCCTGTGCTGCTATATGGATGCGAAACGTGGACCTTGACGCGGGTTTCGGAGAAGTTAATCGACACGTTTGAGTGAAAAACTCTTCGGAAGGTGTACGGAGCAGTTAAGGAAGGAGATGATTGGCGAATTTGATACAACCATGAGCTGTATCAATTATTTGACCCACCAGCATCTATAGTGATCAAACTGCGCAAGCTGCAATGGGCTGGCCACGTGGAACGAATGCACGAGGAATGAATCCCAAAACAAGTGCTCAAGGGCAAAGCTCAAGGTAACCGACCGCATGGGAAGCCACGAAAGCGATGGGAGGGCTCAGTCGACGCAGACTGCAGATCGCTTCTCGATTTTTCAAACTGGAGGACGCGGACCGAGACAACTGGAGGAAGTGCTTCCGGGAGGCCAAGGCTCGATATGGGCTGTAGCGCCATTGCATTGCAAAAGCTTATTTGGCAGAAAATGAGGATTACAGCCCAAGATGATTTTCAGAACAATCATCCTCCCAATAGTCACCTCAAAATCCCAAAAGACCCAGAAATAGAGGTTATAACCTCCACACTATAGGACCATATGCCGACAAAATTCAACTTTGAAACCCCTTTAAAGGTTTTAATCAGAGAACGCAAGGACTAACAATCCATGCTACCTGAAATGGAAGAGGAATCAACCTTGTGGTATACAGATGGCTCGCGCACCTCTGAGGTGACTGGAGCCGGAGTTAAAGGTCCTAACTTCTCGATTCCACAACCACTCGGCAAAGAAGCCACAATCTTCCAGACTGAACTAATTGCAATAGAGCTATGCATTCAAGACAATATAGGGAGAGCTCAACGCAACAAATCTATGTATATCCTATCGGATAGTCAGGCGGTTCTCAAAGTCCTAGCATCCAATAAACATGGATCGAGGATAGTTTGGTACTGCCTTCAAAACCTTATCATCCCGGGAAAAAGGAACGATGTAAGCTTAATGTGGGTACCAGGACATATGAGAATTCAGGGAAATGAAGAGACTGATCACCTTGCAAAAAACGGCATTGAAACAAATTTTATTGGTCCAGAGTTATTTTGCGGAAAACCAAAAGGGCACTCCAACCCTGCACTTAGAAAGTGGGTTGAACAAGAGCATAAAATCTACTGGAATAGACTTCCAGGCTTGTCAATCTCAAAAAAACGAATTCTACCACAAAAAAAAACATAACAGAATTATGATTGGGCGTAAAGCCTAATCATATGATACTCTAGATGAAATGGGAATGATTCTAATATACCGGAAAATATGTCATCTCAAATTCTTTCGAATAGTAACTAGAGACTTTTGTATGGGAGGTGTAGAAGTAAAGCGGGAGGTTTGTATTTTTCGTATATGACACCGAACATGGCATGCAAAATGTTTTTCGCTGAATTTAAAGTTTTTATTTTCATTATTTTTAAAGAAATTGGACATAGTTTTCCTGAAATTGGGGTATTTGTATGGGAGAGGAAGTGGAGCGCTTAAGATCATTTTGAAACTGCTTATCATCATCCTCTTTTCACGATGCTTTGATTCAATTTTGGATGGGTATAGACAGGGTAGGCAATTGATCGGCATCATTAGGCGACGCCCAGTGTTGTAACTGTCATATACACATCAATTGTGCTCATCATACCTCCTCGTGGTAGCCACCGGATCCTGGTCTTGTCCATCCGGACTTGACTTGCTGAACTGATGGGCGCGAGTGCTAATGAAACAGAAAAATTCTAGCACTATAATAATATGGCCCTCCAAGTTGGGGGTTGGGCGATGTGTTAACAACTCATCCTCGGAAAAAACACACCCGTTTCGAAACCTGAAGCAACGCCTCGGACTGGATTGATTCAACGGCAACGACCACGCAAACGGAAAATGGACTATTCCTTCGGATCTTGGAACGTGCGATCCCTGTACAGAGCAGGAGCAGTGAGAGAGCTTCTGGAACAGGCAGTCAAATACAATATAAACATAATTGCACTCCAAGAAACTAAATTATTAGGTAACGAGATTAATGACTTAAGATCGCACACAATTTTCAAAAGTGGGAAATCATCGGGAAGCCGGGAATTTGGAGTTGCGTTTATCGTCGACAACAAGCTTAAACACCAAGTTACCAACTTCAAATCCGTCAATGAACGATTGTGTGCAATCCGCATCAAAACAAGTTTTTTTAATGTTTGGCTTATTAATGTCCACGCCCCAACGGAAGACGAAGACGACGAAGTTAAAGACGATTTCTACAGCACCTTAGAATCAACATTCGACTCCCTTCCGTCGAATGATATTAAAATAGTATTAGGTGACTTTAACGCGAAAGTGGGCAAAGAAGAAGCATACATAGGGACAATTGGAAGGCATAGTCTCCATGATATTAGTAACGACAACGGCCAGAGGCTGACTGATTTCGCCAGCAGCAAAAACCTTATTGTAAGCTCGACATGCTTCCCGCATCGTGACATTCATAAGAGAACGTGGGCTTCACCCGACGGAAGAACATTCAATCAAATAGACCATGTTCTAATAGAGAAAAGGACGGCCTCCTGCATTCTCGACGTGCGTACATGTCGAGGGGCTAATTGCGACACAGACCAATATTTGGTAAAGACCAAGTTTCGATGTCGAATCGCAAACCGAGGACACTCAAAAATACAACCGGTTCCTAAATTCGACATAGGGAAACTCAAAAACGAGAAAATAGTTGCGAAATATGCGTTAGCCTTGGAGAGGCACTTCACGACAATGCTGAATACCACTGTCAGCATGCCAATAGAAGAAATGTGGCAAAAAATCAAAGATGGCATTACATCTGTCGCAGAGGAGGTGATAGGACAACAACCCCGGCGCAAAAGAAATGATTGGTTCGACAAAGAATGCCAAGATGCCTTAGAACGAAAAAATGAAGCTTACAAAATATTAACGGAACGGCCGACACGAGCCAAACAAGACAAGTACAAGGATCTTAGACGATTTGCAAGCAAAATATGCAGACAAAAAAAACGGAAGTACAATAATGACGAAATTAAAAACATGGACGAACAATTTAAATTACACAACACAAGAGCCGCGTATTCCCTTGTCAAAAGGATGAAAGAAGGTTACAAACTGAAAACGACCCTATGCAAGGATGCGGAAGGGAACATTATAAGTAACGCGGAAGATATAAAACTAAGATGGGCACAATATTTTGAACACCTTCTTACCCCGAGCCCATCACCTACACGAACAGCTGCAGCAGATACAATAGCAGGTATAACTGATGTAACAGCTGATGAAGGATCCGCTTTGAGTCCTCCCACACTCGAAGAAGTAAAAACAGCCCTAAGGAACCACCCAAACAACAAAGCGCCGGGCACTGATCAAATCCCAGCTGAACTTCTGAAAGCCGGCGACACCTGCATAGCGCATCTCCTACATAGATTAGTCGCGGACATATGGACGCAGGAAATACTTCCTGAAGATTGGCGCAAGAGCATCATATGTCCAATTTATAAAAAAGGTGACAAACTCTGCTGCGAAAACTACCGAGGAATATCTCTGTTGTGTACGTCTTATAAGATCTTGACGAAAATTCTAGAAAAGAGAATTAAGCCCTATGCTGATAAAGTAATTGGTGAATACCAAGGCAGATTTAGAGCTGGACGCTCAACCACGGACCAGATATTCTCAGTTGAACAGGTGCTGGAAAAGTGCTGGGAATATAATATTGATGTGCACCAGATATTTGTTGACTTCAAACAAGCATACGACAGTATCGACAGGCGCGTACTGTATAAAATCATGTTGGAGTTTGGAGTCCCACCGAAACTGGTCCGACTGACAAGAATGACAATGACTGAGTCTTTGTCAAAAGTCAGAGTAGAAAACGATCTGACTTCCAGTTTTAAAACAGACAACGGCCTTAAACAAGGTGACAGCCTCGCACCAATGCTTTTCAACTTAACACTCGAATATGTTGTTCGGAAACTTCCCGTTGACACCAAGGGAACACTATGCTTCAAATCCACACAACTCGTAGCATATGCCGACGACATAGATATCCTTGCAAGATCTCTGGAGAGTGCTAAGGAAGTATTTGTAAACCTTGACTCGGTAGCAAGGGAAGTTGGACTACGCATTAATGAAAACAAAACAAAAATTATGACGCAAACTAGGAAAAAGACGCCAATCAGACAAAATATTACTGTAGGAGACTATAACCCAGAAAACGTAGACAACTTCATATATCTAGGGGCAAATCTATCGAAGGATGGAAGCGAACCCATCGAAATTAAAAGAAGGATAATGATGGCAAACAAGACTTATTATTCGGTACTTCCAATAATCAAAAACAAGAACGTGCACAGGAAAACAAAACTTAAGCTATACAAAACAATCATAAGACCTGTGCTATGCTATGGCAGCGAAACGTGGACATTAACTCAGGCGTCCGAAAAACGACTTAACGCCTTTGAAAGGAAGGTCCTCAGAAGAATCCTCGGACCTGTGAGGGAAGACTCGATCTGGAGAATACGATACAATAGAGAATTGTATGCCATCTTCGACAATCCAGAAGTGTCAACCCTCATAAAATTTAAAAAATTACAATGGGCTGGTCATGTGGAGCGGATGGATGACGGAAGAATTCCCAAACGCACACTAAAAGGGAAAGTCAATGGACAAAGACCGGTCGGAAAACCACGAAAGCGCTGGGAGGATTCGATTGACGCAGACAGCAAATCACTGCTAAGATTTTCAAACTGGAGGACGCGGTCACTGAACCGAGATGGATGGAGGCAAAGCATTCAGGAGGCCAAAGTCCGATTTGGGCTGTAGCGCCATCGTAAGTAAGTAAGTTGATTCAATTTCAAAGTCGATAGCACTCATATATTCGAAGGAGAAATGCTTTTCTTGAATTTATAATACATGTATTTATATGGGAGGGGGTAGAAGGAGTGATGCGGAGCTGATTATTTTTCTAACATTTATTGCAATTATTAAAAAACAAATTCTGTCAAAATTTTAATTTTGTACTTTTCCTAGTTTTAATGGAAATCGATATAACGCCTTTCACAAAAATTATGCATTTGTATGGGAGGGGGTAGAAGGAGTGTGGGGATCAAAACAAATTTGTTTTGCGTTATTGATATTTGTATTTTTATACTTTATACAAAATATCCAGTTGATAGCTTTAACAGTTTCGAAGAAAAATAATTTAATTTAAATTTCGTGAAATTTGTATGGGAGCGGGTAGAAGGAGTGAGGTGAAGTTGATAATTCTTTTTTTTAAAACTAATTGCAATTATAGTAGAATTAATTCTGGCAAAATTTCGTCTTTTCAGCTTTACTAGTTTCAATGAAAATCGAAAATATGTATTTTTCAAAATTGTCCATTTTTGTCCGGATTAATATTTCTTCATAGTAATGACATCTATATCGTAATACTTTGACCCAAATTTCAAGTTGATAGCTTAAATAGTTTCAAAGACCCGATAGCTCAAAGCGTTCGAGAGTTATGTTGTAGACAGACGCACAGACGTACAGACAGCAAATTGGAATCGAGGTTTCTGAGCGACAACAAATATATATTATATTCTGTACCCTTGGCGGCTCTGTGCGAGCATTATTTGCGCTAAGAAACTACAAACGGTAAGGCAAACACAATATACTCTCAGATTTCATCTAGAGTATAAAAAACAAAGTGGAGGTTATTTTAAATTCAGCAAGAGTCATGTTAGTACTTAAATGGGCCTAATGATGGGGCACAGTGGAGTAAACCACCACCTCAAAAATATGGGCTTAGCGGAAACCGTCACCTGCCGCCTCTGTCTCGAAGACTTCGAAACGACAGAACACATCCTATATCACTGTGAAGCAGTAGCTAGGAAAGGACACAATCTTCTTGGAAAATATTTCCTTTCTAGGAAGTACCCAACATGGCTCCCTTCAAGATACTTGGGAGTATGGTAGGGTAAAGGAACATTAAATGCACCATAGGCCGAGAAGGCCGCAGTGCTGTAACGTGTTCCCCAAATTATATAAAAAATATAGACGTGTGAGGATGTGGGATCCGTTTCGAAAATGATACTCTTTCAAAATTATAAATCGTCATTTCTGCAAAACTGGTGATCAGGCTTAAGTGATGCTTTGCAGAAGATCGTTGGAAAAAATGTACGAAAACGGCTTTAAAATAGCTTTATTCGATTTTGGAAAAAGATTGTCTTTGTCAGAATTGTAAAAAAAAAAAATTAGAATCGGTTTCAACCCTCTGTTTTTCAATAACGACAGTACCATCATGATAGCGATGACGACGGCGGTGAAAGACCTTTAGTATATCGCGTGGTTTTATCTAGAAGCCGAGAACTAATTTCAATGCTAAATGCGAAAAACAGTCACCACTTAGCACGTTGGTGCTGCATTTGTAAGCGTCGTAAACCTCTCGAGGCCACTGTAAAGACTAAAATTCCGAAATGTAAATAAGTTTCTTCGCCGCGATTTGCACAGAATTACAATAAATTTTAATTTGTGACTGGGAAAATGGCCGTGTGCCCGCCCGGTGATAATCGTTAGAATTCGAAATTCATTACAAAGTATTGCGATGAATTCTCAAACGCGATTCGACGAACATAGGCTCACCTTTGGCTCTGAAGAGGAAGACGTAGTCGGAAGTTCCGCAATCGTCACGAGCACGTGGAAAAAAATGGCGATTCCCGATGCCGTCACTACTATTTGGTCAGTGGGCATTCACGAAAGCGATGTGAATTTCCAGCGTGAGGAACCCAAAGTCGTCAAGACCAATAAAGTTCGTAAGAATGTTCAAGTCTGACTCAGCTCATCTGATTTTGTCGACTGAGACGTGATTAGGAAGGTACTTTAGTCAAGGCGGAAGCAAAGTCGTGTATCTTCCGTGCCATACTCGTAAAGCTCGAAGTTAACCATTGTTATTGTTCGCCAAAATCTTTAGATTGGTCATGAAATTGTAGAATGCGTGGTCATGCCGAGCGTCACCATATGGGTGGGCGCGATGTCAGGGTCATCGCTGCCAGACATCTTCTTGGCGGCTCATAGACCCGCACAAAACCCCTTCATCATTAAATTTTCTCATTAGTCGCGAAAAAGTACGCGATAGCCACTACACTTCCGGGTCCACTGCGAGCGGACTTCCCGAACGCATCGTCACGGGTTGTTTAATGTTCAGCGACGAAACAATAACAGCGACCTGTGCTGCCACCTGAGACTTGATGGGTGCCAATGAATTTTAATGAGATGCCAGTTCGCTCGTAAGTAGGTGATAGGCCGACTAAAAAGTTTGCTCCGTGTTTATAAATGGGCTCGTTCGTGCCTGAGTGACGACTCACTTTTTCGATGATTAATTAAGCTGTGCGTATATTTCGGTTTGTTTTGGTTTGATTTGATGAAACGCACAGCAATTAATATTCCGCCAATTTACTCAGCTGTTTTTGATTTCAAGTCATCGCCTATTGGGCCCCTGGACTGAACGTGATTTTGCGTTATTATTACAGCGACGATTACTGATGATAGCAACATGTACATATAAATCAACCTTGACTTATTTGAGTTTTAGCTGTGGTCACTTTTGACTTTCCATTTTGAAAATAGTGAGCGAACACAGCCTTAGTGCAAAGCAAAATTATGTGATAATTGTAATTGCGATGGTATGCAAAATTCTCTATTTGCTAAATGGATATCAAAATATTTCGCTTCGCTATTTCTAATAGTTACATAAGCAGATGCATTGGCAACATGTAAATTATTAGTAAATTTATTGTGGTTGCAATGATGATTGTTCGTTGAATGGAAAGAAGAACACTTACTGGAGTACGGGTCAGACCAGCAGCAGGCGTCTTGAACAAAACATTATTCTACTCAAATAGTAAGTTCCAGCAGGTTGTCCCATTAAGACCGCTCATTTTTGAATTTTAAAAAACCCAGTGTTTATTTGAAAAGCTCTGACATTTTTATTTCAGTAAAGAGTGTAGATACGGAGGTTATGTATCTGACAGAGCATGTACAACCGACACAAAAAGAATGGGGCTAAATTCAAATTAATTCTAAATAGGTGGTCTTAGTGGGACACCCTCTGCATACGTATTGGACGAAAATTTTTCTTTAGCTCCCTAAAGGTGTGAAATTTGACTAGAACCCATGGTAATATGGAAGTTGAGAAGCCCAAGAATGTTACTATTGTAGGGATTCTTTTTTCTTTTTTTCAAAATTAACAACACTCCTCTTCTTTTTCGATTAACTTTACTCCTCTCCAGAAAACACGAAACGTCACAAATCGAAAACCGGAACATGTGTCCGAAGCCAAAAATAAAAACCGTATTCCCCTTTCGTTAAGTTAAAAAGTGTGATCAAAGCATATTTTGAATTGACAGTATTAGTTTTCGTTAAGTAAAAAAAGTGTGATCAAAGCATATTTTTAATTGACAATATTTCACTAAAATAAGTCTACAACTCGGCCATACTGACAATACGACGACTCGACGTATAAACGATAGATGATCATAATTTGTTAAAGTCATCCTGTAGAAGAAATGTTTCAATTTGTAACACTGCAAACCAATCAGCGTTAATTTTAGTTTATAATTTGCCGGAAATTCAACGATTTTAGTTTATTATACTTCAAATTCAACAAAATAAATCTAATTTTTAATACAGGAAATTCGATTGGTAAAATAAAAATATAACATTTGGAATTAACACACTTCAGTTGTTTCATTCTTATAAATTTGGTATACAAAATTCACAATCACACTTCCAAATTAGAGCAATATTTCAATCTTCAATATGGTCTTCATCCGAACAATACTTTTCCGTGGTAACCCATTTCCTAAGATTTTCTGGATCAAAAATACCTTCAAATGGAACACTATGTCCTTAATGCAATAGCGATCATTCGATAAGCACTTTTTTATAACGTAAGGACCCTTAAACTTAGGAGCAAGCTTGCTATTGGAAACGTTCCTTATCATTACGTAATCCCCTTCTTTAAATTTAACATGGGTTTTACATTTTTTATCATAATATTTTTCGTTCTGCAGTTGTATTACTTCGATGTTCCTCGCAGCACAATCCCTCAATTTTTCAATATTTTCCCTCAAATTTTGGTTATTCTCAATGTATTCTCGTATGAATTCATCATTTTTTAAATTCCTTTGAGGAACCCCAAACAAGAGAACGCTTGGAGTCTCTTTCGTGGATCTATTTGTTGTATTATTTATTGCGTACTCGACTTCGTGTAACGCACAATCCCACTGTAAGCCCTTTTCGTCCACTATCTTACTTAAGATTGGGACCAAAAATCTATTATATCTTTCAACTTGTCCATTTGACCGCGGACAACTATTTGCTATTTTAACATGATAGACATTTTGATTTTCTAAAAATTTCGTAAACTCCGAATATGTAAAACAGCTTCCTCTATCCGAAACAATTCTCTTCGATCTGCTATAATATTCGAAGTATGAAGTTAAAGCCTTTACAACTTCTTTAGTGCTAGTTGTCTTTGTTTCATAAAGTGTTATATATTTAGTGAAAGCGTCAATAATAGCTAGAATAAATCGGTTTTTATGTTTTGTTAGTTCCAAAGGACCCAAATGATCTATATGTATTGTTTCAAATGGCCTATTACCTTTCGAAATACTATGTAGAACTGATTTTTTTCGACCATCACTCGGTGAATAGACAATGCATTTCAGGCAATTGGTAATATATGTATGTAGACACTTTTTCTTTCATTCTTGGGAACCAATAACTTTGTTTTACCAAATCGCAGGTTTTATCTACTCCCACATGACCAAAATTATCATGACAGGATCGAATAAAATTATCGACTAACTGGTTGGGAACGTAAAAAAGTAAGCTTTCATTAGATTTACGGTATACCAAACCATCTCTAAGCTCGAAAAACTGACTTTCACTCTCTTCGAATTGATTTCGTATATTAACTATAGTAGAATCTTTATTTTGTGAAACAGCTAAAACTAATTCTAGCGAATTATTTTGGAATTCAATCACACCAATGGAACGACTTAAAGCGTCAACATGGACCATGCGTTCGTCTTTTCTGTGAACGACTTCAAATGTATAATTTTGAAGAAACAATGCCCACCTACTTATCCGAGGTTTTATGTCCTTCTTATTCATAGTCAATACGAATGAATTGCAATCGGTTACAACTTTGAAAGAAATACCATGCAGATAAATATGAAATCTTTTTAAGGCTTGAACTATTGACAAAGTTTCAAGTTCGAAGCTATGATAACGTGACTCAGCGTCGCTAGTACGTTTTGAAAAGAACATAACTGGGTTTAGTTTACCGTCACCCCTCTGCTTTTGTAACAAAATTACGCCCATCCCTACACTAGAAGCGTCGCAATGCAACTCGGTTTCTGATTCAGGCGAATATATCCGTAAAACAGGAGGTGAAATCATTTTATTCTTAAGAATCTCAAAACTTTCCTGTTGCAGTGATCCAAAATCGAAAATCGAATTTTTCCTTATTTAATCGTACAAAGGTTTGGCGATCGTAGCGAAGTCTCTGATAAACTTTCTAAAATATGAGACTAATCCCAGGAAGCGCTGAACTTCTTTAGCATTCCTTGGCCGCGGATAATTGATTACGTGCTCAATATTTTCCAGACTGGGCTGAACACCAATTCTATCAATATTATATCCCAAATACATAATATTTGACATAAGGAATTTGCACTTAGTGATTTTTAACTCAAGTTTATTTTCGGTAAGAGTAATAAACACGCGTCTCAGGATATCTAAATGTTCCCCAACAGTGGTTGTAGCTATCATGATGTCGTCTAAGTAAATAATAACTTGATTATTCGCAAGAAGATCACTAAAAATCGCCGTTATGAACGGTTAGCGGGTGCGTTGCACAGCCCAAATGGTACACGAGTATATTCAAACTGACCTGCATGCGTTACGAAAAAGGTTAGCGGCGCGGAACTTTTGCTTAATTTCATCTGATGAAATCCGCTTTTAAGGTCTAGGACGCTAAAATTTTCCACGCAATTTGTCAATACAATCTTCCACTATCGGCAAAGGAAATCGATCTTTGATCGTAAATTTATTTAATTCACGGAAGTCAACACACAAGCGTGTCTCCCCACTTTTCTTCTTCACTAACACAATTCTCGACGCGAAAGGCGAATTACTTGGACGGATAACTCCTTCGTCCAGCAGATTTTTAATCATGTCATTTACTATTGCTTTTTCTGCAAATGTCATTCGCTTTGGGGTAAAATAAAATGAAGTGTCAGCCGTTAAATTGATTGCCATTTCGAATCCAGTTTTTGGCTTCTCAGGTTTTGCACTATTTTTATAAAAAGCATTAAAAATTCCTGTGAATTTAATCCTATCACTATAAGAACAGTCACCCATACACAAATCAACACACTCTTGCTCCGATATGTAGTTAATTTCCAAAATGTTACCTGTTTCGTAATTAAATTCTTCAACATTATTTAATTTTTCACTAGAACATTATTGCCACTAAAGGATACTTTGACATTTTCATATAACGTGAAATCACGACCCAACAGTACATCGAAACTCATCGTATTGTCTGGTACGACCCTAAAATTTAAATTAAACAGTATAGTATTACAAATAATATTTTGTGATGTTATGCCTAACACTTTTAATTTAGAACTATTGATACCGAAAAAATTACCAACATTCCGCTCTAGTATGACATTGGGAATAACGGAAGCTTTAATAAGAGAAACTGGACTTCCGCTCTCCACAAGAGCATCGAGTTCAATGTTGATGTTGTTAAAGAGTACTGGTACAAAATATCCGGGACTGAAGTCAACGATATTCAGCGAAGTCCCTTGGCACTCCCTATAGCTGTGCCCTGTCCCGCCGCACTTGTAGCATGCTTCTCGTTCCTTTGATTCAAGACAATTATTCGCTAAGTGTCCCCGTTCTCCGCAACTAAAACACTTGCGGTCAACTTTATCCGACACAGTTTTATGCGCTGTTTTCTATGGTGCTCTTGAGTTTGTAATGGAATGCTTCTGCTTTATTACGTTAATGATGGATTTTAGGATACAGGAAGGTGTTTCGTATTGTTGCATTTTCGCTTGCGACTCCAAATAATGATCGTTTAGTCCATCGATCAGGTAATCAACAATTTCTTCATCCTCTAATTTTAATTTGCTTGCTAAAACTAGCTTATCTTGGAAATAGACGGAAAATTTTTCGTCTGATTTCCATTTTCTGCTTTCAAGCTGCTTTCTCAGCGAGACCTTGTCGATTTTTAAGCCGAAAAGTTCGACGAATTTCGAAAAAAGATCGTGAAGGTCGAGCACTAGATGCTCGGGGCGCGAATAGAACCAGTCAAGAGCCATACCTTTTAGCTTTCCGATTAGGATGATCCTGAGAAGTTTTTCTTCCAAACAGTAAACTTTCTGGACCATTTTCACTTGCGAAATCCACCGCTGCACGTCTTCGTCGCCCGAATACTCCGGTATCAGGCTCGACAGCTGTTGCACTGAAAACGATGGGCCGCCTGCCTCGTTCTCCTCCAACAGGGTAGAATTCCTTGCATTTCGTTTACCCATTTTAGAATTAAAAGAAAACTCCTTTTTTTTAATGCTCCGCGATAAGCTTCTCGAACTCGGAAATTTCGATGCAGCACGTTGATTTTGACTTAATTGATCTACTCGATTCGCAATCCCACTTCTGATTTTGTAGGAATTCTTTTTCCTTTTTTTCAAAATTAACAACACTCCTCTTCTTTTTCGATTAATTTTATTCCTCTCGAAAAAACACAAAACGTCACAAGTCGAAAACCGGAACATGTGTCCGAAGCCAAATATAAAAACCGTATTCCCCTTTCGTTAAGTTAAAAAGTGTGACCAAAGCATATTTTTAATTGACAATATTAGTTTTCGTTAAGTAAAAAAAGTGTGACCAAAGCATATTTTTAATTGACAATATTTCACTAAAATAAGTCTACACTATGTACTACCACAGACTATGAATAATATAAGATATCCATTCGGCAATTCACGGATAGAGAATGAAACAAATCGAGGAAGATTTAACTGAAGTGATAAAACTATCAATGTATTGTTGTCGAATAAGTAATTTAAAAGTCAGTTGCAAGCACATTCCGTGGACAACAAGCAGTCATCTTGAAATACGTGATCGTTGGAGAAAAGTTAAACAATTTTGTATAATCTTATAAGCAATCAAAATCACCTCAAAAATATGGGCTTAGCTAAAACCGACATCTGCCGCCTCTGCCTCGAAGACTCAGAAACGACAGTCTAGGAAAAGCCACAATCTTCTAGAAAAGGGTTTCCTTACAACTGATGAACTAGCCAACATGGCTCCCTTAAATATAGATTAGCCAAAGCTATTGAGTTATGGTAGGGTAAAGGGGCAATAAACGTATAATAGGCCGAGAAGGTCGCAGTGCTCTAACGTGTTCCCCAAATTATATATATAAAAAAAATATTTCCTTAACGCAAGGCATAGACTTTGGAATTGCTTTAACGTTAACCAAGCTGAAGAACTAGCTAAAGCACTATCTACGGAGCCAACAAACTATCCTTCAAAAGGCAAATGCACTATCCTCATTTTTGGTAATGAATCAATACCTATCTCCCAGCCTATTAGACTTCATGAACTGCCCTCAACTATCTACCAGTTATTTTTACTATCTTAATAAATTTATCGATAGACAAAACGCAACACACAATCCCTTGCATCGCAAAGGTAAACTGGCTTAAGTATCAGCGACAGCTCAAACAAAATTTTAGCGGCTTGAAATTAGAGCTCTCCGTTCCCCAGACATCAACAGAAATAGATCGGAGCGTTAATATCCTGAATAATACAATTCTAAAAGCCTGCTATAAATCTGCCCCTAGAATAAAAATCGCCGATAATGGACTTAGGCTCACGCCTCACATTGAAGTCAAAGTAAAGGCATTTACAGATATGGAAATTGACACAGCCTAGGAATTAAATCCTGAAGTACTGAGCAAACCAAAAAAAAATTTGGCAGATTCTACGCAACAAGAAACCCAGAAAAGCTTCTGGTCTAGACAATGTCTCAACGCTAATGGTCAAGAATCTACTTAACGTTGCCATAATTTTCATGAATTTCATCTTCAACAGCTGTCTCAAAATGGCTACTTCCCTGAAAAATGGAAGTATACAGTAATTGTACCCATTCTTAAACCGGAAAAATACCCTGCTCTATAAGTCATGAGTAAACTCTTTGAAAAAACAATTCTGCTTCGCCTGAATATAATTATTGAAAATCTATAAATCATACCTAACTCTCAGTTCGGTTTTAAATCAAAGCACTTCACAAATTACCAACTTAATAGAATCAAAACTCATATCATGAAGGGTCTTGAAGCCAAAAACTCTACAGGAATGAATACTCTTGATATCAAAAGCGTTCGATTCAGTATGGCGCGAAGGACTCATCTACAAACTCCACAATTTCGCTGTCCCCACGTATATGGTGCAACTGATTCGATCATTTATCACGTATAGATCATTTACTGTAAAAGTACAGAGCAAATACTCATCCCAGCACAAGATTTCCGCTGGTGTTTCCCAGGGCTCTTGTCTTAGCCCAGTACTGTACAACATTTATACGGCAGACATCCCTCAAAGAACAGAATGCCAAGTCGCTTCTTTTGCAGACGACACTGCTCTTTACTCTTCTTCATCCGACCCATTATAAAAAATCTCCTGGCCCAACTTGATGACATTCATAAATTCTTCAGCAAGTGGAAAATTCAAATCAATGCAGACAAAACACAATACATATATTTTACTAAACGACGAACTACGCGATACTTCCCAGCATCTACCTTGAATGTACTGGGACAACCTGTCAAGTGAGCTAAATCTATCAAATACTACTGCTTTACCTTTGATCCCAAGCTCACGTTTCATCTACACATGGAATCAGTAGTATCTAAAGTGACAAAAACTATAAAAATATTGTATCCACTGATCAATAGGCGATTGAAACTGTCCCAGGAAAATAAGCTGCTTTTATTTAAAATTGCAGTCCAACCGTCAATCACGTATCATGCACCCATTCGGAATTCTTGTGCCAACATTGATGAAACCAAGGTACAAATCGTACAAAATAAATGGCTAAAGTTTTTACTTGACAAACCTTGGTATTACTCTACAATAAAGTTTCATGATATTGCTGAAGTAAAACTTATAAAAAATAGAGCAAACGAATTAACAAACAATTTTTTAACACGCAGCAAATATTGCAACAGTCCGCTAATCGCTAAATTTCTAAATTAATAAACTTAATTTTAAGATAATTAAATAGATTAGTTTTAAGTTAGTTTTAGCTAAACTATTTCTAGGGCCTTTGATTTATTTCACTTTTTCCCTGAACCATAATTTTAAATTTAATTAATGTACTTCAAGCAAAATATGAATATTCTAGTTGAAAAGGCAATGTGTGTCTGAACCCTAAACTCTTTTTCTTAAATTTTCTGAAATTATGTAGTTTGTATGGGAGGTGGTAGAAAGAGTGGGGAGTTATCAATTAATTTTTCAGAAATAACTATAAATATCATTCAATTGCGTATCGCAGATCGGTAGTATTTATACTTTTCAGGAAAATCGACTTTTTGTAAAATTGTGAAATTGTGTGATTTCGTATGGGACGGGGAAGAACGAGTGCAGCTAATCGTCTAATTTTTTTCGGTCTTAACAATAATTAATTTAATAATAATAATAAATAATTGAAATGATAAGAACCGGAATTTACAGGATTGCTAGTGTGCTGAGAGTTCATATTATGTGCTATTGGAACTTCCTAGCAAACAATATTTTAAGGGTTCGCCAATAACTATTTAAAAACGAAAGTGCAATTTGCCTGATAAAAAATATGCGCATCTAAACGTATGAAACCCATTCAGTTTTATCTTTGTACCACACACGCGAAAATGTAATCAAAAGTGATCACATCTCAGTAAGTCGAGAGATCATGTTGAGCTCAAATTTTCTATGTAAAACTCCTTATCCTATCGATAGTCCTTTATTTATGTCACTAATAGCCTAAAGATATATCATTCGGATTAAGTTTATCAACATTGGAACAATAATTCAATCCGCATCCGCTCCATAGTCATATTCATTCATTCAAAAACGTAATTTCATAGCCACTATCGATAAAAATGATAAAACATTTACTATCGATGATAATTTTCATTCTTTCGAAAAGTTATTCGATAGTAATTTTCGATAGTAAATACACTGTCAACAAGTCGAGCGGAACTTTATTATTCTTGGGGCAAGTTGAGAATGTGTGGAAAGTCAATATGCAGGTTAGAGTGGTTAGGGAAGACTAAGTCAGAGGGAGTTATTGGGCAGGGCTGTTTTCAATTTAACACTTAATTGCGGAAACGATTATTAGCTCCAGCACATATGATAACTAATTCATTCGTTTATGCAAGTTTGGGTTTTTATGAGGGCACGGGAGGGGTTGTAGCAAGAGTGGGTTGGATGCTAACAGTTTTTTAATTGATTGTTTAAATCACGTCCAACATTCTCTGTATAGAATGTGTTTCATAGACGAAGTTGCATAGCATTTTCTTAAAATTCGGTGTATTTTACATTCACGAAATTTGTATGGGAGGAAGTGGAACGGGTAAGGGAATCGTAAAATTCATGATGCAATTTCCTTTCATTTCTCTTGTAAGGTGCTTGTACAAAATTTCAAGTTTGTAGCTTTTAATTTGTTGGTTATTAGTTGATTTAATGAAATTGATCGAAATCATACTTTTGTATGGAAGGGGGTGGAAGGGCAGGCGCGATCTCAAAACTTTTAGCGCAATTTTATTTCAACTATTTTCAAAAGTTTTCTTGCAAATTTTTAAATTGATAACTTTTAATAGTTAGGTTATAATTGTTTCTTAAATATGGTCGAAAAAATAATTTTGTATGGGAGGGGATAGAAGTTTTAAAGGTATTCCAGTTAATATTTCATATAATTAAGGATTTTTTTAAAATGCATTTTGCAAATTCTCAAGTTTCTACCTTAAAATTGCATTCAAAATTTTTCAGTTTATGTGTTTTTTCAATGCACATGAAACACCTTGTGCACGTTAGACCGGGGAGGTCGGTTTATAAAAATTATGGAACAAATTATTATTTTTTTTCTATGTATGTCAAATAGATGTATCCACATGCAAAATTTAAACTTTGAATTTTCCATCAGAGCCCTAAAAAAATCACTCATTTTGGCTTACCACCTCCCAACTTAAAATTTTTACCAAAATTAAAAATTATGTAGTTTTATAATCTGACAAATTTTCGATTCGATATATGTACTCTTTTTTGAGATATAAAGATTTATAATTTTGAAATGTGCGCCATTTTTGAAAAGCTCCCCATTTCCCCCTACCACTGTTTTATCCACATTTTATATTTTTTTCGTATTTCGCTAGTATAGCTTAATATACGTTTTAAGATTCAATTACATAGCCTAAGAGATAGTCAAGATATTTACTTTTGAGTGTTTTTCCTTGCACACCCCTGACCCTCCCCCTTACAGTAATCAGCCTCTCTCTGATTCTAGTGGATCTATATACCATCTTAATAGTGCCAAAATATGAATGTTTTGTGATAAGTATTTTCGACGATATAATGACTTGAAAAAAAAATTCGGCCGACAATTTGTTTTTAGCCCCTCCTTTTTGGACGCCAATGGATAAAAAAATTTAATTGTTTTTTAAGTTTGCCC
Source organism: Chorisops tibialis (assembly GCA_963669355.1). Lineage (NCBI taxonomy): Eukaryota > Metazoa > Arthropoda > Insecta > Diptera > Stratiomyidae > Chorisops > Chorisops tibialis. The sequence goes on along the minus strand of OY770263.1, from coordinate 115,592,288 downwards.
CACAATCCTCTCTATATATTTGCTAATTTTCAGCTTTCTATCTGCATTCTCGGTGGAGATATTAGCAAGAGTAATTTGTGACTCTTTCCCTCCCCCGCCTCTCCCTTTCACCTAACACTTCCCAGTCAACAACCCACCCAAAAACGAATATTTTACCTTCAACGGTCTCGGAGATATAAGTCCATATGTACGGCGTACGGCGGACGTCGGGAGGGATTTTTTTTTTTGCATTTTTAGGCCAATTTAGTCACGAAACGTGAAAAAACAAAATTTCAGAGTAGCAAATTTTTTTTTCCTGTGTCGATCACAATACTTTATTATCGTCTCCTTTTGTAGTGATTATTTGTCTTGGGCTTAACTCCTGAACATGGATGGAGTTGTATTGATTTGAGTGCGAATTTGCATTTCCAACCAGATGCCAGCATTTATAGAATCGCAATGTATTGATAGGTATCGCCTAGTGACAGTTCATATTCCTGAAGGAAGCCCTATTGGTACGGCACATATTTGCGGTAATATAAGAGCATAGAACAGAAATAATTTTCTTGCATAAGGCGCGATCCAGTGCGTCGGCAGGATTTGTTTATTCTTCTTGCTCAAGGAAATCGCGTCAAATCAATCAAATTCCTGTTCAGATATCCTATACAGGCATAGGATAGAAACAGCTCTCCTCCAAAAAGGCGCGATCCTGAGCATCGGCATTAAGCTTTTGTTTATTCCTCTGGCTCAACTGCTCGCTTCCATGTGCTACATGGTCGATTAACCCGACGTATTTTAGTCTGTCCAGTAATATTCCAAAGTTCGTTGTTGGAGCCTACTTCTGGCCAGAGGGTCCCTAAAATGCGTCGGAGGCATTAGTTCACGAAAGTTTGCAGTTTCTGAGTAAGTCGAATGGCCACTTTCCACGTAGTACAACCATATAGCAACACGGATTTGACACATGCGTCAAATACTCGCAGCTTCGTGCGAAGGGTGATCTCTCTAGTCTCCAGAAAGGGGAAAGTTTACCGAAGGCCTGACGAGCTTTACTTAGGCGCCTCAATATTCTTTTCGGCTTCACCGTCCATGCTGACAATGCTTCCGAGATAACAAAAATCTTGCACCTCTTCCACATATTGTCCGTTAAGCATAATCGGTATGCTTGTTTCACGCACATTTATTTTCAGTCTCGCCTTTTTGCATTTAGAATGCAACGGTCGAACATTTGACTGAAAGTCCGAGTGGTTATATACAAGCAAACACACGTCATCAGCTGCAGCTTTCAAGATGTCATTTATGAATAAAAGAAACAGGACTCATAATATCCAGCCTTGTCTATCACCCGTTCGAACAGGAAAGCTCTCGGACAGCTCTCCTCTGTGTAAGACGCGACACCTTGTATCATCGTGAGGTTCTGTAATCATAGCTATGATCTTGTGTGCAATACCTCTCATATGTAAATCATTTCATATCTAATATCTCGCTTAACGGTGTCGACAGCCTTCTTGAAGTCCACAAACTTGAGATGTAGTGGCGAGCCCATTGTGTTGGTCTAAAATGCGCATATCGGGAATTCAAAATCGAACTTTGGTCTCCTGACTTTCAGGTTTCTTAGCATTTTCGCACAACCCTCTAGAACTGCTAGAACTGTACGTCAATCGGGCTTCGAACTTACGATCTTCGCATTCGTAGACCAACAGGCTACGGTTTAGGCTGCACTACAGTACACCACTTACGTAGCTATAACGAGGCCATCTCAATCTGTGTAAATAAAAATTTGTAGATATAGGGTTGTAACAACCCTTTTACAATAACAAATAAAATGTTAAGGAATCTGAAGTTCAAAAGGTCAGAGCCCGATTCGGGCAGTAGTGCCATTGAAGAATAAGTACAGCCATACAAGGACATTGTGCTTCGTGTGAAAGAAAATTTCTCTTAAGCTCCAGCAAGAAGATGCTGAAGGCCTGACGGGCTTAAGTTTTACGAGTCTTAACATTCTTTTCGGCTACACCGTGCATGCTGACTATAGGGTAACGAAAACCTTGCACCTTTTCGACATATTGTCAGTCCAGGACAATCGTGGTACTAGTGGTCTGGCCTCTGTGCATGTATTGTCTTACACACATTTATTACCAGTCCAGCCTCTTTCCGATTCGAATGCTACCGGGATTTGAACTCTCGACCTTCGCATTGTAGATTAACACGCTACATACTAGGCTACACCCTAGTTTCAAAAGTTACTAATTCTTCTATTAATATGGAAATATAAAGATAATAAATGAAAATGCTTGTTTTGATGGTCGTTTATTTTTATATTTGCGATTTATTCACAAGATTTTCCAATGAGTGAATCGCACACCGTTTAGTTATAGCTAATCAGAATAATGGTGATGAATTCTAGCAGAAAAAAATTTCTCTTTTTTTCCATTCATTTCCCGTAAAGCATTATTCATTGATGTGGAATCAATTATTATGAATGCATAATTCATTCAAAAGTCTATCATAATGGAGCGTAATTTCCCGCTGTAATTTATTTTATCAAAAGCTCCCCGCTTTCTCGTCATTTATTTGTCCAGTCGCTGTCTGCAATGACCTTTCCGCGCTGTCGCATACTGGAAAAATGCCGGAAAATCGAGAGACCTTTTATTTTGAAGGTTGCGCGATTGAACGGCACACAACAACAATTTATTGTAAACTGATGCTGAAGCGATATTTTCATTGTTTTTCCTCATTTCCAACATGGAACATGTTGCTGACCACGACAGCACCACCCTCTTCTTGCCTCCGCTAGTATGTTAGAGTTGTCAAGCAGTGACAACCGACAAGTTCTTTTGTCATATCCATCGATCGGTAGGAACTTAGCGGCAACATATCTAACTACTGCTGCAAGTAAGTTGCACCAACAGTCTTAGCTGAGAGGTGATTTCCGCATGGCAGCTTGAATCACGTTTTCCGTTGATTTTGTGCAGTCCGCGGCGATCAGGAAGCGATAAGATCTGTCTTAGTCGCGAAATTGTCGTCAATATTATCACATCCGATTGAGCAGTGCGCGGTCATCCGGGCGAGCGCCTTCGCGGAGAAAGTGCTTATTCTTATGTCAGAGCGTGCGACATAGCTAATCGCTCTGAAGAAAAAGAAATTACTTTTGCCCGTGGATGTTACGTAACGTTACGTTCGAGATGAACCGAAGCCGCTGTGGCATAAATAAAAGGCGGTTAAGTTTAAGCGAAGTTGTAACCGAGATTTGGCTTTGTCTATCAGCAGTCGGATGTCGGATTTACTTATCTTACACGGTACAACTCTATTGTCTGAGTTTCCAAAGATTTGGGGAACAAAAAAATGTTTTTTGGGGTGCGGCCAGTAAGTTTGAACCGGAACCATGCGATGGCCGTTGGTCATTACGCAGCAATATTTGCGGAAAATACAAACAATTTGGTCTTTTAGACGAGAAATCGGAAGTAGATGGGCTTGGATGCAAAGCTCAGTCAAAGACTCTTTTTGGAGGTGAGAACTCCAATTAAAGTTGAGATGGATTCAATTATAATACAATGCCACAAAAGGTAAAAAAAGAAGTGATGTTTGTTGGCCTTAAGCCACATTTACAGACGAAACTGAGAATCTCTCAGAGGTCGAATATTTTGAAGTGAAGCGGTAAAAGGCTTTCGAACATGGCTTTTATCTTCCGGTAAGCTCGTACGCAACTTTATAGTTGAAAGGTCACTGCAAGTTATAACAAAGGCAGCTACGTATTTTATTTCTTTAATTATTAAGGCAGCCTTTAAAAATATGATTCGAAACGGAATGGACGAGATGATGTACCGGTTTTGGGAGGTTGTGTTTGAATTTGAAATTGGGAAAATTCGTTAATTCGTTTATTTTGGTAGATTGTAGATGCATACCTTGAAATAATTAGGGCCAAGTTTGGTAATCGCGGACAATTTCGATGTACGGTTTTTGATGGACTCTCTTGTTTCGAGGCTCCAGGGGTGCGAAAATATAAATTTCTTAATCAATTTTGTCTCAACGATAACATAAGTAAACCTTAGCTGAAAACGTCGCAAGTATTGTTAAAAATTTGTCCTCCTCGACCTACAGAGCCCTATTGTTTTCGGAAACGACCGCTAGCAGGAAACAGAAATAATTAGCATTTAACATCGAAAAAAATCATGAAAAGTGTATTTTTTATCTGATCCAAAAATTGTGTATAGCTAAGTTGTAGAGCAGCTGGAAGCAAGTTTTCTAACTTTTGCGGTTTCTCCTTAGGATAAACGACTTACCTTCAGTCAAAGATCTTCAAAAAAAAAACTTTCTCAAATAAATTGAACTGGAATAAGTGCGCGGTCCAGTGGCCGACAGTGAATTTTATTCAATACTAGCATATGCACCCGTACTTCGCAAGGGTACATCTGCTGCAGTATTTCGTAAGAAAGGAAAATCATTTAGCAAAGTAGTAAAATTTATTATACTCTAGATGAAATCTGAGAGTATTACATATAAGTGCTCTAAACTTTGTAACGTTAAGAAATAAGGCTCAGAGAAAAAAAATCAATGATACAGAAGTTCATATAATCAATCGAAAATCTCAAAACCGGACGTCAGTCCGTACGTCCGTCCGTCTGTGCGCTCTCTAGCTTGAGAACGCGTTGAGCTAGATAGTTCAAATTTTTCAAAGTTCGTGAACGGGCCAAGTCGCTCCACCCCTTCTACCCCCTCCCACACAAAATGACAGAATTACGCAATTTTTGACAATAAAGGGATTTGCCATTAGTCTGAAATTTGGAACATCTTACTTTTATGATGATTTAAATCTACCGTATAAAAATTATGTGTGTCCTCCTCCTTCTTCCACTACCTCGCATACAAACTGTACTTTTTCATGATATACTCTGAACCAATTTACTCAGTGCGTACATATGTATGAAATTTATCGAGCTCAAATTTAGCACGAAATATTTACTTAGAATTATTAGTACGATCAAAAAAAAAAAAATTGATGATTAGTCTTAGTCCTTTTACCACCTCCCATACAAAATGACGTAATTTTAGAATTCGACAATAAACGGATTCGCTCGAAAAGCACAGATGCTATTGATCAGAAATTTGGAACATATTACTTTTATGATGATTTCAAACTAAGATATAAAAATTATTTAAGTCCTCCCCTTTCTCACACCATCTTCCATACAAACTGTGATTTTCATGAAATACTCTAAAACAATAACTCAGTGCGTATCAAATTTATCGAGCTGAAATTGTGCACTTAATATTTATTAAAAATTATTAGTAAAGCCAAAAAAATTAGGCTATTAGCTGTACCCCTTTTACTCCCTCCCATACAATCTGACACAATTTCACAACTTCACAAAAAGTGGATTTTTCCTGTAAAGTATGAATGCTACTGATCTACAATTTAAAACATATCAAAAGCATGATTTTTATAGTTATTTGTGAAATAGTCATTAAGGACTCGCCCCTCCCTCTATCACCTCCCATACAAACTGCACAATTTGGCTAAATCCAATAAAATAATTTTCTCAGTACCTATTAAATTTTTTTTAGAAGGTCGTAAGTTCAAATCCCGGTTGACGTATAATTCTAGCACACTGCCTACTAGGATATACCTTGGTCACCTCAATCTACGAAAATAAAAAATTCGTGGAATCCAACAATAAGTAAACAGAATTATGATTGGGCTTAAAGCCCTATCATATGATACTCTAGATGAGATGGAAATGACTTTAATATACCGGAAAATATGTCATCTTAAATTCTTTCGAAAAGTGAATAGAGACTTTGCATGGGAGGTGGTAGAAGTAGAGGGGGAGGTTTGTATTTTTCGTATATGACACCGAACATGGCATGCAAAATGTTTTTTGCTGGATCTAAAGTTTTTAGTTTTCATTATTTTTAAAGAAATTGGTCAGTTTTCCTGAAATTGGGGTATTTGTATGGGAGGTGCCAGAGGAAGTGGAGCGCTTAAGATGATTTTGAAACTGCTTATAATCATCCTTATCACCATACTTTGATTTAATTTCAAAGTCGATAGCTCTCATATACTTGAAGGAGAAATGTTTTTCTTGAATTTATAATACAGATATTTGTATGGGAGGTGGTAGAAGGAGTGAAGCGGAGCTGATAATTTTTTCTAACACTTATTTTAATTATTAAGAAACAAATTCTGGCAAAATTTGAAGTTTGTACTTTTTCTAGTTTGAATGGAAATCGATAAAATGCATTTAACAAAAATTATGCATTTGTATGGGAGGGGGGAGGGATCATGGGCTTATCATCCGTGATCTTAAGACCTAAATGATACCAGAAACAGATGCATCGCCTCGGATACGGACTGATTCTACAGTAACGACTTCTGGCATTCGAAAACGGACTATGATTGGCTTCTGGAACGTTCGAACATTGAATGACGGGGGAAGAGCTGGGGTTACTCGGTCCTTGCACCGCCAATCAGTGATCGACCGTGAAATGGAGCACTATAACAGCACTATCCAAATCTAGGGTTTGAGCGAGGTCAGGTGGACAGGATCAGGAGAAGAACGAACCCCTAGCGGAAACACTATTCTGTACATTGGCCCTGAAAGTGAAGCCAGAAATGGCGTGGCGTTCGTCCTTACGCCGAGAGCGAGAAACAGTCTCATTAGCTGGGAACCAATCTCGGATAAGATTATCGTCGTCAGGCTCAGGACCAGTGTCAGAAACGTCACAATTCTGCATGAATGAACGATTTTGATTGGTTCGCTCAAGGTTTATACTCCCACAACCTTAAACAGCTGATTACTAAGCCATATTTTACACGTAGATTGTTCGCATATGTGCGTGGAGATTGCACTCATATTGGTGAGCTCAGTTCGAGAATTTCTTTCTCGTTTGCCAACTGTTTTACGTATAATTAAACTGTGGTTTGTAGTCCCACCGAAACTGGTTCGGCTTACAAGAATGACAATGACCGATTCTTTGTCACAAGTCAGAGTAGAAAATGATCTGACTTCCAGTTTTAAAAAAGACAAAGGCCGTAAGCAAGGTGCACCTGTGCTTTCCAACTTGACATTTAAATATGTTGTTCGGAAAATTCCCGTTGACAATAAGGGAAAACTATGCTTTAAATCCACGCAACTCGTAGCATATGCCGACGATATAGATATCCTTGCAAGATCTCTGGAGTGCAAAGGAAGTATTTGTAAACCTTGACTCGGTAGCAAGGGAAACTGGACTACGCATTAACGAAAACAAACAAAAGTTATGATAAAAACTAGGAAAAAGACGCCAATCCGACAAAATATTGCAGTAGGAGGCTATAACCTAGAAAACGTAGACAACTTTATATACCTAGGAGCGAACCTATCGAAGGATGGAAGCGAACCCATCGAAATTAAAAGAAGGATAATGATGGCAAACAAGACGTACTATTCTGTACTTCAAATAATTAAAAACAAGAATGTACACAGGAAAACAAAACTTAAGCCATACAAAACCATCATAAGACCTGTGCTATGCTATGGCAGCGAAACGTGGACTTTAACGCAGGCTTCCGAAAAGCTACTTAACGCCTTTGAAAGAAAGGTCCTCAGAAGAATCTTCGGACCTGTGAGGGAAGACTCGATCCGGAGAATACGATACAATAGAGAATTGTATGCCATCTTCGACAATACAAAAGTGTCAACCATTATAAAATTTAAGAAGTTACAATGGGCTGGTCATGTGAAGCGTGTGGATGACGGAAGAATTCCTAAACGCACACTAAAAGGGAAAGTCAACGGACAAAGACCGGTCGGAAAACCACGGAAGCTCTGGGAGGATTCGTTTGGTGCAGACAACAAATCACTGCTAATTTTTGGATAGAGGCAAAGTATTCAGGAGGCCAAAGTCCGATTTGGGCTGTAGCGCCATCATGAGTGAGTAAGTAATTTAATGGCTTTTTGAACATATTGTTTTTTTTTTTTGATGGAGTCAGAACCATAAATTATTAAGCGTGAAACCATGCTACTCGTATTTGTATGGGACAGACCCGTGCTCATGGGATTGATTTGAGATCATATACATATTGAGGAACGTTAAGGAAATGTGAATAGTTGTGACTTGTGTTAATTCTAAAAAAAAAATATATAAATAACCTAAACTTAAAAACATAACAGGACTATGATTGCACGTACAGCTCAATCATGCGATACTCTAGATGAAATAGAGATTCTTGTGATCTTAAGAAATTTTGTACGGGGAGGGGTAGAAGGGATGACAGCATTGACCTAATTTGCTTCACTTCATGGTAGAGGAGCTATTGAAATGTTTTGTACTAAATTTAAGCTTCAAAAATTGAATAGGTACTTAGAAAATTAAAGTACTGGGTTTGGTGAAATTGTGCAGTTTGTATGGGAGGTGGTTGAAGGAGTAGAGTTTCTTAGTGATTTTTTAAGAAACAACTATTATCATAATTCAACTAATATGCTTTAAATTGCAGATCAGTAACATTCATACTTTTCAAGAAAATCGGATTTTCGAAAAGTTGTGAAATTGTGTCACATTGAATGAAAGGGGGTAGAAGGAGGGAAGCTAATCTGTTTATTTTTTTCCGATACCAATAATAATGCTAATTAAGGATTTAGAACAAAATTGGAGCTCACGCACTGAAATAATTCTACTAGTTCATCTACAATGGCGCTACAGCCCAAATCGGGTCTTGGCCTCTTGACCTTCAGGTCCCTTAACATTTTTTGCTTTATTTATTGTGGAAGGGTTGCTAGACCTTCGCACTGACACTGAAATAATTGGTTTAGAGTATTTCATGAAAAAGTGAAGTTTGTAGTGGAGGTGGTGAAAGAAATGGAGGAATTGAAATAATTTGTGTACCATGCATCACATTTAAGATCAAAATAATATATTCAAAATTTCAATTTATTAGTTCTTATAGTTTTCCAGAAAATTTGATTATTGAATATTTTTGAAAATGAGACATTTTGTATGGAAGGGGCTCGAAGGCATGAGGAGATTGAAATAAAACCAAAACCAAATTACATCTCGGAGCATACCTAACAAATTGTGCAAGTTTCATTACTAACGGTTGATTTGTTTATGCGTGAAAGATGGCCGGACAGACAGAAAGACTACAATTTCAAAAACATGTTTTCATGCTTCCATCAAACAATTAAATTCCCGTTAAGACCCCTTAAGGGGTATAGGACAGATACGACTCTCTCCCACAAGGCGAAATCCTGAGCATGGGCCTTTAGTTGTTGGCAGGACTTGTTTATTTCTCTAGCCTCCTGCTCAACTGCTCACTTCCATGTCTGCATGGATTATAACCCAGACCCTGTTTGGCGATGTTTCGCTCCGGTTCCCTCAAAGTGTGACCAATCCGCTGCTACTGGCGTATTTGAATCTCAATGCCTATTTTATTCTGTCCAGCTGTACTCCAAAGTTTGTCGTAGGACCCATGTGCATGCACTTGGTTGTACGCACATTTATTTTCAGTACCGCCCCTTTGCATTTAGAATGCAACGAGCGAACAGTTGGACGATGACATGAGAAAAAATAATACGCGGGATGCATACGCCATAGTAAAAGACTTGAAAAAGGGATATAAACCAAAAACTAGTCTCTGCAAAGACGCAGAGGGCAATATCATCAGCGACACAGAAGAAATCAAAAGGAGATGGGCTTCATACTTCGAACATCTTTTGAATCCCATCCCAGTAGCACCGATAACGACAGACAACATTTCAATTCAAGCCTCAACTGACGAAGATGAACCATCATCGACACCACCCACGCTTCCTGAAATCAAAGCAGCCCTATGTGACCAAAAACGAAACAAAGCGCCGGGAATTGACGAAATACCAGTTGAACTTCTGAAAAACGGTGGAAACTGTGTCGCTGAAATACTGCACAGCATGATATGCAAAATTTGGACAGAGGAAATTATACCCGACGACTGGCGAAAAAGCATTATATGTCCAGTTTACAAGAAAGGAGATAAACTCTGCTGTGAGAACTACAGAGGTATATCATTGTTGTGCACGTCCTATAAAATACTGACAAAAATAATTGAACGTCGTCTTAAGCCCTATACTAATCAAATAATTGGCGAATACCAAGGCGGATTCAGAACCGGACGATCTACAACAGACCAGATATTCTCGGTGAAACAGGTGCTTGAGAAATGCTGGGAATATAACACAGACGTGCACCAAATATTCGTAGATTTTAAACAAGCATACGACAGTATCGACAGGAGCGTACTGTACCAAATCATGCTTGACTTTGGAATTCCTCCAAAACTAGTCCGACTAACAAGACTCACAATGACGAACACTGAATCCCATGTGAGAATACAAACCGATTCCACAACCAGCTTTCGAACGGAATGTGGTTTAAAGCAGGGAGATGGTCTAGCCCCTATGCTTTTCAACTTGGCACTAGAGTATGTCGTCCGAAAAATCCCAGTCGACACCAACGGGACACTACTATTCAAGTCCACCCAACTAGTAGCATACGCTAATGACATTAACATTCTAGCAAGATCCTTCCCTAGTGCTAAGGAGGTATTTGTCAATCTTGACTCCGCCGCAAAAGAAGTCGGGTTGCGCATTAATGAAAGCAAAACAAAAGTAATGACGCAAACAAGAAGGAGAACGCCAATCAGACAAAACATAACAATTGCGGAATATAATTTGGAGAGTGTGGACAACTTCATATATCTTGGGGCTAATCTAGCAAAGGACGGTAATGAAACAGACGAAATCAAACGACGGATAATACTAGCAAATAAGACGTATTATTCGGTACTTCCAATAATGAAATCCAAGAAAGTGCACAGGAACAATAAGCTGCGGATTTATAAAACTATTATACGACCTGTGCTCTGTTATGGCAGCGAGACGTGGACATTAACGCGAACTTCCGAAAAAGCAGTTAACGCATTCGAAAGAAAGGTCCTCCGAAGAATTTTGGGACCTGTGAAGGAAGGAACGGAATGGCGAATAAGATACAACCATGAGTTGTATCAACTCTACGACGAGCCAGAAGCTTCAACGTTCATCAAGTTACGTAAACTGCAGTGGGCTGGCCATGTAGAGCGAATGGAAGACGGAAGAATCCCCAAACGTGCTCTTAAAGGCAAAGCGAGTGGTAACCGGCCAGTAGGCAAACCACGCAAGCGATGGGAAGACTCGGTTGATGAAGACAGCAAAGCCATTCTAAAAATTAGCAGCTGGAGGACGCGGTCTTTGGATCGAGACGATTGGAGGCGACGACTTCAGGAGGCCAGGGCCCGATTTGGGCTGTCGCGCCATTGATGATAATGAGCGAACAGTTGACTGTAAGTCCGAACGATTATGTGCAAGCAAACATACGTCATCTGCATATCAAGGTGACTTAAGATGTTAAATAGTCTAAACTGGAAACCTTATCCACAAGATGTCTTTTATTGCCACTAGAAACAAGTGATAAAATGCAGCCTTGTCTGACACCCGTTCTCGCAGGAAAGCTCTCGGACAGCTCTCCTCTATGCATGACGCGACACCTTGCATCTGCGTAGGATTCTATAATCATTCCTATGACCTTATCTGGAATACCACTCCTACGCAAAGCATTCCATATGTAATCTCGCTTGACGCTGTCGAAAGCCTTTTCGAAGTCCACAAACATAAGATGTAGTGGCGAACCCATTTCGGCTGACTGCTCCAATATTATCCGTAAGGTATTTGTGTGGTCGATACAAGACGACCCTTTAAGGAATCCAGCCTGAAAAACTTCGAGGGTGTTCTCCTCGACATCACTAATCCTATTGAGATTTACCTTAGCCATGATTTTCGATACTGCATACACCACGCCAATTGCCACAATTCCGAAGGTCGTCCTTCTTCGAAATTTTCATAATGACGCCCTCCTTCGATTCAGTCGGATATTTTCCATCATTCCACACCTCAGTAAAGAGTGGGAGGAGTATATTGGCAGTTATTTCTGGGTGCGATGTGAGGAGTTCGGTTGGTAGTCCGTCTATACCTGGAGCTTTCCTCCCTGCCATTGACCGAATGGCGGAAACTATCTGTTCCTTATCTGGGAGATCGTCTTAGTTGTTCTATCTCTGGAATATCTTCCTCTGATAAGATGTTTATCACCGCAACTGGTGTTCACTCACATTAAGGAGAGTTCCATTGACACCTCTCATCAGGTGGTTGGTGGTAAAATTTCTGTTCATCAACTGTTTCATAATTTGAAATAGAACCCAAATCTCCAAGTTTACCCGCAGATGCTGCCTTATTGACCAAAACAAGAGGTGATATTATTATCATCTCAGGAGATATGAACGCCTAGGTTGGCTCTGACAACACTGCACTAGAACACGTCATGGGGAAGCATGGTGACCCTTGGGTCGATGCGCCACGACCTTGGAATAATAGACCCGAAAACGGCGAATTATTTGTAGAGTTTTCTAGTACTCGGCAAATGATCGTCGGAGGGACAGTTTTTCCACACAAGAGTCACCATAAAACATCCTGGGTTTCTCCTGATGGTGTTACTCAGAACCAGATCGACCATTTAGATATAAGTCGCCGACGGAGAAGATGTCTCCTCGAAGTGCGAGCGAAGCGTGGTGCTGACGTAGAGAGCGATCACCACTTGATGGTTGCCTGCTTGCGATTGTGCACAACAGCTCTACGACGACCACAAATTGTTCAAATGAAGTGCAAGCTTCATGCGAATAGACTAAGAGACCACAACAAAAAGCGTGAGTACAACACTTTTCTACGTGAAAAGTCATCTACATTGGGCGAATATAAAGTGCGCACACTGGGCGTTAATTGGGATTCAGCCAAAAACCGTTTGTAACTAGTGCTGAAGAATCTGTGGGATATGTGCAAAGCGGTGAAAAACCCTGGATATTGCAAGACACATAGAACAAGGTTGGCGATCGGAAAAAGCCAAATTTACAATCATCTCTCAACCCGACACGACAACGAACACCCGACTTGAGACAGAACTACCGCGATGCTCATATACAGCTTAAAAAGGCTGTTAGATGCGACAAGAGACAGGCCATTGAAGTACTGCACTTCACTGCATAATTGTGACGTTTCTGACACTGGTCCTGAGCCTGACAACGATCCTATCCGAGATTGGTTCCCAGCTGATGAGACTGTTTCTCGCTCTCGGTATAAGAACGACCGCCCCGCCATTTTCGGCTTCACTCTCAGGAGCAACGTACATAATGAAGTTTCCGCTCAGGTTTCGTTCTTCTTCTGTCCACCTGACCACGCTCAAGCCCAAGACTTGGATGTTATAGTGCTCCATTTCACGTTCGATCACTGATTGGATGTGCAAGGACCGAGTGACCCCAGCGCTTCCTCCGTCATTCAAAGTTCGACCGTTCCAGAAGCCAATCATAGTCCATTTTCGAATGCCAAAAGTCATTATCATAGAATCTCTCCATATCCGAGGCGCATTTATACGCAAATAATACTACAATTATATCTATATGAATAGATTTAGCAGTACCACATATTTGCTTCAAATTAGCCCGCTGGGTTCTCGGCATATTTTTCTAAAAAAAAAGCGAAATAAATTATTATACAGAAATATTCAAGAACTATAATTGCGGGTAAGCGCCAACACTGCTCTACATGAAATATAAATTGTTAATTACTTTGAAAATTTATTGTGTTTATTACGGAACGGCGCAAATTGTAAATGAGGGGGTTGAAGGAGTTTTTCCAACTTCTCCCCGTCTTGAATGTATCCCACAAATGGTAGAAACAGTTTTGTAGTTGTTTAAAATTTGGAGTCCAGATTGCGTGTTATTTTCCTCTTTGGCCAGTGTAAATGATATAGAGCGTAGAATGATGAAATACTCGCATTGCTTTGTGCGACCACAGTATATATGTAGGTACATAGTAGAAACAGTCCCTATGGTGCCGTTGTTAAAACATTCAAAACATGAAGTAAGAGAGAGTTAGAGTGAGATAAGGACGATGATTGAAACGTCCGTCTCGTACATGAGCATGGCGTCCTTGGAGTTTTGGTTCGGATTGCATTCGTCTTGATCGAAGTATAGTCGGCAGTTCTCTCGCTCAATTTTCTTTACATTTTTCGTGTGGTTATTTCGTACGCACGCTCTCTTATTAGTCGAAAGCTTACGAACGATGGTGCTAAAAAATCTCAATTTCCTGCGATTGAATGTTGACAGTACAGTATACTATGTTCACAATTAGCTTTCCATCTAATTAAAATGTCTGTAATTATCGGACAACTGCTGTGCATAATCTTAGCCATCAGGCAACCACTGTGAGGATGATCAGTTCCACGCTTAGCTGGATAATCGAAAAGGCATATTTTTTCTAAAGTATTGAAGGAAACCTTCCTATCTTTTAAGGTACCCCAACGCGAAACTAACGCCTTTTTTCAGTTGTCGTATTTTCAAGACTACTTCCTTTAAATCGCTTTATCCAATAAGATAAGAACCTCAGTCGTTATGTTTCTTTTAATTTTTTTTTCAACACGACAAACGCATGATAAGATAACGTATTTTGATATGAGGTCCCACCAAAGTCTCCCATGAAAAACTCATCACGAGAGATTTAACACTTTCTCGAGGACTTTCTTGTGTTTGAGTTGCCGATAAGATTTATAAATGACGACTGAGCAAATAAACACTCGTGGAATAAAGCCGTACAGCAAATATTGATAGATTCAGTATACCTAAAAAAAGTCGTATGAAATACGAAATAAAGTCGCATTCAGTTCATTTTAATTGCCCCGTCAGAGTTAAATAACCCAGGTAAAATTTTTTTTTTGACGGAGATAAGAAAAATTAATAAGATTTAAAAATAAAATTTGACTACGGGGTCTGTTTTCTGCCAGGCAAGCAAAAGCATGAAGAAGGTTTACTTTGAGAAATCATTTCCTGTTGATTGAATTTGATATACCACATATACGCGTTGAACTTACGATGAAACCGGAGGCACCAATCTAAATTTTAGCACATAAATTTAATAATATCTACGATTATACCAAAAGAGAATCGTTTTGCTTTTACTTAAAGTCAATGGATTAACATATTATAACTGCATTATTGTGCATAATTTGAAATCCCAAAAAAAATTCCGGCTGTTGATAATCGAAAATAATATCGCGGTAATTGTGCTGAGTTCACAAGCTCGTTTTTTTCCCATGACACCAATTTCGTCACCATTAAAGTTCGCCGGTAAAAAGCGTCGTACATCGAGAGTCGGGTCAATTTGATCTTTTTGACGACACATAAATATTAGTAAAGTAAAGGAAAAATTTCGGATGAAATCTCAGAATAAAACAAGAAATACGCTAAGAAATAGAGCTCGGAGAAAATTTAACAGGACTATGATTGCGCGTAAAGCCGAATCGTACGATACTCTAGATCAAATAGAAGGGGTGGTAGAAGGGGTGACAACATTCAACTACTTTTTCTCACATCATGAGTAAGTAGCTACAAAAACTTTTTATGTACAAATTGATTAGGTAATGAGAGAGCTAGTGTATTAGATTTAGTGAAATAGTGCAGTTTGCATGGGAGGTGGTAGAAGAGTGGGGGTTTTTAGAGATTTTTACAGTAATAACTACCAACATTATGCAATCGACATCTCTCAAAGTTCAGACCAGAAACATTAATATTTTTCAAGAAAATTGACATTTTTTAAAGTTGTGAAAATGAGTCTCATTGTATGGGAGGGGGTAGAAGGAGTGAAGCGAATCTTTTACGGAGGGTCATCATTCGACGGAAGGGAGTCGAATGTTGATTCTAAGGTGCTGTAGAAATCGTCTTTAACTTCGTCGTCTTTGTCTTTCGTTGGGCGTGGACATTAATAAGCCAAACATTAAACAAACTTGTTTTGATGCGGATTGCACACAATCGTTCATTGACGGGTTTGAAGTTGGTAACTTGGTGTTTAAACTTATTGTCGACGATAAACGCAGCTCCAAATTCCCGGCTTCCCGATGATTTCCCACTTTTGAAAATTGTGTGCGATCTAATGTCAGTAATCTCGCTACCTAACAATTTAGTTTCTTGGAGTGCAATTATGTTTATATTGTATTTGGCTGCCTGTTCTAGAAGCGCTCTCATTGCTCCTGCTCTGTACAGGGATCGCACGTTCCAAGATCCGAAGGAATAGTCCATTTTTCGTTTGCGTGGTCGTTGCCGTTGAATCAATCCAGTCCGAGGCGTTGCTTCAGGTTTCGAAACAGGTGTGGTTTTTCCGAGGATGAGTTGTTAGCACATCGCCCAACCCCCAACTTGGAGGGCCATATTATTATACTACTAGAATTTTTCTGTTTCATTAGTACTCGCGCCCATCAGTTCAGCAAGTCAAGTCCGGATGGACAAGACCAGTATCCGGTGGCTACCACGTGCAGGTATGATGAGCACAATTGATGTGTATATGACATGTACAACACTGGGCGTCGCCTAATAACACCGATCAGATGCCTACCCTATCTATAGCCATCCAACCACCAACATGAAAATTCGCAAAAGAGAAATTCCATGTAGCTCCAGTACAGGAACCAAGAGCCGTGAAGGGAAAAAGTATTGGTATTCATCAAAAAATGGGTAAGGTAATTTTCGATTAAAGAAGCGACAGGCCAAGAGCTGCAATTTTAATATCACCAGAAAATCATTACTTGAATATGTATATTTTCATCCGAACAGATTTAGTAGCTGTACTGGTGAAAATTCCAAAGGCAGGAGGAAGTCAAGAGGTGATAATTGCCTAGGCCTACTTTCCTAGTGAGGAGCAAGATCCTCCATCTCAAGGCGTCATAGAGCTTGTGGGATACAGCAGAATCCACAAAATACCAGTCATTCTCAGCTGTGACGCTAACTCGCACCACACTATCTGGGAAAGTAGTGATATCAACAAAAGAAGTGAGTCACTTTTGGAGTATCTTACTACTAACAACCTAGATATAATAAATTAAGGTAACACACCGACCTTCATAAATTCAGCTAGGCAGGAAGTACTTGACCTATAGATCACAAGCCCTGCCTGGTTGACAGGTGTGAAAATTAGCACGTATCAAAAGAAGCTTCATTATCAGATCATAGGCATATTTGTTTTGATATTAAGATTTCATTTGGCTATATAGGACAATACAGAAACCCTAAACGTGCCAACTGGAATCTTTACCAGTCAGTCTTAGAGTATGAATTAGGTATCAAAGAGGAATCAATAAGCAGCCCAGACTGCATTGATAAAATCACGAACAAGTTCGTAAAAAATATTATCAATGCTTACGAACAAAGTTGTCCTGTTCTACACAAAAAGAAAGGGCTAATCAAACACCTTGGTGGAACGAGGAACTAGCGGCAAAACGCAAACAAGCTAGGAAATTGTTCAACAGCGCGAACACCTTTGGGAACTATATAATAAACTTCTAAAAAAGTTAAAAAAAATAGTCTTGGAGAAGATTTTGTGAAGTGATAGATGATCTTCCAACAACCTCAAGACTCCAAAATGTGTTATCAAAAGACACGCCGATAGATATCGGACTATTAGAGAGACCGGATGGATCCTCAACTGAAAGCAGCATGGAAACTCTTGAACTGTTATTAGGAACACATTTCCCAGGCTGCAAGATAATTAGCAATAATGAAGATTTAGAGGCACAGGAAAGGATGTATCTTCAAACTTCGTTCAGCAAAAGTATTACCGGTATAATCTTCACTCCGGAAAAAATCAGATGGGCGATCAACACCTTTAAGCCCTTTAAATGAGCCGGAGTAGATAAAACATTCCCCGCTTTATTGCAGAAGGGGTTAAAGATCCTAATGCAAACAATGATAAGGATCTTTAAAGCCAGTTTTGTATGGGAATACATCCCAAAAATCTGGAGGGAAGCGGGGGTGGTATTTATACCGAAGGCAGAGAGTCGTCCCATTGATCAGCCTAAGTCATATCGCCCTATAAGTCTTACCTCCTCCTTCGTCAAAACGATGGAGAAGTTAGTGGACATTCTCATAAGAACAGGGCCTAACAAGGTCTGTTTTAATAATATTCAACATGTCCAAAAAAGCAAATCAACAGAGTCAGCCCATCATGGTTTGGTAGGACAAATCGAAAAGGTAAAAGACTATAAAGAAATTGCCCTTTGCACATTCCTAGATATTGAAGGAGCATTTGACAATACTCCCCATGAAGTCATAATAGCGGCTGCTAGGAAAAAGGGTTTGGAAACGGCCACGATAAAATGGATACAGGATACACGCCATGCTAAAGAGTCGAATGACAACCATGCATCTAGGTGATAGCACATTGACAGCACAGACCTATAGAGGATGTCCCCAAGGTGGGTTACTATCTCCACTTCTTTGGTCAGTGGTAGATGAGCTCTTGGACCGTCCACCAGAACAAGGATACGAAGCAATAGGATATACCGCTGACCTAATCATTATCATTAGAGGCAAATATGATTTGATAATATCGGAAAGGATAAAATCAGCCCTAGAGGTGATAGTGAACTGGTGTCAGTCTAAGAACTTGAGCATCAACCTAAGTAAGACTGAGATAGTACCATTTACAAATAGAAGGAAAACCCACATCATACCTCCTTCAATAATGAACCACTAATACCCTTTTCAGATGAAGTAAAATATCTTGGTGTCATACTGGATAGCAAACTCAACTGGAAAAAACATATACAATGGACTCATGCCAAAGCACTAAAGGCATTTTGGGCCTGCAAAATCTTATTTGAGCTACGTAAACTGCAGGGGGCTGGCCATGTAGAGCGAATGGAAGACAGAAGAATCCCCAAACGTGCTCTTAAAGGCAAAGCGAGAGGTAACCGGCCAGTTGGCAAACTACGCAAACGATGGGAAGACTCGGTTGATGAAGACAGCAAAGCCATATTGAAAATTAGCAGCTGGAGGACGCGGTCTTTGGATCGAGACGATTGGAGGCAACGACTGCAGGAGGCATGGGCCCAATTTGGGCTGTCGCGCCATTGATGAGGATGAAAAGTTTATTTGGCGGAAAATGGGGTTTAAAGCCCAAAATGATTTACGGGTGTTACAGAACAATCATTCTTCCAATAGTCACATACGGTGAACTAAAATTTTACAACAAAAAGTACAGCTTACGCTACAAAAAATCCAAAGGCTAGCTTGTCTTGGTGTAACACGAGCAATGAAAACCTGTCCTACGGCGGCAATGGAAATGTTTCTAAGCATCCCTCCGATACATCTCCAAATAAAAAAGGAGGCTATCAAAGGGTTGTTACGCATTGAGAGGGAAAAAAATTACAAACCAGGGGATTTTAGAGGTCACCTCAAAATCATAAAAGACCCAAAAATAGAGGTTCTAACCTCCACACTATCGGACGCTATGCCGACAAAATTTAACTTTGAACCCCCTTAGTTATAATCAGAGAACGCAAGGACTAGCAAGCCATGCTACCTGAAATGGAAAAGGAATCAACCGTCTGGCAAACAGTTGGCTCGCACACCTCTGAGTGGATAGGAGCCGGAGTCAAAGGTCCAAACTTTTCGGTTTCAAATTCACTCAGCAAAAAAGCCACAATCTTCTAGGCTGAACCAATAGCAATGGTCCTATGCATCGAAGAGAATATAAGGAGAGTTCATCGGAACAAATCTATTTATATCCTATCGGATAGTCAAGTTCTCAAAGCCCTAGCATCCATTAAATACGGATCGAGGATAGTTTGGGACTGCCTTCAAAACCTAATCATCTCGGGGAAAAAAGGAACGATGTAACCTTAATGTGGGTACCAGGACATATGAGAATTGAGAGAAATGAAGAGGCTGATCGCGATGTAAAAAATTGAGTAGAAAGAAATTTTATTGGTCCACAGCCAATCTGCGGAAAACCAAAAGCGAACTACAACCCTATACTTGGAAAGTGGGTTGAACAAGAACATAAAATCTACTGGAATAGACTTCCAGGCTTACCAATCTCAAAAAATCTTATAGTACCACAGAAAGAAACTAAGTGGAGGATATTCTAAAATCAAGCAGAGTGATATTAGTACTCTAATCGGCCTGATGACGGAGCACAGTGGAGTAAACCACCACCTCAAAAATATGGGCTTAGCTGAAACCGACATCTGTCGCCTCTGTCTCGAAGTCTCAGAAACGACAGTAAACATCCTATGTCACTGTGAAGTAGTAGCTAAGAAAAGACACAATCTTCTTAGAAAAGGTTTCCTTTCTACCGAGGAACTAGCCAACATGGCTCCCGTAAAGATACTTAGATTAGCCAAAGCTATTGAGTTATGGTAGGGTAAAGGGGCAATAAACGTACAATAGGCCGAGAAGTTCGCAGTGCTCTCACGTGTTTCCAAAATTATATAAAAAAATGGACTAAGCTCGTGAGGACAGTAATTATATACATTTTTTTTTACAATATTAACAAATAGTTCGAAAAATAAAAAATAATAATTTTAATTCAATGAAACAAAAGTGGAGAAAAAGGATAAGTAATTACGAAAGTAAAACAAATAAAATTCAATGATAGTGATGTGTGAAATAAGAGAACCTGAAACTCATTAGCGTTAAAGAATAAGAAATTTACGATACATTAATAAAATTATTTAACGAAGTGAACTATTTTAAATATTCAAATATTATTGTAATAACAAATAAACTGCCAACAAGTCGGGCGAAACTTTCTTATTCTTGGGACAAGTTGCGGATGCGTGGAAAGTCAATATGAATGTTAGAGTGGTTAGGGAAGACTAAGTGAAAGGGGGTTCTTGGGCAGGGTAATTGTCAATTTAACACTTTGCGGAAACGTTCAAAAGCTCCAGTACCAGCTCCATCAATATTTCGTTCATTTATTTATGCAAGTTTGAGTTTTTTTGAGAGGAGGGGTAAGGCGTGATAGTAAGAGTGGGTGGATGTTAATAGTTTTTGATTGCTTGAATCACGTCCAATATTCTCTGTATAGAATGTCAGTTTCATAGACGAGGTTCCATAGAATTTTCATAAGATTCTGTGAATTGTAGATTTACGAAACCAAACATTTGTATGGGAGGGTGTAGAGGAGGTAGGGGAATCGTAAAATTTGAGACGTAATATTATTTCCTTTCTCTTGTAGTGTGCTCGTACAAAATTTCAAGTTCGTAGCTTTTAATTTGTTGGTTATTAGTTGATTCCATGAAATTGGTCGAAATGATACTTTTGTATGGGAGGGGGTAGAAGTACAAGCGCGATTGCAAAACTTTTAAAGCAACTTCATTTGAATTATTTTTATAAGTTCTTATGCAAAATTTAAAATTAATAGCTTTTAAGAGTTAGCTGATAATTGATTTCTTATAAATGATTGAAAAAATAATTTTGTATGGGAGGGGGTAGAGAAGGTAAGGGAATCGTAAAATTTGTGAAGCAATTTTCCTTCTTTTATCTTGATAGGTGCTCGTACAAAATTTCAAGTTCGTAGCTTTTAATTTGTTGGTTATTAGCTGATTTAATGAAATTGGTTGAAATCACACTTTTGTATGGGAGGGAGTAGAAGGAAAAGCGCGATTTCAAAACTTTTAACGTAATTTCATTTCAATTATTTTTTTAAGTTTTTATGCAAAATTTCAAATTGATAGCTTTTAATAGTTAGGTGATAATTGATTTCTTAAAAATAGTCGAAAAAATAATTTTGTATGAGAGGGAGTAAAAGTTTTGAAGATGTTCAACCAGTTAACATTTCAAACTTTTTGAAATTTTTTTTTTTTTCTTAAAATTTCATTCAAAAAATTTCAGTTTATGTGTTTTTCTCATTACACATGAAACACCTTGTGCACATTAGACCCCCACTTCGGTGCATAACAATTTTGGAACAAATTATTATTTTTTTTCTATGTATAGTAAATAGGTGTATTGACGTGCAAAATTTAAACTTTCTATCTTTTACCAAAGTCCTAAAAAAATTACTCAAAATTTTCAACATTTCTGCCTTCCACCTCCCTCCCCTTACACCCTCCAACATAAATTTCTTACCAAAATTAAAAACTATATAGCTCTAAATCTGAAAATTTTTGATTTGATATCTATTCTCAATTTCGAGATATAATGATTTGTAATTTTGGAAAGTGTGCTATTTTAGAAATGCTCCCCATTCCCCGCCCCCTACTATTATGTACACATTTTATATTTTTTTTCATATTTCACTAATAAAGCTTAGTATACGTTTCAAGTTTCAATTACATAGCTTAAGAGACAGTCGAGATATTCATTTTTAAGTGTTTTTCTTTGCACCCCCCTCCCCCCCTGACCTTCCCCTTACAATAATTAACCTCTTTC
Organism: Chorisops tibialis; assembly: GCA_963669355.1. Classification (NCBI taxonomy): domain Eukaryota; kingdom Metazoa; phylum Arthropoda; class Insecta; order Diptera; family Stratiomyidae; genus Chorisops; species Chorisops tibialis. The sequence continues at coordinate 115,570,018 of OY770263.1, read as the reverse complement.
TAAGCTGATTCTAGTAGGTCTATATGCCACCTTAGTGGTCCCAAAATATGAATTTTTTTGTGATTAGTAATTTCGAAGATATAATCGTTTGAAAAAAAAATTTGGCCGACAATTTGTTCTTAGCCCCCCGTTTTCGGACGCTAATGGATAAAAAAAATTAAATTATTTTTAGAGTTTGCCCCATAATCATCTTCATACCTCTGCTAGTTTTTAGCTTCCTATCTGCATTCATGGTGGAGATATTAGCAAGTGAAGTTTTTGACTCTTTCCCTCTCCCCGCCTCCCCTTTCGACCTGACACTTCCAAAATTTAGATAATGGAGCTCACTTACCCAATCAACAGTCCACCCAAAAACGAACATTCTACCTTTAACGGTCTCGGAGATATGAGTCCATATGTACGGCGTACGGCGTGACGGATTTTTTTCTTGCATTTTTAGGCTAATTTTGTCATGAAACGCGAAAAAAAAAAATTTCAGGGTAACAAATTTTTTTTTTCTGTGTCGATCGCAATACTTTATTATTAGAATAATAAAGTAAAATTGCTTTAATCAGGATTTAAACTGGTTTGTAGAATCTTGAAGATCATCCGGTAGCTCGTTGTATTTCGAGATTGCCTTGTTTAATACTGAACTGCCCCGTCTTTCGAGGTACGGATTGCAGATGGATATATTTTGTCAGCTCGGCGCATATTGTATAGATGTTTGTCAGAGTAGTAGGTGAATACTATGTCGCAGTTGGTTTTAAGATGCTTAATGTCATGAATTTGAGCAAAAGCCTCTAAACGATATAGTTTTTCCACAGTTAGGAACTGATGTAATTCGTGAATCGTTTTCATGCGCTCCCTCATATTTATATTCTATAGGTTTTTTACTGCTCGGTTCTGGATTCTTTGGATACATTGCAGTTTAAAATTGAAGGTGGAATCCCAGATTATTGTGCCATAGTTTAATTGGCCCAAAAATAGAGATGAAAACGATGACTTTTTTTATTCTTCTGGAACATCATCTCGTATTATCCTAAATATACCGGCATCGGGGCCAATTTTCTTCTCACAGCAACTGGGTGTGAGTCCCAAGACAGCTGTTCATCGAGATGAACTCTAAGGTACTTGAAGCTGACAACTCTGCTAACAGTTTGTCCGTTGAAAACAATGTTTAGTTCAGTTTCTGGTGGCTTATTGGATAAAATACACTTGGTTTTCTCCGAATTAGCAATTAATTTATGCGCACTGACCCATATATTAATTTTGTCGAGGTCCTTGTTTATACTATTTTGGAGTGCTGGTACATTGGTTGAAGTGTATATTAGCGCTATTTCGTCTGCGTAGTGATATTACACCATTGAGATCAAGTCTTGTGATTGAGTTCGTGTAAATGTTGTACAGAACAGGACCCAACATACTTGCTTGTGGAATGCCACTAGTAATGGGGAGTGGAGCACTGCTAACGTGGTCAACATTGTAGGATGATCCCATGAACTCCAATTGCGAAAAGTTTTTTGAGTAGAATTTGGTGATCTACTGTATCGAACGCCTTAGACAACAATAAAAACAACAGCCGTGTGAAATTTTTATCACAAGAAGACTGGAGTTTAATGGCGACATCAAATAATGCTCCTTTAGTGTTCGATTGTTGTTTAAATCCGTACTGATTCTGAGAGATAATTTGGGGAGTCGTTAAGTGTGGGTTTGTGTGGTTGGAAGCAGCAATGATCAGATGAAGTTTCTTTAGTAAAGAAAAATATTTGTTGATTCAAATTCCAACTTTTTTATGCTGTACACAGTAATATCGATATAGTTTTGGGGTAAGATAGGTTGTATGAGAAGAATTTTAGCGGTGACAAAACAAAATGGCGGTAGAGCGATAAAGGATATATTCGTTGGGAAAAGCCTAGGTAGCATTAAATTCAACTATGTAACTTAAGTTCAAGAAATAACAGATTTCTACAGGCTTTCTCGTTTTGGGGTTCCAGGAGTGAAAAAAATTGCTTTCTTAATCTGTCTGTGTGTCTGAATGGTAACTTGAGTAAGCCTAAACAGAAAAGGTAGGAAATAGTCACCAGAAATCGGGCTCCTCGGTGGGCAGAGCTCCATTGTTTTTGAAAATTACCACAAACCGGAAACGGAAGACATTAGCAATGAGAAATAATGAAAATTATATTTTAACCTTTTCGAAAAATGATGTGTAACAAATTTGGAAACAAGATTTTTTCTTGGTCTTAGCTACTTTTCGATATGTTGCATGGCTGCCGAGATATATGATCCATTTTTTTTCATTCTCATCGAATTCTCGTATGGGTGATTTCACAGATCGTGCGAAAGACGCAATAAGTCTTGATTCATACTTTAGAGTCAATATAACACCGCCTCAGATATAGCTCATCATTTAAAAATAAAAACGTTTACAACATTCACTTTTGCAAATTTGCATATTTTCCGCAACTTTTCGATATTTTCCTATAATTTGTGATTGATGCGGTTTGGTACTTCGTTTGATAGTTCTATAGTATCATTTTCTTACTATTTTCATCGTAAACGAGTCCTCTAATAGACCGTAAAGCCCAAAATTAGAATAAAAACAATTCAAAACGTTTTTCTCCAACATTGGATTGGAGCCTTCGTAGACAATATCACTACACGGGTGGAGAAATTTTTATTCTAGAAGAAATGCACGCCAAGGATGCATACATATTTGTTGCCAATTAAACACCTCGATTCCGATTAGTCGTCTGCCTACAATTTTTTATGTCATTTTTAGTGAAAAAGAAAACGAAGTTTGTGTCACATTTCACCCCCTTGTACCACCTCTCATATAAATTCTCTAAGACTAGAACGATATAATTGTGAAAAGTGCATACATTCAATTTGCAAATTATGTCCAACGTGACTATACTCTGGATGAAATCTGAGAGTATATTGTGTTTGCCTTACTGTTTCTAACGCTAAGAAATAATGCTCGCATAGAGTCGCCAAGGATACAGAAATATTTGTTGTAGCTCAAAAACCTCGATTACGAGTGACCGTTCGTCTGTCTATCTGTCCGTCTGTCTGTCCGTCTGTCTACAACATAACTCTCGAAAGCTTTGACCTAACGTGCTGAAATTTGTCATGTATCATTTTCAGTAAAAAGGTAACTTTAAGTTCGTGAACAGGCCAGATCCCCTACTCCTTCTACCACCTCTCATTCAAATTTCATTAAATTTCGAAATTTAAAGAAATTGGTTTTTCTCCGAAAACATTTCTCCACTTTTTTCCAAAATCGTCAAAGCTATCAACTTTAAATTTTGAGAAAAGTATACTATTGTAAATATTATTGATGTCGAAAAATTTGGTTTTGATTCGAATACTCCATCTACCCCCTCCCATACAAATGCACAATTTTGGTAAATGCATTTAATCGATTTTCATGGAAACTATAAAAAATACAAACTTAAAGTTTTGCCAGTATTTGTCGCTTAATGTTTGCAATAAATGCTAAAAAAAAATGTAAACTTCGCTTCACTCCTTCTACCACCTCCTATACAAATTTTTATATTGAAATTTCATGAAAATTATTTCTTCTTCGATCTTAAGAGAGCTATTGACTTTAAAATTGTAACAAAACAATGTGATTAGGATGTTAAAAAGTAGATTCAAAATCATCCAAAACCTCCCAGTTTCTCTGTCACCTCCCATACAAATGCCATAAATTCAGACAAAAATTGTTCAAATTCCTCGAAAATTATGAAAGCTACAAATTTTAAATTCAGCATGAAACATTTTGTATACTACGTTCGATGTTATATATAAAAATTACAATTACTCAATGTTTACCACCTCCCATACAAAAGTCACGAAAGAATTTGAGACGACAATAAACTATTTCCTATTTCATCTTCAACTCGGATCACAGCCTCAGATTGGACGGATCAAATAAGATAGACTATTCTTTTGGATCTTGGAATATGTGTTCACTCCATCGAACGGGTGCATTGCGGGAACTTCTTCAGGAGAGACTTATTGATTTCGCCAGCAGTAAGAACCTAGTCATAAGCTTCACCTGCTTCCCGCATAAGAGTATTCGCAAACTGACGTGGGCATCACCAGATGGGAACACCTTTAATCAAATTGACCATGTTCTCATCGAAAAAAGGCTGCCTCCAGCATTCTAGATCTCAGGACTCTACGTGGCGCGAACTGTGACTCGGACCATGTTCTTGTTCGAGCTAAATACCGCTGTAGTATAGCTAACAAGGGCCATACTAAAAGGAGCTGGGCTTCTAAGCTCAATGTGCAAAAACTGAAGGACGACACAACGAAAGTGGGATACATGACCACAGTCAAAGCACATATTGAGGCATTACCTCAGGCTGAGCCTGAGGAAAGTATTGACCAAACGTGGCGGAATTGTATTCAGCGTGCAACTGAAGACACTTTAGGACATTTAGAGCGGAGAAATCTAAATGAATGGTTCGATGAGGAAGGCCAAGAAGCGACCATAAAGAAAACGAAGCCTATCGACTGTTTCCCGAAAGACGAGTACGAGCTAGAGCGGCCAACTATCAGCAAAAACAATGGATAATGAACAATGACAAAATTTTAACACTGGACGAAAACTTGAAGAAAAATGACGTGCGCGCAGCATTAAATACCGTGAAGAAATGAGACAAACCGCAAACCCTTTTGTAAGGACGAAGAATGGAAAATCATAAGCCACGCTACTGAAATCAATGTAAGATGAGTTCAGTACTTCTGAACATTGTTAAATAGAATGACATCACAGATTGAACCTTTTATAAGATCCAGATGAAGATTAATTGCCCATTGCTCCATAATGCTACATAATTTAAGAGCGAAAAATTCTTCGGAAGGTGTACGGAATAGTCAAGGAAGGAGATGACTGGCAAATTCGATTCAACCATGAGCACTATCAACTTTTTGACAACCCATCAGCATCTATCGTTATCAAACTCCGCTAGCTTCAATGGGCTGGCCACGTGGAGCGGATGCACGAGGAACGAATTCCAGAACTAGTGCTCAAGGCAACCGACTGCAGGGGAAGCCACGAATGGGAGGACTCAGTCGACGCATATTGCAGATCGCTTCTCGATTTTTCAAACTGGACGACGCGGTCGTTGGACGAAGACAACTGGAGGGAGTGCATCCGAGACCTCAAGGCTCGATATGGGCTATAGCGCCATTGCATCATCATCATATAGTTCTGGTTTAATTCGAGGTTTTCGAATTTGCTGCAAGTATAGTGAATCATTTCCTCACTCATGGTACCGACGTAGAACGTGCATTAAAGTTTCAACGTAATTTATAGTAGTCCTGCCATAAATTCTGTTACATGCTTGGGCTGTGCGAATTCTTTTTGAACAACAACCAATGACCTCTTCTTTCCCCGGTTTTTCACCGTCCATGTCAAGTTTACAAAATCCCCCAGTTCAATTATTGCTCGCGAGCTCTCTAGATGGATAGAAGGATCAAAGGCATTGTTTGATCGTTACGCGGATGGTCAGCATCACACCGTCTAGTTTTCTGGCGAGAAAATCTTCACAGTCGAAGAGAAATTTTACTGTCCAAGGACATCTACCAGCTCTCGGGAAGCACGGGAAAAAAGTTGAGCAGGTACAAAGGGGCTATCATCCTCGTCATTGATGGTCTGGGTGGAAATCAGCTTTGGAGGCACCACAACCCTCCAATTTTATGAAAAGGGCGTCAAAACTGGAGCCAATGATTACCAAGAAGATATTTTATAGCGCATTGTGATGCATTTGAGCGATACCGTGGGTGGGGGACGATATTAGGTTTTCCAGCAGGATTTGACTCCTGCCCGCAAGACCAGATCACCTCAGCCGTAGCTTGAGGAAAACGTTCCTGACCTGATAGGGGCTTCAGATTGGCCCTTTGGGAGTGCAGATCTCTATCCGTTGGACTACTCCTTATGGTATACCATTGAGAAAGTGGCCCACCAAAGACGGCATCCGAATTTGGAGAGCCAGAAGAGGTCCCTAATCAAGGCAAGGGACGAATTTCAACGGGAAAAAGTGCGTAATTCAATTGACGACTGTTCGCGCGGTCTCCGGGCTTGTTTTGACACAGAAGGAGGTCATTTTGAATAATTTAACAATTTGTAATATTGTTCGAAAAATTTCCTGAAAATATAAATTTACAAAGTGAAGGTCTCCGTTCTTTACACGACTAGATATAAAAAACTCAAAATACAAAAAAAAAAAACAGAATCTAATCTGAAAACAGATTTCTTAATCAAAAGAAAGCCAACAAAGGACGTTATTAAAGAACGGGAGTCTTCAATAGATTCAACTTCACTGCGCACATTATACATACCAAACGATGAAAGCAATGTTGCCCCAGTCAGCAATAAACGTGCTGGCTTATTTTCAAGCAATGATGATAGTTACTACTACTACTACAATGGCGCTACAGCCCAAATCGGACCTTGGCCTCCTGATATTCAGGTTCCTTAACATTTTTCATTACTTATTATGGAAGGATTGTTAGCCCTTCGCACAACCCTCTATCTACGAATTTTTCATTTTCATAGATTGTGGTAACCAGGTATATTCAAGCAGGCAATGCGCTAAAATTATATATTACGCCGACTGGGAATTGAACTCACGACCTTCGCATTACCTACTAGACTATACCCTAGCTAATGATGATAGTTACTAAATAAGTTTCATGGTACATTAAAATTTCGAATTATTTTTATAAAATTAATATAATATGGGTTTTCATTATTTTTTTTTGCATAATTTTCTAATTTTTTTATCTCACACGGTTTTTTTAAATTCTGGGACACATCTTCGATTTTACTATGAGTGGCATGTATTTTTTTAAACGATTTTTTATACGTATTTCGCTGGAATGTATCTGTAAAAAACGAGTTGGGTGTATCTTCTAATGGTCTTATCTGCATCGGTAGTCGCTATATTAGCGGGTGTAGTTTTCGACTCTTATCATCAGCCGCTTAAGCGAATACCGTCCAATATTGAGGCAATGAAACTTCCCAACGCAATCTGCAATCCTCCCAAAAACTTAAGCTTAACAGAGTGTCGTATGGCGAACTTTTTGAATTCAATGCCTACTTTTACTTTATTATTCTAATAATATTGTAATCGACACAAGAAAAAAAAAAATTTGCTCCCTGAAATTTTCATGACTTAATTAGCCTAAAAATGCAAAAAAAAAATCCGTCCCGCCGTCCGCCGTACATATGGAATCATATCTCCGAGACCGTTAAAGGTAGAATGTTCATTTTTGGGTGGATTGTTGATTGGGTAAGTGAGCTCTATTTTCTAAATTTTGGGAGGTGTTAGGTGGAATGGGGACGCGGGGGGAAGGGAAAAAGTCGAAAAATACACTTGCTAATATCTCCACCACGAATGTAGATAGAAATTTGAAAATCAGTACAAATATAGAGAAGGTTGTGGGAGAAACTACAAAAATAATTTAATTTTTTTATCCATTGGCGTCCGAAAAGGGGGGCTAAAAACAAATTGTCGGCCGAATTGTTTTTTCAAATGATTATATCTTCGAAATTACTTATCTTAAAAAATTCATATTTTGAGACCGTCAAGGTAGTTTCATCGGAATCAGCTTAGAAAGTGGCTAATTATTGTAAGAGGGAGGTCAGAAGGGATGCAAAGAAAAACACTTAAAAATTAATATCTCGACTGTCTCTTAAGCTATGTAATTGAAACTTGAAACGTATATTAAGCTATACTAGGAAAATACATAAAAAATATAACATATTGTGATAATAATAGTGTGGGGAAATGGGGAGCATTTTAAAAATGGCGCACTTTTCAAAATTACAAAACCTTATATCTCAAAAAATAGTACAGATATCAAATCGAAAATTTGTCAGATTATAGAACTGCATAATGGTTAATTTTGGTAAATTAAAATTTTAAGTTAGGAGGTGTAAGGGGAACTGAAATTTTTTGAGTGAATTTTTAAGGTAGAAACTTGAAAATTTGCGAAATGCATTTAAAAAAAATCCCTAAACATACGAAATTATTAACTGGTCGAAAACCTTTAAGACTTCTACCCCCTTCCACACAAAATTATTTTTTCGACCATTTTTAAGAAATCAATTATCACCAAACTATTAAAAGCTATCATCTTGAAATTTGGCATAAAAACTTACAAAAATAATTGAAATGAAATTACGTTAAAAGTTTTGAAATCGCGCTTGCCCTTCTACTCCCTCCCATACAGAAGTATGTTTCCGACCAATTTCATTACATCAACTAATAACTAGCAAATTAAAAGCTACGAACTTGAAATTTTGTACGAGCACCTTACAACAGAAAAGAAAGAAAATTGCGTCAGAAGTTTTACGATTCCCTTACCTCCTCTACCCCCCTCCCATACACAATTATTTTTTCGAGCATTTTTAAGAAATCAGTTATCAGCTTACTCTTCAAAGCTATCAATTTCAAATTTTGCATAAAAATTTATAAGAAAAAACAAATGAAGTTGCTTTAAAAGTTTTGAAATCGCGCTTGCTTTTCTACCCGCTCCTATACAAAACTATGATTTCGACCAATTTCATTAAATCAACTAATAACCAACAAACTGAAAGCTACGAACTTGAAATTTTATACAAGCACCTTACAAGAGAATCGAAATAAAACTACATATCAAATTTTACGATTCCTTTACCTTCTCTACCCCCTCCCATACAAATGTTCGGTTTCGTGAATGTAGAATACACCGAATTTTATGAAAATTCTATGCAACTTCGTCTATGAAACACATTCTATACAGAGAATATTGGACGTGATTCAAGCAATTAATTAAAAAGCTATTAACATCCACCCACCCTTACTTTTACCCCTCCTTCTCCCCTCATAAAAACCGAAACTTGCAGAAACGAATGAAATATTGTTAAATTAACAGCAGCCCTGCCCAAGAACTCCCTTTCACTTAGCCTTCCCTAACCACTCTAACCTGCATATTGACTTTACACTCATCCGCAACTTGTCCCAAGAATAATAAAGTTTCGCCCGACTTGTTGGCAGTTTATTTTAAATTGCATACAAATTTATATATGTGCGTAAAGCAGAAGCCGAAGGTGCTGCATCGAGTGTAGACCGGGCTTTAGAGTGCCAGAGGTACGAGTGGTTAAAATATAATAAGCGTACCCGCAATGCTGGACTTACGAAAAAAAATTTAAGGATAGCCATTTTATTTTTCGTATTGATCATAATACGTTATTATTTGAATAATAAAGTAATTGGGTGTAATACATTCATTCGTCAGTAGCGGTTAGAAAGAAGCTGGAAAGAAGTCCCCTTTGACGTATTTTGTTGTCCGTTTCCTTTGTTTGCTCACATCTAGCATATTTAGTCGCTTGTTTGTGCGCCAAACTAAAAGGAAATCCAAAAATAGCACTAATCAAACAAAAGGCTATGGTGCAGCAAATACTGCACAATACCCGCTAGAAGACGCTAGCTATCATGCATAGAACGCACAGAGACGGAGTGTGCATTGTTTGCTGTCCGCCAAGATGAAAGAATAATAAACGGATGACACTGACAAGTGTTTGATGTCCGTTTCAGTAAAGCGACAAGACGAAATGCGAGATATGAAAATTTCCCTTTCAAACAGCCGACAAAGCTGCAATAGTTGCGTACTAGCAGAAATGACAGAAAACGGAAGGTAGTCGTGTATACCAATCGTGGCTTCGATGAGGATGGCATTTGCTCAGGTGTGCTGGGTTCTGAGGAATCGACGGAGTCCATTTGAATCGCCTGTTAAACGTTTTATCGCACTTTATGTGTACATTGGCGATATGATGTCAGTTCGGTCAACAATGCTGTGCCTGTTTATGAAAGGTGTTAGAAAATCCACATGCAAATAGGCTCCGAGTTAGTTGACCATTTCTGGATAAGAAATTATGTATGTACCTTATTGATGAATTTCCTTAATTTTTGCAAACTTTGGAGTTTTCCTTTAAGCGGCTACTTTGCACTTAATGATGCTGTGTTCGATTTTATATTACTTTATTATTTTAATAATAAAGTATTGTGATCGACTTGGAAAAAAAAAAAATTTGCTACACTGAAATTTTGTTTTTTCGCGTTCCATGACTAAATTAGCCAAAAAAAGCAAAAAAAAAACATAACAGGTCTACGATTGCGCGTAAAGCGCAATCTTACGATACTCTAGATGAAATAGAATTTTTTGTGATCCCAAGAAATTTTGTGTGGGAAGTGTTAGAAGGGATGATAGCATTGAACTAATTTTTCCCCATCATGCTAAAGTAGCTACACAAATGTTTTATAAAAGAGGCTTACTCCAAAAATTGAATGGGAACTAAGAAAATTAGTGTGTTAGATTTAGTGAAAATGTGCAGTTTGTATGGGAGGTGGTAGAAAGAGTCGGGGGATTTTAGTGATTTTTTTAGAAATTACTAAGAATATCATAAAATTGACATCTCTTAAATTTCAGACTAGTGCCATCCATACTTTTCAAGAAAATCGATTTTTTGTAAAGTTATGAAACTGTGTCATATTGTATGGGAGGGGGTAGAAGCAGTGAAGCTAATCAAATATTTTTTTCTGATCATAGTGATAATACTAATTAAGTATTTATTACAAAATATGAGCTCAATAAATGTTATATGTTCTGAGAAAATCGGCTTAGAGCATTTCATGAAAAAGTGTAGTTTGTATGGGAGGAGGTGGAAGGAGAGAGAGGACGCAAATAACTACTGTGTATTTAAATTATTATGGAGGTAATATATCCCAAAATTCAGATTATTAGCTTTTATACTTTTCGAGTAAATCCATTTAATATCAAATTGAAATTGTGTCATTTTGTATGGGAGGGAGTAGAAGGGGTGAAGCTAATCGTCTAATTTTTTTTTTGCCTTTTTAAAAATTTTAAATAAATGTTTGGTGCACAATTTCAGCCCGCTTAATATTATACGCACTGAGAAAATTGGCTTACAATAATTCATGACAAGTACAGTTTGTATGGGAGGTGATAGAAGGAGAGGGAGGAGACGCATAATTTTTATACGGTAGATTGATATTATCATAAAAGTAACATACTTCAAATTTCAAACGAATAGCTTTTATACTTTTCGAGCAAATCCGTTTATTGGCAAATTGCGCAATTGTGTCATTTTGTATGGGAAGGGGTAGAAGGGGTGAAGCTAATCGTCTAATTTTTTTTGACCTTACCAACAATTTTAAATAAATATTTTGTGCACAATTTCAGCCCGGTAAATTTTATAGGGACTGAGTAAATTGGCTTAGAGTAATTCATGACAAGTACAGTTTTTATGGGAGGTGGTAGAAGGAGGGGGAGGACATGCATAATTTTTTAGGGTAGATTGATTTTATCATAAAAGTACCATATTCAAAATTTCAAGCCAATAGCTTTTATACTTTTCGAGCAAATCCGTTTATTGTCAAATTGCGCAATTGTGTCGTTTTGTATGGGAGGGGGTAGAAGGGGTGGTGCGATTTTGGCCCGTTCACGAACTTGACCTTACTTTTTTGTAAAAAACGACGTGTACGAAATTTGAGCTTTCTAGCTCAACGCATTCTCAAGCTAGAGAGCGCACAGACGGACGGACGGACGGACGGACGGACGGACATCCGGTTTTGAGATTTTTGAGTGATAATATTAACTTCTGTATCATTCATTTTTTTCTCCGAGCCTTATTTCTTGGCGTTACAAACTTTAGAGCAAACTTATAATACTCTCAGATTTCATCTAGAGTATAAAAATCCGTCTGTCTGTACGCCGTCCGCCGTATGCCGGTGTGTACGCTCAGCGCACATTAACTCCCAAACCGTTTAAGATAGTAAGTTAATTTTTGGAGGGATTGTAGATAGTTGCGGATCTCAGGCGGGCACCCATTTTGGGGCGTGTACGGGTTCATGGGGAGGAGGGGGGAGCGCTTAAACCGAAAAATACGAATTCAAATATCTCAACCATGGTTACAGCTAGGAAGCTACAAATCAACATACATATAGAGCGGTTTATGGGACAACTTTTAAAAATTATTTAATTTTTTTATCCATGGGGTGCAAAAAGGGGGGGCTAAGAATCAATTGTCGGCTGGTTTTTTTTTTCAAATGATTTATCTTCGAAACTACTTACCATAACAAATTGATATTTTGAGACCATTAAGCTGGCATACAGATCCACTAGAATCAGTTTAGAAAAAAGCTAATTATTGTAAGGGGGAGGGTCAGGGGGGGTGCAAAGAAAAACACTTAAAACCCAATATCTTAGCTATTTATCAAGCTATGTAATTGAATCTTAGAACTTGTATTAAACTATACTAGAGAAATACGAAAAAAATGGGGAGCATTTCAAAAATGGTGCACTTTCCTAAATTTCAAACCATTATAATTCAAAATTGAGATATAAAATTCAAATTTTGTCAAATTGTAGAGCTAAATATTTTTTAAATTTCGTAAAAATTTTGGGTCGGGAGGTGTAAGGCGAGGGAGGTGGTAACCAAAAATGTCGAAAATTTTAAGTTATTTTTTAAGGGCTCTGGTGAAAGATACAAAATTTAAATTTTCCATGTGGATACATCTATTTGTTGTACATACAGAAAAAATAATAAAAATTCCACAATTGCTATGCACCGACCCCCTGGTCTACCGTGCACAAGGTGTTCCATGTGCAATGAAAAAACCACATAAACCGAAAATTTTTGAATGAAATTTAAAGGTAGAAACTTGAAAAATTGCGAAAAGCATTTAAAAAAAATCTCTAAATTTACGAAATACTAACTGGTCGAAAAACTTTAAAACTTCTACCCCCTCCCATACAAAATTAATTTTTCAACCATTTTTAAAAAATTAATTATCACCTAACTATTGAAACCTATCAATTTCAAGTTTTGCATAAAAACTTATAAAATTAATTGAAATGAAGTTGCTTTAAAAGTTTTGAAATCGCGCTTGCCCTTCTAATCCCTCCCACACAAAACTATGATTTCGAGCAATTTCATTAAATCAACTAATAACCAACAAACTAAAAGCTACGAACTTGAAATCTTATACAAGCACCTTACAAGAGAAGCGAAATAAAACTACATATCAAATTTTACGATTCCCCTACCTTCTCTACCCCCTCTCATACAAATGTTCGGTTTCGTGAATGTAAAATACACTAAATTTTATGAAAATTCTATGCAACTTCGTGCAACTTCGTGCAACTTCGTCTATGAAACTGACATTCTTTACAGAGAATATTGGACGTGATTCAAGCAATCAATTAAAAAATTATTATCATCCACCTACTCTTACCATTACGCCTCACCACTCCGCTCATACAAACTCAAACTTGCATAAATAAACGAACGAAATATTGATTATAAGTACTGGAGCCTTTGAACGTTTCCGCAAAGTGTTAAATTGACAATTGCCCTGCCCAAGAACCCCCTTTCATTTAGTCTTCCCTAGCCACTCTAACATGCATATTGACTTTCCACGCATCCGCAACTTGTCCCAAGAATAATAAAGTTTCGCCCGACTTGTTGGCAGTTTATTTTTTATTTATTTTTATTAAAAATGAATTCAGATTGCATTCCATTAGCGCTGAGTATTGTGTCTAAGGGACATTCTTCTTCTTCAGTGGCATTACAGCTCAAATCGGGCTTTGGCCTCCTGACTTTCAGGTTCCTTAACATTTTTATTTGAAGGGTTGTTAGCCCTTCGCACAAACCTCTACATACGAATTTTCATTTTTGCAGATTAAAGTGGCCCAAATTTACTTACTTATTACAGACCAACACGCTATCTACTAGCCTACACTCAGGTTGTCTAAAGGACATTATGACTAAGTAAAACATAAAAAAATTGCAATTTTGATTTTTGTGGGTTAGTGGGTCGGAAAAACATTTTAATGATATTTACATATTATACTTGGGTCAAATTTTCAAGCCTATTAATAGTTTCGAAGAAAAATCAATTTCTTTAAACATGGAAATTTAATTTTTGTATGGGAAGTGGCAGAAGGAATGTTTGATATTCTTTGTCCGAAATAACATAGAAAATTTCAGCTTGATAGCACAAGGAGTCAGAGAATCAAAAACTTCGTTGAGATAGTTATTATTAATCTCAATGCTGGCATATCGTCGGTATAATTCTAATACCTCGTAACCCACTTTTCCGATCCTGGAGTCACGAGCCATTCCTTTGGTGGAGAATGTGTTGTTTGGAAGTTACCTCGAACGCCATAGGAGATTCCCCAGTGCCAGATGCCCTCCTAGAAGAACATCGTCCCATATCTAAACACAGCATAAAGAAGAAGATTAAGTGAGCATCAGTTTTCGCCAACTTTAGATATTTTCAGATCCGTTAATCCGTAAATGATTTTAATGAACGTTACAATAATAAGTTAATAATTCAAACGAAGCATTTATTTGGCCGGACTTTAAATTGGCCGCAGTTGAGTTTGAAGGGGGTGTCCAACGGACATTGTGAATCAAATGAAATGACCACGAACCAGACCGTCGTCGTCGTTCATGTCCACTTACTTCCCCGTCTTTCTTATTCACTCAGTAGACATTTTATTGATCTAATTGCGTCCAAGACTTGGGGGGAGATTACGCGTCTGCACAAATTGATCTCGTGACTAAAGAAGGACTCCGCTACGGTCTCTGGCCCATTCGTCATAGGTAGAGTCCACTAAAGCTAAGACTTTAGCAGCGAAAAACTCCTACTTGAAGTACATATATGTACATTAATATGATCGTAGTAGTTGACGAGTAGTTGAGATATGATGGACATCAATTGGATCGTAATCGTGATGGCAATCCCAAGACAGAGCTTTGCGTTCTTGTCCATCTTGCCGGGCCGTTGTTTAGACCGTTGTTGGTCTTTCCAAGTAACTTGACTCGAGTAAATTGACATCAATTTCGTCCAATGATATAATAAAATGTGGAGAGGACATACTTCTCTTGTTGGGTACTTAGCGTTACTCGCTCAAATATATGCCAATTGAAGATGCTTCAAGAGTGTTGCTGTAAAGTACATAAAGTGAGTCTTGGCCGGCCGCACACACGCATCGCGCACTATGTAACTAAACTCAACGTTAGCGCCAAATTAATGACGGATTCGATGATTACGAATCATTTAAATTTTATTGATTTATAGCGTTAGGTCAGTATGACGTCGTGGGATGAACTATCAAGTCTTGCACCATGGCCATAAAACAAATTTTTAGGCACAAAAACAATCGTTGTTGAAGCTTCGAAGAAAATTTTCCTTTGGCCAAGTTCAAATTTGTTTTTATTGACTTTGATTAGAACTGATTGGGCTTTATTGCGTCCCAGTTGCACTTCATTCTTATGTGCTACATCGATGGAGTCTTATTCTGGACAATCGGTTTCAATTACTTTTCGGTAGTTGACTTTGAAGAATACCGAGTGAATCAGTTTGTTAGATGGGTTAATTTTAGCCACTGCTTTTAGCTCAGAATGATTACCCTCTATCAAATCCACCACATAGCATCTTCGTGGTGTTACAAGACTCACTTTGTAACCAATTCAGATTTTCCGTTCCCTCCACTCTGTTAGTGTAGATTGTCTTAATGACTCTTAAGGCAATGGTAACATTATCCGTTTTCTCAACGATGGCAGCCGCAGATCCGTTTCTGGCCAGCCTGTCCACCATTTCGTTTCCAGATACATATATCTCAATGCTCCGAAGCCCAAAAAAACCACAGTTGACTTGGTTCATAGGGTCTTTTAGCGCTAACTTTCATAAAGCTCCGATTTTGGCATTTTGATAAAAGTTAAGTTAATTAACAAAATATAGTTTCACAAGAGTTGTTGATGTTGGTACAATATACATGGATGCGTGAAATTTGTATTGGAGGTGAATGTAGCGTTCGTGAGTTATTTCTTAGGCAAACGGACAGACGATCGCATTTGAAGTTTTTCCTTCAAAAGAAATGTTTTTGTACCCTTGGCGCTACAAACGTTACAAAAGTAACACACATTTCATCTAGAGTATCAAAATAAACATCGGGTGAATTCGTCATACGGTTGAGCAGTTACATTTTTTCTTACGTTCGTTGGATCATGGGCTTATCACCCGTGATCTTAAATCATAACTGATACGAGAAACGGATACAGCGCATCGGATACGGACGGATTCTACGGTAACGACTTTTGACATTCGAAAACGGACTATGATTGGCTTCTGGAACGTACGAACATTGAATGGCGGGGGAAGGGCTGGGATCACTCGGTCCTTGCACCGCCAATCAGTAATCGACCGTGAAATGGAGCACTATAACATCCAAATCTTGGGCTTGCGCGAGGTCAGGTGCACAGGATCAGAAGAATAACGAACCCCGAGTGGAAACACCATTCTGTTCGTTGGTCCTGAGAGTGAAATCAAAAATGGCATGGCGGTCATCCTTACTCCGAGAGCGAGAAACAGTCTCATTAGCTGGGAACCAATCTCGGATAGGGTTATCGTCATCAGGCTCAGGAGCAGCGTCAGAAACGTCACAATTCTACAGTGCCAACTAATACCGCAACACCTGGTGACACAGGGGAGTCTTATAGCCAACTGCGTGCCACCTTCGACCGTGAGAGGTGATATTATTATTATTAACGCCCAGGTTGGCTCTGACAGCACTGGACTACAACACGTCATGGGAAGGCATGGTGTCTCTTGGGTCGATGCGCCACGACCTTGGATTAAGTGGAGTGTTGTAGTACTCGGCAAATGATAATGGGAGGAACCCTTTTCCACACAAGAGTCACCATATGACATCTTGGGTTTCCACTGATGGTGTTACTCAGAACCAGATCGACCATTTGGCTATAAGCCGCCAATGGAGAAGATCTCTCTTCGACGTGCGAGCGAAGCGTGGAGCCGATGGTTGCCTGCTTGAGATTGTGCACAGCAGTTATCCGACGACCACAAATTCTTCAAATGAAGCGCAAGCTTAATCTGGATAAACTCAGAAAGCCCAACAAAAAGCGCGAGTACACCACCATTCAACGTGAGAAGTCGTCCATATTGGGTGGATATGAAATGCACACATTGGACGCCAATTAGGAGGCAACCAGAAACACGTTTCCACCTAGTGCTGAAGAATCTGTGGGATATGTGCAAAGTGGTGAGAAACCCTGGATGTCGCAAGGCACAGGGGACAAGGCTGGCTATCGGAAAAAAGCCAAATCGCCAATCATCTCTCAACCCGATGACAACCATCGAACGCCCAACCTGAGGCAGAACTACCGCGATGCTCATATACAGCTTAAAAAGGCTATTAGACGCGACAAGAGATAGGCCATTGAAGATCTGGCCAATAAGGCAGAATCTGCGGCTTACCTTGGTAATATGGGTTCAGTGTTTAAAATCATGAAACAGTTGACGAACAGGAATTTCATCGCAAACCACCTGGTTGTGGCGGCTTATACTGCATCGCTAGTAACCGACTAAGCCGTGGGGTCTAGATAGCTCAGTGGCCAGCACGGCCGCTTTGCAACTCGAAAATCCCTGTTCTAATCTTACTACCTGCACGGTATTCCCTTAGCGTTTAAAGCAGGGCCTACTTACACAAGCCTTACTGACGAGTCCGTCGTAAGCTGGCCTGGGACGAAACGCAACACAAAGCTGTAGCCGCTCACTCGCTACACTAGTGAGAGATGTCAACAGAACTCTCCTTAGTATGAGTGAACACCAGTTGCAGCGATGGAAGTAATATTTCTCTGATATTTTGGACATCTTGTCAGATATTCAAGAAACAGAACATCTACCAAACATCCAACCGCAACAATTCTCTATTAACGACGATCAACTAGATAAGGAAGAGATAGTTTCCACCTTTAGGTCACTGGCGGGAAGGAAAGCCCCAGGTATAAGCGAACAACCAACCGAACTCTTCAAAACGGGCCCGGAAATAACAGCCGATATACTGATCCCACTATTTACTGAGGTGTGGAATGATGGAAGATATCCGACTGAATGGAAGGAGGGCGTCATTGTGAAAATTCGGAAGAAGGTCGACCTTTGGAACTGTCGCGATAGGCGTGGTATATGTCTACTAACTGCCATATCGAAAATCAAGGCTAAGGTAATTCTTAATAGGATTAGAGATGTCGTGGAAAACACTCTCGAAGTTTATCAGGCTAGATTCCGTAAAGGGTCGTTTTGTACCGACCACACAAATACTCTACGGATAATATTGGATCAGTCAGTAGAAATGGGTTCGCCACTACATATAATGTGTGTGGACTTCGAGAGGGCTTTCCACAGCATTAAGTGAGATTACATATAGAATGCTTTGCGTAGGAGAGGTATTCCATATAAGATCATAGCTATGATTAAAGAATCCTACGAAGATACAAGGTATTGCGTCTTACATAGAAAAGAGCTATCCGAGAGCTTTCCTATGCGAACGGGTGTCAGACGAGGCTGAATATTATCACCAGCCTTGTTTCTGGTGGTAGTAAATGACATCTTGAAAACTGCTCTGGATGGCGGGGAAGATAAAAGTTTGCAATGGAGACTATTTAACATCTTAAGTCAGCTTGATTATGCTGATGACGTATGTTTGGTCGCACATAACCGTTCGAACTTAGAGTCAAATGTTCGCTCTTTGCATTCTAAATGCAAAGAGGTGGGGCTGAAAATAAATGTGCGTAAAACCAAGTACATGGACATGGGACACCGATTTTTCTTAAAGGGCAAGATGTGGAAGAGGTGCAAAATTTTTGGTATCTCGGAAACATTGTCAGCATGGATGGCGGAGACGAAAAGGATATTGAGGCTCGTCTAAATAAAGCTCGTCAGGCCTTTGGTATCCTTTCCCATTTCTGGAGGTTAAAAGAGATCTCCCTTCGCACGAATCTGCGAGTTTTTGACGCATGCGTCAAATCCGTGATGTTATATGGTTGTACTACATGAAAAGTGACCGTTTGATTTACCAAGAAACTACAGACATTCGTGAGCCAATGCCTCCGACGTAGTGATCTTCAACAACGAACTTTGGAGTACAACTGGACAGACTAGCTAGCATTCGAGCAGGAGGCCAGAGGAATAAACAAGTCCTGGCAATAGTTTAAGGCTGATGCTCAGGATAACGCCTTTTGGAAGAGAGTTGTTTCTGTCCTATGCCCCTATGGAGGGTCTTCATGATGATTGATTTATTGATTACGTTCGTTGCAAACCATTGGATTGAGTAAATTAATCTCCACAATCGCGAAGTGGGTCGATAGCTACCTTGTAGGCTCAAATCCCATGTTGGGAAAGATTTTTTGAAATAATTTTTTTGATTGCTTTATGGTCGATTAGAGGACTCGTTTACGAAATGGTACGGAAATAATAACATTGATCTACCGAACCAATTCCTATCAATTAAAAAATAGGAAATTGAAGAAAACACGAAGAAATATGTAAATATGAAGAAGTGATTTTCGCAAAAGTTTTTATTTTTGGAAGGTCAAAGATGTTTGAGTCTGGGGAACATTGATGTGAGAGGGCGAGCCGAGACTGAAGGCTTTCAAATCACACATGCATTATTGTGTGAGAGCGAGAATGCAATTCAATGGCTTAGCAAATACTCTGGATGTATTTTGTTCGGACGTATAGTTACTTTATGGGATACTAGAGACACTTTACCATATTTTGGCAAAGTTGAAGCCCTATATTTAGAGCGAAATTTCCAAAATTGTCGACCTTTGTTTTTGCTACGAGGAAGTGGAGGGTTTTTAGATAATTTTGAAACTGCTTATCAACATTCTTATCACTATGCTTTGTTCCAATTTCAAAGTCGAAGGAGAAATACTTTTCTTAAATTTTTATTATATTGAGATATTTGTACAGGAGTGGTAGACGGAGTGAAGCACAGCTGATGACTTTTTTAGCATTAATTGCAATAATTAAGGGACAAATTCTGAGAAAAATTTATGTTTGTACTTTTTCTAGTTTTAATGGAAATCGATGTAATGCAATTTGCAAAATTATGCATTTGTCTGGGAGAGGATAGAATGAGTATATGGATCACAACAAAATTTTTCATTGTCAATGGTATTTCTATTATTATGCTTTCCACAAAACTTGAAGTCGATAGATTTGACAGTTTCGAAAGTAGTGGGTATATGCCGGTTTTGGCGCATTTCTGGCTCACGGTAATGCAGTTCGCTTTCTCCTTGGCGACACTAGCGCTACGAGCGGAGGTGGCTAATAGCAATACTAATTAGTGGGGTGGCTGATAGCAATACTAATTAGTGGGGATCCAAACCGGTAGTTGGACTTCGAGAAGGCTTTCGCTGTTTCTTCAGAGATGGCAGTAGCAGTATCCCTAACTGACTTTTTTTTTTGAAATGCCAAGATTGATAAGAGTTGTACGAATTATGATTCATATATGATGAAATTGATATTTACATTGATAGGAATGAACACGTGGGTTATATTTTTAGTTGGACTTTAAGAATGCTTTCGTTGTTTATATTGTGAAATAGGTTGTGCTCAGCATTTTAGTTTTACGAATTAGGTTTCATATATGATGAAAATTGATAGATTGTGTGTATGGAGATAGTTATTGTTATTAATAGCGTGATATTTTTTTTTTATGAAGTCATCATCGATTAGGAATAATTGTTTGAATTGTGTATGGTTTAGAGTATTCATATGATAGGTTGTTTACATTTTTTTGTGTATGGAATTTTTTGGTTTACGAGTGAGATTGATATGAAAATTTCACCTCAATCCGATAACATATATGATCATTTTTTGATAAACGAGTTCAAGTACACATAGATTGTGGTGTATGTGTATATGTGTGTGTGTGTGTGTGTGTGTATGTGTGGAGATTGTTATTGTTATTAATAGCGTGGTATTATTTCATGACGTCATCATCAATTGGAGTTGCCATAATGTAAAAAAAAAAAAAAAAAATAAAAAAAAAAAAAATAAAAAAAAAAATAAAAAAAAATAAAAAAAAAATAAAAAAAAAATTAAACAAAATCAATAAAAAATCAAAAAAAAAAATAAAAAAAAATCATAAATTTACAGATTCGCATGACAATGTTCCTATGTCTAATACTGATAAATCCGATTAATGGGCTATTTAACGTACACGAACTGACAGGATTTACGGAAATACAACTTAACCAAGTAGAAATAGTAACCAAAGCAAATATTATCATACACATAATTGACATAAGAGAAATTTTAGACGTAATACAATTTAATGAATCTTTCAGACAGCTTAAAAATTGAAAAATAAATATATACAACCATATCAACTACAACAACAACAACAACTACAACACTAGAAAATACAACCAAACAACCATACAAACACCTGCTACCAACTTACCTTATTAAATTTTACTATAAGTTAAGAAATAAAAAAGAGTCTTGTGTGTTGTTATACTTGTATACCAAATTCTGGTTAATATGCATATTTCAAGAAAAAAAAAACTGAATGAAGGTTTTAATCATATTTATTATCAAGATATTTTTTTTAAATAAATAAACATAAGAAAATTACGATATGTATCGGTTATATTATATATAGAATAGCTATTTCTTGAACAATGAAACAGTTTTCAGATCCTCTAAATTTAATATTTATATTATTACTTCAGCTTTTCTCAATGCTTCAATGATGGCAACAATCTCGTTGATATGATAAATATCTCCCGCCTGTAGCGCTGATACAAGCAATTGTAACCGGTCCACCAATTCATTGGGGTCATCCCAAGAAATATACTGTTTTGGTTCGATTGATGTTTGTATTAAATCTCCTCCTCTATGAGTTAAAAGTTTGTTAATAATTTTTGTATATTTACAGCTTCGGTTTCCATTTATTTGTCCGTTGCTGGGTTCGATTAATGTTTGTATTAAATCTCCTCCTCTATGAGTTAAAAGTTTGTTAATAATTTTTGTATATTTATAGCTACGGTTTCCATTTATTTGTCCTTCGCTGGTATAGTGACGTCTATAGGCATTAGTATCGAGCAAAATATTTCTAT
Source organism: Chorisops tibialis (assembly GCA_963669355.1). Classification (NCBI taxonomy): domain Eukaryota; kingdom Metazoa; phylum Arthropoda; class Insecta; order Diptera; family Stratiomyidae; genus Chorisops; species Chorisops tibialis. The sequence goes on along the minus strand of OY770263.1, from coordinate 115,548,027 downwards.
AATTCTGTAAATCATCTTCATTATACAGAGTCTTATCTGGAACTTTCATAAATAGTAGCTCATATATGCCCTGAGTACAATCATAGGTTTTATCTTTTATTAATATTTGACTACCATCGATTGTAAAAATCGAGTTTCCAATTTTCCATTGTTCATTTTCATGATAAACACCATAAGTACTATCGATGAAATCCGGATTATTTGCAAATATATTTAAATATTTTGTAGGTATTTCATCAAATTCTCGCTCGTTCATATATTCAATGAGTTCTTGCCGACCTAAAGGAGTTGTCACATATTTACGTATGCTTCTTACATCCGGAGACTTTAATGGTGTTTCAAAAGTATCAGTTAGATCAAGCTTTCGTCTGAATTTGGGTGTTGGAGTTTCAAAGTCAACGTCACTTTCAATATCATCTGTAGATTGAGTTTCCATGTTTTCTTCTTTTTCAGGTTCATATTTACTGTGATCATGAGTTTCTACATCTTTTTCTCTTTTAGGTTCGTATTTACTGTGGTCATACAGTTTAACTAATTCTTTAAGAGGTCTTGTGATTGGTTTAAAAGTTTGTTCTTGTCGAGTCTCAGCATTAACTCTACCGATTTTTAATTGTTTATATTTTTTACGTATCGAGTTAGTAGACTTTATAACTTGTCTAAGAATATCTTTATCGGTCGACTTCTGCATTTTTCCTTCTTACACAACAACAACAGATTAACAGATATCGTACTGCTTTAATACTGCTTCTGTACTGAGGTGTACTGCTTTAATACTGCTTCTGTACTGAGGTGTACTGCTTTAATACTGCTTCTGTACTGCTTTGTACAGCTTTAATACTGCTTTGTACAGCTTTAATACTGCTTTGTACAGCTTTGATACTGCTTGTACAGCTTTAATACTGCTTTAATACTGCTTCTGTACTGCTTTGTACAGCTTTGATACTGCTTTGTACAGCTTTAATACTGCTTTAATACTGCTTCTGTACTGCTTTGTACAGCTTTAATACTGCTTTGTACAGCTTTAATACTGCTTCTGTACTGAGGTGTACTGCTTTAATACTGCTTCTGTACTGAGGTGTACAGCTTTAATACTGCTTTGGACAGCTTTAATGCTGCTTCTGTACTGAGATGTACTGCTTTATACAGCTTTATTACTGCTTTCAGGTTTTTAAATATAGTTTTTCAAACTTTTTTCTCATATTACTGGATCAAAGTCTTCATATTGATTATATATAGTTGTATTTATTTGATATTGGAATCAAGATAGGAAATAACTTCTCTTGGATGCTGAAAGTGAACAGAATTCAAAGCATATATACAGTATTCATATAAATCTAGAAACATGACTGCTGAGTGTTGAAGGGAAAAGTATAGATTTTTTTTTTTTTTTTTTTTTGTTATTCGAGCCTCAATGTGATTACAATCAACCAAGTACAGCTGTGAGGTTGTATAGTTGGTTGTACAGCTGTGTGGTTGTATAGTTGGTTGTACAGCTGTGTGGTTGTATAGTTGGTTGTACAGCTGTGTGGTTGTATAGTTGGTTGTACAGCTGTGTGGTTGTATAGTTGGTTGTACTGCTGTGTGGTTGTATAGTTGGTTGTACAGCTGTGTGGTTGTATAGTTGGTTGTACAGCTGTGTGGTTGTATAGTTGGTTGTACAGCTGTGTGGTTGTATAGTTGGTTGTACAGCTGTGTGGTTGTATAGTTGGTTGTACAGCTGTGTGGTTGTATAGTTGGTTGTACAGCTGTGTGGTTGTATAGTTGGTTGTACAGCTGTGTGGTTGTATAGCTGTATAGTTGGTTGTACAGCTGTGTGGTTGTATAGTTGGTTGTACAGCTGTGTGGTTGTATAGTTGGTTGTACAGCTGTGTGGTTGTATAGTTGGTTGTACAGCTGTGTGGTTGTATAGCTGTATAGTTGGTTGTACAGCTGTGTGGTTGTATAGTTGGTTGTACAGCTGTGTGGTTGTATAGTTGGTTGTACAGCTGTGTGATTGTATAGTTGGTTGTACAGCTGTGAGGTTGTATAGTTGGTTGTACAGCTGTGTGGTTGTATAGCTGTATAGTTGGTTGTAATCACATTGAGGCTCGAATAACAAAAAAAAAAAAAAAAAATCTATACTTTTCCCTTCAACACTCAGCAGTCATGTTTCTAGATTTATATGAATACTGTATATATGCTTTGAATTCTGTTCACTTTCAGCATCCAAGAGAAGTTATTTCCTATCTTGATTCCAATATCAAATAAATACAACTATATATAATCAATATGAAGACTTTGATCCAGTAATATGAGAAAAAAGTTTGAAAAACTATATTTAAAAACCTGAAAGCAGTAATAAAGCTGTATAAAGCAGTACATCTCAGTACAGAAGCAGTATTAAAGCTGTCCAAAGCAGTATTAAAGCTGTACACCTCAGTACAGAAGCAGTATTAAAGCAGTACACCTCAGTACAGAAGCAGTATTAAAGCTGTACAAAGCAGTATTAAAGCTGTACAAAGCAGTACAGAAGCAGTATTAAAGCAGTACTAAAGCTGTACAAAGCAGTATCAAAGCTGTACAAAGCAGTATTAAAGCTGTACAAAGCAGTATTAAAGCTGTACAAAGCAGTACAGAAGCAGTATTAAAGCAGTACACCTCAGTACAGAAGCAGTATTAAAGCAGTACACCTCAGTACAGAAGCAGTATTAAAGCAGTACGATATCTGTTAATCTGTTGTTGTTGTGTAAGAAGGAAAAATGCAGAAGTCGACCGATAAAGATATTCTTAGACAAGTTATAAAGTCTACTAACTCGATACGTAAAAAATATAAACAATTAAAAATCGGTAGAGTTAATGCTGAGACTCAACAAGAACAAACTTTTAAACCAATCACAAGACCTCTTAAAGAATTAGTTAAACTGTATGACCACAGTAAATACGAACCTAAAAGAGAAAAAGATGTAGAAACTCATGATCACAGTAAATATGAACCTGAAAAAGAAGAAAACATGGAAACTCAATCTACAGATGATATTGAAAGTGACGTTGACTTTGAAACTCATCATCATCATCAATGGCGCGACAGCCCAAATCGGGCCCTGGCCTCCTGAAGTCGTCGCCTCCAATCGTCTCGATCCAAAGACCGCGTCCTCCAGCTGCTAATTTTTAGAATGGCTTTGCTGTCTTCATCAACCGAGTCTTCCCATCGCTTGCGTGGTTTGCCTACCGGCCGGTTACCACTCGCTTTGCCTTTAAGAGCACGTTTGGGGATTCTTCTGTCTTCCATTCGCTCTACATGGCCAGCCCACTGCAGTTTACGTAACTTGATGAACGTTGAAGCTTCTGGCTCGTCGTAGAGTTGATACAACTCATGGTTGTATCTTATTCGCCATTCCGTTCCTTCCTTCACAGGTCCCAAAATTCTTCGGAGGACCTTTCTTTCGAATGCGTTAACTGCTTTTTCGGAAGTTCGCGTTAATGTCCACGTCTCGCTGCCATAACAGAGCACAGGTCGTATAATAGTTTTATAAATCCGCAGCTTATTGTTCCTGTGCACTTTCTTGGATTTCATTATTGGAAGTACCGAATAATACGTCTTATTTGCTAGTATTATCCGTCGTTTGATTTCGTCTGTTTCATTACCGTCCTTTGCTAGATTAGCCCCAAGATATATGAAGTTGTCCACACTCTCCAAATTATATTCCGCAATTGTTATGTTTTGTCTGATTGGCGTTCTCCTTCTTGTTTGCGTCATTACTTTTGTTTTGTTTTCATTAATGCGCAACCCGACTTCTTTTGCGGCGGAGTCAAGATTGACAAATACCTCCTTAGCACTAGGGAAGGATCTTGCTAGAATGTTAATGTCGTCAGCGTATGCTACTAGTTGGGTGGACTTGAATAGTAGTGTCCCGTTGGTGTCGACTGGGATTTTTCGGATGACATACTCTAGTGCCAAGTTGAAAAGCATAGGAGCTAGACCATCTCCCTGCTTTAAACCACATTCCGTTCGAAAGCTGGTTGTGGAATCGGTTTGTATTCTCACTTGGGATTCAGTGTTCGTCATTGTGAGTCTTGTTAGTCGGACTAGTTTTGGAGGAATTCCAAAGTCAAGCATGATTTGGTACAGTACGCTCCTGTCGATACTGTCGTATGCTTGTTTAAAATCTACGAATATTTGGTGCACGTCTGTGTTATATTCCCAGCATTTCTCAAGCACCTGTTTCATCGAGAATATCTGGTCTGTTGTAGATCGTCCGGTTCTGAATCCGCCTTGGTATTCGCCAATTATTTGATTTGTATAGGGCTTAAGACGACGTTCAATTATTTTTGTCAGTATTTTATAGGACGTACACAACAATGATATACCTCTGTAGTTCTCACAGCAGAGTTTGTCTCCTTTCTTGTAAATTGGACATATAATGCTTTTTCGCCAGTCGTCGGGTATGATTTCCTCTGTCCAAATTTTGCATATCATGCTGTGCAGTATTTCAGCGACACAGTTTCCACCGTTTTTCAGAAGTTCAACTGGTATTTCGTCAATTCCCGGCGCTTTGTTTCGTTTTTGGTCACATAGGGCTGCTTTGATTTCAGGAAGCGTGGGTGGTGTCGATGATGGTTCATCTTCGTCAGTTGAGGCTTGAATTGAAATGTTGTCTGTCGTTATCGGTGCTATTGGGATGGGATTCAAAAGATGTTCGAAGTATGAAGCCCATCTCCTTTTGATTTCTTCTGTGTCGCTGATGATATTGCCCTCTGCGTCTTTGCAGAGACTGGTTTTTGGTTTATATCCCTTTTTCAAGTCTTTTACTATGGCGTATGCGTCCCGCGTATTATTTTTTCCCATGTCGTCGTCCATTTTTTGTATCTTGTCATTATGGTACTTCCTTTGTTTTCGTCTGCAGGTCTTTTTCGCATATCGCCTAAGCTCGTCATATTTTTCTTTTTTGGCTCGTGTTGGTCGTTCAGTAAAAATTTTGTAAGCTTCGTTCTTTCTATCTATTGCGTCGCGACATTCTTGGTCGAACCAATCATTGCTTTTTCGCCGTGCTTGATATCCTAATACCTCTTCCGCGGAGGATTTGATACCGTCTCGTATTTTCATCCACGCATTATCCACTGGCATATTTTGGATATTTTCATATATTGGTGTCAGGTGTTTATTACATGCTAGCATGTAAGCCTGCGCCACCGTTTCGTCGTTAAGCATGTCGACATTAAATTTGCGAGCTCTACTCGTTTTCGAATACCCACGACAAGCTATTTTGCATCGATACTTAGCTCTGACTAGATAGTGATCAGAGTCACAATTCGCACCGCGGAGAGTTCGTACATCAAGTATGCTGGAAGCAGCCCTTTTCTCAATAAGAACGTGGTCTATTTGGTTGAAGGTGTGACCATCTGGTGATGCCCACGTTCGTTTGTGAATATCGCGATGTGGGAAGCACGTAGAGCTTACTATGATATTTTTGCTGCTTGCGAAATCAATAAGACGTTGGCCATTGTCGTTTGCTATGTCATGGAGACTGTGCCCTCCTGTTGTTCCTCTATGAGCCTCCTCCTTTCCGACTTTTGCATTAAAATCCCCTAAGACAATTTTTAGGTCATTCGAGGGCAGTGAGTCATAGGTTGTCTCTAGGGTGGCATAAAATTCGTCTTTAGTTACATCGTCCTTGTCTTCTGTTGGTGCGTGAACGTTGATCAACCAAGTGTTGAAAAATTTAGTCTTTATTCGGATTGCACACAATCTTTCACTTATTGGTTTGAAGCTCGTGACCTGCTGTTTAAATTTTTTGTCAACGACAAAAGCGACTCCAAACTCTCTGCTTCCCGACAATTTTCCACTTGGATAGATTGTGTGTGATCTCATGTCCATGATTTCGCTACCGAGCCATTTCGTTTCTTGGATGGCAGTTATGTTGATGTTGTGTTTTGCCACTTCTTCGAGAAACTCTTTCAGAGCTGACTTTGAAACTCCAACACCCAAATTCAGACGAAAGCTTGATCTAACTGATACTTTTGAAACACCATTAAAGTCTCCGGATGTGAGAAGTATACGTAAATATGTGACAACTCCTTTAGGTCGGCAAGAACTCATTGAATATATGAACGAGCGAGAATTTGATGAAATACCTACAAAATATTTAAATATATTTGCAAATAATCCGGATTTCATCGATAGTACTTATGGTGTTTATCATGAAAATGAACAATGGAAAATTGGAAACTCGATTTTTACAATCGATGGTAGTCAAATATTAATAAAAGATAAAACCTATGATGGTACTCAGGGCATATATGAGCTACTATTTATGAAAGTTCCAGATAAGACTCTGTATAATGAAGATGATTTACAGAATTATAGAAATATTTTGCTTGATACTAATGCTTATAGGCGTCACTATACCAGCAAAGGACAAATAAATGGAAACCGTAGCTATAAATATACAAAAATTATTAACAAACTTTTAACTCATAGAGGAGGAGATTTAATACAAACATTAATCGAACCCAGCAACGGACAAATAAATGGAAACCGAAGCTGTAAATATACAAAAATTATTAACAAACTTTTAACTCATAGAGGAGGAGATTTAATACAAACATCAATCGAACCAAAACAGTATATTTCTTGGGATGACCCCAATGAATTGGTGGACCGGTTACATTTGCTTGTATCAGCGCTACAGGCGGGAGATATTTATCATATCAACGAGATTGTTGCCATCATTGAAGCATTGAGAAAAGCTGAAGTAATAATATAAATATTAAATTTAGAGGATCTGAAAACTGTTTCATTGTTCAAGAAATAGCTATTCTATATATAATATAACCGATACATATCGTAATTTTCTTATGTTTATTTATTTAAAAAAAATATCTTGATAATAAATATGATTAAAACCTTCATTCAGTTTTTTTTTTCTTGAAATATGCATATTAACCAGAATTTGGTATACAAGTATAACAACACACAAGACTCTTTTTTATTTCTTAACTTATAGTAAAATTTAATAAGGTAAGTTGGTAGCAGGTGTTTGTATGGTTGTTTGGTTGTATTTTCTAGTGTTGTAGTTGTTGTTGTTGTTGTAGTTGATATGGTTGTATATATTTATTTTTCAATTTTTAAGCTGTCTGAAAGATTCATTAAATTGTATTACGTCTAAAATTTCTCTTATGTCAATTATGTGTATGATAATATTTGCTTTGGTTACTATTTCTACTTGGTTAAGTTGTATTTCCGTAAATCCTGTCAGTTCGTGTACGTTAAATAGCCCATTAATCGGATTTATCAGTATTAGACATAGGAACATTGTCATGCGAATCTGTAAATTAATGATTTTTTTTTATTTTTTATTGATTTTTTTTAATTTTTTTTTTAATTTTTTTTTATTTTTTTTTATTTTTTTTTTTATTTATTTTTTTTTTTATTTTTTTTTTTTTTTACATTATGGCAACTCCAATTGATGATGACGTCATGAAATAATACCACGCTATTAATAACAATAACAATCTCCACACATACACACACACACACACACACACACACACACACACACACACATATACACATACACCACAATCTATGTGTACTTGAACTCGTTTATCAAAAAATGATCATATATGTTATCGGATTGAGGTGAAATTTTCATATCAATCTCACTCGTAAACCAAAAAATTCCATACACAAAAAAATGTAAACAACCTATCATATGAATACTCTAAACCATACACAATTCAAACAATTATTCCTAATCGATGATGACTTCATAAAAAAAAAATATCACGCTATTAATAACAATAACTATCTCCATACACACAATCTATCAATTTTCATCATATATGAAACCTAATTCGTAAAACTAAAATGCTGAGCACAACCTATTTCACAATATAAACAACGAAAGCATTCTTAAAGTCCAACTAAAAATATAACCCACGTGTTCATTCCTATCAATGTAAATATCAATTTCATCATATATGAATCATAATTCGTACAACTCTTATCAATCTTGGCATTTCAAAAAAAAAAGTCAGTTAGGGATACTGCTACTGCCATCTCTGAAGAAACAGCGAAAGCCTTCTCGAAGTCCAACTACCGGTTTGGATCCCCACTAATTAGTATTGCTATCAGCCACCCCACTAATTAGTATTGCTATTAGCCACCTCCGCTCGTGGCGCTAGTGTCGCCAAGGAGAAAGCGAACTGCATTACCGTGAGCCAGAAATGCGCCAGAACCGGCACATACCCACTACTTTCGAAGAAAAATAATTTAATTTAAATTTAAAAATTTCGTAAAATTCGTTTTGTAGGAGGTGGAAGGAGTGAGGATAAATTGATAATTTTTTTAAAACTGATTGCAATTACAATAGAATTAATTCTGGCAAAAATGAATTTTTCAAAATTGTACATATATACTTGACTCAAATTTTAAGTCGATAGCTTGAACAGTTTCGAAGAAAATCAATTTCTTAAAATTTTCAAAATTCATGAAATTTGTATGGGACAGGGTATTGGAGGTTCTAGCCTCCACACTATCGGATGCTATGCCGACAAAATATAACTTCGAAACCCCCTTCAAAGTTGTAATCAGAGAACGCAAGGACTGGCAATCCTCGCTACATGAAATGGAAGAGGGATCAACCATCTGGTATACAGATGTTTCGCGCACCTCTGAGGGGACAGGAGCCGGAGTCAAAGGCCCTAACTTCTCGGTTTCAAAACCACTCGGCAAAGAAGCCACAATATTCCAGGCTGAACTAATTGCAATGGAGCTATGTATCCAAAAGTATATAACGCAACAAATAATTTATATCCTATCGGATAGTCAGGCGGTTCTCAAAGCCCTAACACCAATAAACACGGATCGAGGTTAGTTTGGGACTGTCTTCAAGACCTAATCATCCTGCGGAAAAGGAACGACGTAACTTTAATGTGGGTACCAGGACATATGGGAATTGAGGGAAACGAAGAGGCTGATCGCCTTGCAAAAAATGGCGCGGAAAAAAACTTTATTGGTCCAGAGCCATTCTGCGGAAAACCAAAAGGGCATCAAAGCTCGACACTTAAGAAGTGGGTTGAACAAGAACACAAAATCTACTGGAATAGACTTCCAGGCTTATCAACCTCAAAAAACTAATCATACCACAAAAAAACAAAGTGGAAGATATCCTAAAATTCAGGAAGAGCGATATTAGTACGCTAATTGGCCTAATGACGGGGCACAGTGGAGTGAACCACCACCTCAATAATATGGGCTTAGCTGAAACCGACATCTGCCGTCTCTGTCTCGAAGACTCGGAAACGACAATACATATCCTATGCCACTGTGAAGCAGTGGCAAGGAAAAGATGTAATCTTCTGGGGAAAGGTTTCATTTCCACCGAGGAACTAGCCAACATGGCTCCCTTACAGATACTCAAATTAGCTAAAGCTATTGAGTTATGGTAGGGTATAGGGGCAATAATCGCACAATAGGCCAAAAAGGCCGCAGTGCTCTCACGTGTTCCCCTAACATAAATAATAATAATAATGGGACCGGGTAGAAGGAATAATTTAACCCTTCTTCGAACTTGAAATTCTTTTTTGTTGAAAACATTCTCTCTTCTTTGGAAGAGGGACTTAGCTACGTACACAAAATTACATAATATTTTCGAATGTTAAGCGCGAATGAATTAAGCTGAATGATACATAACTTATATCAAGAGCTTTTCTTCTACATATAACGCATGCGCTTAGCGCACGAAAACGGAGCAAAGCGTTTACGTATCTAACTTGAACGTTTACGCATTTTTTTTTAAAATGAATTTTTCAAATTTGGTAGTGCCTACCTTAAGATATCAATCAGAAAATTTTAGTTTCCGTGTTACGCCTTACAAGCAAATCGCCCGAAATAGTGCACTTGATTTCCATATTAGTCAGAAAGCTTTTTCCTATTGCGTATGTCATCAAATTTCCAGAAAAAGCTCATGCGCATGCGGTATCATTCTCTTGCTGCTAGCTCAAAATTGAACGAAAAAGCGCATCGTGTGGACGTAGTTTTTAGTGTATGCAAATATTGCATGTGCGTCATTTAACTTAATGCATGCGCTGTTATTCTAGAAGACATGCGTTTAGCGAACGAAAATGAGGCATCGTGTAGACGTAACTTTAGACAGTCTAGGGTGTAGCCTAGTAAGTAGCGTGTTGGTCTTGTAATGCGAATGCGAAGATCGTGAGCTCAAATCTCGGTCGGCGCAACATATAATTCCAGCACATTGCCTGCTTGGGTATACCTTGGTCACCTCAATCTACGAAAATTAAATACTCACTATATACAGATAAACGTCCTACAAACGTCGATTTTTAACGAGAGTACCAACCGCTAGGGTTTAAATTCCCGGTTGTCTTTAGCAACACGGATTGTTTTAGGCGACAATCATTAACGTCCCCGAAGGTAGCAGTCTATACCATCTCCAGGGTCAGTAATCTTATTGCTTGAAGCGAGATCTATCTAGCTCTCTGCCAATCTGTCGTTCATGGCAACAGGTTGTTAATGTAAATCACGCAACCTTACGCCGAGCTTTGGAATGCTCTGCCCGCGATATGGGCCACCACAGCCACCCACGTGTATGTCAAAGTTATCTTAACAAAGACAACCTCAACCATCGCCGGGGGTGGAAGTAACCTTCCATGGGCTCCCCGACTCCCGTGACTCACTATATACAATTCTAACAACCCTTCCACAATAAGTAATGAAAAAGGTTAAGGTACCTGAGTGTCAGGAGGCCAAGGCCCGATTTGGGCTGGAGCGCCATTGTAGATATTCAAAGTTTATCAAACACTTAGGATAAAAAAAAACCACCTGGATAACTGTTTCAAGCTTGCTAAGAAAGTGCAACAGTCTTTAAATATATCTCTTCAGGGTAGTATTGAGCAAATCCTATGCGAGGTCGAAGATCCACGAGTTAGTGAAGCAGGCTATGAATTATTTGGAGAATAATAGATATTGAAAACGATGTCTAAGACACAAAAATGAAGATAGCAACCGCAACCACTAGGAGAAAAACGGTTTTAGCAAAATAAGCTTTAATGAAAACGATAAATGACGAAAATCATACGAGAATAGCATCGAAGCTTAACCTACTAAGACAAGTAGCAAGCATTACAGAAAATGATAACATACAATAAATGACAAGAAAGATGAAAAGATGCAATAGACTTACATACATATAATACTTTAGTTGGACATGCTAAATAGTCGAGTGAACTCTTGTTGTCTTCTGATGTTTATGTCGATGCAGGATGGCCAAGCTGTAAGGTTCCGAACTCAACCTATTATATCATTGTTGATATCCGAAGAAACCTCAGGTAGGCATCGTTATTACATTATTCCCTGTAAACTTTTGCACATTATATATAATTTATATTTTCTTTGACAACAAAAAACTGGATTTACTAACTGCGTTTAGTTGGATCGTATATATGTACATATAATTATTACACACTCCAAGTATCAGCCAATGTTTATTAGCATTCATACTTCTTAGAATACAAAAATATTTGTTGTCGCTCAAACATCTCGACGCCTGTCGTGCGTCCGTTCGACCTTTCGCTCTCTAGCTTGAGAACGCTCTTGACGAAAAAGCAAGATCCACGCCGTGAACGGGTCAAATCACCACGCTCCTTATACCTCCTCCTATGCAAAATGATTAATTTCCAAAAAGACTGACAGAAAATAAGTGCACTCAGCTTATGACAGGGACAAAAGTCTGTACGTTGAGGACCCTATGAAGTTATACACGGGGGAAGAGTAGGACGATACACTATCCGGGAATTAATAAAAAGCAAAAATGAAGCCATGGAAGGACGACGAATAACCATCTCAAAGATGTCTATCATCTGAAGGGATAGACGATGCTCAGGATGGCCATATGGAGCACCTAATACGGCCCTGCCGATCGGCTAATTCACATGAAATCAACAGCACATCCATATTTTTATATAAAATTAAAATTAATTTACTGAAAACATTAAGAATGCGTCAAATTTGAACAGGTACTCCTTATGTTCGGTATCGGTGTAGTATCATTTAATTGTGTTTAATCTGTCTGAAATATCGAAAACTATATCAATCAAATTCCTGTTAAGACCTACTATAGGGGCATAGAACAGAAACAACTCTCTTTCACAAGGTACGATCTTGAGCATCGGCCTTTAGCTCTTGCCAGGACTTATTTATTCCACTGGCCTCCTGCTCAACTGCTCGCTTGCATGTGCTAAATGGTCGACCAACCCGACGTCTTCCTTGAGGATTATAATCCAGAGCCTGTTTGGTGATATTTCGCTCTGGTTTCCTCAAAGTGTGGCCGATCCACTGCCACTTCCGCCTTTGAATCTCAACACCTGTTTTAGTCTGTCCAATTGTACTCCAAAGTTCGTCGTTGGAGATCAATCGAAAATAAAACTATATCTTGTCCGTTAATTATATAAACCCAAAATGGCTAACCGTGTGGCATACAGAAAAATGTATTTTCAAGGGTTTTTATACTCTAGATGAAAACTGAGAGTATTATAAGTTTGCCACAAAGTTTGCAACGCCAAGAAATAAGGCTCGGAGAAAAAAATGAATGATACAGAAGTTCATATAATCACTCAAAAATCTCAAAACCGGATGTCCGTCCGTCCGTCCGTCCGTCCGTCTGTCCGTCTGTCTGTCCGTCTGTCCGTCCGTGTCCTCTCTAGCTTGAGAACGCGTTGAGCTAGAAAGTTCAAATTTTGTATACGTCGTTTTTAACAAAAAAGTAAGGTCAAGTTCGTGAACGAGCCAAATCGCTCCACCCCTTCTACCCCCTCCCATACAAAATGACACAATTTCGCAATCTGACAATAAACGTATTTGCTCGAAAAGTACAAATGACATTGATTTGAAATTTGGGACATAATACTTTTATGATGATTCCAATCTACTCTATAAAAATAATTTGTGTCTTCCCCCTCCTTACACCACCTCCCATACAAACTGCACTTTTTCATGAAATGCTCTAAACCAATTTACTCAGTGCGTATAATAGTTATTGAGCTGAAATTGTGCACGAAATATTTATTTAAAATTATTATTAAGACCAAAAAAAATGAGACGATTAGCTGTACCCCTTCTACCCCCTCCCATACAAAATGACACAATTTCGTAATTTCATAATAAACAGATTTGCTCGAAAAATATAAATGTTATTGATCTGAAATTTGGAATATATTACTTAAATGATGATATAAATCTTCTGTACAAAAGTTATTTGAGTCCTCCCCTTCCTTCCACCACCTCCCATACAAACTGCACTTTTTCATGAAATGCTCTAAGCCAATTTACTCAGTGCGTATAAAATTGACCGAGCTGAAATTGTGCACGAAATATTTATTTAGAATTATTAGTAAACCAAAAAAAAATTAAGCGAGTAGCTTTACCCCTTCTACCCCCTCCCATTCAAAATGACACAATTTCACAACTTTATAAAAAGTCGATTTTCATGAAAAGTATGAATACTACTGATCTGCAATTTAAGACATGTCAAAAGCATGATATTTATAGTTATTTCTGAAAAGTCATTAAAAACTCGCCCCTCCTTCTATCACCTCCCATACAAACTGCACTACTTCACTACATCCAATACACTAATTTTCTCAGTACGTATTAAATTTTTAAATCCTAAATTTTGTATAAAACATTTTGATAGCAACCTTACCGTCATGTGAAAAAATTAGTTCAATGTCGTCACCCCCTCTACCATTTCCCCTACAAAATTTCTTAAGATACAAAAATTTCTTTTTCATCTAGAGTATCGCACGATTGGGCTTTATGCCCAATCGTACTCCTGTTTTATTTCTTTCTACAATGGCACTAGAGCCCAAATCGGGCCTTGGCCTCTTGAGCTTCAGTTTCTTTAACAGTTTTCATTATTTATTGTGGAAGGGTTGTTAGACCTTCGTACAACCCTCTACCTTTGAATTTTTCATTGTCGTAGATTGGGATGACTAGTATATCGGTATACCACGCAGGCAGAGTGCTGGAATTATGCGTTGACCGGGGTTTGAGCTCACGATTTTCGCATTGTAGACCTGCACGCCACCCACAAGTACACCCTAGCTTTTAATGGTTTTTCGATTGGAAAATTGTTCGGGATTTTTTTCAAATATTTGACAATACCCGTCCACAGTACCTCCTCCTCCCTTCTCTTCTCCACCTTAAACTGAATATTGTCGTTTCATGCACGTTACGCCCGACTTTTTGGCAGATATTTACTCCATTATTCTTGCATTAAATTAGTGAATATTTTTCAAATATGTATATATAAATATTTTTTTTTTAAGAAAAATAATAATAAATTAATCTAAAGACCGAAGCAGTTATACACGGAAGTGGGGATGTTAATTGTACAAAGTGCCTGTGATAAAATAAAAATACAAATAGGAAAACGCTAAATTTTTGATTGTCCTCTTAAACTAGAAATCTTGACCTTCAGGTTCATTAACATTAATTTGTTATAGTGGAAGGGTTTTTAGCCCTTCGCACAACCCTCTACGGTTTTTTTTCCCTTTTCATAGATTGAGGTGGCTGGAATATACGCAAGCAGTATGCTGGAATTATACGTTGACCGGTTTTTGAACTCACCACCTTCGCATTGTAGACAAACATTTACCCACTAAGCTACACCCATGCACTTGTATTAATATAAATTAATCAACATAAGAAAATATATTAATGTCCTGAATTTTTTTCCGAAAATCTACTACTACTTTGATTAATAACTATAATTCGCTCCCCTTTTCATTTTAACTCAAGCGAATGAGGTTCGGCTGATATAAAATTTGTCACTTTACTCTGGATTTATCAAAATTTCCCATAAATTCATCATGTGTACTAAATTATCATTCCCATCCAATTCCCTTTCCAATCAACCATTTAAGCCCATCGTGTCTAAAATCCTTTTCTCGAAAAACATGTATTCCTAATTAATAGTCTAGCACTGAAATTAATTTCAATTCTGGGCAACCGCACCCCTCCGGGAAACTCGTTTAGCTTCGCTTCGCGTCGCTTGTTGCGTCCCCTTGAGTACATTTTCATGTTTCGATTCTGATTTAACTCTCGACATTGCATGACCTGTCGCCCTACTATAACATCGAATTCAGTCCTGAAACCTCAAGAAACAAAAAAAAAATCCTCTGATTAACATTCCACCATGGAGCCCTGAACAAGGGTCGACCTCAAGCACATGTGCAATCAAAACGAAATCCGAGGACGATCATGACGGTTACGAAAAAACTTTCCCACAGTTTTCCCCTTGGGTATTAATTATGGTAATAGAGGTGAACACTATGAACGGATAACACATCACAATTCTGAACGTATGTTTGGAAAGAAACAGAAAAAATACGCTCAACAGGATTCCGAGGGGTTGGTTGCTCGAGAGCCGCACTACAAATCTACCAACAAGTGGAAAATTGAGAAGGAGGACTCTGAAAGCGGACAAACAAAAACGGGTCATTCAATCCGTTGAAAAGGAAGGATCTCTGGCAAGGGATGATGGTTAGCTGATACGATTTCGGGACTGTCAGCGTCCCAAAACAACAGGTTGTCCTTGGTGCAGTGTAAAGTGGTTTTCAAACAAACAAAAAAATGATCAATCCTCCGGGGAGAAATTCACGATGATCCTTCACAGTTGGTAGGTCGAGAAAATCTTTGAATTCGACTGAATGGGCACATTACTTTCTGACAACGAAATTTCGTTGGTTTACGATCGTTTTTCTTAGCAAGAGAGGGCGATCGATTCTCTGCGATGGATTTCAGGTCATAAGATCTTCATGTTTGGCATGAAGTTTTTCTCGGGTACACGGTGTGGAAGTTTTTATTTCATATCCTTCTGGATAATATTTTGCGCAATTACGATCGAATTTCAAATTAGGGACTATTTCACAGATTTAGTTCAGGTGGCTTTTCATCGATCAACACATGATCAGCCTGGAATTACGCTTGAAGTGATTGATGCTGTTCATTGTGCGTGAGTTATGATGTCAAACATAAAAAACATTTAAGATCTTGGCAAGCTAGCAGTAAGTAACTATCGAATAAATTATAAATGTATCATCACAAAACTTTTTGAAAAGGTTAGAAAATATCATAGAACTATGATTGCGACACGCTGCAAGAAATTGGAGAGAGTTTAATGTAGAATACTGAATTGAGTTATTTGTATAGAGGGGGAGAGAGGAGATTTCGCGGTTTTTTAAATTAATAATCACTTTTATCATTGCCATAGTCTGTAGCAATTTTCAAGTTGATGTTCGAAGGGAAAATGCTTAATTGTTTAATTTTCTAGAATATGAAAAAATTGTATGGGACGGAGTAGAAAGAAATGGTGAAATTTCATGTTACTTCCTTCCCATGTATTTCTTTAGTCTATTTTCAATCTGCTCGTTAGCAACACAGTCAACCAGCCTGTCTTCCTTGGAAGTTATGCATAGAACAGTGCTGGTAGATGCCTGAAGAATTGCAGATCAAGGATTCCAGAAAAGATGCCATTATTACTCCCTCTCCCATTTTCGAACCATCAGTAAATATCGCAATCTCGTCATTGTGCATGATATGATTATCGGTAGAGTGACTACATAGTGCTCCACAAAGTCCATCTTTGACAGCATTGCATCACTACTATAGCTTGAGAAAGAAGATTCCTTTTTCACATGCTCAAAAATGTTGGCATGAGATTTTTTGAAATTGGTCCCAAGCGATGCGCCAAAAAATTTCAAGTCTCACCGCCGTAGTGCCTGACTTCTCCAGAATTACAGCATTCAGCGCAAGAGGAACCAAAATGGCTTTCAGTTCTGCTGAAAGGCTTAGAGCAACTCCTCCAATGTATGGAAGATTGAAACTTTCTATACGTTGTTTTAAATATTAATTTTTTTTTTTAAATTTAGAACACTTCCAAGAAAGTTGTAAATAGACATTAGTAGGAGAGTAATAATATCAGGCTGTTAAGTTGTGTTAGGGTAGTTTGCGATTCGTCGTAAACAAAGTGCACCCCAAGGTTGGTAAATTTAATAGGATTACAATAAGGCTGTAATTCAGTCATAGTATAAAAATTATTCGAATCCACCCACTCCTTCCATCACCTCCCACACAATCTGTACTTTTTCATGAAAACTTCTAAGCTGATTTCCTCAGAACGTATAATATTTATCGAGCTCAAATTTTGTACTACATACCTAATGAGCATTATCATTAATATCAGAAAAAATTCATTGATTACCTTTACTGCTTCTACCCCCTTCACAACTTCCACAAAAAATCGATTTTCTTGAAAAGTATCAATGTCACTAATTTTCTCACTTTCTATCTATTTTTTGGAGCTTAAATTTTATATAAAACATTTTTATAGCTACTCTATGTAGCATGATGGGAAAAAAATGAATTGAATACTATCACCCCTTCTAGCACTCCCCATACAAAATTTCTATGGATCATAAAATTTTCTATTTCATCTAGAGTATTGTAAGATTGGACTTTACGCGTAATGGTATGTTATGTTTCTAATCTTACTACTGCTCAGATAAAGTCGGCTTTGTATACGAAAATATGATGTTGTTTGATGTTTTGCTGTAATCTATACATATCAATATAATTGTACTGTCTGTTTGTTATTTGTTTATAAATGGCTATAAGTTGGCTTTTCGATTTATTTCTGCAATAACTTAGCAAAAACACACGTTTTTAAAAATCTTCTCTGTCTGTCTGTCCAACTTTCACTCAAAAACGGCTGAGCCGATTGTAGTGAAACTTTCACAGTTTATTAGATATGCACCGAGATGTAATCCGCGTTTGGTCTCATTTCAATACCACCACGCCTTCTCCCTCTCCCATACAAAATATCTTATTTTAAAAAAAATGTTTTTTTGTAATCATATTTTCTTGAAAACTATAAAAGTTATTAATTTGAAATTTGAAGTATGTTATTTCTATTATAAATGCAATCTTTTAGTATACAAAATATTTGAATCCCCCACTCTTTCCACCACCTCCCATACAAACTACAATTTTTCGTTAAATACTATACACCAATTTTCTCAGTACGTATAACTTTCATCGTGCTAAAACTTTGTATTAAGTCTTTAATTAGCATTATTATTAATATTGGAATTAACCAATTAGCTTTACTTCTTCTACCCCCTCCCATACAATGTGGCACAATTCCACGATTCTGAAATTTATTTTCTCAGTACCTATTCAATTTTTCATACTTAAATTGGGTGCAAAACATTTTTATAGCTACTCTAGCATGATGTGAAATAAATTAGTTCAGTGCTGTCACCCCTTCTACCACTTCCCACACAAAAATTCTTAAGATCACGGAAATTTCGATTTCATCGGTAGTATCATATGATTGGGCTTTACGCACAGTCGTAATCCTGTTATGTTTTTAAGCTTAATGTTATTTTATTTTGGCTTTTTTATTTATTTATTTAAGAATTCGTCAACATATGATTACTTACAAATTACACTACAATATATTAGAAAAATTACAGTGAATACATATTGGTTTTTTTAACAAAGCTGATTTTATCTGAGCAATATTAAGATTGAAACCAATGTTGCTATAATTAACGTTAAAAGCCCTTGAAATGGAAATTATCGGTTCGTGCTGGCCGTAATCAGTGCGATGGAATGAAATGTCGAGAAGTACGTAGTCTCTCAAGGATCGTTAAGGTATTTTGAAGGAGAGAGCTCCTAAAAAGGGCGGAGAGTCAATATCACCTGAAATTAATTTTACTGCGATTACAGCACTAATAATTAATTGCCGATGTTCGAGTGACTCCAACGAAAGTAGTTGAAGTCGTTCTTGATAAGGAGGAAGACATACCGGATGTGACCAGGAAAGACCTTTCAGAGCAAATGTTAAAAATCTTCGCTGTACACACTCTATCCTAGTGATATGAATATCATAATACGGAGTCCAAACAGGGCAGGCATATTCAAGAATTGAACGAACCAAAGCACAGTAAAATGTCTTTGTAATGTAAGGGTCGTTAAAGTTCTTAGACTATCGTTTTACAAAGTCTTGATAACAATTCAATCGACACGGTCGTCGAAGGTAAATTTCCATTGAATAGTACACCTAAATTGCGTACTTTGCCTAATTTTTGTAAAGCAATTCCCTTTAAAACATAGATAAATTCAAATGGATTATTTTTTCTGGAGAACGATGCCATGGTGCACTTTGCAACATTCAAAGGCATACAGTTTAAGGTACACCAGTCAAAAAACAGCTTTACTATATGTCATTATACAAAAGTAGATAATCATTCGTACAGGTAATAGTATGAAATATTTTCGCATCATCAGCATACAAGAGATTATTTGAGTTGGAGATGGCCGAACTCACGTCATTAATAAATAAAATAAACAGAAGTGGACCAAGATGACTACCCTGAGGTACAGAAGTGTTTGGAATAATCGATGAGACAGCATCTCGAAATTGTACTTGTTGGGTTCGATTAGAAAGATGGGATTTGATCCACGTAGTAAAAATAGCAGGAAATCCGAGTGAGCAAAGCTTGTACATTAGTAAGTTGTGATTAATTTTATCAAACGCCTGACTAAAATCTGTATATATACAGTCAACTTGTTTGCCTGCTTCAATCGCTGGAATCACAACATTTGAAAATTTCAGCAGGTTTGCTGTTGTGGATCTACCTTTGGTGAATCCGTGTTGGGTTGGGCTAATTGTTGATTTGCAATGAAAGTACATTAAATCACAGACAATTGCTTCAAATAATTTGGAACATTAGACAGCCTAGCTATACGCCGGTAATTACATACGTCGTTCCTTTTGCCTTTCTTGAACAGAGGAGTTATTGTCGAGTATTTTCATAGACTAGGGAAAATCCCACAACGAAGAGATCAGTGGAGATAAAAGTGCAGAGCAGCACCTCTTCAGCACAACAAATGGTATATCATCTGGGCCGCTTTTGAAACTCTCAGCGATATTCGTGATGAACTTCGATATAGTGGGCTCATCAATAAGGAAATCCTTCATCTCTAGTGTAGTAGAAGAAAATTTTGTCAAGTATTGAAAATTCTTAAAATTAATACTACAGTCCGGGGCGTGAAATGCAGCACGAAAATGATCCCCAAAAAAGTTGCTAGTTATTTTGGGGTCGTCGCTAACTTCACGTAAAAAGACAGAGTCGCATGAAAACCATCTGTTCGCCTTTTAGAATTGACGAAATTCCAGAACTGCTTAGGCTTGTCTTTAATTGTCTTTTCATATCAATCAGATAACATTGATAGGCTGATTTTGACTTGGTAAGAAATAAATCGCGTAACTCAGAGTAGTGCTTATAGTCAGATTCTATTCTTGAGAGACAGTACATCTGCCATGCTTTAGTTTTCAAATTTTTTAGATTTATTAAATCGTCGTCAAACCATGGAAATCTTTTACATGAACCATGACTCGTAACCGGCACGCACCAAGTGAAACAATCAAACATAATATTGTAAAAATTATTAACAGCAGTTTCAATGTTTGTTGCGTTAAGTACGCACGACCAATCGCATTTTGTAATATCTTCATTCAAGGCAACAAAGTCAGCTTTCTTAAAGTTAAAACGATGAGAAATAGCACTATCAAAATTCTTAACATTATCAGCATCAGTATTCGAAGACAAAATAGCATGAAACGCAGGATGGCGTGCTGATTCTGGAAACAAAGGTGAGTTGCATCTGTTGATCGTTAAGTATCTCACATCCGAGCAGAAGAAATGTTCCGAATGAATTAGGTATTGGAGTCGATTGAAGTAAACCCGTTGAAAATATACTATTCAAAATTTTTGCATCTTGTCGTGAACAGGAAGAAAGAGCTGGCAGTAGACAATCTTCACTGTCGGAGAGAGACCAAGGGACAAGAGGCATGGTGAAGTCTCCAAATACGAGTTGAGCTACTCGTACTCTCGAGATTGTATAAGATTACTGACATAATCAATTGCATTGTATACTGGCTGGCTCGTAGACAACATAGGGTGATAGTGGTGGTATATATAAAGTAACGATTTATAGTTTTTTGTCCTGAAGTGAGAGAACGATGCACTATATTTCAATATCAGCAACTTCAGTCATAACGACAACTTCAGTCGGACAGAGGACTCCACCACCAACATTGGCATCCAAGAGTTCAAAATGACGATCACGGCGAAAAATTTGATATTCAGAGTCAAGTAGTTCAGCATCATTGAAACAACCACAGAGCCATGTTTCGGTGAGACAAATTATGTCAAAGCAGGAACCAGCAGCAGCGATGTAAAGTTGACGGGTTTTGAGTTCGCATACCACTTACGTTCGCGTAGTATATTAAGATGGAGCCATCCCGTTTTTTGACTTAGTGTCAAAATGATGCTGTGTTGAATTATGTCGACTCTTTGGAACGAATTCTCTTACGATTACCGAAGTCGGCCAAAACAATCTACAACTACTCACATGCCCTTAACGTTCTTCTATACCAGTGGCGTGGCTTGACTTTATAATTAGGGAAAGCAATTATTTCGCGTCAAGCTACAAGCGCTGCGTCAATATGCATGACTCCACAAGATTACATCATCATTTGAAACACTTTTACTCATCCGAGGGGGTGCTGTTTTCGGCAATCGATTTAGAATCCAGTCTACAATATTAATTGGAAATAAAAAATAAACGATTTTTTTTCAATTTATTAGGTAGTGCTCCCCTGAAACCGATTCCCTTCACTCAAAGCACGACAAATATAGGCAATATTGATCTACCTCTTCACATTTTTCTACCTCATCATTTTTCGGGTAGTACAGAAATTTCAATACTGGCAATACTTTGATCGAGAGCCAGAGCTTGCGACTGAAAGCATTGCCTGGAAGCAATTGCATTAACGCATCTCTCCTTCGTATAGAAGTGGAACTTGCGCTCGCTGCGAGCGAAAAATTTACTGGTATTGGCCGGCAGTCTCGTTCTCTTGTATATGCGACTGAAAGCAATGAGAGGAAGGGTGGAAGCATCTTAATGCGACTAATTTCCCCTCCATATTGAAGTCGAACTTGCAGAAAACTTCGTTTGTATTGGCCGGCGGTCTTGTAAATGCGTTTTTAAAATTGCTTCTTTTTCTCTAGGGAAGGCTTCCAACTTTCACTGGTAAGAAAAAGCGTGAGAAAAAAAGCTGTCCTGGTCACGTAAATGCTGTAAACAGTGGTAGACGAAAATAATGCGCGCTTTCCTTTAAAGAAATTTTTAAAAAAGTTTTCATACCCGTGCTGCTTTCAGTTTAGATTTTCTAAACTGAATGAAGGGCAAAAAGTAAGGAGAGCATTGCTTCCCTTGCATCAATGGACGCCATGCCACTGTTCAATACGGGATTGATCTGATCATGAGCCTGGCCCATACAAATGCGAGTATCATGGTTTCATTCGTAATCATTTATGGCTCTGATTCCAACAAAATAAAAAGCATTGTGTTCAAAGAGCCATTACACTAAGCCGATTATATGTATATCCGACATAATTTATTACTAACTACATTCTCAAAAATTGCTCATTTTGCTATTCTTACGCGGACAAAGTCGCGGGCGATTGCTAGTCCTTGTAACATAAGTTGTAAGTAAGAATAGATCTTTGATTGGTGGGACAGCAAGAGCAACTATGCTGCCTTCGTATTGGGCGTCGTTTTTGACTCGAGTACAGTCTGAACAAAACAACGCAATTGCTAAAATGCAGCCGTAATAGCTTTGCTATAAAGTCAGTGATCTGGCTTTGCTATTTTTCTGCTTCCTGTGTCATATATGTAATCCTTGGTTAAGTTTGATATGATAGTATGAAGAATTTCGGCACCCAAATATTACTATCACACTTTGGCAGTGTTTTGGATGTGCTGTTCTCCTTATTTAGTTTCGTGTATCGTATAGCCTCTCCGCAGGGGAGTAGTTGTAGAGTGAAGTTTTACCAATTCCTACAACTAACTTTGGAGACTAGCGCCTCCGTGGATCTTACCATCCCCCTATGGGATGGGGGCAGTTGAATTCACCCACAGCCAGTCCTGCTTGCCCTATAAAATGGCTAGTGGACACTCACTGGATCATGGGCTTATAACCCGTGATCTTAAATTCTAACTAATGAGAGAAACAGATACACCGCCTTGGATACGGACAGTTCTTATGGCAACGACAACGGAAAACGGACTATGATTGGCTTGTGGAACGTTCGAGCATTGAATGACGGAGGAAGAGCTGGGGTTACTCGGTTCTTGCACCGCCAATCGTGAAATGGAACACTATAACATCCAAATCTTAGGCTTGAACGAGGTCAGGTGGAGAGAATCAGCAGAAGAACGAACCCCGAGCGGAAACACCATTTTGTACGTTGGTCTTGTGAATGAAGCCAAAAATGGCATAGCGGTCGTCCTTACACCGAGAGCGAGGAATAGTTTCATCAGCTGGGAACCAGTGGTATCCACCAAATAACACCGCAACACCTAGTGACAAAGAGGAGTTATATAGCCAACTGAGTGCCACCTTCGAGCGTGTTCCAAGTGATGATATTATTAACATCTCAGGAGATATGAACGCCCAGGTTAGCTCTGACAGGACGTCATGGAGAAGAATGGTGTCCCTTGGGTCGACACATCACAACTTTGGAAGTGCTTGTAATGCTCGGCAAATGGTCATCGGAAAGACCCTTTTTCCACACAAGAGTCACTATAAAATATCTCGGGTTTCCCCTGATGGTGTTACTCAGAACCAGAACGACCATTTGGCTATAAGCCGCCGATGGAGAAGATTTCTCCTCGATGTGCGAGCGAACCATGGAGCTGGATCACCACTTCATGGTTGCCTTCTTGAGATTGTGCACAGCAGCTATCCCACAAATTCTTCAAATGTAGCGCAATCTCAATGTGGATAAGCTCAGAGACCCCAGCAAAAAGCGCGGGTACACCACCATTCTACGCGAAAAGTCATCCACATTGGGTGAATATGAAATACGCGCACTGGATGTCAATTGGGAGGCAACCAGAAACACGTTACTAACAGGTGCTGAAGAATCTGTGGGATATGTGCAAATCGGTGAGAAACCCTGGATGTCGCAAGACACATGGGACAAGGTTGGCGATCGGAAAAAAGCCAAATTGGCAGTTATTTCTCAACCCGATGTCAACCAACAAATACCCGACTTGAGGCAGCACTACCGTGATGCTTATGTACAGCTTAAAAAAAGCTGTTAAATGCAACAAGATAAAGGTCATTGAAGATCGGGCCAATAAGGTAGAATCTGCGGCTAAGCTTGGGTTCACTATTTAAAATTATGAAACATGAATACATCTCTGATATTTTAAACATTTTGTCAACGGAAGACATTCCAGAAACAGATCAACTACCAAACATCCAAGCACAACAATCCTCTATTGGGGATGATCCCCAAGATAAGGAGGAGATAGTTTCCGCCATTCAGTCAATGGCAGGAAGGAAATCCCCAGGTATAGACGGACTACCAACCAAACTCCTTAAAGCGGACCCGCAAACAACAGCCGATATACTCCTCCCACTCTTTACTGAGGTGAGGAAGGAGGACGGAGCGCAGGGTGTCATTGCGAAAATTTCGAAGAAAGGCGACCTTCGGGATTGTGGCAAGTGGCGTGGTATATGTCTACTTACTGCCATATCGAAAATCATGACTAAGAAAATTCTCAATAGGATTAATTCTATCGTGAAGACCTCACTCGAAATTTATCAGGCTGGATTCCGTAAAGGGTCGTCTCGTACCGACCATACAAATACCCTACGGATAATATTCTTTTTCGTCTTACATAGAGCGGAGCTGTCCGAGAGCTTTCCTTTACGAACGGGTGTCAGATGAGGCTGCATATTATCACCAGCCCTGTTTCTGGTGGTAATAAATGACATCTTGAAAGCTGCACTAGAAGGTGGGGAAGATAAAATGGAGACTATTTAACACCTTAAGTCGCCTTTATTATGCTGATGACGTGTTTTTGCTTGCACTTAACCGTCCGGACTTAGAGTCACATCACAGTCATGCACATGGGTTCGAACGCAAGCACACCTATTGTTCTTAATGGACAAGATGTGGAAGAGGTGCAAGATTTTTGTTATCTCGGAAGCATTGTCAGCATGGACTGCGGTGCTCAAAAGCATATTGAGGCTCGTCTAAATAAGGTTCGTTAGTCTTTCGGTATCCTTTCCCCTTTGGAGGTTAACAGAGATCTCCTTTCACACGAAGCTGCGAGTTTTTGACGCATGCGTCAAATCCGTGTTGTTATATGGTTGTACTACGTGGAAAGTGACCGTGCGACTTACTAAGAAACTACCAACTTTCGTGAACCAATGCTTCCGGCGCATTTTAGGAATATTTTTGGCCAGAACGACGAACTTTGAAGTACAACTGGACAAACTAAAATAGGCAATGAGATTCAAAGGCGGAAGTGGCAGTGGTCACAATTTGAGGAAACCAAAGCGAAATATCGGCAAACAGGCTCTTAATTATAATCTTTAAGGAAGAAGTCCGGTTGGTCGACCATATAACACATGGAAGCGAGCAGTTGAGGCCAGAGGAATAAACAAGTCCTGGCAACTATTGCAGTACGCCAGTGCTACAGGTTTGATCTGAATATCTTATAGCATCTTCATTTGTGTAGCGATCTTTTATTTGGTTTGACATTGTTGTACCTGTATTTTCACTACAATAAGTAAGTGTTTTACATTTTCCGTTCACTTTACCTATGGCGCAAAGCGACAGTTTGGCGCTACCCTCGAAACGGCTCCCTGGGCGGTCGTCCTCTTCGCCCTCCTTCTAACACGGCACATGGACCGATCCAGTGCTACTTACACATTTTAATCTCAATATCTATCAGCTATACTATAAAGTTCATCGCTGAAGATGAATTTTGTCTAGAGCAATACTGAAATGGGTCGTAGAAATACTTCGCAAAAGTTAGCAGTAGTAAACTAATCTCAGGAGATGATAATAATATTCACTCAGGAACTTGCCAAGACAGCAATCATTTGGACATACAACTCCTTTCATCCGTTCGATATGATATTTCTGCATTTGTTGGTGTGATTCGTATTGTTTGGCCCTGAGGACAATAATTCTATCTTTCGTGGGCTCTGTATAGTTCAACAAAATTCCACTAAAGTCGATAGCGAACATTTTTCATAGTCATAAATTATTTCTTTGCAACTATGCTCCGTTGACATATCCATTAAAAAAATTTAATTCATGATGATGTGGTGTACATCAATTTTTTAGAACTTGGCTCCTCAAATAATTATTTTATTACTGACCTCTGAAATAACAAAAGTCATTGGGATAATGACACTTGAAAGTGTAAAACTAAATCATTACGATCTTCAGCCAAATGATCATGAGATCGCTTATGGGGAAGAAAACTAAGTGCTGCACTGTAATATGCAAAAATCTTTCTTCCTGTATTCTGCACTTAGCCGTTGTGCGCTTTTTTCCATAATTCCCTTCCTGTCCACTATGACTTGGCGCAGAGCTCCGATAAGGAACCAATCAGTCAGCTTGAAATTTAATAGCAAGACATGTTCTCTTTATGGGCGGCTATCTATAAAAGCACAGCACGATAATCAACTTAAAAAATGTGTAAAACAATAATAAAATCGAAACAATGAAAGTAATGAAAAATTAATGCCAATCACTCCTTACAAAACCGCATAAAACATCCAACAAAGCTGCAATTAAAACGAAAACGAAAGTTGTCTTCATTTGGACGGCCATGCCGTAACCGGCGGACAAACAACTAACAAAGCTAATAACTAGTTAATAAATAGTTAATAGTGGTCGCTGGCTTCACTCTAAAAGCGATCACGCTTTCTTTTGAATCGTTACGGAAACTCCAACGGTGTGTCCATAAAATGCACCTTTTTGCAATGCAAGTGTGGGATGCAACTTTATCGGTTGATCCATCTTCACACAACACTTTATCGCTAATGTGTAGATTTAGTTTTAGTTTTATGTGTGTTTTTTATGTTCCGTACTTTTCGTTGCTAGCATACGTAAAAGTTACTCAATGCGTAAAGACACGTTTGACGGTCAAACTTATTTACTAAGTGCAATACGCATAAAAGTCAACGTTAAGTAACTCTCCGCTTTTGTTTAGAGCAAAGCGTGGAAAGAATTTCCAACAATAGCAACAATTTCATTTGAGCTGAATATGAGCTCAAGGTTGGCAGGTAAACGCAAAGGTAATGAGGATATGCGAAATGGATCAACAGCTTTTCGCGTCTGATTTTCCTACAACAGTTTTGGAAAATTGAGAAATTCTATTGTTTCGTATGAACCTGCATTAAGTGTTTACTATTGAAATTGCCGATTTGATTGTATTGCATATGAAATTGCACTCTGGGTTTCGCATCATCGTTTGAAAAATGTGCGAGAAAACTTTTAGTCTTTGAGTTGACACAAGTGGAGATTTGCTTTGTCAGTGGCGTAAGCAAGATTTTGTATGGATCGACATTTATTCAGTTTTCTAAAATATTTGTGAAATCAAATCTTAAGGCATTCAGTTCTATGCAGGACGGGCGATATTTAACTGCTTGTACGATCAAAAACTGCAGTACATAGAATCAATATTTCATTCGTTTATTTATGCAAGTATGGATTTATATGGAAGGAGTGAATGAGGAGAGGGTGTTCGTTAATAATTGTTTAATTGATTGCTTAAATCACGTTCAAAATCCTCTGTATAGAATGATAGTTTTATAGTCGAATTAAATTCTATTTTAACTAGGGTGTAGCCTGCTGGGTAGCGTGTTGCTTTACGATGCGAAGGTCGTGAGTTCAAATCCCGATCAGAGTATAATTATAGCACGTTGCTTGCGGAAGTGTAAGAAATACTTTTCTGCGTCTGAACTGGCTACCATCTATAATGCCTATATCCGACCACGTCTTGAGTACAACTCCCATGTTTGTGCTGGGGCCTAGTGCTGCTTGATCGTATCCAAAAACATGCGTTTCGTCTAAATGGAGATGAAACCGTATCGGCTTTTATAGAGTTCCTCGAGCATCGCTGAAATGTCGTTGTACTCAGCATTTATTATAGATATTCCCATAGTAAATGTTGTGAGGAACTAAATATAATATCTCTTCTCTTTCACGCCCCTCGTAATACTCGTCAAACTGCACACGCTTATAAGTACACAGAGAAGCATCTGCCGTGGAGAACAGTGAAATTTAGGAAGCCCTTCAGCCCTCGGACGTGAATGATGTAGAATGTACTACCGGGCAATCTGTTTCCAGCGGCGTACAATCCCCAATAATTCAAAATCAACGTCCAATACCATTTCAAACTTATTCCTACTACGTTTCCCTTCTAACTACCCTAATTCCACTTGTTTCCCTTTTCCACGTCGACCTAACTGTGCATTACGCATTAAAGGTTTACCCCCTAAGTTATTTCATTAAAAAACCTTGGTCACCTCAGTCTACGAAAATGAAAAATTCGTAAATAGAGGGCTGTGCGAAGAGCTAACAACCCTTCCTCAATAAATAGTGAAAAATGTTAAGGAACCTGAAGATCAGGAGGACAAGGCTGTAATGTCATTGTAGAAGTAGAAATTTTATGAAACTCGATGTGTATTGTACTCAAGAAACCATACATTTCCAAGGGACGGGGTAGAACCGTTGAGAAGTTTTATTTAATTTGTTTTGGAAAGTATTCGCAAAATTTCAAGTTCGTGACTTTTAATATTTGTGATATTAATTGATTTATCGAAATTGCTTATGATTTCAATTTTGTATGGGAAAGGCTGGGAGCAGTAAAGGGATTTGAAAGTGTGGGTTGGGCAACTAATCAGGCGCGTCCTCAGGTGGTGGATAGAGGATGCCGCGGTGTGTCGCAATTCCGCGGTTAGCGTGGCAATAGCAAGAAATTAAGTTTGACAGTTGTGTTGAGAGCTTTTCACCGGGTCCGAATGCGGTTCGGGAGCTACCAGAACAGTGTAACCAGGTTCTAGTAGTGCTATGCTACTGGTAAATACCCAGCTCACTGAGCCTTCCATGGCAGAGCTCAATGACCTCGCACTAATGACAATCATGGATGCAGCATTAGAACCATTTCATTCGATTATTTATGCAAGTTTGGGTTTGTTTGGAGTGGGGCGGGGGAGGGTAAAAGGGATTTAAAAACTTTTGATGTAGCTTTGTTTCGAATATTTTTAAAAGTGTTTGAACAAAATTTTAAGTTGATAGCTTTTAATGGTTTGGTGATAATTGATTTCTTAAAAATGGTCGAAATATGGGGGTGGGTAGAAGTTTTGAAGATATTCGATCAGTCAATGTTTTTAACTTTTCAGTATATTTTACAAATTTTCAAGTTTGTAGCTTAAGATTTCATTCAAAAAGTTGATTTTTTTTCAATACATGAAACACTTAGTGCAGGTAAGGGCTCCCCTTCAGTGGATAACAGTTCTGGTTCAAGTTATTACTTTTTCTTTATGTATATTAAATGAAAAAAAAATCAATTTTCTATCTTTTACCGGAACCCTAAGAAAGTTAGTGAAAATTTTCGACATTTCGGCCAATCACCTCGCTGCTCTTACAACCCCCATTATAAAATTTTTATAAAAATTGAAGATCATACAGCTCTACAATCTAACGAAATTCCTACTTAATATCTGAATTGAATTTTGAGATATAATGGTTCGAAATTTTGAAAAGTGCACCAGTTTCGAAATGCTCCCTATTTCCTGCCATACTTATTCTAACCAAAGTTTTTACTTTCCGCGTATTTCACTAGTATAGCTTAATACACTTATCAAGTAATTGATACATAGCTTAAGAGGTAGTCGAGATATTAATTTTTAAGTGTCTTTCTTTTCACTCCCGCTGACATTCGCTGACCCAATCAAGAATCCACCGAAAAATGAACGTTCTATCTTTAACCGTTTAGCAGTTCAGACCTTATAGCGACGGTCTGGCAGGGGTCCTTTAATGGAACACCGCAGTTCGTTAAGCTGGTTTCATTATATCAGCCATACGAGGCAAGGAATGTTCCATCGCCTGACCTGTGCCAGCTTATCCAGTTCAACAAACCAGTAGGTGTGATGCCAATGCCCATCACACCTACTAGTCTAACACAGACTGTAACAATTGCGGTAAGTGAGGTCTACAATTTCTTAACATGAACAATCTAAATGTTTGTAATGTAAGTAATATTCCCACCTTCATAAATAGAGCAAGAAGCGAGGTTATCGGCTTAACTATTGCAACTAATTCTATATCACTAGTGGTCCGCGACTGCAGGCTTTTGAAAGAACCCTTGTTAGACCACATGTGGATAAGATTTGAAATAGAGGGATAAACAAAAAAAAAGCCGCTTTTACAGGAATTCAGCAAGAACGGGTTGGGTTGAATATCAGGAGCTAATAAGCCGCAAACTACCGGCAATAGTACCTCATCCAATAAAAACACTAGATTCCTTAGGTAGAAGAGTTGGCATGCTAATGAATATACTAACAATCTCCTGCAAGAGCTGCTACCCTCAGAAGTCCGACAAAGAGCGTTAGTTACAACGTTCTATGGTGGAATAACGATCTTGATATTTTGAAAAAAAAAGTGCCAAGAAGCTCTTTAACAAAGCTAATTACAGCAAACATTACACACACTGGGATCAACAGCATGGTGTTGATACTTACCGTATAAAAAATAAGTAAGAGCCGTCAAACGAAATTCATGGAAGAAATTCTGTGAAGAAATCGATAACGTCAACGATACCGCTAACATAAAGAGGACCATACCCAAAGAACGATACGTGCCTGAATTACTGGGAATGGGTCCTAATCGCGAATGAACCCCTTTCCATTTTAAGTCTGAACGGCAATAGTACATGCAGACGATCTTGCCATCATGCTAACTGGTAAGTTTTAGCGATTTCTAGGTGACCTTATGCAGTCCGCTCTACAACTATTAGACAGCTGGGTACTAGATAAAGGACTTACCATCAACCATCAAAAACAGATTTGACCCTCTTCTCCACAAAAAGAAGATCATAGGCTTTTAATCCGCCAACCATTCGGGGTATCAATGTGATTCTCTCGAAATAGGTTAAATATTTAGGTCTTCTTCTTGAAGTAAACTATCCTCGAAGGCCAACGTTCAAGAACTTGCGAAAAAAGCTACTGTATTCTTCTTCGCCTCCGAAAAGACATTTGGTTTGAAATGGGACCTTAAGCCGCACCTCATCCACTGAATATATACCAGTATTGTTAGACCAATTATTTTCTATGTAGGCTGGTGTTGTGGCCAGCAGTGGTATTGAAGACCAACCTAGCAAATTACACCTACTACAACAAATGGCATGATTGTGTGTAACAGGTGCTTCTAGAACCACACCAACTCTCACTACCTCCACTTGATCTTTTTATTAGACAAACTGCAGGCCTAGCTGCAATTAGATTCCAATCAAATCAAATTCCTGCTAAGACCTTCTATAGGGGCATAGGATAGAAAACACTCTCTTCCACTAGGCACGACCCTGAGCATCGGCCTTAAGATGTTGCCAGGACTTGTTTATTCCCCTGGCCTCCTGCTCAACTGTTCGTTTCCATGTGTTACTTGGTCGACCAACCCGACGTCTTCCTTGAGGATTATAATCCAGAGCCTGTTTGGCGATGTTTCGCTCCGGTTTCCTCAAAGTATGACCGATCCACCGCCACTTCCGCCTTTAAATCTCAATACGAGTTGTACACCAAAGTTCGTAGTTGGAGATCACGTCTGGCCAGAATATTCCTAAAATGCGTCGGAGGCATTGGTTCACGAAAGTCTGTAGTTTCTTGGTAAGTCGAACGGTCACTTTCCAAGTACAACCATATAACAACACGGATTTGACGCATGCGTCAAAAACTCGCAACTTCGTGCGAAGGGAGATCTCTCTTAACCTCCAGAAAGGGGAAAGCATACCGAAGGCCTGACGAGCTTTAATTAGCCGAGCCTCAACATCCTTTTCGGCTCCGCCGTCCAAGCTGACAATGCTTCCGAGCTAACAAAAATCTTGCACCTCTTCCACATCCTATCGTTTAGAGCAATCGGTGTGCTTGCGTTCGAACCAATGCGCATGTATTTGGTTTTACGCACATTTATTTTCATTGCATTTAGAATGCAACGAGCGAACATTTGACTCTAAGTCCGGACGGTTATGTGCAAGCAAACACATGTCATCAGCATAATCAAGGTGACTTAAGATGTTAAATAGTCTTCATTGAAGACCTTTATCTTCCCCATCTTCCGGTGCAACTTTCAAGATGTCATTTATTACCACCAGAAACAGGGCTGGTGATAATATGCAGCCTTGTCTGACACCTGTTCGCGCAAGAGAGCTCTCGGACAGCTCACCTCTATGCAAGACTCGACACCTTGCAACTTCATAGGATTCTTTAATCATTGCTATGACCTATCTGGAATACCTCTCCCACACAAAGCATTCCATATGTAATCTATCTTAACGCTGTCGAAAGCTTTCTTGAAGTCCACAAACATAAGATGTAGTGGCGAACCCATTTCGGCTGACAGCTCTAATATTATCCGTAGGGTAATTGTGTGGTCGGTACAAGACGACCCTTTACAGAATCCAGCCTGATAAACTTCGAGAGTGCTACCGACGACATCACTAATCATGTTGAGAACTACTTTAGCCATAATTTTTGATACGGCAGTAGGTAGACTTATACCACGCCAATTGCCAAAATCCCGAAGGTCGCCCTTCTTCGGAATTTTCACAATAACGCCTTCCTTCCATTCAGTCGGATATCTTAAGTCATTCCACACCTCAGTAAAGAGTGGGAGGAGTATATCGGCTGTTATTTCCGAGTCCGCTTTGAGGAGTTCGGTTGGTAGTCCGTCTATACCTGGAGCTTTCCTTCCCGCCATTGACCGAATGGCGGAAACTATCTCTTCCCTATCTGGGAGATCGTCCCTAATAGAGGATTGTTGCGGTTGGATGTTTGGTAGCTGTTCTGTTTCTGGGATATCTTCCTCTGACAAGATATTTAAAATATCAGAGAAGTATTTCTTCCATCGCCGCACCTGGTGTTCACTCATATTAAGGAGAGTTCCGTTGACATCTCTCACCAGGTGGTTGGCGGTGAAATGCCTGTTCGTCAACTGTTTCATGATTTTGAATAGTGAATCCATATCCACAAGGTAAGCCGCAGATTCTGCCTTGTTTGCCATATCTTCAATGGCCTTCCTCTTGTCACGTCTAACAGCCTTTTTAAGTTGTATATGAGCATCGCGGTAGTTCTGCCTCAGTTCGGGCGTTCGCTGGTTGATATCGGGCTGAGAGATGATTGCCAATTTGGTTTTTTTCCGTATGCCAACCTTGGCCCATGTGCGACATCCAGGGTTTCTCGCTGCTTTGCTCATATCCCTCAGATTCTTCAGCACTAGTTAGAAAAGTGTTTCTGGTTACCTCGCAATTGGCGTCCAGTATGCGCATTTCATATTCACCCAATGTAGCTGACTTTTCGCGTAGAATAGTGGTGTATTCGCGTTTTTTGTTAAGATCTCTGAGTGTATCCCTATTAAGCTTGCGCTTCATTTGAAGAATTAGTGGTCGTCGGATAGCTACTGTACACAATCTCAAGCAAACAACCATCAAGTGGTGATTGCTCCCCACTTCAGCTTCACGTTTCGCTCGCACATCGAGGAGACATCTTCTCCATCTACGACTTATAGCCAAATGGTCGATCTGGTTCTGGGTAACACCATCAGGGTTAAC
The DNA here is from genome assembly GCA_963669355.1 of Chorisops tibialis. Lineage (NCBI taxonomy): Eukaryota > Metazoa > Arthropoda > Insecta > Diptera > Stratiomyidae > Chorisops > Chorisops tibialis. The sequence goes on along the minus strand of OY770263.1, from coordinate 115,514,255 downwards.
CCAAGATGTTTAATGATGACTCTTGTGTGGAAAAAGGGTCTTTCCTATGACCATTTGGCGAGTACTACAAAGCTCCACAAATAATTCGCCGTTTTCGGGTCTTTTAATGCAAGGTCGTAAAACGTCGACCCAAGAGTCACCTTGCCTCCCCTTGACGTGTTCTCGTCCAGTGTTGTTTGATCCAAACTGGGCGTTCATATCTCCTGAGATGATAATAATATCACCTCTTGGAACACGTTCGAAGGTGGCACTCAGTTGGCTATAAAACTCCTCTTTGTCACCAGATGTTGCGGTATTAGTTGGTGCGTACTACTGAAGAATTGTGACGTTTCTGACACTGGTCCTGAGCCTGACGACGATAATCCTATCCGAGATTCGTTCCCAACTAATAAGACTGTTTCTCGCTCTTGGTGTAAGGACGAACGCCACGCCATTTCTGGCTTCACTTTCAGGGCCAATGTACTGAATGTATTTCCATTAGGGGTTCGTTCTTCTCCTGATCCTGTCCACCTGACTTCGCTCAAGCCCAAGATTTGGATGTTATAGTGCTCTATTTCACGGTCGATTACTGATTGGCGGTGCGAGGACCGAGTAACCCCAGCTCTTCCCCCGTCATTCAATGCTCGAACGTTCCAGAAGCCAATCATAGTCCGTTTTCGAATGCCAAAGTTTTTACCGTGGAATCAATCCGTATCCGAGGCGCTGTATCTGTTTCTCGTATCAGGTAGGTCTTAAGATCACGGGTGATAAGCCCATGATCCAGTGAGTGTCCATTTGCCATTTTTGGGGCATGCAGGACTGGCTGTAGGTGAATTCTACAGCCCCAATTCCACAGGGGGATATTTAGCTCAGGTCCTTGGAGTCAATAGTCTCCAAAGATAGTTGGAGGAATTGGTAAAACCTCATCCTGCAACGTGGTCAGCGCCACAAATTGGTCATGGCAAAATTTTAAACGTCATTAGAGACGCAAAATCCCTTTTGGACTGCTGGTATGATTGCATTAAGAGAGAAATTGAAGTTTCACACTAAGTTTCCTAAACAAAACAAATGGGCAATAAACACGATACTGAGCGCCTGTGCAGGTACTCATCTCTATACGGACGGATCTAAAGTTGGCCAGTGGAAAAGTGAAGTGATCTACTTCCATGACGTCGACATCCACACTTCTGTCCATCTTCTAGAACACGCAACTGTGTTCCAAGCGGTAGTGTGACCCATTCACGAGTGCACAAAAATTAATGTAGATATCCACAACAGTCTCGGAAATTATTATATTTTAGCAGGGTCGCACTTCTGGCACTCCAATCCTACAGGACCACTCCCAAACTGGTGTCCATTTGTAGACAATATTTGAATCGCGTAGAGGCTATAACTGAAGTATTTAAAATTTGGATACCGGGTTATCGCGCTCTGCTAAGAAGGACGCAGTAAACACGCTTGCCCGCAAGGATCTGCAAGTATATATTAACTCCATTAGGAAGCCTAACCTCCCCTCCCGCCATCCTACTACTTAATTCTAAACCTAAGTGATGAACGTGGGGAACGGTTCCACGGTGGTGGCAAAAATCTAAGGCCTATTTTGGCTTTTTTGGCAAGTTTTACATTGTTTTACCTTGTTCGGTCTACGCCACAAAATATAAGTTAATTTTCATTTACCAGTGTTATTTTAACATTTGTTGCAATTGTTAAAAGATAAGTTCAGGCACTGTTTCACTGTTTCAAGTTTCTATCTTTTGAAGTTTAAATGGTAATCTGCAAAAAGCATTTTTCGAAATTTTATAGGAGGTATGTAGAAGCAGGAAGCTTCTCGGAATAGCTTAAAGCCCATTCGTTTTCATGTGACACGGTTACATCAATTAATAAAATAAAATAGCCTTTGTTTTTGTCAAAGTTTTTCGCAGCTCACGAATAATATTCAGCGTCTTTTAAACTCATTACTATTGTCACATGTCAGCCATAGTCGCTCATCGCATGTTCGCAAACTTCTGTTCTACTATTCTCGTCAACAACAACAACAACAATATTAAACACCTGCACGTTCTTTTCCATGAACGAAACCGACAACAATTACACGCGAGCACAAAATCCGATCAAGCTGCTTGCTGACACAAAACAAAGTACTGTGTGGATGCCGGTTTATGGATGACAACGGTCAGTATGAACGTCGATTGGGACGACAATGATCGGAGAGGACGCCGGTCAATGTACACGCCGGTATAAATGACAGCGGTCAGTATGGACGTCGCAATGAACGACAACGATCGGTTTGGACGTCGGTAGGGACGGTGATGGTCGGTATGTACGTCGATATGGACGACAACGGTCGGTATGAACGACAACGGTCGGTATGGACGACAACGGTCGGTATGGACGACAACGGTCGGTATGGACGACAACGGTCGGCATGGATGACGGTCAGTTGTGCTGAGTATAAAAAGGACGAGCGCTTGTGATGTAGAGTTAGTTGTGAGTTGGTGTTTGAGTAGGAGAGTCGGCAGGTGAGTGCGATCGATAGGCAGCATTTGGTAAGCGATAACGTCGTGCGATCGACGGAATGAGTCTAAATTAGAAGTCGTAATCAGAGCATCACTTTGTGAAGTCGACGGAGACAGTCGAGGTTTTAGAAAGCGTAAGTGCGAAGAAGCAAAAGCTCGGCGGTGTAAAGCGTAGTTGGAAAAAGCGATTAAGTGAACTTTGAGCTGATCTCATTACCGTTACATACAGAAAAATAAACAAAAATTCAAAATTTACCTTATTGAGTGCTACAACTCCAAAAAAAATGTTATCAACAATATTGTCAAAATTTTTTCAATACACGAACTTTTTGCCCCGAAAAATTGTATTGTAAGCATAACACAAAAATGCGTTTCTAAAATGCTTACAGACAAATTTCTCTTATTTGCACCTTTTACAATTTGAACTTTTTTATAAACTGAACTCCTTGCACTAGGTAGTAGCATTAGGTACCAACAACTCGGTATATATTGAAAATTGTTCCCTTAATTTGAACTTTCCACAAGTGGAACTATGCAAATCCTATGGCACTCATATTTGAGAAGTTTGACTCTATGTCCAAATAATACTTAAAACGTTGTGGCCGTTCTGTAATAGAGCACACTTTTTTTTTAATTCAGATCAACTGTTTGAAGCATTCATTCGCAGTTTCACCAATCACGACACGCAATAAACCATTTTTATACTCTAGATGAAATCTGAGAGTAATTTAAGTTTGCCACAAAATTTGTAAAGCCAAGAAATAAGGCTCGGAGAAAAAAATGAATGATACAGAAGTTCATATAATCACTCAAAAATCTCAAAACCGGATGTCCGTCCGTCCGTCTGTCTGTCCGTCCGTCTGTCCGTCTGTCCGTCCGTGTCCTCTCTAGCTTGAGAACGTGTTGAGCTAGAAAGTTCAAATTTTGTATACGTCGTTTTTAACAAAAAAGTAAGGTCAAGTTCGTGAACGAGCCAAATCGCTTCACCCCTTCTACCCCCTCCCATACAAAATGACACAATTTCGCAATCTGACAATAAACGGATTTCCTTGAAAAGTACAAATGACATTGATCTGAAATTTGGAATGTAATACTTTTATGATGATTCCATTCTACTCTATAAAAATAATTTGTGTCTTCCTCCTCCTTCCACCACCTCCCATACAAACTGCACTTTTTCATGAAATGCTCTAAACCAATTTACTCAGTGCGTATAATAGTTATCAAGCTGAAATTGTGTACAAAATATTTATTTGAAATTTTTTTTAAGATAAAAAAAATGAGGCGATTATCTGTACCCCTTCTACCCCCTCCCATACAAAATGACACAATTTCGTAATTTCACAATAAACAGATTTGCTCTTAAAATATAAATGCTATTGATCTGAAATTTGGAATATATTACTTTTATGATGGTTGAAATCTACTGTACAAAAGGTTTTTGAGTCCTCCCCTTCCTTCTATCACCTCCCATACAAACTGCACTTTTTCATGAAATGCTCTAAGCCAATTTACTCAGTGCGTATAAAATTGACCGAGCTGAAATTATGCACTAAATATTTATTTAGAATTATTAGTAAAACCAAAAAAAAATTAGGCGATTAGCTTTACCCCTTCTACCCCCTCCCATACAAAATGACACAATTTCACAACTTTATAAAAAGTCGATTTTCATGAAAAGTATGAATACTACTGATCTGCAATTTAAGACATGTCAAAAGCATGATATTTATAGTTATTTCTGAAAAGTCATTCAAAACTCGCCCCTCCTTCTATCACCTCCCATACAAACTGCACTACTTCACTACATCCAATACACTAATTTTCTCAGTACCTATTAAATTTTTAAATCCTAAATTTTGGATAAAACATTTTGATAGCAACCTTACCGTCATGTGAAAAAATTAGTTCAATGTCGTCACCCCCTCTACCACTTCCCCTACAAAATTTCTTAAGATACAAAAATTTCTCTTTCATCTAGAGTATCGCACGATTGGGCTTTATGCCCAATCGTACTCCTGTTATGTTTTCGGTAGACGTTTGGCAAAAAATACTTCAGTTGTTTATTGAGATAGCCGATACTTATTGAATTTCCGTCACCAATGAATCCTTTCACCGGAAATTATTTGGTTACTAATACGACATAAATACCAAATCGCTTGTTTTAGTAACACTTTTGTGTTCTTTCAAGATGCAGATCACAAGCGATGATTTTTGCAGAGGTTGCGAGGAAGACGAAGATTCTATCAGAAATCATTACTGTCCACAAATCTCCAACATCCGTCTTCTTTGTTTAGGTTCTAGATTCTTCTCAGAAATAGAAGACATCAGATGCGTCAAACATTCGAGCTTGTTTCGGTTCGCAAACCGTACCAAGTGGCTAGCACAAGTGTGTGAACATGATATCCATCTCATAATCAATAGAAGGAGTACAATTGGCCCAACTAGATGGCCCCAGTCAATGCTTTCTACATCTCAAGCTGGGCAGAACTGACGTAGCGGCCATCTTGAATGACTCCAGTGGGTATGACGTCATGGATTTTTCCATTTCACAAGACCACCTGTATTATTTTTCTACAAACTTGTAAAAACACGTTTTGCCGAAAACAAGAAAAGAGCATAATTAGTTCAAATTAAGCACGAAAATATTACGCGAGTGCACACTTTTTCGTAATAACTAAAATTCTACAGTTTTCTGTGTGAAAATTAACCGGAGAACTCTGCACAATATGAGTGACAGATTTTCTTCGGTGCGAGATGCCGAGATTTAACTTTGATCGCACTTTTTTCAATTAAAAATCTATTGCACTCATATCAACGTGTAATAATTACATGCCGAGCACTATCAATAAAGTACCTTAGAAAGCTGAACTATCTTTAACACTGCATTTAAGAATAAACGCGATTCTTACGAAGCCCGCCGTGTCTGCTCTATACATATAAAAGCGCTCGAATTTGTATGGAACTGTCATGTTTGTTATGACTCCAACGTGTTGTTGTTGGATTCAGTTACTCGGCTTTCTACTATAGAAGGCATTGCCCCAGTGCATTGCTGTTCTACGAAACCACTCTCCTACAACCAAAACCTAACCTAAATACTTTAGTATATATATGTACTCGTGTAAATCATGCGATACATTAGATGAAATACGATTGGTAAAAAAAAAATTATTTTGTAAAATCACAAAATAATTTTTTTTTTAAATCCCCGGAAACCAACACTCGGAGTCCTCGGAGATCTCGGATTATTAAAAAAAATCAAATGCGCATTGACATACATATCTATCTGCTCTGGGTTCGATCTTGGACCTTGGAAATGTACCTTCGCACCGTTTCGAAATCGATGCGATATCACTTTTCTTACGTGAATTGCAGGACAAAAAATTTTCTGAACATCGAATCGGATCAGGGTACATCGAAATAGTAAAGTGATCTCGTGACGATTTTAAAGCGAACTCGCACGAATCTCAGTGCGATCTCGAACCTTTACCCTGCACCAGAGCGAAAGAAGACTGAGTGCGAAAACTGGCTGTGTTACCCATAGATCAAAAAATTTTTCGCATCAAAAATGCTTTTCTCCCAAATGAACGATTTTGATTGGTTCGCTCAAGGTTATTTCACCCAAAACTTTAAACAGCTGATTACTAAGCCATATTTTACACGAAAATTGTTCGCATATTTGCGTGGAGATTGCACGCAGATTGGTGAGCTCAGTTCGAGAAGTTCTTTCCTGTTTGCCAACGTATAATTAAACTGTGCCCTGCACCTGCGTATTGCTTCGAATTTGATGCGATATTCGTTAGTTTGTTTCGCTTGTATGAATTATTTTCCTGTAATTTCTAAACAAATCGGTTGTGATAATTCGCAGTGCAAACAAAGTTAAATAGTACGAGTTACGAGTATGCACTGGAAAACCATTTTTTATTAGGGTAAGATATATTTATAAAATAGTTTTAATGGTATTTCCGAATTATGGGGATAATCACTCCTTTTGTAATAAACGTTAATGTCATAAAAAGTTTCCGTTTCAACTTATCCATTTTTACATTTTATTACCTTTCGTTCAAACTACTTTTTTCATTTAAAGACCCTTTTATAAAGTAATGTAATCTACCTGTCACTTGAACCTAAAAATGTATAAATATCGAACACTAATTAGTGACAGTCTTCAGATAACTTTGAAATACATAGTGTTCAAGTGTACTTAATAAAATAAAGTATATTAAATTAATAAAATAAGCTTAGTGTTTAATTATTACGGCTAAATATAACATTAAATTGTATTTAACTTACGATAATTAATTATTGAGTGAAACTGAAAAAAAATAGACAAAAAGGTGAGTATACTTAATTTTTCCTATATATTCTCGGATGTAAGTGACTGATGGAAAGTCCCAGACCAAACGGTAGGACCTAAATTCTTTGAAGCATGAAAGGAAAATAGAAACTTTCAAATCCAAAAAATATTACACCCTAATACCATTGACACATAGCGGTCCTAATTATAATTTAGCTAATTCGTAATTTAGCTCGTCTTCATCGTTAGTAGATTGGTGGCACACAGCACTTTGCTAATTAAGAAGAGCCACTCACTCATAGCTAATTCAATGCGTTTTAAAGAAATGCTAGGAGAAATTAATGACGGCTATTACCGACTGGACCGATGAGAATGATGTTCCACTTAGTATCTTGAAATTCAACATTCAAAGTTTTAATAGTTATTCAAAAAATTGGACTTAGCGATGGTTTGACATTCAACGAAATGTATGAATGGATTATGGTAGAGATACTCGAAACACACTAACACTACACTCTTAATAGAGATTAGACAATGCAATAATACCCACAGTTCAGCGTGAGTTTAGAAGTACAAGAAGTCAACATAAGAATGTGAAAAACAGGCAAACTTGTAGTTTGCTTGTTCAACGTTTTTGAAATGTATGGACACGAGCACAAGTTTTTGAATAGATTATTCATTACAATCGAAAATGAATAAGAATTTCGTAAATAAAAATTCATTATGATTCTGTTTACTTCAGAAAAGAAAAAGAATTGAGAAAATTCAAATTTCGTCCTTTCAAAGTCTGTGATCGTCTTGAATCCGGGACCCCTTACGACGCGGGACCTGGCCTATATGGCCTCCTTAGCCCACTCCCCATCTCTTTATCATGGCCTGTTTGTGGGACTGACAATCAGTTGCCGTTGCGTCTAAAATCGTTTTCATTAGAAATTTTGTATCCACTTCCATTTTAGAGATTGTCTGTTTTGAAGGTTTGGCTCCGCTTGGATTTTCTTATGTTTACCAACGGAACCACGGAATATTGTTCATATTACGTCGTGTCCGGATTAAAAGGGTATTTATAAAGTAAGGTTTCATTGTATATAAAATAATATATAATACAATTAGAAGATATTCCACTGAGAAGAAATTCTACTTAACATTTCCAGATAGAAAGACTCGAGATCTCAGTGATCTTGACAAATGGAAAGCAACAGAATTTTAGGAATTTCTTCTGTACACAGGTCCGTACATATGAAAAATTCGTAGAAAGAGGGTTGTGCGAAGGGCTAACAACCCTTCCACAATAAGTAATGAAACATTTTAGATGAAGATCGCTCTCATCACTTCCTAAAACTTAGCTTACGATTTCGGATTCTGTGCATAAAACTAACTGTTCTGAAAATAACTCTTGTGCTAAGGAACTTCTTGAAAGCTTTATTTCTTCTATCCTTACACTCTATGGAAACAAATATATGATTTACAACTTTCCTTGTTATACTCTAGATGAAATCTGAGAGTATTATAAGTTTGCCACAAAGTTTGTAACGCCTAGAAATAAGGCTCGAAGAAAAAATGAATGATACATAAGTTCATATAATCACTCAAAAATCTCAAAACCGGATGTCCGTCCGTCCGTGTCCTCTCTAGCTTGAGAACGCGTTATTTATTTATACTTATTTATTACTTAGGGGAACGCGTGAGAGCACTGCGACCTTCTTGGCCTATTGTGCGTTTATAGCCCCTTCACCCTATTATAACTCAATAGCTTTAGCTAATTTGAGAATCTTTAAGGGAGCCGTATTGGCTAGTTCCTCCGTAGAAAGAAAACCCTTTCCAAGACGACTGTGTCTGTTCCTAGCTACTGCTTCACAGTGACATAGGATGTGTACTGTCGTTTCTGAGTCTTCGAATGTCGAACAAATGTCGGTTTCAGCTAAGCCCATATTTTTGAGGTAGTGGTTTACTCCACTGTGCCCCGTCATTAGGCCGATTAGAGTACTAATATCCTTCTTGCTGAATTTTAGAATATCCTCCACTTTGTTTTTTTGTGGTAGGACCAGTTTTTTTGAAATTGCCAAGCCTGGAAGTCTATTCCAGTAGATTTAATGTTCTCGTTCTTCCCAATTTTTGAGTATGGGGTTGTAGTACCCTTTTGGTTTACCGCAGAATGGTTCTGGACCAATAAAGTTTATTTCTGCGGCGTTTTTTGCAAGGCGATCAGCCTCTTCATTTCCCTCAATTCCCATTTGTCCTGGTACCCACATTAAGGTTACATCATTCCTTTTCCGCACGATGATTAGATTTTGAAGGCATTCCGATACTATTTTCGATCCGTGTTTATTGGATGCTAGAGCTTTGTGAACCGCCTGACTATCCGATAGGATATAAATGGATTTATTGCGATGAGCTCTTCTTATATTTTCTTGGATGCATAGCTCCATTGCAATAAGTTCGGCCTGGAAGATTGTAACTTCTTTACCAAGTGGTTTTGACACCGAGAAGTTAGGACCTTTGACTCCGGTTCCTGTCCCCTCAGAGGTGCGAGAGCCATCTGTATACCAGATGGTTGATCCCTCTACTATTTCAGATAGCATGGATTGCCAGTCCTTGAGTTCTCTGATTATAACTTTGAACGGGGCTTCAAAGTTGAATTTTGTCGGCATCGCGTCCGATAGTGTGGAAGTTATAACCTGTATTTTTGGGTTTTTAGGATTTTGAGGTGACCTCTAAAATCCCCTGATTTATAATTGTTTTTCTCCTATATGCGTAACACTCGTTTGATAGCTTCTTTTTTATTTGGATATGTATCGGAGGGATGTTAAGGAACATTTCCATTGCCGCTGTCGGACAGGTTTTCATTGCTCCTGTGATACCAAGGCAAGCTAGCCTTTTGTTTTTTTCTAGCGTAAGCTGTGCTTTCCGTTGTAAAATTTTAGTCCACCGTATCGTTGATCCGTATGTGACTATTGGTAAAATGACTGTTCTGTAACACCAGTAAATCATTTTGGGCCTTAATCCCCATTTTCTGCCGAATAAGCTTTTGTAGCCTTTAGTGCTTTGGCATGATTCCATTCTATGTGTTTGTTCCAGGTGAGTTTACTATCCAGTATAGCACCTAGATATTTTACCTCATCTGGAAAGGGTATTGATGTTTCATTTATTGAAGGAGGTATAATGTGGTTTTTTTCTATTTGTAAACGGTACTATGTCAGTCTTACTTGGATTAATGTTTAAGTTCTTAGACTGACTCCAATTCATTATCACCTCTAAGGCTGATTGTATTCTTTCTGATATTATTGAGTGATAATGATAATGACGAGGTCATCAGCATATCCTATTGCCTCGTATCCCTGGTCTGTTAGACGGTCCAGAAGCTCATCTACTACAAAGAAGTGGGGATAGTACCCCACCTTGGGGACATCCTTTATAGGTCTGTGCAGTCAATGTGCTATCATCTAGATGCGTGGTTGTCATTCGGCTCTTCAGCATGGCGTGTATCCATTTTATCGTGGCCATTTCCATTCCCTTTTTCCTAGCTGAAAACGCGTTGATCTAGAAAGTTAAAAATTTGTACACATCGTTTTTGACAAAAAAGTAAAGACAAGTTCGTGAACGGACCAAATCGCTCCACTCTTTCTACCCCCTCCCATACAAAATGACACTATTACGCAATTTTACAATAAACGGATTTGCTCGAAAAGTACAAATGACATTGATCTGAAATTTGGAACGTAATACTTTTATGATGATTCCAATCTACTCTATAAAAATAATTTGTGTCTTCCCCATCCTTTCACCACCTTCCATACAAACTGCACTTTCTCATGAAATGATCTAAGCCAATTTACTCAGTGCATTAAATACTTATCGAGCTGAAATTGTGCGCTAAATATTCAATAAGAATTATTAGTAAGACCGAAAAAATTAGACAATTTGCTGTACCCCTTCCCATACAAAATTACACAATTTCGCAATTTGACAATAAACGGATTTGCTCGAAAAATATAAATACTATTAATCTGAAATTTGGAATATAATACTTTTATGATGACGTAAATCTACTATACATATAAAAGTTATTTAAGCCTTCCCCTTTCTTTCACCATCTCCTTAGCCAATTTACTCAGTGCGTATAATACTTACCGAGCTGAAATTGTGCACGAAATATTTATTTAAAATTGTTAGTAAGACCAAACAAAAAAATTAGACGACTAGTTTTACCCCTTCTACCCCCTCCTATACAAAATGACACAATTTCGTAATTTCATAATAAACGGATTTTCTCGAAAAATATAAAATATTATATAAATGCTATAAATGCTATTGATCTGAAAGTTGGAACATAATACTCTTATGATGATATAAATCTAATGTACAAAAGTTATTTGAGTCCCCCCTTCCTTCCATCGCCTCCCACACAATCTGCACTTTTTCATGAAATGCTCTAAACCAATTTACTCAGTGCGTATAAAATTGATCGAGCTGAAATTGTGCACGAAGTATTTATTATATCAATTATTAGTAAGACCGAAAAAAATTAGATGATTACATTCACTCCTTCTAGCCCTTCCCATACAACCTGACACAATTTCACGACTTTATAAAAAGTAGATTTTCCTGAAAAGTATGAATGCTACTGATCTGCAATTTAAAATATATCAAAAGCATGATGTTTATAGTTATTTCTGAAAAGTAATTAAAAGCTCACCCCTCCTTCTATCACCTCCCATACAAACTGCACTACTTGACTACATCCAATACACTAACTTTCTCAGTACCTATTAATTTTTGAAATCCTAAATTTTTGTATAAAATATTTTGATAGCAACCCCCTCTACTTCCCATACAAAATTTCTTAAGATCCAAAAATTTCTCTTTAATCTAGAGTATCGCAGAGTACTCCTGCCATGTTTGATTATATTTGGCGGATGATGCACGCTATCTTTGGAAATATATCTGCTTCAATGTTCGAAAATTTTCTGAAAAGGGAAATCACACTGGCTCACAAATATGTAATAGCCTGTGTGAAATTAGAACTTAAATGGTACAATAACAAAAGTATGTCAAAAATTTTCTGATTTTCTTATTTGAAAATGTAGAGTTAATTGATATGAAATAATTAATTACCGGTCCAAATAATTACTATAGCGCGAGCAATAGCATTTACAAAATACTACGAATATTGAAGTAAGACCATGACTCAATTTACGAGAGTACAGTAGTCAAAAACCTTACGTATTTTTTCAATTATCCTATTAAATCCTCCTTTTCCAGATAGTCTAAATAGTCATTCATTTTAAATAGTCGATATTTCCGCCTTCAGATTGTCCACGTCGATATAACTTGCGTACGAGTATTATCAACAGCAGAAACCATGAACAGTTTGCAATTTCAAGAGGATAACTTTGACTACAAACAATTTTCAATTGGATATCTAGGTAATTATTTAAGATTTGATTTTTGGTTTATGTTTATTTTATAAAGATTCATTGCAGTAACTTCGACGCAAATCACGAATGAAGTAACATTCTTGGCTGCTGAAATAGAGGAAGTGGCATCCGAAAAAAGGCAACGGGATGACGATGAACTTTTCGTCCCTGAAGCCCAAGTCGTTGAGCAACTGGTAAAAAGAGAAAGGCTGGGAGAAGAAGAATTGTCGGAAAGGATTATCCAATGCAGTGAAGAGAGGAAATTTACAATCCCGAAAAATGTCCAATTTGGTATGTTTCATGTTATGTTAATATTTATTTCGATTTATATTAGAATATCAATAACTTTATTATATCTAGAAGCATTACCGACATCGTCACCAACCGAGAACCCACACAAGTGCAATTGTCTTAAGGAAGTCTGTGACCGAATGGACAGCCAGTACGCAAACATGATGCAGGCTATTTTGAATTTGACGCAGTCTATTACGGGTTTAAGGAACGAAGTGAGAGCTTTGAAAGATTAAAGTAATAATGATTTGATTTTCATAATACAAATAAATATTATTAAAAACATAACAGAATTATAATTGAACGTAAAGCCGCAGGGGGGGGGGAGAGAGTTGTAATTTTTCAATAATTCCCCGAACGTAGTATGCAGAATGTTTCGTGTGGAATTTAAAGTTTGAACCTTTCATAATTTCCAAGGAAATGGTGCATAGTTTTCACGAATTTGGTGCATTTGTACGGGAGGTGGCAGACAAATTTGAAGTTTTTGTATGATTTTGAAACTGCTTATCAACATCCTTATCACCATGCTTCGCTCCAATTTTAATGCTTGTCTTGAATTTCTAATATAGAAATTTGTATGAGAGGTGGTAGAAAGAGTGAAGCAAAGTTAAATATTTTTCTTAACATTTATTGTATTATTTTTAAGTGGCAGAGTATAAAAATAACTTGTAGCTAAAGAAAAAGAATTGAAATTTTGGAAGTTGTTGTTCAAACCTGCAACTTCATAAACATTTTTTCACATTTATTTTTTACACTGCGGTATCAAAAAATCCTTCAGGCTAAGTCAATTAGTTCCTGTATGACTCCTTTCTACTTCATTTAACGCTTGATCTGTGCCTGTATGGGCTGAACTACATCCGCTTCATCTCTGCCATTCAGTGACCGAACTTACACTTTACTCACATTACTTTACTCAAATCTGTTCCTTTACACGAAATGCAGGTCGCGTATTGAAGCTTGTTCCAGTTCTGATCATTTCTATTCCTCACAAAACCTTAAAAGAATTGAAAGTGGTAAAACCAAAATACAGCGAACCCGACCTCTAAAAAGCCTTAACAACATCTATTCTTGGCGGCAAAATTAATAAAAAAAGGCCCTGAATCAGTATAACGTACCTAGAAGTGCACTAATTTTTCGCCTGAGCGATAAATTTTCAAAAATTCGACCTGAACCACAAACAATTTTAACGTACATTTATAGAGGAGTGTGGAATCGTGAAATGGATAGTTCATGGCTAAAAAAGATATTTCCTGAAAAGAAAGGATAAAGTGATTGAAGTAGTAAAAGCATTTTTGGAAGTGAACCCAAGAGACCTTTTGAAGAATGAAACAAGCAAGGAAACGGCTAGTTTACGAGTTTCCTATCACGTCATCCAGAAATCACATTTAGAACACCAGACCCAGTATCTTTTGCAAACGCCTGTGTACCGCTTGCAGATATCCATGGATGGTTCGAGAAAATAGAAAACTGTTTGAAAGAGAATGGCTATTATTCTATTCTTAATGACCCCAGCCGCGTATGTAATGGGGATAAAACAATTTCTTTGTTGTGCACAAACAAAAACTGTGCTTCCAGCAAAAGGATCGAGGAACATTTATCAAGTAGACAAAGGATCAGCAAAATCAAATCTTACTGTAATGTTTTCGTTTTCCGCTTCTGGAAGAAGTACTCCACCGATGATAATCTATCCCCATAAGAGACTACCTCACGACAGTAGGAAAAGAGTACCCCTCACATGAAGTATAGAGATAAGTGATAATGAATGGATGACTCGAGAAACGTTTTGAAAGTATTTTATTCTAACCTTGCTGAGAACAATATTGATTTTCCTGTTTTGTTATTTGTGGATAGTCAGTACTGCAAATTAAATATAATACTTATCGCATTATACCCAAATGCAACACGAATATTAGAGCCAGCTGACAAATCAGCTTTCAAGCCCTTGAAATGTGGCCGGACTAGATAAATATAATATTCATAAATTTAGTACAGTTATTACTAGGTTCATTTCTTATGAGATTTGTGAGAAAGTTCAGGATTGACGACGTAATCATCCACATGATTTCTTGACCAGAGAGAAAATTGCTCCCCTTGTTCGGGAAGTTGTTGAAGAATATATTACACATGAAATTATTATGTTTGGTTTCAAATTTTGTGGTATTCATCCATTGAATAAAATGGTGATAAATCTTTTACTAGCTAGGGTGTTTCCGGGTGAGTAGCGTGTTGGTCTACGATGCGAAAAACATGAGTTCAAATTCCGGTTGACGCATAATTCCAGCACACTGCCTGCTTGGTTATACCTTAGTTACCCCAATCTACGGAAAAAAAATGTGTAGGTAGAGTGTAGTGCGAAGGGCTAACAACTCTTTCTCAATGACAAATAAAATATTAAGGAACGTGAAGGTCAGGAGGCCAAGGCCCGATTTGAGTTGTAGTGCCATGGCAGAAGTAGAAGAAATCCATTACTATGCCTTCGGAGAACATGTTCAAACAAGGATTCAAGAGAAAGTCAAACGAATCAATCAATTGCTGATTTCTCTACTCTAGTTGGATTTGAAATTATTTCAGATTCCCAATCTTGATTTAGACCAATATAGTGAAGATTTCAAATGCCTCCTCAAAATCTATCAAACCATAAAAATAAATAGTAATATTGATATTGTCAAAAGTTCAACGATACTTGCACTCAAACAGATGCATTCAAAAATGCATTTCTAGGCATAAGTTTAATTGAGAACTTAATTGTTGTCGATAGACCTGAAGAATTTAAAGATAATCGTTCAATCCATGAATTAAGTACTACTGACTTCTCACTTTCATTTGCGTCTGCGTCTACTTCTAACAAAAATCTTGAACCGGTGCAGCAAGTTTCTGTTACTGATTATAGCCCAGCTAAAAATTATGTTTTAATTGAAGACATACTAGATTGGTCTAAAGAGAAAGAAAGGGTATTAAACAACAGAAACAAAGAAAAAGTTTTGTTATTACCAACAAGTCCTTCACTGAAGAGGAAAATAAGAAGAAACAAAAGAATTGAATTGAAAAAAGTGAATAAAAGTTAGATTGGAGAAACAATTAAAATAAGACCCGAAAAGACTTCTTAGTTTTCAAAAGATAGATTCAAATATTCTTCGATCACTGGGAAAACGATCTTCATGTACCGATACATCTGGGCTCTTCCAAATAACTAAAGCCAACGATTAGTGTTAGCTATTACTTTAAAATACCGCGATGCTCATATACAGCTTAAAAAGGCTGTTAGACGCGATAAGAAAAAGGCCATTGAAGATCTGGCCACCAAGGCAAAATCTGCGGCTTAACTTGGGGATATAGGTTCACTATTTAAAATTATGAAACAGTTGACGAACAGGAATTTCACCGCTAACCACCTGGTGAGAGATGTCAAAGGAACTCTCCTTAATATGATGTTGCGGCGATGGAAGGACTACTTCTCCGATATTATCAGAGGAAGATATTCCAGAAACAGAACAACTACCAAACATCCAACTGCAACAACCCTCTCTTAGGGACGGTCCCCCAGATAAGGAAGAGATAGTTTTCGCCATTAGGTCAATGACGGGAAGGAAAGCCCTAGGTATAAATGGACTACCAACCGAACTCCTCAAAGCGGACCCGGAAATAACAGCCGATACACTCCTCCCACTCTTTACTGAGGTCTGAATTGAAGGAAGATATCCGACTGAATGGAAGGAGGGCAAGGTAATTCTCAATGAGATTAGTGATGTCGTGAAGAGCTCTCTCGAAGTTTATCAGGCTAGATTTCGCAAACAGTCGTCTTGTACCGACCATACCAATATCCTACGGATAATATTGCAGCAGTCCGCCGAAATGAGTTCCCCACTATATCTTAAGTTCGTGGACTTCGAGAAGGCTTTCGATAGCGTTAAACGAGATTACATATGGAATGCTTTGCGTAGGAGAGATATTCCAGATAAGTGTCAGTGCTACGATTTCACAATGACGCCCTCCTTCCATTCAGTCGGATATCATCCTTCATTCCACACTCCAGTGAAGAGTGGGAGGAGCATATTGGTTGTTATTTCTGGGACCGCTTTGAGGAGTTCGGTTGGTAGTCCGTCTGTACCTGGAGCTTTCCTTCCCGCCATTGACCGAATGGCGGAAACTATATCTTCCTTATCTCTATCTTAACACATATCTCCAAGGTAAGCCACAGATTCTGTCTTGGCCAGATCTTCAATGGCCTTTCTCTTGTCGCGTCTAACAGCCATTTTAAACTGTATATGAGCATCGTGGTAGTTCTGCCTCAGGCCGGACGTTCGTTGGTTGACATCGGGTTGAGAGATGATTGCCAATTTAGCTTTCACCACTTTTCACATACCTCACAGATTCTTTAGCAGTAGTTGGCAAAGTGTTTCAGGTTGCATCCCAGTAGGCGTCCAGTGTGGTGTGGTTCTGGCTAGCTTTCCCAAAAACTATCTTTAATGTCAGTTTTAATTTCTTGCCGTCTCCATTCAACCATTTGACAGCTCCAAATTAACTTATCTTCAAAAAGAGGAAATGTTTATTTGTTAGTCAAAAATTTAAGAACAAAATTTTCCATTTCTTCAATTAATCTAATTCTATCTCACTTCTATTCTTGTTATACAAAAACAAGTTTCCTGAATCCTTATTTTTCTATAACACTTTATTACACAACCTTGCTTCAACTTGTTCCAACAAGTAAGCAATATTTCAGAAGGAAAAAATTGTTTTTCTGTTACAAATTAGATTTGTCATTTTTGGGTGATTTAGACATGACGGCTCTGATATGATTTTAAAATCCCTTCTAAACTTTAAATTAAAGAAAAAAAATATCATCAATTCCTACAGTCATCATTAATTTCTTTCAAATTTTTTTTTTTTACGTCTTCTACACAATAGAAAAGAATAAGGAAAAGAAGTTGAGATGACGTTAAATCCCGACCTTTACTAACCCAAAAAAAAAATTACAGGTCTGAAAAGGGCTCATTGAATTTTCCCTCTAGCCATCATTAATCCCGAAACGCAGGTGCATCGATATTACCTCCTCATCACGGCAAGAGAAGGTACGAACAAGTTCTCTTCAAAGCAACTGAAAAAAATCCTAAATCTGGAAATTATTTTAACTTACCTGTAAGATACATATGTGTAGGATGAGAAGGTACCTATCAACTTCGGAAAAAAAAGTAGATTCTTGGGTTTCCTGTTCGGTTCTCAGGTGAACATGCGTACGAGTAAAACTGGCAGGTTTTCGGACACTGTGGCTCCGTGCCGTGATTTCTTTTATTATATTTACGACCCCTATAGTAGATATGCTCCCAGGCTTCTTGATAGGAACCAGAAAGGTTCACATTTATCCCGGTTAGAGAAAGATCGCGTCATAAAGAACAAGGGACGCAGGGCGGAAAGTTTTGTGGAAACTTGTTTTTTCGATTATTATTCTCTTTGTTTATGTTTTTTTCTGCAGATTCGTCGTTTACGATATTCTCTCGAATGGACCAGATTCAATGATTTGGTAGGGGCAATAAATTGGTGTTTTTATTATTACAAGGCTTGGGAATGGAGTTTTGATTCTGATTTTCATCACGAAAACTTACACTACATAAGTGCCTCTTCGAATCGTTTTTGTATGTCGAATTCTGTATCTGATCCCATCGAGTATTTACCAGATATGAGAAATATTCAGTTAACATGCTAGAGACTAGCGACTCCACAGACCTGAGCTAACTATCCCCCTGTGGAATGGGGGCAGTAGAATTCACCCACAGCCAGTCCTGCTTGCCCTAAAAATGACAAATGGACACTCACTGGATCATGGGTTTATCCCCCGTGATCTTAAAACCTTACTCATACGAGAAACGGATACAGAGCCTCGGATACGGACGGATTCTACGGTTACGACTTTTCACCCGAAAACGGACTATGATTGGCTTCTGGAACGTTCGAACATTGAATGACGGGTGAAGGGTCCTTGCACCGCCAATCAGTGATCGACCGTGAAATGGAGCACTATAACATCCAAATCTCGGGCTTGAGCGAGGTCAGGTGAACGGATACAGAGCCTCGGATACGGACGGATTCTACTGTTACGACTACAGGAGAAGAACGAACCTCTAGCGCAAACACCATTCTGTACGTTGGTCCTGAGAGTGAAGCCAAAAATGGCGTGGCGGTCGTCCTTACAACGAGAGAGAGAAACCCTGGATGTCGCAAGACACATGGGACAAGGTTGGCGATCGGAAAAATGCCAAATTGGCAATTATCTCTCAATCCGATGTCAACTAACGAACACCTTGAGGCAGAACTACTGCGATACTCATATACAGCTTAAAATGGCAATTAGACGCGACAAGAGAAAGGCCATTGAAGATCTGGCAAATAAGGCTTACCTTGGGGATATGGGTTCACTAGTCAAAATCATGAAACAGTTCACGAACAGGAATTTCACCGCCAACCACCTGGTTAGAGAACTCTCCTTAATATGAGTGAACACCAGTTGCGGCGATGGATGGAATACTTCTCTGATATTTTAAACAACTTTTCAGATGAAGATATTCCGGAAACGGAACAACTACCAAACATCCAACCGCAACAATCCTCTATTAGGGGCGATCCCCCCATAAGGAAGAGATAGTCTCCACCATTCGGTCAACGGCGGGAAGGAAAGCCCCAGGTATAGACGGACTACCAACCGAACTCCTCAACGCGGACCCCGAAATAACAGTGGATATATTCCTCCCACTCTTTACTGAGGTGTGAAATAACGGAAGATATCCGACAGAATGGAAGGAGGGCGTAAAAATTCCTAAGAAGAACGACCTTCGGGATTTTGGTAATTGGCGTGGTATATGTCTACTTACTGCTATATCGAATCATGCCTAAGGTGATTCTCAGTAGGATTAGTGCTGTCGTCGAGAGCACTCTCGAAGTTTATCAGGCTGGATTTCGTAAAGGGTTGTCTTGTACCACACAAATATCCTACGGATAATATTGCAGCAGTCAGCCGAAACATCTCATGTTTCTGGACTTCGAAAAGGCTTTCGGTAGCATCAAGCGAGATTACGTATGGAATGTTTTGCGTAGGAGAGTTATTCCAGATAAGGTCATAGCAATGATTATAGAATCATTCGAAGATGCAATGTGTCGCGTCTTGCATAGAGGAGAGCTGTCCGAGAGCTTTCCTGTGCGAACGGGTGACAGACAAGGCTGGATATTATCACCAGCCCTGTTTCTGGTGGTAATAAACGACATCTTGAAAGCGGCACTGGAAGGTGGGGAAGGTAAAGTAGGCAATTTCGGCCTTTATGTGCAATGCACAAACACAGTCATGGAGGGAAGGAATGGGATTGGGAAGGTTGGGGAAGGGGAGCGAGAACGACCGTAGTGAGTGGAGAAGCTGGTATATTGCTCAGTTGTACTGGCTGCTTACTGACAAATATTTGCAGATGTTATGGGGGACTGAATGATAGAAAGCGAACAGAAACCACCTACTGAGTATCTAGGCCTTCTTGAAGTGGAACTGTTTCACTTTTACACCGTTTTCCCATTTTATTGCGCATAATTTTTTATCACCAGTAGCAACTGAAAAATTTCCGCTTAAAAAAATCCCGTCTGGAGTGGGAATCGAACCCACGACCTATTGACTGAGAAGCAAGCACGCTTCCCACTACGCCACGGAAGCCTCAACGTGTGTTTGCTTGCACATAACCGTTCGGACTTAGAGTCAAATGTTCGCTCGTTGCATTCTAAGTGCAAAGAGGCGGGACTGAAAATAAATGTGCGTAAAACAAGAACATGCGCATGGGTTCGAACACAAGCACACCAATTGTTCTTAACGAACAAGATGTGGAAGAGGTGCAACATTTTTGTTATCTCGGAAGCATTGTCAGCATGGATGGCGGAGCCGAAAAGGATATTGAGGCTCGTCTAAATGAAGCGCGTCAAGCTTTCGATATCCTTTGCCTTTCTAAAGGTTAAGAGAGATATCCCTTCGTACGAAGCTGCGAGTTTTTGACGCAAACGTCAAATCCGTGTTGTTATATGGTTGTACTACGTGGAAAGTGACCGTTCGACTTACCAAGAAACTGCAGACTTACATGAACCAATGCCTCTGACGAATCTTAGAAATATTTTGGCCAGAAGTGATCTCCAACTACGAACTTTGGAGTAAAACTGGACAGACTAAAATAGGTATTGAAATTCAAAGGGGGAAGTGGCAGTGGATCGGTCATACTTTGAGGAAACCAGGTGTTGATTTTAACATATCTGTTATTGTGTGGCTTCTTCTTCTTGTATGGAGTGCCTCCACTTCCTATAATGTAAAGCTTCTCCACACATTCATTTTTCCATTGGTAGAATTTAGTGCGTAAAAATAGTTGGAGTATCATATACAACTAATTTGAATATTTCTCACGATCATCTCGTCGTGTCTAAAGTCAGCGTAGGATGGGTAACGAGAATGCTCTTAACGGTTCAGAAAAAGCAGCGCGTCAAGGGTTCACGCGAGTTTTTGGATCTGTGTAGCGAGAAGAGGGATGAAATTTTAGCCCTGAATATTACTGGGTTCATCATTATGAGACTGAATCAAAATAGGAGTCGGTGCAGTGGGTTCAAAAGGCGCTTCGCCACCCAAGAAGGTCATGTTCTCACAACCCGCCGGAAAAATCACGACCAATATTTTTAGGACTCAGAGGGGTTTTTGACGATGGACCATAAAGGAAACGGACAAAATATTGTAAGAGAATACTACGCAAATCTGCTAAAATAATTAAAGCATGGCATCAAAGAGAAAAGAAGAGGAAAGTGGACTCGAGGTGTGCAGCTTTTGCACCTGTTCAAAAGAGTCACATTTCAATGGCTGCTCTATAGAAATGCGGCTACAAAATATTGAACCACCCCCCTTACTGTGCCCTTTCTGATTACTATTTGTTAGTAAAACTGAGGAATGAATTTCGGGTATGAAAATTTACTAACGATGAAGTGGTGAAGTCGGCAATTTCAGCCTATTTTGTTGAAACATTTTTTTAGAAGGAATTAATAAACTTTGTGAAAGATATGATAAATGTATTATGCTTAAGGAAGAATTTATTGAAGAAGAAAACTAATTAACTGTTGAATTTTACCCCCCTTCTCTGTCATCCCGCGAAATTTTTGACCTCTTCTCGTATGCACTATGTGTGAGTTAACTGTCCAAGCTACGCAATATAAATATAGTCAAAGATGATCCAACTTTTGTTCCTGCTATAACAAGATTCGAGTCATTTATTGACACTTTTTCTAAAATTAAGCAATTCATATTTACAAAGTACTTATGTTGAAGAGTTCATGTAATTTATTCGCTGGCTTTAGCATTCGGCCGAGCGGCACACTCAATTAACTACGTAAATTTTTTACTTTAATTTACATAAATTTTTTTTTCACAATGTATCTAATGTGCTCGCGGTACTTATTCAATCATAAAAATATCTAAAATAGATATTAAAATAAAACTGAAAAATAACAATAAAAGTGGAAAATAGAAAAACTAATATTAAAAGTATAAGAAAAAAGAAAAAATGAAAAGAGAAAACTTAAAAAAAGGCCTTAATTCAAGATTAACATTAACTAACTTAGTTAAACTATTTACTAACTTACGATGGCGTTACAGCCAGGACTGTAGTCGTAAGTCTAGCATAGGGTATACGCTGTTGATAGGCTGGAGTGGTCAAGTTTATAAAATCATCAGATCATCAACAATATCGAACTGCAACTTAATTATAATACGCAGCAATTTATTATACACTTATAAAGATATGCTCCCAGTGCAAAATAAAGTCCGCGTGATGGTCAAAGGGTTAGCAATTGAAGTATTTTACTGACTGTGTATATATAAAATAAAAAAAAGGCAATAAATAGAATAAATATTGGGTTTTATTAAAATAACAAGAAATAATCATTTTTTATATAAAAATTAAGGGAAACTATTACAAAAAAATATTTCGAACATGAAAATGAAATGAAAATAATTTTAAAACATAACAGGCATATAGTTGGGCGTAAAGCCAAATCGTGCGATATTCTAGATGAATGAGACATTTTTTGATTTTAAGAAATTTGGCAGAGGAAGTGGTGAAAGGGGTGACGATATTGAACTATTTTTTGACATCGCGCTAGAGTCAAAATGTTTTGTACAAAATCTAGGATTCCAAAAATTTAATAGTTACTGTACAGCGATGATCTATTTCTAAATGCGGCGATGAGCCATGAGAATATAAAATACTGATAGGATATTTTTTTTGGTTTGTATTTATTTCGAAAAAAATTTTATTTACAACTAAAAACTGAATTCATCCCTTCAGGAAAAGGCATTTTTGCAAAACCAACTAATTTTTACTACGTTATGTTTTGTTACCTTTATTACAGTTTGTGTGATAACTTTGTTTTACATCAACTGCAATCAAGGTATTGCCTTAAATACATTAAGGAAGGACCACAACAGGTACTGAGAAAATTAGAGTATTGGATTTAATGAAATTGTGCAGTTTGTATGGGAGGTGGTGGAAGGAGTGGATGGGTTTTAATAATTTTTCAGAAATAACAATGAATAATATGAAATTGACATCTCTCAAATTTGAGACTAGTAACATTCGTACTTTTGAAGAAAATCGATTTTAATACTCAAGATGAAATCTGAGAGTATTAAAAGTTTGCTCTATAGTTTGTAACGCTAAGAAATAAGGCTCGGAAAAAATTGAATGATACAGAAGTTCATAAAATCAATCAAAAATCTCAAAACCAGATGTCCGTCCGTCCGTCCGCCAGTCAGTTTTTGACGAAAAACTAAGGTCAAGTTCGTGAATGCCCTAAACCGCTCCACCCCTTCTACAACCTCCCATACAAAATGACACAGTTTCGCAATTTGACAATAAACGGATTTGATCAAAAAGTATAAAAGCTATTGGTCTGAAAATCAGAATATATATCTCAATCTACCGTATAAAAATTATGCGTGTTCTTCCTCTCCTTCCACCACCTCCCATATAAACTGTACTTTTCCATGAAATATTCTAAACCAATTTACAATCAGTGCGTATAAAATTTATCGAGCTGAAATTGTGCAATTAATGTTTATTTAGTATTATGAGTAAGGCTAAAAAAAACCCCTTCTACCCACTCCCATACAATCTGAAACAATTTCACAACTTTATAAAAAGTAGATTTTCTTGAAAAATATGAATGCTACTGATCTACAATTGAAAACATATCAAAAGCATGATGTTTGTAGTTATTTCTGAAAAAAGTCTTTAAGAACTCGCTCCTCCTTCTACCACCTTCCATATAAACTGCTCAATTTCACTAAATCCAATACACTGATTAGTAGTAGCTAATAATTTTTTGAATATTTAATTATGTATCAAACATTCTGATAGCAACTTTAGCGTGATGAGAAAAAAATTAGTTCAATGTCGTCAACCCCTGTATCACATCGCCTGAAAAATTCCTTGAAATCAAAAAATTTCTCTTTCATCTAGAGTATCGCACGTTTGGCCTTTACGCCCAATCATAGTCCTATTATGTTTCTTCTTCAATGGCGCTACGACCCAAATCGGGCCTTGGCCTCCTAACCTTCAGGTTCCGTAACATTTTCATTATTTATTGCAGAAGGTTTGTTGGACCTTCGCACAAGCCTCTATTTACCTTGGCCAAGATATACCTAAGCAAGTAGTGTGCTGGAATTATGCGTCGACCGGGATTTGAACTCACGACCTTCGCATTAGAGACCAACATGCTACCCACTAGGCTACACCCTAGCACCCTATTATGTTTGAAGCTTGAATTTTGTATAAAACATTTTATAACTACTTTATCATGATATGAGAAAATAAACTGCCAACAAGTCGGGCGAAACTTTATTATTCTTGCGACAAGTTGCGTATGTGTGGAAAGTCAATATGCAGGTTAGAGTGGTTAGGGAAAACTAAGTGAAACGGGGTTCTTGGGCAGGGCAATTGTCAATTTAACACTTTGCGGAAACGTTCAAAAGCTCCAGTACATAAAATCAATATTTCGTTCGTTTATTTATGCAAGTTTGAGTTTTTATGAGAGGGTGGATGTTAATAGTTTTTTAATTGATTGCTTGAATTACGTCCAATATTCTCTGTATAGAATGTCAGTTTCATAGACGAAGTTGCATAGAATTTTCATAGGATTCGGTGTATTTTATATTCACGAAACCAAACATTTGTATGGGAAGGAGTAGAGAAGGTAAGGGAATCGTAAAATTTGTGACGCAATTTTATTTCCTTTCTCTTGTAGTGTGCTCGTACAAAATTTCAAGTTCGTAGCTTTTAATTTGTTGGCTATTAGTTGATTCAATGAAATAGGTCGAAATTATGCTTTTGTATGGGAGGGGGTAGAAGGGCAAGCGCGATTGCAAAACTTTTAAAATAATATCATTTCAATTATTTTTATAATTTTTTGTGCAAAATTTGAAATTGGTAGCTTTTAAGAATTAGCTGATAACTGATTTCCTAAAAATGGTCGAAAAAATAATTTTTTATGGGAGGGGGTACAAGAGGTAGGGGAATCGCAAAATTTGTGACGCAATTTTCTTTTTTTTTCTCTTTTAAGGTGCGCGTACAAAATTTCAAGTTCGTAGCTTTAAATTTGTTGGTTAGCAGTTGTTTTATTGAAATTGGTCGAAATCATACTTTTGTATGGGAGGGGGTAGAACGGCAAGTGTGATCTCAAAACTTTTGACGCAGTTCTATTTCAACTATTTTCAAATGATTTTGTGCAAAATTTCAAATTGATAGCTTTTACTAATTAGGTGATAATTAATTTCTTAAAAATGGTAGAAAAAATCATTTTGTATCGGAGGGAGTAGAAGCTTTCAAGGTATTTGACCATTTAATGTTTCATTCTCCTAAAAAATTTTTTTAAATGCATTTCGCAAGTTTTCAAGTTTCTACCTTCAAATTTCATTAAAAAATTTTCAGTTTATTTGGTTTTTTCATTGCACACGAAACATCTTGTGCACGGTAGACCAGGGGGTCGGTGCATAACAATTGTGGAATTTTTATTATTTTTTCTGTATGTACAAAAAATAGATGTATCCACGTGGAAAATTTAAATTTTGTATCTTTCACCAGAGCCCTTAAAAAATCACTCAAAATTTTCGACATTTTTGGTTACCACCTACCCCCCCTTACACCTCCCGACGTAAAATTTTTACTAAATTTAATAACTACCTAGTTCTACAATTTGACAAAATTTTAATTTGATATCTGTAGTCAATTTTGAATTATAACGGTTTGAAATTTTGGAAAGTGCTTCATTTTTAAAGTGATCCCCATTTCCCCCCACTGCTATTTTGTCAAAATGTTATATTTTTCTCGTATTTCTGTAGTATAGTGTAATATAGGTTCTAAGTTTCAATTACATAGCTTAATAAATAGCCGAGATATTGATTTTTATGTGTTTTTCTTTGCACCCCCTGCCCCTCCCCCTTACAATAATTAGCTTTTACCTGAACTGATTCTAGTGGACCTATATGCCACCTTAATGGTCTCAAAATATCATTTTTTATGGTAAGTAATTTCGAAGATATAATCATTTGAAAAAAAAATTCGGCCGAGAATTGGTTCTTAGCCCCCCCCTTTTCGCACCACAATAGATAAAAAAATTTAATTATTTTTGAAAGTTGTTTCACAAACCCCTCTATATGTATGTTCAGTTTTAGCTTCCTAGCTGTTACTATAGTTGAGATATTTGAATTCGTATTTTTCGGTTCAAGCGCTCCTCCTGCCTCCCCCTGAACCCGCACACCCCCCATAATGGGTATCCGCCTGAGATCTGCAACTATCTACAATCCCCCCAAAAATGAACTTTCTATCTTGAAGGGTTTGGGAGTTAATGTGCGCTGAGCGTACACGTCGGCGTACGGCGTACGGCGGACGGCGTACAGACAGACGTATTCTCTAGATGAAATCTGAGAGTATTATAAGTTTGCTCTAAAGTTTGTAACGCTAAGAAATAAGGCTCGGAGAAAAAAATGAATGATACAGAAGTTAATATTATCACTCGAAAATCTCAAAACCGGATGTCCGCCCGTCCGTCCGTTCGTCCGTTCGCTCTCTCGCTTGAGAACGCGTTGAGCTAGAAAGCTCAAATTTCGTACACGTCGTTTTTGACAAAAAAGTAAGGTCAAGTTCGTGAACGAGCCCAATCGCTTTACCCCTTCTACCTCCTCCCATACAAAATGACACAAATGCGAATTTGACAATAGACGGATTTGCTCGAAAAGTATAAAAGCTTTTGGCCTGAAATTTGGAATATATTACTTCTATGATAATATAAATCTATAAAAATTATGCGTGTCCTCCCCTTTCTTCTACCACCTCCCATACAAACTGTGCTTGTCATGAATTACTCTAAGCCAATTTACTCAGTGCGTATAAAATTGAGCTAGCTGAAATTGTGCACTAAATATTTATTTAAAATTGTTAGTAAGGCTAAGAAAAAATTAGGCGATTAGCTTCACCCCTTCTACCACCTCCCATACAAAATGACACAATTTCGCAATTCGACTATAAATGGATTTGCTCGAAAAGCATAAAAGCTATTTGTCTGAATTTCGGGAAATATTACTTTCATAATGATTTCAATATATAGTATAAAAATTATTTGCGTCCTCTCTCTCCTTCCAACCCCTCCCATACAAACTACACTTTTTCATGAAATGCTCTAAGCCGATTTTCTCAGAACATATAACATTTATCGAGCTCACATTTTGCAATAAGTACTTATTTAGCATTATCACTAAGATCAGAAAAAAATATTTGATTACCTTTACTGCTTCTACCCCCTCCCATACAATATGACACAGTTTCACAACTTCACAAAAAATCTATTTTCTTGAAAAGTATGAATGTTACCGGTCCAAAATTTAAGAGATGTCAATTTTGTGATATTCTTAGTTATTTCTGAAAAAATCACTAAAATTCCCCCACGTCACCTTTCTACCACTTCCCATACACAATTTTTTATGATCACACAAATTCCTATTTCGTTTAGAGAGTCATACGACTGCGCTTTACGCGCAATCGTAGTCCTGGTATGTTGTTAATCAATTTTGTTTAGATCTTATAATAAATAAAATATTATTTACAATTTAAAATAATTTATACTTTTAGTTTTAAGATCGGTGAAATTTGATCGAGCCCATGACCTAAACACACTTTTAAGGAGAGTACTCCCAAGAGCACTTCCAGTGCAAATTGAGGTGCATGTTTTTCAGGAGCTACGAGGACTTGGGCCATTTCGTCCAAATTTTGCGGGCATGTATTTTACTTGCACCTTAGCAAATATAGTGATTAAAAAGAATTTATATGGCATTTTCTTCAAAGCTTCAAAGTTTAGTAATTTTCTCATGCTCGCAAAAACCTTTTAAAAGAGTTGTAATCAAAATTTAAAAAGTGGATTCGTTGTGTAGTTTTTTTGAAAAATACATCATCAATGGCGTGACATCCCAAATCGGGCCCTGGCCTCCTGAAGTCGTCGCCTCCAATCATCTCGATCCAAAGACCGCGTCCTCCAGCTGCTAATTTTTAAAACGGATATGCTGTCTTCATCAGTCGAGTTATCCCATCGCTTCGTGGTTTGCCTACTGTCCGGTTATCACTCGGTTTGCCCTTAAGAGCACGTTTGGGGATTCTTCTGTCTGCCATTCGCTCCACATGACCAGCCCACTGCAGTATACGTAGCTTGAAGAACGTTGAACCTTCTGGCTCATCGAAGTAAAGTAAAGTAAGTAAATTTATTTCAATTAATCCATGAGCTAAGCTCGTAAGGATAGTAATTATATAAATTTTTTTTCTTACAATATTATCAAAATGAATATTTTATCAAATAAAAAGTAATAGTTTTAATACAATGAGACAAAAGTGGAGAAATAAAAGGGTGTGAAAGTAAACAATAATAAATAATATAAGTAAATAATAAATAAATAAAATAATAAAATTCAATGATGTTATGTGCGGAAAAAGAGAACATAAAACTCAATAACGTTACAAAATAAGAAATTTAAGATGCATTATTTAGCGAAGTGAACTATTTTCAATATGAACATACTATTGTAATAACAAGAATTGTTTTAATTTAGACTTAAACTTGTTTGTAGATTTTAGAAGATCATCCGGTAGCTCGTTGTAGATCGAGATTGCCTTGTTTAACACTGAATTGGACCCGTATTTCGAGGCACGGATGGCAGTTGATACAACTCATGGTTGTATCTTATTCGCCATTCCGTTCCTTCCTTCACAGATCCCAAAATTCTTCAGAGGACCTTTCTTCCAAATACGTTAACTGTTTTTTTGGAAGTTCGCGTTAACGTCCACGTCTCGCTGCCATAACAGAGCACAGGTCGTATAATAGTTTTATAAATCCGCAGCTTATTGTCCCTGTGCACTTTTTTGGATTTCATTGTTGGAAGTACCGAAAAATACTTCATATTTGCTAGTATTATCCGTCGTTTGATTTCGTCTGTTTCATTACCGTCCTTTGCTAGATTAGCCCCAAGCTATATGAAGTTGTCTACACTCTCCAAATTATATTCTGCAATTGTTATGTTTTGTCTGATAGGCGTTCTCCTTCTTGATTGCGTCATTACTTTTTTGCTTTCGTTTATGCGTAACCCGATTTCTTTTCGGCGGAGTCAAGATTGACAAATACCTTCTTAGCACTAGGGAAGGATCTTGCTAGGATGTTAATGTCGCCAACGTATGCTACTAGTTGGATGGACTTGAATAGTAGTGTCCCGTTGGTGTCAACTGGGATTTTTCGGATGACATACTTTAGTGCCATGTTGAAAAGCATGGGGGCTAAACCATCTCCCTGCTTTAAATCAAATTTTAGTGTTATGATTTGGTGCAGTACGCTCCTGTCGATACTGTCGTATGCTTGTTTAAGATCTACGAAAATTTGGTGCACGTCTGTGTTATGTATTGCGTATTCTCAGTATTTCTCAAGCACCTGTTTCACCGAGAATATCTGGTCTGTTGTAGATCGTCCAGTTCTGAATCCACCTTGGATTCGCCAATTATTTCATTAATTAAGACGTCCTTATTTCATTGGCTTTCCACCGTATTTCAGAAGTTCAACTGGTATTTCGTCTCTTCCGGTGCTTTGTTTAGTTTTTGGTAACATAAGGCAGCTTTGATTTCAGCAAGCGTGAGTGGTGTCGATGATAGTTCTTCTTCATCAGTTGAGGTCTCAATTGAAATGTTGTCTGTCGTGATCGGTGCTAATGGGGTGGGATTGGAAGATGTTCAAAGTAGGAAGCCCATCTCCTTTTGATTTCTTGTGTGTCGTTGATGATGTTGCTCTCTGCGTCTTTGCAGAGACTGGTTTTTGGCTTATATCCCTAGGTTTTTTACTATTGCATATACGTCCCGCGTTTTATTTTGTCTCATATGGCCGTCCATTTTTTGTATCTTGTCATTATGGTACTTCCTTTGTTTTCACCTGCAGGTCTCTTTTGCATATCGCCTAAGCTTGACATACCTTTCTTTTTTGGCTCGTGTTGGTCTTTCAGTAAAAATTTTGTAAGCCTCGTTCTTTCTATCATTGCATAGAGACATTCTTGGTCGAACCAATCATTAGTTTTTCGTCGTGCTTGATATCCTCACACCTCTTCTGCGGAGGATTTGATGCCGTCTCGTATTTTCATTCACACATTCTCCACTGGCATATTTTGGGTGTTTTCATATATTGGTGTCAGGTGTTTATTACATGCTAAAATGTAATCCTGCTAAAACCAAATTGAGTCACAAATTTTGCGATTCCTCCTTTACAAAGAAATAGTTGCATAAAGTACACTGGATTTCTTGAAATTTACTTTACAGCTATATGAAACTAATATTGTACTCGTATATAGAGAAAAATTACCGAATGAAATGTTGAATTTTGTACTGCAGTAATTGTTAGTAATCGCAGTTTGGTAATAAATAATTGGCAATAGCCCTGCTCCTGGTATCACCATTGCCTAGGTGCTACCCTAACGTCCATATTGGCGTCCAACGCATCCGCAACTTATCCCAAAAATAATAAAGTTTTTCTCGACTTGGTGGAAGATTTTTTAGCTGTGAGTTCGACGTATGTTAGTCTAAAATGGTTATCTCAAGTAAAAAGGTATCGCCGATCTGAGCTAACGACTAAACTTAACATTAGATCACGAAATTAAAACTTTTATTTGTATTTAGCTAACAACGCCTGTAAACTCAAATAACTCATGTACATAACTCATTTTGATTACAAAAATATAAATAAATAAAAATATGTTGCAAAATTCCATCTCTACTTCGTTAGTAATATTTCAACTGCATGAGAATCGCATTATCACGTTTGACTCGGAAAGTAATCTCGAGTCGACTAATTAGCATCCGTTTATCACTTTTCGCTCTCGGAGGGCATTTATCTGAGCGTCTTAGTGTGAAGATCGCCGCTGAATTCGAGGATCGCACCCAGCGGCCAGGTCGGAATCCGACACTGGTACTGCGTCAACAGTGGACTCGATGCAAAAATTAAAAGCAAACATTCGAACCTGTCCAGAAACTCGTCGTCAGTATGTGCGTGTTCCGTACGTACCTGTAACGTTTTCGAGATAATAACCAACGAAAACGGAGTTAAACTGACGCCCGGCCACGACCATGGTTAATGCTTGTCCGCTAATTACACCTGAATATCTTGAGTCCGGGTCGGTTTAGGTCCAATATAGACGCCGAAGCAAACGTGCGGCGCAACTTTATCGTTCGCTGAACAATGCTGCCAAATGTTGCCTATTTACACAATCCTTTTCGTATTTAGCATCACGCTTAAATATTGCCGCCTATTGTTGTAGCATCCTTTCTCGGCTATATCGAGCCGAACGCACATTAATTTTTTATAGTTTGCGGCCGCCATCTTTTCCCGTCTAAGCGTTAATCGATGTTATTTTAGGACCTCGCAGCAACTTCAAAGCGTACAAAAAGGATTTCGTGACTGGACGGTTGTTTGTAAACACGAGCTCGGATGGAAATCACAACGCAACCATGGAACAAGATGCCCGGCAATTTAGCATAAATAGAAGGCCGATCTCGTGGTCCACTGCCAGGTTCCTCCGGCCAGCTCGGAGAACTTTGCATCTGCATCGGCAATTTGAGCGGCAAGTGAAAGCGCAGAACGGATCGCACGCTGCCTTTCTTAGCTTCACGCTAAATGCATTTTCCCTGCTTTCCGTTCGCTTTTAATGTTCATGTCCGACCTTTTGGTTTCGGTCGTTCAGCCTCTGCCTCCCCACGACAACGCATTTGTTATTCGTTTACATTTTTGATTTATTTTGATGTTTTTCTGGAAACTCTTTTTCTGGCGCGTTTCATGTTCGCTTGCCCTTCCTTGCCGGCCGTGTGCGTGTTCTTTTTCCTATTGACGAATCCACACAGTCGCAGTCATATTGGACGCATATGTTTTATTGTGAATTATTCAAAGCCAGAAGGGCATATCCTTTCTCGGAGATTTCCCTGCTATATAGCATTTTAGTCGGAAGAGTCTTTCCTTTCAAGATTTCTGTTTAAGAATTTAAAAACACATTCGAGCAGAAAGATCGGTAATGCATCGACTGTTTAGAATTAAATAGCTTGTCAGCTGTTGATTGATCTTCACGTTAAGAGGAAAGATGAGTAAATGGGTGCAAATTGGTCGAGAGATTGATGGATCTTTGATTGGATTGAACCTGCCGTACACCATGCCGTCAGGATGAGTCTATCGTCGTTTGAAGTGCGGGATAGTGGCATTAAAAGGGTGTCGGAATGAGTTGATATTGAATTTCCGAAATGGTCATTCGCGTATGGTCCCAGGCTTCCATTTTAATTGGGAAACACTTTGAGGCAATACAACTATAGATATTATTGACATGATGAATTAAACTTGCTTATAAAAGGAAGAAAGTGTTGCATATCTTAAATCGTGCCTTGGCATCCCGACCTTCAAGTTTTGAAAAATTAATAAATCATCCGCAATTGAAAAACATAAAAGGACTACGATTGGGCGTAAGGCTCTGTCATACGATATTCTAGATGAAGAGAATTTTTTTTGATTTTACAAAATTTTGTATGGGGAATGGTAGAAGGGGTAACGGAATTGAACCAATTTTTTCACATCATGCTAGAGTTCCTATCAGAAAGTTTTATTAAAAATTTAAGATTCAAAAATTTAATAGATACTGAGAAAATTGGTGTACTGAATTTACTGAAATTGTGCAGTTTGTATGGAAGGTGGTAGAAGGAGTGGGGAGTTCTTAGTGAGTTTTTCAAAAATAACTATAAACATCATGCATCTCACATGTTTCCAATCGCAGATCAGTAGCATTCAAACTTTTTACGAAAATCAACTTTTTGAAAACTTGTAAAATTGAGTTATATTGGAGGGAGTAGAAGGAGTCAAGCTGATCATCTAAGTTTTTTTGGTCTTGCTAATAATTCTAAATAAATATTTTGTCCAAAATTTCAGCTTGTATTGAGTAAATTGGTTTATAGTGTTTTATTAAAAAGTGCAATTTGGTAGATGGTAGAAGAAGTAGGGGGATTCAAATAATTTTTATACTGTAGATTGAAATTGGTATATAAATAATAGATTTTAAATTTCAATAGCTTTTAGATTTTTCCAGAAAATGAGTTTACTGTCAAATATCGAAAATGCGTCATTTTTTATGGAGGGGTAGAAGGGGTGAAGCGATTTGGCTCGTTCACGAACTTGACCTTACCTTTTTGTCAAAAAAATCGTGTACAAAATTTGAACGTTGTAGCTCAACGTGTTCTCAAGCTAGAGAGCGAATAGACGGACGGTCGGACGAACGGACGGACATCCGGTTTTGAGATTTTTAAGTGATAATATTAACTTCTGTATCATTCATTTTTTTTCTTCGAGCCTTATTTCTTAGCGTTATAAAGCTTAGAGCAAACTTATAGTACTGTCAGATTTCATCTAGAGTATAAATATAACGCAATTAAAGTCTAATCACGCAATACTCTAAATGAAATGGGAAAGATTTTAATATACCGGCAAATATATCATCTCAAACTCTTTCGAATAGTGAATAGTGGCTCTTGTATGAGAGGTGGTAGAAATAGAGGGGGGTGTTTGTAATTTTTGCATGTAACACCGAACGTGGTATGCAAATGTTTCGTGCTAAATTTAAAGCTTGTTGCTTTCATAATTTTCAAGGAATGTTGACCATTATTTTGCTAGAATCGGGATATTTGTATGGGAGGTGGCAGGTTTTGCATGATTTTGGAACTGCTTATCAGTATCCTTATCCTTACCACCAGACTTTGCTCCAATTTCAAGGTCGGTAGCCTCCATATGCCGGGCTGTAGCCGTAAGTCGTAAGTCGCTCTTGCAAGGCTAGAGTGGTCACCGGTGACCGATTTAGCTTAATTTTTTAAATCATCAATAATATCGCACTGCAATTCAAGTATATTATAAAGAAGTGCTCTTTTTTTATCGTAAATCAATCTTGACTCTTTCGTTTTTTAAACTTCGACGGACTCGTCGATGGCTTCTAACCAGACTGACTGTTATCAAAAAACTCTCGCTTTTTTATATTGCTTTCGTCGCCGAATCATTCCTTTTCGTGGTGAATCTTTTCTTTCGCGGTCGAGCGCATTTAATTGCTTTCATAAAGCATTTCATCATCGCCCGAATCTTTTCCCATTCACACGAGCCTATACATGTGGTTGTTGTTGGTTTCTATAATCTATTTCATCGTCGCCCGAGTCTTTCTGAGTCGCCCTATCCCAGTCGGCCGCTTCTCTACTTTGGCCATGTTATTTTTATACCACAGATGAAATCTGAGAGTATTATAAGTTTGCTCTAAACTTTGTAACACTAAGAAATAAGGCTTGGAGAAAACAATGAACGATACATGAAACGCGAGAAAACAGAATTTCAGGGCAACTATTATATTTTTTTTCTCAAGTCGATCACAATACTTTATTATTTAAATAAAGAAAAATTGCATAAAAGTTTGAGATTTTAACTGGTCGAATACCTTCAAAACTTCTACCACCTCCTATGCAAACGTTCTAGTTTTCGACCATTTATCAAACTTTGCACAAACACTTCTAAAAATATTTGAAACAGAGCTGCAGCTGAAGTTTTGAAATTCCCTTTGGCTCCCATACAAAAGTGTGATTTCGAATAATTTCAATAAATCAGCTAATACCCAATAAATTAAAAGCTACGCTCTTGAAATTTTGTATGAACACGTTTCAAGAGAATCGAAATAAAATGCATTATCAATTTTACGATTTTGGCACCTGTTGTTAGTCCTCGCGCAACTATCTATCTACTAATTTTCATGTTCGCAGATGTGGTAGAGGTATACTTCGATCGGGATTTGAACTCACGATCTTCGCATTGTAGACCAACACGCTACTTATTAGGCTACACCCAGCCCTATTAGTAACAGTAACGTATTAACATTTTTTAAAACTTAACTTTAGTAGCAACAGTTACGTGCTATAGCCGGCCCCGGAACCTCCATCCCCTTCGTTATCCGTATCTGCTATCACATTAACCTGCATATTGATTTTCTCCGTATCTCGAACTTGCTTAATAAAATCGCGCCCGACTGGTTGGCAAATATTTTATTTTATAATCTATAATAACAGAAAGTAAGTAGACTCCTGTAGGTGATACAATAGTTTGAAAAAAACGCCATATTTTTGGTTCTTCAGAACTTTAACCGGGTCGGTCAGTAATGAAGTGGTGAAAGGACTCAAAAAATAGCAAAATTTTCGCCTGTTTTGGAGGTTTTTAAAATTTATAACGTTGCACTAACGTATATTGAAAAACTTTAAATGGGACACTTGCAGACACTTAGACCTTTCATTTGCGTGGTATATAGTTAAATATTGTTTATCTAAACCTGAGATATTGTGACAAAAAAGTAACAGCAATTTGGAGAATGATATTTCAAATATTTTTTTAGTAAGCAGGTAGGATTGTCCTTAATTATTATCCCAAAAATTAGCGCGGTCTGTTAATCAGTTTGTTCACAGCAGCTGGTTGAATGGGTACACCTCAGTAAGCCACGGCGATTTTTAAGATGGATTAAAATATGGAACAAAGAATTTGTCTCAAATTTTGTGTTTCCTCACGAATTTCGTGTGGAATCATTGCAAATGTTTGAAAGGACTTGCGGTAATTCAGTAATATGAAAAAAAACCAGTCTACGAGGAGCACAATGCCTTTAAGGACGGTCGAGAAATCGTTGAAGATATGCCTCGTTCTGGACGACCTCTTCAACTGACGAAACCATTTAAAAATTGAAGGAAATGGGGCCCGAAATGCCATCATGTCATCAAGAGATAGCAAGAGAGCTTGACATCTCTCGCGAGTCCGTTCGTTCGATTGTGGGGGATACTTTGACCATGAAACGCGTCCTTTCTCAACTCTTTCCAATAAAGCTGAATTTTCTTCAAAAAAAAT
This sequence comes from Chorisops tibialis, assembly GCA_963669355.1. Taxonomy (NCBI): domain Eukaryota; kingdom Metazoa; phylum Arthropoda; class Insecta; order Diptera; family Stratiomyidae; genus Chorisops; species Chorisops tibialis. Next base: position 115,478,250 of record OY770263.1, on the reverse strand, counting down.
ATCGCGAACAGGTCTATTAGGACATCCTTGATCTTGCGAATTCTAATCCCACATTCATGGACCGGTGATGAGATATGGGTCTACGAGTTTGACATGCAAACCAGTCAACAATCGTCGGAGTAGAGGAAAAAAAATGAGCCGAAACCGAAAAAACCACGCCAAAGCTGCTCAAAAATCAAGACGATGCTCATTGTTTTGTTTGATATTCGAGGTTTGATCCATCATGAATACATTCCGAAGGGACAGATAGTCAATAATGAGTACTATTTAGCCATATTGAAGCGTTTGCGTGAGCAAATCCGTAAGAAACGGCCGGTATTATGAAAGGAGAATTCATAGATTTTCCACGATGAATATTCACCATCGCATTGAACCTCAATTTTGACTAAATTTAGGTCTAAAAAAGTAACAAATTCCATCAATCAACCACCGTATTTACCAGATTTGGCTCGATGTGACTTTTTCCTGTCCTCGAAACTGAAATTACCGCTTCGTGGAATCCGTTTTTAGTCGATCGAGGACATAAAACGAAAATCGCCGTGGACTACTGAGGTGTACCCATTCAACCAGCTGGTGTAAACAAACCGATTAACAGACCGCGGTAATTTTTAGGATAATAATTAAGGACAGTCTTACCTGCTTATCGAAAAAATTTCTGAAATATCATTCCTCAGAGAAATTTTAATTATACATTGCTGTTACGTTTTTGTCACAATGTATACTGGTTTTGAAGACGTTTTTGACAATTTTCAAAGAATTTGTGGTTTTAGAAGGAAATGAGTATCTAACAAATTACAATAAGATATTCTACTAAAACTTGCGTCATTGCCTTTTAATAAATGTATTTTCAATAACTGAATCAAAATTCAGTCCACATTTAGCCGGTTTAATAGAAATTTCATCTGATGAAGTTTTTGCAAAATATCTTTGCGAGTAAATTTTTTCGTAATGGTTTTTTTTTTTAATAAAAAGGTCTAAATCAAATTTTCGGCTGACCTGAATAGGCAAGTTGTATTGAGGATACCTTGGTAAAAAATATACGGGGCTTAAAGTTTAATTTGATTTATCCACAGCAGAGATATCCATCTTTTTCTTTCAGATTTGAGATTATTTATAATTATGTTATTTTTACTCATAAAAATTGCTTTTTAGGCTGTCAATAATATTTTTTCAAAATTGTCATGTAATTACGTACATAGGTACATACATCTATTTGATATACGTAAAGAAAAAATAATAATTTGAACCAGAACTGTTATGAACGGAAATGAGGTTTTAATCTGCACGAGGTATTTCTCGTATATTGAAAAAAAAAACACAAAACACAAAAACTCAAAATTTTTGATTGAAATTTTAGGCTAGAAACTTCAAGGCTTATGAAACTCATTTAAAAAAATGCATAAAAGTAAAAGATATTAACATGTTGAATACCTCTAAAACTTCTACCCCTTCCCATAGAAAAACATAAAAAAATTATGATTGGGCGTAAAGCCCAATCATATGATACTCTAGATGAAATAAGAAAGAGTTCAATGTACCGGAAAATATGTCACCTCCAATTCTTTTAAATAATTAATAGTGACTTTTATATTGGAGGTGGTAGAAGCAGAGGGGGAAGGTTTGTAATTTTTGGACATGACACCTAATGTGATATGCAAAATATTTCGTATTGAATTTAAGATTTGTAGCTTTCATTATTTTCAATTGGACATAGTTCTACTGAAATTGAGGCATTTGTATGGGAGGTGGTAGAGGAAGTGGAGCGTTTAAGAAGATTTTGAAACTGCTTATCATCATCCTTATCACCACGCTTTGATTCAATTTCAAATTCGATAGTTCTAATATATTCGAAGGAGAAATGCTTTTCTTGTATTTATAATACAGATATTTGTATGGGAGGAGGTAGAAGGAGTGAAGAGGAGCTGATATTTTTTTTAACATTTATTGCAATTATTAAAAAACAAGTTTATACTTTTTCTAGTTTTAATGGAAATCGATATAATGCACTTAACAAAAATTATACATTTGTATGGGAGGGGGTAGAAGGAGTGTACGGATCAAAACAAATTTCTTACTCGTTATTGATATTTCTATTTTTATATTTTGTGCAAAATATCAAGTTGATAGCTTTAACAGTTTCGAAGAAAAATAATTTAATTTAAATTTCAAAATTTCGTGAAATTCGTATGGGAGGGGGTAGAAGGAGTGAGGTGAAGTTGATAATTTTTTCAATACTGATTGAAATTATAATAAAATTAATTGTGGCAAAAATTTATTTTTATAACTTTGCTAGTTTCAAAGAAAATCGAAAAACTGCATTTTTCAAAATTATGCATTTGTATGGGAGGGGGTAGAAGGAGTGACGGGTTCGGATTAATATTCAGTCATATTAATGACATCTATACCATAATACCTTAACCCAGATTTCAAATCGATAGCTTAAATAGTTTCAAAGAAAAATCAATTTCTAAAAATTTCGGAATTTCGTGAATTTTGTATGGTAGGGGGTAGAAGGAGTGGGGGGATGTAGCCCGTTCACGAACTTAAAGTTACTTTTTTGCTAAAAATGACACACAACAAATTTCAGCACGATAGCTCAAAGCGTTCGAGAGTTATACTGTAGACAGACGGACAGACGGACAGACAGCAACTCGGAATCGAAGTTTTTGAGCGACAACAAATATTTCTGTACCCTTGGCGGCTCTGTGCGAGCATTATTTCTTAGCGTTACAAACGGTAAGGCAAACACAATATACTCTCAGATATTATCTAGAGTATAAATATTAGTATGCGTATTTGAGCGCATTTAATCAAATTTCTGGCCACATTTAATCAAATTTGTGTTCATTTAATCAAATTTGTGTTCATTCACTCAGATTTGAGTTCATTCACTCAAATTTGTATTCATACACTCAAATTTGCGTGCATTCATTCAAATTTGTGTGCATTCACTCAAATTTGTGTTCATTCACTCAAATTTGTGTTCATCTTAAACTTCCCTAGCCACTCTAACCTGATATATATTATATTATATTGACTTTCCACGCATCCTCAACTTGTCACACAAATAATAAAGTTGCGCTTGATTTGTTAGCAGTTTATTTAATGATTCTGACTAATACAAAACACAAACATAACAGAATTATGATTGAATCATATGATATTCTAGATGAAATAGGAAATAGTTTATTGTACCGGAAAATATAGCATCATAAATTCTTTCGAATAGTGAATTGTGACTTTTATACGGGAGCTGGTAAAAGCAGTGGGGGAAGGTTTGTAATTTTTGTATATAACACCGAACGTAGTATACAAAGTGTTTCATGCTGAATTTAAAGTTTGTAGCTTTCATAATTTTCGAGGAAATTGAACAATTTTTGCCTGAATTTATGCCTTTTTGATGGGAGGTGGCAGAGAAACTGGGGAGTTTTGGATGATTTTGAATCTCCTTTTCAACATCCTAATCATATTGCTTTGTTACTCATATGCTCGAAGAAGAAATACTTTTCTTGAGTTTTCAATACAAAAATTTGTATGGGAGGTGGTAGAAGGAGTGAAGCGAAGTTAATATTTTTTTTAGAATTTATTGCAATTATTAAGGGACAAATTCTGGCAAAATGTTAAGCTTGTGCTTTTTCTAATTTCAATAAAAATCGATTAAATGCATTGTTTCAAAATTGTGCATTTATATGGGACGGGGTAGAAGGAGTATTCGAATCAAAACCAAATTTCTTGGCATCAATGATACTTATGATACGTAATAGTATACTTTCCTCAAAATTTAAAGTTGATAGCATTGACGATTTTGGAGAAAAATAATTTTGTTCAAATTCCGAAATTTCGTTAAATTTGTATGGGAGGGGGTAGAAAGGATGAGGTGAAGTTAACAGTTTTTACAAAATTGGTTGCAATTATAATAATATTAATTTTGACAAAAATTGGTTCTTTTAGCTTTGCTAGTTGCGATGCAAATCGAATAAATGCATTTTTGAAAATTGTACATTTGTATGGGAGGGGGTAGAAGGAGTAAGGATATCAGAGCAATATTTTTTTACAGTAATGGTATTCTCATTATAATACTATTACCTAATTTTCAAGTCATTAGCTGAAACGGTTTCGGAGAAAAATCAATTTCTTTAAATTTCCAAATTTCATGAAATTTGTATGGGAGGGGGTAGAAGGAGTGGGGGGATGTAGCCCGTTCACGAATTTAAAGTTACTTTTTTGCTAAAAATGATATATGCAAAATTTCAGCACGATAGGTCAAAGCCTTCGAGAGTTATGTTTTAGACAGACGGACAGACGGTCACTCAGAATCGAGATTTTTGAGCAACAACAAATATTTCTGTACCCTTGGCGACTCTGTACGAGCATTATTTCTTAGCGTTACAAACGGTAAGGGAAACACAACATACTCTCAGATTTCATCTAGAGTATAATAAAACTAAAGATATTAAACGTATAATTTGCAACTGAATCAATCATTGAAAATGAGAGAGCAATAATTTCTATATTGCATCTTAAGGAGAACATGACGAATGTCTCAATGCAAACTTTTCGCTTCAGTAACGCGTCTTAAGTGTGAGTTCAGCGCGTTCCACTAGCGAAAAAATGTGAAACTGCTTTAATTATTAATTTTAGGTGCAGTTTATTTGTTATTGTTCGCAGTGAACTCTGCTAAAGACAATGGGGGCTCACTGAACGATAAGCGAGAACGGCAACGGCCCCGACGAGTGATGGAAAAATTATTATTTCCGTGCAAAATACTAGAATGCCGCAAGCAGTCGACATTAGTAATCGCAAAAGCGATCGCAGTCGTAAAACTTCGTTCGTGCTGCTTCAAATACTCATTTATTGCTATGGGCAAAAAGTGCGTTAACGTTGGCGTTTTGCACTGATTGCATGCTCCCTGCGCCTTAACCGATACGCGTATACGCTGAACATTCAACAAACAACCTTTTGTAATGGCATAATTAACATCTTTAAGCCAGAGCTGAGAATTGTATGCAGTGAAGGCCGATGTCGCAGGGGTGCCGAGTAGCGCATATACAAAAAGTTTATTCTCCAAACCGCAATTACAAAGGGGACTACCAAGTGATTTTGCTCGGGATTACGAACAACATTTTCTCAGATTTACAGAAAAATTGTACACGTTTACAAATGGCTAAATAAAATTTGTCCTATTGCAAGGGCGGATGACTACCATATTTCGAGAGAATCACTGCTTTTAATATTTGTTTTACTACATTAGAATGAGTAATAATGCTAACAATGTATACTACAATAATATAGCTATTTTAGAAATCTAATTAATATTGTACGAGAATGCTATTCATTTTTAAGGCAATATTTTTTATGCTTCGCGTTTTTTTCATCAAGTAAACAAGTGTCACAAAGTAAAATTGATTTTAAAAATTTATTTTATTACATTTTTTGTTATTTTTTTTTATGTATAAAGTTTTATTGTTTCATTTAGAAAATAATAATAAAAATCACATTCAGACAGCTGCCGTAACAAGTATTTAGATGATCAATCCATTACACTCTTACTTTTTCAAATTATTTGCTAAGACAATTTTCAACTTAAGAACATTTTTCAGTTTAAACATAACAGGGCTACGATTGCGCATAAAGCGCAATCTTACGATACTCTAGATGAAATAGAATTGTTTGTCATCCCAAGAAATTTTGGATGGGGAGTGTTAGAAGGGGTTGAACTAATTTTTTCTCCATCATGCTAAAGTAGCTATTAAAATGTTTTATACAAAATGCTTACTCCACAAATGGAATGGGGACTGAGAAAATTAGTGAGTTAGATTTAGTGAAAATGTGCAGTTTGTATGGGAGTTGGTAGAAAGAGTGGGGGGATTTTAATGATTTTTCCAGAAATAACTAGGAATATTATAAAATTGACAACCCTTAAATTTCAGATTAGTACCATTCATACTTTTCAAAAAAATCGATTTTTTGTGAAGCTGTGAAACTGTGTCATATTGTATTTAATTCATTATGAAAGTAATATATCCTAAAACTCAGACTAATAGCTTTTATACTTTTCGAGTAAATTAATTTATTGTTAAATTGCGAATTTGCGTGATTTTGAATGGGAGGGGGTAGAAGGGGTGAAGCTAATCGTCTAACTTTTTTTTGCGTTACTGACAATATTAAATAAATATTTGGTGCACAATTTCAGCCCGCTAAATTTTATACGCACTCAGTAAATTGGCTTAGAGTAATTCATGACAAGTACAGTTTGTATGGGAGGTGGTAGAAGAAGGGGAAGACACGCATAATTTTTGTTAAATAAAAGACGTCTGTAACGAACGAGAGTTGTGTCAAGAAGACAGTTTATTGTAGAGGCCATATATGGGTGGGTTTACACAGCAGAGTTTATACGCTAGAGTTACGTTTATATGCTAACAATTTTTATACGGTAGATTGATATTATCATAAAAGTAATATATTCCAAATTTCAGGCCAATAGCTCTCATACTTTTCGAGCAAATCCTTTAATTGTGAAATTGCGCAATTGTGTCATTTTGTATGGGAGGGAGTAGAAGGAGTGGAGTAATTTGGCCCGTTCACGAACTTGACCTTACTTTTTGTCAAAAACGACGTGTGAAAAATTTGAACTACATATATAGCTCAACGCGTTCTCAGCTAGAGAGCTCACGGACAGACGGACGGTCGGACATTCGGTTTGAAGATTTTTGAGTGATAACATTAACTTCTGTATCATTCATTTTTTTCTCCAAGCCTTATTTCTTAGCGTTACAAACCTTAGAGCAAACTTATAATACTCTCAGATTTCATCTAGAGCAGAATAATGATTGGGCGTAATGCCTAAACATGCGATACTCTAGATGAAATGGAAAGAAATGCACCGGAAAATATATCATAACAAATTCAAGGAAGCCACAAACTTCCAGGCCGAACTTATTACAATGGAACTATGTATCCAAGAGAATATTAGGAATAAAACTATTTATGTATATCTTATCGGATAGTCGGGCAGATATTAAAGCGCTAGCATACAACAAACACGGATCAAGGAATAAAGTAACCTTAATGTGGATCCCAGGACATCTGGGGATTGAGGGAAACGAAGAGCAGACCACTTTGCAGAGAACGGCGCAGAAATAGATCTGAGCCATTCTGCCGAAAACAAAACGGATACTCCAACCTTATACTTAAAAAGTGGATTGAACAAGAGCTTAGAATCTACTGAAATAGACTTTCAGGTTTATCAATCTCAAAAAATTAATCCTACCACAATAAAACAAGGTGGAGGATATTCTAAAATTTAAAAAGATTGATATTAGTACTCTGATCGGCCTTATGACGGGCCACAATGGAGTACACCAAAACCTTAAAAGTATGGGTCAAGCTGAAACCGACATCTGCAGCCTCTGTCTCGAAAACTCAGGAGCGACAGAACACTTCCTATTTCACTGCAAAGCAGTAGCAAGGAAAAGGCATAATCTTCTAGGAAAATGTTTCCTTACAACCGAGGAACTAGCTAACATGGCTCCCTCACATGTAAATTAGCAAAATCTATTGATTTGTTTTAGGGAAAAGGCTGAGAAAATTGCAGTGGTTTCGCTTTTGGATATGACTGAATTTGGTATGCATATGTTTCGTACTGAATTTAAATGTTTGGAACTTTTATAATTTTCAAGGGAATTGCAACATTGATTTTTAAATTATGATATTTGTATAGGAGGTGGTAGAAGAATTTTTAAATGAATTTGAAATCGGTTATGAACATTTCTATCTATTTGTTCAAATTATGATTTCGATAGTACTCAAATGTTGGAAGGGTAAATGCTTTTCTTGAATTTTTAATCAATAAATTTGTATGGGAAAGTATAGAAGATGTGGAGCGTTGTTGGTAATTTATTTTACCATTTCTTGCAGTTATCAAAAGACAAATTCTTGCAAAATTTCAAGTTCAATGAAATTCCAAATTATGCATTTATGAAAACTACACATTTATGTGGGTGGAAGGGGTAAACGGTTCGGAGAAACATTTTTTTAATTTCTTTACTTTGAAAGCAGTGATACTACTTTACCGAGTACGAATACGCATACGAATGTCAAAGCCGCTATTCGCCGAATACGAATATTTATCGATGAATTATATTCAAGTATAAATTTATTTGGCTTCTATATAATAAGGAAAAACAGCGCATATGGTTGAAGTCACGTGGCTCACACTAAGTAGGTTACTAAGTTTTGGCGAGATAATTTCGTCGGTTTCGGTAGTGGAAAAACTCGCCTGCCACGCAGGCGGCCCTGGCTTAGATTCTCGGCCTATATTATTTTTTACGAATATTTTACTTCAGTAAATTACCATGATTTCAAATAATTTTTATTCCATGCATGATGAGTTTAAAATAAAATCGATTTTTTTAGTTCCAAACTAACGTCTTGGTGTCTATAACTGAATCCGTTTGAATTTAATTAAAGTAGATTCAAAAATTCTGACGAGACAAGTTCATCCGCATCGGTGGTTGTATGGTGGAATGCTTGCCTGCCAGCGGCTTCGATATTCGGCGGAGAAATTTTTTCTTAATATATTTTTTAGCACACTGCAAATTTGAATGCATTTTCACATGGACAACTCTATGTATATCGCTATGAGTAGAGTTCAAACAAAAGAAGGCTTGAAGTTACTTACAAGAGATCTGAAGCTATTTAAAAAACATATTACGAGTACGATTGCGATACTCTAGATGAAAGAGAAATTTTTGTATCTTAAGAAATTTTGTAGGGGAAGTGCTAGAAGGGGTGACGACATTGAACTAATTTTTTCACATGACGCTAAGGTTGCTATCAAAATGTTTTATGCAAAATTTAGGATTTAAAAATTTAATAGGTACTGCATTTATATTTTTCGAGCAAATCCGTTTATTGTCAAATTGCGAAATTGTGTCATTTTGTATGGGAGGGGGTCGAAGGGGTACAGCAAATCGTCTAAGTTTTTTTGGTCTTACTAATAATTCTAATTGAATATTTAGCGCACAATTTCAGCTCGATAAGTATTATATGCACTGAGTAAATTGGTTTAGAGCATTTCATGAGAAAGTGCGGTTTGAATGGGAGGTGGTGGAAGGCGGGGGAAGATATAAATTATTTTTATAGAGTAGATTGGAATCATTATAAAAATATTATTATTATATTATATTCCAAATTTCAGGTCAATTTCATTTTTACTTTTCGAGCAAATCCGTTTATTGTCAGATTGCGAAATTGTGTCATTTTGTACTGGAGGTGGTAGAAGGGGTGGAGCGATTTGGCTCTTTCACGAACTTGACCTTAATTTTTTGTTAAAAATGACGTAAACAAAGTTTGATTTTTCTAGCTCAACGCGTTCTCAAGCTAGAGAGGACACGGACGGACGGACGAACGGACAGACAGATAGACAGACGAACACGGACGGACGTACATCCGGTTTTGAGATTTTTGAGTGATTGTATGAACTTCTGTATCAATAATTTTTTTCTCCGAGCCTTATTTCTTGGCGTTAAAAACTTTGTGGCAAACTTATATACTCTCTGATTTCATCTAGAGTATAAACATTACAGGGCTACGATTGCGCGTAAAGCGCAATCTTACGAAACTCTAGATGAAATAGAAATTTTTGTGATCCTTACAAGTGGATATTAGGCTAGCTGTGGTATGTGAGGGGCAGGGGCTCGGTTTTAGCGATGAGGTCACTTGGGGGTACACGTAGTGGCTGGGGTTTACCACCTACATCGCGGGTAGAGCATCTCCTGCTTTGCTGTGCTTGTACAGTAAACAGGTTGTTGGAATGCCCAGTGCAAACCTTGTGCTCGACGTGGAGTTGCGTTTCAACCGGATCCCATGATCCAAAGATTGGGAAAGGTATTAGATAGGCCTTGCTCTTACTAGTGTGATTGCGGAACACACAAAGAAGCATAGACTGGTATCATCTGCCGAGATACGTTGGTTAATGACTAGCGTTAAGCTTGGAGGATGCAGGCGTTAATGATTGTCGTTATTAACAATCCGTTACTGCTAAAGACAGCCGTGAACTCGTGAGCTCCTATTTCCAGATAAAGCAAAAAACTAAGTTATGGGCATTTACAAGTAAATAACAGACAGACACTACAATTATATTTATGTTAAATGTATAGATATACATCATATTTATGATAAAAATAATATATTTCAAATTTTAAATCATTATCTGGTACAGTTTCCATAGGTAAAAATTTCAAGCCAATCGCTTTGAAAGTTTCAAAGAAAAATACATTTTTTTAAAATTCGAAATTCGCATGGGAGTTAATGAATTAAATTGACTCAATTTTAGTTTTTTTTCCTTTTCTCCAATTCCTACACCGACACAGCTGTGCAATGCATTATAGGGTGGCCCCTTAAGTTGTGTTCGATTCCTTAAAAAAAAAGGAATTACAGGGATATAGCCTATTCACGAACTAAAATTTTTGTTAAAAATGATGAAAAGTAGCACTTTCAGCTTCATAGGACGAAGCGTTGCCCTCAAAATGTAGAAGAAGGGGTATTCAAAATAGTCACGAACTTTCTGCAATTCATAAAGGGATATAATATTCTACTCACTTGAAGTGTAGTACTAGTACGTTCACGCTAGTCTTTAACATAATCATCAATAGTGGCTTTCAATATTGGTTTGAGCAAATCTTCGTTTTCGGTACAGTTTCCATGGCGAACGTTTTGAACAACGACTTTTGAAATATTCGCGGTATACGAACAAATCAGTTTACAGTGTATTGTCACCCAGAAAACCAACAGAACTGCCGCTTCTGCAACTAAAGTTATGAGAAACGATGTCGCTTACAAAATTTTTCCTCAAACTTGGAATTTTATTAATCCCGAATTTCATTTATTTGGATCCAACTTTTGATCGATAAGCGCAACATTCAGTTCTGCTTGTTATATCCAAGCCCAAATATTTCAGATCTTGACTCATTCAACGAATTTGAAAATATATATTGAAAAGATTCGCGAACAATATCCTGCATCTGAAATTGTTGTTGTGGGCTAAACGATTTATTGAATTTTTCGCATATCAATAACTCCACTAGATTATTTACAGGGATATAAGTATTCTTGATTTTGTAGAATATGCATCTAATCTTCTTGATCTATTCCATACTTCTGATCTGGACGCTTTTAAACAACAAGCATAAAAAGAATGCTCGCAAGGGAACTATACGACGAGAAAAATATCTTCAGGAGTACAATAAAAAATTATGGCTAAAGTAATTCTCAAGATGATTAGTGATGTCGTGGAGAGCACTCTCGAAGTTTATCAGGCTGCATTCTGTAAAGGGTCGTCTTGTACCGACCACACAACTACCCTACGGATAATATTGGAGCAGTCAGCCAAAATGGGTTCACCACTACATCTCATGTTTGTGGACTTCGAGAAAGCTTTCGACAGCGATAAGCGATATTACATATGGAATGCTTTGCGTGGGAGAGATATTCCAGACAAGGTCATAGCAATGATTACAGAACCTATGAAGATGCAAGGTGTCGCGTCTTGCATAGAGGAGAGCAGTCCAAAAGCTTCTCTGTGCGAACGGGTGTCAGGCAAGACTGCATATTACCACCAGCCCTGTTTCTGGTGATAATAAACGACATCTTGAAAGCTGCACTGAAAGGTGGGAAGGTAAAGGTTTGCAATGGAGACTATTTAACATCTTAAGTCACCTTGATTATGCTAATGACATGTGTTTGCTTGCACATAACCGTTCGGACTTACAGTCATATGTCCGCTCGTTGCATACTATTAGGTTGTTGCAGATGAAATGGCGACTTTCGCGATGAAGTGAAGTTAGTTGCGATTTTCGTGTCTCAAACTGCCGCTAGGTGGATCTGTTAGTAATGAATATTGGAGTATAAATACTGCTACATTTGGTCATGGAATCATTCCAGTTTTGGACTTCATTGAGATCGGAGAGAAAAAAAATTAAAAAAAAACATGGAATCGAATCAAAAACGGTTACTTTTTCTTTACGAGTTCAAACTTGGCCACAACGCAACCAAAAACATCAACAGGGCATTTGGAGCTGACACAGTAAGCGAACGAACTACACAGCGGTGGTTCGAAAAATTTCGATCAGGAGATATGACCCTTTAAAATGAGCCATGTGGTCACCCAGGATCATCGACAGACAACGACGAGCTCGGCTTACTAGTGGAGTCTGACTAACGCCAAACTGTAAGGGACATTGCAGAGAAACTGGGCGTACACTATTCGACAGTTTCCCGCAAGTGCCAGCTTGAAAAGTCATCCACCATATTCACCAGACCAATCGCCAACTGATTACCACTTTTTTAAACAGTTGGATCATTTTTCGGCAGAGAAACAATTTAACATTGAAGCAGCCATCAGAAATTCCTTCGAGGAATTTCTTCAGTCTAAAAAGTCGGACATCTGTGAAATGTACTTGTATCTCGTTGGGAGAAGTGTATTGCGTCTGCTGGTACCTATTTTGACTAATAAAATTAAGTTTTATAAGAGTTAAAGTTATTTGAAATTTCACTAGCAAAGTTGACATTTCATCTGCAACAACCTAATAAATGCAATGAGGCGGGACTGAAAATAAATGTGCGTAAAACCAAGAACATGCACATGGGTGCGAACACAAGCGCACCGATTGCTCTTAATGGAAGAAAAAGATATTGACACTCGTCTAAATAAAGCTCGTCAGGCCTTCGGTATCCTGGAGATTAAGAGAGATGCATGCATCAAATTCGTGTTGCTATATGATTGTACTAGGGTGGGGCCTAGTAGGTAGCGTGTTAGTTTTGTAATGCGAAGGTCGTGAGTTCAAATTCCATCTGGAGCAATATATGATTCCAGCACATTGCCTGCTTGGATATACCAACTCAACTCAATCTGCGAAAATGAAAAATTCGTAGAAAGAAGGTTGTGCGAAGGGCTAACAACTTTTCCACAATAAGAAACTGCAAACTTTTGTGTACCAATGCCTCCGACGCATTTTAGGAATACCCTGGCCAGAAGTGATCTCCAACGACGAACTTTGGAGTACAAGTGGACAAACTAAAATAGGCAATTCAAAGGCGGAAGTGGCAGTGGATTGGTCACATTTTGAGGAAACCAGAGCGAAACATCGCCAAACAGGCTATGGCTTATAATCTTCATGGAAGACGTCGGGTTGGTCGACCATGTAACACATGGAAGTTAACCAGGATACCAAAGAAATAAACAAGTCCTGGCAACAGCTAAAGGCAGATGCTCAGGATCGGATGTGGAGCAGAGTTGTTTCTGTCCTATGCCCCTATATGGGGTCTTAGTAGGAATCGGATTGATTGATTTAGTACTATAAAAGCTAAAGCAAAACCATAACAAGACTACGATTAGGCTTTTCGCCCCACAGGGCGGATACTCTAGATGAAAGTGAAATTTCAAGAAATTTTGTAGGGAAAGTGGTGCAGGGGTTGACGACAATGACTTAATTTTTTCTCATCACTCTAAATATGCTATCAAAATGTTTTATACAAAATTTAAGATTCAAAAATTTAAGGGGGTTAATGACTTGACTGTTTTCCACACAAAATCCGGTACCATTTTATCAGGAACGGCTTGACCGATTTTAATAATTTTTTGTACACTTATTATTTTAGTAAAAATAATGCTTTGTAGCAGAGGAATTTCAAAAATATTCTAAACTAAGCCATTGATAAGCTGTGAAATTTTCAAATTTTTTTCATTTTTTTATTTATAACAAACTTTTGAAAGAAAAGATCTTCGAATTCAGCACTTTTACGCTTTATTATTCGTGACGTTTTGGTCTCTGCTGATACCTTTATGAAACTGTTTGATAAAGATTTGACAAAGGTCTCAGCAGAGACCAAAACGTCACGAATAATAAAGCGTAACAGTGTAGAATCCGGAAATCTTTTCTTTCAATTCAAAATGCACTGTGAAAACATTATCCAAACCATTATAACAAACTATTTGAAATTTCCTTTGTACTGTTGTTACCTAGTACTACTACCTATCGAACAGAAAAATATCATACTGATATCTGTTACCATGTTCAAGAAAAATGTACCAATGTCGATAAAAATATGAAAATAAAAACTTTTAAGGATAGACAAAAGCTAACGATTTACACCGACCTTCTTAGCTTTGAATTATTTTTTTGACCACTTTTACTCATCGGAAAAATTTACGGTTTGTTTTATTTTGTGTTAAATTGAATGAAAAATGATAATCGCCCCAAAAAAATTGATTTGTTTTTCAAGTCAGTAACTCCCTTAATAGGTAGATAACAACTCTCACCTTAAAGATGTTTCTTCACCTGGCCCGGAAGGAGTTCCAGCAGTTGTTCTTAAACGCTGCTGTCTCTCTATCGCTGAATCACTTTCTCTACTATTTCAGAGATACCTTAAGACTGGGATTTTCCATGCTGTGTGGAAGGCTTCCTTTATCATACCGACCCACAAGAGTTAAGCAAAATCGGTCATTGTAAACTATCGACCAATAGCTAAACTGTCAGCTATTCCAAAACTTTTTGAGTCTATAGTGTATGAGAGCATGTCATTTCACTATAAGTCCTTAATTTCGAATAACAAAATGGTTTTGTCAGGAATAGTTCCACTAGCCTGATGGAGTTTACAAATAAATCCATTTTGGCTATTGAAGAGTATACTGATTTGAGTAAGGCTTTTGATAAATTGCCTCACTCCAATATATTGTTGAAATTGGACTGGTTGGGTTTTCCTACTTGGTTTATCAATTGGATTAAGTCATATCGAATCGATAGGACTTACCAAGTTCTTTTTCGGGGTTGTACTTCTAAGCCATTTGCTGCGCATTCAAGTGTTCCTCAAGGAAGTCATTTGGGGCCACTTCTTTTTATCCTGGCCATTAATGATGTTGCATCTGTTTTTAAATATTCGGAAGTACTCATTTATGCTGATGACATTAAAATCTTTAGATCTCTTAATTCCAACTTTGATTTGATTAATTTTAGTAACTGGTGTCGCCATAATGGTCTTAGACTGAATTTCGATAAATGTCATGTAATGTCATTTATTAAGAAAATCTCTCCGTTTGTGATGATTTATAGTCTTAATGAATGTATTTTGGATCGAGTCAGTTCCATTATTGAGCTCGGTGTTATATTTGACCAAAAAATTGATTTTGGTCTGCATATTAATAAGATCGTGCAGAAAGGTAATTCTATGTTGGGATTTACCACACGCTTATCCAAGAAAATTAACGATTCGCTTGTTAGACTAAGTCTCTATAACACCTTCGTTAGATCTCACCTTGAATATGCTTCTCAAGTTTGGTCTCCTTATTATATTGAGTACATTGGCAGAATCGAATCGTTGTAGGAAAAGCCTTATGTCACCTTAATTGGAACGACAGAGTTCATCTTCCTCCATGTACTGATCGACTTCAGCTATTAAATATGTTATCGCTTTCGAAATAACGTGAAGTAGCTGATGTAATTTTTGGTCATAACCTTATTATTGGTTAGTTGATTCCTGCACCCTTTTGGGCTTAATGTGCTTTGATGTTGGTCAATTTTTACCAAGGTATCCTAGATTGCTGCGGATCGGTTTTCACCGGACAAACTATGGTATGTATGAACCGATTTCGCGTCTTGCGAGAGAAGTTAATAAGAATGCTGATGTATTCGACTTCTCTATTGATAAGCAGTGCTGAAAACGTGGACTTCACGTAGTTGATACCGAAGTATGTGAATTTTTTGACAATTTATTGTTTTTATTATCTGTACTTGATGTTGTGATGTTAATGTTTGTTTTGTCTCTTCACTAAATGATGAGCCAGAGGATAAATCGACTTTTAATTTTTCAATTTGTGAACCGATTTGTGGCAATTCCTTTGTGGCATTAAGGAATACTGATAGTGATATGATATAGGTGCTGAGAAAATTAGTGTATTGGATTTAGTGAAATTGCGCAGTTTGTGTGAGAGGTGGTAGAAGAAGGGCTGAGATCTTAAAGACTTTTTCAGAAATAACTACAAAAATCATGTTTTCGCCATGTTTCAAATTGCAAATCAGTGGCATCATACTTTTCAGGAAAATTCAACTTTTTGTAAAATTGTTAAATTGTGTGAGATTGTATGGAAGGGGTAGAAATGGTAAAGCTAATGGTCTAATTTTTTTTTTGGCCTTACTAATAATACTAAATAAATATTATGTGCACAATTTTAGCTCGCTAAATTTTATACGCATTGAGTAAATTGGCTTAGAGTATTTCATAAAAAAGTGCAGTTTGTATGGGAGGTGGTGGAAGGATGTTGATAAACACATAATGTTTCTATAGTAAATTGAAATCATCACGAAAGTAACATATTCCAAATTTCAGACCAATAGCTTCAATGTTTATCGAGCAAATCCGTTTGTTGTCGAACTCCGATATTGTGTCATTTTGTATGGGAGAGATAGAAGGGGTAAAGCTAATGATCTAATTATTTTTGGTTTTATTAATAATACTAAATAAATATTTAGAGCACAATTTTAGCTCGATCAATTTTATATGCACTGAGTAAATTGGCTTAGAGTATTTCATGAAAAAGTGCAATTTGTATGGCAGGTGGTATAAGGAGGAGGAGTACACGCATGATTTTTATAGGGTACATTGAAGTCATCATAGTAGTCATATATTCCAAATTACAGATCAATAGCTTTTATACTTTTTGAGCAAATCCGCTTAATGTCAAATTGCGAAACTGTGTCATTTCGTATCGGAGGGGGTAGAAGGGGTGGAGCGATTTGGCCCGTTCACGAACTTGACCTTACTTTTTTATCAAAAATGATGTGTACAAAATTTGAACTATCTAGCTCAACGCGTCCTCAAGTTAGAGAGCGCACAGGCGGAGGGTCCGTCCCAGGTGCTAAGAAATATGGCTCGGAAAAAAAAATGAATGATACAGAAGTTCATATTATCATTCAAAAATCTCAAAACCGGATGTCCGGCCGTGTCCTCTCTAGATCGAGAACGCGTTGTGCTAGGAAATTTAAATTTTGTACGTTGTTTTTGACAAAAATGTAAGGACAAGTTCGTGAATGAGCCGAATTGTACCACCTACCCCCTTCCATACAAAATGATACAATTTCGATTTTCTCGAAAAGTATAAAAGGTATTGATGTAAAATTTGAAACAAATTATTCTTATATATACTAATTTCAACCTACAATATAAAAATTGTTTGAATTGCCCTACCCCTTCTACAACCTTCCATAAAAACCACACTTTTTCATTAATCATTTACATGATGTTTATAGTTATTTCTGAAAAACTCACTAAGAACTCCATACTCTTTCTACCACCTTCGATACAAACTGAACAATATCACTAAATCCAATAAGAAATTTCAGTACTTATTCAATTTTTGAAGCTTAAATTTTCAATAAAACATTCTAATAGCAACTCTAGTATGATAGGAAAAAATTGGCTCAATTCCACCACCCCTTTTACAACTCCCCATACAAAATTTCTTAAAATCAAAAAATGTCTATTCATCTAGAGTATCGCATGATTGGGCCTTACACCCAATCGTAGTCCTGCTATGTTTATAGTCTAGATGAAATCTGAGAGTATATTGTGTTTGCCTTACCGTTTGTAAGACTAAGAAATAATGCTCGCACAGAGCCGCCAAGGGTACATAAATATTTGTTGTCGCTCAAAAACCTCGATTCCTAGTGATCGGCTGTCCGTCTGTCTGTCTATGCGCCTGTCTACAGCATAACTCTCGAAAGCTTTGAGATATAGTGCTAAAAAAAATTTCTTTGTCATTTTTAGCAAAAAAGTAACTTTAGTTCGTGAATGAGCTACATCCCACCACTCCTTCTACCCCTCCTCCTCATGAAAATTCGAAATTGATTTTTCTTTAAAACTATTTAATCTATCGACTTAAAATTTGGGTCAAAGTATTACGATATAGATATCATTAATAAGACGGAATATTGACCCGATGCCCTCACTCCTTCTCCCCCTTCCCATACAAATGGACAATTTTGAAAAATACATATTTTCGATTGTCATTGAAACTAGTTAAGCTGAAAAGAGGAAATTTTGCCAGAATTAATTTTCCTATAATTGCAATTAGTTTCAAAAAGAATTGTCAACTTTAGCTCACTCGTTCTACCCCCTTCCATACAAATTTCACGAAATTTTGAAATTTAAATAAAATTATTTTTCTTAGAAACTATTAAAGCTATCAACTTGATGTTTGTACAAAGTATAAAAATATAATGTCAAGAACGTGAAAAGAAAAAGTACAATCTTCAAATTTTGCCAGAATTTGTTTTTTTAATAATTGTAATAAATGCTAGAATAAAATTATCAGCTCTGCTTCCCTCCTTCTACCTCCTCCCATATAAATATCTGTATTATAAATTCAAGAAAAGCATTTCTCCTTCGAATATATGAGAGCTATCGACTTTGAAATTGAATCAAAGCATCATCATCTTAAACGCTCCACTTCCTCCGCCACCTCCCATACAAATGCTCTAATTTCAGGAAAACTATTTCCAATTTCTGAAAATGAAAATAAAAACTTTAAATTCAGCAAAAAATATTTTGCATTGTATGTTCGGTGTCATATACGAAAAATACAAACCTACCACTCTACTTCTACCATCTCCCATGCAAAAGTCTCTATTTACTATTCGAAAGAGTTTGAGATGACATATTTTCCAGTATATTAAAGACATTCTCATTTCATCTAGAGTATCATATGATTGGGCTTTACGCCCAATCATAATTCTGTTATGTTTTTGTTATGAGATTTTTGCTAACTTTCACGCTTTTTAAGTTAAGCTGTTTCAAATATTACCAAGAAATTTCTTTAAAAATAAAATTAACTAAATCACCTACCGCACAAAACCAAAACTTTTCAAAGTAAAAGCCGAACTTACAATGAGGTTGAAATGCCAAATTCTTCACGCGCTTAACCGAAAACCCTTTCTGGGAAATTCATTTGTCTTTGAAAAATGAAGGTAGCATAGTTCGATATACATTCATGTGTTTGGTCAAAAAGGAACCAACGATATTTTGGCTGTAAACTGATTGGTCTATGTTCGGTCTTATATTGACTTTCGACGAGACAAAAGAGACTGAATATGGATCCTGTATATTTGGATATCATCAACACCATCAATGCCGCTACAGTCCAAGTCAGGCTTTGGTCTCCTGTGTGCTTCATATTCAATATTCTCGGTCCAATGACCGTGTCCTCCATGTGAAAAATTTTAGAAGCGATTGAATCCTCCCATGCGTTTTCTTGGTTTTCCGACTGGCCTATTTCCTTCCGCCTTTCCTTTTTGTACACGTTTGGGTATACTTCAGTCCTCCATTCGTTGTACGTGTCTAGTCCACCGTTGCTTTCGAAGTTTGATGAGAATGTAGACTTCTGGGTTCTCAAAATTGGTATACAGTTCCTGATTGTATCGAATTTTCCATTCGCCATATTCTCTCACCGGCGCGAGAATTCGTCGTAATACCTTCTTCTCGAAGGTCCACGTTTCATTGCCATAGCACAGTGCAGGTATTATAGATTTGTATTTGGTCATATAATGACTGAGTTTTGAAGAAATAAATGGTCTTCTTAGTTGTCAGTCAAAATCTCGTCGTAAAAAGACTTACTTCGGCGAACATAACCATAAAAGTCTTCTACAAAAAACCGAACAAGTACTTTTCAAAGATATGTCGCTAAAGGTCGTGAAATGTTCCTGGGTCAGCTACCACATATCTAATAAATCAAGTTTCCTACGATTTTAGAGATACACATTGTATAAAACTGCCCTATTCTTATGAGGACGAAACGAGCAATGTTACGTAGCATGGCTGCTTATATTCCCTATCGGTCATTCATTTACTTCGTAAATCAAAAAACACTGCTACCTAAAGCCGCAGTCATTGCTCAGTTGGTATCACCTCAGTTGCAATGTTACTGCTATAATAAATACTCACTCAGAAGTCAATCATTGAATCCATCGTTAATTTTGCAAAAAGTTCATTCGAAAGGTCAGGCAGGAAGCCATCACAACTGATAATTTCGAAACCAAATCGACCGCAAAATTCCCAGAAATGCATATCGGCAAATTTTCATATTCCGTGTGGAGGTCGAACTTGGGAGATCGTAAATTGCTTATACACTATACAACTATGACTTAATGGCTATTTCTTCGCCTCGTCGCGCCTCCTAAAGACTCCTCCTCCTCGTTGGCAATAATTCGCATTAAAACTCGAGAAAAATTGCGATGATTGATGAGCCTCGAAGCGTGTACCATCGTAAATTCAACTGCATTGTCCAGGCGCGAGTACGACCACAGAAAAATTACATTGGCATGTCCACATCACATATGGATGGACTTCGGTTTCAAGAAGTTAGGCTGGAATACACGTAGACCGCATAGAGTATCACCTTTCTTAGTCATAGTCCAGGCTTAGGTCAGGTAGGTATTCTACGCAACGGAGTCGCTTGTACTTAGTCCTCGTTTTCTTCCATTTTATTCGCTGAATTAAACATGCGTGCCTAGTTGAAATGTGCGCAATTTCAATGAACATTTCCTCGAACATACTATAGATACTCACCTCTTCGATAGATCGATTCCTACCTGTTAGAACCATTCGATTAATTATTCATTGGTAGAAATGAAGTTAAAATGAAAATAAGAATGGCACTTCACACCTTTGCTTCGGTGATTCAATTTGAATATTCAAGTAGAACAAAGTGCACTAAAAGGTGGTGCGCACATCCATGTATATTAAACACCTAATGTGTCATATCGAAATGACTGGACATGTGGAGTACATACTACGCCCGACTGAAGAAGTGAGCGTCGCTCCAGTTGGAGCAGTGAACTATGCACTTGAAAGATGCACATTAGCAGCTGACTCACGTCTAGCGA
The DNA here is from genome assembly GCA_963669355.1 of Chorisops tibialis. Lineage (NCBI taxonomy): Eukaryota > Metazoa > Arthropoda > Insecta > Diptera > Stratiomyidae > Chorisops > Chorisops tibialis. Next base: position 115,457,317 of record OY770263.1, on the reverse strand, counting down.
TGCATCCAGCTCCGATTTCCCCCGATGCTGGATGCGACATCCAACAAGTAACTTATACTTGTCCCATATAAGCGCTCCATTACAACATTGTTTATCGAATGTGGACACATACGAGTTTTTGGATTCTATCTAAAAAGCTATGAATCACACACGCTACGATGTTCAGTGCGCAACGAAAACAGGTTTAAAATTATCATATCGTATATAAAAATCTTTTTTTTTTCATTATTATTGAATTTCTTTGGTTTTTTTCCTACGTGAGATTTTAATTAGTTTATGATGAAGCGAAATACGTTCTGCGAAAATGAGTGTAAAATCGATTCATTGATCGTCGATCATTTCCATAACATGATCGAAGTGATCGGGCGAATCCAATTCTTAAGGGGTATCTTCGATAAGATCTTTAATCCGACTACCATGCCCAGCATGGTAGATACTTAAGGAATGTATCGAACGTCGATCATTTCAATTGGTGTAATAAATTTAAAGTGCATTTTTCTTGTTTTTATCTTTTCATTAAAAAAACAATCTATGCTAAATTAATGCTGGGAAATTTCATAGTACAGACTATCAAATATTTTGTAGTGTACATTAAATCTCAAGGTGGATGCCGAAACCGAAAAAAATGTTGATTTTCGTGTAACGAGTCAGGTCTTCCTTACTCCTTTCTGGAGGTTAAAAGAGATCTTCCTTCGGAGGAAGCTGCGATTGTTTGACGCTTGCATCAAATCTGTGTTGATCTGTTGGTACTACATAAAAAATGACCGGTAAACTTACAAAGAAACTGAAAACTTTCAGGAATATTCTGGCCAGGTGTGATTTCCAACGACGAAATTTGGGGTACAGACTACAACAGGCATTGAGACTTAAATGCGGAAGTGGCAGTGCATCGGTCATACTTTAAGGAAACCAGAGCAAAACATCGCCAGACATGCTCTGGATTATAATCCTCAAGGAAGACGTTGGTTTGATGGAAGCGTGCAGTTGAGCAGGAGGCCTGAGGAATTAACAAGCCATGGCTGAAGACCGATGATCCGGTTCGCGCGGGTCTAATCTGAAATTGAATTGAATTGATACACGTCGGAAATCTATGTCTCATCTTAATTAATTACAGTTAACACATCATGAAATACTACCAAATTTGAATGACTTAGTGTTAGCCAACATAAGTTCAGTAATGGTTCTTGGAAGTGCAGATTGGAACAATTTCAAAGAGGTCAACTTCAGTATCATAACTCAACGGAAACATATGCAATGAACATTAAAGGCATAGTATGCCTACGTATAACTTCACTCTTAACTAATTTACTAATTTCCGCCAATTATACATTTTCCTGTCATCAACATGGCCATAAACGCCGAATGACACCCAATTAAGATGCCACAGTGTTGTCTAATTACCTATTTGAATACTTCAGTTAACAATTCTTCCAATGCCAAATTCTCAGCCGTTGTCCGTTGTTTAACATGTCGATAAAAACTTACATAACCGAGTTAGACCTAAGCAACATTTCACTTCACAATCCACATTTTCCACTCTTTTATTTGGTCAAATTCCATCGTGTAAAGTGACCAAACATGCCGTAATGGTTCATTTCTCAGGAATCGCTAAAAGCTTTTATCGCCCTGTTATTTTGTTATTGTTGTTTTTTTCGTTTTGAGAGTATTTTATTGAACATTTGGTGCTGATATGTTATGTGCAAACTTGTCTCATTTTACGTCTTGGGATTCACAATCGCATCATAAGTACGTAAAGCACACGCAATTCGTTCGATTCTTTTCAATAAAAACGTATGTGATGGACACACAAGAAATCGCAGTTTCACAGAAACTTGCGGAACATCTTGACGGCCAAAAAAAATATTTGCCAATTCAATTTGAACCGACAACACTAAATTGTCGATTGGTTATGAATTTGACGAAATTAGCCGCAAAGAACTAACGTAAGGTTCACGAAACATCCAGAAGGTCAAAATGTATTATATCAGCGTATTAAATTATTGAAAAAATCTTCTCAATGAAATTTATTAATATCTGTAGGATTAATTTAAATTAGATGTGTCAGAGGAATCTTCAGATTTTTAACATTTCAGCGATATTTTGTAGGTTTGTTAACATTTCCGACGTGACATGGTACTCGGCAGGTTTTCCCCGCCTGAGGGTTGCAAAGCTGTATGCGACCGGGGGTCATTCAGCTGCTGAATAAACTATTTTGTGAATAAGCAATCGCGTACAAAGAGAATTTCATCCACATAGTACCATTTTTTCGCCTAAAATTATTCCCTAATCTTTGTAGTCCATTTCCTTTATCATTAATCATCACCATCAAAATTTCTTAAAGTGAGGGATTGCCAATCCAAGTTAAGATATGGAAATCGAATTATCCTCTGGCTCATTATTTAGTGAAGGACCGAAACAAACAACAACATCCCTACACCAAATACATAAACATAAATAACACAAAATAAAATAAACTGCCAGCAAGTCGGGCGAAACTTTATTATTTTCGGGACAAGTTGCGGATGCATGGAAAGTCAACATGCAAGTTAAAGTGGTTTGGGAGACTAAGTGAAAGAGAATTCTTAGGCAGGGCTGTTATTAATTTACCAATATTTCATTCGTTTATGCAAGTTTGGGTTTTTATGAGGGGAGCGGGAGGGGTGATAGTAAGGGTGGGTGGATGTTAATGGCTTCTTAATTGATTGCTTGAATCACGACTAATATTCTCTGTATAGAATGTGTTTCATAAACGAAGCTGCATAGAATTTTCATAAAATTCGGTGTATTCTATATTCACGAAACCGAACATTTGTATGGGAGGGGGTAGAGCGGGTAAGGGAATCGTAAAATTTGTGAAGCAATTTTATTTCATTTCTTTTGTAAGGTGCTCGTACAAAATTTGAATTTCGTAGCTTTTAATTTGTTTGGTATTAGTTGATTGAATGAAATTGGTCGAAATCATACATTTATATGGGAGGTGGTAGAAGAGCATGTCCATTTCAAAACTTTTGACGCAATTTTGTTTCAACTATTTTTAGAAGTTCTTATGCAAAATTTTAAATTGATAGCTCTTAATAGTTAGGTGATAATTGATATCTTGGAAATGGTCCAAGAAATAATTTTGTGTGGGAGGGGGTAGAAGTTTTTAAGGTATTCAACCAGTTAATACTTCCTATATTATTTTTAAATGCTTTTCGCAAATTTTCGAGTTTCTATCTGAAAATTTCACTCAAAAATTTTCACTTTATGTGTTTTTTTCAGTGCACATGAAACACCTTGTGCACGTTAGACCGGGGGGGGGGGGGCGATTATAACAATTGTGGAACAAATTATTTTTTTTTCTATGTATATAAAATATATGTATCCAAATGCAAAATTTAAACGTTGTATTTTTTACTAGAGCCCTAAGAAAATTACTCAAAATTTTGGACATTTCTGCTTACCACCTCCCTCCCCTTACGCCTCCCAACTCAAAATTTTTACCAAAATTAATAACTATTTAGTTCTACAATCTGACAAATTTTCAATTTAATATCTATACTCAATTTTGAGATATAATGATTTGTAATTTTGAAAAGTGCGCCATTTTTAAAATGCCCCCCATCTTCCCCCACTAATATTATTTCCACAGCTTATATTTTTTTCGCATTTCGCTAGTGTAGATTAATATATGTTTTCAGTTTCAATTACCTAGTTTAAAAGAAAGTTGAGATATTCATTTTTAAGTGTTTTTCCTTGAACCCCTTGCAGTAATTAGCCTTTCTCTAAGCTGATTCTGCTGGAGCTATACGCCGCCTTAATAGTCCCAGAATATGAATTTTTTATGGTAAGTAATTTCGAAGATATATTCATTTAAAAAACCAATTCGGCCGACAATTTGTTTTTAGCCCCCCCCCCCCTTTTCGGACGCCAATGGATAAAAAATTGAATTATTTTTGTAGTTTGTCCCACAACTTTCTCTATATCCTTGCTGATTTTCAGCTTCCTATCTGCATGTCTGGTGGAAATATTAGCAAGTGTAATTTTTGACTCTTTCTCTCCCCCCGCCTCCCCCTTCCACCTAACAACCCCCAAAATTTAGAAAATAGAGCTCACTTACCCAATCAATAATCCACCCAAAACGAACATTCTACCTTTAACAGTTTCGGAGATATGAGACCATATGTACGGCGGACGGCGTACGGCGGGACGGATTTTTTTTTTGTATTTTTAGGGTAGGAAATTTTTTTTTCTGTGTCGATATTATTAGAATAATAAAGTAAAATTGACAAAAAAGTGGCATCAACTAGCATTAAGTCGCTTTAAACATAGCTTATCAATAGAGAGGTCGAATACATCAGTATTCTCATTAACTTATCTCGCGAGACGCGAAACCGGCTCATTCATACCATAGTTTGTCCGGTGAAAGCAAATCTGTAGCAATCTAGGCTGCCTTGGTAAAAATTGACCAACAGCAAACTGCATCAAACTCAAAATTGTAGGAGAATCAACTAACCCTGTAAGAAGTTGATGAGCAAAAACTACATCAGCTACCTCACGTCGTTTTGAGAGTGACGACTTATTTAAAAGTTTAAGTCGATCGATATAAGGAGGAAGACGAACTCTGTCACTCCAATTAAGGTGGCATAAGGCTATTCTCACAAATTTACGTTGAATTGATTCAATTCTACCAATGTGCTCATCATAAAAAGGAGACGAAACTTGAGAAGCATATTCAAGATGAGATCAATCGAAGGTGTTATAAAGAATCAATTTAACAAAGGGAATGTTAGATTCCTTGGATAAGCATATGGTGAACCCCAACATAAAATTACCTCTTTGCACAATCTTATTTATATGCAAGCTAAAATCAAGTTTATGGTCAAACGTAACAACTAAGTCGATTATAGAGTTGACACGATCCAATATACAGTCATTAAGACTATATATAATTACAAACGGTGAGACTTTTCTAGTAAATGACACAACATGACATTTATCCACATTCAAACGAAGATCATTGTGGCGACACCAATTACTTAAATTAATCAAATCTTCTTGAAGAAAATTGTCAGAGTTGGAACTAAGAGACCTAAAGATCTTAATGTCGTCTGCATAAATAAGTACTTCAGAGTATTAAAGAACAGAGGCAACATCATTAATGGCCAAATGACTTTCTTGCGGAACACCAGAATGCGCAGTAAATGGCTTAGAAGTAAAATCACGAAAGGGAACTTGATAAGTTCTATTAAGTAGATATAACTTAATCCAATTAATAATCCATGTAGTAAAACCCAACATGTCTAATTTCAAAAAATAAGGGAATGGGGTAATTTATCGAAAGCCTTACTAAAATCATTATAAATGCAATCCACCTGCTTATCCTCATCAATAACCACAATGGATTTATTCGTAAACTCCATCAGATTAGTGACTGTTCACCAATTTTTGACAAATCCATGTTGTTTACTTGAAATCAGGGATTTACAGTGAAACGAAAGGCACTCATACTCTACAGACTCAAAAAGCTTTGGAATAGCTGACAGTTTAGCTATTGGTCGATAGTTGACAACAGCAGATTTTGCACCACTTTTGTGAGTCGGAATGATAGGCCTTCCATACGTTCGGGAAAATCCATGTTTTTAGCGACCTTTGAAAGAGGAGGGAGAGTGGTTCAGCAATAGAGAGACAGCAGGTGAGAGATATGGTTAACTATATCATTATAAGTAATCGGTATACTAGAGAAAGTAGTTGAAGCAGTATCTCTAAAGCTATCAAAGTACGACATATCAGGAATAAAGTTACTACTAGAAAAAGATACGCTGAAGAATTTGGCAAAAAAATTGCAAATAGTAAATTGATCATTACTATTGTTGCCAAGGAATTGAAAAGAAGCTGGATAACCGTCAGATGTACGCTTACAATTAACAAACTTCGAAAGCTTCAAGGGATCACTAATAATATCCGACTGCACTTCAAGTAAATATTCAACATATAAGCGATTAGATAAATCTTTGAATAAGTCATAATATTCTGTATACATACGAAAATCAGAAAATCAATCAATCTATGTCCTAGTATACCTATTCCACGCAGCATTACACGAGTTACAAATTGCACGCAACTCACTCGTGTACCAAGGATACAACAATGAGATATCATTCCGATAAGTAAAAGGAACTGAAGCAACAAAAATAAACTGCCAACAGGTCGGGCGAAACTTTATTATTCTTGGGAGAAGTTGCGGATGAGAGGACAGTCAATATGCCGGTTAGAGTGGTTAGGGAAGACTAAGTGAAAGGGAGTTCTTGGACAGGGCTGTTGTCAATTTAACAATATTTCATTCGTTTCTGCAAGTTTGGGTTTCTATGAGAGGTAATAGTAAGGGTGGGTGGATGCTAAAAGTTTTTTAATTGATTGCTTGAATCACGTCCAATATTCTCTGTATAGAATGTGTTTCATAGATGAAGTTGCATAAAATTTTCATAAAATTCGGTGTATTTTACATTCACGAAACCGAAGATTTGTATGGGAGGGGTAGAGAAGGTAGGGGAATCGTAAAATTTGATATGCAGTTTTATTTCGTTTCTCTTGTAAGGTGCTTGTACAAAATTTCAAGTTTGTAGCTTATAGTTTGTTGGTTATGTGTTGATTTAATGAAATTGGTCGAAATCATAGTTTTGTATGGGAGGGGGTAGAAGGGCAAGTGCGATCTCAAAACTTTTGACGCAGTTCAACCATTTTTAAAAGGTTTTGTGCAAAATTTTAAATGGATATCTTTTATTATGATAAATGATTTCTTAAAAATGGTCGAAAAAATAATTTTGTAAGGGAGGGGGTAGAAGTTTGGAAGGTATTCGACCATTTAATATTTCATTCTTTTGAAAATTCTTTTTAAATATATTTCGCAAATTTTCAAGTTTCTAGCTTAAAATTTCATTCAAAATTTTTCAGTTTATGTGTTGTTTTCATTGCACATGAAACATCTTGTGCACGTTAGACCAGGGGGTTCGGCGCATAACAATTGTTGAACTTTTATTATTTTTTCTGTATGTACAACAAATAGATGTATCCACGTGAAAAATTTAAACTTTGTATCTCTCACCAGAGCCCTAAAGAAATCAACCAAAATGTTCGACATTTTTGCTTAACACCTCCCTCCCGTCGTGAAAGTCTTACCAAAATTAAAAACTATATAGTTCTACAATTTAGCAAAATTTGAATTTGATATCAGCACTTAGTTTTGAAATATAACGGTTTGAAATTTCGGAAAGTGTACCATTTTTGAAATGATCTCCATTTCCCCCCACTACTATTTTGTCAAGATGTTATATTTTTCTCGTATTTCTCTAGTATAGCTTAATATAGGTTCTAAGTTCCAATTACATAGCTTAATAAATAGCTGAGATATTGATTTTTAAGTGTTTTTCTTTGGACCCCCTCTCCCTTACAATAATTAGCCACTATCTAAACTGATTCTAGTGGATCTACATATATGCCACTTTAATGGTCTTAAAATATCAATTTTTATGGTAAGTAATTTCGAAGATATATTCATTTGAAAACAAAAAATTCGGTCGACACTTGGTTTTTAGCCCCCCTTTTTGCACCTCAATGGATAAAAAAATTAAATTATTTTTAAAAGTTGTCCCACAAACCCCTCTGTGCATTTTTCGCTTCCTCGCTGTAACCATGGTTGAGATATTTGAATTCGTATTTTTCGGCTTAAGCGCTCCCGCCGCCCCCCCTGAACCCGTACACCCATTCAAATGGGTATCCGCCTGAGATCCGTAACTATCCACAATCCCCCCAAAACTGAACTTTCTATCTTGAAGGGTTTGGGAGTTAATGTGCGCTGAGCGTACACACCGGCGTACGGTAACGTTTTTATTTCCAGTCTCATCAAACACTTCTGATTTGTCAAACTCAGTTCAGAACTTAAAATTTGTGAAATGTAATGAAACAAGTCGCTGTTTTATATTAGGGCTTCCTTATACACGACATTCTTTGTGATGAATTTCCTAATGGCTTTATTTTACTCTAGATGTAATCTGAGAGTATTATGAGTTTGCTCTAAAGTTTGTAACGCTAAGAAATAAAGCTCGAAGAAAAAAATGAATGATACAGAAATTCATATAATCACTCAAAAATCTCAAAACCGGATGTCCGTCTCTTCGTCCGTCCGTCCGTTCGCTCTCTAGGTTGAGAACGCGTTGAGGTAGAAAGTTCAAATTTTGTACCCGTCATTTTTGGCGAAAAAGTAAGGTCAAGTTCGTGATCCGGTCAAATCGCTCCACACCTTCTACCCTCTCCCATATTAAATGACTCATTCTCAATCATTTACATTAATCAAATTTTCTAGTGTAGTGATCTAAATGTAATTACCACCCCACACAAATGTCACTATTTAGCATCGTAAAGAATTTGACATGAAATATTTTCTAGTCCATTAAGCTCTTTCCCATTTCATCTAGAGTATCGCATAATGGGGCCTTAAAAGTTTAGTTAACTTTGAGCGTAACCTTGATTCATTTTGTTGAACAAAATTTTTGACTATTATTATGTTTTTGCGAAAAATCTGAATCGACCGTTCTCTAATACTATTCAACTTGCTTAGTTTCGTCCCCTTCTTTTCTGTTGAATTATTTTGACAATTTTTTTGATTAATCATTGCTTTATTTTTACACCCGTATATGAGAGATCGTTGTTATGATAGAATGGTTTGAAAACTAGTATATTCCTTCATTCTCACTTCAGGTTGATGTTTTTCTTGCGTCCGAGATTTTAAACTTGTGAAACTCTCGTTTAACTTGTCCACCTTAATCCTGAAATTTCACTTGATTCACGATTCTTACAATGTTCGATGTTATTTAGAGATTCTGCTCGCTTTCCGCAGTGGACGCTTAAGCGCTTTATTTAAACCGAATATTGGTTTAATACGGCGCTTAATTTGTATCAATAACACGTTAAATGGAGATTTTTTTTATCGAGGAAAATCTTCTTAATTTTTATTTTATTATACGAGTACATACATTTCATCACGTACTGCAATCAGTATCTTTGTTTGCAGCTCACTTCACCTATGTGAAGTTTTCAGATACAATTTATAAAAACAATTACGAATAAGTTCTACTTTAGAATTCATATATTTGAAAAAACCAAGTTGATTCCAATTAGCATCACTTTGCAAAATTATAACACTTTGGTGTAAGTTATAGAATAAACCAATATTTATAAAATCATTTCAACTTAATGATTTGTACATTGGATAGCGATAGCTCTTACCATGTCAGTCACAAAGTTAGACAGCTCATGTGATTTAAATTTAAATGATAAAATTTTAATTGAAAAACTGGAACGCAAGCAATAAACCTTGACATGTTGTACAATATTTCTGATCGCATTTCGAGATGTTTAACCCCTCAACAGGTGACAATGTTGTCTCTATTGAGTTCATATCATGAATTTTAAACAATATTTTGATAAGAACCATTTAAATCTTTATATTATTTTATTATTTGCATTACTAACTAGGAAGCTTAGGCCTAAAGAAATTAATTCCTTTTATTTGAGACTACAACCTAAATGTTATATTTTAAAATATTTCTTAAGTGGCACAAATAGTAATAATGTTTTCAACAATATTGGATACAATAAACTTGATAGTTTTTTGGCAGCGGAAATTGCAATTATGAAATGAATAATGAAATCATTTAGAGGAATCGTTCGTTCTCGAGATGTTTTGAGTTAGAAAAAAATTGTTCTGCATTTTTGACACTAGAATGACCGATGTTAAATGTATACCTCGTTTTACCACACCCGTCAAATTGACGGATTTTTGATCATAGCTTTTATTGTAACTTTTGGCTTAGTTTATGTAAATAAAAGAATATAATTTAACAAAAACAACATTTTGTAGGAGCTAGGATGTAGCCTAGTGGGTAGCATGTTGGTCTGCAATGCGAAGGTCGTGAGTTCAAATTCCGGTCGACGCATAATTCCAGCACACTACTTGCTTGGGTATATCTTAGTAACCTCAATCTACGAAAATGAAAACTCGTAGATAGAGGGTTGTGCGAAGGTCTAGCAACCCTTCCACAATAAGTAATGAACATGTCAAGGAACCTGAAGGTCAGGAGTACATGGCCCGATTTGGGCTGTAGCGCCATTGAAGAAGAAGAACATTTTATATAATAATTCATCAATTACTAATAAAAAACAAGCAAAGACAGTTTCTATTTGCATTTAGAGTGTAGCACGTTTGATGTATGAAATATAATAACGATGAGGGACATATTTTACAAATACATGTTAACTTAGATAAAAAATATATTTTTGGCATTTATTGCAGGTATAAATCGCTTTGTTTTTGTTGCAAGATCGAATTTGTCAAAGAATTGCGTTTCAAAGAATTTGCTTTGAATTTTCTGAAGCACAATCTATTGCTTTCGGTGTTTGTTGTTGGGAAGAGGGTTCTTTTCTGCAGCAACTATACATACTTACTGGCAAGTTCTTCAGACAATTGAAACAACAATTACTTTCTAGTTATTTTTGTCACACGACTTTTTATATAAAATCCTCGCATTGATTGCTGCCAAGTCCAAAATAATATAAAATATCTACAAAGGCCACCTACACGATCCTGCTTTTACGCTATATTTGCAGGTCATTTGGTCAACTACATCTACAGTACCTGGTCAATGAATTATACTCAAAGCATTTTTCTTCGAAATGAATCAATAATGACCACAGATATAAGTCCCTTGTAGGTATTTCCAAATTTTAAGAGCAAATACCCTGGCTGTTTTGCTATGCATTTATTACCTTGTTTTATTAATTTAATTCATATTATTCTAGAGAAATTTAACTTTTAATTTATTTTATGAAAATGTTAAAATGTTCCTCCTGTATTTAACCGATTGTGTGTTTTTGACATTGAAATGGTTCTTATGAGTGAATACAGTGTACGAAGAGGGTTTTAACGGACATTTCGGTAAAAACTTAAAAGTAATATTTTTATACTCTAGATGGAATCTGAGAGTATTATAAGTTTGCTCTAAAGTTTGTAACGCCAAGAAATAAGGCGCGGAGAAAAAAATGAATGATACAGAAGTTAATATTATCACTCAAAAATCTCAAAACCGGATGTCCGTCCGTCCGTCCGTTCGCTCTCTAGCTTGAGAACGCGTTGAGCTAGAAAGCTCAAATTTCGTACACATCGTTTTTGACAAAAAAGTAAGGTCAAGTTCGTGAACGGGCCAAATCGCTCCACCCCTTCTACCCCCTCCCATACAAAATGACACAAATGCGCAATTTGACAATAAACGGATTTGCTCGAAAAGTATAAAAGCTATTGGCTTGAAATTTGGAATATATTACTTTTATGATAATATCAATCTACCGCAAAAAAATTATGCATGTCCTCCCCCTCCTTCTACCACCTCCCATACAAACTGTACTTGTAATGAATTACTCTAAGCCAATTTACACAGTGCCTATAAAATTTACCAGGCTGAAATTGTGCACCAAATATTTATTTATAATTGTTAGTAAGGCTGAAAAAAATTAGACGATTAGCTTCACCCCTTCTACCCCCTGCCATACAAAATGACACAATTTCGCAATTTGATATTAAATGGATTTACTCAAAAAGTATAAAAGCTATTATCCTGAATTTTGAGATATATTACTTTTATAATAATCTAAATCTACAGTAGAAAATTTATTTGCGTCCTCCCTCTCCTTCCACCCCCTCCCATACAAACTACATTTTTTCATGAAATGCTCTAAGACGATTTTCTCAGAACATATAACATTTATTAAGCTCATATTTTGTAATAAATACTTAATTAGGCTTATCACTAAGATCAGAAAAAAATATTTGATTAGCTTTACTGCTTCTACCCCCCCCCCCCATACAATATGACAACAGTTTCACAACTTGACAAAAAATTTCTTGAAAAGTATGAATGTTACTGGTCTAAAATTTAAGAGATGTCAATTTTATGATATTCTTAGTTATTTCTGAAAAAATCACTAAAATCCCCACACTCTCTCTACCACCTTCCATACAAACTGCACATTTTCACTAAATCTAACACACTAATTTTCTCAGCTCATATTCAATTTTTGGAGTAAGCATTTTGTATAAAACATTTTTATAGCTACTTTAGCATGATAGGGAAAAAATTAGTTCAATGCTATCACCCCTTCTAGCACTCCCCATACAAAATCTCTTGGGATCACAATAAATTCTATTTCATCTAGAGTATCGTAAGATTGCGCTTTACGCGTAATCGTAGCCCTATTATGTTTTTAACAGAGCTTAGTGTGTAGTAGTAAAAATTCGGGCATAATGGAAAAAAAAGGACATTTCTAGTGACTTAAAAGAATTGTGGAAAATTTATTGAAGAAAAAGACTTTCGCAACGGGAAATTGCTAAAATGTGCAATATTTCACAATCGTCAGTCAGAAATATAAAAAAATGGCAGATGGGGGAGTAGATGTTCGATTGGACAAGTGTACGAAAAACAACACTACGGCCTGACAGGAAGGTTGTTTCAATTGTTTAAAGGAGCAGAAAGGCTTCAATAAAAGCGTCCATAAGATGGTTTCGGATCAAGGCGTTGAAATTTGAGAGCGCAGTCTAAGACGTCGGATGAAAGAAGTGCATTTGGACTGCAGAAGAATAACCAAAAACCGAAGTTAACTCCTGCAATGATAAAGAAAAGAGTGGCTTGGGCAAAGACTGGGAAAATGTAAGTATAATTTTATTTTATCTCAAGGATATTAAATATTTGGAATTGAAATATCTCACAGGTTTGCTTCTCTGATGAATGCCGGATCGAAGTGACTGAAGAGCAAGCAATTTATGCAAGAAGGAGACCAGGTGAAAGATTGCTGCCTGAATGTGTTGATCAAAGAGTAAAGCACCTAATAGCAGTGATGATATGGGGTGTGATGTCTGGGAAAGGACTCAGAGCTTTATATTTTGTCGACGGAACCATGAACTCCGACCAATATCTGAAAGTTCTCAAGGATGTTTATCTTCCTCAAGTTGGTTCAAAGAAAAGGACCAATATATCTTTATGCAGGACGGCGCACACTGCTAAATGTGTGAAAAAATACCAAAGCGAAAATAATATTAAAGTTTTGTCATGGCCAGGGAATTCCCCGGACATGAATCCCATAGAGACTGTCTGGGTAGTATTAAAAAAACCAGTTTCCAAAAAAAGTAATAGCAATAAAGTGGAATTAATCAATTATATTAAAGAAGTGTGATTTCATGATGATCTAATCAAAAAAACTGCAGAAAATAGCATAAAAAGTATGGAATCCCGTGTAAAAGATTTAGTAAAAAATCGAAGTAGTTGAACGGAATTAATCAATCAAATCAATCATATCTAAATGTCCTTTTCTGTAGTTACTACTTTAAACGAATTGAAGAATATTAATAAAAACTAAAAAAACAAAAATATGCTGTACATTATTGTCAACTGAAAAATTGTATGACTAATGATTGGTTTGAGTATAATTCATTGGCCAGGCACTGTATTCCAAACTTAGTCTCATTGTAAAACGATACAGTTTCAGGGATTTCTGTTTAAAGTTAAGAAGTAGTTCTTTTTTACGGATTTTTGGATTTGTAGAACTTTATGGAGGAAATAGCTATGTTATTATACTCTAGATGAAATCTGAGAGTATTATAAGTTTGCCACAAAGCTTGTAACGCCAAGAAAAAGGGCTCGGAGAAAAAAATGAATGATACAGAAGTTCATATAATCACTCAAAAATCTCAAAACTAGATGTCCGTCTGACTGTCTGTCCGTTCGGTAAGGTCAAGTTCGTGAACGAGCCAAATGGCTCCACCCCTTCTACCTCCTCCCATACAAAATTACTTACTCACTTATTTACAGCGCAAATCGGAATTGGGCCTCCTGAATACTTTGCCTCCATCCATCTCGGTTCACTGACCGTGGCCTCCAGTTAGAAAATCTTATCAGTGATTTGCTGTCTGCGTCAATCGAATCCTCCCACCGCTCCCGTGGTTTTCCAACCGGTCTTTGTCCGTTGGCTTTCCCTTTTACTGTGCGTTTGGGAACTCTTCCGTCATCCATCCGCTCCACATGACCAGCCCATTGTAACTTTTTAAATTTTATGAGGGTTGACACTTCTGGATTGTCGAAGATGACATACAATTCTCTGTTGTATCGTATTCTCCAGATCGAATCTTTCCTCACAGGTCCAAGGATTCTTCTGAGGACCTCTCTTTCAAAGGCGTTAAGTAGTTTTTCGGACGCCTCAGTTAAAGTTCACGTTTCGCTGTCATAGCATAGCACAGGTCTTATGATGGTTTTGTATAGCTTAAGTATTTTTTTCCTGTGCACGTTCTTGTTTTTGATTATTGGAAGTACAGAATAATAAGTCTTGTTCCGATGGGTTCGTTTCCAACCTTCAATAGATTCGCCCCTAGTTATGTGAAGTTGTTTCCGTTTTCTTGGTTATAGTCTCCTACCATAATATTTTGTCTGATTGGCGTCTTTTTTCTAGTTTGCGTCATAATTTTTATTTAGTTGTCATTAATACGTAGTCCAACTTCCCTTGCTACCGAGTCAAGGTTTACAAATACCTCCTTGGCACTATTCAGAGATCTTGCAAGGATATCTATGTATATCGTCGGCATATGTTACAAGTTGTGTGGATTTAAAGCATAGTGTTCCCTTAGTGTCAACGGGAAGTTTCCGAACAACATATTTGAGTGTCAAGTTGGAAAGCACTGGTGCACCTTGGTTAAGGCTGTTGTCTGTTTTAAAACTGGAAATCAGATCGTTTCCTACTCTGACTCGTGACAAAGACTCGGTTATTGTCATTCTTGTAAGCCGAACCAGTTTTGGTGGGACTCCAAACTCTAACATGATTTTATACAGTACGCGCCTGGCGATACTGTCGTATGCTTATTTGAAGTCAACAAATATCTGGTGCACATCAATATTATATTCCCAACTCTTTTCCAGCACCTGTTTAACTGAGAATATCTGGTCCATGGTCGATCGTCCAGCTCTAAATCCGCCTTGGTATTCACCAATTACTTTGTCAGCATAGGGCTTAATTCTCTTTTCCAGAATTTTCGTCAAGTTTATAAGACGTACACAACAGAGATATTCCTCGGTAGTTTTCGCAGCAGAGTTTGTCACCTTTTTATAAATTGGACATATTATGCTCTTGCGCCAATCTCCAGGAAGTCTTTGCTGCGTCCATATGTCCGTGACTAATCTATGTAGGAGATGTGCTATGCAGGTGTCGCCGGTTTTCAGAAGATCAGCTGGAATTTCTTCGTAAAGGAAAGCTTCGGACAGCTCTCCTCTATGTAAGACGCAATACCTTGCATCTTCGTAGGATTCTTTAATCATAGCTATGACCTTATCTGGAATACCTCTCCTACGCAAAGCATTTCATATGTAATCTCGCTTAACGCTGTCGAAAGCCTTCTCGAAGTCCACAAACATGAGATGTAGTGACGAACCCATTTCAGCAGACTGCTATTATCCGTAGGGTATTTGTGTGGTCGGTACAAGACGACCCTTTACGGAATCCAGCTTGATAAACTTCGAGAGTGCTCTCGACGACATCACTAATCCTAGTGAGAATTACCTTAGCTATAATTTTTACGATGGCAATTTGAAATAGAAGAGAGATTTATTTCAGAACATAAGTTATAAATAGTCACAATGTTATAAAATTACAGTTACGTTAATTCAAGTTTATGTAATACAATTCAAAGTAAATAATGTGCTTGGTAACAATTCAAATTGGTTTTACACTGACTCTTAGAAATTATCGAACGCTTCATTTTGTATAATAATAATAAATGTTTGCATAAACATTCATTAACTCTAACACTTCCACTTTTATCAAACAATTTATTAATTTACATATTCCGAAAACTATTATAGCATTAAACCAAATTTATTAAGCAATTTAATTCAAAACAAAAATGTGATCAAAATATTAAGCAAAGAAAAATTTAAATTAAATTCCCAAAAAAAATTATGCATGAAGTATTAAATTTCACTGCATCGTAGACCCATCATGGTTCTGAAGCGTTGAAATTTCTCTCTAAGCACAGGCTTGGTAAGTATATCAGCAATCTGCTCATTTGTAGACACGTATGAAAGTTCGAAAAGTCCTTCTTTGAACTTCTCTCGGATAAAATGAAACTTAACGTCTATGTGTTTAGTACGCCTATGAAACTCTGGATTTTTGACCAATTTTATTGCGCTTTGATTATCCATATGTAGTGTTAGATGAACGTCTTGATGTAGCATTAATTCAGAAATAAGCCGGTTAAGCCAAACCAGCTCCTTCGCCGCTTCACACGCAGATACATATTCTGACTCCGTAGTTGATAGTGCGACATATTTTTGCCGCTGCGATTGCCACGAAATCGGACCGGTTCCCAGCATTACAACGAAACCGCTAGTAGATTTTCGAGTATTAACATCTCCAGCATAATCAGCATCACTGAAACAATTTAGATACATTCTAGATTCGTTGGAATAAAATATACCGCATTTCAATGTTCCTTTGATGTATCTCATTATGCGTTTGACCCAAGTTACATGAACGCTGCTTGGCTTCTCAAGAAAACGGCTAACTGTACTAACAGCGAATGCGATATCAGGTCTGGTTGCTATTGATAAATACATGAGGCTACCCACTGCCTCACGAAAAGGAAAATTAACTTCCACTGTTGAATCTTCCTCGATGTATGATGAAGTGTCTGCAGGAGTTGATACAGCCTTCGAATCTGTCATTTTGAATCTTTCTAAAACCTTTGCTGCATAAGCTGCTTGATGTACATGAACTGCTCCATTTTCGTGTCGCGATATTTCTAAACCAAGATAAAAATTGGCTTCAGATATTTTGATCTCTAATTCCTGTTGAAGTTAGCCTAACAGCTTTTCTATATCCGTACTATCTGTCGCCGCTGCAATACCATCATCAATGTAAATTGCTAACATAAGCTTTTTCGAGTCGGTGTGACTGATGAAGACACATGGATCGGCACTGCTAGTCTTTAAATTAAACTCCTTCAAAAAATTCGTAAATTTTTCGTTCCAACATCTCGAAGCTTGTTTGAGGCCATACAAACTTTTCTGCAATAGACATACTCGATCAGTACCATCTTCAAATCCCATCGGTTGTTTCATGAAAATCTCTTCCTCGAGATCTCCATAGAGGAATGCGGTTTTAACATCAAACTGCATTAATGCAAGATTTTCCATTGCTGCTATAGCAAGAATTGTACGTATAGAGGTAAACTTAACGACCGGACTGAATGTTTCCAAATAGTCCACTCCAAACTCCTGTGTAAATCCGCGAATCACCAACCTGGCCTTACATCGGTCGAGTTCTCCTCTTGCATTTTTCTTCATTTTATACACCCACTTATTATCTATTACTTTGCTTTTATTCGGCAAATCAATAAGTTTCCAAGTGTTGTTTTTGATCAGCGAACTCATTTCTTCTTCCATAGCTTTCTTCCACTGCTTACTAAGTGGCGATTGCAGTGCCTCTGCATATGTCTTTGGCTCATCACTGTCTGCTACGAAAGCATACCCTTCAGTTAACAGTCCAATATTGAGTTCAGCTGACTCACATTTTCTCGGTCGTAGACGTCTTCTCATATCGTCATCATCTTTGCTCGGCACATTTTTTGGTTTCAAAATTACGTCTGAATTTCTGGAATCTCCAGCTTTGGAAGAAATCTCCTCACTGGGTAAATGTTTCTCTAAAGTTTCCCTTCCGCGATCTTCTGTGGAATGCTTTGGTAGATCTTCCTTAACTATTTCAATGAAAGTTTCATTGTTGTATTTATCTGCACTTGAAACTTCATTAAAAATAATATCGCGAGAAACCTCAACTTTTCTGTTCTCCGAAAACCATATTCGATAGCCTTTGGTGTTCTCACAAAAGCCAACCAGCTTTCCTTTTCTTGTCTTCTGATCCCATTTCCGTCGCTTTTCTTTCGGAATGTGACAGTAGGCATCAATTCCAAAAACTCGTATATTTCCTATATCGGGAATTTTTCCAAACCATAACTCATACGGCGTTATGTTGTCTTGTGGACTTCTACCACTACGATTGAGTACATATACAGCAGTGCACACTGCCTCCGCCCAGAGATTCAAATTTAACTTCTTCGCATGAACCATAGTTCGCGCGGCTTCCACAATTGTCCTCATATCTCTTTCGGCCCTGCCATTTTGCTCTGGAGTAAATGGAACCGTTTTCTGATGACGAATATTGTATTTGTTGCATAATGAGATAAGCTCTTTGTTGACATATTCTAGCCCATTATCTGATCTAATTACTCGAACTTTATTTCCCGTATCAAGTTCAACATCATTTATATACTTTTCAATTAAAAGAGGTACCTCGGATTTTTGTTTAATGAAAAATACTGTCCGAAAGTTCGAGAAATCATCTTTGAAAAGGAGGAAATAACGTGATCCACTTATAGATGTTTCCTGCATGGGACCGCACACGTCGGTATGCACCAACTCCCCAGGCTTTGTAGCTCTACTATTACTGATTTCAAAAGGTAGACGGTGTTGTTTACCAAATATGCAGGCTTCGCAAAAGAAATCCTTGCAGTCGATAAATTTAATGTTCATATTATTTAGGAACCGTCTCACGTGTACAATATTTTGGTGGCATAAACGTTCGTGCCACAGTTTAATACTTAAAACGCTTGTTATTGCCGAATTAGCATAATTTTGAGTATTGTTATACTCATAGTTCGAACGTACTTTGAACAATAGTTTAAATAAACGATTCTCGCGCAAACCGATACCAACTACCGAATCGTCTTTTCGTAATTCGCACCTTTTTTCATTCGATATCAACGTTAAGCCCTTATCCAACGCACAGCTTGTTGAAAATAAATTAAGTCTAATTTCGGGCACGTAAAGCACATCTGACAAATATTTTCTTTCCCATTTTAAATCATTGAATGCCAAAATGTTTATATCCCCACGACCATATGCGAAAATTGTACTACCGTTTCCAATTCTTACCGAAAAAGGATTCTTAAATTGTTTATAATTAACGAACCAATCCTTTCGAAACGACATATGATCGCTAGCACCAGAGTCTAAGTACCAATTATTATCGTAACCACTATCTGACGAAAAGGTTTCACTGATAAATGCATCACCTTGAGCACCACTAAAATTATGTCTATTATTATTTAAATTCCTTTTTGCGTGTCCCGATTTTTGATTTTGGAATCGTATTGGGCAGTTACTTTTCCAATGTCCATAGTTTTTACATACGAAGCACTTTCCGGGTTTAATGGTTTTATTGTTGTTGTGAAATTGTGGCTTACCTTTTGAACATGACTTTCTTGCAACAAGTGCTTCACTTATTTCATTACTTGATGATGTTTGGCTTGACATCCGCGACTCCTCCATTAACAGCCTTGCCGTTAGATTTTTCAAGGTTTGCTGGTCTTTTGCTGTTGACTCCCAGGCACTATAAAAATGATTATAACTGGAAGGGAGAGTCATTAAAATTTTGGTTATAACCATAGATTCTGATATTGTTTCCCCTAAGTCTTTTAGCTGCTGCACGAGCTTCTCGAGCTTAGATATATGTATTGACATGCTATCCATTGAATCCTTAGAAAAATTATAAAAACGCTGTTGAACCAAATGGATGCTAGTATGAGACTTTTGTTCATAGATGCTCTCGAGCTTAGACCACATGTCATGCGCGGTTTCACAGTTCATGATGTGAATCATAGCTTGCTGCCCCACTGTAGTTGCAATCACCTTTTGCGCTCGAGAGTCATCTTTTCTCCATTTTTCTGAGCTCGTTTTACCATCTTTATCCTTGGGAGGTTGCTCAATAGCTCCTAATACGACATCCAGAATATCATAAGATCTTAGAATTACCTTTACCTGGAACTTCCATATCAGCCAATTGTCGTCCCCCTGCAGTTTTTCAATTTTGAGAAGATCGGTGTCCATTTTCCGATTTTTAAGAAAAACGTTTTCCGCACTTTATTGTAACAGTTAATAATCTGTGCAACGCTGTTATTTTTCACGCACTAACAGTCCCACGTGCTTTCACAATTTCCTTATTTTCCACGCACAGAATATTTCTATGCGTTTTTCCGGGAAAAGTCTCAAAAAAAATTGAATCACGCACTGTAGTTTCCGCGTAAGAATAACCCTCAAAAAAATTAAACGATACTGTTTTTATTTCACGCACTAACAGTTCCACGTGTTCTCCACAATTTTTCTTATTTTCCACGCACCAACAAAAAATCCCTATGGGTTTTTCTGGAAAAGTCCTAAAAAAAATTGTTAACACGCACTTTAGTTTCCACGTAAAAAAAATTAAAATCAGTCAGCACACTTTAACTTTGCATTGGAAAAAAAATTTGCTAGCTCTGGACCCATAACCTTTTACGATGGCAATTTGAAATAGAAGAGAGATTTATTTCAGAACATAAGTTATAAATAGTCACAATGTTATAAAATTACAGTTACGTTAATTCAAGTTTATGTAATACAATTCAAAGTAAATAATGTGCTTGGTAACAATTCAAATTGGTTTTACACTGACTCTTAGAAATTATCGAACGCTTCATTTTGTATAATAATAATAAATGTTTGCATAAACATTCATTAACTCTAACAATAATTTTTGATACGGCAGTAACTAGACATATACCACGCCAATTGTCACTATCCCGAAGGTTGCCCTTCTTCGGAATTTTCACAAAATCAACCTCCTTCCATTAAGTCGGATATCTTCCTTCATTCCACACCTCAGTAAAGAGTGGAAGGAATATATCGGCTGTTATTTCCGGATACGCTTTAAGGAGTTCGGTTGATAGTCCGTCTATATCTGAGGCTTTCTTCCTGCCACTGACCAAATGGCGAAAACTATCTCTTTCTTATCTGGGGAGTCGTCCCTAATAGAGGATTGTTACGGTTGGATGTTTGGTAGCTGTTCTGCTTTTGGAATATCTTCCCCTGACACGATGTTTAAAATATCAGAGAAATATTCCTTCCATCGCCGCAACTCATATTAAGGAGAGTTCCGTTGACATCTCTCACCAGGTGGTTGGCGGTGAAATTTCTGTTCGTCAACTATTTCATGATTTTGAATAGTGAACCCATATCCCCAAGGTAAGCTTCAGATTCTGCCTTGTTAGCCAGATCCTTAATGGCCTTTATCTTGTCGCGTCTAACAACCTTTTGAGCTGTATATGAGCATCGCGTTAGTTCTGCCTCAAGTCGGATGCTCGTTGATTGGCATCGGGTCGAGAGATGAAGGTTATAATTGCTTGGAAATATGCTAGCATTCACAACGCCCTTTTAATCAACCAAGCTATTGGTTTGGTCGACGACCCTTTCTCCTGGATTGAAATGTTGTTTATCCAATCGTTGGTATGGTTTCTTCTTCTTGAAAATTTAATACTGGAGGGCTCGGTTCTTATTCCCACCCTTTCTCTTATTTATTAATGACTTGCTTTCTTCAACTTTCAATTCCGTATATAGCTGCGCTTATGACAGCACATTAGACTTCTCGATTCAATTCAACACTGCTCCCAATGTACTAGCGTAGTAGATCGTAGGTCCTTGGCTCTTGAATGCTGAGCTGAAATACTTATTTGGGGGGGGGGGGGGGGGGGGAAACAATCAAGTCTATTTTAATACTTCGAAAACCCAGTGCAGTCTTGTGTCCCACAAACATGACTCTAACCTAGATCCACTCACCTTCGAAGGCCAGCCATTATCCAATTCCGCAAGTGTTAAAATATTAGGTATCCTAATCACAATTTGGTACGATCATATATTTAACATTACCAAGGAAGCATTTAAATGTTAGTGTTACCTAAAACGCTGTAAGAACTCCTGGATTAATGAGATTTTGTAAGGCCTAGATTAGACCACGTCTTGAATTTAATCCCCACCTATGAACGAGAGCTGTAAAATCTTCTCGCTCCTATCTAGATAGTGTCCAGTCTTAGGCCATTTAAATTATAGGAGATTCTGACATCTCTTTATCACTCGATTCATTCGTGCATAGACGAACTGTAAGTTCCCTAGCCCTTTTGTATCGTTACGGCAATGGAGATTATTCGGACGAAATCTCTAATCTCTTCCCACCATGCATGCTTTTACACCGTAATACTCGAACTGCTTCTCGCGCTCATATTTATTTTTTCAAACTTAACTTCGGTCGCATTGTCAAATTTCGTGATTCCTTTTGAAACCGGACTATTCAAATATGAAACTCGCTGCCCAAATCAGTATCCCCGTAAGACTACAACATTCAACAACTCAAGAGCAATATTCGTAGCAACCTCTGTCCCTATCCCCTTGATTCCCAAAAACGAATATCTTCCCACCACACCGAAGCTGTGCTTCAGTACAAGGGGAAAACTCCTCTAGTTCCGGTGTTACATAAAAAAGTATTTTGTAGGACGTAGACAACAAGGATAATTCTCTGTGATTCTCACAGAAGAGTTTGTCTCCTTTCCTGTAAATCGGACGTATGATGCTTTTTCGCCAATCGTCGGGTATGTTTTCTTCTGTACAAATTTTGCACATCATCTTATGTAGTCATTCTTTTTTTACCGACCTTGATGTCCATTCGCACAACTCTCTGTCAACAAATTTTCATTTTTGCAGACACAAGTGGCCCAGATATACCCACGCATATAGTGTGTTGAAATTATTCGACAACCGGGATTTGAAATCACAACCTTCGCATTGTAGACCAACGCGCTACCCACTTCGCTACACCCAGGCTTATTCCAAATGTTAGTACCGTAGAGTCCATCCATATCTAAGGCGCTGTATCCGTTTCTCGTATTGGTTAGCGTTTTAAGAACAAGAGTGATAAGTCCATCATCCATCATCTCGCTGTAGGCGAGCACAACTACCCGCAATTCAAAGGATGCCGGATTTTGCCATAAGCAGATCTGTTATAGAAGACAGTTCCTAGCCAACGCTATTTCTGAACAAGCCAAGGTATTCGCATTAACTTCAGTTTGTGGCAGTACTATTCAATGTCACGAAAAGTGCCAAGAGTTTGTTCCTTCTATTGTAGAGGCTTGATCAAATGTAGACCTGTATCCACAGTTTTCTCTTTAGTTTTGGGCGTTGGATAAGCGTTAACAGCTTGTATTCTCTTTAATATACCCATGTAATATATTGTCCTTGATAACCTAGCTTTTGGTATTAGTACCACTCCGTCTATTCGTGGGTCACCTAATAAAATTTAAGACATCCTTTATAGACCACTATAGGTTAGGGAATCACTTAGGTTTTGCACCGTGGCCGGTCTTACTTCGTCCCGGTCTCGACGGTTTGTGGGGAATCAAAGGAGCTAATAGTACTCTTCAAAATGTCTCAAGTCTACAGCAAACTAAAACAACTTCTTAACTAGAGCGATGACGTTAGAGCATTTCCCTTAAAATTGTTTTTCATTAAAACCGAGTTCTTCAAACCGAGAAATAGTTACACGTGTTAAATAAAATTATGTATGATAATAAAAAGCTTCTATAATTTTACTTAGTATTTTATTCAGGTAATCTCGTCTTCACTTGTGCCAGACAACCAAGAATTCAACTCTAAAGACTTCGTGTGGTTTTGTTAAGAAAACTTTCAGAAAAGAAAAAAACCAGTTCTCCGTTCTTGGCACGAGTATCGCATACAAAAACAAGTTCTCAAGGAGTTGTTGTTGTCATCGTCGTTAATTCAAATATACCTGAACTTTATCTTTTCAATTTTTTTTTCGAACGTTTTTGTTTTGTCTTCGCAATCAAGAGGATCCAAGCAAAGAACAAAATATAAAAGCACACAGACTCTTGCAGCATCCAATGCATACCACGAAAAGTGGTTACAGAGTGCGCTTAAGGCCATAAATAACGAACCCACAAGAAAAGTAAAAAAAAATCGAACATGCCACATGGAGAAGAAGAATATCTGAAGACGAAGGCAAAAACTTAAGACCACGATATAAACGCGATCTCAGATCGACCGCAATCCAAAGAGGATGAGGATGGACCACAACAAGAAAGGTGAGATTCGTGGTACGGAGAAGCACTTACCTATAGGTTGGGCTCGTCATGCGACGTGTAAGCCTAATGGAAAAGATCAAAACCACCTTCTAAGTCTTCTTTTTCCAGTTCTTCACTGGGGTCTCTTCTTTAGAAAGATTCTTCGAAGCCGAAGAATAAGATTGCCGCTTGGCTTTGAATTCACTTCGAACCCGTCTTGACATCTTTTGTCGTCAAACTTCCGTACGGGTCCATCTCCAACTCCGATTCGCATCACGTAGTGCATCACCGCTATGTCTGTGCGTCCGACGAAAAGAATCTCCGTCCGAGTCCGTACGTATCGAATGCATTTTTTTGTAATGCACAATGCACCAGGAACCATTCTGTGGCAGACTAGACGACTGCGCATGCAGCGAGATCAGTGTTGTTATTCCGTCGGCTTGGTGCACTAAACAAGATGAGCAGCTCCATTACTTTTCGCTTAAATTATGGCATCGACCGCTTGTAGTGTAGTGCTCCTCGCTAGATCTTAGTACTCTACTAACACAGTAAGTGACTTGCGATTTCTTTCACTTTTCCCCTTCTCGTCAGATGTAGTTCTTGTTCAAAACTGACAATTACGGCGGACGCTTCAGGTTCGAGATATTTGTATTTCCAAAGAAGGTGAAAGAATGCCAGTACGGACCATGTACGCATGAAAATGATGAGCTGGACAGAATGCAACGTGAGAACGCAACGTAAGTGTGACGCATAAAGAGAAATATACTAAACGATTCATTTTCTACTGCAATAACGAGCAGCGCTCTTCATCTTCTTCAGTGGCACTATAGCCCCAATCGAGCCTTGACCTCCTGACATTCAGGTTCCTTAACATTTTATTTGTTATTGTGGAATGGTTGTTAGTCCTTCGTACAACCTGCTATCTTCGAAATTTCATTTTCGCAGATTGAGGTAGTCCAAATATACCTATGCAGGTAGTGCACTGGAATTATACGTCGACCGGGATTTGAACTTAGGACCTTCAAATTGTAGACCAAAACTCTACCCACTAGGCTACACCCAGGCTGAGAGGAGCACTATGTAACGATACATCATAATTCTTAAAAATGCTCCAATTAGGAAAAACCATCAAAGAAATTTCTTACTATTCGTCAAACATTTTTTTTTGCAATTGCGCAGACTAAAACGCAAATCGTCTGACAAAATAAGCGCGCAGACCCATCCATATGTATGATGCATGTGAAGCACTTAAACAGGAAGCAGATCTAGACATGTGGCAAAGATAAGCATATCTGACAGACCCCTGGGAAATACATAGCTGGTCCACATGGTCAATATATTTTGCTCGGAGCCAGAAAAAAAATCCCGTGTGAATTCTAACATTTGCCCAGCAGATTCGTTTGATTTTATAACTGAAACATATTTTGCTCTGCAAAGTTAATCTGCTTAAGAATGGAGATCACAATAACACAATTAACACATGTTCTGAAGACTGACAATATTATAATCTGTTAGTTTTCAAAGTGCATGACGAAACTTTAATTTAGTTCTCATTATAATTAATAAAAAATATTTTAATCGACTTAGAAATAAAATAAAATAATTAAGATTGTGCACATGGCTTAATTATGGAATTACTTTGGGTAGGTCTTACAAGGGTATTCAATAATTTTAAGGGCATTCAATATATGTATGTCAGTCAGCGTTGCTTCCCTTTTCTTACAACGCCTTACTGGACCAAGCTCAGCAATATGGGTGAATTCCTATTACTTTACTATTCTAATAATAAAGTATAGTAATGAACACAGAAAAAAAATGCTACCCTGAAAATTTGTTTTGCTCATTCCTGATTAAATAGCCAAAAAATGACGTTCAAAGGTAGAATGTTATTTTTTTGGGTGGTTGTTAATTGGGTAAGTAAGCTCCATTGTCCAAATTTTGGGGGGTGTCAGGTGGAAGGGAAGGCAAGGGGATGGAAGGGATCAAAAACTACACTTGCTAATATCTCTACTATGAATGCAGATAGAAAGCTGAAAATGAGCAGAGGTATGGAGAGGGTTGTGGGACAAATTTTAAAAACAATTTAATTTTTTTATCCATTGGTGTCCGAAAAGGAAGGGCTACAAGCAAATTGTCGGCCGAACTTTTTTTCAAATCATTAATTCTCCGGTACTACTTGATCTAAAAAAATTATTTTTTTGAGACCAATTAAGTAGCATACAGTTCCACTATAATCTACTGAAAGAGAGGCCAATAATTGTAAGGGAGAGGGAGTTGCACGGAAAAACGCTTAAAAACTAATGTCTCAACTATCTCTTAAGCTATGTAATTAAAACTTTCAACATATATTAAGCTCTAGTAGCGATATATTTAATAATTTTTTATCGTAGGCGTAGTGGCGGAAATTGGGGAGCATTTCAAAAATGGTGCACTTTTCAAAATTTCAAACTATTATATTTCAAAATTGGAAGCAGGTATTAAATTAACATTGTAAATATGTTTTATTGTATATGTAGGTAATTTCTGTAAAAATTTTAAGATGGAGAGGAGGCGGTGTAAAGAGAACGAAGTGGTGGGCAAAATTGTCGAAAATTTTCACGGCTATTGATAAAAAAATTAGGGCTGTGGTAAAAGATACATAAAGTTAAATTTTGCACGTGCATATATCCATTTGATATATAAGAAAAAATATTAATTTGAACCTAAACTGATACGAGGTGTTTCACGCGTATTGAAAAAACACAAGAACTCAAAATTTTTGAGTGAAATTTCAAGCTATAAACTTGATAATTAGTTAAATTCATTAAAAAAATGTTTAGAAGTTTAAGATATTAACTATTCGAATACCTTCAAAACTTCTACCACCTCCCATACACAAGTATTTTTTCGACCATTCTTAAGAAATCAATTATCAGCAAACCATTAAAAGCTATCAACTTGAAATTTTTAACAAACACTTTTAAGAATATTTCAAATAAAAATGAATCAAAAGTTTTGGAATCTCCCCTGCCCTTCCACCCCTCCCATGCAAAAGTATGATTTCGACCAATTTCAATAAATCAGCTAATAAACAACCAATTAAAAGCTACGAACTTGAAATTTTGTTAGAACACCTTTAAAAAAAAAAGACTTAATATGAATGCATCACAAATTTGGCTATTCCCTCGCCTCCTCTATCCCCTCCCGAACAAATGTATGGTTTTAAGCACATGTCGAACGCGATTCCTTCTATCGCACTCCCTCCCTCGCATACAAACCCAAACTTGCACATGTAACCGCATGAAATATTGATTCCATGTAATACAGTTAAGTGTTAAATAATTGACAATAGCCCTGCTCTAGAACCTCCCTTCACATAGTCTTCCCTATCCTCCCTAACCTGTATATTGTCTTCCCACGTATCCTCAACTTGTCCCAATAATAATAAAGTTGCGTCCGACTTGTTGGCAGATTTTTTTTATCCTGCTTCGTGAACCTTTCTAGTGCTATTGGGGAAAATAATTACCCTGTCCAAGTCAGGTTTCTCGCAGAGTTTAATTCACCTACCACCAACGAGTTGGTTAGCAGAACAATCTCATGGTCGCAGTCATTGTAGGGCAATCTACATATGTATGTATGTACATTATGATGAAGTACCCGATTGTGTTAAAAAACAAAATCTACCAAATTTGTCATAAAAGAATGCCCTGATTTATTATTTTAATCTAATAACAAAGTTTAGTGATCGACGTGGGGTAAAAAATTTTTTTCCCTGAAATTTTGGTAATATCAGTAGCGCGTTTCATGACAAAAACATAACAGGACTACGATTGGGCGTAAAGCTGCACTGGGAGATGGGTAAGATTATGGTCTTCAGTGGGGACTGTTTAACATCTAAAATCAAGCTGAATGTGCTGATGACGTGTGTTTGTTTGCATATAACCGTTCAGATTTAGAGTCAAATGTTTGCCCGTTGCACTCTAAATGCAAAGAGGTACAACTGAAAAGCTGGAGTGTATCCTAGTGGGTAGAGTGTTGGTCTACAATGCGAAGGTTGTGAGTTCAAATCCCGGTCATCGAATAATTTCAGCAACCTGCCTGCTTGGGTATACCTTGGTCACCTCAAATGAAAAATTCGGGATAGAGGGCTATGCGAAGGTCTAACAACCCTTCAACAATAAATAATGATAAAAGTTAATGAACCTGAAGGTCAGGAGGTCTAGGTCCGATTTGGACTGTAGTGCTAGTGTAGATGTACAGGACTGAAAATAAATGTGCGCAAAACCAAGTACATGCACATGGGCTGGAACGTAAGCACACCAATTGTTCTTAACGGACAAAATATGGGAGAGGTGCAATACTTTTGTTACCTCGAAATCATTGTCAGTGTGGACGGCAAAGCGGAAAGAGATATTGAGGCTCATATGAGTAAAGCTCGTGAGGCCTTTGGAATCCCTTCCTCTTTGCGGAGACTAAGAGAGACCTTCCTTCGAATGAAGCTGCGAGTATTGGACGTATGCGTCATAGCCGCGTTTTTATATGGTTGCGCTGCATGGAAAGTGACCGTTCGACTTACTAAGAAAGAAAATCTCCAACGTATTTAAGGGATATTTTGGTGAGCAACGAGTGTAACTGGACAGACTAAAATAGGCTATTAGATTCAAAATCAGAAGTGGTAGTGGATCGGTTACACTTTGAGGAAACTAGAAATAAACTCTGGATTAAAATCCTCAAGAAAGACATCGGGTTACTCGACTATGTCGCAAATGAAAGCGAGCAGTCGAGCAGAAGGTCTGGCGACAACTAAGAGCATATGCTCAGGATAGCACGTTGTAAAAGAGTATGGGGTCTTACAGGAATTTGATTGATTGATTGAAAGTCTGTAGACCATATTCGAGTAATAGTACCAACCAAAATTTAAAATATGTGCTAACATGTCAACTTTGTAATTCATGGGACAACTTGAGGAGGCGTGGGAATTTAATATGCACGTTAGGGTGGGTAGGAGAGACTAAGAGAATAGGGCTCTGTATAGAATGTTAGTTTCATAGACGATGTTGCATAAAATTTCGATGAAATTCGGTGTATTTTAAATTCATGAAACCAAAAACTTCTATGGGTACTCCCTTCCATACAAATTTTTGGTTTCGTGAGAGGGTAAGGGAATAGTAGAACTTGTGATGCAGTTTCATTTCGTTTCTCTTGAAAGTTGCTCGTACAAAATTTCGCAGTTATTAATTTGTTGGTTATTTGATCATTTATTAAAATTGGTCGAAATTGTACTTTTGTATGGGAGTGGGTAGAAGGGCTTGAGGAGTTTTGAACATTTTGATGCAAATTTATTTGAAAACGATCTTGTGCAAAATTTCAAGTTGCAAGCTTTTAATGGTTCGGTGATAATTGCTTTCTTAAAAGTGGTCGAAAAAAACTTTGGTATGGGAGAGGGTGGAAGTTGTGAAGGTATTCGCCCAGTTAATATTTTACACTATTATACCTGCTTTTCGAGTGAATTTCATAAATTTTCCAGTTTCTTGCCATACATTTCAAGGAAAGATTTGAAGTTTTTGTATTTTTTTCCTCTAAATGAAATCTGAGAGTATATTGTGTTTGCCTTACCGTTTGTAACGCTAAGAAATAACACTCGTACAGAGCCGCCAAGGGTACAGAAATATTTTTTTTCGCTCAAAACCTCGAATCCGAGTGACCGTCTGTCCGTCTGTGCGTCTGTCTACAGCATATCTCTCGAAAGCTTTGAGCTGTAGTGCTAAAAATCCTTGTGTGTCATTTTCAGCAAAAAAGTAACTTTAAATTTGTGAATGGGCTTCATCTCTCCACTCCTTCTACCACCTCCCATACAAATTTCATGAAATTTCGAAATATTAAGAAATTGATTGTTCTTTGAAACTATTTAAGCTATCGACTTTTGGGTGAAAGTATTATGATATAGATGTCATTAATATGTGTCCCAACTTATAAGGGGTTATTTCTAGATATATTTTGAGAAAAAAATTGTTCTACGGAGATGGTCAATTTTCAATATCCGCGGAGATACAGGGTGATCAAGAAAAGTGTTTCGGACCCTTACTCAAAACACTATATCTTGAAAACTAATAATCGCAATTCAAAGTGTTATAGCTTGTTTTTTAGGGAATCAAATTACCTATCAAATGGTGTAATATTTTGCATTTTAACTATACCCAATACTGAGGTATTTGCTTCAGAACACAAATTTTTGATACTTTGACCCTCAAAATTCTGGGATCAATGTAGTTTTTCTCAAAAAAACGCATTATAAAAATGTCATTTTAATGTGTTTTTTGTATGTGCCATAATATTGCCTACAAATGATGCACACATACTTATGACTTAGGTTTTCCCATTTTCCAGGTAATAAGTGAAAATACATATGGCTTAAAAATTGCGCCATAAAGCAACCTTTGTTCTAAAAAAACTGCCCGAAATGTTGTTAAACTGAAATATTCTTATTGTTCTTTAATTACTATTTAAATTATCGAGGAATGTCCTTTAATCAGTATTTAAATTATCGAGGAAATGAATTAAATTAAAATGAGTTTGAACACAACTAGGTGCAACACTTTGCCTATTTTAATAGGGTACCTAACAAAATGAAAAGCGTATAAAAAACCTTACTTCATATTTTTATCAGTTTTAGTTACATTGTTAAAAGTACAAGGTGTCCCTAAAATTTAGAGTATAATTTCGAAATGCCTAAGTTCACGAATAAAGAACATGCAGACATCATTTTCATTTATGGGGAGTGTCAGGGAAATACACGAACGGCGCGATCTTTGTGTCATGAGAGATTTCCTAATCGTCGGATACCTTACAGAAGAGTATTCCAAGAAGTTTACAGAAGGATTCGGGAAACAGGCGACGTTAGGACAAGCAGAGTAAATGCAAATCCTGCGCCAATAATCGCTGTTCCAACCGATGAAGGAATACTACATGCAATTCAAAATGATCCATCAATCAGTATCCGACGCTTGGCATTGCAGTTAAACGTCTCTACGTGGAAAGTTTGAAGTGTTCTAAAAGCAGAGCGTTTGCATACTTACCACCACACACCAGTGCAGGAGCTGTTACCCATTGATTTGCCCAAAAGAATGGAGTTTTGCAATTGGCTCCTTGAACGACAACTAAGTGACGAGAATTTTATGAACAACATTCTTTGGACGGATGAGTCCCAATTCACCAGGGACGGTATCACAAACTTCCACAACTTACACCCATGGGCTGAGAGCAATCCACATACAAGAAGAGAGGCATCATTTTAGCACAGATTCAGTGTCAATTTATGGGCAGGTGCCGATTTCATTGGTCCTATTAGGCTTTTGCCTACCTTAAATAGTTCCAATTACTTGCATTTTTTATCAAATGAGGAGTTATTGGATGATGTGCCACTACAATGATTGGCTTCCATGTTTTACCAAAACGATGGTGCTCTAGCTCATTACGGCCGACAAATCACAGATTGGTTAAATTCCAATTATAGCAATCGTTGGATCGGTAGAAATGGACCGATACACTGGCCTGCAAAATCTCCTGATTTAACTATTATGGATTTCTCTGTATGGGGACGGATGAAGGACCTTGTCTACGCAACGGAGGTAGTAACGTTGCAGGATCTAAACACCGGAATCGATGCGGCAGCAACAGAAGTAAGGCAGCAGTTGAGGAGTATGAACACAAAGAGAACACTGGGAAAACGAGCTTTAGTGTGCATTCAAAATTAAGGTGGCCATTTTGAACATTTATTGTAATTAACGAAATTTGAAATAATCCATAAAAATCATTCTTAAGTTCTTTTAGTTCAAGCAGAGAGTGTTGATCAACATATTCTTGTTTTTTTGATAAAAGTGCTAAGTAATTGGAATGATAGTTTTTGCTAAACTATGAAACTTATGCAATGCAAGTGTAGATATCTTTTGTAGGCAATAATATGGCACATAAAAAAACAACATTAAAATGACATTTTTATAATGCGTTTTTTTTGAGAAAAACTACATTGATCCCAGAATTTTGAGGGTCAAAGTATCAAAAATTTGTGTTCTGAAGCAAATACCTCAGGATTGGGTACAGTTACAATGCGAACTATTATACGAAAGGTAATTCGATTCCCTAAAAAACAAGCTATAACACTTTGAATTGTGATTATTAGTTTTCAAGATATAGCGTTTTGAGTGAGTGAGGGTACAGGTCTGAAACACTTTTCTTGATCACCCTGTATCTCCGCGGACATTGAAAATTGACCATCTCCGCACAACAATTTTTTTCTCCAAATATATTTAGGAATAACCCCTTACAAGGTGGTGCACGGAGTACCAAACACCCTGTATATATGTATGTATGTATATATGTATCGTAGATTTTCGAAAATTAAGTTTATGATTTTTAAATAAATTGCAAAAAAACAAAAGGATTGGCATCTTCTGTGTAGAAAAACTTAGACCTCCGCAAATTGACGAGCCTATTGTGCGATGTGACTGATATGCGGTATTTTTTTTATCTATAGTATAATCCCATCTAATTCAATATGAATCGCAATCCCAATCTTACGTTACGTGTTTTGAAACGTTTCAGTAGTGTCAAGGAATGATGCTCTGCTGATCTAGACAGCCTTCGCTATAACTTAAGGTTCCTTGCTGACGCGAATTATCAAGATCCGTGATCTAAAACTTGATTTTTTTGGAGACGAGTGAAAAATTGAGAAAATCACTTGAGCCTGAAGGCACTTAAGTCCATGCATCATTAAGTTCCTTCGATATGGCCTGGCCAAGCCAAGACGTTTTTGTAGATCTAAGAACCGATGAAAATTGAAACCCCTAGAGATTTGGAAATGTTTTATTTGTGTATTTTTTTCTCTTGTTTTTTTTTGAACACGTAAAGAAGCATAATTTGGACCGAAAGAAAAAACAGAGTTTTTTTTCGCTCTTTTTTTACCCCAGTTAAGAACCTCGACAGGGGCCTCGTACGTTTTCTTGGTCGAAGAAAAAAGTCTTATCGGACCCGACCTCCTTTTTATCTACACACTTACGGTCGCCATCATGTCCCGTACACTTATGGCCTTTTATACACAAAGGACGGCTTTATTCTTGATATTCGTGCCGGGCTTAGGATTATGTTTATGGTTTTTTTTCTGACGTTTTGTCAAGAGGAAATTTTTTGCTCGATTTTTTCTGTATTTTAGTTGTGTAAATTGTAACCCCTCGTCGGTCGTCATGGTCTTTTTTAGATGTTTACTCTTTTCATACTTTAAGAAATTTCAAAGTGCAAGAAACCACGTTAGGGCCAGTTTAGTAGTTTTACTAGCTATTACAGTAAATGCTATGCCCCAGAAGAGTGCACATCGATTTGGTAAACAAACGTTTTTTAAGTTGAAATTTAAAACGTTTTGGCGTCCGTATCCGCGTATTTCGGTTCGAAGCCAGGCGTGAGCCCTAGCTTCTGTGTTCCATATTGATCACTATATTAAGTCATCGTTAAGACAAAATTCTTAATTGCACCATTAAACAGATAATTGTCGAGCACATTAACATGTCTTGTTATTCGTTCGCATATGGGCCTGGCAATTGATGATCGCCGTGGATTTGGATGAGATGAGTCAGATTAAGGAGGACAGTAAGTTAGTTTTAAGTAAATCGCATATGTAAACATTAAACTAGTTTATAGCGGTTATCAGTAAATTGGAAAATATGTCATACAGCAAGGGTAAAGCAATCGCCAATATGCGGGTTTCACATTGGATGAATGAATGGCGAATGAGATATAACTTATACTGAATGAATTTAATTCTTAATTCATGAATTTAATGTGAACTAAAGTGACTAGTCATTATGTTTACAAAGATTCTCTCTAGCTGCTTAATTTAACCCTGAAACCGTACCTATCCCATTGGTTACAGTAACCATAAGGTGTCATCCCATCCCGTTCCATAAATGGAATAAATTTATTGTAAGGATTAAGGTTTTAAATCAATTAAAATCGTTTTTTTTTGCCGTCTATTTTTACAAGTTGTAGGCCTAGTGGAAGCGAAACTGTTCAGTAACAGTAAACAGGAAAGAATTAATAGAGAAAATAACTAAAAAATAGACCATTCACCTACCTGATTGATTTTCAGCTTGCTATTTAATTTATACCAATTGATTAATTCAGATTAGTTAATTTGTAGAAACAATTCCTTAACAATTTCTTAACTGCTTGAGCTTGGAGAGAAAATGTTATCATGAACAGAAAGATCACTTTGAAGAACGTGAAAGATTTAAAAAAAAAATAATAATGATAAAATCAAAAACATTTTTCATCAAAGGGCGACCAAAGAACGTCAAAAAAGGAGCATAGCCCAGTGATACAGGTGCCAGCCCTTTGGTAACCTGTGCAAATTCAAGGCTTGTTTAAAATGTGGTGAAGGGTGCAATGGTCGATCAGTGCAAATGAGCAAATTGGGTTAAAACCTCCCACCAACCTTATCTGCCATTTGCGGATTGAAGTGACATCTTGCAAATTATAGTTACTATGAAGTCTTTCGAAATCATAAGAGAGAACTCGAAGATGCAAATACAGCTTCTAAGAATGCAAACTTTGTTTCATACTGAGCCGAATATTATTTCTTCAGAATTTTCTAAATGAATCACAATCCATTTGGAATGTCTCTGTCAATGGTTCTAAGAGAACTTAATTCATTTTGGTCAGAGTACCTTCTCTCATTAAGACCGCCTATTTTGAAATTAAAAAAAAAAAAAGCAGATGATTTTATTTCAATAATGAGTGTAACTAATACCGCAACACCTGGTGATAAAGAGGAGTTTTATAGCCAAGTGAGTGCCACCTTCGTGCGTGTTCCTAGAGGCTATATTATTATCATCACCGATTATTCTTAATGGACACGATGTGGAAGAGGCGCAACATTTTTGTTATCTCGGAAGTATTGTCAGCATGGACGGCGGAATCGAGAAGAATATGGAGGCTAGTATAAATAAAGCTCGTCAAGCCTTCGGTATCCTTTCCCCTTTCCAGAGTTTAAGAGAGATCTCCCTTCGCACGAAGCTGCGAGTTTTTGACGCATGCGTCAAATCCGTGTTGTTACATGGTTGTACTACGTGGATAGTGACCGTTCGACTTACCAAGAAATTACAAACTTTCGTGAACCAATGCCTCCGACGCAATTTAGGAATATTCTGGCCAGAAGTGTTCTCCAAAAACGAACTTTGAAGTATAACTGGAGAGACTAAAATAGGCATTGAAAGGCGGAGGTGGTAGTGAATCGGTCACACTTTTAGGAAACCAGAGCGAAATATCGCAAAACAGGCTCTGGATCATAACCCTCAAGGAAGACGTCGGGTTGGTCGACCATTTAACATATGGAAGGGAGCAGTTGAGCAGGAGGCCAGAGGAATAAACAAGTCCTGGCAACAGCTTAAGGCCGATGCTCAGGATCGCGCCTTGTGGAAGAGACTTGTTTCTGTCCTATGCTTCTGTAGGAGGTCTTAACAGGAATTTGATTGATTGATTGACAAGGCCTGTACTATTTTATAGCAGCGAAACGTGGACATTAACTTAGGTGCCTGGAAAATTACTTAACGTCTTTGAGGGAAAGGTCGTCAGAAGGATTGTCACACCAGTGAGGAAATACTGGCTCTGGAGAATACGATACAATAGAGAATTTTATGTTATCTTCGACAATCCGGATGGCCGAAGGGTTATCAAACGCACAATTAAGGACAAAGACCATTTGGGAAACCACGGAAGAGCAGAAAAGATTGGCTCAGACAACAAATCACTGCCAACATTTTCAAGCTGCAGGATGTGATCAGTTAACCGAGAAGGATAGAGGCGGAGTATGCAGCCATGATCCAATTTAGGCTGTAGCGCCTTTTGTAAGTTAGTAAGTATAGTTGAATTCTTATATTGCATTTGTAAATAGCACACTTTTTTATTCTAAAAAAAAAATCTGAGAATAAATTGCGTTTGACCTAATGGATATAATTCCCAACCAAATTTCACCAAATTTCGAATTTTAAAGAATGAGTTTCCCACAAACTTTGTAATGCTAAGATATAAGGGTCGGAGAAAAAATGAATGATACAGAAGTTCATATAATTATTCAAAAATCTCAAAACCGGAAGTTCGCCCGTCCGTCCGTCTGTCTGTCTGCCTGTCCGTCCGTCCGTGTCCTCTCTAGCTTCAGAACGCGTTGAGGTAGATAGCTCAAACGTTGTACACGTCGTCTTAAACAAAAAAGTATGATCGAATTCGTGAACGGGCCAAATCGCTCGACCCCTTCTACCGCTTCTACTCCTTCCCATACAAAATTATACAATTTCGCGATTTGACAATAAACGGTTTTGCTCGAAAAATATAAATGCTATTGATCTGAAACTTGGAATGTAATACTTTTGTGATGATTTCAATCTACTGCATAAGAATTACTTGTGTCCTCCCCCTCTTTCCAACACCTCCCATACAAACTGCACTTTTCCATGAAATGCTCTAAGCCAATTTGCTCAGTGCGTACAAAATTTATCGAGCTGAAATTGTGCACTAAATATTTATTTGGAAATATTAGTAACATCAAAAAATTAGACTAGTAACTTTACTGCTTCTACCCACTCCCATACAAGATGACACAATTTCGCAATTTGATAATAAACGGAATTGTTCGAAAAGTATAAATGCTATTGATCTGAAATTTGGAATATATTACTTTTATAATTATTTCAATCTATCATATAAAAACTATTTCCCTCCTTCTAGCACCTCCCATACAAACTGCATTTTTCATGAAATACTATCAACCAATTCACTCAGTAGCTATAACATTTATCGAGCTGAAATTTTACACTAAATATTTATTTAGAATTATTGGTAAGACCATATAAAAATTGACGATTAGCTTCACTCCTTGTGCTCCTTCCCATACAAAATGACACAATTTCACAACTTTACAAAAAGACGATTTGCCTGAGAAGTATGGATGTTACTAATCTGCAATTTAAAACATAACAGGAGTACGATTGGGCATAAAGCATAAAGTGCGATCCTCTAGATGAAAGAGAAATTTTTGTATCTTAAAAAATTTTGTAGGGGAAATGGTAGAGGGGGTGACGACATTGAACTAATTTTTTCAAATGACTCTAAAGTTGCTATCAAAATGTTTTATGCAAAATTTAGGATTTAAAAATTTAATAGGTACTGAGAAAATTAGTGTTATGGATGTAGTGAAGTAGAGCAGTTTGTATGGGAGATGATAGAAGAAGGGGCGAGTTTTTAATGACTTTTCAGAAATAACTATCATGCTTTTAACGTGTTTTAAATTGCAGGTCAGTAGCACTCAGGAAAGTCGACGTTTTATAAAGCTGTGTTATTGTGTCATTTTGTATGGGAAGGGGTAGAAGGGGTAAAGCTAATCGTCTAAATTTTTTTCGGTTTTACTAATACATAATTCTAAATAAATATTTAGTGCACAATTTCAGCTCGATCAATTTTATATGCACTGTGTAAATTGGCTTAGAGCATTTCATGAAAAACTGCAGTTTGTGTGGGAGGTGGTGGAACGAAGGTGAGGACTCAAATAACTTTTGTACAACAGATTTATATCATCATAAAAGTAATATCTTCCAAATTTCAGATCAATAGGATTAATACTTTTCGAGCAAATCCATTTATTGTGAAATTGCGAAATTGTGTCATTTTGTATGGGAGGGGGTAGAAGGGGTACAGTTAATCCTTTCATTTTTTTTTTGGTCTTACTACTAATTTTAAATAAATGCTTCGTGCACAATTTCAGCTCGATAACTATTATACGCACTGAGTAAATTGGTTTAAAGCATTTCATGAAAAAGTGCTTCCACCACCTCCCATACAAAGGGAGGTGGTGGAAGGAGGAGGAAGACACAAATTATTTTTATAGAGTAGATTGGAATCATCATAAAAGTATTACATTCCAAATTTCGAGCAAATCCGTTTATTGTCAGATTGCGAAATTGTGTCATTTTGTATGGGAGGGAGTAGAAGGGGTGAAGCGATTTGGCTCATTCACGAACTTGACCTTCCTTTTTTGTTAAAAACGATGCACACAAAATTTGAACTTTCTAGCTCAACACGTTCTCAAGCTAGAGAGGACACGGACGGACGGACAGACAGACAGGCAGACAGACAGACGGACGGACGGACGGACATCCGGTTTTGAGATTTTTGAGTGATCGAACTTCTGTATCAATAATTTTTTTCTCCGAGCCTTATTTCTTGGCGTTACAAACTTTGTGGCAAACTTATAATACTCTCAGATTTCATCTAGAGTATAAATATGCCAAACTCACTCACTACTACCTCTCATACAAATAGCACAAAACATTTTGATGGCAACTCTAGCGTGATGTGAAAAAAAGAGTTCATTGTCGTCACTCCCTCTACCACTTCCCACACAAAATTTACTAAAATCAAAAAATTTCTCTTTCATCGTAGGATTGGGCTTTACTCCTAATAGTAGTCCTGTTATGTTTTCTGTGAAATTTTTCACTATTTAAGTTTAAATGTCTACCTTCGGGTAGTCTTACGTGTTCGCGCGTTAGTTACCATGGTTTGGCAGTTCAACTCATCGCGAAAGTGGAAGTATACACATTTCAATTTGAAATTTAAGATTTGCATCCATTCATTTGCTAAATTTGAAATTATAGCTCAATTGATCACATTTTATTTGATTGGAAGTAAAAACATAAAAGAGTTATAATTGGGCGTAAATCCCAATCATATGATGCTCTAGATGAAATGAGAAAGAGTTCAATGTACCGGAAAATATGTCACCTCCAATTCTTTTAAAGAATTAATAGTGACTTTTGTATGGGAGGTAGAAGAAGCAGAGGAAGAAGGTTTGTGATTTTTGGATATGACACCTAATGTGGTATGCAAAATATTTCGTGCTGAATTTAAGGTTTATAGCTTTCATTATTTTCAATTGGACATAGTTTTCCTGAAATTGAGGCATTTGTATGGGAGGTGGCAGAAGAAGTGCAGCTTTTGAGATGATTTTGAAACTGTTTATCATCATCCTTATCACCACGCTTTGATTCAATTTCAAATTTATTAGTTCTGCTATATTCGAAGAAGGAATGCTTTTCTTGAATTTATAATACAGATATTTGTATGGGAGGGGGTAGAAGAAGTCAAGGGGAGCTGATAATTTTTTTTAACATTTACTGCAATTATTAAAAAACAAATTCTGGCAAAATTTTAAGCTTATACTTTTTCTAGTTTTAATGGAAATCGATATAATGCAATTAACAAAAATTATGCATTTGTATGGGAGGGGGTAGAAGGAGTGTAAGAATCAAAACACATTTTTTTTTCGTTATTGATATTTATATTTTCATACTTTATGCAAAATGTCAAGTTGACAGCTTTAACAGTTTCGAATAAAAATAATTTAATTTAAATTTCGTGAAATTTGTATGGGGTAGAAGGAGTAAAGTGAAGTTGATAATTTTTTCAATACTGATTGTAATTATAATAAAATTAATTTTGGCAAAAATTCATTTTTATAACTTTGCTAGTTTCAATGAAACTCGAAAAACTGCATTTTTCAAAATTATGCATTTGTATGGGAGGGGGTAGAAGGAGTGACGGGATCGAATCAATATTCAGTATTAATGACATTTATATCATAATATTTTAACTAAAATTTCAAGTCGATAGCTTAAATAGTTTCAAAGAAAAATCAATTTCTGAAAATTTCGGTATTTCGTGAAATTTGTATGGGAGGGGGTAGAAGGAGTGGGGGGATGTGGTTCACGAATTTAAAGTTACTTTTTTGCTGAAAATGACACACAACAAATTTCAGCACCACAGCTCAAAGCGTTCGAGAGTTATGCTGTAGACAGACGGACAAACGGACAGACGGACAGACAGCAACTCAGATTCGAAGTTTTTGAGTGACAACAAAAATTTCTGTACCCTTAGCGGCTCTGTGCGAGCATTATTTCTTAGCGTTACAAACGGTAAGGCAAACACAATATACTCTCAGATTTCATCTAGAGTATACAAATTTTCCGATAAACACTTGCTCAAACCGCAGCGCCTTCTTTTTCAATGTCTTAGTTACTGGAATTAAGCGGCGACTAATAGTGTTTCCACTGGTGGTTTTAAATTGCACAGCACATTGCTTCGGTTCTGTGGAAAATGATTTTCTTTCTCAGCAAGCGTTGAAATTGGTGACAGCAGAAATTCATTATTTGCTATCAAAATAATTTTTCTTTTTCTTCGAACTGTCTATTCATAGTAGGGTTCCTGTATAAGCTAAGCGGAACACACCGTACTCAGGGTTTGGTTTTGGTATTATAAAGATCTTCTATTTGCAATGGCACTACATCCCAAATCGGGCCTTGGCCTTTAGGTTCCTTTTTTTGTTACTGATTGAGGAAGGGTTGTTAGTTCTTCACCCTCTGTTAACGAATTTTCATTTTCGTTCATTGATGTGGCCAAGGTATAGCCAAGCCGACAACGAGTTGGAATTATACGTCGATCGGGATTTGAGCTCACGATCTTCGCATTATAGACTAACACGCTACCCACTAGGCTACTCGCTAGGTTAAAAATAAATAGGGATTTCTATTCTAAAAAAATTTTACCCGTTTGTGCCCTTTAAGATGCGAAATTATTGCAGTTTTGCACTCATTTTGTTCAGTTTCGTCCGTCAGATGAATTTACAATAAAACGTTTTAAGTGCATTTGCGTTTTTGAATTTTTTTATCATGTTGGCTGATGCGTGGTGAACTGCGGATTGCTTTCCGAAACTGTCAAATCAAAGCTGCCAATAAGTTGGATCGGTTTTATTTGTCTTGTTATTTCGTAATATTTACATTTATAACTATTTTAGTAATGGTGTTGATGCACAAGTTTCTTTATATATTTCCTCAAAATTCGTAAAAGTCATATTAATTTGCTAGAAGAAGAATCTGTTACCGCTGTTAGAGATTTTTTTTTACATGTTGTCGTGCATTACAGGTCAATTGAGTTGCACGGCTGAAAAATTCGGGGCAAGAAATGCGCATTTTCAGGTCAAGTTTTACCTTGTGCGCAAACCATTTTTCCAACAAGGCAGAATTCTATTAACAATAGAACATTGGAACTGCTAGAAAAAATGTTGAGGGAAAACGGGTCACCTTTCTTTTAGAATTGAAATCACTAAAAGACAATGCAGTGCAATTTTCGGAAGATGATTCAGCTAAGATTCGGCTAGTTGAGTCCCATAGAGAAGTAAATTTCGTAGTGAAATATATGCACATCCCTAATGATTTGTTTATTTATGATAATTTACCATAATTGTAAATGATGTTAAAAGTCGTTGTACGTTTTTATTTCTAGGAGAATTTTTTTGATTTTATGAAATTTTGTATGGGGAGTAGTAGAAGGGGTGACGGCATTGAACTAATTTTCTCACGTCATGATATTTTCAGATCAATAACTTTCATACTTTTCAAGAAAATTGATTTTATGTAAAGTTCTGAAAATGTGTCACTTTGTATGGAACGGGGTAGAAGGAGTGAAGCTAATCAGTTAATCTTATTTGATCATACTAATAATTCTAAATAAATAGTTAGTGCACAATTTGAGCTCGTTAAATTTTATACGTACTGAGTAAATTGGCTTAGAATATTTCAACAGAAAGTGCAGTTTGTAGAAGGAGTGAGGCCATTCAAATAGTTTTTATAGTGTGGATTGATGCTATCAAATAAATAATATGTTCTAAGTTTCAGATCTATAGCTTTCACAACTTTTGAAAAAATCCGTTTATTGTGAAATTACGAAATTGAGCTATTTTGTATGGGAGGGGTAGAACGGGTAGCTCGACTTGGCCCGTTCACGAACTTGGCCTCACTTTTTCGTCAAAACGCCATGTACAGAATTTGAACTTT
The DNA here is from genome assembly GCA_963669355.1 of Chorisops tibialis. Taxonomy (NCBI): domain Eukaryota; kingdom Metazoa; phylum Arthropoda; class Insecta; order Diptera; family Stratiomyidae; genus Chorisops; species Chorisops tibialis. The sequence goes on along the minus strand of OY770263.1, from coordinate 115,415,347 downwards.
CTAGCTCAAAGCGATGTTAACTTAACTAACATAATTTTTACCGAAATTAAAAACTACATAGTTCCACAATCTCACAAAATTTCAATTTTTTATGCTCAGTTGCTCAGCCCCCCTCACCCCTTTTGAACCACAATGAATAAAGAAATTCAATTATTTTTAAAGTTTGTCCCACAAAACCCTTTGTATACATTTTGATTTTCAGTTTTCTAGCCATAACAGTGGTTGAGATATTCGAATTCCTAGTTTTCCATTCTAGTGCTCCCCGCCTCCCCCTCAGCCATTATTCCGCCCGAAATATGTGGTTGCCTGAGAGCTGCAAACGTCTACAATCCACCCAAAAATAAACTTTTTATCTTGAAGAGTTTGGGAGTCAATGTGAGCTGAGCGTACACGTACACCGTACAGACAGACGGAACGAGCGAACATTTGACTCGAAGTCCGAACGGTTGTGTGCAAGCAAGCAAACGTCATCAGCATAACCAAGGTGACTTAAGATGTTAAATAGCATCCATTGAAAACCTTTACTTTCTCCACCTTCCAGTGCAGCTTTCAAGATGACATTCATTAACACCAGAAACAGGGCTGGTGATAATATGCAGCCTTGTCTGGCACCTGTTCACACTGAGAAGCTCTCGGACAGCTCTACTCTATGCAAGACTCAACACCTTGCATTCTCGTAGGATTCTTTAATCATAGCTATGACCTTATCTGGAATACCTCTCCCACTCAAAGCATTCCATATATAATCTCGCTTAACGCTGTCGAAAGCCTTCTCGAAGCCCACAAACATGAGATGTAGTGGCGAACCCATTTCGGCTGACTGCCACAATATTATCCGTAGGGTATTTGTGTGGTCGGCACGAGACGACCCTTTACGGAATCCAGCCTGATAAACTTTGAGAGTACTCTCCACAACATCACTAATCCTATTGAGAAATACCTTAGCCATGATTTTCGATACGGGAGTAAGTAGACATATACCACGCCAATTGCCACAATATCGAAGGAATTTTGACAATGACGCCCTCCTTTCATTCAGTCGAATATCTTCCTTCATTACACACCTCAGTAAACAGTGGTTGGAGTATATCGGCTTTTGTTTCCGGGTCCGCTTGAAGGAGTTCGGTTGGTAGTCCATCTATACATGCAGCTTTCCTTTCCGCCATTGACCGAATGACGGAAACTATCTCTTCCTCTTATCTGGGGGATCATCCCTAATAGAGGATTGGTGCGGTTGGATGTTTGGTAGTTGTTCTGTTTCTGGAATATCTTCTTCTGACAAGATGTTTAAAATATCAGAAAAGTATTCCTTCCATCGCCGCAACTGTGTTCACTCATATTAAGGAGAGTTCCGCTGACATCTATCACCAGGTGGTTGGCGATGAAATTCCTGTTCGCCAACTGTTTTATGATTTTAGTTAGTGAGCCCATATCCCCAAGGTAAGCCACAGATTCTGCCTTGTTGGCCAGATCTTCAATGGCCTTTCTCGCCAACCTTTTCCCATGTGTCTTGCGACATCCAGGATTTCTCATCACTTTGCACATATCCCACAGATTCCTAAGAACTCAGGGTAGCAAATTGTTTTTTTTTTTCAAGCCGATCACAATACTTTATTAATTAAAAAATTAAATAAAATTCGTGATCCAAAAGGGGTAAGAAAGGCCAAACTCTGAGCAGGGTGTGTTTCACTTAAATTATTCAGGATCACTAACTTACATTTCCAAAAGTTTGAACTCAGAGCGGCCAAAATGGAAGTATTTCGTTTAGTAGATGGCGGTGCTCTGGAGTAGGTCGCAATGAAATTTGCCAGTAGAAAACGAAAATCTGAAAAAGTTCTAGGAACTAGAGCAGCGAGTAGAAAACACTTTTAGATTTGAACTCATGGATTTTGCATTATGATCCAAAACGTTATTCACTACGCTGCGCTAAGTTTTATCTCTTTTATGCAAAATGTATGTGGGTGAATTTTTCACCCATAGTGCAAGTAGCAACTATGTAAGTTCTTAATATAGAACAAGAGCTTAAATTGTTCTCAGGGATATACATAATGGATATAATTTTTTTTCCAATCTACGATTATAGTTAATATTTTTATTTTTTGTCTTCCAGCGTCAATTCAATTCACGGAAGATTAAGAGATGTGGAAGACATGCGTGGCATTATAACGAACGGACGAACGATTCAGTGAATGGCAAAAGCAAGAGGTGATCATCATCAGCAATGACAACACAAAGAACGAGATGCACAGAATAACAAGTGGGTTTGGATCTACAGCAGATAGCAGGCTATCAGCCTATCATTAAAAAAACTTTACCTTTTTATGTTGACTTGCATGTACGTACAACGCATGTTCAGTTTTTTTTCACAGTCGAATAGTGCAACTAGCTGGGTCCCGCGAGCAGCACCAACGAATAATGATGATTCGTCGTTGACGGCAATAAAATCTGCCTTGGAGGTGAGTTCGCATCATCACATCGCAGATAGCATGCGTCGAACTAATTGTATGTGGACTAGCGCGCCAGTACGGACGGACTCAAATGTTGAAGCTGAATTCGAACTTGAAATCCCTTGTTTACTACAAATAACTAGCATAACATTAAGATTTGCTCAGGCGAATAATTATGGCCCTGCTTTTGTTACATATTCGTCCAAATGTACTAAATCCCTGTGATTACACACAATTCGGATTTCCCTCTGTTTCGATATTCATATTGATTGTGGACACTAATTTCAGTGTTCACATTCGCCTAAAAACAGATTGAAAGTACTGAAGTCGATTCGAGGTCGCCGGATTTCAAGCGAAATAAAAACCAATGTACTTTTTAATTAACATGGCACAAACTTTATTCCTTTTCTTTTACAAAAGCTTTTAACTTCACCATATCGCTATTTGTATTCCAATCACAAATCGCAGTGTTAACACTGTCGATCACACGAACTTCATCGCTGCCGAATCACTAGTGTGGTATTTTCTGCACACGCTAGCACTATCATATTTCTTCTTCTTCTAACAATACCACTATAGCCCAAATCGGACCATGGCGATCTGAACTTCAGATTCCTAAACATTTTCATTACTTATTGTGTAAGGTTTGTTAGACCTTTACACAACTAGAGAGTCCAATCGGATTAGAATTTTGGGGCGAAATGTTGTGATCTCGATAAAAATATTCCGTGCAAAATTTCCAAATTTTCGCCTATTTTAGAGGTATTTTGAATTTTTCGGCGTTTCACTTAACTAAATTCAAAATAAACTGCCAACAAGTCGCGCGAAGCTTTATTATTCTTGGAACAAGTTGCGGATGAAAAGTCAATGTGCAGGTTAGAGTAACTACTCTAACCTGCACATTGACTTTCCAAGAAGACTAAGTGAAAGGAAGTTCTTGGGCAGGGCTGTTGTCAATTTAAAACTTAATTGCGGAAACGATCAATAGCTCTAGTACATATAATCAATATTTCATTCGTTTAATTATGCAAGTTTGAAATTTTGTGAGGGGAGGGGTGACGAGTGATAGTAAGGGTGGGTGGATGTTAATAGTTTTGTAATTGACTGCTTGAATCACGTCCAATATTCTCTGTATAGAATGTGTTTCATAGACGAAGTTGCATAGAATTTTCATGAAATTCGGTGCATTTATTTTTTTTATTCATTTTATTTAGACCGGATAAGGGAATCATAAAATATGTGATGCAATTTTATTACGTTTCTCTTGTAAGGTGCTTGTACAAAATTTCAAGTTCGTAGCTTTTAGTTTGTTGGTTATTAGTTGATTTAATGAAATTGGTCGAAATCATACTTTTGTATGGGAGGGGGGGGGGGAAGGACAAGAGTGATTTCAAGCTTTTTGACGCAAGTTTGTTTCAATTATTTTTAAAAGTTCTTAAACAAAGTTTTAAATTAATAGCTTTAAATAGTTAGGTGATAATTGATTTCTTACTAATGGTTGAAATCATACATTTGTATGGGAGGGGGTAGAAGCACAGACGTGATCTCAAAACTTCTGACGCAATTTTTTTTCAACTATTTTTAAAAGTTTATGTGCTAAATTTCAAATTGATAGCTTTTAATAGTTAGGTGATAATTGATTTCTTGAAAATGGTCGAAAAAATAATTTTGTATGGGAGGGGGGAGAAGTCTTAAAGGTTTTCGACCAGTTAATATTTCGTTTATTTAGGGAGTTTTTTTAAATGTATTTCCCAAATTTACAATTTTCTACCTTAAAATTATACTCAAAAATTTTCAGTTTATGTGTTTTTTTCAATGCACATGAAACACCTTGTGCACATTAGACCGGGGGTCGGTTTATAACAATTATGGAACAAGTTATTATTATTTTTCTATTAACATCAAATAGATGTATCCACATGCAAAATTTAAATTTTGTATCTTTCACCAGAGCCCTAAAAAATCACTCAAAATTTTCGACATTTTTGCTTACCACCTCCCTCCCCTTACACCTCCCAACTTAAATTTTTTTACTAAAATTAACGACTATGTATACTACAATCTGAAAAATTTCCGATTTGATATTTGTACACAATTTTTAGATATAACGATTTGTAATTTTGAAAAGTGCGCCATTTTTGAAATGCACCCCATTTCCCATCATTACTATTATTTCAAAATGTTATATTTGTTTCGTATTTCCCTAGTATAGCTTAATATACGTTTCAAGTTTCAGTTAGATAGAATAGTTGAGATATTAATTTTTAAGTGTTTCTTTGTTTTCTGTTTTTTCTTCACCCCCCCTGACCCTCACCCTTACAATAATTAGCCAATTTCTGAGCTGATTATGGTGGAACTATATACCATCTCAATGTTCCCAAAATATGAATTTTTTACGATAAGTAATTTCGAAGATATAATCATTTGAAAAACGATTCGGCCGACATTTTGTTCTTAGCTCCCCCTTTTCGGACGCCAATGGATAAAAAAATTAAATTATTTTTTATGTTTGTTCCACAACCATCTCTATATCTCTACTGATTTTCAACTTCCTATCTGCATTCGTGGTGGAGATATTAGAAAGTGTAATTTTTGACTCTTTTGTTTTTTCTGTGTCGATCACAATACTTTATTACTACAATAATAAAGTAAAAAGGCAAAGAAAATCACTATCCGAAAATGTGATCAATCATTTTCACCTAGAGTGTAAAAACCTTATTTTCAGAATAATAAAGTTAAATTAACATAGCAGAATATAAATGCTTATTATAATACATCACATAATACAAACAATAAAATGAACCTACAGTACAGCGTCATGCCTTTAACAAAAGAATTTCATGTATTAAAGACAAATTCAGTTTGTCTTTTTCCATAGTGGCACCAGAGCTTCTGCGGAGCTGCAAACATCGATCATCTATGCAAAGTTTGTAGCGCACTTTTACGCAAAAAACACGTGTCTACTTATGTATATAATGCGGTAGCTGGCTGCACACTTCTTTGAGGGAAGGAAATGAAAAAAGCATAAAAGAATTATGATTGGGCGTAAAGCGTTTGTGGAGCGTTTAAGATGATTTTGAAACTGCTTATCATCATCCTTATCACCACGCTTTGATTCAATTTCAAATTCGATAGTTCTAATATATATATTCGAAGGAGAAATGCTTTTCTTGAATGTATAATACAGATATTTGTATGGGAGGGGGTAGAAGGAGTGAAGACGAGCTGATAATTTTTTCTAGAATTTATTGCAATTATTAAAAAACAAATTCTGGCTAAATTTTAAGTTTATACTTTTTCTAGTTTTAATGGAAATCGATATAATGCAATTAACAAAAATTATACATTTGTATGGGAGGGGGTAGAAGGAGTGTACGGATCAAAACACATTTTTTTCTTAGTAGTGATATTTCTATTTTTATACTTTACGCAAAATATCAAGTTGATGGCTTTAATAGTTTCGAAGAGAAATCATTTAATTTAAATTTCAAAATTTTGTTAAATTTGTATGGGAGGGGTAGAAGGAGTGGAGGGATGTGACCCATTCACGAACTTAAAGTTTCTTTTTTGCTAAAAATGACACACAACAAATTTCAGCACGATAGCTCAAAGCGTTCGAGAGTTATGCTGCAGACAGACGGACAGACAGCAACTTGGAATCGAAGTTTTTGAGCGACAACAAATATTTCTGTACCCTTGGCGACTCTGTGCGAGCATTATTTCTTAGCGTTACAAACGGTAAGGCAAGCAAAATATACTCTCAGATTTCATCTAGAGTATAAACACAAGGTATATGCGGTGTTGATTGAAAGAGCTTCTTGTTTACGCCGATAGGATGAGTTTCGACAATATCGATATTTTTATTTATTTAGTTAAAAATATATAGAAATAAAATTTTCGACTCTAACGCTCGAAAAATTGAAAATAAAAACTAAAATGCAAAGCACTCATATAAAAATATCGGAAAAGTACAGAAAAAACGTCAGGAATTTCCAAATAATGATAATAATGTATGGAAAATTCGATTGGGTGGCTGGAAGTGAAAATTTAAACAATTCTTTTGTTTTCCTGGCTTTCTGTTCAGTAACAACCCGGTTACGACACAATAAAACATAACAGAATTATAATTGGGCTTAAAGCCCAATCAATCATATGATACTCTAGATGAGATGGAAATGACTTTAATATACCGGAAAATATGTCATCTCAAATTCTTTCGAACTTTCGAGACATTTGTATGGGAGGTGGTAGAAGTAGAGGGGGATGTTTATATTTTTCGTGTATGACACCAAACATGGCATGCAAAATATTTTCTGCTGAATTTAAAGTTTTTAGTTTTCATTATTTTTAAAGAAATTAGTCATAGTTTTCCTGAAATTGGGGCATTTGTATGGGAGGTGGCAGAGGAAGTGGAACGTTTAAGATGATTTTGAAACTGCTTATCATCATCCTTATCACCATGCTTTGATTCAATTTCAAAGTCGATAGCTCTCATATGTATACTTGAAGGAGAATCTTGAATTTATAATACAGATATTTGTACGGGAGGTGGTAGAAGGAGTGAAGCGGAGCTAATAATTTTTTCTAATAGTTATTTAAATTATTAAGAAACAAATTCTGGTAAAATTTTAAGTTTGTACTTTTTCTAGTTTGAATGGAAATCGATAAAATGCATTTAACAAAAATTATGCATTTGTATGGGAGGGGGTAGAAGGAGTGTACGGATTAAAATAAATTTTTTTGGCATTATTAATAATGGGATGTAGCCCATTCACGAACTTAAAGTTACTTTTTGCTAAAAATTACACACAAAAATGTTTGGCACTATAGCTCAAAGCTTTCGAGAGTTATGCTGTAAACAAACGCACAGACGCACAGACGCACAGAAGGACAGACGGACAGACGGACAGACGGACAGACGGACAGACGGACAGACGGACAGACAGACAGGCAGACAGACAGACAGACGGTCACTCGGAATCGAGGTTTTTGAGCGATAACAAATATTTCTGTACCCTTGGCGGCTCTGTGCGAGCGTTATTTCAGCGTTACAAACGGTAAGGCAAACACAATATACTCTCAGAATTCATCTGGAGTATAAAAATTCTAATGCTAAAGCAATAATGCACGAGTGTTGCAAAAGTCATATCACTTTATATAAAATTTTTTAAATATTTTCTGATGCACTTGGTAATTGGCTACTTCTTGTCTCCCCAACTAGAACATCGACGCCTTGCCCCTAATCCCACAACGGTTCATGAAAAATCAACGCTATTCTAAAAAAAAAACATAAAAGAATTATGATTGGGCGTAAAGCCCAATCATATGATACTCTAGATGAAATGAGAAAGAGTTCAATGTACCGGAAAATATATCACCTCCAATTCTTTTAAATAATTAATAGTGACTTTTGTATGGGAGGTAATAGAAGCAGAGGAGGAAGGTTTGTAATTTTTGGATATGACACCTAATGTGGTATGCAAAATATTTCGTGCTGAATTTAAGGTTTGTAGCTTTCATTATTTTCAATTGGACATAGTTTTCCAGAAATTGAGGCATTTGTATGGGAAGTGGCACAGGAAGTGGAGCGTTTAAGATGATTTTTAAACTGCTTATCATCATTCTTATCACCACGCTTTGATTCAATTTCAAATTCGATAGTACTAATATATATATTCGAGGGAGAAATGCTTTTCTTGAATTTATAATACAGATATTTGTATGGGAGGGGGTAGAAGGAGTGAAGAGGAGCTGATAACTTTTTTAGCATTTATTGCAATTATTAAAAAACAAATTCTGGCTAAATTTTAAGTTTATACTTTTTCTAGTTTTAATGGAAATCGATATAATGCAACTAACAAAAATTATACATTTGTATGGGAGGGGTAGAAGGAGTGTACGGATCAAAACACATTTTTTTCTTGGTATTGATATTTCTATTTTTATACTTTATGCAAAATATCAAGTTGATAGCTTTAACAGTTTCGAAGAAAAATCATTTAATTTAAATTTCAAAATTTCGTTAAATTTGTATGGGCGGGGGTAGAAGCAGTAAAGTGAAGTTGATAATTTTTTCAATTCTGATTGGAATTATATTAAAATTAATTTTGGCAAAAATTCGTTTTTAGAACTTTGCTAGTTTCAATGAAAATCGAAAAACTGCATTTTCCAAAATTATGCATTTGTATGGGAGGGGGTAGAAGGAGTGACGGAATCGAATCAAAATTCAGTGATATTAATGACATTTATATCATAATACTTTGACCCAAATTTCAAATCGATAGCTTAAATAGTTTCAAAGAAAAATCAATTTCTGAAATATTCGGAATTTCGTGAAATTTGTATGGGAGGGGGTAGAAGGAGTGGGGGGATGTGACCCATTCACCCGAACTTAAAGTTTATTTTTTGCTAAAAATGACACACAACAAATTTCAGCACGATAGCTCAAAGCGTTCGAGAGTTATGCTGTAGACAGACGGACAGACGGACAGACAGCAACTCGGAATCGAATTTTTTGAGCGACAACAAATATTTCTGTACCCTTGGCGACTCTGTGCGAGCATTATTTCTTAGCGTTACAAACGGTAAGGCAAACACAATATACTCTCAGATTTCATCTAGAGTATAAAAAAAAAAACGAAAACAAAAAAGAAAGAAAATTGACGTAGTGAGTAAGAAAGAGAGTTCCATAGAATTTCATCTGCCGAGATATGGGTTTTATCAGAGATAAGTGAAGACATATGTTTTCACCCGACAACATCCTTATCACCATGCCTTGTTTCAATTTCAAATTCGATAGCTCTTATATAGGTACATACATATGTTTGAAGGAGAAATGATTTTTTGTATGGGAGTGCTTTGAAGGAGTGAAGCGAAGTTGTTTTCAGCATTTATTATGATTATCAAGGCACAAGTTCAGGCAAAATCGAAAAAAAACTATTTAACTGAAATTTCGAAATTTTGTGAAATTTGTATGGGAGGGGTAGAAGGAGTAAGCTAAAGTTAATAATTTTTTTCAAAGCTGATTGCAATAATATTGAAAATAGTTGTGGAAAAATGCCGTCCTTTCTGCTTTTCTAGCTTCAAGGAAAATATTAGAAATGCATTTTTCAAATTTATGCTTTTGCATGGAAGGGCGTCGAAGGAGGGATTGGATCAATAGTTACGACGTTAATGATATTCATATCAGCATACTTTGACCTAATTTTCAAGCCAATAACTTTGAAGAAAAATCAATATCTTAAAATTTCGAAATCTCTTGTAATTTTAATGGGAGGGGGAAGAAGGGGTGGAGAGATGTAGCCCGTTCACAAACTTTTGCTAAAACATTTTTTCATTATATATTGGGCTGTTAGCCCTTTGCAAAACCCTCTATCCACGAGTTTTTCATTTTCGTAGATTGAGTTAACCAAGGTATACCCAAGCAAGTAGTGTGCTGAAATTATGTGTTGACCGGGATTTGATCTCACAACCTTCGCATTGGAGACCAACATGCTACCCACTAGGCTACATCTTAGCTAGGAACTTTACATGTGTTCAGTAATTCTGAAGTTATAAAGGCATGGTAGATGCTAGTAAAGAGTCCAAGGGGATATCATACTCTAAAGCCTAAGTGATATCTCTAAAAACTAGGCAATACTCACTGATATTTAACTCAAACATTTCTGCCAATCCTACTCTTTGTTTCCAGGAAGGTTGTTTTTTCGGCCAGATACCACTCGCAACATTGTAGCCTTCTGGACGGGGTATGTGAGAGAGGGTGAAAACTAGCACCCAGGACTTTAACTGAGACGACCGTCAAATATAGGGCTAGCCCTCCAGTTTGTGGGTTGGGCGATGTGCTTACAACTCATTCTCGGAAAAACCAAACTTGTTTCGAAACCTGAAGCACCTCCTCGGACTGCATTGATTCAACGGCAACGACCATACAAACGAAAAATGGACTATTCCTTCGGACCTTCGAACATATGTACGATCCTTGTACAGCAGAGAAGCACTGAAAGCGCTTCTGGAAGAGGTGAGATATTACAACATACACATCTCTAGTGACTTTATAGCTAGGGGAAGCAATTATTTTTTAAATATATTGGTTTATTACGCTTAAGCAATATATCATAAATTTTACTAAAACCTCTCTCGTCAGCTGCTTGAAACATTATTAATGTTGCGAGCATCCAGGAATCACGAACGTGATATAACAAAAAAACGATTTACATTCATCCCTTCTACCACACAGGAGCTTAAAGCGCGTGAATTAATAAATTAACGGACAATCTATACTGTTCGATTCCTTCAATAGATAGCATTTTATTTGCTAGAGTGGTAAAGGACCGTAATTCGAATTAATAGTTTAGTGATGTCTGCCTTGACAGACCCTTCAACCTGTTTTTTTTATTAAATATAAGCTTTCAAAATGTTGAATAATTAATTAATTCAAGCTTTAGTTAAAGTTTCTAGATTTTATTTTCTTAACGAAAAATTAAACACGTCAAAAAAAAGATCTGCCGAAGTTTAAACCGATTCGTTGTCACACAAAGCACGACAAATATGGGCAATATTGCCAGATCTATCCTCTTCACATTTTTCTTTCTGATTATTTTTCGGCTAGTACAGAAATTTTAATTCTGACGATACTTTGATCGAGAGCCACAGCATGCGACTGAAAGTACCGGCTGGAAGCAATTGCGTTAACGCATCTCTCCTTCCAATAGAAGTCGAACTTGCACTCGTCGCGTGCGAAAATTCTACATGTATTGGCCGGTGGTCTCGTTCTCTTGTATATGCTAAAAGCAATGAGAGGAAAGGTGGAAGCATTTTAATGCGACGCATCTCCCCTTCTTAAACTTGCTCGTCGTTCGAGAAAGTCTTGATCGCATTAACCGGCAGTCTTGTTTATGCGTTTTTAAAATGGCATCTCTTTCCCTGTGGAAGGCTTTCAACTTTCGTTGGTCAGAAAAAGGGTGAGAAAACAAGCTGTCCTGAACACGTAAATGCTGTAAGCAGTGGTAGACAAAAATATGCGAGCTTTCTTTTAAAGAAATTTTTTAATAAATTTTTATATTCGTGCTGATTTTAGTTTAGCTTTTCTAAACTGAATAAAGGGCAAAACGTATGGGAAGCATTGCTTCCCTTGCATCAATGGACACCACGCCACTGCTCTGAATTCCAAGAATCTCAATTGTTAGGTAGCAAGATTACTGACAATAGATCAAGCTCTTTCTTTGGGAAGCCGGGAGTTTTGAATTACGTTTATCGTCGAAAACAATTTTAAGCACTAAGTTACTAACTTCCAACCCATCAATGAACAAATGTGTGCAATCCGCATTAATTCTTTAATGTTTAGCTTATTAATGTCCACGCCCCAACGGAAGACAAGTTAATTCTAATAAAAAACATAACAGGGCTACAATTGCGCGTAAAGCGCAATCTTACGATACTCTAGATGGAATAGAAACTTTTGTGATCCCAAGAAATTTTGTGTGGGAAGTGTTAGAAGGGATGATAGCATTGAACTAATTTTTACCCATCATGCTAAAGTAGCTACACAAATGTTTTATACAAAATGCTTACTCCAAAAATTGAATGGGAACTAAGAAAATTAATGAGTTAGATTTAGTGAAAATGTGGAGTTTGTATGGGAGGTGGTAGAAAGACTGGAGGAATTCTAGTGATTTTTTTCAGAAATAACTAGGAATATTATAAAATTGACATTCCTTAAATTTCAGACTAGTGCCATTCATACTTTTCAAGAAAATCGATTTTTTGTAAAGTTATGAAACTGTGTCATATTGTATGGGAGGGGGTAGAAGCACTGAAGCTAATCAAATATTTTTTTCTGATCATAGTGACAATACTAATTAAGTATTTATTACAAAATATGAGCTCAATAAATGTTACATGTTCTGAGAAAATCGGCTTCGAGCATTTCATGAAAAAGTGTAGTTTGTATGGGAGGGGGTGGAAGGAGAGTGAGGACGCAAATAATTTTTCTAGTATAGATTTAAATCATTATGAAAGTAATATATCCCAAAACTCAGACTAATAGCTTTTATACTTTTCGAGTAAATTAATTTATTGTTAAATTGCGAATTTGCGTCATTTTGTATGGGAGGGGGTAGAAGGAGTGAAGCTAATCGTCTAATTTTTTTTCGCCTTACTAACAATTTTAAATAAATATTTGTTGCACAATTTCAGCCCGCTTAATTTTATACGCACTGAGTAAATTGACTTACAATAATTCATGACAAGTACAGTTTGTAAGGAAGGTGATAGAAGGAGGGGGAGGAGACGCATAATTTTTATACGGTAGATTGATATTATCATAAAAGTAACATATTTTCAATTTCAAGCCAATAGCTTTTATACTTTTTGAGCAAATTCGTTTATTGTCAAATTGCACAATTATGTCATTTTGTATGGAAGGGGGTAGAAGGGGTGAAGCTAATCGTCTAATTTTTTTTGACCTTACTAACAATTTCAAATAAATATTTGGTGCACAATTTCAGCCCGGTAAATTTTATAGGCACAGAGTAAATTGGCTTAGAGTAATTCATGACAAGTACAGTTTGTATGGGAGGTGGTAGAAGGAAAAGGAGGACACGCATTATTTTCATACGGTAGATTGATATTATGATAAAAGTAATTTATTCTAAATTTCAGGCCAATAAATTTTATACTTTTCGCGCAAATCCGTTTATTGTCAAATTGCGCAGTTGTGTCATTTTGTATGGGAGGGGGTAGAACGGGTGGAGCGATTTGGCCCGTTCACGAACTTGACCTTACTTTTTTGTCAAAAATGACGTGGACGAAATTTGAGCTTTCTAGCTCAACGCGTTCTCAAGCTAGAGAGCGAACGGACGGACGGACATCCGGTTTTGAGATTTTTGAGTGATAATATTAATTTCTGTATTCATCATTTTTTTCTCCGAGCCTTATTTCTTGGCGTTACACACTCCAGAGCAAGCTTATAATACTCTCAGATTTCATCTAGAGTATAAAAACATAACAGGACGAAAGAGAAATTTTTAATTTTAAGAAATTTTGTAGGGAAAGAGGTGGAAGAGGTTATGACATTGAACCAATTTTTTTCACATCACGCTAGAGTTTCCATCAAAATGTTTTATACAAAGTTTAGGATTCAAACATTTAATAGCTACTGAGAAAATTAGTGTATTGGATTTAGGGAAATCGTGCAGTTTGTATGGAAGGTGGTAGGAGGAGGGGCAAGTTCTTAATCACTTTTTGTGAAATAACTATAAACATTGTGTTTTCGTAATGTTTTAAATTGCAGATAAGTAGCATTCATACTTATCAGGATAATCGACTTTTTGTGAAGTTGTGAAATTGTGTCAGATTATATGGGAGGGGAAGGGGAGTAGATTGAAATCATCATAGAAGTATTACTTTCCAAATTTCAGATCAATAGCTTTTATATTTTTCGAGTAAATCCGTTTATTGTCAAATTGCGAAATTGTGGAGGAGTGGAGCGATTTGGCCCGTTCACGAACTTGACCTTACTTTTTTTTATCAAAAACGACATGTACAAAATTTGAGCCCTCTAGCCCAATGCGTTCTCAAGCTAGAATGGACACAGACGGACGGACATTCGGATTTAAGATTTTTCAGTAATTATATGAACTTCTGTATCATTCATTTTTTTCTCCGAACCTTATTCCTTGGCGTTACAAGCTTTGTGGCAAACTTATAATAGTCTCAGATTTCGTCTAGAGTAAAATAACAATTTTATACCAACAGTTGTCATTTTTCATCATGCTATGGCTCAATTTTCAAGTCGATGGAAAAATATTTCTGCAATACCAGTAGTACCGGTATTAAGCTAAGGAGTGAGCGATAGTACCGATATTGAGAAATTGCGGTATTTTCCAATCCTTAATCACATTAATTTATTAGTAGAATAGTAAAGTAAAATTAGAAATCTGATAGAAATTGAATTTTCAATTTAAGAGCGGAACTGCTCATATTGGATCTCCATTCGGAATTTCATGACAAATTTATCATGCAGAGTGGCGAACACTTGAAATAACCAGTCCAAAATCCACTCCTTAAGTTGCTCGATTAATAAAACACTATCATAAAAACTCCTTGGCAAATAATTAATAAGAATATCGGGCGCAAGAAAACAGCACACCAAATTTGACAGATGCTATTACCCGACTGGCTGGCATTTTGAGTATTAATTTTACGACGACGAAACCCCCCGATGAATTTGATAAATTGAAACCACTTAAGCTCAGGCTCTGTTCGAACAGATCGAAAATTGTCCAAGGTTTATGGCAAAGCAGCACCGAGCAGCACCGCAAACCTCTTTAATTTGCCACATCCAAGACAATCTTCGTCTGGGCATCCTTGAGATGGGTTGTTATATTAGCGATGGGTAACCACACACTCTATTGTTACATTTATCCGACTCAGATACGGCGATAGTGGTTTCTGTAATGAAGATCAAGAACACGGACTTTGAATGATCGGAACTGAATTCTGAAGAAACAGTCGGTCATTACGGACAAGACAAAATTGCCCTCAAGACACCACGAAATTGTTTCATTGTTTCGGCATGAATTTGATGGAAATAAAATCCATCCGAATCTTTTGTAAACGTTTAGACGATATTCATGTGCAGATTTTTTCAACGGAAGATTCGCGATTGATTTGCCTGAAGTGAGTTAATTTTATTTACTTTAAACTTTAAGAGCTGAATCAAAGAAATAATATTTGTTGAATATCGCCTTTATGGCGAGAATCGCTCTGAAATTTGGTGAATTTTGTGACTTAGCACGATTTTATTCCTTCGTTTTAAGTTTATGTTCCGTTTGCTAAGAAGACTCTATAAGTGACGTTCAAATGTTTTCGAGATAAATACAAAAAACAGATGTCTGGTTTGCGAGTTTCAGTGCATTTTCCGAAATTTGAAAAATAAAAACCGCCTATTAAATGATCATACGAGCAAATTTTAAGTAATATTAGTAATGGAATTTAGTGGCTAAATAGGTTAATAAGAATAGAGCTGAACTCAATTCTAATTTTTTAACAAGGCCAATTCGATGCATATGAGCTGTCTTTCAGAATCAAGGTTCACTTCCAACTGAGCCCACGTGGTTCGATAGTGTAATTTTCTACGGTGATTTGCGATTAATAAATATCGCTGTCAAATTTTACAAATTTATTTTTCAAAGATGACCGTTATTAAATGTTAAAAATCCCTCATTGTAAAACCCTTTAGGGGAACCAGTATTGAAACTTCCAATGATTTTGTAATCAAGGTATGTTATAACACATACTTAAGTGCATTACAACTATAGTCAGCATATGCTTAAAGTGCGTTTAACTGTCTTTAGTTTCGTGTAGTCAAACGTAAGTTTAAGTATCTTTCTCGAGTCGCCTTACCTCCCTTATCTGTATCGGTAAATAGGGAAGTACTCTATTATGACTGTCTATATTGCGGTGAATTTCACTCAAAAGTTTGAATCGCTTATTCCATGTGCAAAAAGTGGGCTTATAATTCCATTTGAGCTGTCCTAGGGTGTGAATTTTGTGAATAGGTTTGAGAAAAGGACACAATCAATGATAAGTGTAAAACTAAATAAATAAAGAGCAAACTTATTTGTTCTGCATTTCCACTAGTGTTAAATGTTGACATTGATATGTCTAATGGCTCGTTTTAACCAAAAACTTTGTGCATCCCGAAAGTGTCGCCATGAAATCGTGACTCTAACAGGCTCCCATAATATCAACTGAGCAGAAAGCAAAAAATTCATATTTTATTATCAGGGAATGCATGTGAACGTACATGGTTGGTGATTCTTTGGTCGGCTGCCATATATTAGCGCTCGGCCGAGAGGATTTCTTTCGTCCGACCGCGTGTTCCATGCAGGTGCAGAGAAAATTCTCGCTCGTCCGATAACGTGGTAATCGTACGACTATTACCAAAAGGAAAGGCATATGAATATATATGCTCGGTTGAAATTATGGGCGCCTGTTGGTCGGAGCTCGCTTTGTGGAATTTTCACTTGCTGGCTGCCAGGGTTTTGAGTTTTGTGGTGCTGCTGATGGATTCTGCGTCGTCAGGATGTTCGACCGCAAAGAGAAGACAACGTATCACCGAAAAAAACACTGTCCAGAAACCTGAGAACAGCCTCGGCACGGATGAACTCAACGGCAACGACCCCGCAAATGACAAATTGACTAATCTTTTGGATCTTGGAATGTTCGATCCTTATTTAGGACTGGAGCTCTGAAAGAGTTCCTCGAAGAAGTGGCAAAACAAAACATCAACCTAACTGCCATGCAAGAACCAAAATGGCTCGGTAACGAAATCATGGACATGAGTTCACACACAATCTATCCAAGTGGAAAATTGTATGGAAGCAAAGAGTTTGGAGTCACTTTTGTCGTTGACAAAAAATTCAAACAGCAGGTCACGTGTTTCAAACCAGTAAGTGAAAGATTGTGTGCAATCCGATATAAATAAAAATGAATTTTGTGCCATCCTGGAGACAACCTATAATTCACTATCCTACTATTACCTAAAAATAGTCTTTGGGGATTTTAATGCAAAAGTCGGAAAGGAGGAGGCTCATAGAGGAACAACTGGAGGACACAGTCTCCATGATATAACCAACGATAATGACTAACGTCTTATTGATTTCGGAAGCAGCAAATATATCATGGTAAGCTCGACGTGTTTCCCACATAGCGTCGTGGTTAGTCGCAAACAAGTAGAGCTCGCAAATTTAATGTTGACAAGCTTAAAGACGAAACGGTTACGCAGACTTACATTTCAGCATGTAATGAACGAAAACATCCAAAATATGTCAGTGGAGAATGTGTGGATGAAAATACGAGACAGCATCAAATCCTCTGCAGAAGAGGTATTACGATATCAAGCAAGGCGAAAAATAATGATTGGTTCGAACAAGATGCCGCGATGCAATAGATAGAAAGAGCGAGACTTACAACATTATTACTGAACGACCCAAACGAGCCAAAAGAAGACGAGCTTAGGCCATTTGCGAAAAGATCCTGCAGGCGAAAACAAACGAAGTTCCACAATGATAAGACAAAGAAAAATGGATGAGGATATGATACAAAATAAAACGCGGAACGCATGCGCAATTTTAAAAGACCTAAAAAAGAGATATAAGCTGAAAACCTGTCTCTGCAAAGACGCAAAGGGCAACATCATTAGCGACACACAAGAAATCAAAAGGCAATAGGTTTCATACTTTCAACATCTTCTCAATTCCACCCCATTAGCACCGATCGCGACAGCGCCGGGAATTGACGAAATACCACGTGAACTTCTGAAAAACGGTGTAAACTGTGAGACAGGGGAAATCATAGCCGATGATTGGGGAAAAATCGTTATATGTCCTATTTACAAGAAAGGAGACAAACTCTGCTGAGAGAATTACAGAGGTATATCATTGTTGTAGCTAGGTTATAGCCTAGTAGGTAGTGTGTTGGTCTTGTAATGCGAAGATCGTGAGTTCAAATCCCGGCCGGCGCAACATTGCACATTGCCTGCTTGGAAGGTATACCCACCTCAATCTAAGAAAATGAAAAATTCGTAGAAAGAGGGTTGTGGAAAGGGCTAACAACTCTTCCACAATAAGTAATGAAAAATGTTAAGGAACCTGAATATCAGGAGGCCAATGTCCGATTCGGGCTGTAGCGCCATTGTACATGTACATCATTGTTGTATACGTAAAATAATTACAAAAATAATTGAAAGTCGTCCTAAGCTTCATATCAATGAAAAATTGGCGAATACCAAGGTGGATTCATAACCGGACGATCTACAGCAGACCAGATATTCTCGGTAAAACAGGTGCTCGAGAAATGCAAGGAACATAATACGGACATGCACCAAATCTTCGTAGATTATAAGCAAGCATAGGCATATCGAGAGGAGGGTACTGCACCAAATCATGCTTGACTTTGCAATTCCCCCAAAACTAGTCCGACTAAGAAGACTCACAATGACGAACACTGAATCCCAAGTGAGAATATAAACCTATTACGCGACCAGCTTTCGAACGGAATGTGCTTTAAGGTTTAAGGTCTAGCCCCATGATTTTCAACTTAGCTCTTGAGTATGTCGTCCAAAAAATCGCAGTCGACACCAACAGGACACTACTGTTCAAGTCCACCCAACTAGTAGCATACGCTGGCGACATTAATATTCTAGTGCTAAGGAGGTATTTGCCAATCTTGACTCCGCCGCAAAAGAAGTTGTAGGGTTGAAGGGATGCGCATTAACGAAAGCAAAACAAAAGTAATGACGCAAACAAGAAGAAGAATGTCAATCAGACAAAACATAACAATTGCGGAATATAATTTGTAGAGTTTGGACAATTTCATATATGTATCTTGGGGCGAATCTAGCAAAGGACGGCAATGAAACAGAAGAAATCAATCGAAGGATAATACTAGCAAATAACACATATTCTTCGATACTTCCAGTAATGAAATCCAAGAAAGTGCACAGGAACAATGAGCTGCGAATGTATAAAACTATTATACGACCTGTTGTGGCAGCGAGACGTTAACATTAACCCGAACTTCCGAAAAAGCAGATGAAAGAAAGGTCCTCCGAAGAATTTTGGGACCTGTGAAGAAAGGAATGGAATGGCGAATAAGATACATCCATGAGTTGTATATACTCTACGACTAGCCAGAAGCTTCAACGTTTATCAAGCTACGTAAACTGCAGTAGGCTGGCCATGTATGGCGAATGGAAGACAGAAGAATCCCCAACCGCGCTCTTGAAGAAAAAGGGAAAGGTAACTGGAAAGTAGGCAAAACACGCTAGCGGTGGGAAGATTCGGTTGATGAAGACAGCAAAGTCATCTTATAAATTAGCAGCTGGAGTACGCAGTCTTTGGATCGAGACGACTGGAGGCGACGACTTCAGGAGGCCAGAGCCGGATTAGGACTATCGTGCCATTGATGAAAATTAATGACTAAAAACTGCTGTGCAAAATCTTAAGCACACAACCACCAAGTGGTGATCGCTCCCAAGAAATTTTATATTGATTCTTGTGTGGAAGAAAAAGTTCCTCCGATGGTCAAGTGTTACAAACCTGCAAAAATAATTTCCCGTTTTCGGGTCCTTTAATCCAAGAGTAACCATTGTTCCCCTAAAATGATAATAATATCATCTCTTGCAACAAGATCCAAGACTCAGTTGACCATAAAACTCCTGTTTGCTAGCAGGTGTTGTTGAATTAGATGGTGCGTAGTATTGCAGAGTTTTTACATTTCTGATATTGGTCTTGAGTCTGTCGACGATCCGAGAATGAAACCTATTAACGAGACTGTTTCTCGGTCTCGGTGTAATTTGTAACATCCCGCCATTTTTGGCTTTGCACTCTGGACCAACTTACAAAATGATGTTGTTGATGTCCTATCCACCTAAACTCTTCCTCTTCTTCAATGGCTCTACAGCCCAAAACGGTCCTTGACCTCCTGGCCTTCAGGTTCCTTAAGATATTATTTATTGTGTAAGGGTTATTAGCCCTTTAATTTTCATTTTCGCTGATTGAGGTGACCCAAATATACCCACGTAGGCAATGCGTAGGTATTATGCGTCGCACTATATTTGAACTCACGACCTACGCATTTCAAACCAACACGCTTTCTACTAGCTTCATCATGACGCTATAGCTCTCCTTTTCTCAGTCGATCAATGATTGGCGATGTATAGAGCGAGTTGCTCTGCTTCTTCCAATGCCATCCGTGTTCGAATGTTCCAATCCTAGTCCGTTTTCGAATGGCAAAGGACGTTTCCATTAAATCCGCCATTAGTCAAGGCGCTGCATTTATTTCGCGAATCAGTTCGTATTTCAAGAACACGCTTGATAAGCCCATGAGTTTCCAATTGCCATTTTTAGGACAAACAGGAATGGGTGTGGGTGTACTTTGAAGCAAAGCGATTCTGAAATTTCTTATTGGATAGCGTCGGTATATGAGAATTAAAGATTAAAAACCGATATTGCTTTGAACATTCAAAATGGAGCTATGTGAGTTGTAACTTCTAGTAAACTTTTCAATACGAGAAAATTTTTTATCTCAAACACTGGTAAAAGCCGCATACAAAAATTAAATAACTTTGGTCAAGGCATAGCGTATTTGGAGCTTACGGAGCTGTAGCTCAGCTATATACGTAAAGTTGAAACCATTCAAGAAGAACAAGCCTCTCCTAATGAGTCTCAAACGAACATTAAACACATTAAAATCTCTTGCGTTACCTGTAGCCACAGAGTTTATCTACGGGCTACAGGTAAGAATTTATGCAAAAGCCCCGAAGGCATCACGACGACATATAGGAAAGTGTGAATGACTTAGGGAATTCGATTTGCTTCTGGTATATCAGTGCTTACGTTCTTTTCTCCTTTTCACTCGTTGGCGGTGCCGCAATTTTTCTCTGCCTTGAGCGGCTTACTTCGGTCCATAAAGGCCATTCCGTCAATTAAAATTAATCCGGACCCGAAACTAAAGATCCCATGGAGCGCGATAATCACTTGTCGTAAAGTAAATGACATCTTGCCGTTGGGAAGTTTGTTAGTACGTATACGGCAAAGAAAAAAATGAATAACAGGATAAAAAAAACCGAATGCATAAGACTAAATTTATGGAGTGACATTCAAAACAGAAAACGAGAAAAAAACTACAGATGAGAAACTGAAACAGAAATAAGGAAATATGGCGTTCATAGAAAACAACAAAAAGTGATCCTCAGGCGTAACAACAAGTTCGTTAATTTGGATGGAATCAGTCAGACTAGGCCCCATACCACGACAGAACATTTCAAAGTTACGTCAATTTTTTTCGAGTTTTTAATATTTCTTCAAGGAGTGCCAATAGCTCGAATAAGTGGAAAAGCCGGTCTTTGAGATAGCCAAAAACTTCTTAACGAAATCGTAAGACCGAGCGGACAGCTTAATGAACGCTTCCAATAACGAAATTTAAATTTAGAAGTCATCAAAATGCAAATCTATTTTTAAATAGGGGTAATTTTTACAGATTTTATATAAGAAATTACTGATCAGCAGATCCGCATTGAATTCTATTTTGAAATTATCCGGTTTGAGTGGAAAAGTGATTAATTTAAATGTTAACTCGAACTAGGTTTCCGGAATAGAGTCTGTAATTTAGGACTGATATGACTTTTCGAATTACTTGATCGTCTTGTTTTCTGGCGCATAATAAAAAATGTGAATTTCCACATTGATGCAATTACGATACCTGATTGCAAGAACTTGCTACATACATATGCAGGAAACTTTGTTTTCGCCATTTCGAGAATTGGACTATGCACCAATCGTATTAATAAATTCTGTTATTGACTCAATAATTCTTTGTAGGAATACATTTTAATTAGATGAATATTCAAATTGTTGAACATACGAGTACACATATACGTAGAGGGTGGTACAAAGTTTTGTTTTCTTCTCTCGACTGTACACTTGGTGGTCCATTATAAGTGAAAACTCTTAAAGTGAATGAAATTTGCCCTCCGCTCTTTGCAATTTAGGGTCGGAGGAAAATGTATTACACTTTCCAGGGATTTATTTATTTATTTATCATAACAAGATATTTAGTTACATAATAATTAACTTATATTTTTTAATCTAATTTAATTTAGTTTAATTTAATTTATCTTAAAACAATTTAACTTACGTAACTTAATCTAAACTAGTAAGATGGGCACTGGTAGAAGGATGGTCATACAGGGTTTGGGATACTTTATAAAACAGAGCCCAGTCTTAGTTTGTATGTCAATTTACTCATTGGAGGTGTGTAGTGTACACTGAATTTGTTAAATACTCTGCAACATATGTTAATAGGCTCATTTTGTCCGTAAACTGTACTATGCGGATATTCCTTTAGTAGTCCTGAATGTCTTGTTAGCCTGACATTGTCATTGAGTCTGAATTTATGTGAGATGAGATCTACCATAATATCGCCATTCAAAACATCTAAGGTAAAACAGGATGTGAGCATAGTTCTTCTAGAACTAAGAGGTAAAAGATTTAATATTTGGAGCCTAGTTGCGTACGGTGGAAGGTTCTCAAAGACTCTAGGATCATACAAGTCCCTAAGAACAAAGAGAAGGAATTGCTTCTGTATTGACTCTATTCTGTTGCTATATAACTGGAAAGAGGGATCCCAGATAGGACATGCATATTCCAGAACAGGACGGACAAGGGAACAGAATAATGTTTTAGTGACCCATACATTCTTAAACTCTTTGGCTCTTCTCTTTATAAATCCAAGAAGTCTATTGGCTTTTGAGATTAATCGGTTGTAGTGAGATTTAAAGCACAGTTTCTTATTGAGTAGAATGCCTAGGTCCTCAATTTGATCTACACGATGTAGTTGAGATCCACTTAGGAAATAGTCATGTAGGTATGTGGATCTTTTATGTGAGAAGCTTATCACGTGGCATTTACCGACATTAAGCTCTAACTTGTTCTGACTACACCACTCATCTAGTGCAATAAGCTTGGATTGCAAGAATGCGGCATCAGCGGGTGAGCTAACAGTATGATATATTTTCAGATCATCAGCGTACAATAGATGCGCGACATTTTTTAATACTTTAGATAGATCTGAGATGAAAATATTAAATAATAGATGTTCCAAGTGACTTTCTTGGGGTACCCCTGAAGACACTACTATACTATACTATACTATACCTTGGAAATAGAGCCTTGTCCTATTTTCAAGGAAATTAGGAAAAAAAATTTTTTTAATAATAATAATAATAATTTATTTCATCAATAAATTGATTACTATATTTATGTACAGTTGGAAACAATAAAAAGAATTAGATAATAGATAGGTACTGCAGTCTAAATCGGACCGTGGCCTCCTGACATTCAGGTTCCTTAACTTTTTTTTTTTTACCAAAGCTGATTTTACTTTATTATTTTAATAATAAAGTATTGTGATCGACTTGGGAAAAAAAAAATTTGCTACCCTGAAATTTTTTTTTTCGCGTTTCATGACTAAAATAGCCTAAAATTGCAAAAAAAAAAATCCGTCTGTCTGTACGCCGTCCGCCGTACGCCGACGTGTACGCTCAGCGCACATTAACTCCCAAACCCTTCAAGATAGAAAGTTCATTTTTGGAGGGATTGTAGGTAGTTGCGGATCTCAGGCGGATACCAATTTTTTTATCCATTGGCGTGCGAAAAGGGGGGGCTAAGAACCAATTGTCGGCCGAATTTTTTTTTCAAATGATTATATCTTCGAAATTACTTCCCATAAAAAATTGATATTTTGAGACCATCAAGATAATATATAGATCTACTAGAAGCAGTTTAGATAGAAGCTAATTAGTGAAAGGGGGAGGGTCACGGGGGGTGCAAAGAAAAACGCTTAAAAATTAATATCTCAACTGTCTCTTATGCTATGTAATTGAAACTTTAAACGTATACTAACCTTTACTAGCGACATATAAAAAAAATATAATATGTGGACATTATAGTAGTGGGGGGAAATGGGGAGCATTTCAAAAATGGCGCACTTTCCAAAACTACAAATCATCAAATCTCAAAATTGAGTACAGATATCAAATCAAAAATTTGTCAGATTATAGAGCTATATAATCTTTAATTTTGGTAAAAAATTTGAGTTGAAGGGTGTAAGGGGAGGGAGGTGGAAAGCGAAAATGTTGAAAATTTTGAGTGATTTTTTTATGGCTCTGGTAAAAGATACAAAGTTTTAATTTTGCACGTCGACACATCTATTTGATATAGATAGAAAAAAAATAGTAATTTGTTCCAAAATTGTTATGCTCCGAAGTGGGGTCTAACGTGCACAAGGTGTTTCATGTGGAATGAAAAAAAACACATAAACTGAAAATTTTTGAATGAAATTTTTAAGTAGAAACTTGAAAATTTGGAAAATGCATTTAAAAAAAATCTCTAAAAGTTTGAAATATTAACTGGTCGAATATTTTTAAAACTTCTACTCCCTCCCATACAAAATTATTTTTTCGACCAATTTTAAGAAATCAATTATCACCTAACTATCAAAAGCTATCAATTTGAAAGTTTGCACAAAAACTTAGAAAAATAGTTGAAATAAAATTACGTTAAAAGTTTTGAAATCATGCTTGCCCTTCTACCCCCTCCCATACAAAAGCATGATTTCGACCAATTTCATTAAATCAACTAATAACCAACAAATTAAAAGCTACGAACTTGAAATTTTGCACGAGCACCTTACAAGAGAAGCGAAATAAAACTGCATATCAAATGTTACGATTCCCCTACCTTTTCTACCCCCTCCCATACAAATTTTCGGTTTCGTGAAAATAAAATACACCGAATTTTATGAAAATTTTATGCAATTTCGTCTATGAAACACATTCTATACAGAGAATATTGGACGTGATTCAAGCAATTATTAAAAAGCTGTTAACATCCACCCACCCTTGCTATTAACCCTCCTCCTCCCCTCATAAAAACCCAAACTTGCAGAAACGAATGAAATATTGTTAAATTGACAACAGCCCTGCCCAAGAAACCCCTTTGCACTTAGCTTTCCCTAACCACTTTAACCTGCATATTGACTTTCCACTCATCCGTAACTTGTCCCAAGAATAATAAAGTTTCGCCCGACTTGTTGGCAGTTTATTTTACTTGTGGAACACTTATGTGAAATCAAAAGAAGTTAATGAAATCTCTTGACATGTATGAAACCGGTTCATAGAGCCCGTAATTCGCGCGATGCTGTGGAATTATACAAAACTCATAATTTCGCAAAGGACGACATGGAACGTTGAATTTAATCATAGACAGCAATTTGTCAGAGTCAATTATACATTGAAAAGATAGTACTGAGGCTATGGAAGTGCTATGTGCTATTTTGAATGGTTATCAACCTCTTTGTAATCTCTACCATCTTTCATACTCTTCAGGGTGCTTTCCTAAGATCTGGAAAGTCGCGAATGTTCAGCCAATTCCAAAGAAAGGAAGCAAAGCGAACCCCGTCAATTACCGTCCCATAGCCATTACCTCAGTGCTTTCAAAGCTGTCAATCGCAGGATAGTCAACTTTCTTGTGGATAAAAATCTCATTCATGATCGCCAATATGGATTTCGCTGGGTCGTTCTACAGGCGATCTCCTGATCTATCTTACCAAGCGTTGGAATTCCTGCATCCACAAATTTGGTGAAGGTCAAGTTCTTGCTCTTGACATCGCCAAAGCGTTTCCTAGCCAAGCTAAAGGCCTTTGGTCTAAGCACTCTATTTCTTCAATGGATTGAGAGTTTCCTCTCCGAGCGCTCTATTCGAGTCGTACTAGACGGAGTAACTTCTGCACCCTTTCCTATTGATTCCGGCGTCCTTCAGAGCTCAGGGAAGTTTTATCTCACACTCTCTTTTTAGTCTTCATAAACGACCTTCTGTCGGCTACTCTCAATCCTATTCACTGTTTCGCAGATGACAGCACTTTAGATAACACCTACCAATTCGACTCTCCTGCGGACGCTCGTCCGATATCGGTGGCCTCTTGTCGTGATGAGTCGATACAGTCATTGACCTCTGACCTCAGTTTAATCATGGAATGGGGCAGGAACAACAGAGTAGCGTTTAATGCCTTAAAAACGCAGTCCTGTTATCTATCTCTTAAACAAAACGTTCCGACATTGGTCACTAATATGTCCTTGAATGGCGTACAGATTCCACCTTCCGCAGATTTTACATTACTAGGTGTAAAACTTAACAATCGCCTAGATTGGAGCCAACACATTTACGAAGTCGCTCTTGATGCTTCGAAACGCCTAGGTATTCTGCAGAATTGTAAGAAATACTTCTCTGCCACCGAACTAGCTACCATCTATAAGGCTTATATCCGACCACGTCTGGAGCACAACTCGCATGTTTGGGCTGGGGCCCCAAACTCACATCTGGCCCTTCTTGACCGTATCCAGAAATATGCATTCCGATTAATTGGAGATGAAGCTATATCGGCCTCAATTGACTCTCTCGCGCATCGTCGAAATTTACTATAGATACTTCCATGGTAAATGCAGCAAGGAACTCAAAGCTCTTATACCACCTACTTTCAATGCCCCCGAAATACTCTCCAAGCTGCACGCTCACACAAGTACACCGTGAACCTCTTGCCGTGGAGAACAATGAAGTTTAGGCAGTCCTTCATCCCTCGGACGACAGTGTTGTGGAATTCATTACCAGGCAATCTCTTTTCAACGGGATACAACCTCCAGCAATTTAAGAACAACGTTCACCGCCACTTCAAAATCTCCCCTCCTGTGTTTCCATACTAATTTTCCTCTATCCACTTGTTTCTCCGTACCCGTGCCGACTTAACTGCGCATCGCGCATTAAAGGGTGACCCCCTAAGTTATTTTCGACGGCCGTAAAAGAAAAAAAAAGAAAACGGGATAGGAAAATTTAGCTCTGTATATAATTTCTGCTGCCGGAGCCAAGTCCAAAAATTCAATTCATGAGCGTAGAAGACCACTAAACTGTGTAAAACTACTAAAATTTAAATAAAAGTAAGCGAATCGAATAACGGAGCTTTAGCTCATGTTTGAATGAATCACCTAGATTTAAGCAATATACCTAATACATAGAGAGCTATTTTTCATGTACCTCAATTTCGCTGCTGTAACAAGTGCCTAAAATTTACTAAAATTTAATTGAAGACTAAACTAAACTGAAATAAAAAGCTAGATAAATGTAATATCTTATAAATTTCAAACTTAACTTATTAATTTTCATATTTTACTTTATTATTTTAATAATAAAGTATTGTGATCGACTTGGGAAAAACAAAATTTGCTACCCTGAAATTTTTTTTTCGCTTTTCATGACTAAAATAGCCTAAAAATGCAAAAAAAAATCCGTCTGTCTGTACGCCGATGTGTACGCTCAGCGCACATTAACTCCCAAACCCTTCAAGATAGAAAGTTCATTTTTGGAGGGATTGTAGGTAGCCGAAAAATACGAATTCAAATATCTCAAGCATGGTAATAGCTAGGAAGCTAAAAATCAACATACATATACAAGAGTTTGTGGGACAACTTTTAAAAATAATTTAATTGTTTTATCCATTGGGGTGCGAAAAGGGGGGGCTAAGAACCAATTGTCGGCCGAATTTTTTTTTCAAATGATTATATCTTCGAAACTACTTCCCATAAAAAATTGATATTTTGAGACCATTAAGATAGCATATAGATCTACTAGAAGCAGATTAGATAGAAGCTAATTAGTGAAAGGGGGAGGGTCAGGGGGGTGCAAAGAAAAACACTTAAGAATTAATATCTCGACTGTCTCTTACGCTATGTAATTGAAACTTGAAATGTATACTAAACTTTACTAGCGACATATGAAAAAAATATAATATGTGGACATTATAGTAGTCGCGAGAAATGGGAAGCATTTCAAAAATGGCGCCCTTTCCAAAACTACAAGTCATCAAATCTCAAAATTGAGTACAGATATGAAATCAAAAATTTGTCAGACTGTAGAGCTATATAATTTTTAATTTTGGTAAAAAATTTAAGTTGAGGGGTGTAAGGGGAGGGAGGTGGAAAGCGAAAATGTTGAAAATTTTGAGTGATTTTTTTATGGCTCTGGTAAAAGATACAAAGTTTAAATTTTGTTTGTCGACATATCTATTTGATATAGATAGAAAAAAAATAGTAGTTTGTTCCAAAATTGTAATGCTCCGAAGTGGGGGTCTAACGTGCACAAGGTGTTTCATGTGGAATGAAAAAAACACATAAACTGAAAATTTTTGAATGGAATTTTTAGGTAGAAACTTAAAAATTTGGGAAATGCATTTAAAAAAGTTTCTAAAAGTTTGAAATATTAACTGGTCGAATATTTTTAAAACTTCTACTCCCTCCCATACAAAATTATTTTTTCGACCATTTTTAAGAAATCCATTATCACCTAACTATCAAAAGCTATCAATTTGAAAGTTTGCACAAAAACTTAGAAAAATAGTTGAAATAAAATTACGTTAAAAGTTTTGAAATCACACTTGCCCTTCTACCCCCTCCCATACAAAAGTAAGATTTTGACCAATTTCATTAAATCAACTAATAACCAACAAATTAAAAGCTACGAACTTGAAATTTTGAACGAGCACATTACAAGAGAAGCGAAATAAAACTACATATCAAATTTTACGATTACCCTACCTTCTTTGCCCCCTCCCATACAAATTTTCGGTTTCGTGAATGTAAAATACACCGAATTTTATGAAAATTCTATGCAATTTCATTTATGAAACACATTCTATACAGAGAATATTGGACGTGATTCAAGCAATTATTAAAAAGCTGTTAACATCCACCCACCCTTACTATTACCCCTCCTCCTTCCCTCATAAAAACTCAAACTTGCAGAAACGAATGAAATATTGTTAAATTGACAACAGCCCTGCCCAAGAAATCCCTTTCACTTAGCTTTCCCTAACCACTTTAACCTGCATATTGACTTTCAACTCATCCGCAACTTGTCTCAAGAATAATAAAGTTTGGCCCGACTTGTTGGCAGTTTATTTATACTCTTGATGAAATCTGAGAGTATTATAAATTTGGCACAAAGTTCGTAACGCTAAGAAATAAGGCTCAATGATACAGACGTTCATATAATCACTCAAAAATATCGAAACCGGATGTCCGTCCGTCCGTGTCCTCTCTAGCTTGAAATCGCGTTAAGCTAAAAAGTTAAAATTTTGTACACGTCGTTTTTGATAAAAAAAAGTAAGGTCAAGTTCTAGAACGGGCCAAATCGCTCCACCCCTTCTACGTCCTCCATACCAAATGAAACAATCGCAATTTGACTATAAACAGATTTGCTCGAATAGTATAAATGCTATTGATTTGAAATTTGGAATATATTACTTTTGCGATACTGTATAAAAATTATTTGTGTCCTCCTCCTTCTTTCGCCACCTCCCATACAAACTGCACCTTTTCATGAAATACTATAAACCAATTTACTAGCCAGGGTGTAGCCTAGTGGGTAACGAGTTGGTCTATAATGCGAAGGTCGTGAGTTTAAATCCCGGTCGACGCATAATTCCAGCACACTGCCTGCTTGGGTATACTTTGGTCAGAATTAAAAATTCGTCGATAGAGGGTTGTGCGAAGGTCTAACAACCCTTCCACAATAAATAATGAATAAATGTTCAGCAACCTGAAGTTCAGGACGCCAAGGCCTGATTTGGGCTGTAGCGCCATTGTATAATGTCGAATTTAGTCGGTGCGTATAAAATTTATCGAGCTGAAATTATGCACCAAATATTTATTTAGTATTATTAGTAAGATTAAAAAAATTAGACGATTAGCTTTAGTCCTTCTATACCCTCCCATACAAAATAACACAATGTCGCAATTCGACAATAAAAGGATTTGCACGAAAAATATAAATGCTGTTGATCTGAAATTTGGAATATATTACTTTTAAGATGATTTCAATCTACTGTCTAAAAATTATTTGTATACTCTCGCTCCTTCCACCATCTCCCATACGAACCGCACTTTTCCATGAAATGCTCTAACCCAATTTACTCAATGCGTATAAAATTTATCGAGCTGAAATTTTGCACTAAGTATTTAATTAGAATTATTAGTAAGACCAAAATAAAATTAGACGATTAGTTTCAGTCCTTCTACCCTCATGTAATCTGACACAATTTCACAACTGTACAAAAAGTCGATTTTCCTGAAAAAATTTTCATGCTACTGATCTGCAATTTAAATGATGTTTAAAGATATTTTTAAAAAGTCATTAATAACTTCACAGTCCTGAACCACCTCCCATACAAACTGTACAATTTCACTAAATCCAATACATAGATTTTCTCAGTTCCTATTAAATTTTTGAGTCCTAAATTTTGTATAAGATATTTTGGTACCAACTCTAGCGTGTTATGAATAAATTAGTTCAATGTCATCACCTCCTCTATCACTGACCCTACAAAATTTCTTAAAATCAAAAAATTGCTATTTCATCTAGAGTATCGCACGATTGAGCTTTACATCTTTTAATGGTTCAGTTATAAAGCTAATTTAGTATTAAGTTATCCAATCCAAATTGTTTATTATTATCATTATTTTTATTCGTTATTTGTTTCCTTTGCCTTTTTATTTAATTTTGATGAAGCAAAGTTTACACAAACAGACGACGAAAGTCATTGTTTAACCTTTTGTAAGTTTTCCAAATTACTTTTTGTTTCATTTGTAAAACTGCTATTTTGTAAAAATTTTTGAATAAATTGGTTAAATAAACAAAATATCTATCTATCTAACTAATTTATCATCAATGGCGCTACAGTTGGGCCTGGGCCTCCTGTATGCTTTGTCTCCAATTTGCTCGGTCTAGTGACCGCGTCCTCCATGAATACATTGCTAGATTAATCAATATTCCGCATTTTATGATCAAGTGTCTTAATTTTCATTAAACATTTGGTATTACTGTGTTCATTACGTTTCAATGAATAAAATTCGTTACATACTGATTCATTAATTTTACCTACAAAGATAGAAATTTATCAATATTACAGTAAATTTCATTAAGTAAAATGAACATAACAATTATGTTTCATTACATTTCCAATAACCTTCACAGTAAACAATTGCAAAAGTGAATAAACTGCCCAGAAGTTGGGTGAAACTTTATTATTCTTGGCACATGTTGAGGATGCGTAGGAAGTCAATGTGCAGGTTAGGGTGGATAGGGCAGGGCAGTTGTTAATTATTTGACACTTAACTCGACAACGATCAATAACTCCAGTATGTAGTAAAGATTTTTCATTCGATAATTTATGGATTTGGGAGTTCGACTTGAAGGGTTGGTGGATATCAATAATTTTTTTATGAATTGCTTGAACCACGTTGAAAATTCTCTGTATAGAAAATAAGCTTAAAAAACGAAGTAAATTCGATGAATTTTATATTCTTGAAAACAAACATTTGTAAAAGAAAGAGGGGTTAGAGGAGTTGAAGGAATCATAAAATTTGTGATGCAGTATTATTTCGTTTCACTTGAGGGGCTACAAACTTTCATGGTCGTAGCTTTTAACTTGTTTTTTATTAGTTGATTTATTGAATTTGGTCAAAATCATAGTTTTGTATGGGAAGGGGTAGAAGCGCAAGAGGGGTCTCAAAATTTTTGATGTAACTTTGTTTTAAATCTATCTAAAAGTGTTTGCCCAAAATTTCAAGTTGATCCGGTTTTGTGATAATTGATTTGTGTGTGTTTTCCTTTGCATCCTCTGACCCTTTCCATTTCAATAATTAGCCTCCTTCTAAGCTGATTCTGGTTGATCTTAATGGTTCCAAAATAAGAATTTTTTATGATATGTATTTTTGAAGATATAATCATTAAAATAAAAATGTTGCCCACAATTAGTTTTCTGCCCCACTCCCTTTTCGGACGCCAATATATTGTATTCAAAAATTTAATTATTTTTAAAGTTTGTTTCACACCCCTCCCTATATGTTAATTTTCAGCTTCTTATCTGCATTCGTAATGGAGATATTAACAAGTGTAGTTTTTGACTCTTTCCTTCTCCCCTTCCACCTGAAACTCCCCAAAATTTAAATACTCACTTATCCAATTATCAATCCACGAAAAAACGATCACTCTACTTTTAACGGTCTCGGAGATATGAGTTCATATGTACGGCGTACTGCGGGTTAGAGCTGGCCGAATTTTAATACTCTAGATGAAATCTGAGAGTATATTGTGTTTGCTTTACCGCTTGTAATGCTAACAAATAATGCTCGCAGAGAGTCGCCAAGGGTATAGAAATATTTGTTGTCGCTCAAAAACCTCGATTCCGAGTGACCGTCTGTCTGTCCGCCTGTCCGTCTGTCTACAACATAACTCTCGAACGTTTTGAGTTACCGTGTTAAAATTTGCTATGCATCAGTTTTAGTAAAAAAAACATAATAGGACTACGATTGCGCGTAAAGCGCAATCTTACGTTACTCTAGATGAAATAGATTTTTTTCTGATCTCAAGAAATTTTGTATGGGGAGTGTTAGAAGGGGTGATAGCACTGAACAAATTTTTTCCCCATCATGCTAAAGTAGCTATAAAAAATGTTTTATACAAAATGCTTACTCCAAAAATTGAATAGGAGCTGAGAAAATTAGTGTGTTAGATTTAGTTGAAATGTGCAGTTTGTATGGGAGGTGGTAGAAAGAGTGGGGGGATTTTATTGATTTTTTTCAGAAATAACTAAGAATATTATAAAATTGACATCTGTTAAATTTAAGACTAGTAAAATTCATACTTTTGAAGAAAATAGATTTTTTGTGAAGTTGTGAAACTGTGTCATATTGTATGGGAGGGGGTAGAAGCAGTAAAGCTAATCAAATAATTTTCTCTGATCTTAGTGATAATGCTAAATAAGTATTTATTACAAAATGTGAGCTCGATAAATGTTATATGTTCTGAGAAAATCGGATTAGAGCATTTCATGAAAAAGTGTAGTTTGTATGGGAGGGTTTGGAAGGAGGGGGAGGACGCAAATAATTTTTATACTGTATATTGAAATCATTATGAAAGTAATATATCCCGAAATTCAGACTAATAGCTTTTATACTTTTCGAGCAAATTTATAGCCGAATTGGGAAATTGTGTCATTTTGTATGGGAGGGGGTAGAAGGGGTGGAGCTAATCGTCTAATTTTTCTTACCCTTACTAACAATTTTAAATAAATATTAAGTGCGAAAATTCAGCTTGCTAAATTTTATATGCACTGAGTAAATTGGCTTAGAGTAACTCATGACAAGTACAGTTTGTATGGGAGGTGGTAGAAAGAGGGGGAGGACAAGCATAATTTTTATACGGTAGATTTATATTATCATAAAAAGTAATATATTCCAAATTTCAGGCCAATAGCTTTTTTACTTTTCGAGCAAAT
The DNA here is from genome assembly GCA_963669355.1 of Chorisops tibialis. Lineage (NCBI taxonomy): Eukaryota > Metazoa > Arthropoda > Insecta > Diptera > Stratiomyidae > Chorisops > Chorisops tibialis. Next base: position 115,381,952 of record OY770263.1, on the reverse strand, counting down.
CCGTTTATTGTCAAATTGCGCATTTGTGTCATTTTGTATGGGAGGGGGTAGAAGGGGTGGAGCGATCTGGCCCGTTAACGAACTTGACCTTACTTTTTTGTCAAAAACGATGTGTACGAAATTTGAGCTTTCTAGCTCAACGCGTTCTCGAGCTAGAGAGCGAACGGACGGACGGACGGACGGACGGACGGACATCCGGTTTTGAGATTTTTGAGTGATAATATTTATACTCTAGATGGAATCTGAGAGTATTATAAGTTTGCTCTAAGGTTTGTAACGCCAAGAAATAAGGCTTGGAGAAAAAAATGAATGATACAGAAGTTCATAAAATCACTCAAAAATCTCAAAACCGGATGTCCGTCTGTCCGTCTGTCCGTCTGTCCGTCTGTCCGTCCGTCCGTCTGTCCGTCTGTCCGTCTGTCCGTCTGTTCGCTCTCTAGCTTGAGAACGCGTTGAGCTAGAAAGTTCAAATTTTCTATACGTCGTTTTTGACAAAAAAGTAAGGTCAAGTTCGTGAACGGGCCAAATCGCTCCACCCCTTCTACCCCCTCCCATACAAAATGACACAATTGCGCAATTTGACAATTAACGGATTTGCTCGAAAAGTATAAAAGCTATTGGCCTGAAATTTGGAATATATTACTTTTCTGATAATATCAATCTACCGTATAAAAATTATGCGTGTCCTAACCCTCCTTCTACCACCTCCCATACAAACTGTACTTATCATGAATTACTATAAGCCAATTTACTCAGTGTGTATAAAATTTAGCGGGCTGAAATTGTGCACCATATATTTATTTAAAATTATTAGTAAGACCAAAAAAAATTAAACGATTAGCTTCACCACTTCTACCCCCTCCCATACAAAATAACCCAATTTCGAAATTTGACAATAAATGGAATTAATCGAAAAGTATAAAAGCTATTAGTATTCATTTTGGGATATATTACTTTAATAATTATATAAATCTACAGCAGAAAAAATTATCTGCGTACTCCCTCTCCTTCTACCCCCTCCCATACAAACTACACTTTTTCATGAAATGCTCTAAGACAATTTTCTCAGAACATATAACATTTATCGAGCTCATATTTTGTAATAAATACTTAATTAGTATTATCACTAAGATCAGAAAAAAATATTTGATTAGCTTCACCCCTTCTACCTCCTCCCATACAATATGACACAGTTACCCAACTTCACAAAAAATCTATTTTCTTGAAAAGTATGAATGTTACTCATCTAAAATTTAAGAGATGTCAATTTTATGATATTCTTAGTTATTTCTGAAAAAATCACTAAAATCCCCCCACTCTTTCTACCACCTCCCATATAAACTGCACATTTTCACTAAATTTAACACATTAATTTTCTCAGCTCCTATTCAATTTTTGGAGTAAGCATTTTGTATAAAACATTTTTATATGTAGCTACTTTAGCATGATGGGGAAAAAATTAGTTCAACGCTATCACCCCTTCTAATACTCCCCATACAAAATTTCTTGGGATCACAAAAAATTCTATTTCATCTAGAGTATCGTAAGATTGCGCTTTACGCGCAATCGTAGCCCTGTTATGTTAATTTCTGTATTCATCATTTTTTTCTCCGAGCCTTATTTCTTGGCGTTACAAACATTAGAGCAAACTTATAATACTCTCAGATTCCATCTAGAGTATAAAAACTTCAATTTATTGAAAGGGCTACATCCCTCCAACCCTTCTACCCGCTCCCATACAAATTACATGAAATTTTGAAATTTCGAGAAATTGATTTTTCTTCGAAACTTTTAAGGGTATCGACTTGAAACATAGCTCAAAGTGTAACAATGTAAATGTCATAAATACCACGAAATGTTAATCCGATTTCCTTACTCCTTCTACCCCCTCCCATACAAATGCATAATTTTCAAAAAAGTATTTATTCGATTTTCATTGCAGCTACCTAAGCTAGGTAAATGAAACAATTTTTTGCAAGTGTTAATTTCATTATAATTGCAACCTGTTATGAAAAAATCATCAACTTCACGTTACTTCTTCTACCCCCTCCCATACAAATTTCACGAATTTTTGAAATTTTAATTAAAGTATTTTTCTTCGAAACTGTCAAAGCTATCGACTTGAAGTTTTTTGGAAAGTATAATAATGGAAATATCATTGACGACGAGAAATTTTGTTTTGATCGGTACACTCCTTCTACCACCTCCCATACAAATGCATAATTTTGCTAAATGCATTATATCGATTTCCATTAAGACTAGAAAAGGTAAAGATATAATAATTTGAAAAAAAAAAATCGGTCGACAATTTGTTTTTAGCCGGGGGGGCTTTACTTTTCTTATTCCCCCCATTGGGGTCCACGAATAAAAAAAGTAAATTATTTTTAAAGTTTGTCCCACAAACTCCTCTATATGTATGTCGATTTTCAGCTAGCTGGAACTATTGCTGAGATATTAGAATTTTTAATTTTAGGCTTTAGCGCTACCCTCGCCCCCTGAACCCTTACACCCTCCAAAATGGGTGTCCGCCTGAGATCCTCAACTATCCGCAATCCCCCAAAAATGAACTTTCTATGTTGAAGGGCTTGGGAGTTAATGTGCGCTAAGCGTACACGTCGTCGTACGGCTGACGGTGGACGGCGTACAGTCAGACGGTTTTTTCTTCTTTTTTTTTTCATTTTTCGGCTATTTTAGATTAAACGCGAAAAAAATAAAGGGTAGCAATTTTTTTCAAGTCGATCACAATAGTTTATTATTAAAATAATAAAGGAAAATTAACCGCTAAGTAGAAATTCGAATCAAGATAATTTTTCCCACCACGGAAACTTCATCTGCCGTTTCAAATCATATTGCTGTTCATGGTAATATTGCTGTTTGGTAGCATACGAATCCCACAATCACCATGTTCGAACTTACCTACGCTTGAATTCCTTCCGCACTGCCCAAAAATCCTTAGTAGTCTAACAAGTATAACTTGCTTTCAAGTTTCTTTAGGCTCCACTGCACATCGGTGCCCTTGAAGCCTGGTGCCGCCTCCCTCTATTTACGCCACTGGAGTCAACCTTTACCCTAGTAGGTCATATCTCATTTTAAGGGGTGTCCCATTAAGACCACCTATTTGGAATTTATCTTCATTTTTTTGTGTCAGTCGTGCACCGTTTGTCGGATATTCTATTCCATACATAACTTGTAACCCCATCCCGTACAAATGCACAATTTTGGTAAATGCATTTGATCGATTTTCATTGAAACTAGATAAAGTGCAAACTTACAATTTTGTCCCTTAATAATTGCAATAAATGCTAAAAAAATTATTGACTTCGCTTCACTCCTTCTACCGCCTCCCATAAAAATTTTTGTATTGGAAATTCAAGAAAAGTATTTCTCCTTCGAACATATGAGAGCTATCGACTTTAAAATTGTAGCAAAGCAATGTGATTAGGATGTTGATAACCAGATTCAAAATCATCCAAAAACTCCCACTACAAGTGCCATAAATTCAAACAAAAATTGTTCAATTTCCTCGAAAATTATGAAAGCTACAAACTTTAAATTCATCATAAAACATTTTGTATACTACGTTCGGTGTTTTATTCAAAATTAAAAACGGCTCGCCTCTGCTTATACTACCTCCCATACAAAAGTCAGTGTTCATTGTTCGAAAGAATCTGGGATAACATATTTGCCGGTACAACAAACTATTTCTTATTTCATCTAGATTATCATATGATTGGGCTTTACGCTCAATCATAATTCAGTTGTTTTTTTTTTAAATTTTAAAATAGGCGGTGTTAATGGGACACCCCTTACACGAATATGATATCGCGGCTATATGCGGCAGTTGGCTGATGATATTGATTCGTTATTGCATTCTTATCGCACTGGTTGCTGGGAATGTTCCAATTATTATCTGGTATAAAAAAATAACAAAACATAGATTGACTGCGCTTTTATTGATTAAATGGATAACGCCCATGCGGCATGTCGGCAGCTCAGGACTTTCAGTGTGGAAAGAAAACATGAAACTATCCCAGAGGATGAAAAAAACAAAATCGGAATTGGGGAAGGAAGGGAGCTCTGGAGTTTCGCAATTATTTCTCGGTTACCGTATGGCATGCAGGACAATGGTTTTCAGACGCTGAACTTAAGCACGCTTCGCCTTCTAAAAGCATCTTTTCTTCTCCCGTTCGTAATAAAATACTCTCCAAATACTTCGTGCATATGTTATTCTCAGTAAGATTAGTTCGAGTATTCCACGGCTGCCTGACATCGAACCAACCATAATTCCTTGGCTCATTTCACGGGTCGCTGTTTACCATTCGTTTCTAAATATACAAAAGCAAAACACAACTCCACATGTTTAATCGCATATGCAATACGCATATATTTCATCGACAGACATACACGCGATCGTAATATCTGACCATGTCGATAAATTTATCACCGCCTTATGATAAATTGGCGGCATATAGAGGAAGAAGTAAATCGGTACGGAAAATTCGCCCGTCGTAACTGAACAAAGTGCGGCCTCAGCGCGTTTCCGTGTGGCACCCCTCAATCCACACAAAGCACCGGAAGACTGCATCACGTAAAATCAGAAGAATCGTACACATTTACGGAGCGAAACAGATTTTGAGCAATTCGAACATCGTGAAATTAACAAACGAACTGGATTGTCACCTCAAGAAATGGGTGGCGATGGACTTCGGGTGGCGTTCAAGACCGCTCTTTGTTCTGATCCGCGCTACGTCTGCACTCGACATATGTAGGTATATTTAGAAGATTCTCCTCCGGCAAGCGTCACACACTCGAGTCGTAAATACAAAGATGACATGTCAGGCGATAGTGCATTATGACTCGTATGGGGAGTGGAGACCGCAACAGAGACCGCGCAACTGAGCCCGATAAATAAACATAACAGAATTATGATTGGGCTTAAAGCCCAATCATATGATACTCTAGATGAGATGGAAATGACTTTAATATACCGGCAAATATTTCATCTCAATTTCTTTCGAATAGTGAGAAGAGACTTTGCATGGGAGGTAGTAGAAGTAGAGGCGGAGGTTTGTATTTCTCCTATGTGACACCGAAAATGGCGTGTAAAATGTTTCGTGCTGAATTTAAAATTTTTAGTTTTCATTATTTTTAAAGAAATTGGTCATAGTTTTCCTTAAATTGAGGCATTTGTATGGGAGGTGGCAGAGGAAGTGGAACGTTTTAGATGATTTTGAAACTGCTTATCATCACCCTTATCACTATGCTTTGATTCAATTTCAAAGTCGACAGCTCTCATTTATTCGAAGGAGAAATGCTTTTCTTGAATTTATAATACAGATATTTATATGGGAGGGGGTAGAAGGAGGAAAGCTGAGCTGATAATTTTTTCCAGCATTTATTGCAACTATTAAAAAACAAATTCTGGCAAAATTTTAAGTTTGTAATTTTTCTAGTTTTAATGGAAATCGATATAATGCATTTAACAAAAATGATGCATTTGTATGGGAGGGGGTAGAAGGAGTGTAAGGATGAAAACAATTTTTTTTCCTGTTATTGATATATCTATTTTTATACTTTGTGCGAAATATCAAATTGATAACTTTAACAGTTTCGAAGAAAAATAATTTAATTTAAATTTCCAAATTTCGTGAAATTTGTATGGGAGGGGGTAGAAGGAGTGAGGGGAAGTTGCTAATTTTTTCAGTGCTGATTGGAATTATAATAAAATTAATTCTGGCAAAAATTCGTTTTTATAACTTTACTAGTTTCGATGAAAATCGAAAAACTGCATTTTTCAAAATTATGCATTTGTATGGGAGGGGGTAGAAGGAGTGATGGGATCGGATCAATATTGAGTCATATTAATGGTATCTATATCATAATACTTGAACCCAAATTTCAAATCGATAGCTTAAATAGTTTCTAAGAAAAATTAATTTCTGAAAATTTCGAAATTTCGTGAAATTTGTATGGGAGGGGGTAGAAGGAGTGGGGGGATGTGGCCCGTTCACGAACTTAAAGTTTCTTTTTTGCTAAAAATGACACACAACAAATTTCAGCACGATAGCTCAAAGCGTTCGAGAGTTATGCTGTAGACAGACGGACAGACGGACAGACAGACAGACGGACAGACGGACAGACAGACAGACGGACAGACGGACAGACAGCAACTCGGAATCGAAGTTTTTGAGCGACAACAAATATTTCTGTACCCTTGGCGGCTCTGTGCGAGCATTATTTCTTAGCGTTACAAACGGTAAGGCAAACACAATATACTCTCAGATTTCATCTAGAGTATAAAGATGAAGATGAATAAATCAAAAGTTATTCCACATTATACTGCATATACTCGTCGGCAGACCGCAGGTCATCAATCAGCAGAAAGCTGGTTCGACTGTACTCGCTGCCAATGATATTTCCTGGTTTGTTTACTTCGTCTGCTCTGAAATTTCTTTTGTTTAATAATAATATAATGACTGAAGTCGTTTTTTTTTAGAAATTACAATTGCTGTACGATAGGATATTTTAGTGTTATTCATCTTGTCGCGCCCGGGCTGCAAAAGTGGCACAACTGAAAAAATACTGCTCCGAGATATTAAACAAAGAAAATTCGAATGTAGTGAAGTAAGGGATCCTCCTGTTGGACAGGCCAGTACAAAACATCCACAGCCAATCCTGCTTACCATAAATAAACTGCCAACAAGTCGGGCGAAACTTTATTATTCTTGGGACAATTTGCGGATGCGTTGAAAGTCAATATGCAGGTTAGAGTAGTTAGGGAAGACTAAGTGAAAGGGGATTCTTGGGCAGGGCAGTTGTCAATTTAAAACTTTGCGGAAACGTTCAAAAGCTCCAGTATATAATCAATATTTCGTTCGTTTATTTATGCAAGTTTGCGTTTTTATGAGGGGAGGAGTGAGGGGTGATAGTAAGGGTGGGTGAATGTTAATAGTTTTTTAATTGGCTGCTTGAATCACGTCCAATATTCTCTGTATCGAATATGTTTCATAGAAGAAGTTGCATAAAATTTTCATAAAATTCGGAGTATTTTATTTTTTTATTCACGAAACCGAACATTTGTATGGGAGGTGGTAGAGCGGGTAAGGGAATCATAAAATTTGTGATGCAGTTTTATTTCATTTCTCTTGTGGTGCTTGTACAAAATTCCAAGTTCGTAGCTTTTAATTTGTTGGTTATTAGTTGACTTATTGAAATTGGTCGAAATCATACATTTGTATTGGAGGGGGTAGAAGGACAGGCGTAATCTCAAAACTTTTGACGCAGTTTTATTTCAATTATTTTTAGAAGTTCTTATGCAAAATTTTAAATTGATAGCTTTTAATAGTTAGGTGATAATTGATTTCTTGAAAATGGTCGAAAAAATAATTTTGTATTGGAGGGGGTAGAAGTCTTAAAGGTTTTCGACCAGTTAATATTGCGATTGTCTAGGGATTTTTTTTAAATGCATTTCCCAAATTTTCTAGTTTCTACCTTAAAATTTCACTCAAAAATTTTCAGTTTATGTGTTTTTTTCAATGCACATGAAACACCTTGTGCACGTTAGACCGGGGGGTCGGTTTATAACAATTATGGAACAAGTTATTATTTTTTTTCTATGTACATCAAATAGATGTATCTACATGCAAAATTTAAACTTTGTATCTTTCCCCAGAGCCCTAAAAAATCACTCAAAATTTTCGACATTTTTGCTTGCCACCTCCCTCCCGTTACACCTGCCAACTTAAAATTTACTAAAATTAACCACTATGTAGTACTATAATCTGGCAAATTTTCGATTTGATATCTGTACTATTTTTTGAGATATAGGGATTTGTAATTTTTTTTGTATTTTTCTAGTAAAACTTAATATATGTTTCAAGTTTCAATTACATAGCTTAAGAGATAGTTGAGATATTAATTTTTAAATGTTTTCTTTGCACCCCCTGACCCTCCCCCTTGCAATAATTAGTCACTTACCAAACTGATTCCGGTGGAACTATATGCCAACTTATTGGTTCCAAAATATGAATTTTTCGAAGATATAATCATTTGAAAAAACAATGCGGCCGACAATTTGTTCTTAGCCCTCCCTTTTCGGACGCCAATGGATAAAAAAATTAAATTATTTTTTGTGTTCGTCCCACAACCCTTTCTATAACTCAACTGATTTTCAACTTCCTATTTGCATTTGTGCTGGAGATATTAGAAAGTGTAGTTTTTGAGTCACTTTGTATGGGAGGGGGTAGAAGGAGTGAGGGAAGTAAAATAAAACCTAAAGCAGATTACTCCCCGAGGTAGATCTAATAATCTGTGAAAGTTTCATTACAATCGGTTTAGCCGTTTTTGCGTGAAATCCTTGGATACCTTTTTAATTCATCGCTTCGTAATGGAGTTTTTCCTATTGTCATAGAAATACTCAACTATAATTCCCTTGCTTAAGTCTGGTAAAAGAGATAATATAAGTAATTATGGGCCAATAGCGAATCTCCCATGTGTTGCTAAGCTATTTGACTCCATTGTATATGATGTAATTTATGTGCATTCCAAGTCGATTATAGGATCATTCCAGCATCGCTTTGTCAAAGGCAGATCCATTGTAACTAATCTTATGAAATTCTCGAAATTGAACGCAAATAATATCGAGCAGGGCTATAAAAAATAAAAAAGTTTCCCTATGTTGGAATGGAATGCAATACTCAGCATAGCTTTAAATTTAATTTAGAAATTAAAATTGAAATTTTGCACTACAATAATTCCTTAGAGACCCGAACCCTTGGTGTCTCTTGTGGATATAAATAAGGGCATAATATAAATGGAAAGCATTAGCAAAAAGCCAACTTAACTATCAAAACAAATTGTTTGAAAATACTTGCTGAAAAGACCTTCTGCTACCAACTGCTTACGGAAAACATTAGCAATATCAAAACCCCTACAGATTGTTTCTAACTCATGAAAGCGTTCTAAAGTTAAACATTTATTAAAACGATTAGTTTCATAGGCGATAGAAGAGATACATACTTTAAACATAAAAGAATTATGATTGGGCGTAAAGCCCAATCATATGATACTCTAGATGAAATGAGAAAGAGTTCAATGTACCGGAAAATATGTCACCTCCAATTCTTTTAAATAATTAATAGTGACTTTTGTATGGGAGGTGGTAGAAGCAGAGGAGGAAGGTTTGTAATTTTTGGATATGACACCGAATGTGGTATGCAAAATATTTCGTGCTGAATTTAATGTTTGTAGCTTTCATTATTTTCAATTGGGCATAGTTTTTACTGAAATTGAGGCACTTGTATGGGAGGCGGCAGAGGAAGTGGAGCGTTTAAGATGATTTTGAAACTGCTTATCATCATCCTTATCACCACGCTTTGATTCAATTTCAAATTCGATAGTTCTAATATATTCGAAGAAGAAATGCTTTATAATACAGATATTTGTATGGGAGGGGGTAGAAGGAGTGAAGAAGAGCTGATAATTTTTTTTGGCATTTATTGCAATTATTAAAAAACAAATTCTGGCAAAATTTTAAGTTTGTACTTTTTCTAGTTTTAATGGAAATCGATATAATGCACTTAACAAAAATTGTACATTTGTATGGGAGGGGGTAGAAGGAGTATATGGATCAAAACACATTTTTTCCTCATTATTGATATTTCTATTTTTATACTTTGTGCAAAATATGAAGTTGATAGCTTTAACAGTTTCGAAGAAAAATAATTTAGTTTAAATTTCAAAATTTCGTGAAATTTGTATGGGAGGGGGAAGAAGGAGTGAGGTGAAGTTGATAATTTTTTCAAAGCTGATTGGAATTATAATAAAATTAATTCTGGCAAAAAAGCGTTTTTCTAACTTTGCTAGTTTCAATGAAAATCGAAAAGCTGCATTTTTCAAAATTATGCATTTGTATGGGACGGGGTAGAAGGATCAATAATCAGTCATATTAATGACATTTATATCATAATACTTTGACCCAAATTTCAAGTCGATAGCTTAAATAGTTTCAAAGAAAAATCAATTTTTGAAAATTTCGGAATTTCGTGAAATTTATATGGGATTCGAAGTTTTTGAGCGACAACAAATATTTCTGTACCCTTAGCGGCTCTGTGCGAGCATTATTTCTTAGCGTTACAAATGGTAAGGCAAACACAATATACTCTCAGATTTCATCTAGAGTATAGAAATATTTTGATTCTGCTTTATTTAAAGGTAGCTAGTGTATGTGGTAAGGAGCGATTCGGTACTAATTTGAATGCAGACGTACTAAATGCCTATTTCCTATTTTCCTCGTAGCTCCTCTTTTAATAACTCTTCGAGCAATAGATCATCCGACTGCTCAAGGATCAATAAAAACACCAACTCTTTCTCATTTCGATGCGTAATGCGCATATTTTTTCACTACGAAATTCATTACTATACGAGACTCTACCAGCTAAATCACCAGTCGAAAAATGGCTCAGTATTATTTTTATTTTTTCTTGAAAAGGTGGATTGTTTCTTGTTTATGGGAACTCTACTGTTGAATACTAATATTACTAAAATGTTCTTACTTTATTTTTCTTTCATTCTTTACATTAATATCATATTAGTCCTTACGCACATTACATTGTACTATCCACGTCAGAGATGGACTGCGACAAGAAAGTTGATGATCACCCCTAGTTTGAAGAACTTCTAAAGTATTACGAGTATTCCTAACGTAATCTCGTTCCATAAGTTCTTTGAAAATCAATTAAACAGTGAACAGGAAACGACCATCCAGTAGGTGACTTATGATCTTGGATCCTTTAATCAAAGAATAACAGACAAACTAAATGCAATCTACCGGATACAAAAACCACTAACTAATTTGAATTCAACAGCCAACTTTCTGACATCGCAGTCCAAATGGCATCCAAGAACAAACAAGCGTCAGTTGATAATCTTTGAGAGAAGGTCGCAAAAGGCCATTGTGGTCAATTAATCTGCGTAAACGCTGATGAAACACATCAACGATGATGAGTTCCCATTCAACCAAATCATATTCAAATATGTACGAAGCCGCCAACGATAAGCGTTCCTTCTCGTAATATGAAGCTGATCCGCGGTCATTTAAATATAAATGAGCTCTAATCAACTCCGTACACACACGCCTGCTACAATGTTGACTTTTTGTGGTCGAATCTCTCGAACATAATAATAATAATAATACCATATTCCATTTTAATCGCGCGTTGTCGAAGTTCACTGCGATAATGTCGACACGGAAAACGATCGGATTGGGGAAATGATCCAGAAATAATATAACACAGTTATCGGGAGAAAAAAACCCTAGAGATGTTGATAGCCGCTCAGGTCAAAGATATGACGGCTATCTTTGTGAATCTCTACTCTAATATGACTTTTTTTTCTTTTGTTATCTTTTCTTTAACTTTATACTTAAATTCTTTTCCTTAAGTTGCCTTCGTCATTGTTCAATCTGTTTAATTTGCTAAGCAATTGGTTTCTTCTACATATGTATATACTGGACGATCGCTGTAGCTTTCCTCTGTCACTAGTTCCTCTGCACACACTTCCTTGAACATAGTTCCATCCGCCTTCTGTTGCATCATTCATTTTACTTTATTATTCTAATAATGTGATCGACACAAAAAAAAAATTTGATACCCTGGAATTTTGTTTTTTCGCGTTTCATGACGAAATTAGCCTAAAACTGCAAAAAAAAATCCGTCCCACCATACGCCATACATATGGACTCATATCTCCGAAACCGTTAAAGGTAGAATATTCATTTCTGGATGGATTGTTAATTGGGTAAATGAGCTCTATAATCTAAATTTTGGGGAGTGCGGGGACTACACTTCCTAATATCTAAACAAGAAATAGATAGGAAGTTGAAAATCATCATAGTTATAGAGGGACAAACTTTAAAAATAATTAAATTTTTTTTTATCCATTGGCGTTCGAAAAGGGAGGCTAAAAACCAATTGTCGGCCGAATTTTTTTTTCTAATGAGTTTTTTTTAACACAAATACCTATCTCCGCCCTTTATTACTGATTATGACTTCTTATTCTTAAGTTACAATGAATTTAACTGACTTCCTGTCATTGCCTTGGGTTAGTAATGGGTGTAGGGTTGGAAAGGCCTATTATTTGACAGCTGGTCGCTTGACAGTTGTCATCTATAAACGCGGGAAATTTACCATGGAATGCTACACAGTGAAAGAAAAAAATGGAAATCGTTGAATGAATGATAATGGTGTTTATACTCTAGATGAAATCTGAGAGTATATTGTGTTTGCCTTACCGTTTGTAACGCTAAGAAATAATGCTCGCACAGAGCCGCCAAGGGTACAGAAATATTTGTTGTCGCTCAAAATCTTCGATTCCGAGTTGCTGTCTGTCCGTCTGTCAGTCTGTCTACAGCATAACTCTCGAACGCTTTGAGCTATCGTGCTGAAATTTATTGTGTGTCATTTTTAGCAAAAAGGAAACTTTAAGTTCGTGAACGGGCCATATCCCCCCACTTCTTCTACCCCCTCCCATACAAATTTCACGAAATTCTGAAATTTTCAGACATTGATTTTTCTTTGAAACTACTTAAGCTATCGATTTGAAATTTGGGTCAAAGTATTACGATATAAATGTCATTAATATGACGGAATATTGATCCGATCCCGTCACTCCTTCTACCCCCTCCCATACAAATGCTTAGTTTTAAAAAATGCAGTTTTTCGATTTTCATTGAAACTAGCAAAGTGATAAAAACGAATTTTTGTCAGAATTTATTTTATTATGATTCCAATTAGAATTGAAAAAATTGTTAACTTTACTTCACTCCTTCTACCCCCTCCCATACAAATTTCACGAAATTTTGAAATTTAAACTAAATTATTTTTCTTCGAAACTGTTAAAGCTATCAACTTGATATTTTGCATAAAGTATAAAAATAGAAATATCAATAACGAGAAAAAAATGTGTTTTGATCCGTACACTCCTTCTACCCCCTCCCATACAAATGTATAATTTTTGCTAAGTGCATTATATCGATTTTCATTAAAACTAGAAAAAGTATAAATTTCAAATTTTGCCAGAATTTGTTTTTCAATAATTGCAATAAATGCTAAGAAAATCGTCAGCTCTTCTTCACTCCTTCTACCCCCTCCCATACAAATATCTGTATTATAAATTCAAGAAAAGCATTTCTCCTTCGAATATATTAGAACTAGCGAATTTGAAATTGAATCAAAGCGTGGTGACAAGGATGATAATAAGCAGTTTCAAAATCATCTTAAACGCTCCACTTCCTTTGCCACCTCCCATACAAATGCCTCAATTTCAGGAAAAATTTGTCCAATTGAAAATAATGAAAGCTACAAACCTTAAATTCAGCACGAAATATTTTGCATACCACATTAGGTGTCATATCCAAAAATTACAAACCTTCCCCCTCTTCTTCTACCACCTCCCATACAAAAGTCACTATTAATTATTTAAAAGAATTGGAGGTGACATATTTTTCGGTACATTGAACTCTTTCTCATTTCATCTAGAGTATCATATGATTGGGCTTTACGCCCAATCATAATTCTTTTATGTTTTTTTGCAAAAAAGTGTATTTTCTGACTGATTCAGCTAACACCCTCATAACGAGTGCGGATTGTAGGCCGGAGTCGGCATAGAGCCGTACTTTTTCTTCGAAAATGATAATAGAAGTGCCGTTACAGTCAATGGAGTGCGCTACAAACGCCTGATATGGCAGAAGATGGAATATTGATGGACACGGACGACCTCTATTTTCAACAGGATGGAGCTAGGAGCTACGTGTCATACAATCTCCGAAACAATCAAGTTATTGTGCACGAAGCTCCCCGCTATTGCTGAGTGGGAGTTTGGTTTTATAAAGACTTAGTCCTTTCAGTGGCTGACAATCTAATTGCCTATGCGGTTATAGCTGCGAAACTGTGATGTCAAAAGTCACTACTATTATCCGTGAAGCCATGAACTGGAATGAATTAACCTATTTAGTTTTGGATGATTTTTAGAAAACGTTTGATTGTGTGTGTCATCCTTTACTTCTGAATAAGCTGTGCGCTTCATTTTCGTCTACAAAAACGGTTGAACAAATTAAGATCTTTTTAAGAAATAGGTCACAACTGGATAAACGTCTTTCTCTTCTCTTTGTGACCTTTTGTCTGGCGTTCCTCAAGGCTCTGTCTTAGGTTATCTTCAACATCTTCATAAATTTTTTTCCTGATATAGTATGTGTTTTAACCAATTTTCTGATAAGACCCCCAATGGAGGCATAGGATAGAAACAGCTCTCTTCCACAAGGCGCACTCCTAAGTATCGGTCTTTAGCTGTCACCAGAACTTGCTTATTTCTCTGGATTAATGTTCAACTACTCGCTTCCATGCGCTACATGGTTCACCAACTCGACGTCTTCCTTGAGAATTATAACCCAGTACTTGTTTGTCGATTTTTCATTCTAGTTTCCTCAAATTGTGACTGATCACATTCTAGCTAAGACAACACCAAATTGCATTTCAAATGCAGCGAGCGAACATTCGACTCTAAGTTTGAGCGGTTATGTGCAAGCAAACACACGTCATCATCATAATGAAGGTGACTGAAGATTTTAAATAGTCTCCATTGAAGACCTTCACCTTCCCCACCCTCCAGTGCACCTTTAAAGATGTCATTTATTACCACCAGAAACAGGGCTGGTGATAATATGCAGCCTTGTCTGACACCCGTTCGCACAGGGAAGCTCTCGGAAAGCTCTCCTCTATGCAAGACGCAATACCTTGCATCTTCGTAGGATTCTTTAATCATAGCTATGACCTTATCTGGAATACCTCTCCTACGCAAAGCATTCCAAATGTAATTTCACTTAACGCTATCGTCAGCTTTTTTGAAGTCTATAAACATAAGATGCAGTGGCGAACCCATTGTAGCGGACTGCTGCAATATTATCCATAGGATAAACCTCCTTTCTGCAGGTTAAGAGAGATCTTCCTTCAAATGAAGCTGCGAGTTTTTGATGGATGCGTCAAATCCGTGTTGTTATATGCTTGTACCACGTGGAAAGTGGCCGTTCGACTTACCAAGAAACTACCGACTTTCGTGAACCAATGCCTCCGACGCATTTTAGGAATATTCTGGCCAAAAGTGATATCCGCCGATGACCTTTGGAGTACAACTGGATAGATTAAAATAGGCATTGTGATTCAAAAGCGGAAATGGCAGTGGATCGGTCACACTTTGAGGAAACCAGAACGATACATCGCCAAACAGGCTCTAGATTATAACCTTCAAGGAAGATGTCGGGTTGGTCGACCATGTAACACATGGAAGCGAGCAGTTGAGCCAGAGGAATAAACAAGTCCTGGCAACAGCTTAAGGCTGATGCTCAGGATCGCGTCTTGTGGAAGAGATTTGTTTCTGTCCTATGCCCCCATAGGAGGTCTTAATAGGAATATGATTTTATTGATTGAAACGGATGTTAATTTAGGAGGGATTTGGCGCAGTATAGTAGTTTCTGTCCTAGGTCCTGAGTCTGACAATGACAGTCCTATACGAGATTAGTTTCCACCTGATGAGACAGTTTCTCGCTCTCGGTGTAAGGACGAGCACTACATACAGGACCAACGAACATAATCATATTTCTGCTCGGAGTTCGTACTTCTCCCGATCCTTTCCATATGATCTCCCTCATTCCCAAGATTTGCATGGTATTGTGCTCCATTTTGCGGTCGATCACTGGTTGGTGGTGTATGAGTCCAGTGACCTTCCAGAAGCCAATAATGGTTAATTTTTCAATGCCGTTTTCAAAAGTCGTTCTCATAGGATCTGTCCGTATCTGAGGCGCTGCATCCATTTCTCGAATCAGTTAGATTTTAAGATCACGGGTGTTAAGCCCATGATCCAGTGAGTGTCCAATGCCATTTTTAGGGCAAGCAGGACTGGTTGTGGATATATTCTGCTGCCCCATCTCAAAAGTGCAAGTGTGTGATTGTAATATCAATATGTATGCTGGTGATTTTCAGCTGTATTTTCCTATGGGGCTGATTGGAGACTACGCGGCTCGTGTTTCATTTGATCTCGTCAATATTCTTAAATAGTGGTATACTAATGGTCTTACTCTGAATCCTGGCAATGCGTCATTTGTTCTGCTAATATATTGCAAATGAATCTGGTTACTAGAATTTACTTTCAATTGAATTGAATAACACTAAAATCGCTTTCTATGCACAGGTACATAGTCTCGGAATTATCCTATATTAAAGTTTAAAATGAACTGTTGCCCACATATTGCTAGTATGCTAAGTATATGTTACTCTGCGTCGGTTGTGGCTATATGCAGAAGTTTTTCCTTCCAGCCTGCGTGTGTACCTAATAAAATCTCCACTTCTGCCGTTTTTTACCTTTGGTTTTGCAATACAATTTTTCCCTAAGCTAGACTCCTTTTTCCAGCGTAAGTTAAAGGTAACTTTCAATGACCGCAATTGATTTATTTTTAGCTTAAGGCGCTTTGACCACATTTCAATGCACAAGATTGCTTAGGTTGTCCTCTGGAAATTTACTACAAAAATCGAATATTGCATTTTTCTTTTAAAAATGATTTCGAAGAGTTGTTCGATTTATGTATTTGCAGGATGATATACGATTCCTTAAATCCAGTAGTTGTTGGAAACTGCGTATTTCTCATTATAAAGATGAAGTTATGAAGGTGGCATTTTATGGGATGTATTTAGTAGAGTGTCTGAGTACTCTTTTTAATTATTTCTTTTGTGTACTTTTATTTTGTACGACCAATAACCTAGCATGTTTTCTTTCCTTTAATTTCCTTTAATTTTCTTCTTTTTCTTACCTTTCCATTTATGTACTTATTATATTTCTTCCCTTTTCTTTGCATCACTTCCTTTCCTATTCCGCTTATCACACTCTGAATTTATTTACAGTTCATTCGTTTTATTCTCTCTCTTTTGCTTTGTGGCTTAATTGTTATTCAAATTGATTATTATCTTCATTTTCAATTTCCTCTTGAGACTTCTATTTTTCTTTATAGAGTTTTATTTATTATATTATAACAATTATAGGTACATGTGTAAATTTATTAACAGCATATAAATTCTTACAAATTATGTACAAAACCATAAGAGGACTATGATTGGGCGTAAGACCCAATCGTGCGTTAAGACTCCTATAGGGGCATAGGACAGAAACAACTCTCCTCCACAAGGCGCGATCCTGAGCATCCGCCTTTAGCTGTTGCCAGGACTTCTTTATTCCTCAGGCTTCCAGCTCAACTGCTCGCTTCCATGTGTTACATGGTCGACCAACCCGACGTCTTCCTTGAGGATTATAATCCAGAGCCTGTATGGCGATGCTTCGCTCTGATTTCCTCAAAGTACGACCGATCCACTGCCACTTCCGCCTTTGAACCTCAATACCTATTTTACCCTAGCTAGTTGTACAATAAAGTTCGTTGTTGGAGATCACTTCTGGCCAGAATATTCCTAAAATTCGTCGGAAGTATTGGTTCAGGAAAGTCTGTAGTTTCTTGGTAAGTCGAACGGCCACTTTCCACGTAGTACAACCGAATAACAACACGGATTTGACGCATGTGTCAAAACCTCGCAGCTTCGTGCGAAAGGAACTCTCTTAACCTCCAGAAAAGAGAAAAAATACGGCAGGCCTGACGAGCTTCAATATACTTTTCGGCTCCGCCGTCCATGCTGACAATGCTTTCGAGACAAAAGAAATCTTGCAGCTCTTCAACATCTTGTCCGTTAAGAACAAGCAGTGTACTTGCGCTTAAACCTATGTGCATGTACTTGGTTTTACGTTATTTTCAGTTTCGACTATTTGTATTTAGAATGTAGCGAGCGAACATTTGACTCTAAGTTTGAACGGTTGTGTGCAAGCAAACACACGTCATCATCATAATCAAGGTGACTTAAGATTTTAAATAGTCTCCATTGAAGACCTTCAAATTCCCCACTCTCCAGTGCAGCTTTCAAGATGTCATTTATTACCATCAGAAACAGGGCTGGTGGTAATACGCAGCCTTGTCTGACACCCGTTCTCACAGGGAAGCTCTCGGACAGCTCTCCTTTATGCAAGACGTGACACCTTGCATCTTCGTAGGATTCTTTAATCATAGCTATGACCTTATCTGGAGTGCCTCTCCTACGCAAAACTTTCTATATGCAATCTCGCTGAACGCTGTCGGAAGCCTTCTCGAAGTCCACAAACATAAGATGCACTGGCGAACCCATTTCTGCTGACTGCTCCAATATTATCCGCAGGACAAATCAAAATTGTGTGGTCGGTATAAGACGATCCTTTACGAAATCCAGCCGTCCGCAGGACCGAGGCACGCAGCGCCGGGTTTTTTTTTTATATTCTAGATAAAACCTGGGAATATTATGAGTTTACTACCAAGTTTGTAATGTTAAAAAGAAAGGCTGGGAGACAAATGAACGAATTACACAATAATTCATGCCATTACTGAAAAATCTTAAAACCGAATTTCACCTTTGTCTGTTCACTCTCGCTTGAGAACCCATTGAGCTTTTTCAAATTGTATGCACGTTATTTCGGACGAAAATTTAAGGTCAAGTTTACAAACGGCTTTAACTCGTCTGCTACCTTCCATCCAAAATGCTACAATTTCACAAAAACATATAAGTAAGCTGCTAATCTGATAAATGAAAGATTTCATTTTTCTAATGATTATAGTTATTTCTGCATAAATCACTAAAAGCACGGTGAACTTGATTCTAACAAATATTTTCCATAATCAGAAATACATTATTCATCTTCAAAGTTTACGAAAAGAAATGAAATTGAGTGCCTTTCTTAGTGCGATTTATAAATAGAAAATTACAAGCCAGTAAGCAAAAGCCAAATTCATTGTCAAACAATTCAAATAATGAAACACTCTCATCGGAATGAAGCTTTCATCGAATTATTCACTTTTTCTCTTGGTACTTTATGGTCATGTACTTGTCATCAATTTAACGCCAGTAAAGCGTAAATCGCCTGCGTTGAAAAGAAAACGAGAGTTGAAAAATTATTGTGCTCATCAAGTGAAACTTTTGCGATAGTGAACCATTTGCCTGCAATCTCGGAAACAATAAGATTGTCTCAGCAAAATTTACAGAAAATTTATTGTTTACAAATTCGGTGATTATAGCACTTGTTCAGCTTTCCAGGTGACAATACTTGCAATTTGATATGCTGTATTCGTGAACTTTTATGTTTTCCTTCTGGTCGAAAATTGCCTCTAGATGAAATCTGAGAATATATTGTGTTTGCCGTACCGTTTGCAACGTTAAGAAATAATGCTCGCACAGAGTCGCCAAGAGTACAGAAATATTTGTTGTCGCTCAAAAATCTCAATTCCAATTGACCGGCTGTCCGCCTGTCTATCTGTCAGTCTGTCCGTCTGTCTGCAACAGAACTTTCAACCGCTTTGACCTATCGTGCTTTATGTCATTTTTAACAAAAAAGCAACTTTAAGTGCGCGAACGGGCCACGTCCGTCAACTCCTTCTGCCCCCTCCCATTCAAAATTCATGAAATCTCGAAATTTTAAGAAATGATTTTTTCTCCGATTACTATTTCAGCCGTCGACTTGAAAATTAGGCCGTAGTATAAAAATATAAATCTCATTAATGTTAAAAATCCGATCCTCTTACTCCTTCTACCCACTCCCATGCTAATGCTCAGTTTCGAAAAAAGCATTTATTCGGTTTCTTGCAACTAGCAAAGCTAAAAGGACGAATTTTTGCAAGAATATATAATTATAATTTTATGTAAATTGCAATCATTTGCGAAAAACTAAAACGTTCAAATCACTCCTTTTACTCCCTGCCATACGAATTTCACAAAATTTCGAAATTTAAATTAAGTTATTTTTCTTCAAATCCGTCAAAGCTATACGCTTAAAATATTGAGAAAAGTATACTATAGCAGTTATAATTGATGTCAAAAAAATGTGTCTTGATTCGAATATTCCTTCTACCTCCTCCCATACAAATGCGTAATTTTGGTAAACGCATTTAATCGATTTTCATTGAAACTAGAAACAGTACAAACTTAAAATTTTGTCAGAATTTTTCCCTTAATAATTGCAATAAATTCTAAAACAACATCAACTTCGCTTCACTTCTTCTACTACTTCCCATAAAAATTTTTGTAATAGAAATTCATGAAAAGTATTTATCCTTCGAACATATGAGAGCTATCGACTTTAAAATTGTAACAAAGCAATATCATTAGGATGTTGATAAGAAGTTAGAAAATCGTGATTTGGTGAATGTTTTCGCAGTGCATTTCGAATAGAAAGAAAATATATCCGGATTCTACACTGCTACGTTTTATTATTCGTGAAGTTTCGGTCTCTGCTGAGACCTTTATTTATGTTTGATAAAGGTCTCAGCAGATACCGAAAATTGGTTTAGTTTACTCAGTACGTATAAAATGTATCGAGCTGAAATTGTGCAATAATAACTTATTTCGTATTATTATTAAGCAAAAAAAAAAAAAAATAGATGATACCATACAAAATGACGCAATTTTCGAATTCGACAATAAACGAATTTGCTCCAAAAGGATAGATGCTATTGATCTGAAATTTGGAATATATTACTTTTATGATGATTTCAATCTACCATATAAAAATTATTTAAGTCCTCCCCTTCCTTCCACCATCTCCCATACAAAATATGAATGCTACTTATCTACAATTTAAAACATATCAAAAGCATGATGTTTATAGTTATTTGTGAAAAAAGGACTCGCCCCTTCTTCTACCGCCTCCCATACAAACTGCACAATTTGGCTAAATCCAATAAACTAGTTTTCTCAGTACGTATTCAATTATTGAATCCTAAATTTTGTGTAAAAAATTTTGTTAGCAACTCTAGCGTGATGAGAAAAAATTAATTCAAAGTCGTCAACCCTTGTATCACTTCCCCTATAAAATTTATTAAAATCAAAAAATTACTCTTTCATCTAGAGTATCGCACGATTGGGCTTTATGCCCAATCGTAGTCCTGTTATGTTTTT
Source organism: Chorisops tibialis (assembly GCA_963669355.1). NCBI lineage: Eukaryota > Metazoa > Arthropoda > Insecta > Diptera > Stratiomyidae > Chorisops > Chorisops tibialis. The sequence goes on along the minus strand of OY770263.1, from coordinate 115,360,890 downwards.
TTCGCGTTTCATGACTAAATTGGCCTAAAATTACAACAAGAAAATATAACAGGATTGCGCTTTACGCGCAATCTTACTATACTCTTGATGAAATATAAAATTTTGTGTTACCAAGAAATTTTGTATGGGGAGTAGTAGAAGGGGTGATACGATTGAACTAATTTTTTTCCCATCATGCTAGTGTAGGTATAAAAATGTTTTGTAGAAAATGTAAGCTTAAGAAATTGAATAGATTCTGAGGAAAATAATGCATAATATCTAGAGAAATTGTGCAGTTTGCATGGGAGGTGTTAGAAGGAGTCAGAGGATTTCAGTGATTTTTTTTTCATAAATAACTACGAATATTGTAAAATTGACGTCTCTTAAATTTCAGACTAGTAACGTTCACACTTTTCAAGAAAATCGATATTTTATGAAGTTGTGAAACTGTGTCATATTGTATGGAAGGAGGTAGAAGCAGTAAAGCTAATCAAATTTTTTTTATCTTAATAATAATACTAATTAAATATTTAGTACAAAATGTGAGTTCGATAAATGTTATATATTCTGGGAAATCGGCTAGGAGTGTTTTATGAAAAAGTGTAGTTTGTATGGGAGGTGATGGAAGGAGTGGGGGGGATTCAAATAATTTTTATTATATACATCACACTTATGATAAAAATAATCTGTTCCAAATTTTAAATCATTAGCTTTCATAGTTTCCAAGAAAATTTGATTAATGTAAATTATTGAAAAACATAACAGGGCTACGATTGCGCATAAAGCGCAATCTTACGATACTCTAGATGTCATCCCAAGAAATTTTGGATGGGGAGTGTTAGAAGGGGTGATAGCATTGAAATAATTTTTTCCCCATCATGCTAAAGTAGCTATAAGAATGTTTTATACAAAATGCTTACTCTAAAAATTGAATGGGGACTGAGAAAATTAGTGAGTTAGATTTAGTGAAAATGTGCAGTTTGTATGGGAGGTGATAGAGAGAGTGGGGGGACTTTAGTGATTCTTTCAGAAATAACTAGGAATATTATAAAATTGACAACTCTTAAATTTCAGATTAGTAACATTCATACTTTTCAAGAAAATCGATTTTTTGTGAAGTTGTGAAACTGTGTCATATTGTATGGGAGGGGGTAGAAGCACTGAAGCTAATCAAATATTTGTTTTTGATCTTAGTGATAATACTAATTAAGTATTTATTACAAAATGTGAGCTCTATAAATGTTATATGTTCTGAGAAAATCGTCTTACAGCATTTCATGAAAAAGTGGAGTTTGTATGGGAGGGGGTGGAAGGAGAGGGAGGACGCAAATAATTTTTCTACTGTGGATTTAAATCATTATGGAAGTAATATATCCCAAAACTCAGACTAAGGGCTTTTACACTTTTCGAGTAAATTAATTTATTGTTAAATTGCGAATTTGCGAATTTGCGTCATTTTGTATGGGAGGGGGTAGAAGGGGTGAAGCTAATAGTCTAATTTTTTTTTGCATTACTAACAATTTTAAATAAATATTTGGTGCACAATTTCAGCCTGCTACATTGTATACGCACTGAGTAAATTGGCTTAGAGTAATTTATGACAAGTACGGTTTGTATGGGAGGTGGTAGAAGGAGGGGTAGGATACGCATAATTCTTATACGGTAGATTGATATTATCATAAAAGTAATATATTTGAAGTTTTAGGCCAATAGCTTTGATACTTTTTGAGCAAATCCTTTAATTGTCAAATTGCGCAATTGTGTCATTTTGTATGGGAGGGGGTAGAAGGGGTGGAGCGATTTGGCCCGTTCACGAACTTGACCTTATTTTTTTGTCAAAAACGACATGTAAAAAATTTGAACAATCTAGCTCAACGCGTTCTCAAGCTAGAGAGCGAAAAGACGGATAGACGGACGGACGGACAGACGGACAGACGGACAGACGGACATCCGGTTTTGAGAATTTTGAGTGATAACATTAACTTCTGTTTCATTCATTTTTTTCTCCAAGCCTTATTTCATAGCGTTACAAACCTTAGAGCAAACTTATAATACTCTCAGATTTCATCTAGAGTACAATGAGTCGAGGGTAGAGAGGGTGAAGCCATTTGGCCGGTTGACAAACTTGACCTTACTTTTTTGCTAAGAATTACGTATACAAAATTTGAACTTTCTACCTTGACGCGTTTTTAAGCTAGAGAGCGAAGGGACGGACGGACGGATATCCGGATTTGAGATTTTTGAGCGACAACAAATATTTCTGTACGCTTGGCGGCTCTGTGCGAGCATTATTTCTTGGCGTTACAAACTTTAGAGCAAACTTAAAATACTCTCAGATTTCATCTAGAGTATAAAAAGTTGGAGAAGAAACATCCTTAAGTCGAGAGATATGCTAAACTACATCATTATAAGAAATGTAGGATGTTGCCTAGTGGGTACCGTGTGGGTCTATAGTTCGAAGATCGTCAGTATAAGTCCCGATCGACTTACAATTCAAGCATAAAGCCTGCTACCTTGGTCACCTCTACGAAAATGAAAAAAATCGTAAATCCACAATAAGTAATAAAAATTATAAGAAATCGGTATACGGATGCTTGTGTCGCAGGCCGTAGAAGCAAGTCAATCAATTGTCATATTGTTCGACCAATTATTTGAATACGAATGATGTCCACGATCCACATCTTAGATATTTTTTACAGTAATGTATTAAATTTGAACTTCCAAATATCATGCCACTTACCAAAAACCGGATAGACTCGGCCCATGATATCATAAAAATGTTGTCACAGATTTTGGTCCAGGCTGTGCTGGGGTAGTTTCAAAAAAAAGTCCGGAAGTGTAATCTTTCGCTATTTTGATTTAACTAATGCGAGCATCAATTGGCAATTCTATATTATTCGTAAACAAATTTAGCGTAGTTGGAAAGTTTCCGTGTAGTGGAACGCGAACAAAAAGAGTGAATACCGCTGATCTAAATTAATTCAAATTTTGGGGGTAGACATTATTTTTTCAAATCAATCACATTATATAGGGTGTTTTTTAGAGGCTGAAAACTTTAAATTAAAATAAAACACAGAAAAATGTTTTAATATTCATGAAATCGGCTTTATTTCAAAGATAATTTTATAACATTAATGTTTGAATATGATTTCGGGCATGTGGCCGCCGCGGTTGGCGCGTACATAGCGTAATCTGGAAGTCTACAATCTCATTTGAAAATTGTATTCAGCGATGAAGCACACTTTTGGCTAAATGGCTATATTAATAAGCGGAATTGCCGCATTTGGAGCGATGATAATCTACAAGCAATTGTTGAAACACCATTACATCCAGAAAAAGTCACCGTTTGGTGCGCTTTATGGGCCGATGGAATCATTGAACCATATGTCTTCAGAACATTGTAGTCAACGGTTAACGGTACAGAGACATAATTACTAACTTTGTCGTGCCGCAACTGAAAGGCATTAATATCACAGATCACAGTTTCAACAGAACGACGCCACGTGCCACACAGCTCGCGATACAATTAATTTACTGAAAGAAACATTTGATGATCGATTAATTTCACGAAATGTACCTATTAACTGGCCACCTCGTTAGTGCGATTTGACGCCTTTCGATTTTTTTTCTCTGGGGATACATAAAGTTCCATATCTACGCCTATAAACCAGAAACTACTGGGCACTTGGGAGCTAACATTCAACGTGTTATTGCCGAAATACATCCTGATTTACTACGAAAAGGGCGTGAAAATTGGACTTCCAGATTACGTCATGTACGCGCCAGTTGCGGTAGCCATATGACAAAAATCATATTCAATCATTAATATCATGAGAATATTTTTCAAATAAAGTTAATTTTATTGATATTAAAAATACTTTCTGTATTATATTTTAATTTAAAGCCTTCCACCTCTAAAAAAACACCCTGTACATACATTATTATTAGAATAATAAATAATTGCAATTGCGTGCAATCGGTTGGCGGAATTCCGGCTGCATGAATGGACAGCATGACGTCAACACCAAACACCATGATGTCTTATAATGCATAAGCATGGTGTATCCGTAATAAGGCTCTTCTCTCTGAACTGCCTTTATGCATTTCCATTTCATATTCTTGCCTTCAATTGCACATGTCAAAGGTCCTTTTTTCGTTTATTTATTTCTTACCCGCCTTTGTATTTCCTTACTGTATTGAAAAGTGCATTTTTATGTGAGTAAAGCATCCCAGGAGAGACTGACTGAAAGAGATGTGTTTGCAAGTTGCAACAGGCAGGCCAAAGTGCATCTTTTCATGCACCATCATCCGCACATGTGTGTTTATCAGAGAAATGCGTGGGAACTTCGACATGTGCAAGATATTGGCGTTCATTTCGGTGAATCTTTTGGGTACTATTCTTTTCAGTTCTTTCCTTTTTTCTGCTTAGTTTTTTGAGACCTTATTCGTACTGGTCACATATGTATTTTGCTTTTCCATAAGTCTATAGTAAGTGAATCCGTCGAACAAAATAATCTTTTTTTTTTTAGATAAATATGAAATTAAAAAGTAACGTTTTTGTGTTACATTTGAAATGTTGGTAAGGACTCGTCACCAATTTTTTCGGTAACACATTTTTGCGTGATACTTGTATCTAATGTAATCCATTCAAAATATTATGTTTTTCTTATTAACCGTACACATATGTATGTATGTACATATATGACAGTTTGTGCACGAGTTGGAAGCGGATTACGAATTGTTGGTTTAAAATTGATATCTTGAACATAACAGAGCTACCATTTCGGATAAATTGTCTGTCTGGAACCTTTTTTTTAGAGATTACTATACTATAGTCCAAATAATTAATTACTATGGTATACCAGCGGAATTTTGCTTCGAGCATAACTTGTAACGATCGTGTCAAAATTCACTGTAGTGAATTTTTTTTTTTTTTTGATCGAGTATGATGTATGTATGAAAAAAAAAAGAAAAATTATTTTTTTTTCTGGGTCAGTTTAGAATTTGATTTTGGAGGAAATTCATGTAGATAAAAAAATAAATGTGCTTAAATTATAAAGTTAAATAAACTGAAAAAAAAAAAAATCGTTTTCAAAACTAGATATCGGTTTTTTACTGGAAATAAAAAATGCAGTCAAAATTATCGAACATATTTTTGGAGTACGCGTGCATAAAATCTTTTTGAGGAACGTTTTCTCGAATTCGTTAGTGGAGAATTTTTATCGCTGAAACTCGGAAATGAAGACTGTTAGCGAGAGAAAGATTTTGCAGATTACGTCAATTGCGCACAGAATTACGATCAACCAGCATACGTTACCATATCGTCGATGGGAATATCTATGATGGCTGGTTTGCAACAATTTCGCCATATCTAGCTCCAATGCGACAAATGACGATGCCAACTGTGAAGATTCAACAGCAGCCGCAACAGTATTCGAATCTATCGATGCAATTAATCCAGATGCCGCGGTCGATGCAAGCTATTTCCAATATGCAACTATATCGACCGACACGAAAGTGACTTTCCACCGATTCACAACGGTTTCAGCGTGGCCGATGTCGTGCTTTGCGTTCGCCAGCTGAACACGTTGGCCACAATTTTGCGCGAAAAACGTTTCGCTAATGGTGCGTTGAAAATCAATAAACCGAAAATCTATTTCGATTTGCATCCCGAAACTGGTGTCCCGGTTTCATTTAAAGCTTGCGAACTGCTTACTGCGAATTTTATGATTGAAGAATTCATGCTGTTAGCCAATCAGTCTGTGGCTCGATTCATTTACGATAAATTTCCGGATATAGCGATTCTTCGGAATCATTTGCCGCCGCTGACGAATGTAATGAAACGCGTCAAGGATCAAATGAAAAAGATGAGACTGATGATTGATGTGAGCAGTTCGAAGGCGATTTATGATTCGTTACAGCGATTGATTGCGGAGAGTAAGGATCCGGAAGCGATGTCGGTCTGTTTGTCGCAGCTTCTTTCGAAACCGATGATCAGGGCGAGTTATTTTTGCAGCGAAGGAAAGGAATACGAACAATTTTGGCATTATGCACTTTCGATTCCGATCTATACGCATTTTACGAGCCCGATTCGAAGGTATCCGGATGTTCTAGTTCACAGAGTTTTGTCTGCTGCACTGAAATATACCGAGATACCGAAACGTTCACCGTCCATACTGTCCGATCTGACCGCACGTTGTAACGAAGGAAAATACAATGCGAAAATCGCCGGTGAAGATAGCACCGATCTATATTTCTTTCACTATATAAGAAGCAAGAAGTCGATTACGGTACGTGCAGTCGTTACAGGAATCTACTCTTATTCGTTCGAAGCAGTTCTAATCGATACCGGTCATCAAATTATGGTCAGCTTCAAGGAATGCAAAGACGTTCTGGTCAGTGTAAATAAGAACGACGAAGGCGTTTTTACGGCACACGTTTTATTTGAATCACATCAGGATAAACACCTCATCAATATGCAGCGTATTCGAAGGGTCGGTCCTAGCGTGGCTGGCCAAGCTGTTTCCTGGCTGCCGCAGCAACAGTTTTCTACCATAAACGCCGCCGCTATAAGCAGCTATATCATGCAGGGAAGAACACAAGGAGTTATGTCAACTTACGCCACTAATCTAGGCCAGGCCTGCAGCGATGTTAATAATTTTTAGATCATATTTCTTAAGAGTCGTGTTGCTTGATAGTGCAACACTAATTGCTTGGTAATTTGGTTTTCTCCTTCGTCCTCCTCTCCATCTCCAATCCGGAGAAAATTTTCTTCAAATTTACGAGGTGTGACGACACGACCCAACTTCGACTGAGCTAGCTAGAGTTGGGTGGTCACGGACAATTGTCTCGTAAATTTTGGAAGAATTATAAATGAATCATCTTATATAAGGTGGTTACAAACTCTGTAATAATTATAGACAAATGTGCTATTCAATAGCATGTATCCACATTATGGTTCATTCATGTAATCTACAATGGTATGCCGAATTCGTGAAATTGCCTATTGCATGAATTTGTAGCGATATCGACACTTAGTTTTGAACAATTTAAAATCAGACTACTACGTAAAATCCTCGATGCGGTTTTACTTGGTTTTGATTTAATATACGAAGAGTATTCTGTGAAATGAATTAGCTAAGCAAATCATGCATAAAAAAAATTAAATTAAAAAAAGAAATGTACATACGGTTTGGTGAATGTTTTCACAGTGCATTTTGAATTAAAAGAAAAGATTTCCGGATTCTACACTGTTACGCTTTATTATTCGAGACGTTTCGGTCTCTGCTGAGTTTGATAAAGGTCTCAGCAGAGACCGAAACGTCTCGAATAATAAAGCGTAACAGTGTAGAATCCGGAAATCTTTTCTTTTAAATGTACATACATATAATTTTTTTAGAAAAAGGATAATTTAATATTATCGTTTATTTTAAATCTATTAATTGAATCGTTTAATAATAAATAGTTCTATGTTAATAAAAATATATAAAAGTGTTGGCTTGGATCGCAAATTAAATAAAAGATTACAAATTGATGAAATAAATAAAAAGTTATACCCTGATATGTTCGGGGTATAACAAATTCATTTTGCCGAATTCATACAATAGGCAAGTTTGACCAATTGACCAATTCACGTAACCGGCAAGTCTCTTGCTCAATTCATGACTTAGACAGGAGTGCCTAGAGTCACTCCCTGTAAGAAGGAGACACACTGTATCAGAGTCTGGCAGGAATATCACAATCGACACCTGCGAGATAAATTTTTCCGTCAAATTTTTGTTTGTGACATTTTAGTTAATTATTAAACTGCGCACTGGTGTTCAGAACGTGCCAAAAAATAGGTCCACACTTTTTTTAAGCTTTGCTCCAAATATCGGGCTTCACCTTTGCCAAACTATGATCGTCTCTAGTGTCCCATGGAGTAACTATAGTAGTGCCTAATTCAAGTTATAATACACTTAGAGAAAAACAGAGTTATATTAATACAAAACGTTCTAGATCTAAGAATTTACTGCTATGATTTTCTCATTATCATGGAATTACTAGATTGAAACATTTTACGAGCTAAATATTCAATTAGTACAAAAGTGACGTCCGTCGTACGCCGTACGCGTACGCTCAGCGCGAATGGACCCACTGGTGGCCTACGTACATTGATGTCTAACACCTCCACGAACCTAACCTAAGGATAACAAGCAAGGAATCCGCTGGTCCAGAAACATCTTTTCCCCATATGCGTAGTTCCATTTTGATTTATGTAGGTACATCTAATTTAAAGTAATCAATTTGATATGATCGAACTTATCAATCTTCAAATCGCATTGAATTTGAGCCGACGTCCGAACGTAGTGACTTAGTTAACGTCTCTCATAACTCTCAGAAAACTGTTTGAAGATCGTGATGCCCTGTACTGTAGTCACCAAATTTTGTTGTGACATAATTTCGTCAAATCTGATGTTAGAAATTTGAAAAAAATTCGTAATACCTACCGTAAGAAATTTGTTGTTAATACGTAGCTCTGTTATAAGTATTACTTCCAATTGACTATATTCAATTTTTATCCAAAATTTAACGAATTAAATTACTGCGGGATGTCAAAATCCGCCTCGATTCTACCTACTCTAAAAAATTATAAAATAATGAATTCCAAAACTAAGATGGGCGTAATAGTTTGATCACCACCTCAACTCTAGCTCATTATCCGCATAAACAGCACCAACAGACATGCAAACATGAAAGCAGATAAAACTGACGTAACAGCTGATGAAGGATCCTCTTTAAGTTCTCCCACACTCTAACAAGTACAAATGGCACTTAAGAACCACGCACACAACAAAGCGCCGAGCAATGATCAAATTCCTGCTAGATTTTTGAAATTCAGCAACACTTTCATAGCACATCTCCAACACAAATTAATCAGAAATGGGAATTCCTGAACTTTTGCTCAGGAGTATCATTTGGTTATATGTTTATAAAAAAAGGGGACAAACTCTGATGCGAAAGCTAACGAGGAATATCTATATGTTGTGTACACACGTCATCAATCAATCAATCAAATTCCTGTTAAGACCCCCTATAGGGGCATAGGACAGAAAAAACTCTCTTCCACAAGGCGCGATCCTGAGCATCGACCTTAAGCTGTTGCCTGGACTTGTCTATTTCTCTGGCCTCCTGCTCAACTGCTCGCTTCCATGTGCTACATGGTCGACCAACCCGACGTCTTCCTTGAGGAATATAATCCAGAGCCTGTTTGGCAGTGTTTCCCGCTGTTTTCCTCAAAGTGTGACCGATCCACTCTCTCTTCCGCTTTTGAATCTCAATGCCTTTTTTAGTCTGTTCAGTTATACTCCAAAGTTCGTCGTTGGAAATCACATCTGGCCAGAATATTCCTGAAATGCGTCGGAGACATTGGTTCACGAAAGTTTGTAATTTTATGGTAAGTCGAACGGTCACTTTCCACGTAGTATAACCATATAACAACACGAATTTGACTCATTCGTCAAAAACTCGTAGCTTCGTGCGAAGAGTGATGTCTCTTAACCTCCACAAAGGGGAAAGGATACAGAAGCGTGAAGAGCTTTATTTGTACGAGCCCCACTATCTTTTTCACCTCCGCCGTCCATGCTGACAATGCTTCCGAGATAATGAAATAATTGCACCTCTCCCACATCTTGTACGTTAAGAATAATCAGTGTTTAAAGTCCAGACAACTCGTAGCATGACATAAATATACTTGCAAGATCTCTGAATTTGTAGGATGAGGTTCTACAAATTTATGCAACTATCTTTGGAGAATAGAGACTCCACGGACCTGAGCTAACCATCTCCTTGTGGGATACGGGTAGTAGAATTCACCTACAGCCAGTCCTTCTTGCTCTAAAAATAACAAATGGACACTCACCGGATCATAGGCTTATCACCCGTGATCTTAAGACCTAACTGATACGAGAAACGGATACAGTGCCTCAAATATGGACGAATTTTACGGTAACGCATTCGAAAACGGACTATGATTGGCTTCTGGAATGTTCGAACATTGAATGACAGGCGAAGGGCTGGGGTCACTTGGTCCTTGCACTGCCAATCAGCAATCGACCGTGAAATAGAGAACTATAACATCCAAAACTTGGGCTTGAGCGAGGTCAGGTGGAGAAGAACGAACCTCGAGCGGAAACAACTTTCTGTACATTGGTCCTGATAGTGAAGCCAAAAACGGCGTGGCGGTCGTCCTTACACCGAGAGCGAGAAACAGTCTCATCAACTGGGAACCAATCTCGGATAGGATTATTCGTCGTCAGACTCAGGACCAGTGTCAGAAACGTCACAACTCTACAGTGCTACGCACCAACTAATACTGCAACACCTGGCGACAAAGAGAAGATTTATAGCCAACTGAGTGCCACCTTCGACCTTGTTCCAAGAGGTGACATTATTATCATCTCAGGAAATATGAACGCCCAGGTTGGCTCTCACATTTCAAGTCGGAACGGCTACCCCACAACAGTATATGCAGAAGATCTTGTCATCATGCTAACTGGTAAGTTTGAGCAAGTTCTAGGGGACCTTATGCAGTCCGCTTTACAACTGTTAGACAGCTGGGCACTAGACTTGCAATTAACCCTCAAAAAAACAGATCTGGCCCTCTTCTCCAGAAGAAGAAGACCATATGCTTTCAATCTTGATAGTAAATTATCCTGGAAGGCCAACATTAAAGAACGATCAAAAAAGGCTACCGTAGCCTTCTTCGCTTGCAAAAAGACATTCGGTTTGAGATGGGGCCTTAAACCGCACCTCATCTACTGGATGTATACCAGTATTGTCAGACCAATTATTAGCTATGACGCGCTTTCAGGTGGATTGTAGATGGTTGCGGATCTTAGGCGGACACCCATTTTGGAGAGTAGAAGATTCTAGGGAGAGGCGGGGGAGCGCAAAAACCGAAACATAAAAATTCAAATATCTCAACCATGGTTCTAGCTAAAAAGCTGAAATTCAAAATATATGTAGAGGAGTTTATCAGACAAACTTTAAAAATAATTTTAATATTTTATTCAGCAGGGGGGGGGGGCTAAAACTAATTCACGGCCGAATTTTTTTTTTAAATGATTGTATCTTCGAAATTACTTTCCATAAAAAATTCATATTTTGAGACCGTTAAGGTGGCATATCGGTCCAGCAGAATCAGTTTAGACGGAGGCTAATTATTGTAAGAGGGAGGGTCAAGAGGGGTGCAAATAAAAATACTTAAAAATGAATATCTCAACTATCTCTTAAGCTATGTAATTGAAACTTGAAATATATACTAAGATATAATAGCGAAATACAAAAAATAAAATATATATATATATAATATAAAATTTAGTCATAGCAGTAGTGGGGACAAAGTTTAAATTTACCGTGTGGATGCGAATAACGTTCAATGGACATTCTTCTGCTGAGTTTCTCTCGAACTCTGGTGTTCCACAGGGATCTATTCTTGGTCCACTGCTATTTACGCTCTTCATTAACGATCTGCCCCAATTCCTATCATCAAATTGTCTCTTATACGCGGACGACCTCAAAATGTTCCGTGAAATTTCTTCTTATTCTGACTGCTTGGACCTCCAGACTGACTTGTCTACTTTGTCCAGTTGGTGTTATAACAATGATATTTGTCTGGACATTGAGAAGTGTTTTGCTATGGAGTTTTCGTATAAGACTACCTCTCCTGTCCTCACTTACTCTATTAACGGAACCACCCTTGTAGCAGTATCTACAATAAAGGATCTAGGAGTGACTTTCGATCGCAAGCTTAAATTCGTCAATCATTATTCTGAGATTACAAAGAAGGCATACAGACTTGCTGGGTTCGTCCTCCGTACGACAGTCCAGTTTAACCGTCCAGGAGCAGCAGCCCTGCTATTTTCCACTCTCGTCCGTAGTGTCTTAGAATACTGCTCCATCGTATGGAACCCTCACCATGTTTGCCATGTTACGGCCGCCGAATCAGTCCAGCGTAAATTTACTCGCACCCTTTTCTACAGACTAAAAAAGCCTCATATCAGCTACAATGACAGACTTATAGCACTTCAACTTCAACCTTTGCATCTACGACGGGCTTTTCTTGATGCTTGCTTTTTCTATAAACTTTACAACTACTTGCTTAATATCTACCTCAGCAACGACTTGAATTTCCGGCAGGGAACAGTCTCAACCAGGAATTCAGATATATTCTATCTTCCTCGAGCCTCACTCGATATTTACTACCATTCCCCGATGTTGAGAATACAAAGGAACCACGATCAACTTCAACTTGGATCTTTAACTACTTCTTTTGTTTTATTTAAAAATAGAGTAAAAACTATAATCTTTAATGTTTGAATTCTTATCATCACTGTTCTCGTATTTTTGCTTTTGTATAATTGAAAATGTTATCTTTTTGTTCAAAGCGTTTAATAAATAAATAAATAAATATTAGATATACATGGAAAAAAAATAAAAACAATTTGTTCCACAATTGTTATGCACCGAACCCCTGGTCTAGCGTTCATAAGGTGTTTCATGTGCAAGGAAAAAGACTCATAAACTGAAAACTTTTGAATAAAAATTTAAGGTGGAAACTTGAAATTTGCGAAATGCATTCCTTAAATATATGAAATATTAACTGGCCCATACAAATTTATTTTGTCGACCACTTTTAAGAAATGAAATATCACCTAACTATTTAAAGCTATCAATTTGAAATTTTGCACAAACAATTTTAAAATAGTAGAAACTAAATTGCGTCAAAAGTTTTGAGATTCCACCTGGCCTTCCAACCCCTCCGATACAAAAGTATGATTTCGACCAATTTCATTAAATCAAAAACTTAGCAACAAATTAAAAGCTACGAACGAAACGAAATAAAATTGCATCACAAATTTTACGATTAACTTACCTCCTCTACCTCTTCCCATAAAATTGTTTGTTTTCGTCAATGTAAGATACACCGAATTTTATGAAAATTCCATGCAACTTCGTCTATGAAACTGACATTCTATACAGAGAATATTGGACGTGATTCAAGCAATCAATTAAAAAATTATTAACATCCACCCACCCTTACTATCATCCCTTTCCCACCCCTCATAAGAAACTCAAACTTGGATAAATTAACGAATGAAACATTTGTATTAATTACTGGAGTTATTGATCGTATTCGCAATTAACTGTTAAATTGACAACAGCCCTGCCCTAGAACCCCTTTCACGTAGTCTTCCCTAACCATTCTGACCTGCATATTGACTTTCCATGCATCCTCAACTTGTCCAAGAATAATATAGTTGCGCCCGACATGTTGGCAGTTTATTTTTCTAGCCGTTTAAAATGTTCAACGAAAGGGATAAGATCTTATGTCTCTAGTCGTAAGAGTTTTTTCTCACCCATTTAATGAAACATAACTTTTTCTTGATTTGGACACCGACCGGTAAGAACCCTTTTAAATCGTTTACTCCCAAATACTCACACTTGTTCCACATTGATGACCCCGCTATATATTATACTCTAGATGAAATCTGAGAGTATATCATATTGTCTTACTGTTTGTAACGCTAAGAATTGATGCTCGCATAGAGTCGCCAAGAGTACAGAAATATCTATTGTCGCTCAAAACCCTACATTCCGAGTGACCGTTTGTCCGTCTGCCAGTCCGTATATTTACAAAATATGTTAACTCTCGAACGCTTTAAGCTATCGTGCTGAAATGTTTTTTCCCATTTGTAGCAAAACAGAAACTTCAAGTTCGTGAACAGGCTACATCCCCCACTCCTCCTACCCCTCCCACACAAATTTCATGAAATTTCCAAATTTAAATAAATTGACTTCTCTCCGAAACTATTAAAGCTATTGATTTCAACATGAGGTCAAATTATAACGATGTGAATATCATTAACTGTAGAAAATTTTGACTTGGTCCCCTAACTCCTTCCACCCCTTCCCGCATAATTGACCAATTTTGGCAAATGCATTCCTTCGATTTTCACTGAAACTAGTAACGCAGGCAGACAAACTATTTATACTCTAGATGAAATCTGAGAGTATTATAAGTTTGCTCTAAAGTTTGTAACGCCAAGAAATAAGGCTCGGAGAAAAAAATGAATGATACAGAAGTTCATATAATCACTCAAAAATCTCAAAACCGGATGTCCGTCCGTCTGTCCGTCCGTCCGTCCGTCCGTCCGTCCGTCCGTCCGTCCGTCCGTCCGTCCGTCCGTCCGTCCGTCCGTCCGTCCGTCTGTGCGCGCTCTAGCTTGAGAACGCGTTGAGCTAGATAGTTCAAATTTGTACACGTCGTTTTTGACAAAAAAGTAAGGTCAAGTTCGTGAACGGGCCAAATCGCTCCACCCCTTCTACCCCCTCCCATACAAAATGACACAATTGCGCAATTTGACAATAAACGGATTTGCACGAAAAGTATAAAAGCTATTGGCCTGAAATTTGGAATATGTTACTTTTATGATAATATCAATCTACCGTATAAAATTTATGCGTGTCCTCCTCCTCCTTCTACCACCTCCCATACAAACTGTACTTATCATGAATTACTCTAAGCCAATTTACTCAGTGCGTATAAAATTTAGCGGGCTGAAATTGTGGGCCAAATATTTATTTAAAATTGTTAGTAAGGCCAAAAAAAATTAGACGATTAGCTTCACCCCTTCTGCCCCCTCCCATACAAAATGACATAATTTCGCAATTTGACAATAAACGGATTTACTCGAAAAGTATAAAAGCTATTAGTCTGAATTTTCGGATATGTTTTTTTCATAATAATGTTAATCGATAGTAGAAAAATTATTTGCTTCCTCCCTCTCCTTCCACCCCCTCCCACATAAACTACACTTTTTCATGAAATGCTCTAAGCCGCTTTTCTCAGAACATATAACATTAGTTGAGCTCATATTTTGTAATAAATACTTAATTAGTATTAGCACTAAGATCAGAAAATAATATTTGATTAGCTTCACTGCTTCTACCCCCTCCCATACAATATGACATAGTTTCACAACTTCATAAAAAATCGATTTTCTTGAAAAGTATAAATGGCACTAGTCTGAAGTTTTAGGGATGTCAATTTTACAATATTCCTAGTTATTTCTGCAAAAATCACTAAAGTCGCCCCACTCTTTCTACCACCTCCCATACAAACTGCACACTTTCACTAAATCTAACTCACTAATTTTTTCAGTTCCCATTCAATTTTTGGAGTAAGCATTTCGTGTAAAACATTTTTATAGCTACTTTAGCATGATGGGGAAAAATTAGTTGAATGCTGTCATCCCTTCTAACACTTCCCATGCGAAATTTCTTGGAATCACGAAAAATTCTATTTCACCTAGAGTATCGTAAGATTGCGCTTTACGCGCAATCGTAGCCCTGTTATGTTTTTATTATAAGTGTAATCAATTTCTAAAAATTTATGAACTTCACTCCTTCTATAATACCTTCTCCTATACAAATTTCACGAAATTGCGAAATTTAATTTAACTAATTTTTATTCGAAACTCTAGAAGAGATCAATGTAAATAAAATCACTTCAGAGAATTTTGTTTAGATCCGAATGCTCCTTCGACCCCCTTCCAAACAAACGCATAATTATGGTAAATGCATTATATCAATTTCCATTAAAACCAAAAAAAATTAAAACAATTGTACCAGAATTTATCTGAATAATTGTAAAAACTGGTAAAAAATTTAACTTCGTTTTACTCCTTCTACACTCAGACAAAAAATTAACGAAAAATTACAGTAAGCAAATTTTTATAGATTGTAACAAGTATTTTCTTTAAAATAATAAAAACACATTTAATATAAATAAAGTATATTTTCATTGAAGTAAAAAAATATTTTATTGTTTTAAACAATTGAGATTGGGGAAGCAAGGGGGAAGGAGAGAAGCGAGAATGGACCGTAACAAGTGGTGGAGCTGATATGTTTTTTCAGCTGAACTGGCCGCTTCTGCAAATATTTGCAGATGTTAATGGGGTGACTGGATGATAGAAGGAGAGAAACCAATGTTTCACTTTTATATCATTTGCCTATTGTTTATTTCGAATAATTTTCCACTGCCAGTAAGCAACTGAAAAATTCGTGCTGAAAATCTACTGCCTGGAGTGGGAATCGAACCTACGAGCTATTTGACTTTTAAGCGAGCACGCCGCCCACTACGCCATGGAGCTCATTTTAAAGTGGCATGTTTCTTCTTTCACCACAAAAAGGGCGAACTTGCATGATATTTAATGAAATTCGTGAGCCCTCCGTGGCGTAGTTGGCAGCGTGCTTACTTCACAGTCAATATGTCGTGGGTTCGATTCCCACTCCAGACAGTGGGATTTTTTAAGCACGAATTTTCAGTTGCTACTGGCGATGAAAAATTTTTCGAAATAAAATGGGCAAACGATGTAAAAGTGAAACAATTCCACTTCAAGAAGGTCTGTCTACTCAGTAGACGTTTTCTATTCGCTTTCAATCATTTCTCCCAGAATATCCGCAAATATTTGTCAGTAGCAGCGAGTACCGCTGAAAAATATTCCAGCTTCTCCAGTAGTTATGGTAGTTCTCACTCCCCTTCTCGTACCTTCCCAATCCCATTCCTTCCCTCCATGACTGTGTTTGTGCATTGCACATAAAGGTGGAAATTGCCTAAAATACAGGTTATTCCATAAAAAAAAAAATAATTTTCGTTGTAGTTAAGACTTTTTTCATAAATTTTATGAAATCATTATTCATTATATCCCGCAAGGGGGTAGTTGTAGTATGAGGTTTTACCAATTCCTGCAACTATCTTTGGAGTTAGCGACTCCACGGACCTGAGCTAACTATCCCCCTCTGGGATGGGGGCTGTAGAATTCACCCACAGCCAGTCCTGCTTGCCCTAAAAATGGCAAATGGACACTCACTGGATCATGGGCTTATCACCCGTGATCTTAAGACCTAAATGATACGAGAAACGGATACATCGCCTCGGATACGGACTGATTCTACGGTAACGACTTTTGGCATTCGAAAACGGACTATGATTGGCTTCTGGAACGTTCGAACATTGAATGACGGGGGAAGAGCTGGGGTTACTCGGTCCTTGCACCGCCAATCAGTGATCGACCGTGAAATGGAGCACTATAACATCCAAATCTTGGGCTTGAGCGAGGTCAGGTGGACAGGATCAGGAGAAGAACGAACCCCTAGCGGAAACACTATTCTGTACATTGGCCCTGAAAGTGAAGCCAGAAATGGCGTGGCGTTCGTCCTTACGCCGAGAGCGAGAAACAGTCTCATTAGCTGGGAACCAATCTCGGATAGGATTATCGTCTTCAGGCTCAGGACCAGTGTCAGAAACGTCACAATTCTGCAGTGCTACGCACCAACTAATACCGCAACATCTGGTGACAAAGAGGAGTTTTATAGCCAACTGAGTGCCACCTTCGAACGTGTTCCAAGAGGTGATATTATTATCATCTCGGGAGATATGAACGCCCAGGTTGGATCAGACAACGCTGGACTAGAACACGTCATGGGGAGGCATGGTGACCCTTGGGTCGACCCTTCACGACCTTGGATTAAGAGACCCGAAAACGGCGAATTATTTGTGGAGTTCTGTAGTACTCGGCAAATGGTCATCGGAGGGACCCTTTTTCCACACAAGAGTCATCATAAAACATCTTGGGTTTCCCCTGATGGTGTTACTCAGAACCAGATCGACCATTTGGCTATAAGTCGCCGATGGAGAAGATGTCTCCTCGATGTGCGAGCGAAACGTGGAGCTGACGTGGGGAGCGATCACCACTTGATGGTTGCCTGCTTGAGATTGTGTACAGCAGCTATCCGACGACCACAAATTCTTCAAATGAAGCGCAGGCTTAATGTGGATAAACTCAGAGATCCCAACAAAAAACTCGAATACACCACCATTCTACGCGAAAAGTCATCCACATTGGGTGAACATGAAATGCGCACACTGGACGCCAATTGGGAGGCAACCAGAAACACTTTTCTAACTAGTGCTGAAGAATCTGTGGGATATGCGCAGAGCGGTGAGAAACCCTGGATGTCGCAAGACACATGGGACAAGGTTGACAATCGGAAAAAAGCCAAATTGGCAATCATCTCTCAACCCGATGTCAACCAACGAACGCCCGACTTGAGGCAGAACTACCGCGATGCTCATATACAGCTTAAAAAGGCTGTTGGACGCGACAAGAGAAAGGCCATTGAAGATCTGGCAAACAAGGCAGAATCTGCGGCTTACCTTGGGGATATGGGTTCACTATTTAAAATCATGAAACAGTTGACGAACAGGAATTTCACCGCCAACCACCTGGTGAGAGATGTCAACGGAACTCTCCTTAATATGAGTGAACACCAGTTGCGACGATGGAAGGAATACTTCTCTGATATTTTAAACATCTTGTCAAATGAAGATATTCCGGAAACAGAACAACTTCCAAACATCCAACCGCAACAATCCTCTATTAGGGACGATCCCCCAGATAAGGAAGAGATAGTTTCCGCCATTCGGTCAATGGCGGGAAGGAAAGCTCCAGGTATAGACGGACTACCAACCGAACTCCTCAAAGCGGACCCGGAAATAACAGCCGATATACTCCTCCCACTCTTCACTAAGGTGTGGAATGATGGAAGATATCCGACTGAATGGAAGGAGGGCGTCATTGTGAAAATTCCGAAGAAGGGCGACCTTCGGGATTGTGGCAATTGGCGTGGTATATGTCTACTTACTGCCGTATCAAAAATTATGGCTAAGGTAATTCTCAATAGGATTAGTGATGTCGTCGAGAGCACTCTCGAAGTTTATCAGGCTGGATTCCGTAAAGGGTCGTCTTGTACCGACCACACAAATACCCTACGGATAATATTAGAGCAGTCAGCCGAAATGGGTTCGCCACTACATCTCATGTTTGTGGACTTCGAGAAGGCTTTCGACAGCGTTAAGCGAGATTACATATGGAATGCTTTGCGTAGGAGAGGTATTCCAAATAAGGTCATAGCTATGATTAAAGAATCCTACGAAGATGCAAGGTGTCGCGTCTTGCATAGAGGAGAGCTGTCCGAGAGCTTTCCTGTGCGAACGGGTGTCAGACAAGGCTGCATATTATCACCAGCCCTGTTCTGGTGGTAATAAATGACATCTTGAAAGCTGCACTGGAAGGTGCGGAAGGTAAAGGTCTTCAATGGAGACTATTTAACATCTTAAGTCACCTTGATTATGCTGATGACGTGTGTTTGCTTGCACATACCCGTTCGGACTTAGAGTCAAATGTTCGCTCGTTGCATTCTAAATGCAAAGAGGCGGGACTGAAAATAAATGTGCGTAAAACCAAGTACATGCACATGGGTTCGAACGCAAGCACACCGATTGTTCTTAATGGACAGGATGTGGAAGAGGTGCAAGATTTTTGCTATCTCGGAAGCATTGTCAGCATGGACGGCGGAGCCGAAAAGGATGTTGAGGCTCGGCTAAATAAAGCTCGTCAGGCCTTCGGTATCCTTTCCCCTTTCTGGAGGTTAAGAGAGATCTCCCTTCGCACGAAGCTGCGAGTTTTTGACGCATGCGTCAAATCCGTGTTGTTATATGGTTGTACTACGTGGAAAGTGACCGTTCGACTTACCAAGAAACTACAGACTTTCGTAAACCAATGCCTCCGACGCATTTTAGGAATATTCTGGCCAGAAGTGATCTCCAACGACGAACTTTGGAGTACAACTCGCCAGACTAAAATAGGTATTGAGATTCAACGGCGAAAGTGGCAGTGGATCGGTCATACTTTGAGGAAACCAGAGCAAAACATCGCAAAACAGGCTCTGGATTATAACCCTCAAGGAAGACGTCGGGTTGGTCGACCATGTAACACATGGAAGCGAGCAGTTGAGCAGGAGGCCAGAGGAATAAACAAGTCCTGGCAGCAGCTTAAAGCCGATGCTCAGGATCGCGCCTTGTGGAAGAGAGTTGTTTCTGTCCTATGCCCCTATAGGGGGTCTTAACAGGAATTTGATGATTGATTATTCAATTAAAGAAAAATTTGTTTCTTTCTTTGGAAAATGCAGTATTGTCAATTCATTAATTCTAAGTAAACAATTTTTCTTAGTGTACTCCGCCCAAATAAATTTCTATCGACTTTAAAATTTGAACAAAGTGTAATGCTAATAAGCAGTTTCAAAATCATCCAAAACCTACCAGTTCCATCGCCAGTTACCATACAAATACTCCGATTTCAGACAATCAGTGTTCAATTTCCTTGAAAATTATGAAAGCAGCAAATTTTAAATTCAGTACCAAACCTTTTTGCATTGACAAAAATTACAAACATCTCTCTCTGCTTCTACCACCTCCCATACAAAATTCACTTTTCACTATTCGAAAGAATTTCAGATGACACATTTTCCGGTACATTAAACGCTTTCCCATTTCATTTAGAGTATCGCATGATTGGGCTTTGCGCGCAATCATAATTCTGTTATGTTTTTCCAATGGGGCTGGTGCAATATTTGAGATCATCACCATTCGAGATCATAGTCTTAAAAATAAACCATCGAAGTCATTGTTAATCGTAAAATCATCAAGCGAGATATGTGAAGGTACTATGCCGGCTGGTGACGTTCATCTGTATCCACATCACATCATCACCGGCGATTCAAACCTTCACCGGGTTAAATTACCGCGGACAGTGAATAGGGTCCACTTCGTCGCCTGAAATGCATGCTGGAACTTCATTAAAGATGATGCTGCTTTATAAATGTCAACCGGGATTCACGTTATCGCCCAATTTGATTTTCGGGCTTCACTGGAACTGCTACTGGTGTAGAAAATTACTTCAAGATTATCGTCATCATTCGCAAATCACGATGAAGTAACAAGTGCACAATTGTCTACGTCATCAGCGAATATCAATCATCAACGATACTGGCAACCGGTATCCATATCATAGCATCGAAGTATACGCGTGCATCGTCGGTACCGCCGCCGGTTCAATAAGAGTAACATATATCGGAATTTTATTACTGGATCTAACATACTCGTCATCGTAGGACACATAAGTCATCCCCCGACAATCATCTGTATTGCTTCCAGTCCATCAAATATATCTACGGATTAGTCAAATTCGTAATCTCTTGTGTTTCGAACTTTACTGGATAAAATCAATTCTGTTCTATACATGTCTTCTTCTTCGTTGGTATTTCTTCCTAAATCTTATACTTTTCAAATCTAAATGTGCACTTTCGGGCAGTCCTGAGCGTCCTTACATCAGCTACCAAAGTATTGAAATTCAGTTCACTGCGAAAGCTAAGTTCACTGCTCCGTAATTTAAAATTTAGAGAGCGAATGGACTCAATTCCTAAGTTCCAAATTAAAACGTGGACACTTGTGCTTACGCGATGATTCAAACTCCAAAAACTCCTTACCTAATGTAAGAATGCATAAGATTAGCCGAAAGTGCACATTTAGAATTTAAGAGTAAAAATTTACTAAAAAACACAAAAGAAGAAAAATACAGGTATCGAAAAGTCTTAAAATCAAATGTTTTCTGATTCAATGAATCAATCAAACTCCTGTTAAGACCCCCTATAGGGGCATAGGACAGAAACAAATCTCTTCAACAAGGCGCGGTCCTGAGCATCGGCCTTAAGCTGTTGTCGGGACTTATTTATTCCTCTGGTCTCCAGTTCAACTGCGCACTTCCATGTGCTAAATGGTAGACCAACCCGACGTCTTCCTTCGATATTTGGATCTGGTTTCCTCGAAGTGTGACCGATCCACTGCCACTTCCACTTCCGTCCAGTTGTACTCCAAAGTTCGTCGTTGGAGATCACTTCTGGTCAGAATATTCCTCAAATGCGTCGGAGGCATTGCTTCACGAAAGTTTGTAGTTTCTTGGTAAGCAGAACGGTCACATTCTTCGTAGTACAACCGTCCGTCTGTCCGTCCGTCCGTCTGTCCGTCCGTTCGTCCGTCCGTGTTCTCTCTAGCAAAGTTTGTAGTTTCTTGGTAAGTCAAACGGCCACATTCCACGTAGTACAACCACATAACAACACGGATTTGACGATCTCTCTTAACCTTAAGCAGAAGGCCTGATGAGCTTTATTTATACGACCCTCAATATCCTTCTCGGCTCCGCCGTCCATGCTAACAATGCTTCCGAGATAACAAAAATCTTGCACCTCTCCCACATCTTGTCCGTTAAAAAAAATCAGTGTACTTGCGCTAGAACTCATGTGCATATACTTGGTTTTGCGCACATTTATTTTCAGTCCCACCTCTTTGCATTTTGAATGCAAGGAGCGGTTATGTGCAAGCAAACACACGTCATCAGCATAATCATTCGTAGCCCTGTTATGTTTATTCTCTAGATGAAATCTGAGAGTATTATAAGTTTGCCACAAAGTTTGTAACGCCAAGAAATAAGGCTCGGAGAAAAAAATTAATGATACAGAAGAAGATACAACACCGGATGTCCGTCCATCCGTCCGTCTGTCCGTCCGTCCGTCAGTCCGTGTCCTCTCTACCTTGAGAACGCGTAGAGCTAGAGAGCACAAGTTTTGTTCACGTCGTTTATAACGAAAAATTAAGTTCAAGTTCGTGAACGGATGAAATCGCTCCACTCCTTCTACCCCCTCCCATACAAAATGACACAATTTCGCAATTTGACAATAAACGTATTTGCTCGAAAAGTATAAATGCTATTGATCTGAAATTTGGGATATAATACTTTTATGATGATATCAATCTATTGTTTGGCAATTATTTATATCCTCCTACTCCTTCCAGCACCTTCCATACAAACTGCACTTTTTCATGAAATGCTCTAAACCAATTTACTCAGTGCGTATAAAATTCAACGAGCTGAAATTGTGCACTAAATATTTATTTAAAATTATAAATAATATTAAAAAAAATTAGACGATTATCTTTACCCCTTCTACCCCCTCCCATACAAAATGACACAATTTCGCAATTTGACAATAAACGGATTATCTTCAAAAATATAAAAGCCATTGATCTGAAATTTTGAATATATCACTTTTATGATAATTTCAATCTACTGTATAAAAATTATTTGAGTCCTTCCCTTCCTTACACCACCTCCCATACAAACCGCACTTTTTCATAAAATACTCTAAGCAAATTTACTCCTTCTTCTTCTACAATGGCGCTACAGCCCAAATCGGACCTTGGCCTCCTGACATTCAAGTTCCTTAAAATTTTTTTCATTACTTATTGTGGAAGGGTTGTTAGCCCTTCGCATAACCCTCTTTTTACGAATTTTTCATTTTCGTAGATTGAGGTGACCAAGGTATATCCAACAGGCAATGTGCTGGAATTATATATTGCGCCGCCCGGGATTTGAACTCACGACCTCCGCATTACAATACCAACACGCTACCCACTCGGCTACACCCTAACAAATTTACTCAGTACGTATAAAATTAATCGAGCTGAAATTGAGCACATAAAGTTTGTTTAGAATTATTAGCAAGACCAAAAGAAATTAAAAGATTAGCTTTACTCCTTCAACCTCCTCCCATACAACCTGACCCAATTTTACAACTTTACAAAAATTCAATTTTCCTGAAAAAAATGAATGCCACTGATTTGCAATTTGAAACATATCAAAAGCATGAGGTTTATAGTTATTTCTAAAAAAGTCTTTAAGAGCTTGCCCCTTCTTCTACCACCTGCAAACTGCACAATTTCATTAAATCCAATACACTAATTTTCTCAGTACCTATTAAATGTTTGAATCCGAAATTTTGTATACAACATTCTGATAGCAACTCTAGCGTAATGTGACAAAATCAGGTCAATGTCGTCATCCCCACTACCACTTCCCCTTCAGAATTTCTAAAATCAATTATTAATTAGTATCGCACGATTGTGCTTTACGGCCTTTCGTAGTCTTGTTATGTTTTTTAAATAAATTTCGAAAATTTTCAAGCTTATAGCATAAATTTGCAATCAAAAATTTTGAGTTTTTTTTCGACATTCATAAAACACCTGCAGGATAGGTCCCCGCTTCTGTGCATAACATTAGAAAATTAGTCCTTACATTTTTTCGTTCCTCGTTAATATAGGTACTCGTGAATCCTTTTCGGTTTCATTGGTTTAGCGTATGTGTACAACTCCCACACTAGTAACGGCTGCCTGGTCCAGCCAAGGAGGTTTAGGTATAATAAGGAGTGACTATGAACATGCTTTGCCGTGTAAGAAAATGAGAATGAAAGTATTTCCCCCTTACTGGCGAAACGCTCGAAATTTATCGAAAAAAATAAAGAAAAAATAAAGATTTCTGAATTAAAACAGCAAACTTCATTGTACTGAAAATTATGTTATTGCTGACTGAATATTAGCAACCAAGATATAATACAAATTTTGGTATTTTTATACTCTAGATGAAATCTGAGAGTATTATAAGTTTGCCACAAAGTTTGTAACGCCAAGAAATAAGGCTCGGAGAAAAAAATGAATGATACAGAAGTTCAAATAATCACTCAAAAATCTCAAAACCGGATGTCCGTCCGTCCGTCCGTCTGTCCGTCCGTCTGTCTGTCTGTCTGTCTGTCTGTCTGTCCGTCCGTCCGTGTCCTCTCTAGCTTGAGAACGCGTTGAGCTAGAAAGCTCAAATTTTGTATACGTCGTTTTTAATAAAAAAGTAAGGTCAAGTTCGTGAACGAGCCAAATCGCTCCACCCCTTCTACCCCCTCCCATACAAAATGACACAATTTCGCAATCTGACAATAAATGGATTTGGTCGAAAAATATAAATGCAATTGATCTGAAATTTGGAATATATTACTTTTATGATGATAAAAATCTGCTGTACAAAAGTTATTTGAGTCCTCCCATTCCGTCCACCACCTCCCACAGAAACAGCACTTTTTCATGAAATGCTTTAAGCCAATTTACTCAGTTCGTATAAAATTGACCGAGCTGATATTATGCACTAAATATTTATTTAGAATTATTAGTAAAACCAAAAAAATTTAGACGATTAGCTTTACCCCTTCTACCCCCACCCATACAAAATGACACAATTTCACAACTTTATAAAAAGTCGATTTTCCTGAAAAGTATGAATGCTACTGATCTGCAATTTAAAACATGTCGAAAGCATGATGTTTATAGTTGAAAAGTCATTAAAAACTCGCCCCTCCTTCTATCACCTCCCATACAAACTGCCCTACTTCACTACATCTCATAAACTAATTTTCTCAGTACCTATTAAATTTTTAAATCCTAAATTTTGCATAAAACATTTTAATAGCAACCTTAACGTCATGTGAAAAAATTAATTCAATGTCGTCACCTCCTCTACTACTTCCTCTACAAAATTTCTTAAGATACAAAAATTTCTCTTTCATCTAGAGTATCGAACGATTGGGCTTTATGCCCAATCGTACTCCTGTTATGTTTTTTGTAAAAGTTTGATGCCATTTTAAGCTTGGACACAATTTTCAAAAATTTCGGCACCAAAAAGTATATGAGACAGCCTATCAGACACTCCATTTTATGTATCCTCCTTGGGTCCAACCATCCAACCCGAGCGCCACAGCAACATTTTTAGTCTTGAAAGAAACAAGGAAAAAAACCCATCAGTGGAACCGTCGCTGGAAGAGTATAAGTTTTCGCTACTTAAGTAACCATGGTATTCGTAAAATTCACCCTGTCGGATGAGGGCAGTAGAATTCATCCATACCCAGTCCTTCTTGTCCTAAAAATGGCAAATGGACACTCACTGGAACATGGGCTTATCACCCGTGATCTTAAAACTTAACTGATACGAGAAACGGATGCAGCACCTCAGATACGGACGGACTCTACGTTAACGACTTTTGGCATTCGAAAACGAACTATCATTGCCTTCTGGAACGCTCGAACATTGAATAACGGGCCCACTCGGTCCTTGCACCACCAATCAGTGATCGGCCGTGAAATGGAGCACTATAACATCCAAATAGTGAGCTTGAGCGAGGTCAGGTTGACAGGATCAGGAGAAGAACGAACGCTAATCGGATTCTGTACGTTGGTCCTGAGAATGAAGCCAAAAACGGCGTGGCATCCGTCCCTACACCGAGAGGAGAAACAGTCTCATCAGCTGGAAACCAATCTCGGATAGGATTATCACGTCAGGCTCAGAGCCAGTGTCAGAAATGTCACAATTCTGCACTGCTACGCACCAACTAATGCCGCAACACCTGGTGACAAAGAGGAGTCTTATAAATAACTGAGTGTCACTTCTCAGGAGATATGAACGCTCAGTTTGACTCTAACAACACAGGACTAGAACATGTCATGGGCAAGCATGCTGACCCTCTGGTCGATGCGTCACAACCTTGGATTAAGGGACCCGAAAATGGCGAGTTATTTGTGGAATTATGTAGTACTCGGCAAATGCTCATCGGAGGGACCTTTTTTTCCACACAAGTGTCACCATAAAACAACTTAGGTTTCTCCTGATGATGTTACTCAGAACCAGATTGACCATTTGGCTGTAAGTTACAGCGATCACCACTTGAAGGATGCTTGCTTGAGATTGTGCACAGCAGCTATCTAACGACTATGGTACATATTCTTCAAATAAAGCGCAAGGTTAACGTGGATAGGATTAGAAACCTCAATAAAAAGTGTAAGTATACCACCATTCTACGCGGAAAATCATCCACATTGGGCGGATATGAAATACGCACACTGGACGTCAATTGGAAAGCAACCAGAAAAAAGTTTCTAACTAGTGCTGAAGAATCAATCTACGGGATATGTGCAAAGCGGTGAGAAACACTGGATGTCGCAAGATATGGCGATCGGAAAAAGGAAATTGCTCATATACAGCTGAAAAAGGCTGAAAGACGCGACAAGAGAAAGGCCAGTGAAGATCTGGCCAACGAGGCAGAATCCGCGGCTCACCTTGGGGACATTGGTTCACTATTTAATTATGAAACAGTTGACGAACAGAAGTTTCACCGCAAACCACCTGGTGAGAGATGTCAACGGAACTCTCCTTAATATGAGTGAACACCAGTTGCGACGATGGAAGGAATACTTCTCTGATATTTTAAACATATGGTCAGAGGAAGATATTCCAGAAATAGAACAACTGCCAAACACCCAACCGTAGCAATCCTCTATTAGGGACGATCCCCCAGATAAGGAAGGCCATTCGGTTAATGGCGGGAAGGAAAGCTCCAGGAATAGACGGACTACCAACCGAACTACTCAAAGCGGACCCGGAATTAACAGCCTATATACTCCTCCCACACTTTACTGAGGTGTGGAATGAAAGAAAATTTCCAACCGAATGGAAGGAGGGCGTCTTTGTGAAAATTCCGAAGAAGGGCTATGTTTGGGATTGTGGCAATTGGCGCGGTATATGTCTACTTACTGCCGTATCGAAAATCATGGCTAAGATAATTCTCAATAGGATTAGTGATGTCGAAGTTTCTCAGGCTGGATTCCGTAAAGGTTCGTCTTGTACCGACCGTACAAATATCCTGCGGATAATATTAGAGCAATCCGCCAAAATGGGTTCGCCACCACATCTCATGTTTGTGTACTTCGAGAACGCTTTGGACAGCGGAAGAGGTGCAAGATGTTTCGGCGGTGCCGAAAAGGATATAGAGGCTCGCCTAAATAAAGCTCGCTAGACCTTCATTATCCTTTCTCTTTTCTGGAAGTTAAGAGAGCTCTCCCTTCGCACGAAGATGCAAGTATTTGACGCATTCGCCAATTCGTGTTGCTATGTAGTTGTACTACGTGGAAAGCGACCGTTCGACTTACCAACAAACTGCAAACTTTCGTGAATCAATGCCTTCGACGCATTTGAGGAATATTCTGACCAGAAGTGATCTCCAACGACGAACTTTGGAGTACAACTGGACGGAAGTGGAAGTGGCAGTGGATCGGTCACACTTCGAGGAAACCAAAGCGAAACATCGCCAAACAAGCTCTGGATGATAATCATCAATGAGGCCGTCGGGTTGGTTGGCACATGGAAGGGAGCAGTTAAGCAGGAGGCCAGAAGAATAAACAAGTTCTGGCACCAGCTAAAGGCCGATGCTATGAATCGCACCATATGGAAGATAGCTGCTTCCGTCCTATGCGCTTATAGGGGGCCCTAGCAGGTTTTGATTGATTGACTGAAAGAGACATTAAACTAAGCAGACTATCTGTCGCACATAATGTTTTACTAACTACTGAACATTCTCAAAAATTACTTATTATTGCGATTTTTACGCGAACGAAGTCATACTACTACAATATAATTAAAATAATTAATACCAAAACTATAATGCCCCGAAGTGGTTCAAGTGTTTCAAGTGTGGTAAAAAAACACAAAAATGCAATATTTTTCATGGATATGTTAAAATGCGAATTTGAAAATTATCAAAATTCATGCAAGTTCAAGATATAAATTGGTCTATTACCTTCACAACTTCCAACCTCTCCCATACAAAAGTATTGTTGCGAGCTAGGGGTTCGCCGGGATTTCAAGTAAAAACACAATTCGTTTAAAAATAAGTGATAATTTATTTTTATTCGCACTTTAATTCGATTTATATGACAATACTGCCGCGTGTTTTTCTATCGCTGTCACTGGTTCGCGTCCGTAATAAAAATTACTTGCTGACTGGCTCTCTCGCTGAAAGCTTTCGTGCTTTTATACATCTCTTCCCATGATCATGACTATTCTCGAAGCTTCCTTTGGTATGTATGTGTGAACTATACTGGAAAGCTCTAGATCTTTAATTGTGGCTCTCTACATAGTTGAGTATACTGTTCTATATAATTCTTGTCTATTCGAGAGAGATCGAGTTGCGTGGCTGCCAGGTCTGCATGTAACAGTATTACTTCGACAAGCTGCTACCGCCTTAGCTACAGTATGTTAAATTCGTATTCGTACATACCCGTTTGGAGAGGAAAACTGTGTACATATAATTATAACATACATGGCAAATAAGTAACGATAGTGTGTCTAGTTATTAACAAATTCATAAATTTATTCTCAGCAAACCAAAATAATAATTTTAATACACATGTAATTGAAAAAAAATAACAATATTAAATTTTGATGTAGATCAAATTCGTATTCGTACACTACCTTGGTTTGCCTTGGTCTTAATTTTTTGTTGGGTATCCTCTTTGCTTTATGATTGCTCGGAGCCGTCGGGGCATTGATTGCACTAACTTTGTGGTATAATCCTGTAAAATCCATGCTGTCCTCAATGCTGCTTTCAATTGTGTAACATTACGAATTTGGTGATTTCTTAACAAAGTTTTGAAATGTGACCAGAAATTCTCAATTGGATTTGTGTCTGGGCCTTACGGTGATGTTTTCAAATAATAAGGACAATTGTACAAGAGCCACAGGCGTGTACTTAGCGCTGTGTGGTTGGGGAGGGGTCGTTGTACTGCTGGAATATAAAGTTGTGTTCATAACCCAGTTTCCTAGCACTTGATCGGAGATTTTTTTTAAATATTAATGTACATATTAGAATTCAATGTACCATCAATAAACTCTAAATTTCCGATACGGATCCACCCCCATGTTTGAATGTTGGTAAAAGATTGCCTTTATGTAAACGAGTATTTTTTTTCCCCGCCATGTTACAATTTTAAATTGAATTTACATTCGTGCGAAAATATAACCCTTGTCCAAAACCGCATGCCTTTATTATACTCTAGATGAAATCTGAGAGTATATTGTGTTTGCCTTACCGTTTGTAACGCTAAGAAATAATGCTCGCACAGAGCCGCCAAGAGTACAGAAATATTTGTTGTCGCTCAAAAACCTCGATTCCGAGTAACCGTCTGTCCGTCTGTCTACAGCATAACTCTCGAAAGCTTTGAGCTAAAGTGCTAAAAATTTGTGTGTGTCATTTTTAGCAAAAAAGTAACTTTAAGTTCGTGAATGGGCTACATCCCCCCACTCCTTCTACCCCCCCCACCCCCCATACAAATTTCATGAAATTTCGAAATATTAAGAAATTGATTTTTCTTTGAAACTATTATAGCTATCGACTTGAAATTTAGGTCGAAGTATTATGATATAGATCTCATTAATATCACGGAATATTAACCCGATCCCATTACTCCTTCTACCCCCTCCCATAAAAATGGACAATTTTGAAAAAATACATATTTTCGATTTTCATTGAAACTAGTAAAGCTGAAAAGACGAAATTTTGTCAGTATTAATTCTGTTATAATTGCAATTTATTTTAAAAACAATTATTAACTTCCCTTCACTCCTTCTACTACCTCCCATACAAATTTCACGAAATTTTGGAATTTAGATTAAATTATTTTTCTGCGAAACTGTTAAAGCTATCAACTTGATATTTTGTAAAAAGTATACAAATAGAAATATTAATAATCGGAAAAAAATTTGTTTTGATCCGTACACTCCTTCTACCCCCTCCCATACAAATGCATAATTTTTGTTAAATGCATTTTATCGATTACCATTCAAACTAGAAAAAGTACAAACTTCAAATTTTTGCCAGAATTTGTTTCTTAACAATTGAAATAAGTGATAGAAAAAATTATCAGCTCCGCTTCACTCCTTCTACCACCTCCCATACAAATATCTGTATTGTAAATTCAAGAAAAGCATTTTTCCGTCAAGTATATGAGAGCTATCGACTTTGAAATTGAATCAAAGCATGGTGATAAGGATGAAGATAAGCAGTTTCAAAATCACCTTAAACGCTCCACTACCTCTGCCACCTCCCATACAAATGCCCCAATTTGAGTAAAACTATGACCAATTTCTTTAAAAATAATGAAAACTAAAAACTTTAAATTCAGCAAAAAACATTTTGTATGCCATGTTCGGTGTCATATTCGAAAAATATAAACCTCCTCCTCTACTTCTACCACCCCCCCATGCAAAAGTCCCTATTCACTTTTCGAAAGAATTTGAGATGACATATTTTCCGGTATATTAAAGTCTTTTCCATCTCATCTAGAGTATCATATGATTGGGCTTTAAGCCCAATCATAATTCTGTTATGTTTTAAATAATTTTTCGCAAAGAGAATCCTATTTTTCCTATTGACCTTTGATATGAACGGTTTGCATGCTGCAATTTTAGATCGTAGGCCATAATTACGCAATGTGTTTCGTACGGTTTGCGTACTAATGTTGATCTCGAAGTATTTTTCAAGGATATTACGAAGTAGGATCTTTTCGAATCTCTCGAATCAAAGCATCGATGTCTTCTTCCAAGTAATACTTTATTCTGATTACACGGTTTTTTGTCAGCACTCCCGTCCTTGTTGTCCGTGTTTACAATATATTGCACTATTGAATGGCTCCGATTTACTATATTTCCGGTTTCACGTAAGGATTTTCCTTTTTCATATAGGTTTGTAATCAATTTTCGCACTTTGTTGCCTAATTCACTTGATTTACAACCCATTTTTCAAAATAAAGCTAACAAATTTAATTAAAACTTCGCGAAGAACGGTACAGCTAAGACTGCTACATATGTATGCAACCCAGTTTGTCATCGTTGATTGTCATTGCTTAAAGATTTCGAGAAATATCGGCAATTTTTTGCATTTTTGTATGTCGCAGTCAAGTGATCTAAAGTGTACGAATACGAATTTGATCCGTACTATTTTTTGAAAAATGTGATTATTTTCTTTTCTTAGAATGGAAATGAAATTTTAAGTTACAGAACAATTATTTGACACATTTCTACTTCTACAATGGCGCTACAGCCCAAACCGGACCTTGGCCTCCTGATATTCAGATTCCTTAACATTTTTTCATTACTTATTGTGGAAGGGTTGTTAGCCCTTCGCACAACCCTTTTTTATTTTCGTAGATTGAGGTGACCAAGGTATATCCAAGCAAGCAATGTGCTGGAATTATATATTGCGTCGACCGAGATTTGAACTCACGACCTTCGCATTACAAGACCAACACGCTACCCACTAGGCTACACCCTAGCTGACACATTTACGACAGATTATTACCATCGTTTATGTTTTTTAGGAATAGTCCAAGCTACTATTTACTAGTTATTACCTTTGAAGTGTGAATTTGTGAATTTGACATACTGTAGTTATGGTAATTGCATATTGATTTCCTACGCATTCCCGACTTGTCCCAAGAATAATAATGTTGCGCTCGACTCCGTCTTTGACCTTTGAAATTTCTGGGTACATAAGACACTGGAGAACTTATGCATCTGTCTGCCCTATAATTGATGGTTTTCTTAGATTGTGTCTATTAAGTAGACTTTTCACCCATTCTAATTCATGCCAGCGGTAAACTAATAAAGTTAAAGTAAACCAATTTTCTTTTTTATTCAGTGACAAAAAAAATACTTTTTTTAGCTACGATCTATGATCGGAACTTCTGCATAAAATGGTGATTCCTCATGCACCAAGTCCGGCGTTCCTTAACATGTTAGCTGTATCAAAGAATTTCAATTAGCGTATTTTGCAATCTTTAAATATGTATTCAATCGCACACAAGTAAACCGCTGTGTACACCACACTTCTGGCGCACACTGCAATGATTGAGATAAACAAATAATTGAATGCACCCAAATCGAAATTACGATAATCTCAAGAATAGTCGCATCGAAGCAGGATGGGATAAAGAAAATATTCCAAAAAAATACAAGTATAGGTTCTTAGGTACGGGGCAGTGATACTTGAGTATCCATGCAATAAAAAAGGTTAACTTCTACAGCCCAATTCTAGAGGGCAATATCTTTTTTGGGTTTCCGCCCGTAAACGTGACCTAACAACAATTTATTTCAATCATATACAACTATTTACATGCTGCAAACACTAGGTCCCGCTAAAACCGTGTGATAATATTTACCTTCGTGCGTTGTGTAAATTAAACGCCAAAGGTCCTGTGGACATTGCAAGTTTACTCGCACAAACATCCTAAGCTAATAAGCAGAATTCATCGTTCTAGAAGACCCGTCGCAATTTGCTCAGCTCAAATTGCTTAGCTCAACAGATTTAGGCGAGAGCATAGAAGGCACCCTCTAATGCAAATAAGAGCCTCGCTAGACCGCTTAAAATGTTTACCATAAACGATCAAATCAAAATAAACATTCGGTGAACGATAGCGATAGTGCGAGGTATCTACCAAAACCGTGGAGGAACTACAAATTGCCGGCAATCTGATCGCTAGCCAGCCAGCATGTTGACATGTATTTAAGAATCGTTGTGCTGAATTCTTGATATTCTGAATTAGATAGCTTCAATCAGATAATCACGTATGTAAATGAGCAACTATTCGGACACATAAACGAGATAATACTGAAATGTTTGTTGTATTTTTACGGACTCTTGTGCCATATAGTGATTTCTACCATTTTGCAGATATCGCATATTAAGGAAAAAATCTGTAAATTTGTTTTCTAATACAAGAAAAAATCTTCGCTTATTAGTATTTCAGGCTGAAAGAATAATAGAAAATTTTCTGCTTTTCGAAATGGTCTTAGTTTCAGGTTTTCGATTCGCATGTAATACAAATTATATTAAATCTGGCGCCATCATTTATTTAAAAGCATTATTAGGTAAGAAAAGGCATTTAATATCGGGTATTTATAATTAATTCAATGTGTATCTTGATCACAGCTGGGTCTACAAGGTGATCTGCATCGATAATACCAATCATGATGGAAATGCCTGTTTAAAAGTTAAGTTCTAAAGTCTAACAAATGTTTTTCTTTGATATCGAAGACATCTTAGAAATCATTTTTTCTACAGAAGAAATTTTACATATTCATAGAAAATTATAAAATCTGATTTGACTGTTAATTTTAAAGTCTAATGTATGCAGAGGTGCGGTAAGATTGGACTAATGTTCCCACTTATGTATGTGTTCATTTTTATTTATTCCTCTATATAATTATGATCTGTAAAAAAATATTTAGAATAAATTTCATACATTTCATTCAATTAACAAATTTTGCAACATTTGTATTTAGTTGATAAAACTTTTAAGTAAATAATCTTTGAAAGATCCCAAATTTAAATAAATGAACGGGTATTGGTAAGCAGCCTCTGTAGTTACTAACAATATGAAAATATTTATATTGTTATTTCGTCACCAAAAATATTTGTGGCTCCTAAAGATCATGTTATCTGATGAGATGTTTGTGTAAAGTGTTGCCAGTACATTAGTTGTTAGTCTCCTTTTCTGCAAAAATATAAAAATTATTGAAGAAAAATTTGTGTTTTTAAAACATCTGGTAGGATTTCTGATTAATTTATCTTAAAACAGTTCTTATCTTAAGCGGATAGAAGGGATGGTTACATGTTAATAATTGTTTAATTGATTGCTCGAATCACGCTCAAAATTCGTTGTATAGAATGTTAGTTTTGTCGACGAAGTAAATTCTGCGAAATTCTAGTTTTATTTAATATTCTTGAAACCATACATTTGTATGGGAGGAGATAGAGGTGGTGAGGGAATAGCAAAATTTGTGATGCAGTTTGAAAGGTGTTCATACAAAATTTCAAGTTCGTAGCTTTCAATTAGTTGTTTGTTAGTTGATTTATTGCAATTGGGCGAAATCATACTTTCGCATGGGAGGGTGTGGAAGGGCGAAAGGAATTCCAAAACTCTTGGTGCATTTTTATATGAAATATTTTCAGAAGAGTTCTTACAAAATTTCAAGTTGATAGCTAGATAGATTTATAGATAGATTTCAATGGTTTGCTGATAATTAATTTTAAAAATGGTCAAAAAAATACTTTTGCATGGGAGGGGGTAGAAGTTGTAGAGGTATTAAACTAGTAAATATCCTAAGCTTTTGAACAGTTTTTTTAATGAATTTTACAAATTTCCAAGTTTGTTGTTCGAAATTTCAATCAAAAATTTTGAGTTTTTGTGTTTTTTCAATACACATGAAACACCTCGTACAGGTTAGGACGCCCCTTTAGTGGCTACCAGTTTTAGTTCAAGTTAATATTTTTTCTTTATGTGTATCAAATGAGTGCATGCGCGTGAAAAATTTAAACTTTATATATTTTACCAGAGCCCTAAAAAAATTAGTGAAAATTGTCAACATTTTGGCCCACCGCCTCGTTCCCCTTACACTCTCCATCTTAAAATTTTTACGAAAATTAAAAATTATATAGCTCTACAATTTGAAAAAATTTCGACCTAATAACTGTTTTCAATTTTGAGATATACCGTTTTGAAATTTTGAAAAGTGCACCATTCTTGAAATGCTCCCCATTTTCCCCACTGCTATTATAACCGCTGATGAAGGATCCGCTTTAAGTCCTCCCACACTCGAAGAAGTAAAAACAACCCTGAGAAACCACCCAAACAACAAAGCGCCGGGCACTGATCAAATCCCAGCTGAGCTTCTGAAAGCTGTCGAAACCTGCATATGGTATGCGTCTTCTACATAGATTAGTCACGGACATATGGATGCAGGAAACACTTTCTGAAGATTGGCGCAAGAGCATCATATGTCCAATATATAAAAAAGGTGACGAACTCTGCTGCGAAAACTACCGTACTCTGTTTTGTACGTCTTATAAGATCTTGACGAAAATTCTGGAAAAGAGCATTAAACCCTATGCTGACAAGGTAATTGGTGAATACCAAGACAGATTTAGAGCTGAAGGATCGACCACGGACCAGATATACTCAGTTAAACAGATGCTGGAAGAGTGCTGGGAATATAATATTGATGTGCACTAGATATTTGTTGACTTTAAGCAAGCATAGTACAGTATCGACAGGCGCGTACTGTATAAAATCATGTTGGAGTTTGGAGTCCCACCGAAACTAGAGTAACAATGACCGAGTCTTTGTCACAAGTCAGAGTAGACAATGATCTGACTTCCAGTTTTAAAACAAACAACGGCCTTAAGCGAGGTGACGGCCTCGCACCAATGCTTTTCAATTTAACGCTCGAATATGTTGTCCGGAAACTTCCCGTTGACACCAAGGGAACACTATGCTTCAAATCCACACAACTCGTAGCATATGCCGACGATATAGATATCCTTGCAAGATCTCTGGAGAGTGCTAAGGAGGTATTTGTAAGCCTTGATTTGTCAGCAAGGGAAGTTGGACTACGTATTAATGAAAACAAAATAAGAATTATGACACAAATTAGGAAAAAGACGCCAATCAGTCAAAGTATTACAGTAGGAGACTATAACCTAGAAAACGTATACAACTTTATATACCTAGGGGCGAACCTATCGAAGGATGAAAGAGAACCCATCGAAATCAAAAGATGGCAAACAAGACGTATTATTCGGTACTTCCAATAATTAAAAACAAAAACGTACACAGGAAAACAAAACTAACGCTATATAAAACGATCATAAGATCTGTGCTATGCTATGGCAGCGAAACGTGGACATTAACTCAGGAGTCCGAAAAACTACTTAGCGCCTTTGAAAGAAAGGTTCTCAGAAGAATCGTCAGACCTGTGAGGGAAGACTCGATCTGGAGAATACGATACAATAGAGAATTGTATGCCATCTTCGACAATCCAGAAGTGTCAACCCTTATAAAATTTAAGAAGTTAAAGTAGGCTGGTCATGTGGAGCGTATAGATGACGGAAGAATTACCAAACGCATACTAAAAGATAAAGTCAACGGACAAAGATCGGTCGGAAAACCATGGAAGCGCTGGGAGGATTCGATTGAAGCAGAGAGCAAATCACTGATTTTCAAACTGGAGGACGCGGTCACTGAACCGAGATGGATGAAGGCAAAGCACTCAACAGCCCAAGGTCCGATTTGGGCTGTAGCGCCATCGTAAGTAAGTAAGTTCTATTATAACCAAACATTATATTTTTTTGTATTTCTTTAGTATAGGTTAATACAAATTTTAAGTTTCAATTAAATAATTCAAGAGATAGTTGAGATAATAGTTTTAAAGTGTTTTTTTTAAACCTCTCCGCCTCCCCCTCCCCCTCCCCTTCCCCCACCCCCTCCAGGCCCTCCCCGTTTCAGTTATTGGCCTCCCTTTTAGTAGATTAGGTTATAGTGGAACTTAATTGGTCTTAAAATATGATTTTTTTCGATCCAGCAGTTGCGAAAATATAAAAAAATGTAAATACAAAAAAAAATCGCTGACAAATTATTCTCCCTCCGCCAATGGATAAAAATATATATT
The DNA here is from genome assembly GCA_963669355.1 of Chorisops tibialis. Lineage (NCBI taxonomy): Eukaryota > Metazoa > Arthropoda > Insecta > Diptera > Stratiomyidae > Chorisops > Chorisops tibialis. The sequence goes on along the minus strand of OY770263.1, from coordinate 115,323,760 downwards.
TACAGTTTGTCCCACAGCTCTCCTTGTACCTATGCTGATTTTCAGCTTCCTATCTGCATTAGTAGTAGACATATTAGCAAGTGTAATTTTTGATTCTTTGCCTCCCCCGCCTTCCCCATTCACCTTCAATCAACCACTCAAATTCCTGTTAAGACAATCTTCCACAAGGCACGATTCTGAGCATCGGTCTTAAGCTGTTGCTAGGACTTGTTTATTCCTCTGACCTCCTCCTCAACTGATCACTTCATATGGTCGACAACCCGACGTCTTCCTTGAGGAATATAATTCAGAGGCTAGTGATGTTTCGCTCTGGTTTCCTAAAAAACTCGCAGCTTTGTGCGAAGAGAGATCTCTCTTAACCTCTAGAAAGAGGAAATTATACCGTATGCCAAACGAGCTCTATTTAGAGGAGCCTCAATGCCCTTTTCGGCTCCGCCGTCCATGCTAATAATGCTTCCGAGATAACAAAAATCTTGCACGTCTTTCACATCTTGTCCGTTAACAACAATCGGTGGGCTTACCTTCGAACCCATGTTCATGTACTTGCTTTTACGCACATTTATTTTCAATTCGGACTCTTTGCATTTATTGAAGAATGCAGCGAGTGAACATTTGACTCTAAGTCCGATTGGTTATGTACAAGCAAACACACGTCACCAGCATAATCAAATTAAGACGTTAAATACTCTCCAATGAAGACCTTAATCTTCCCCACCTTCCAGTGCAGCTTTCAAGATGTCATTTATTACCACCAGGAACAGGGCTGGTGATAATATGCAGCCTTGTCTGACACCCATTCACATAGGAAAGATCTCGGACAGATCTCCTCTATGTAAGACGTGACACCTGGTGTCTTCATAGGATTCTTTAATCGTAGCTATGATCTTATCTGGAATACCTTTCCTACGCAAAGCATTCGAAAGCCATCGTGAAGTCCACAAACATGAGGTGTAGTTTCGAGCCCATTTCGGCGGACTGCTCCAATATTATCCGTAGGGTATTTGTGTGGTCGGTACAAGACGACCCTTTACGGAATCCAGCCTGATAAACTTCGAGAGTGCTCTCCACGACATCATTAATCCTATTGAGAATCACCTTAGCCAAGATTTTCGATACGGCAATAAGTAAGCATATAGTACGCCAATTGCCACAATCCCGAAGATCGCCCTTCTTCGGAATTTTCGCAATGACGCCCTTCTTTCATTCAGTCGGATATCTTCTTTCGTTGCACACCTCAGTAAAGAGTGGGAAGATTATATCGGCTGTTATATCCGGGTCCGCTTTAAGGAGTTCGGTCGGTAGTCCTGTGGTGCGCTAGTCTCATTTTATGCAGATTTTTATAATGAGCAGGATTAAGAATCAGCTACTTTAATTCTATTTACAGTAGCAGGCGATTTTGAATCCTGACTCTGAAAAAATACAAATAAAAAAATCAGTTGTAAAATTTTCCTGAATTAGAATGCATTGAAAAATATTATTTTATAAAAATAAATAGTTGATTTAAAGCGATTGTTGTTTAATACAAGAAATAAGTAATCTATACATATAAATATAATTGTAGTGTCTGTCTGTTATTTGTTTATAAATGGCTTTAAATAAGTTTTTTGCTTTATTTTAGCAATAAGTAAGCAGAAACACACGTTTTTAAAAATTTTCTCTGTCTGTCTTTCCGGTTTTCACGCAAAAACGGCTGAAGTGATTGTAATGAAACTGTCACAGTTTATTAGATATGCACCGAGATGTAATCTGCTTGTGGTCTTATTTCAATACCCCGACGCCTTCCACCCTCCTCCCATACAAAATGACTCATTTTCAAAAATATATAATAATCAAATTTTCTTCAAAACCATTGGAGTAAATCATTTGAAATTTAGAACATATTTTTATCACAAATGTGATCTATGGTATACAAAATATTTGAACACATCTACTCCTTCCACCACCTCCCATACAAACTTCACTTTTCATGAAATGCTATACACCAATTTTCTCAGTACGTGTAACTTTCATCGAGCTTAAATGTTGTACTAAATCCTCAATTCCCATTGTTATTAATATCGCGAAAAAATTAACCGATTGAAAAGTGTAAATGTCACTGTTCTGAAATTTAAAATATATCAATTTCATAATAATTTTAGTTGTTTCCAAAAATTCATTTAAAACCCCCACTCCTCCTTCCACCTCCCATATAAACTGCGCTTTTCATGAAATATTCTAAGCTAATTTTCTCAGTACACATAACTTTCATCGAGCTCAAATTTTGTACTCAATCCAAAATAATCAATATTATTAATATCGAGAAAAATTAACCGAGTAGCTTTACTCCTTCTACCCCCTCCCATACAATGTAACACATTTCCGCGACTTTACAAAAATTCGATTTTCTTGAAAAGCGTAAATGATACAGATCTCTAAAGAATAAATATTTTTAAATTATTAAATCAAAGAGTTAAAGTTTTATAACACACAAACACTAAAGTCCATCTATACCTGGTGCTTTCCTTCACCTTACACTTCCCAAAATTTAGCTAATGAAGCTCACTTACGCAATCAACAATCCACCCAGAATTTGGGTGTTCATTCCACCTTTAACGGTCTCGGAGATATGAGTCCACATGTATGGCGTACGGCGGACTGCGTACGGCGATACGGATTTTTTTTTTGCATTTTTATGCTAATTTAGTCATGAAAAGCGAAAAAAAAAGTAGTAAATTTTTACTCTAGATGAAATCTGACAGTATATTTGTTTGCCTTACCATTTGTAACGCTAAGAAATAATGATCGCACAGAGTCGCAAAGGGTACACAAATATTTGTTGTTGCTCAAAAACCTTTTTTTACGGAACCGAGTATAGCTTAGGGGGTCACCCTTTAATGCCTCGATTCCAAGTGACCGTCTGTAGGTACCTCTCTCTGTCCATCTATCTATAACAAAACTCTCAAATGCCTTACCCTATCGTGCTGAAATTTATCATATGTCATTTTAAGCAAAAAAGTAACTTTAAGTTCGTGAAAGGGGCACATCCCCCACTTCTTCTACCCACTCCCATACAAATTTCATGAAATTTTTGAAATTTCAAGAAATTGATTTTTCTCCGAAACTATTTCAGCTATTAACTTGAAAATCAGGGTATAGTATAATGATTTCAATATCTACTTCTACTTCTACTATGGCGCTTCAGCCCAAATCGGACCTTGGCCTCCTGATATTCAGGTTCCTTAACATTTTTTCATTACTTATTATTCGTTGAAAGAGGGTTGTGCGAAGGGCTAACAACCCTCTTTCAACGAATTTTTTCATTTTCGTAGAATGAGGTGACCAAGGTATATCCAAGCAGGCATGATATGATCCCCTTACTCCTTCTTCTCCCTCCCATACAAATGCAAAATTTTCAAAAATGCATTTATTAGGTTTTCATTGCAACTGACAAAATTAAAAGAAACAATTTTTGTAATAATTAATTTTATTTATTTTATTAAATTATCAACTTCACCGCACTCTTTCTACCCCCTACCATACAAATTTCGAAATTTCAATTAAATGATTTTTCTCTAAAACCTTCAAAGCTATCAACTTTAAATTTTAAGAAAAGTATACTATGGCAAATATCATTGATGTCGAAAAATTTGGTTTTGATTCGAATACTCCTTCTATCCCCTCCCATACATATGCTCAATTTTGGTAAATGCATTTAATCGGTTTTCGTTGAAACTAGAAAAAGTACAAAATTACAATTTTACCAGAATTTGTCCCTTAATAATTGCAATAAATGCTAAAAAATGTGAACTTCGTTTCACTCCTTCTCCCACCTCCCATAAAAATTTTTGTATTAGAAATTCGAGAACAGTATTTCTCCTTCGAACATATGAGAATTATCGACTTTAAAATTGTAGCAAAGCAATGTGATTAGGATGTTGATATGCAGATTCAAAATCATCCAAAACCTTCCAATTTCTCTGCCACCTCCCATACAAATGCCATAAATTCTGACAAAAATTGTTCAATTTCCTCCAAAATTATGAAACAAATAAACTTTAAATTCAGCATGAACCATTTTGTATACTACGTTCGGTGTTATATACAAAAATTACAAATCTCTCCCTCTGCTTTTACCACCTCCCGTACTAAAGTGACTATTTACTATTCGAAAGAATTTGAGATTATATATTTTTCGGTACTCTTTCCTATTTCACCTAGATTATCATATAATTGGGCTGTTAATTCTGTTATGTTTTTTTTCTGTGTCGATCACAATACTTTATTATTAGAATAATAAAGCAAAAAGTCGGTTAATGTTTCTTTCGAATTTTTGGATGTTGTAAACTTTAGGAAAAGCGGCTGCTGATATTTTTATATTATGTGACTTGGCTGGCTAAAACGTATACGTATACCTTATATAGCCCGGAGCGCGATTAGCATCAGGTGTTTTATGCGGGAATTTAAACAAAGGCCAATGCCGAATATGGGCTGTAGTACCATTGAGAAAGAATAAGGCAATACAGTTGGGAAAGACTGATTACTAGGTACAGTAGAGTTGAGTATCTCGTAAAATACGCTGCTAAAAAATTTACTTTTTTCTGGATCAACAACTAAGCAACTGCAATCAGAAACAGAATATATGGACGATGAGATAAAATTATTGCTCATGGCTTTGGCAAATGACCAAAACTATTTAGATCCTTTAGGACACTCAAGTACTTTTCGGCCTTATTTTTTTTCCTGCTGTGTTTTAATATACTTCTCGCCTTTATGTGCAGTTCTCTGTTGCTGTGGGTGGAGTGTACCCTGAACTCGCTGAGACAATCTTCGATAAACCACGACTCTTTAGATGATCTAACTCTTTTGTAGTTGAAGGAAATAAAGATACGTATCGCTTTTAAAAGTCTCAGTAATAAATTAGCTGGCTGTATCGCAAAGATTGGATATAAAGCACAGCATATAATCAAAAGCTCAAAAGAATGTGTTTAGTATGCCCCAGTGCCAAACGATCCTCTTCAGGACTCTTACTGTATCCCCTTGTGATATTTTGTCCTTTTTCTTTATAGTCGATCATCAAAACCCCCTCGGAATCCCAAAAATTGTGGGCATGATTTTTCCCTCAGATTGTGAGATCATGTGCTTCTTGGAGAGTGAAGGCCTTTACGGAGCCACTGCATTGACTCCTGCTTTGATTCAGGCTCATAACGATGAACCCAAGTTTCGTCTCCAGTAACAATCTGGGTACAATTTCATCACTGTTCTCGTTACAGAGATCCAAAAATTCGCGTGAACACTCGACGCGCTGTTTTTTCTGAACCGCTGAGAGCATTCTCGGTTCCAATCTTGCGATGGCTTTAGACATGCTGAGATGATCGTGGACGATATCCAAAAAGGTTGTATCTGATACTCCAACCACTATTGCGATTTATTTCTTCTTTGAGCGAGCATCTTCGAGAACAAGTTTCTCCACTTTTGTGATGATTTTTGAGGAATTGACTTCAATCGGCGGCCCGAGTGCATATTATCTTCAATTGAGAGTCAATGCATTGCCTGAATAAACTATGCTACTTATAAATCATTGTTTTTTACAAGGCAAGAGTCCCCGCAGACAGATGGCATTTATTCTAAAATGATTTGTGGCGTTTTTCCTTGCTTGGTATGGGACATGTATGACAGCACGAAATTCAATTTTGTCCATAGTTAGCGTTTTCTTTTCGATTGAGTTGTGGATTTGGTGATAACTAAAATGTTAGTGATTCGATTTGACAGAAACTTTGTATTTATACCTGCATTGAGTGTTAGAATACCTGTAGGTAAAAATATTTCCCCCTCCTTCATTCCGCGAAATTTTCGACCTCCCCTCGTATGTGGGCAGAATCTCATGCGAGTCTCACACCGTACTTTCGTGGGTATCTAAGTTATTAGTCTGCAGTCTTAAAAAAAATCATCGAATCAAATAGATCTATATTTCTTGGTTTGTGTAAAAGTGAGTGGCCGCCCTGACTAGTGTCCGAACCCTCATGGGGGGGGGGAGTATAGAAGGCAGCTGACCACTTCGCTGAAGATTCTTAAATCTGAAATGATTGACATCTCAACAGATCTCGTGACAAGAGAGATACACTTGCCACCCAGTCATGAAGAAATTACTACTCTCCTGCTCCACGTCATCAGATGACTATGCATCTTCCTAGGCATCTTAGAAGAAGTATCATTCAGACATTATACTAAGATGAATTTATTTTCCTACATACTGTTAAAGCACGATATTGAAAAGAAAATGTTTTATAAACATTTGTCATTGAAACTCTAATATGTTTGTTTGTATATTTTTATGGTGAAGTTAGTTGAAGTCAAATTCTAGCGGGAGGGAGGGAGAGGGGCAGCTGTCCACTTTAAACCACACCTAACTCCGTTTTCAGGAATTTGTCACTTATACCCCTTGGCATCTAAGCGCCACAATTAAAATAACATTTTCATCCACATATTTCTCATTGACTTCACGGAAAAAAAATATAGCCGGTTTTGCCGTTTTTTTATAGGTTTCTACCTATAAAAATGGCTCCTTTTGTAGTAATAATGTAAAAAGGAATATTTATTATAATACATAGGTGAATGAAATTGACCAAATATATAGGTAGTACTGCTATTTATTTTGGTAAAAGTCCATTGTATGAAGTTGTTCATCAAAGAAAACCATCGTACGATCAACTAAAATAACGTCAATTTTAATTATTAATTTTAGTTAGATGGGCAAATGCAAACTCTTCTTCTTCGTCTCCAATGGCACTGCAGCCCAAATCAGGTTTTTTTTTAACATTTATTCGTTATTATGAAAGGGTCGTTAGCTCTTTGCACAAACCTCTATCCACAAATTTTCATGTTCGCAGATTGAAGTCATCCAGATATACCCATGTAGGCAGTGTGGTCGAATTATAAGTCGACCGGGATTTGAACTCCCGACCTTCGCATTGCAGACACGGTACCCTCTAAGCCATACCCAAGCAAACTCTTCTTCGGAAGACATTTGAGTTATAACATGTCGAACATAACAAACGTACGAATTATGTTCATACCAAGAAATTTTTTCATACGAAAGGAGTACGGAATGACGCCAGTCAGTATTCCTAAACATTTTAGTAATTTACCCATTTGATTTGCTAATCTAACTTTTAAATGCAACATACATGCTACTGTAGCAAAATGGAATATTAGTTATGTATAAGGCTAAAACAGCATAAAACTAAATGTCTTTGCACATAGCTGAAATAGCAGCCAATAAACAGGGAGAAAGGACTGCATGCATAGTAAAATATCATTTTACCATAATATAGAGCAAAACTAACCTTATAAAATCGTTAAATATGCCATGGTTATGGAGCTTTTTACCTTAAAAACTCTACCTATGTTGATTAGGAAATTATGCTATGCATATTTTTTTCCGTGTTCTCAAGTATCCTCAACTTGTCCCAAGAATAATATAGTTGCGCCCTACTTGTTGGCAGAATTTTTACTCTTGTTAACATTTAGCTAATAGTCTTAGGTTAGGTTCGTAGAGGGGTTTGAACACCAATATACGTAAGCCAACAGTGGCCCTATTGTACGCCTCCATTTTTCAACCATTTGCACTTACATATCATTTAGCCAGCCTGCTCTAACGGTCAAACTAATTCAAGGGACCGGAGATCATTCAGCTCGGCGAAGAAGTACTCGGGAATTTGTCTTCGAATATTTCGGAGGCATGGACAATGGCAATTTTTGTTGTCCTCAACTTAAAGTCAGGTGTGTCGTGATCCCCTTCACCATACCCGCCTTCCACTACTTCTGGCTCTCCGAAAACTTTCTTATAAATTTCAAGACCTTGATTCTAGCCCCAGTTTACACCAGACAGTAGGTTGAGCAGATTGGTTTGGTGAATGGTTTTACAGTGCATTTTGAATTAATCCAGAAGTCAATAACTAATTTAACTATCTGCTACTAATTAATTAACCTAAATTAACATATTTATACCATATAATAACCCTTCCCACACCCAATTAAACCCATTATGTATAAAAACATAACAGGGCTACGATTGCGCGTAAAGCGCAATCTTCCGATACTCTAGATGAAATAAAATTTTTTGTGATCCCAAGAAATTTTGTATGGGGAGTGTTAGAAGGGGTGATAGCATTGAACTAATTTTTTTCCCATTATGCTAAAGTACCTATAAAAATGTCGTATACAAAATGCTTACTCCAAAAATTGAATGGGAACTGAGAAAATTAGTGAGTTAGATTTAGTGAAAATGAAAGAGTGGGAGATTTTAGTGATTTTTTTCAGAAATAACTAAGAATATCATAAAATTGACATCTCTTAAATTTTAGACTAGAAACATTCATACTTTTCAAGAAAATAGATTTTTGCGAAGTTTTGAAACTGTGTCATATTGTATGGGAGGGGGTAGAAGCAGTGAAGCTAATCAAATATTTTTTTCTGATCTTAGTTATATTGCTAAATAAGTATTTATTACAAAATGTGATCTCGATAAATGTTATAAGTTCTTAGAAAATCAGCTTATAGCATTTAATGAAAAAGTGTAGTTTGTTTGGGAAGGGGTGTACGGAGAAGGAAGGCGCAAATAATTTTTATACTGTAGATTGAAATCAATATGGAAGTAATACATATATCCCGAAATTAAGACTAATAGCTTTTATACTTTTCGAGCAAATCCATTTATTGTCGAATTGCGAAACTGTGTCATTTTGTATGGGAGGGGGTAGAAGGGCTGAAGCTAATCGTCTTATTTTTTCTGGCCTTACTAAAAATTTTAAATAAATATTTAGTACACAATTTCAGCCCGGTAAATTTTATACGCACTGAGTAAATTGGCTTAGAGTAATTCATGACAAGTACAGTTTGTATGGAAGGTAGTAGAAGGAGGAGAAGGACACGCATAAATTTTATATGGTAGATTGATGTTATCATAAAAGTAATATATTCCAAATTACTCACTAACAGTAGTGAGTAAATCCATTTATTGTCGAAATTGCATCGTTTTGTATGGGAGGGGGTAGAAGGGGTGAAGCTAATCATTTTTTTTTTTGGTCTAACTAATAATTCTAAATTAATATTTAGTGCACAATTTCAGCTTGCTGAACTTTATACGCATTCAGTAAATTGGTTTGGAGTATTTCACGAAAAAGTGCAGTTTGTATGGGAGGTGGTGGAAGGAGGGGGAAGAAAAGCATAATGTTTATACGGTAAATGGATATTATCATAAAAGTAATATATTCGAAATTTCAGGCCAATAGCTTTTAGACTTTTCAAGCAAATCCGTTTGTTGTCAAATTGCGCAATTGTGTCATTTTGTTTGGGAGGGGGTGGGAGCGATTTGGCCCGTTCACGAACTTGACCTTAATTTTTTGACAAAAACGACGTGTACGAAATTTGAGCTTTCTAGCTCAACGCGTTCTCAAGCTAAAGAGCGAACGGACGGACGGACATCCGGTTTTGAGATTTTTGAGTGATAATATTAACTTCTGTATCATTCATTTTTTTCTCCGAGCCTTATTTCTTGGCGTTACAAACTTTAGAGCAAACTTATAATAGTCTCAGATTTCATCTAGAGATAATAAAAGTCTTGAGTAATTTGTCGATCAGTTTGCTAAAGATCTCAGCAGAGACCGAAACGTTATACACAATAAATCAAACAGTGTAAAATCCGCAAATCTTTCGTTTTAATTTTTAATTTGAGCAGATCCTTCACGTCCTTAAATTTCGCTTATTGAACTTTACTAACGTGGGCTAAAGTAGATGGTAAATATTCTTCTTCTAAGATAATACCTTCAATAGTTTCATCTTCCATTTTCACAACCACAAAATAATTCTTGATTGCATTTTTATCAATTATCAGCTTTTCAATTGTTTAACACATTTGGGTACTATGGTATTGATGTATTAAAACAGCACGCCTCGTTTTGGCTGTGAGCCACTGTATACGTTTTATCTTCCATAACCTATCGAGATTAAACAAATACGTGTGCCAAATTATTGCATTTTAGTACTTGGGCAAAGATATCATAACTATAAGTTAAAACTTTGTAGCTACTTTTGTAAAGTAACTTACAGAAGTTACATCAATTCAAAATTTAGCTACTAAACTTTGTAGTTTTCCAAACTGTAACCAGATTTACAGCATTTTTTTCCAAACCCATATTTTATGCTGTATGGAGAGTATGTCTATTGAGGGCATGTTCCAAAACGCATCTACATAAAACTATGGATTTGATGGATGACCTGTACGATCTTAAAAGTACAAATCGATTATATCACTTGCAACAGGAAAGATGAAAGACGTGTGTACTCGTTTCATACACCACCTGTATTTTTCGCTCGAGATCCTATCGCAAGTTAAAGGAGCGGATCAATCAATCAACCGTATTCAGAATGATTACTCCACGGAGTCTGCGTTTCGAAACTAGCGATTGAAATTCATTGGATCTCGACTTAATTCACCGTCTCAGTTAGGATTCCCGGGTGTACTTAGCCGGTACTCAATGGAATATGACGGTTTGATCCGATCTATTGTCTCAGTTAGAGCCGTTCCTACCTTACCTGTATACGAATAACGCCACGATCTTAAACTCAGATACCGCACTTCATAATTGTAATTGCACCTCGGCAAGTACTACTCACTGCCTGTTCCGATACTTGTGCTTGATTACCTTGAATCGCGCCAGGCAAAAATAAATATTGCAATTGCACTGAGGCTGTGAAGTGGCAAACACCAGTGATACTCGAGGGGGTAGTTATAGTCGCGCTGAAGTGGTCTGGTTGACTGACTAAGTTGCGTCAACTCTGTTTGCAGTTATGACGTTAGCGTACCAACTGGCATTCCGGAGCGAGCCACAACTGATGCATGAAACCGCAGTGAATTTTCACTTGTTTCCAGTTTCCTTGGCGCAAGCTGCCGCTTTTTGATAATCCCAATTGTTGACAAAGAAAACAGAGTTGAGTGCCGAGCATCGACTTCTGGCTTCTCCCATTGTCCCATGTGGGTGCCGATCACCTTTTGTTTGTGCAGCATTCGTCAGCAACACTTATCGTTTATGTTAGACAAGGCTAGTTTCAGTTTCTGTTTACTATTACTTATTTTTATTTTTTTAGATATCTTACAATCCAATCGAATAAAACTGTTTTGAATCTAAAAGATATGCGTATTAACTCTACCAAGAGGTATTCGACAAATTATCAACAAATATTGGGTTGGCATTAAAAATAATAAACATAATTTTTATTATGCTAGTTCCGCTTAGAATGCGAATGTTTCCAAATTGTGTCGGGAATTTTGAATTGGTTAATGGAATTTTGTAAATGTTTGGTTAGTTAACATAAAATAAACATCATGTATTTAAAATCTACAAATATTTCTTCCCAGCACTAAAACTTTTATTATAGACTAGCAAACGCCCGCGACTTCGTCCGCATAAAAATCGCATTAGTAAGCAATTTTTGGGAATGTAGTTAGTAATACATTATATGGAATATATAATCCGCTTACTTTAATGGCTCTTTGAACACAATGTTTTATATTTTGTTGGAGTCAGAACCATAAATTATTAAGAATGATAGCATGATACTCGCATTTGAATGGGAGAGGCTCGTGATCAAATCAAACCCGTGAATCGAGATCATATGTATACGTGTTAAGGACATGTTAATAGTTGTAGCTTGTGTTAATTGAAAAAAGCCCAAATAAAATGACATTAAGCTTAAAAACATAACAGGACTTCGATTGTGCGTAAAGCCCCATTATATGATACTACCGATGAAATCGAAATTTTTGTAATCTTAAGAATTTTTGTATGGGGAGTAATAGAAGGGATGACAGTACTAAATTAATTTTCTTCACACCATGCTAGAGTAGCTATAAAAATATTTTGCACCAAATTTAAGCTTGAAAAACCGAATAGGTAACTTGAGAAACTTAGTGCATTGGATTTAGTGAAATTATGCAATTTGTATGGGATGTGGTAGAAGGCGTGGGGGTTTTTAGTAATTTTTGTAGATACAATTATCATCACCATGTAATTGATATCTTTTAAATTTCAGATCAGTTAGATTCCCACTTTTGAAGAAAATCGAGTTTTTGCAAAGTCGTGAAATTGTGCCACATTGTATGGGAGGGGGTAGAAGAAGTAAAGCTAATCGGTTAATTTTTCTCGATAATAATAAATATAATAATTGAAGATTTAGTATAAAATTTCAGCTTGATCAAAGCTGTACGGACTGAGAAAATTGGTTTAGAATATTTCATGAAAAATTGCAATTTGTATAGGAGGTGGTGCAAGGAGTGGAGGGTGTTTAGTTATTTTGTGAGAAGCAACTACAATTATCATTAAATTGATATGTTTTATATTTCAGAACAGTAACATTCACACTTTTCAAGAAAATCGAATTTTCGCAAAGTCGTGGATTTGTGTCAGATTGTATGGGAGGAGGTAGAAGGAGTGGAGCTAATCGGTTAATTTTTCCCGATAATAATACAAATTAAGGATTCATCAGAAAATTTTAGCTCGATCAAAGTTATACGTACTGAGAAAATTGGTTTGGAGTATTTCATGAAAAAGTGCAGTTTGTATGGGAGGTGGTAGAAGGAGTGGAGGGTTTTTGGTAATTTTTCTAGAAACAACTATAATCACCACACAATTGATTTGTTTTAAATTTCAGATCAGTTAGATTAACACTTTTCAAGAAAATCGAGTTTTTGCAAAGTCGTGGAATTGTGCCACATTGTATGGGACGGGGTAGAAGGAGTAAACCTAATTGGTTAGTTTTTTCCTGACATTAATAACAATGCTAATTAAAGATTTAATAAAAAATCTTAGCTCGATCAAAGTTATACGTACTGAGAAAATTGGAGTATAGTATTTCATGAAAAAGTTTAGTTTGTATGGGAGATGGTGGAAGGAGTTGGGGGATTCAAACTATTTATATACTTAAAGATTGCATTTGTTATAGAAATAATATATTTTAAATTTCAAATTAATAGCTTTCATAGTTTCCATTAAAATTTGATTATTATAAGTTTTTGAAAATGAGTCACTTTGTATGGGAGGGGGTAGAAGGCGTGAGGGGAGAAAAATAAAACCTAAAGCAGATTACTCCCAGATGCAGAGCTAATAATCTGTGAAAGTTTCATTGCAATCGGTGCAGCCGTTTTTGCGTGAAAGCCGGAAAGACTGACAGACAGACAGACAGAACATTTTTTTAAAAACGTTAAATTCTGCTTTGTTATTGCTAAAATGAAGTAAAAAACTTATTTATAGCCATTTATAAACAAATCACAGACAGACACTACAATTATATTTATATACATAGATATGTATGTACTCTTTGCGTTTTATGGGTTTCTGATCAAAATTAATCTATTTTTGATTTGGTGAATGTTTTCACAGTGCATTTTGAATTAAAACGAAAGATTTCCGGATTTTATTATCTGTATGTTTCGGTCTCTGCAGTTTGATAAAGGTCTCAGCAGAGACTGAAACGTCACACATAATAAATCAAACAGTTACTATGTTTATACGGATATCAAACTTCACGAGTGAAACTTCAATCGCGAAGTAAAACATCTTATAAACAGTGGTTGAAACTCAAAATTCACTCGCAATCTATGTAAATCCTGAGTGAAACTTCAATCGCGAACTATAAATACCGTACAGTAAGTGCCAATTATCCCCACACATGAATTCATTTTTCGTCACTATTCAGCGTGTGAAGTGCCATTTTTATGCAATTCTCAACACAAATTAATGAAATTTGCAATATGTTTCGAAATTACACAGCAAATTGCTGATAAAAATTGCTATCACTTTATATGGGTTTGATGGGTTGACGAACTGTCATTATACTTGCGATCTTAATTCGGAACTTTTACTTTGCAAGTTTATCTTGCGTACAAACATATCGCAATTCACGATCGCAATCGAAACTTCTCCGTATAAACTTAGTAAGTGTAAAATTTGGAAATCTTTCGTTTTAATCTATAATTCATAATATATTTCCCAAAGTTTCTTCATAACATGCTTACGCTAACAATAATGAAATTATGACAATTTTCTTAATAGAAAACTCAAAACCGTAAGATACTTGAACCTATAACTAACTTACTAAAAAAAAACTAGATGGTAATTTTTATTCAATGATAGAGAGAATTAAAGGGTTGTTGGTGTATTCACATCTACTTAAAACATTTCACTCAGATTATTGCTACTCGTATATGTTTGAACTTAATCTATAACAACCAGTTTATGGAAGCGTCTTGTTGAAAAATACCAGGGTTTGTTAAGTATTAATTTCAGGCATTTGTTTTGCGCTATTTGTAATTGGTTTATGGGCTTGAGCACATTCATTCCAAATATGACTTGGATATAAAAGACAGGGTCTCAACACAACTTTGTACAGGAGTAGTTTGTTTTCCGTCGATAATTTTGACTTTTGGTTTATCAAGGGGTATAATATCCTACTGAGCAACAGAATTTTGGAAACGGCATATGATATCTGATATGGCCCTCCAAGTTGGGGGTTGGGCAATGTGTTAACAACTCATCCTCGGAAAAAGCACACCCGTTTCGAAACCTGAAGCAAAGCCTCGGACTGGATTGATTCAACGGCAACGACCACGCAAACGAAAAATGGACTATTCCTTCGGATCTTGGAACGTGCGATCCCTGTACAGAGCAGGAGCAGTGAGAGAGCTTCTGTAGCAGGCAGTCAAATACAATATAAACATAATTGCACTCCAAGAAACTAAATTGTTAGGTAACGAGATTAATGACTTAAGATCGCACACAATTTTCAAAAATGCGAAATCATCGGGAAGCCGGGAATTTGGAGTTGCGTTTATCGTCGACAAGAAGTTTAAACACCAAGTTACCAACTTCAAATCCGTCAATGAACGATTGTGTGCAATCCGCATCAAAACAAGTTTTTTTAATGTTTGGCTTATTAATGTCCACGCCCCAACGGAAGACAAAGACGACGAAGTTAAAGACGATTTCTACAGCACCTTAGAATCAACATTCGACTCCCTTCCGCCGAATGATATTAAAATAGTATTAGGTGACCTTAACGCGAAAGTGGGCAAAGAAGAAGCATACATAGGGACAATTGGAAGGCACAGTCTCCATGATATTAGTAACGACAACGGCCAGAAGCTGACTGATTTCGCCAGCAGCAAAAACCTTATTGTAAGCTCGACATGCTTCCCGCATCGTGACATTCATAAGAAAACGTGGGCTTCACCCGACGTAAGAACATTCAACCAAATAGACCATGTTCTAATAGAGAAAAGGACGACCTCCTGTATTCTCGACGTGCGTACGTGTCGAGGGGCTAATTGCGACACAGACCACTATTTGGTAAAAACCAAGTTTCGATGTCGAATCGCAAACCGAGGACACTCAAAAATACAACCGGTTCCTAAATTCGACATAGGGAAACTCAAAAACGAGAAAATAGTTGCGAAATATACGTCAGCCTTGGAGAGGCACTTCGCGACAATGCTGAATACCACTGTCAGCATGCCAATAGAAGAAATGTGGCAAAAAATCAAAGATGGCATTACATCTGTCGCAGAGGTGGTGATAGGACAACAACCCCGGCGCAAAAGAAATGATTGGTTCGACAACGAATGCCAAGATGCCTTAGAACGAAAAAATGAAGCTTACAAAATATTAACGGAACGGCCGACACGAGCCAAACAGGACAAGTACAAGGATCTTAGACGATTTGCAAACAAAATATGCAGACAAAAAAAAAGGAAGTACAATAATGACGAAATTAAAAACATGGACGAACAATTTAAATTACACAACACAAGAGCCGCGTATTCCCTTGTCAAAAGGATGAAAGAAGGTTACAAACCGAAAACGACCCTCTGCAAGGATGCAGAAGGGAACATTATAAGTAACGCGGAAGATATAAAACTAAGATGGGCGCAATATTTTGAACACCTTCTTAACCCGAGCCCATCACCTACACGAACAGCAGCAGCAGATACAATAGCAGGTATAACTGATGTAACAGCTGAGGAGGATCCGCTTTGAGTCCTCCCACACTCGAAGAAGTAAGAACAGCCCTAAGGAACCACCCAAACAACAAAGCGCCGGGCACTGATCAAATCCCAGCTGAACTTCTGAAAGCCGGCGACACCTGCATAGCGCATCGCCTACATAGATTAGTCGCGGACATATGGACGCAGGAAATACTTCCTGAAGATTGGCGCAAGAGCATCATATGTCCAATTTATAAAAAAGGTGACAAACTCTGCTGCGAAAACTACCGAGGAATATCTCTGTTGTGTACGTCTTATAAGATTTTGACGAAAATTCTAGAAAAGAGAATTAAGCCCTATGCTGATAAAGTAATTGGTGAATACCAAGGCGGATTTAGAGCTGGACGATCAACCACGGACCAGATATTCTCAGTTAAACAGGTGCTAGAAAAGTGCTGTGAATATAATATTGATGTGCACCAGATATTTGTTGACTTCAAACAAGCATACAACAGTATCGACAGGCGCGTACTGTATAAAATCATGTTGGAGTTTGGAGTCCCACCGAAACTGGTCCGACTGACAAGAATGACAATGACTGAGTCTTTGTCACAAGTCAGAGTAGAAAATGATCTGACTTCCAGTTTTAAAACAGACAACGGCCTTAGACAAGGTGACGGCATCGCACCAATGCTTTTCAACTTAACACTCGAATATGTTGTTCGGAAACTTCCCGTTGACACCAAGGGAACACTATGCTGCAAATCCACACAACTCGTAGCATATGCCGACGACATAGATATCCTTGCAAGATCTCTGGAGAGTGCTAAGGAAGTATTTGTAAACCTTGACTCGGTAGCAAGGGAAGTTGGACTACGTATTAATGAAAACAAAACAAAAATTATGACGCAAACTAGGAAAAAGACGCCAATCAGACAAAATATTACGGTAGGAGACTATAACCTAGAAAACGTAGACAACTTCATATATCTAGGGGCGAATCTATCGAAGGATGGAAGCGAACCCGTCGAAATTAAA